>OZ010800.1:258212792-259612790 GCA_963932465.1 Maratus speciosus | reverse complement strand
TAAAGATATTCCTCGTTAAATTTATTATTGTATCAGTTCTATAATGAAAAAAATTCTTTTGTGGATATACATATTAATAAGTAATTTTTTCTAAACCTGTTTAAAAATTGAAATAAACGCTCGAGACAATAAAACGCGTCTTTTTAAATATATTTTCATAAAATATCTGCTTAGCGTATAGGTTTTTAAATAAATATATAATATTTACCTGTTCACAGAAAAAATCCTGTAGAAGTTTATTTTCGCAGCTTGTAAATTGGAATTAAAAAAGCATAAAAAAATTTTATTTTGTATATTTACTTAGTGTACATTTTGTTAATCTTAACTAAACTTAACATTTAAGCTTAGTTTAATTTAAATTTTTAGAGTGATAAACAAGCGTTTTTAATAAAAATAAAAGTACTAAACATTGCGAATAATATTTCAAGGATTGTTGAGGAAAATATACGAACTTTAATTAACTTTGCTACAAAAATCCTTTTTCAGAATCGAATAATTCCTTTGTACTTTTTTGGTTAAAAAAATAACAGAAATAAATCAAAGATACTTTCTGAGACTTAGTTGAGTTAAAAAAATTCTTTATCATTATTTATTTCCTTAAAATATTTTTTTTTAATTACCTAGTTAATTTTTTGATAAAAGTTTTCCAAACTTTATTACAACGCAGCGCTGTGGATAATTAATTTTATTCTTCCAATTCCATAAACTTTATCTTTGTTTTCCAAAAGAAGAGGTGGGAAGCAGGTAAAAATTAAATTTAAAAAATCAAAAATCCCGACTGCGTGAAAAACAAACTAATTAATTATTTCTCATCAGTATGAAACCATTTTTAATATTACTTACCTATTTTTTATTTATTTACTTGTATTGATGACCTTTAAGTTGTGTTTAATTGTTAATTCCTATCTATAAACACTGTTTTGATGAGGCCTATAGATGTCTATGGAGTTTAGAGCTCCAGTAAAGCTAGAGATCCTATCTACACAACTTCCAGGTTATGCTATATTTAAACGGAGCTTCTGACTGTAAAATAGTCATTGAAAAATCCTCTTCATTTTGAAAGGCAAAATCATTATCAAATGATATGCATTTTAATATGGTACGTAATTTTTTTTTTCGTCTCTACCGCCATTTTGTATTTTACTGCCACCATTTTAAATTTATGAAAACAAAATCTAGCATATAACCATCGGGCAGTTAAGATAGACAGAGACCTCATTCATTAAAATGCATCCAGCCGTTGATATGTTTCGAGGGTATAAGTAAATCCACATACCCAGATACGCGTGAAACACATAACCTTTCTTGGTAGTATGGTAATAAGGAACTTTCATCTTTGTATTTTTCAGCATACATAAATATAGCTATAAAATATTGACTTTCAGTTTTAAAAGCCTGAAATCTTGCATTTTACAACAAATATACTGTTTTACAAAATTTTAATGACATATTAAACATCAGTTGCATTTTACATAATTTTATTAGAAATTCTACTCAATTTAACTTTTCCGAAAATCTTTCATCAGATAAACATGAACTATGGTATTACTCCTATGTATGTTTATAGAGAGTCTCAAAAAACATTCTAGATATTTAAAATTCAATAAAACATTAATTATAATGAATACAAAGTTGAAATTATGATAATCCAGCTCATAAAATTTGTATAAACTAAATTAAAGTACATGTGAACAATTATTGAAGAAGTGGCTCTCTACTTAAGGGGACAAGGGACCTTTAAAACCTTAAAAATAAAGTTTTTATTTTTTGTAAATTTCGCTTTAAATATTATTCAAGGGTATATTATATGCATTATGGCAAGTATTTATCACAAGAAAAATGAAAAAAAAATATTTTTTTAGAAAAAAATGGAATTTTACGCGTTGTCTTAGAAATCTTCGAAATGCCTCCTGCGCATTCCATATCTATGAAAATCCCCAATATTTTTCATAAAAGTTTGGTTTATATATATAAATAAAACTGTGCATCGAATTTTATATATTTAAATATAAAGGTTTAAAAAAAATTCAATTTTTTTTTAATTTTTTAAAAATTAAAAAAATTAAAAACATTTTAATTTTTCAATTTTTTTTTGTAAATTTCACTTTAAATATTACTCAAGGGTTCATTATATACATTATAACATCTATTTATCACAAAAAAATGAAAAATAAATTATTTTTGAGAAAAAAAATGGAATTTTACTGAGAGATCTTCGGCGTCTTTGCGCGTTCCATATCAATGAAAATCCCCAATATTTTTTATAAAAATTTGTTTTATATATGTAAATAAAACTGTGCATCGAATTTTATATATCTGAACATAAAAAAAAAAGTTTTTGAAAATTTTTCGAAAAAATTTCAAAATGTTTCGTTTTTTTTAATTTAAATATATAAAATTTGATGGAGAGTTTTATTTATATACATAAACCAACCTTTTATAAAAGATATTGGGGATTTTTATTGATATGGAATGCGCAAGCTGCATTTCGAAGATTTCTAAGATGATTAAATTTCCACTTTTATCTCAATATTTTTTTTTTTTTTTTTTTTTTTGATAAATGCTTGTCATAATACATATAATGTACCCTTGAATAATATTTAAAGTGAAATTTACAAAAAATAAAAAAAAAGATTTTTAAGGTTTTAAAGGTCCCCTTAAAAGGTTTAAAAGGTCCCTTTAAAGGTCCCCTTTGTCCCCTTAAAAACTTGTATAAAGGATTTCATTAACCCTAAATATTAAGAAAGCACAACTTTATTTCTCATATTTAAGTCTAATAAAATGAATAATAATAAAAAAAGATGTTGATTTACACTGCTGTAGATTAGTTTGAGAATACTTACAGATAAAGTATTTAGCTATGTATTGACAAAAATGTCTTTTTTAACACTGTCCAACATAGTTGAAAAGTGTTTCTGAAATGGTTTGTCTGTCTGTCTTTCCCTGCTCTAATTCACGTAAATATACTCAAACTGCCATGAAGTTGATATATGTTATTGAGATTTACCATGGCATCTTCGGTGTTGAAAATAAAGTATTTAATCTTTATAGTTATTTCACAGGGACATACAAAAGAATCCAATTACATTACGGCCTAAGAGGAAAATCATTTTCGGTAGTTTTTATTCATATTTGACAATTTCAAACACTTTGAAATTTTTGTATATCTCTGAATTGAACAAGATGCTAACCATTGAATATGGTACGTATAGCATTCATCGTTGATTTGCAGGGACACTCAAAAGAATTTCGTTACATGACTTGCGGTTAATTTAATTCAGCTTACACTGTTTCAAACATATTTAATTCGATATGTATCTGTGAATGATGTGAATATGAACTGAAAATTGCTTACTGTAGAATAGGGTGTGCATGGCATTCCTCGTTCATATACTGGGACATAAAATAATTAGGTTACAGTACAACAATATCAACAATAATTGCTTGAAATACGTTATAAATTGTGGTAAGCGTTTTTAAATTAAACTGATTTTTTCTCTATTATTTCGCGTAAATAAATGCTATAGTTATATACAGTGCTAAACAAAAGATTTGTACTACATTCTCCTTTATTGATCAAAATTGATGAAGGAGAAATTTCAACTGTAAATTGAGTTTCCTACTTAATTTTTTTTTTTTTTTTTTTTTTTTTTTTTTTGTAGCATGTTACGTATTATATCATAAACCTTATAGATCGTACACAGAACTTGCAAAAAATATTCTGATTTTTTTCTGTCTATTGATACTAATTGCTAAAATTGTGTTTTCGCCTGTTTTTTTATGTGCTTTACGAATTGCTTGTTCAGACATAATTTTTCCCATTTTTAAACCGTGAAGTTTTATTATAAAATTCTGAATTTTGTTGGGATGTATTTCATAATTCAGGCTTGATTCATCACTTTACGTTCTTGTTTCTTTAAAAATGACTTTATAAATTAGCACGTGGTAGCGATTACGAATCTTTCTTCTAAGGTATTCTATTAGCATAATTAAAATAGCGATGATACACAAAAAACAATTATGAGGTAGAATGCATTTTAATAAATTTAACTCGGTATTAGAACGATTAGTGATTTAAAAAAGGCACCGCCTCCAATGTTTTGTACTAAAATACAACATTCGGTCAACATATATTTTAAATTAATAACTTTAAATCTAATTTTTTCATTTTTACTATAAAACTGAGAACTTAGTGTGGATCAAAAAGTATACGAAAAAAAATTTTTTTTTCGAAATTACTTTTGGCACGGGATGCAAAAGTTGCCTTCTAAGTATTCTATTTTACACTTATTTTTTTTATTGAAATGCTTTCAGATGTTCCGGTGCCCCAAGCGGCCCAAAAAAAAGTTTAAAATTGAAATTCTTATGAACAAATTTAATTTTCTTTATTATTTTATTTATTTTATTTAGTTTTTTAAAATTAGGTCTGAATTCTCGGCGTAATGTTGGTAATTACCCACTGATATTATTATGATGTCAATAGATCCTATTATTTTAAAGCAGTCCAATGCTGGTATCGGCAGGAAATAGCAATAACCTATTGATTTCACATGATGATTTTTACTCCAAAAAATAATATTGGCCGACTTTATGAGCCAACTGATTCTTGACAATTTGTGTCCCCCTCCAAAATCTCATGCAGTTTCTGTCAATTTACGAATCACGTGACTTCCAACACCCTTTCAAGATTTTTTGTCTCCCTCTATATCCAACCCCTCAAAGTTCTTTCTTTTTATGTTGCAAGCAAAGTCATTTTTAACCAGTCGGAGAAGCGACACTGGCATTCGAAGAAGTCATGTAAAGTGAGTGAGTATAAATTCCTAAACATTTTCATCAGAAATTACTAATTTTTCAATTTTTTAGGGTTCCGTACTTAAAAAGTTAAAACGGAACCATTATAGGATCACTCTTCTGTCTGTCTGTCACAGCCATTTTATTCGTAAACTATGGAAGGTGGAAAGTTCATATTCGGGGAAGTAATAAAGACTGATGACCCACATATTTTTAGATTATTAAACATTTATAAATAAATTTAGTAAAAATGTATAGGGGCAAATTCAGTTGCTTGAAAAAAAAAAAAAAATTTTCTTTGTATATCGTGTGGGGTATCGTGTGAAAGCTTTTGTAACGCTGAATTCAAAAATACATTTATTTTAATTTTAGGTATTACATTTTCAAACATAGAATAGTCGAAAATGTAGCGCAAAAATATGTCCCCCCCCCCCCCCCATCTAATTCCGAATCTACTGAAGCTAAAATTATGAAAAAAATAGAAGGGCTAGACGTTAATTTAAACCTTGCAGGAAAATTATAGCGATTACCCTAGGTCACATAGTTTTTGAGAAAATCGCATTTTTCCGTTATACACAAATTTCGATTTACGGGCATTCAGCAAAACTGTTGAGCAGCACTGGAGGTACCTATCGTAGCAGAAGCATAAAAGCATTGTTGATCATGATTTTCGAAAAAATCGTTAGTAAATAGCTGAGATATAAACCCTTAAAGATATGGACGGTTTGGACACACATAATGACAGGGGTGACGTACTCTATATACCATTGGCTTTTAAAGCCTAGATAACAACTTTTAACGATATATGTGTGTAATGCAATGGCCAGTAACAGTATAGAAGCAATAAACGTCAAATTGTTAAAAACAGACTAATTCAAGGGGTCTCAGGACTCTTAAAGCTTCAAAAATTTTTTTATTTTAATTTTTTTTAGATGTTAATCGTCCATCTTTTCTGAACATTTTAATATAATTGTTTCCTTCAAATTCTCATTAGAACAGAATTTATGGCTTTTAGACTTATACCCGCTCAATAGCTTAAGCGGCCTTTTCGAAACTTTTAAGTCATTTTTCTCCAATTGACTTTTTTTGGCATAACGCTCACGATATCTCAAAAACTTTTGAATATTTTATCACGAAATTTTCAAAACATACGTTTTATATTAATCTGTATAAACTGAATCTAAAATTTCCTTTTTATTGTTCAAAAAATATTTTTTAAGTAATTATATTTTTCAAATTTTCAAAATTTTCTATTAGCTAAATACAACTTTGTATTAAAAATATAAAAATGCTTTAAATACTAAGTTATTTAGGTTCGGGGTAATTATTATAATCTGAAGTATAAGTAGGCGCCAAAATTTTTATTCTAGTTACAATATTTATTTTCTAATCGTGCGCGTAAACTGTTATACCAATATTCTGCTTACCAAATGTCTGACTGTTTAGAGCACCCTGTAAATGCTAATTCTTCATCTTGCAAATTTTTAAATACATAAAATGAAAGAACGCACTTATATCTTTCGTCTCAATAAAAATTGTGTTTTAAAATCATATACATTTTAAGTTATTAAATGTTGAATATGGTCTTTTTTTTTTTTCATTTTTTCCAATTTTTGATATCCCTGAGACCCCTTAATTAGAATGCATTACATAAATACTATGGTATTCACGACAATTTGCATTGAATGGCTCTTTCAATACGCCTCGAGGGGCTTTAAAAGTTAATTAAAAAGCTATTTGGGAAACGCGGCAAGGACCAAGGCGGCGTTGCAATTTGCGACCTCCTTTCGAAGCGCGCTTAGCACAATGCCAAATGGGAACTTTTAACGAATGTTTTGTTTTAGCTGCACTTTAGAAAGAAAGGTTATTACTATAATGAATTAAGTTTTATGAAATGACAAATGAAGTTTAAATATGCATTTCTTTTATTGTATCGAATAAAGTTCATTATAAAGAGATTAAAATAATATTAAACTAGTCGGATGTGTCAATTCCAAAACTTTCTTCTATCTCATACATGTAAATACTTCCTGATAAATGCAACACAGCAGCGCCACCGGTTAGGCGATTTGTACCAAAATCTAATCAGAGACAACTTTCGTGAACTTCTAATTGAATTTGAAGTTTGGGGGAAATTCGTGCATTAGTTTTTGAGATAGAACTATTACGGAAATCGTGAAAAGTTCTGAGTTACAGTGGAGCCTCTTGGGCAATTTACACCAAAAACTTATCAGGATCAGTTCATATCAGGGGCTAACTGATCTAAAGTTTGATGAAAATTCATGCATTAGTTCTTGAGATACAGCTATTGCGGAAATCGGGAAAATTGCAGCATAGTAGCGCTACCTGTTGGGCGATTTATACCAAAAAGTAATCAGCACCAATTTATATCACGGACTAAATCAATCTAAAGTTTTATTAAATTCCGTTCAATAGTTCTTAAGACAGAACGCCCACAATATGTGCGTCACACACAGATAGACAGACTCACAGACAGACATTTTGTAAAAACATGTTTTTCATTACCTCTATACCCTAAAAAGTATACATCCGTTGAAAACCGGTATTCGAAAATTTTCACGAATCCAATACTTTCTTCTTGTAAAGATAGAAGAAAGTAAAAATGAGTTATACAGATTAGCTGTATTTGAAATTTTTTAGGTTCCATATATCTTTGAACTTTCATGGTATATCCATTTACATTTTTCTAGTATATACTGTTATACCCATCCCTACTTTGCATAATTTTTTACAAAGTATTAGTATTCTTTTAGCAACGGGTTTTTTTAAATAATGCAATTACTGATTCATATATTTATTGTACGGAACCCTCTGTACGCGAGCAATACTCGCACTTGACCGTTTATTTTAAATAAACGATCGCTTGATATATACCGCAAAGATATCTAAAAATTAGAAGGAATTTGTGCACTATTTTTATGGAATTACGAATAGTTATTATTACTTAAAAATTAGGTTTAATAAATAAAAAAAGATGAATTATATGGTTTTTTTGCAAAGACTAGATCGTTTTTGTGATTTAAATGAATACATTAAAAATAAAGAGTATTTGATAATTAAATTAAAACATTAGACAACTATTTGCGTTTTTACCCCCCCCCCCCCCATCACCCGTTCTTTGAATTAGGATTAGGGAACATATGAAAACTGGAAATATTGTCGTAAGAAATACCCTTCTTGAATGAGCGGGTATGATTCAAATGCTGAATACTTTTACCTCGCAAAACTGTAATAAAGGGGGGGCGGGGGGACCTAGAAAATGAGAATTTAATCTTTTTATTTATTTATTTTTTTTTTTTTTGGTCATTTATGGAAACTTTACTTATTATAAACAAATTTTCGTTGCATTTCAGGAAATATAGTAAGAGATTGCTTTATTTTGTGAATTTATTGCATTGAAGACAACATGATATATTTTAGTTAATTATTAGATTAGAACTGACTAAATTCTTAATGTTATAAACTATTTTGATAGCAAAAAAAAAAATAAAATAAATAAATAAATAAATAAAATCGATATATTTCTTATAAGTGCGATATTAATTGATTATTTTAACTCATCAAATATATAATCTTTCTTTAAAATCGAATTTGGCGCAAATAATTGCTTTAAAATTCAAATCATTAGCTATTATCTAACATACTTTACTTTCAAATTTTTTATATAAATTGCCCAAAATAGTCTAGTCATTATACTCAATTATTTCAGGTAAAAGCAGAACAATGTATTTCATTATGCTCTTATTTATCAAAATTATATTTTTGAGTATAAATGACTATTCATAATTCCTAAAAATCAGCCCATAAAATTTCTTCTAATATCGAGACTTCTTTTACAACATTTGTCGGGCTTTCATATATATTTTTTTTTAGATGAGGATTTACTAATTTGGGTAGAAAATTTGCTAATCAATTTATATTCACCAAAAAATCACTTTTACGTGTATATTTTATGTAAAAAAATAATTTGAAAGTAATAGATTAATATTTCAGAGGAAGAGAAATCTTGTACTTTTTTATAAATTACTTTTAATAGAACTTTTAAAGGGTAGGGTTTTCACATCTAGTAAACCGCAAGAACACGAAGGCAAAAAACCTGGTTGGGGTAGAAGAATAAAAGAAGACAGCCTGGACTCAGTAGTCAAAAAGAGGTCGGCAGTATGTTCAAAACCTATGTACGACATTTCAGGACCCTACAGGCCTCAGTCCGTTTGCCGAGCGACCCAAAAGCCTTTACTGCCGATGTCAGGGGCCGAGGTCACACGGTCGAATAATAGTCAGATTAGGACATTTGCGAAAGTTCGGCCTGGGATTATTTGTTGCTTGGGATATTTCTGAAGTTTCTAATAATTTTTGGCATTAAAATGCTTGATATGATTTCTTAATGTTGTTCTATTATATGAAATCTTATCTCTTTCCTTGTTCAAATACAATTTCAGATGCCTCAGGCATTAAGCGAATAATCTTTCAACAGCGTGGGTATGGCATGGATATTTTGACCATTCCTCCGTTTTTCCTACATTTACCATGGTCTCAATTTATTCGCAAGGCGCATTCGTCAAAAGAGGGGGTTCAAAACGTCCAACTCGTTGCCAGTTAATAACTCCATAATAATCCTTTGCTTTAAAGTGCATTTTTAGTTCTTGAAAAATCCTTATTCCTGCTGTTCGTCTATTTTCATTTGTAGCACAAATTAGCTTTCTTATTGCTGAAGACATGATATGATCTATGTTATCTTAGAGCATTGACAGTAACAAATTTTTAGGATGACAAAAGAAGCTAAATCGTTGAACATCAACGTATACTATCTTTCTTAGTTTGTGCTCAAAATATCTAGAAAACGTGATACGTTTCCAAATATGCCGTGATCCTTTTATAATGAAGAGCTTTGTTTTGATATGGAACCATACAGGGGAATATGCCTCCATAATATATGTTGTAAGAATAATGAGACTCATAAATGAAGTTTTTGTGGCTACATACAATCTTAAAATTCTACCAGCAGTTGTCAGCCATTTTGAGTGAACAACTGGACCAGGTTTTTTTAATGCCAGGTCAGAGCAACATTATTCAGGCGATATTACTATGCAGATATCACATACCTATTGCTGATCATTGCTGAGAACCATTCTATTTATATTATCTGGCATATTCTCCACACTTATTGACGAAAAGGAAACTACAGGCAACTGTTTGCAGATTTTGATTGCTGTAACAATTGGCTTACAAGAGGCTGTAAACCTATTATTGCGCCATGTAAAGAATTTAGCAAATGGCGTAAAGGCAACTCATTTAAATAAAGTTAACAAATGACTAGTATAAGAGTCTATTGAGTTCACCTCCATCAGGCTAATCAGCTTTGTGCCAATATTTGCTATTGTTCCGTCGCATCCAATTACTATAATTGTATGTTATTTGATAAAAAATATATTATTGCTTTTTTATGGCTTTAGCTTCTCCTGTTGCAACTGAAACGTGTCCAAATATTGAGAGTAAGGTTCCTTTACAAGAGTATAATATTCCTCCTTTGTGGTTTTTATGTAGAACAGTGTGCCCTTCATCACTTGCACTTTTGTGTTGTCTTTTCTATCTATCTATACAAATATTATAAAGAAGTAAAAATTGTGTGTTTGTTAGACGTAATCTCTGGAGCTACCGAACCGATTTCAAAAGTAACAGTATCAAAATGATGGTGTTAGTCCAACTTAGAACATAGGCTATATTTTATGTCGTTGTCACTAGCCCAGCAAAAAACAGGGTGCAGGAGCAAAAAACGTTCTAAAAATGCGATTTTTGTGTTACTGAAGGGCCTAGAAATATGAAATTTGGAATATTAGTTAGGGGAGACCGGGCTATAAATACCCCCGAGTTTTGAGTTTGTAGCTTTTGTAGTTTATGTTTAGTGGATTCCTAAAGTAAAAGAAAAATTGTGCGCCAACCTACCCCGTCACGGGGCAAGTTGCCTATACCTATGGGGTAAGTTGGCACACGCTTTATAAAAATTCAAATAAGACACGCAGTTAAGCGAAATCAATTTCATTATTGCCAGTAAGTTTAAACAAAGGCGTTATAGCCGTGCAATGTAAATTTTAAATTATACAGACATAAAAATAATGAATAAAACATTAACATTGAGTAACTTCTATCCCACTCTATATCATCATCAGAGTTACGGTTGTCACAAATAAAAAATCGAGTGTTTTCGTTTGGGCAAACCTCGTGTGCCCAAAATCTTGCATTGCAACCCCTTTTCTCATTGTTTGCTGTTTTTCAAGCTACCAGCACACACCAAACACCGACCCAACTTAACTCGTGTTCAATGCGCCTACTAGCCCGATAATAAATTTCTTCACAAAAGGGACACGTAATCATCTAAGCATAAATAATCCACGTAAATCACACATGGGATAGGTACAGTTAATCATCCACTAAGAAAGACTGCGCAAGTTAAATCGCAATTATTAAGATAAGCATTAGAAATTAGAAAAAGAATAAAACAACAAAAAAATACTTATGAGTGAAAAACAGAAAAATCGTAATAAATGTCCACTGCACGTAGGCAACGCTGCAAAACTACAATGATGATTGTAAAAAGCAAGAAGAAAGGTACTCTGTGACTGGTTGCGCAATCTATCCACAAATAGGCGATTTATGAGGACTGCGCCTAGTCACCCCTGTAGCCAACTAGCCCCGGTCTCCCCTACTTATAATATAGATATAAAGGATTTCTAAGAACATTTTCTAAACAATTCGAAATTTAAAAGGGGTCAAAACGCACAAAAAGCATTCAAAAAATGTTCTAAATGGTGGTTTCTACACAATCTAAGGAAATACCAAACAGATTTAATAAATAATGGTGACAACGTTTGCTCCAAGATAGGCTATATTTTATGTCGGTGCCACTAACCCAAACGGGGTGCAGGAGCAAAAGACTTTCTAAAAATGCGATTTTGGCGGTACTGAAGGGCCTAGAAATATGAAATTTGCAATATTAGTTACTTATAAGATATAAAGGATTTCTAAGAGCAATTCTTAAACAATTTGAAATTTAAAATGGGTGAAAATGCGCGAAAAGTGTTCTAAAAGACGTTCTAAATGGTGGTTCCTACACAATCTCGGGAGCTACAAAATGGATTTAAAAAAATAATGGTGTCAAAATGATGGTGACAACCCTTACTCTAACGTAGGCTATGCTTTGTGTTGGTGCCACTACCCCAAAGGAGGTGCAGGAGCAAAAAAGTTCTAAAAATGCAATTTTTGCGTTACTGAAGGGCCTAGAAATAGGAAATTTGAAATATTAGTTACTTATTATACAGGGTGATTCATAAATATCGAAACAATAGGCTATTTTCTTAAATATAGCCCCAAGCCCATACTTCCAATTGCAAATTTTCATAAAAAAAAGTTGCAAATTTTAATGACATAAGTTGCAAATCCATGGGGAGTCTATTTGAGGAAATACAAAAACTAAAATTTTATACGGCCCCGTAGAGTAAAATTCCCAATTAGGAAAATTTTCCTTATCCATTCCTGAATTAAAAACAAAAATATTCATTTCGATATCTTCATAATTTGCAGAGATATCAAAATCCAAAATTCGTGACTTACACTATTTATCCATGCCTCTAAGCGACGAGTTTTTGACTCATTTTGAAATCAAGATAGGTATCATCCAAAAATTGTACATTATTTAAAGTCGATTTAAGACAGTGCCTCTTTTTCGGACATAAAATAGGCAGCGTATAGATTTTACGTTAAACCTGCTTTCAAAGTATGCTGGTGGTCTGCACTAGAGGTCTGCAAGGGTCGAAATATCTAGGTCTGGTCCCAAACTGACCCATAGGAAAAAAAAGTTCGGCCCTGCCTGGAAAAAAGTTAAAAATCGTAGCCTGCCCCGGACTGACTGAATTTCCACATAGTTTTTTAAATCGATATGATTAAAAGTTATTTCGTATGGAGGAGTTCTGACCAAAAATGCTTATTATAGCTTTTCTTTTTTCATGTTTATAATTATTATTTTTTTTTAAAAAAGTGTCAAAATCTGTGATTATTTGTTTCATTAATGAATCTGTATTGATGTGTAAATTATTCACTTCTCCTTTAATATCGTTAATCTATATTCATTTTGTTGGAGACATTGAAAAATGCTATAAAATAAAATCTTTTAAGACGGAATCACATAGGAAAGAAAAAAAAAGCCGTTATAGACAAGTTCCCTTCTTAGGATTTGTAAATGCAGTATATTTTTTCTCAGGCATTATTATATTCGTTTTCCATCGATCAGCAGATTTTTCCGTTTAAGAATGGATTCCGTCATAGGCAGATTTTTTTCACTAGTTTTACTATATTTTAATTTTTTTTTGCCTTAACATCTATTATCCTTTAAAAATGTGAATTTTAAAGTTTTATTGTAAAATAATAGCCATCCAAAAATATATGCATTTGTTTTAAAAGTTTTTGTACTGAGTAAAATTTTACTTATTTTTGCACGGATTAGGTCAGTCATATATAATGATTTTAATACGGGTTGTCTCGAGACCGGGGTGAAAATTTCGCCCCGTGGAGACCTAGGAATAAGGAAGCCAGTCCAGGGTTTTGAATTCCGGCCCCAGAATACAGACAGTTTTTAACTGCCTCATCGGGACGATAAAAATCCTGAAGTTGTGAGGGCTAAAATTATGAAAAATTCTTAATCGGCATTTTAGAAAAAGCATTATTTCAAATTACACATTTAGCATTTATTTATGGACATTTAAATAGTACAAAAAGGAGGTGGAAACGGCAAAAGTTAAACTGAATCGGAAGTTTAAACTACAGAAAGAAGTCACTTTTACACCTGCAATTATTTTAAAAAGCATTTAATCATTTTATTAAGAGGCAATTTATGTTTAAAACTTTAAATGCGTTTTTCTGTATGATGATTTACTTACTTTCTTTCTTTTTCTTTTTCTTTTTACCATTTCTCGTTTTTAAATTATAGTCCAGAATTCGTAAATAAAAAAGGTGCCAACCTGGAGCATGTCTTTTTTGATTAGTTTACATTAATTTTGTCTCGGCAAATTTGAAAAATAAATTTCATTTGAAAATAGGGTTTCTTTTTTAAAAATAAGTTACATAATTTTTTTAAATAAATATTTTAAATATTTTTAAAATTAATATTTAGAAAAATCCCGAAACAAAATATACTATAATTTCCTTTTTAATTAAATGAAAAAAAAATTGAAATCCGATGAATAATGTTTCGAGTTATAAAAATTTTAATTAAATCCTTTTAAAAAAACACTAATCATTTGAATTTTTATTTAACTTTATGAGAAATATTAGGATGTGATTTTGTTTGCAAATTATATGGTTAACAATTACAAAAAAAGAAAAAAAAAATCAGAATTCTAGCTCAAAAAATATATTTTTTACATGTTTCCTAGAACTCTTAAACTAACATTGTTTCTTCGATTGCACGCATTTCACTTTGTGTCTAATCCCTTAAAACCTGATGAATTATTTAAACGGCCATAACGCTGCGAGTTTTGCAGATATGAAGATGCAGTTTTTTGTGTTTAATTCAGGAATGGATAGGGAAAGTTTTCGCAATTGGAATTTATACCATACGGGGGCCGTATAAAATTTTAACTTTCGTTTTTTTTTTTTCAAATAGATCTCCCATGGAGTTGCAAGTTATGTCATTAAATTTTGCACCTTTTTTCATGAAACTTTTTAATTGGAAGTATGGGTCTAGGAGCACTATTTAAGGAAATAGCCTATTGTTTCGACATTTATGAATCGCCTGTATATAAAGGAATTCTAAGAACAGTTCTTAAAAAATTCGAAATTTAAAAGGGGTGATAATGCGCAAAGAGGGTTCTATAAAACATTCTAAATGGGATTTTACTCAATTTTCGGAAGTATCAAATGGATTTCAAAACTAATGGTTGTAAATTGATGTTGAGATACCAGAGGTACACGACATTTCGGTCCCGACACTTCGGTCCCGCCATTTCGGTCCCGCCGTTTCGGTCCCGAGACATTTCGGTCCCTGGCCATTTTGGTCCCGAGACATTTCGGTCCCGAGACATTTCGGTCCCGAGACATTTCGGTCCCGAGACATTTCGGTCCCTGGACATTTCGGTCCCTATGGACATTTTGGTCCCTGGCCATTTCGGTCCCGAGACATTTCGGTTCCTGGCCGTTTTGATCCCGAGACATTTCGGTCCCTTGCAATTTTGGTACTCACCACCTTATAACTCGGATTCTAACTGTCGTGGGTCCGCCAAACGCTGCAATTTGAACATTATTTGGGCCCTTTTAAAAAATATCCCCCCCCCCCCTCAAATTTTATAAAAAGCTGAATATAACAATCCGATAAATTTAAACTTTTATAACTCGTAATTATGAAATCACAGCGAGCTGAAACTTTGTTTGTTTGAACAACGTGACATAATTTTACAGGGGACATTGTCTTTTTTTCTTTTTTTTTAACTATTATTATTTAACAGAATGGATTTTTTAAGTTTTATTATTTATTATTACTATTAGGTATTTTATATATACTATAAACTGCCGTACAATGTGTTTTGGTTGTTTTCATACATTTTTAGAACGTTTAAATTATCATTAATTAAATAATTAAACTGTGCTTATTTTTTTTCCTTTTCCAATGAGATTAATCATAAATGTCTTCAATAATTCAATTAGACACTTATAAGCTATTATACGCAAATATTTTCTCAAATCACCCCTCTACACCCTCTCCTTTATTAATTCAGAAATAAGATATATTTATTGAAGCACAAATTTAATTTTTCTTATTATTTTTATAATACAAAGTTGCATCGTATAAATTTGTTTTCGTAAGTTACTTTACCATTATAAACATTGGGAAAACAATAGTGATTTGGTAACTAGGCGTGCTATGAAAAATATTTTATTTTCAGAAAACTCCACTCACCACTTCATTCTTTTTTTTTAAATAATTATTGCAATTTTTTAAGTCTTCTCACCCTTTGAAGACGATTTTGTGAGCTAACTTTATTGAATCTGGGCCTATTTCTTTGTAATAAGATTATTATTTTTAATTTTATATAACAATGTAACTATTATTTTAATTAATTTTATTTGTAAATTTTAACTGACAAAACTAAGCTTTTTTATATTTGTCTTTTATTTATTTATTTTTTATACTACCCTTTTCCTCCCACTTTCTCAGAAAAATAATAATATTTTTTTATTTTACTTTTATTAATAATTATATTAATAGTTTTACATTTCGGTAACTTTAAATATAAAAATAAATAGGTAAAGGATAAATTTCCGTTTATAACTACTATAAAATATAATGATAAATTGAATATAAAATATATTATGTATCGATTTTATTTTAAAGTAGAAATTTGTAATGTATATTAATAATGTTATTAATTTAATAAATTAAGGATAAATTAAATTAAAAATATATATTTAATAAAATATTAATTTAATTTTTATACTAAAATTACTAACTGTTTTGAGAATTAATTAATAGCAATTATTCATCACTTAAAGTTTTCATTCAAAATTTTTGATTTATTATTTTCAAAAAATAAAATAGAAATTTTTTGAAAAATCAGTCAAAAACATAAAGTCGAAGTAATAATTAATTAATTAAACATAATAATAATGCAATATTGTACAAATACATAAAAATAATTTTTAACAGTGTTAGGTGACATTATTGTCCAGATGCAGATTTTAATTTTTAAGCACAGTTATAATTTACAATTCGCAAAAAGCAAGATATTAATTAATTTTAATTAAAAGAGATAGAAAAATATTTTAAATTAACTAATAAATAAACAACATATTTATCTTCAGAATCCTTATCATTTTTATATATCCCAATGAAGTTAATAACATTATAATAACCGAAAATTTTAAAAATATATTTGCATTTACCCTAAAATAACTATTATATAGTTCATGTAATAGTTTTTAAACAAGTAATTGATAAATTAGTTATATAAACAATTAATAATTTAAGTTATTTTGAATTGCTATTAATAAATACCTTTAATTAAAACAAATTTAATTGTTGAGAATTTTTTTATTTAACAACTTAACTATGAATGTTTTCAATTTTTCTAAGATGATATTAATCAATTAATAAAATACAGTATGATATTAATCAAATAACAAATCAAAACCCAGTGCCCTTTTTTAAGACATTAAAGATGAAAAATGCCTCGTGGCCACAAAAAAGCGGCAGCTGACCAGAACAAAGAGATTGCGAGAAGAATAATACTTCTATTTGGAGCTTTATTTAGCATAGTCAAATGGGGGAAGTCAGGCCATCTACGTTTGACGTAGTACAGAAATATTTGTGTATATATATATATTCTTTTGAATAAAGAATATATAGATATAAAAAAATATATATATATATGCTTTCTAAATTACCAAATTTCTTCATCGTGATATAATTATAAAATTTCTTCATTTTAAATTAAATTTTATGCAAAAGTGATTCACCATACATTACTATTTTGAGATTCTATGTTTTTTTTTATATTTATATTTCTATTTTTTTATTTGTCATATTAAAATAAGTAAGCTGTTTTAATTTTAAGTATATAAGTCAAATAAATAATAAGGAAATATTTGAAATACTGAATTAATTTTAAATACGAAAAGAATATTTTATGAGTATTAGAAATTTGAACCTTTGTATCCCAACTTTACAGAAAAGCATTTCTTTAACACTAATTCTAGCTGTGCCAAATGGCGCCTTTTTAAAATTTTGATTTATGTTTATTTTGCTCGTAGTTTTTTAATGTAATAAGCATAAAAAAGTCTTAAATGTATTAAAAAGGATTTGTAATTGTTGCAATTTAAAAAAATACGAATCAAAAACCTTAAATCGAAATCTATTTAAAGGTGCCATTCGACATCGGTAGAAATAGCGTTGATATTACATGTAAAAAGATTAATGCAAAATTTTAAATAGTTTTTTTAAAATAGTAAATTAAAATAATTATTGAAATGAAATGAAAAGTTGTCTGTTCTGATGCCAAATTTAAAAAATAATGTGTCTTTACCACAATTCCATGTTAAGAAGCCCCTTTTAAAAAATGTGTAAAATTCAATACATCTAAAATTCATGGGCCGTTAAATAATAGAATCAAATAAAGATTTGTAAAAATATTTGCAGATATTTTTCTTTATTAATCACATAGTGTCCAAATTATATGCAATTGAATATGTGCAGTGTATGGGCATTTGCATATGAAAATTAAAGCTCAACTTATAAATGTTTTTAAAGTGTCTGGACTTTATATTTATTATAGGCTAAAATATGAAGAGTTTCTATAAAGAATCCACAGAACTCCCCCTTCCACCCACTCCTAAAAACGATTCCTTCTACCATATGAAATTTGCATGGTGTGCTACAATTTGTATCCGAGTTATAAGTGTTTGCAATTTTCGGGCCCTTATATTCGGGTTATACTAAAATTTCGAGGGTTCAGTTAAAAAATCCGATAATAATCCTTCTTTTATAAAGATTACGTTTACCGTACAAAATATGAGTGTTTTGCGATAATTATAGAGAGTTATAAATGTTTTAATTTATCAGGACCTTATACTTATGATACACTAAAATATAGAAAAAGTCAACAGAGCCCCCCTCCCGATTTTTTAAAACGATTACAATTATCATACGCAATTTGTGTGGGCTGCGACAAGTTTGATCTGTGTTATAAGTGTTTGCGTTTTCGAGTCCTTATATTCGGGTTATTCTAAAATTTAGGGCGTTCAGTTAAAAAATCCGATAATGTCCCTCCTTTTATAAATATTACGTTTCCCGTACAAAATATGAGTATTTTGCGATAATTATAGATCGAGTTATAAATGTTTTAATTTATCAGGACCTTATACTTAACCCTTTGAGTTCTGGGAGTGAATTTCTAAAAAATTCCCAAATTTCACATTGACACCAATATTTTGTAATCAAAAGATTCGGCTTATAATTTTCACAAAAAAATGCATTAATCAATTTAAAAAAAAAATTGGTGTAATATTCCGGTGTCAGTGTGACATTTGGAGATTAAATGTAAGTGGGAAGAAATTCACTCATCAGAGATCAAAGGGTTAAGATACGCTAAAATAAAGAAAAAGTCAACAGACCCCCCCCCCCCTTGCTTTTTAAAACGATTACGATTATCATAGGAAATTTATGTGGGCTGCGACAATTTTGATCTGTGTTACAAGTGTTTGCGTTTTCGAGTCCTTATATTCGGGTTATACTAAAATTTAGGGAGTTCAGTTAAAAAATCCGATAATGTCCCTCCTTTTGTAAAGATTACGTTTACTATACAAAATATGAGTGTTTTGCGATAATTATAGATCGAGTTATAAATGTTTTAATTTGTCAGGAGCTTATACTTATAATACATTAAAATATAGAAAATGTCAATCCCCCTCCCCTACTTTTTAAAATGATTACCATACGAAATTTGTTTGAGCTGTTATGAAAATTGTAAGGCCTTTATTTAAAAAACTCTACATTGTCTCCTATAAAATTATGTCACCCATTTCAAATGCACAAAATTTCAGCTTCCTGGAGAAGGGACCGAAATGGCTAGAGACCAAAATGACTCGGGACCGAAATGGCCAGGGACCGAAATGTCTCGGGACCGTAATGTCTCGGGACCGAAATGTCTGGGGACCGAAATGTCTGGGGACCGAAATGTCTCGGGACTGAAATGTCTTGAGACCCAAATGTCTCGGGACCGAAATGTCTCGGGACCGAAATGTCTCGGGACCGAAATGTCTTAGGACCGAAATGTCTCGGGACCGAAATGTCTTGGGACCGAAATGTCTCGGGACCGAAATGTCTTGGGACCGAAACGACGGAACCGAAATGGCGGGACCGAAGTGTCGGGACCGAAACGTCCTGCTTCCCTAACATAGGCTCTGTTTTATGTTTCGATCACTACCACCTGGAGGTTGCAGGAGAAAAAAGCGTTCAAAATTGCGGTTTTTGTGTTATGGAAGGGCCTAGAATAATGAAATTTGAAATGATAGTCACTTATAAGATACCAATGATCTCTAAGGACATTTCCCAAAAAAAAATAGAAATTAAAAAGGGGTGAAAATGCGTAATAAGCGCAGTAAAAAAGTTCTAAATTGCGATTTCTATGCAATTTCAGGAAGTACTGAACCGATTTCAAATATAATGTTGTAAAAATGATGGTGACAGCTCTTGCTTCAAGATAGGCTATATGTTATGTCTGTTTACACTACCCCAGTGGAGATGCAGGAGCAAAAAAGGTTCTAAAAATTCGATTTTTGAATTATGGAAGTAGCTAGACTCATTAAATTTTACATGGTACAGTCGTGGAAAAAAAAAAAGTAAACACCCCCTACTAACTCCTCAACAAATTATCGTAGAAGAAAGTTACTGCTACCGAACGATTGGAAATAAAGTCTACATTTAAATGATGTATATAAAATTTGCTTAGGGGGTATTCTACATATTAAAACGAACAATAACTTTTTTTTTTAATAGCAGTACCCAATTCTGACAACATAAATGAACTCTACACCCTTCAATTAGCCTAAAAACGAATTTTTATGCAATTCGTACCATAAGTTTCCGAGAAATTAATTATTTTAAAACGAGCGTATTTTAAGGGCTGTATCCAAATTGAAGTTCCGTACTGGATTGTTAACCGAGAGAGCCCCTTCCTTGATCAAGGCAACTTAAGCGCCTCTCAAGGAGTCAATGAAGCGTGTTAGATTAGAGTACAGCAGAATAAATTTCAAAATGTCTACTCACTTCCATCATAGACGGCCCCTTAAACCATCATTTTGCCGTTTTTTAAGCATAATTTGAAAACTACTTGGAAGAAAAATGTGAAATTTTTGAATTTCCATAAAGCAGTACTTAATACATCTAAATTCATCAAAAAAAATTGTAGGTTGCAATTCTTAATTTTTTCGAATATTAATTCCATAATTCATAATTCATATCATAAAATTATAAAAATTGCAAATTCAGCTTATTTATGTTTGGGTATATTAGTATTATTACTACAAAAAAATAGCACATTAGGAGCATAATTTCGGGAGATATAGATAAAAATATGAAAATGTAATTTAACATTAGAAGCACTAAATTTTGAATGTTTATAATTCAAAAACTTATCATTCAAATGACTTGAAATTTCGTGTCTAGGCACAGTTTGAACCGAAGATTTGAAATATCTAGTTAAAATTAGGTATTGCCATTGAAAAAAATGAAGTTTGGATTCGTGTTAATATGTAGATGACCCCTAAGAAAATTTTATATACATCATTTAAAAGAAGACTTTATTTCCAATCGTTCGGTACCAGTAACTTTTTTCTACGATGATTTGTTGAGGAGTTAGTAGGGGGTGTTTACTTTTTTTTTCCACGACTGTACATATTTATTAGATATAAATGATCTCTAAGAAGATTTCTTTAAAAATTTGAAATTTAAAAGATGTGAAAATGCACGAAAAGTGTTCTATTAAGTGTGTTTGTGAGCAATCTCAGGAAGAATCAAACTGATTTCAAAAGTAATGGTAGGAAATTGATGCTGACAGCCTCTGCTCTAAGATAGACGCTATTTCATATCGGTGTCACTATCACCTAGAGGTTGCAGGTGCAAAAAACAATCTAAATTTCGATTTTTGTGATCGGTAGGGCCTTGCAACTTGAAATTAGGAAAAGTACATATTTATTAGATATAAATGATCTTTAAGAACAGTTTCGAAAAAATTGGAAATTTAAAAGGAGTGAAAATGCGCGAAAATCGTTCTAAAAACGTTCTAAATTGAGATTTCTACTCAATTTCAGGAAATACCAAACCTATTTCAAAAGTAATGGTTGCAAATCGATGGTGACAGTCCCTGCTCCAACATAGGATTGATTTTATGTTACTGTCACTACCATCTGGGGGTTGCAAAAGCAAAACATGTTCTAATTTGCGTTTTTTGCACAACTGAGGGGTCTAACATTTTGAAATATGGCATGGTATTTACTTACAAGGTGCAACTGCTTTCTAAGAACAGTCGAAAGAAAATTCCAAATTTAAAAAGGTGAAGTGAGCGAATAGCTTTCTAAAAACGTTCTAAATTACAATTTTTATCCAATCTTATCAAATACCAAACCGATTTAAAAAATAATGGTGACAACTTGTTGGTAATAGAGCCTGCTCAAACTTAAGCTATACTTTATGTCTGAGCGACTATCACCAGAGAGTTGCAGGAGCAAAAACTTTCTAAATTGCGATATCTGTGATACTGAAGAGACTAGAAATTTAAAATATAACATGGTAGTTACTTATAAAATATAAATTTCCTCGAAAGGCTGACGAAAATAAATTCGAATTAAAAAGGGGTGATGCGAAGTGAATGGGAGAAAAGCGTTCTAAAAAAGACCTAAATTACGATTTCTATGCAATTTCAGGAAATATAAACCGATTATAAAAGTAATATTTGCGGGTAACAGTCTCTGTACCTACGCAAGCTATATTTTATGCCGATGATTCTACCACCTGGAGTTCACAGGAACAACAAATAGTCTAAAAAAGCCCTTTAAAAGCTTTCTAAATTACGTTTCTGTGGAATTTTAGTAAATAACAAACCGATTTCAAAATTAATGTTGGCAAATTAATGGTGACAGTTCCTATTTCAACATAGCCTTTTATGTTGAGAGAGGTTGTTGATTTTGGAACTTGACATAATGGTTAATTTTAGATGTACTAAGATGGTTTCTAAAAAATTCAAAACTTCAAATGCATACTGAAATGAGCGTATTAATTGAGCATAAAAGTATGAAAATATTTTCTAAATTATCATTTATTTAGTTTTATTTCTTTTTATTAATTTAAGTCTCATTTCTGCCAAATGCAGGGTAACAATGAAGTTTAGTAAAACTTTGTTATAAATAGTAATTTTTTAATTATTCCGAAAAGTATAATTTCTTCTCGAAAAATTAGACATATAAATATCACTTAGCATATTTCAACTATTACGCGAGCAAATCCGCGGGGTTTGCTAGTATTGTATAAAAAATTGTTTTATGCAATTAATAATAATCGATAAACAATTCTTCATCTTTTATAGAGAGTACTATATATGCTGTACAAATGATTCTTTAACTCTTATCTTTACTTATATTTTTTGTTCAAAATTTGCATAAAAATCGACTTTCGGTAAATATGTTAGTGTCTTGTGACGCCGGAAGGAATTTATCGAATTTGAAATTTTTGCATCCATGCTAATATGCTTAACAGATAACTTTTGCACGCAGCGCCAAAAGTAATTTAATAAAAAAAAATAATAAAAAAACAAAATAATGTATCATTTTTCATAAAATTTTTAATTTTTAAATATATTTGGGGCGCTTGGGACATCGGAAGATATGAATGGATTAAAAAAAAAAAGAAAATATGAAAACATTAAAGACAACTATCGCATCTCGCGCCAAAAGGGATTAGAAAAAAAAAAATTACATTTTCATAAAAATTTCAATTTTTATCCATTTTTGGAGAGCTTGGGGCACCGGAAGATATAAATGGATTTTAATAATAATAAAAAAAACCACATGTAAATTAGTGTAGATATAAGGCAACTTTTGCACCCCGCTCATGTTACAATATCCACATTTCGATTTTTCGATCCACCCTAATACTCCTATAATGTGAATCGTAAAAATATAGCATAGCAGAACCCCCTATTGAGTGAACAGAGTGAAAATTAAATCAGCATAAATTTCTTCACTATTTTATTGAAATTGTCATCTCTGTTTTTATCGATGCATCGATGACAACATGGTAGAAGTTGTAGAATAAATTGCTGTAATACGGGAGTAAATTATAAAATACAGAACTTTGCGCCTAAATAATAATAATAATAATAACAATTACTCTATTGAATCATTTTCACCGCAAGCTTTGTTCCTCAATAAGGTCTGTTTCCTAGAAATCCACACAAACTTTTCTTGACTGAAAAGCTATGAAAAGACAAGACAAAGAACACGAATGGACACTGTATGGTAGCATTAATAACCACATACTCTTTAAAACTGTTATTGGGCTTCAATTAAACAGTTTCATTGTACATGATCGATTTTACTTTTGGTGGTACGTGCTTGACGTATTTACCTTTGGGGCCGTACGTGCTTGACGTATTACGGCCCAAAAACTGTGGCGGCACAGTTTTTGGGCCGACTAAAGTGTCTGTCGTTTTCAAAATATTTTTTTCTAAGTATAAATATTATTCTGTCTCAATCTCAGCGTGCCTCAAATACCTTTTATTGGGGTAGTCAAAAAATGGCACTTGACACGTGTCTGGCACAGTTTTTGGGCCACGATCCTTCAGCCAGACATTCGATTTTGTATTCAGCCATTACAGAAGAAGTGTTGCACAAATTTTCAGGGTGCCTCAAATACCTTCTCTAAAATGTTTAACAGCTCTTGGACTATTAGCATACACTTTGGACATAAGACCACTCAGTTGTTCGAATTTCGGGAACTTTAGCCGGGTTGTCAGACTTTAACTACGAAATTGGTATTTTACTAGCGGAAGTGGCTGAGAATGATGATTGCACTAATGACTGCTGTCCAAATCTGGCCAGAAGACGTAATCACCGCCGTTGTAACTACAATGGATGTAGGGGATAAGACGACGGAGAATGCACTTGTTCAAATATCGTTGCCCATTTATTTCGGACGAACGGACGACTCAAGCCTTTCGAACCCGTCACAAATCAAACGAGGATCTTGTCTTCGAACTTCGCTTTAGTAGCGAATTTCATGAAAGGTTGTGTCGCGGAGACGTCATACTACCATTAGTAACTACCATTATCGTTAAAAGTGCAGCTAGTGAGCGTCCAAAATATCACTCGACATCCACGATGAATCCTCGATCAGAGCATTTTCTGAACAAGCGACAACACTTCTTTTTCGCGGAAAACATTTGCTTTTCTGATAGTTTTGCCACGACCCTTTTCTTGTGATATTTTATATTAAGATTCTTGGTGATTATCACGGTGTCAAATTCATTGTGAAACATTGAATTTGATAGCATTGGGATAGATTAATACTCTGTCATTTTTGCCAAACAGTCATTTCAACTGCTGTAATTTTAGCGTGGTGAGTTTTTGGGCTTTCTTACCCGATCCCTGTTGTCTCTTGGCCGAGAGTCCATTCTAGTAATATTCTAGAACATCGTATATAGTTCGTTTGTGTATATTTTGGAGTAAAATAATAATTCACGATAACCTTATTCCCATGATGGATATTTCCTTCGTAAAACTGGTACACACGAGTACGCAGTCACTCCTCACTCGACTTCATTCTTGGAAAACACAGACTACTTTATGAACTCTCGGCTAATGGGCTTGTCCTTATATACTATAACGTAACACTGCACGTGCAGGCTTCGCATGATTCGTATGTCTTTGCTATTTTGAATAACTGCAAAGTTTGTGAGGATTTCTAGGAAACAGTCCTAACACTACGTGAATTTTTCTTCAGCGAATTAGCGGTATTCTGTTAATTTTCTATCAAATTCCGCGATTTTTTGTTGTTGTTAATTTCTGAAAACAGAGCATTTAGGATTCAATAATGCGGCGACAAAAAAAGCTAAGTCAAAAGCAAAAAAATAGTAAATTAGCTACTGATTATAGAATTTTATTGTATACATATTTTTTAAATACCACAATTAAAATCTATAAAATTCTTAAAAATATCTCTAAACTACTACTCCACTTTATACTAATTACTATAATGCTATTTATCCATAGGTACTTAACCCATTAATGCCGGTTGGTACAAAAATCTACCAAACCGAATTAATTTTATTATCAATCACTAGATGGTACTATCTCTCAAGTGATGATGCATTTGGAATCTTAAATAATCACAAATAAGTATAAAAATAGAAATCCCGCATTTTTGTGGAAAATGTGCCTAGTAGTAGGTGTAAAAACTGAGTGAATACGAAATCAATCAGCATGCCTCTACCTTCAAAAAGAAAAAGGTAAGTTACGTATATTTTTTTTTTAAATTTTAATAATGTTTTTAAATGGAATCACAATTGCAATAGTTTACTTTATACAATTATGCTATTTGAAGTTAGTTTTACTTTTTTCTTCCTTTCGCATATTCACTTATACTTTTAATGGTAGAAAATTGTATCAACCGGCTTATATGTAGTCTCAATCTTAGGTCGACGAGAAAATAAAAAAATAAACCTTCATTTCACTGGCCCCACCCCATACTAATTTAGAAAATTAATCAACACCATTCGTTTGTGCTGGTTTCTGCCAGAAAAATTTTCGTTTGTGCCACTTCTGTTCCCTCGTTATAACGAATAAAATGGGGCGGGACTAGTGAAACGACAGCGCCGCACCAACAACGAAATGAAAATTTTGTTACTGCATTCGTTTATCCTACGTTTGTGCTGCTTTGTGCCGCAAAAGTTTCTTTTGTGCCACTTCCGTTCTATCTCGTTATAACGAATTTTTATAACTCAAGGGCACTTATAGAAAACCACTTATGAAAATCGTAAATAAATACGTGTCACGAAATGAAATACGCAGTTCTTTAGTGCTATGTAAATGTCGGTTTGTGCCATAAAAAGTTTCGTTTGTGCCATTCTCACTCCCTGGATAAACGAATTTTCCGCATTTTCAACACAGGGCGACCATTTCGGTGGACCCGCCCAATCAATGAAATCTAAATTGTATTACGGCATTCATTTTTGCTGGTTTTTGTCACAAAGTGTTTCTTTTGTGCCACTTCCATTCTCTCGTTATAACGAATTTTTATAATTCAAGAGCACATAAAGAAAGTCACCTATGAATAAATACGTGTCGCGAAATGAGATGCGTAATTCTTTAGTGCTATGTAAATGTCGGTTGGGACTCACAAAATTCTCACAAAGGAAAATATTCTTGCCTTTATTGGTATTTTATTAGTATCTGGTTATAACAAACTACCTAACAGGAGATTCTATTGGGCTCTTTCAATTGACGTGCTCAACAATTTAATTTCACAGTCGTTGAGAAGAGACACTTTTGATGTGATTTTGAGATCAGTGCATTTCGCAAATAACATGGAAATGGACGATGATAGATTATAAAAAGTCCGCCCCCTTTTTGAGCACTTCAACAGAGCATGCACAGACATTTAGACATCCCAGAATAATATCTCAGTGTAGATGAGTCCATAGTCTCTTATTATGGACTTAGACAATAAGGCATAAAGTTAAAAATGAACAAAAATGTGACCAAAGAAGCCATTGGATAGTCAAATCAGAGCAGAAACATGGCCGATGTTAATAGTGTGGCGGAAGAAATGATTATAAGTGCGAAAATTGTGATAAACCCCTTCATCCCGAATGCCATAAAAGTTATCATGCTGATTCTGGTGCATAAATATTCAGTTTAATAAAAATATGTTACTATTTTTTAAAGGTAATAACAGTTTTTAAATCTTTTTTTCTAAGTTTTAGAGTTTGTAAATTATATATTTTACAAAATTTTCCTTTGCAAATTGAATTGCAATTAAATTTTTTTAATATAATTTTAATTTTTAAAAAACCTTATTATACAAGTATGAGTAATGCTTTACTAGAATATAAATTTAGAATCTATAATTATAATTATTATTATTATTGTTGCAATCAAACAATAAATTCAAAATTTGCATTAAAAAAGTGATTTCATACTACGCAAACGCCGGTTGGTACAAAAATCTACCATTAAAAAAACTTAGTAAATACAAAGGGAAAAATAAAATTTATGTACGATGAGTTTAATAGACACATAATGAACAAATATGAAAAAAAATTTCAAAATTCATCGAGTATTTTTAAGTCGGCATTAATGGGTTAATGCTGAAAATATTGAAATATCTATAAAAGTTCATCATTTTATAATAAACATTAATATAATTATTACTTTCCAAAAAATCCTACTCTTAATACTGTAATATATGTGGTTGTGAAGTTTTACCACAATCTCTAATTGTCCATAATTATTTATTTTTTTTGAAGAATGCATCGTTACACAATATGTTTAACTGAAATATAAATGCTGTATCAATATTTTTCTTTTGTTGTTTACACTTTTCCTACAACTTGCTAAGCATTGTTTGATTAGTAGGTTTCTTGTGGCAGCATTAGTTTCCCAGGTTTTTAACATTCCTAAAAACTCATATTATAAAATATTTTATTAAATTGAAAATAAATTAGATAACTATTTTTAAGGTATTGAAAAAATGCATTTTTTTTATCACGGTAACTTTTCAAAAAAAATTATTATCAAAGGATTTTACTCTTGTTCTTTTTTACCTTTCAGGAAAAATTCCTTCTCGCATTCCGCGAAAAGCGACCAGAAAGACAAAAGCAAGATTAGACTTCATAAAAACGTACAAACATTTTTTTGTCCTTTTTCAAAAGGAAAACACTCCCGGCTTGACACCCTTATCCCACCTACCGATTAACAGAGAAGTTATTCCACACCACTTATTTATTTTCTTGTCTGTCTTTAGAATAAATATCAACACTGTGCCGACAGAAGTGCAGCGCTGCGCAGTGTCACACTACAAGGGCCCTAATTAATGGATTTCCAATTATTTCTTGTGCAGATATATAAAAAAAAATAACCTCTCCATGGGAAAAATATTATAAGACCATTAATTGCGCTAAACTTTTAGCCAACTATTAATAGACATTGGCGACAAATCTTGTATAAGCATGTATATAACATGGTTATCTTTTATGATGTAAATCAACTAGCATCTATATATATTATCCTCATCAAATGTACTTTCTTGATTAGATAAACGTCTCACTTACATAAAATTTATTGCATTATTTCTCAGAAAAAAGTTGTGTTATCACCCTTTTCAAACATATATCTCAACCAACAAATGTTGTAATTTAATGGCACCGCCTTAAATATTTGTATTTGAACTATTGCATAATCATGTAAAGTAAAATCTCATTACGTGACCTGTCTCATGGAAAATTCCGAAGGATGTAAATAAAGATAGTGTTGTATAAAAAAAGAAAAACAAATAGCATTTTATACTGCAAAAATAAAACTTTGTTCATCTTCAGCGAATAACGTATTATGTAAATAAATTATATGCATTAAAGATAAATTTATCAAATAAACAAGATTTAACTACAGGTTAAAGAAAATTCCTTTGTCTTTTTATATTGTTGCAACCATTTTTATAATGTATTTTAGCATCTGTTCTTTTAAGAAATTTTCTCATCATCTTACTTCCAGTACAGTAGTATGTATTAAAGATCATAAATGCACATTGTTACGGATGCGGCTATTTTATTCTCCTTATAAAAGATTTTATGTATTAATCTTATTTAAAATATGTAAATGGGTTATGACAAAGATTAATTTACAACAGATAAGAAAAGTTCCCATTTTCAGTATTGGTGATTTAAATATTGTGCAAAAGAAATTCATCCTTAACAGACGGAAATGATTTTAAAATCCGCCAAACGCGTCTTTACCCCATAAATATTGTTTGCGTATGCTTCGTGTGGCATAATTAACAATAACTGTGAGGGAAATAAAGACGTGTTATATGTTAAGGAATATTTGTACATTTTAAGAAAGAATCACTCTTCTTCGATATTTACAATACTCGTCATCAAAAACAATCATTATGTTGTGTATTATAATATATTTTGTTAAATACACACTGTTGCTTTAACTATCACAAAACTAAACTGAAGCAATGATTTTTTGTTAAAATGAGTAAATAGAAGATGTCCTTTCCAAACAGAATAATTTATATTTTAAGCTTTTTGAGGTGCGTTCGTAATTATATAAATACGTACCACCTATAGTCTTGTCCGGTACGTCCGTCTGCCCGCATATAACAGCGCAAAAACTACTCTACCGAGTGGTTGAAATTTAATATATATAATCATTGCAGAATTTTGTAGAGTCATTGCATATTTTATGAAAATTGAATCAAAACTTAAAAAGACATTAATAAAAGTTTTCTTCATTATTTTAAATCCTATCATACGTAATCAATGATTCCCATGATAGGTAACGATTTTAGGTTGCCATGGTTATTACGTTATATTTAAGATGGACTCATATTATTTCCGTATTATTGAAGTTAATATATATATAATCGTAATGAATTTTGTAGTCATACATGCTTGCATAAGAGGCCAACATTATTTCACCAAGATCTGAATATTTATAAAACTGGTTATAGTACCCGTTTGACGCACAAATTCCGGCATATCATTTTTTTTTTTTTTTTTTTTTTTTTTTTTTTTTTTTTATAAATGCATGTCAGAGAAGAATTGCATACACATCTGATATTTTCATGCCTGGTATTTTTCTTTTCTTTTTTTTTATATTTTTAATCCATAATTCAAAAAATATCCTGATTAAATAATTTTTACAGTTAAATATAATGAATTTAATAATCACAAAACTTATCATGCGTTCTGTTTTGATTGACTCCTGTTCTAATTTTGTTGAGTGTTTTCAAAGTTAATGAAAATCGAATCAAAATATAAAATAGTATTAATAAAAGTTTTCTTCATTCGATTAAATCCTATCATACGTAATTAATTAAATGATATGCCTTAATAAATAATGATTCAATTTTACCATTATTATTAAGTCATATTTAAGATAGAGTCATATTATTACTGAACTTAATGTATATAATCGTAACATTTTTTTGATTCATGCATTTCTGCATAAGAGTGTAACAGCTATTACACCAAGATCTGACTATTTATAAAACTAGAAGTACAATTTCCGATTAGTTAATATTTGTCATATTATGGTTTTAGAAATAGAGATGGCTAATTTATTGCACTAGAAAAAAATACTTCACAATGTTAAGACTTCATAAAATGTAAGATAAACAAGAAAGCTATTATTTTTCGTTGAACGGAATTTTCTTTCATTCAAGCTAAAGCACGGTCATATAATACAAGAGCGTAATACCCGTGTTTATTATTATTATTATTATTATTATTTATTCAACAGTTGTTGCCCTTGTTTGCAATGTTAAGCGATGTGGTTTCTCCATTTAGAGAATGTTCTTTTTCTGCTGCTTAAGGATCACACGTGCTTTTTCTCAAAAATAATGAGTCATATATACTAAATCAATTGTACCTGTTGCGCTTTTAAGGTATACTAGGGAATCGTACCCGGGCTTCACGGGTTACAAAATACAGCTGAAAACATTTTTTTTTTCTTCTCAATTGAAAACTAATCATTTTTTTTTTTTGCATGCAATAATTTTTTTTAGATTGACCACTAACAATAAAAAAGCATTTTGCATATGAAAAATATGAATTGTACATACAATCGAATAAAATTTTGAAATTTACCCAAAAGGGATATTTTCGTATTAGCAGCATAAGAGTTATTAGCCCAAGATTTGGCTACTTGCGACTTTCTGTTATATTCTGATAATTTTACAGCTTTAAATGGGTAGTTCAATTACATGTCAGTTATATTTGTGTTTTATTTATATCATTTCATTTATTTTTTTTATATAGGATGTTTTAATTTTTTATGGAATATTAGCCGTAAGAAAATGCTGAACTCTTAATATTGTTTTAAGGGCAACGGATTAAATAATAAACCTTTCGTTATAAAACGCCGCGTGATAAAGAATAAATTAAAAAATATTTCATGCTTGAAAATTGTTTTATAACCATAGACGATCAGTAAACTTAGATGAACTTGAATATTAATGATGTGAATTATCACATTGCTACGAAGCGTAAACCAACTTAGTGAAAAATGTCCAAGCCGGGAATCGAACCCGGGTCCCTGGAATAGATCTCCAGTGCTCTATCACTAAGCCACAAGGACGATGTCCAGCTTGGCATTTCTCACTACGCTTTGTAGCAATGTGATAATTCACATCATTAATATTCAATAATTTCAAGCGTAATTTCACTGCTGAAATGTAGTTGAAAAATTAATTAAAATTGTATATTCACCGATGCTGGGTTTATTTGCGTCTCATGTTACGCCACTACAATGTGTGCTCATGAAGACTTCTCTATCTTGTGTATATAGTGAGAAATGCCAAGCTGGACATCGTCCTTGTGGTTTAGTGGTAGAGCACTGGAGATCTATTCCAGGGACCAGGGTTGGATTCCCGGCTTGGACATTTTTCACTAAGTTGGTTTACGCTTTGTAGCAATGTGATAATTCACATCATTAATATTCAATAATTTCAAGCGTAATTTCACTGCTGAAATGTAGTTGAAAAATTAATTAAAATTGTATATTCACCGATGCTGGGTTTATTTGCGTCTCATGTTACGCCACTAGAATGTGTGCTCATGAAGACTTCTCTATCTTGTGTATATAAGTGAGATGCCAAGCTGGACATCGTCCTTGTGGTTTAGTGGTAGAGCACTGGAGATCTATTCCAGGGACCCGGGTTCGATTCCCGGCTTGGACATTTTTCACTAAGTTGGTTTACGCTTTGTAGCAATGTGATAATTCACATCATTAATATTCAATAATTTCAAGCGTAATTTCACTGCTGAAATGTAGTTGAAAAATTAATTAAAATTAGATGAACTTTGCAAACAAATCCCATCTGAAAGTTTTTTTTTCCTATTTGGATGTCTAAAAATTTAAATTGCAAATATCTTAAATTTGAGTTTTCTTAATATTATTCTATTACTAGGGTGCTCTGCCCACTGCAAGCTACGCTCGCCAACCCCCGTTCAGACACCGCGGAATCTAAAAACATGCCAATCTGATGGGTTTTAAAAATATTAGAGAAGATTGAATTGTACTGAAAAAAGATGTGCAGACCTCTCTGTAAACGGGTTTCCATTCAATTCCCTTTGATTCCAAAAATTTAAGGGCGAATCAGTTGCTGTTAAGAAATCCAATGTTTTTTTCCTTTTTGATTAAAGAGGATCAGTTAAACATTTGAAAAGATGCTAAAATAATATAAATTAAGTATACAGAGTCTTTGTCTCCCGGTATTTTAAAACAATCTCTATAACAATAGCCTAAGTCATGTGACTATCATCAACAGTTCCAGGCGGACCACTTTTTTTTATACTCTATGTGTCGTTTTGGTACTTTAATGTTAGCCAGGCATAGGTGATAAGTCGCCAAATATTATTCTATCGCCATCATTTCATCTATATTATAATAGTTCAAGTCATCAACTGCCATAAAGAAATATGGTCTGATCCCTTCGCCGTTCATATGAAAGTTTGGCACAGTTGTCATATACGTCCTATATTGGCGCGATTTTTTAACGACGCCAATTTGGGGAACGCATCAACAGCATAAACAACAACATCCGGCTTACCATATCTAGCAAAATAACGATACTTTGGTGCCAGTTAAGTGCCCGTTCCGTATATGACATTTGCGTCAGAAAAAAATCGCGCCAATATGGGACCGTATGTTTTCCATTTTGGTTTAAAAATCAAATTTTTTTTTTCGAATAAAGCTACATAAATTTTGCCATGGTTGTAAATAATTATTTATACTGTTACGCTAGCCGGATGCAAATCTCGCCAATAGCTTTTTTGCAACTCGCCAGTAGCATTTTTTTTTTCGAGTGATAATATTTGGCCAGATGTCATATACGCACAGCAGGTTTAGCGTGATTTTTTTTTTTTTTTTTACGAAAATTTGGCGAAAATCTCGTTTTCAAATGCCAGTTACATATGCATTTTTGGTATTACTTAGTTATCCCGTCGGCCAAAAATCTATTGCCAAACTATAAGATTAAATGCCAATAATTGTTGATCGTAAATGTCACATTCACTTGACTTTAAGCAAGTTACACGTGTTTACGTCATCAAGTGATTTTTATTTCGACTTTTTATTTGTATGTTTATTACTGTTATACTAATTCATTTGTTTTTTCGTTATTTAAAATAAAAATTATGTTAATTTGTATAATATGGCGAGTGTTTTGGCGATTTATATAATTTGGCGAAATTGGTCGACGGAATAACAAAGTAGTACCGTACTTTTTAATTATTTTCTATTATTTTCTAAAGGAAATATAAAAAAATAATTAATAATTATAGAACAAAATAATTTATACAATTTATAAAAAGAAATAAAAATAAATAAATATTTATTATCAAATAAACAACAATAGCCGGGTGACCATGTCAACCTTTTCTGAAATATGAAAAAAAAAATATCTGTTTGATTAAAATTTGAGTTGCCATCATTAGAAAAATGTATATAAAATTAGAAAAAAAATAATATTTTGAAAACTAATTCGAATTTTAAAATTCTAATACCAGTTTTGGGATCTGCAGAGCAATTAAATTTGGTGTTAATTTCATTGCAAAGTATTCCATATTTTAGGAGAAATCGCTTGAAACATAATCAGTTGTTTAATCAGTCTATTCATATATCCGTTTCATAAATTTGTTTCATAAATTCGTTTCATTAGGATTTTATATATATAGGGTAGATTTAATTATCAAAGAAGTATTAATTTCGTTATGGAAAATGAATCAGAAATAAATGCTGAACAATTTTTGTTGCTTTATGTGCAAAATGTTTATTATTATTAGTTACTGAAGAAGGCACGTGATATGATAACTTACAAAATAAAATCATGCTTGAAAATTATTTTAAAATACATAATAAATCAGTCCATTAAGATACAGTTTTTAAACGATTGCATTTGAAACTGTATTTATACCTTATACGATGTTCTAAGAATTGAAAAAGTGCGATGGTCAGAAGATTAAAAGGTTGCAGCACCAAGATTTCAAAACAGAAATTTAATCGTCAAGTGTTTCCGTTCGCAAATTGACGTCAGCGTTACACACAGATACGTTTGTCCTTTATAATATAGATATGTAATCAGTAAAATATAATAAAGGTCAGTTATTATGATGAAATTATCAATTGAATCTCTTATGCTTAGTATTGCGGAATGCGAAAAAGCAAGTTTTATTCCACATTGACACAATAGCATTTTTTTCTCCGTGAAATCTAAAACCGGCATTATTTTTACCTTCTCAAAATTTACATACGCACTTCTTATATCAGTATTCACCATTTTTGAAAAATTAGTAGTTTTAAGAGTGTTTTACTTGAATTAAACGTTAGCTATACAGTGGCGTGTAATAAAGGTACTAGGTTAACTACAGGGATGTACAAAAGTATACAAGTATGTTTCCGTCTATTAGTATAAATTTCTGAAAGAGAAATTTCAACCTATTATGTGTTTTCTTGCCGAACTAAATTTTCTCCATTATATAGTATATATATGAACCTACAGATTAAATGCAGGGCTGTTCACAAGAATTGGAATACATATTTGCTATGAACGGTAACATCTGAAATCAGTTTTTCAAATGTTTTATGCGTTTTTAAAATGTTTACTTAGTTCTCTTATATACCGTATTTCCCTAAATATCGAAGTTTAGTTAAAGCATTCAAGAATTGTTGGAAATTGTTTCATAATCTATGCTTAACGCATGATTTTTTTTTACTTGTTTGTCCTTTTTCTCGCGTTTATTTTAGAATTTTCCACGGTTATAAGTTTATTTATAAATTTTATCTGCTTCTGGAATGAATTTCACTATTTTCTGAAAACAAAAACCCATCGTTAACCCTCTTATATTATTATTACTGAAATAGTTATAATAATTAAAATTTAGACAATTATATCAATTAATAAAATTATAAACATAAAACTTATATAATTATTTTAAATTTAATTATATTTATTTAAAATTCTCACTCCGTATAATTTTAAAATATTGATTAAAGGTGGTTATCTCTCTTAGATTTGATGTGGCCATCTCACCTGAAATTGAAGGACAGATGTTCGTCCAATTTAAAGCGTCACTCCGCCATTGTACTTCTCTGTTTTAGGCTTAGAAGCAGAAATTTGGTTATATACGTGCCTTATACACTATGACGCAAAAGTTTAGACAATGAAGAAATTCTTACATACTTTGAAAAACATTTATTCAATTTTCAAATCACTGCTTGAAATTAATGTGCTGTACATATAAACAATATCTATAACAAAGAAAAGTGGAATTGTGCATATTGCAATAAATTAAATGGTAACAAAAATAAACTGCTGTCTCAAAAGTTTAGACACAAATTAAATAAAATCGAAATAAACAATTTTTAAAACCTGGTTGCGCATCCATGCTTATGTATTACGTCATATACACGAGATTGCATGGAAGAAACTAAATCTTGCATAGTTTGTGGATCGATATCGTACCATGCATTCTCAATAGATGTCTTAAGTTCCTTTTCAGAAGAGTATTGTCTAGCGTTGCTATAAACTTTGCGACACATGATGCTCCAAAGGTTTTCTATAGGGTTACGATCTGGGCTACATGCTGGCCAGTCGAGAACTCTTATATTATGGGAATTAAACCAAGATTTTGAATGTTTTGCAGTGTGAATTGAAGCATTGTCTTGCTGAAATTCCCACTGAGGACCCCCTAGAAGCTCAGCAAATGGCAGTAGGTTTTCTTCTAATGTCTGTGTATAATGCTGTGAAGTTTGACGACCACTGGTGAAGGTCAGAGATACTTGTTCATTATAGCAAAAGGCTGCCCAAACAATCACCGAGCCCCCTCCTTGTCTGCGACTAAAAAAACGTCGAGGTTCCTTCCGCAAGTCATGCCAATACGATAAACAACCATCTGGACCATCCAGATTCCACTTTTTTTCATCGCTAAATATGACTGACTGCCATTTCTCTCCATATGACATATGCTTTCGAGCCCACATAAGTCTTTGTAACTTATGATGTGGTTTCAGAGCTGGTTTCTTCTGCATTTTGCTATAAACGATTGTTCCTTTTTCCAAAATTCGTCTACGAATCGTATCCTTTGATACAGAGAGTCCCGATGAGCTTTGAACTCCACGTACGCTCATTTGTTGAGTACTCGCTAGTCTTTGTATCAGGCGATCCTCTCGTACATTTGTCACACGTGGCCTCCCAGACCGACATTTTGCTTTATATTCGGAACCAATCGATAAAACTCGATAAATAGATTTTTTTGACCTATTAATAATAGCAGAAATTTCAGAAACGCTCTTCCCTTCACCTTTCAACTGCCAAATCCTTGAAACCTCATTCACTTGAATTTCTTTAGCTCTCGGCATGTCGACTATGAAGCGCAATCGTTTGCAGAACTTAAGTACTCCAAATTTGTGACATCATCGATTCTAAATTTGCATATGCCAGCGAATATTCAAAGAAATTTAGAATAGTGTCTAAACTTTTGCGACAAGCACATTTCAATTTTAATGAAAAAAATTAGTATTATAGCAAATAAAACGACTGTCTTTTGTACATAGCATTTTAAATCAGTTTTTGAATATATTTACAGGTTTTTGTAATTCTGACGTCATAATTCTACATTTTAAAGCTGAATGACGTCATTGTCTAAACTTTTGCGTCATAGTGTAATTCCGTAAAAAAAAGAATATATATAACGTACGTACTGCTAAACATTCAGATAACTAAATCAACAAAAATATTCAACCACTAAATTTAAACATTAAAATTACACTTACTTTTTATAATCGAAAACACAGCTGCATGTCGCAATGAATTAATTCGTTGAACAATTTCCTACGAAGAAAGTTTATGTTGCATTCTCTGATCAAGTTTTGGTAATATTTAGACTGTCCATCTCTCTTCTATGGCCATCTATCCAAGAGTTACCCTAATATAACCACGAACGTAAGTATACAAAAGCCACTTCCGAGTTATAAACCATTTCGAAAAGTGTTCTTTAAAGTAAGAAGAGTCAAAATCTAACACGTTTTTGAAATTTAAAGAAGGATATAAGAAGTCAATTTTTATTTTGCTGCCAATGATTTTCGGAAACATTCCCGCTATTTTTTATAGTTCATTATTCAGTTTTTTAAAACATGGTAAAGTAACAACAAAGAAAATAAAGTAAAATTTTATATTACTTTATTAGTGTTCTATGCATAAATTCAGGTACGCAACTGAAAATATTTGATTAAGAATAAATAGCATCCTAAAAACTGGTATTTGGATTTGAACAAAATAATCCGTACTTTTTTAAACTACTCGGAAACAAAGCAAATCAATTTTAGAAAAATAATGTTAATCATTATAAATATTTCCTTAAATCCCGAAAATAAATTCAGTACGCATTCAGTAATAAATTCAATATAAATACAGTTACGCAACTGAAAATGTTTAAGAATAAATAGCATCTTAAAAACCGATACTTCGGTTTGAGCAAAATAATTCATACATTTTAAAACTACTTGGAAACAAAGGAAATCAGTTTTTGAAAATAAAGTTTATTATTATAAATATTTCCTTAAATCCCGAAAATAAATTCAGTGTGCATTAAGTAATAAATTCAGTTACGCAACTGAAAAAGTTTAATTAAGAATAAATAGCATTCTAAAAACCGATATTTTAGTTTGAACAAAATAATTAGTACTTTTTAAAACTTCTTGGAAAGAAAGCAAATCAGTTTTAGAAAAATAAAGTTAATTATTATAAATATTCCCTTTAATCTCGAAGATAAATTCAGTACGCATTCAGTATCAAGAATAAATAGCATTCTAAAAACCGATATTTCGGTTTGAACAAAATAATTTATACTTTTTAAAACTACACGGGAACAAAACAAATCAGTTTTCAGAAAAAAAAGTTAATTATTATAAATATTTCCTTAAATCTCGAAAATAAATTCAGTTCGCATTCAGTAATAAATTCAGTATAAATTCAGTTATGGAACTGAAAACGTTTAATTAACAATAAATAGCATCTTAAAAACAGATATTTCGGTTTTAACAAAATAATTCATACTTTTTAAAACTACTCCGAAACAAAGCAAATCAGTTTTAGAAAAATAAAGTTAATTATTATAAATATTTCTTTAACTCGCAAAAATGTATTGCTAATCATTGTTAAGAACGCTTCAATGAATTGTGGGTAACTTTGACAAGTTTATTGTGTAATTTCGTACGTTGTTATTCCATATTCTTGTAGATTAGGAAACATTTGTCTTTTGTACCCTGTACATTGCAAATAGAACGGAGTGTAATTTACAGGAAGGTGTAATATGACGCGGACAACCGCCTTGCCCCACCCCCTTATTGTTTCATTTACGAAGATTTAAAATGTAGTAAATTGCCGGTTAATAAATTGATATAAATAGCGACTACAAAACACTTTCTGCAGATAAAGCGCTCGAAAACATTTGCAGTATTTACAGCACTCATATATAGACATATATACTCACTATAGAACATAAGAAAACAGTAATTCATTTTTTTATTTATTTTATTGAAAAGACAGAAAATGGTTAACGAAAACTGCAAACTATCTATTTATATTAAGATCAAATTCAAATAAATATATTCTCCCATGTTGAATGAGTCTATCCCCTGCCAATAAAACCAGTATTTGAAGAGTTTCAAAGAACTTTAGTACAGCTTAAATTTTCAATTGAAATAAATTTGTTCTTGATAAGTAGATTTTACATTGATGTCATGCCATTCAATTTTATAAAAATGTCCTTTTAAAAAAGTTCCTTCAAACAATACAATTAAATACAATATTAACAAATTTCAAATCGTTTGAATTATCTGGTAATTAATCACAATTAACAACTTAAAAATTGATATTTTTGCCTTTAATTAATTAAGATAACTATACTTGTTTCAGTTTTATATTGAATCTTCTGTTCGTGTATATTTACACTGGCCTCCAAAAGTTAAGGTACACGGACTAAATGCATTCGATTGCACACGTTTTGTCGAATATCTACAAAACTTATTGGCGAATTGTTCTTGAACTTCTGGGATGAAAAGAACATGTTTCATTTCATATTTCTCGGTGAAGATTTAGTCGGGGGTACAATTAGGGGGCTAATAATAAATTTAATAATAAAATAATATTTGCGATCTCATATGTAACAGGAAAGGCGGTAAATGGTTTGTCACTGTGGTAAATGACTATGTGGGTCCTGTTCAACATTTGTATGCATTTGTGTAAGCATAGCACTCATATTCGTGAAGATGTTAACGTTTTTAGTGAAAAACTCAAACTTTTTTTTTATAGCATACAGAGTTTTCAACCAAATTTAACACAACTTTCCAAAAACCTGACAAAGAATAGTAGAAACAGTATACTGCAATTAAAACATGAATATATTGAATATTTGATGAGATATGGGCATTTTTATGAGATAATTTTTAACTGCGCATGCGCGGCAGATTTCAAAATTTTTATTTCAGAATTTGGTAGTCAGCTATTTAGGGCAACTTATATAAAAAGTCTAGTCAAATATCGCGAAAATTCACAAAGATGGGGTCGATATAGTGAGTTGCTTCCTAAAAATAGCTTTATTACAAGGGATTTTACACAACTTTTCAATCAGCTCACTACATCTTCCTAAGTTTTCACAACATTCGACTGAACTTTTTATAGAAGTTGCCCCAAAATACTGAGTACCAAATTATGAAATAAAAATTTTGAAATCTTCCACGCATGCGCAGTTAAAAATTATCTCATAAAAATGCCCATATCTTATCAACTTTTCAATATATTCATGTTTTAATTGCAGTATACTGTTTCTACTGTTCTTTGTCAGGTTTTTGGAAAGCTGTGTTAAATTTGGTTGAAAACTCTGTATGCTATAAAAAAAAGTTTGAGTTTTTCACAAAAACGTTAACATCTTCACGAATATGAATGCTATGCTTACACAAATGCATACAAACGTTGAACAGGACCCAAATAGTCATTTACCACAGTGACAAACCATTTCCAGCCTTTCCTGTTACATAGGGGATCGCAGATATTATTTTATTATTAAATTTATTATTAGCCCCCTAATTGTACCCCCGACTAAATCTTCACCGAGAAATATGAAATGAAACATGTTCTTTTCATCCCAGAAGTTCAAGAACAATTCGCCAATAAGTTTTGTAGATATTCGACAAAACGTGTGCAATCGAACGCATTTAGTCCGTGTACCTTAACTTTTGGAGGCCAGTGTACTTTAAGGTTTTCTAAAAACAAACTAATATGTCTATAAACCATATAATTTTAAACAAAATATATACATCTTTATATGCTTTTAAAAATTGTATGATTATAATTATTAAAATATATAGTACTTTTAAGAAAATTTAATTTTTTTATTTGTGATAGAAAAACTATAATAACTAAAAAATGACAAACTTGGACTTTGTCATTAAAAGAGATAAAACACATACTTCCTACAGATGTAACTAATATGTTGTCCATAATAATAATATTATTTAGAAACATTTTCATATATCTTATCAATTAATTAAACTGTATACATTAACATTCTTTTTATAGCTAAATAAAATAGAGCATCGAATTTTATATATTTGAATTTAAAGGTAAAAAAAAATAATAATAATAAAAATTTTGAAATTTTTCCGAAAAAATTTCAAAATTTCAATTTTTTTTTTTAAACCTTTAAATTCAAATATGTAAAATTCGATGCTCTATTTTATTTATATATATAAACCAAACTTTTATTAAAAATATTGGGGATTTTCATTGATATGGAACAAGCAGGGGGCATTTCGAAGATTTCTAAGACGACGCGTAAAATTCCATTTTTTTTCATAAAAATAAATTAAAAAAAATTTTTTTTTGTTATAAATGCATGCCATAATGCATATAATGTACCTTTGAGTAATATTTAAGATAAAATTTACAAAAAATAAAAAAAAAAATGAAAAATTTTGAAATTTTTTCGAAAAAATTTCAAAATTTTTCATTTTTTTTTAACCTCAAATATATAAATTTTAGTCAAATATATAAAATTCGATGCTCTATTTTATTTATATATATAAATCAAATTTTTATAAAAAATATTGGGGATTTTCATTGATATGGAATGCGCAGGGGGCATTTCGAAGATTTCTAAGACGACACGTAAAATTCCTTTTTTTTCACAAAAATAAAATTTTTTTTTAATTTTTTTTGTGATAAATCCATGCCATAATGCATATAATGTACCCTTGAATAATATTTAAGATGAAATTTACAAAAAGTAAAAAAAAAAAAAAAAAAAAATGAAAAATTTGGAAATTTGGAAATTTTTTCGAAATTTTTTTAAAAATTTTCATTTTTTTTACCTTTAAATTAAAATATGTAAAATTCGATGCTCTATTTTATTTATATATATAAAACAGACTTTTATAAAAAATATTGGGAATTTTCATTGATATGGAATGCGCAAGCGATATTTCGAAGATTTCTAAGACGACACGTAAAATTCCCTTTTTTTCTCAAAAATAATTTTTTTTAAAATTTTTTTTGTGATAAGTGCATGCTATAATGCATATAATGTACCCTTGAATAATATTTAAGGTGAAATTTACAAAAGAAAAAAAATATTTTAAGGTCCCTTGTCCCCTTAATAAAAGCACGTGCGATCTTTTGTAAGCAGCTTTTTCAAAAATCTAACTACTCAGGATTTATTAGAATTTCATGGATTTTTACCTAATTTCCTTTTTTTAACTATTTTGCCTGAAAATAAATAGATTATTAAAGTTGTATTCAAGTTACAGCAATTTGTTTTTTTTTTTAATATAGAAATAAAAGACATTAGCTTTCCAAATACTTTTCAATGTTCATGACACAAAATTATATTTACCTCTAATTTATGTTTTGTAATGTATAATTTCATACAAAACTGAATACAAATTATTTAGTTTGAACATATCATATAATGTTTATTCATGTTTATATAAACGCTGTATACTTACTAAAAAAGAAATTCAACTTTGAAATAGACTTACTACTTCCCTTGAAATAACTGTTATGTAACCAATCAATGCGGAAGAAAATATGTTGTTCAATAGCGTATCATACTTCAACAAATATTAATATTAACATATTTAGTCGGATTATATCACCTATCCTGCAATATTTTATTCTCACAAGTTTATTTTTATATTTGATTTGCGAAATAAAAACAACGAATCTGTTAGCTTCTATTAAAATGGATGCAAAAAATGTAAATAAACAAACGAAAAAGTACTGAAAATCTTCCAGAAGATTATATTGACACAATCTCATTTTTAACACTTTCCAACAAATTTGAAAAGTGTTTATGAATTCGTTTTGTCTGTCTGTCTGTATGTCCGTGCTCTAAATCGCTAAAATATAGTCTGATTGCCATGAAATTGATAGATGTTATTGTGTATCACTATGGCATTATCGCTATTGAAGATGAAGTGTATATCATTTATGGTACATTTACAGAGAAAGAAAAAGAATTATGTTACATTACAGTCTATGGGGATAAATCGTTTGATCTATATTTTAATGATATTTCAGTATTTTAAACATTTATATATATCATTGAGGTGAACTACACTGCGTTTACTGTAGAATATGATCTACATAGAATATATCGTACATTTACAGGCACACACAAAATAATTTGACTAGAGGGGAAATTGAGCTATAAAAGGAAGAAGTGCGTTTTTAAAGATTGTGGAGAAAATGCTACAAGTGCGTTTTCAGTACGCGCTTTTTAATTGATCTATTTTTAAAAATATTTCTTAGTGTGGATCAATTTTATATATCATATACAGGGCTACTCAAATTTTCTCAAGTATATTTCCGTTTATTCACGGAAATTGCTAAATGGAAATTTTCGACTGTGCTATTCATCTCAATGAAGTATCTTTTAGCATACTGTGTAGTATACCTACAAATCTATAGATCATATAGAGGTCTGAATAAAGAAAATGACGTTATTCCGGCTATTGATTGTAATAGTAAAAGTTGTGTTTTGAACTGCTTTATGAGTTTTTCGAATTGTTTATTTATACATCATACTTAACCTTAATAAACTATGAAGTTTTGTTAGAGTATTCTGAATTTCTTGGAAAAAATGTTACATAATCAGTGCTGGAGGCATGATTTTTCGTTCTTGTCATATTTAATTTACTAACTAAAAATATCATTTGCCTTAGCTTTTAATAAAATAAATGTAACTAATCACACTAAAATCTCCAAAAAATAGTTATTTACACCATAATCATATGATCAGCAAACATGTATATTTTTCCTGTAATGAATGCAAAAATCTTTGATCACTAGTTTTTTTTTTTTTTTTTTTTTTTTTTTTTTTTTTTTTTTAATCAAATATTTCCTAACAATTTTCTTATTTCATTCTTTTGAAAATTACCTTTCTGAAAATTTGTTTTTAAACAAATTCCACACTATATATATTTTTCGCTGTAAATTCTTATGTGCTTGGAAAGCTTTCTAAAGAATTTCATTGTTAATTAATACCGACTCAGCTAAATGAAATCCAATTAATTTTTAGAAAAACATGAATTATACGTGTGAAAAAAAAATTATTAACAAAAGCCAGTAGGGTAAAAGATAAAATCATTTATAAAATCATTTTACTTTTCGTTTATATAATGCTTTTCGATGGTTATCCAATTAAATTTCCCAACCTAATGAAAATATTTTTGAATATTTCATAAAAGTTCATCCCGCACGAAAGTATGTTATTAAAAAGCATGCATATAATATAAAATGAAAACCGTAATTAAAAAGGTTTTCCCAAAAATATATATAATAAGACTAAATAAATGTTGGAAAAATTACGCCATAAAAAGTATTACATTAAAAGTGAAATTTTAATTTTGCTTAATTTATAAATAATCCTGAAAGTAATAATGTTTGCTAAATAATTTTTTAGTCTCTAATAGATAAAATAATTGGATGATTTTTTTAGTTTTCGTTTATTGATAAATGATAAATGTCTTGGAACTATGTACATATTGTTTTTTCTCTTTACATCGCCAAAGAGGATTTTTTTTTTACCAATGATCTATCTTTGCGTCGTATTTCCTTCAAACAATGATAAAACAATGACACTTAATTTAATGTTTTTTGAAAATTAAGGCTTTCCAAATCGAAATTTTTTCTGCTCACATTTATTAGTTTTTGAACTGGTACACACGCATAACACGACAGAATTCAGTGGTGGAGGTAAACTGTAAAGAGAAAGAGCAAAACTTAATAGTGAATTTAGATTTTCTTATTTATAAGGACTTGAATAAATGTTTAAGAAGCATTCATTCGGAAGAGAGATTATATAGAATGCAATTTGTGTAAAATAAATGAGAAAAAATTAATTAGAATTTTTGGATTAGGTTGCAATGTATATATTAGAACAATTCATTTTATGTTATTAAAAGATTTGACACGAAATAAAGTATGTATTTTTTTCTTAAATATTTTTGCACTATTTGAGATGTTAATAATGTCATACAGTTGGTATGATTGAAAAAAATCAACTTTAAGCCCGATTGAAAGCTAACTTCAATAATTATATTTTGGAAACTAATCTCATTAAATTAAAGACATCGAAAGCGTGAAGGGTACTGCCCGATGACCTAAATACGTCACATAACCGCCGCGGCTTCGAGGTTAACCACTTAAGCATCACTATGTATCTATGTACATCATGAACTATTCTATTTGAAATACCAGGACGTCTGTGCGTACATCATCATTTTATGTCCAGTGAAACGCCAGTTAAAGACACCTCAGCAGTAAACTTCAGCAGTACAACAAAACAGCAGTACTTCTGCAAAAATCTAATTCAAATAATCAATTTCTAATAAAAATTCTGCAAAGTAATTTCATCTACTGTACTATCATTTTATCTACGGCGCTGTGTATCTAGTAGTTAGTGGTATTTTATATTTCTTAATTATTATAACTCATCTGACAGTTATGGTTTTCAAAATAGGTATGGCGTTATTGTTATTTGAGTTATTGTCAATATTTATGAACAAAAATTTATTTTTGTTAATAATTTGTTAAACATTTTAATTGTGATTTGAAAAAGAAAGATTCCTTAAGTTGTCAGTTACTGAGTGTTTCACCCTAATAGTCTAAATAAATTACAGACCTCGTCATCTACTACCAACTTAAGTCAATTTTCATCATTCCAAACATTTCTGCTCCCCTTAAGGGAACCAATGTCTGTTTTCTTATAAACTGATTGACGGCGTCATATGCGTCATTGGTCATCCAACTGATATCAGTTTCCTCTCGAAGCTCCTCTCCTTTTTTTAACCTTCTTTTGAAGTTATGGCACTGTATATTTTGAATGATAAAAATTATACTGTGTCTGAAAATCACTTATTATTGTTAAAATCACATAAAATATTAAATTACTACCATATTAGTATTTTTAAATAATGCATAGTTTAATATTCTAACTACACTCTTACTGATTTTCTACAAATGTTGAAATTTGCAAACGTTATTCTCGTTACTGTATTGTTACTCTCTACATACAATACTGGAAACAAAATGCATCTTTATGTTATTTTACTACCAAATTGACAGAGAGAGGTGCGAGAGGTGTTATTTGACAGGCACATTGTAAAAAAAAAACTATGTAATTTTTACAGAAAAAAATTATTTTTAGCAGAAAAAAAACTGTTTTCAAGAAAAACAATTTTTTTTTTCTGTAAAAAAAGTTGGATTTCGTGCTTTTTACAGAAAATATCTATATTTTTTACAGAAAAAAACTGTTTTAATGAAAAATTACAATTATTTTCTGTAAATTAAACGGTTTTCTACTGGATCCAAAATTGACAGTTTTTTTTGTCAATTTGAGAGTGTTTTTTTTTTTTTTTCAGTGTTCTTTTAGGTAGCTTTCTTTACAAAAAAGCTACCTATTGCAGCCGTTCGGAGGAAAGCGATTTCAAAAAATTTTGGTATATTTTCATCGATCATGACCCCCAGACCCCGAAACCACCCTCCGTTCAAAATTGATATATATATATATATATATATCTGACCTATATCACACTGTAACTCCCGTAATTATGAACCGATTTCGATGTAATTCGGTGTGTTCATAGTACATACCAATGTCTCGACCGAGTTCGTTGGCCAGCTTCATACGCCGTTTTGTTTCAAAATGGCGGCCATTTAAAATTTTAAAAAAAATTTAAAACTTGAAATGCAGTACCAAAAAATTAAAAATGGAAAAATATTTTTTTTCTTATGCATTTAACCTTTATACAAAGATTCCGGAGCAGTTTTTGTTTCGTCTATACCTTAAAAAATGGCTGAGTTATAGCATTTTGAATTTCTAGCGTGGCTGACATTTTGAAACGTCCTGAATTTTGTCACGCGATAAAAGGCGTATTTATGAACCGATTTGGATGTAATTCAGTGTGTACATAGTATATACCAATCTCTCGACCGAGTTCGTTGGCCAGCTTCATCCGCCATTTTGTTTCAAAATGGCGGCCATTTAAAATTTTTTTAAAAATTTAAAATTTTAAATGTGGTACCAAAAAATTGAAAATGGAAAAATATTTTTTCTTATGTATTTGACCTTTATACAAAGATTTCGGAGCAGTTTTTGTTTCGTCTATATCTTAAAAAATGGCTGAGTTATAGCATTTTGAATTTCTAGCGTGGCTGATATTTTGAAACGTCCTGAATTTTGTCACGCGATAAAAGGCGTATTTATGAACCGATTTGGATGTAATTCAGTGTGTACATAGTACATACCAATCTCTCGACCGAGTTCGTTGGCCAGCTTCATCCGCCGTTTTGTTTCAAAATGGCGGCCATTTAAATTTTTTTTTAATATTAAAACTTGAAATGTGGTACCAAAAAATTAAAAATTGAAAACATATTTTCTTCTTATGTGTTTGACCTTGATAAAAAGATTCGGGAGCAGTTTTTGTTTTGTCTATATCTTAAGAAATGGCTGAGTTATAGCATTTTGAATTGCTAGCGTGGCTGACATTTTGAAACGTCCTGATTTTTCTCACGTAATAACAGGCGTATTTAAGAACCGACTTGGATGTACCTTGGTGTGTACATAGTACATACAAATATCTCGACCGAGTTCGTTGGCCGGCTTCATCCGCCATCTTGTTTCAAAATGGCGGCCATTTAAAAAAATTAAAAAATAAAAAAAGTTAAATGAGATACCAAAAAATTGGAAAGTGAAAAAGATTTTTTTTTGTATGTGTTTGACCTTAATACAAAGATTCCGGAACAGTTTTTCTTTCGTCTATATCTAAAAAAAATGGCTGAGTAATAGCATTTTGAATTTCTCTTGTGGCTGACATTTTAAAACGACCTGATATTTGTCACGCGATAACAGGCGCAATTATGAACCTATTTGGATGTAACTTGGTCTGTACATAGTACATACCAATGTCTCGACCGAGTTCGTTGGCCAGCTTCATTCGCCATCTTGTTTCAAAAGGGTTGCCATTTAAGAAAAATTAAATTTTAAATTCAAAATGAGGTATTAAAAAATTGGAAAATGAAAAAGATTTTTTTTATGTGTTTGGCCTTGATACAAAGATTCCGGAGCAGTTTTTGTTTCTGAAAATTTGTTATTTTGTTGATATCTTAAAAAATGTTTGATTTATAGCACTTTGAATTTCTAGCATGGCTAACATATTGAAACGATCTTGTATTTGTCACGCGATAACACACGTATTCGCCTATTTCGATGTAAGAAGGCATGTGGATAGTATACATCAACACCTCGACCAAGTTCGCTGGCCAGATTCATCAGCCATCTTGTTTCAAAATGGCGGCCATTAAATTAAAATATATATATATATTTAAAGTGAGGTGCAAAAAAATTAGAAATTGAAAAAGGTTTCTTTCTTAAATATTTGATCTAGATATAAGGATTCAGGAGCATTTTTTGTTTGTCTTTACCTTAAAAAATGGCTCAGATATAGCAGTTTCAATTTCTATTGTGGGTGACATTTTGAAAAATCTGATTTTTTGCATGCGACAGCACTCCTATATATTAACCGATTCCGATGTGAGTGAGCATGTGCACAGCAATTACTAAGGTCTCGACCAAGTTCACTGCTTAGCCTCATCCACCATGTTGTCTTAAAATGACAGGCACTTTAAGAAATTGCCGAATTTGGCAGCCAAATATAAGTTACTTTAAAGAAAAGCAGCTTGGATAAAGCTGACTAATTTCGCGAAATTCTCATTCATTATATTGATAAAAATTAGTAATTGAATCTCCTATATTCGGTTTCCACTAAATTGAGCTTCGTGTGTTTGCATGATATAAGTTGGCTTTTTTTAAATAAGGATTATGAAAGCTACCTTTTCCTCCCGGCACTGGCCGGAAGGACTTTCTTAATATGAATTCGATTTTTCAATTAGGTCTGATCTATATATTACAAAATTTACCAATTACCGTTTTTTAAATGCTATCGCGAATTTTCAACATTATATTCGTATTCCTTGGATGAACGCAGCCTGGAAAGTGGAATAGTATATATAATTGTTCTTAAATCTTTGGTTTGTTTCAAATTTTAGGACACTATTGTGAAAACCAAACTTTACATGTTAACGAAACATCATTGAATAAATAAGCTTAGTTTGGTTTTTATGCAATAAAAGAACAGTAACATATTCCAGTTACTCTTTGGATTAAAAAAACAAATTATTAATTATGAAAAGTATTAATAAATTCAACTTGAAATTAATGAATTATAAACTACATTTTTTGCATAAAATGAATATTGTCATTCAGAACATAGATATATGATTTCTAATATCTCGCCTGTATTATTCTTTTAGAGATAAAAAATAAATTTCATTTCTTTAGTCTAAGGAGAGTGTTAAGTTTTATCATTGATATCTGTAGAAAAACAAATGTTAAATAATAACCGGAAAACGTTTTTGAATTTCTTTACACAAAAGGGACTATTTTATACTTAGAATAATATGATATTTTTCTGGTCAGAATTGGTCTGGATCAGAATCTGATCTGGATAAACTTTCCTTGGATTGTTCCTTGGAAGCTATTATTTCTAATTTTTAATATTTATTGACAATACCCTAATACGTTTATTTTTATAACTCTTATAAGATTTCAGATAAAGTTCATAAACCATATTATTTTCTAAGATGATTTGATTCAATTAACTTTTTTGTTACCATTTGAAAATCCTTTCAGTATGTGTGTATTACTTTTCATGCATATATCTTACTATGTCTACTTTGAAAAACTTTACTCATATTCGAAAAAAAGATAGAATATCCGGTCGACTAACACATCTCGCATCTCTTTTCGATGATTTCGCATGACATAGTGCGTTTTTTCCACCAATGTTCACTAGTTATTACATATATCAGAGTGTAAAAAAGGCTTTCATTTAAGAATTTATATTTTACAAATATTCGCAATGGGAAAAATAGTACTTAAAATGCCAAAGTTTTCTGTTTCAAGCATGATACATTTCATCTTAGTTGATTTATACAACAAAGCTGTTTAGCCAGTGGAGTTAATTTTAAAGATCATTCTTAAGAAATTGATAATCCTTAGTATTTTTATTGAATTAAAAAAAATTCCTTTCAAAATACTTACACTAAGAAAATATTTGTAATTATGATTTGTATGCGTCCGTGTGACTGGAGAGAATAACTTCCAACTGATGACGCATTTGGTTAGCATACTATTGACCATTGTAGCAAGAACTAAATAGATTTAAGAATACTTCTGCAGGCCAATTATGTATCCAAGCCAATTTTAAAACTTTTTTATACCTATTTGCAACCGATTCTGTAGGTAATTTCGCTACTAAATGTGAATGTGTATATATGATAAATATTAAGTCTAGGCAATAAAAGAGTAATGCCACAGAGTTAGCGGCTACAGTTTTAAAACGGGAGCCCCAGTATTCGAATCCATACGATTCGATTATGTGAAAACTGTATGTATATATATATATATATATATATATATATATATATATATATATATATATACAGGGTGTCCCTAAATTCATGGTACATACGCTATCAAGACGAGTAATAGTAAATAGGAAACCAAGGGTCCCAAACGTATTCCAAAGGACACAGGCGAAATCAAAGTTTAGGGTCCCAAAATGCAAATGATGATAAAAAAGGGACAAATGGGTCGATTTATTTGCGGTTTTCTCTAAAATCATTCTTTAAATTAGTAATTTCTTAAAAAAAAGTTTTAAAGAGAAAATTATAAAAATGCCGGTAGGGGGCGCTCTAGACTTTGGAGTAAGCAACGACTATTTTTTACCGTTATTGTTTGTATCTCATTACATGCTTTCAAAAGCTTAGACTTAAATTTAAATTTTGAGCTCAAAATCTCAGTCGTTGGGAGTGGTTAAGTAGCACAAACTGAAGTGTGTTCAGGAGTTAAAATTTCAAATGATTATGAAAAACGGATAAATTGGTCGATTCGTTTGCAGTTTTTCCTAAAACTATTCTTTATGGCAGTATTGTCTCCAAAATAAATTTTAACGATAAAGTTTAAAAAATACCGATAGAGGGCGCTTTAGACTTTGGAGTAACGAACAACTATTTTTTACCGTTATTTTTTGTATCTTATTACATGCATTCAAAAGTTTAGACTTAAATTTTGAGCTCAAGATCTGAATCGTTGGGAATGTTTAAGTAGCGCAATCTGAATTGTGCCCATGTGTTGAAATTTGAACCCCCCTACAGAACACAGTTCAGTATACGCTACTTAACCACTCCCAATGATTCTGATTTTTAGCTCAAAATTTAAGTTTAAGCCTGAACTTTTGAAAGCATGTAATGAGATACAAAAAATAAGGGTAAAAAATAGTTGTTCGTTACTCCGAAGTCTAAACCGCCCTCTATCGGCATTTTTTGAACTGTATCTTTAAAATTTATTTTCAAGAAAATACTGACATAAAGAATAGATTTAGTTAAAAACGCAAACGAATCGACCAATTTTTCCGTTTTTTATAATCATTTGAAATTTTAACTCCTGAACACAGTTCGGTTTGCACTACTTAACCACTCCCAACGATTCAGATTTTGAGCTCAAAATTTAAGTTTAAGTCTAAGCTTTTTAAAGCATGTAATGAGATACAAAAAATAACGGTAAAAAATAGTAGTTGGTTACTCCAAAGTCTAAACCGCCCTCTATCGGCATTTTTTGAACTGTATCTTTAAAATTTATTTTCAAGAAAATACTGACATAAAGAATAGTTTTAGTGAAAACCGCAAAAGAATCGACCAATTTTTCCGCTTTTTATAATCATTTGAAATTTTGGACCCTAAACTTTAAAGACGTCTATCTCCTTCGGAATACATTTGGAACCCTTGGTTTCTTATTTACTATTACTCGTCTTGATGTGTTCTATCACCCCTAGCCTATGTACCATGAGTTTAGGGACACCCTGTATATATATATATATATATATATATATGGGATGTGACTCTATATATAAATCATAACTCATTTCTAAGACGAACACTGACATTTATTAAGACGAAGACAAAACAAAAATACAGTTAATAGCACTCTTCTCAATCTATATTTAGCTTAAAAGCAATAATCTTTGGCTTCATTTACTCGTCGAATATTTCTAATATTTTCATGCGCCATTTAAATCTTCTATTTTATATCGTCGAAAATATTTTGTTCCTTTTAACAAAACCACCGTCGTCGAATTCTCTCTCGTTCTATATATTTTTTCTGCATTTCCATTTCACGCAGCTTTGCTACCTTTTTAATCTCGAAGCGGAGACAGCGTCGGGAACATTCAGTCTGAATGCAAGTTTTTCTTGCGAAATTTCCCACATGTGGCCTTCCTGACATCTGGAGCTGCCGCAGCGACATGGGCTAAAATAGAATCTGAAAAAGAAACAAAAACAAAAACCAGTAACTGTTCTTAGGGGGAAAAAATTAATCTGCATGTCAGAAAGATCACTCAGTCTGTTTGAAGTGGCGTAACACCATATGGAATTTTCTTTAAAAGCATTGACTTATAAAATTTTCACAAACAAATAAGAAGAAAAGATTAAAAAAAGGTTTTTCTGTTTTTTTATGAAGCTTCAGTTTTCGATGGGCCAAGGTTTCATGTATTCAGCACACGAGCCAGTATTTATCGGTCCTTCCGTTGATGAGTTTCGCTACGTCGTAGGTGTCGTTAGACTTCACTTTGGTCACTTTATACGGACCTAAGAATTTATATTTCAACTTTAAACCTGGTCCTTGCTGAGTTCTCTTAATTGCTACGAGGTCACCAAGGTTGTACTTCCGAGGTTTCTTACGTCGTAAATTATAGTGCTCGCGATTTTCTTGCTGAATTTCCAGAATATTCTTCTTGGCTTCTTTACGGAGCTCTTCTCTGCCTTTTATGAACTTTTCTTCGACTGCACTGTTTAAGAGATCAATAATTTGTACATCTTCTTTCTGTTTCATTTTTGTACCAAATAATATTTCAAACGGTGTTTTCTTAATGCTTCGTTGGTAAGTTGAACTTATGACTTGTTAAATTTTAGAAACATGTTTGAACGATTTGATCGGTTCGAGTTTAAACATTTTAGAGGTTACAGAAATTATGGTGGCATTAAGTCGCTCTACTTGACCATTGGCACGGGGAAGGCCAGTTGTAACTGTCTCGTGATTTATATTTTAATCTTGAAAATAATCAGCAAATTCTTTACTTGTGAAGGCAAGACCTTTATCGCTAATGATAGTGGAAGTATTGCCAAAAGTATAACTTTGTTGTCGTAGTTTTGATATAACTTCGGTACCAGAAGTGGTTTTACAGGGATACAACTAGACGAATTTAGTAAATGCATCTATTAAAGACAAGATATGTTTATAATATTTGTCAGTTGTTTCAAGAGGGCCTAAATGATCAATGTGGTGGGTTTGGAGAGGAGTCTCTTCTTTAGATAAGGGATGTAATTCATCTTCTTGTTTTCCACGTTTGCGACTATACAAAAGGCATGTTACACAATTTGCTATAATTTTATCAATTTTATTTGACATATTAGGGATGAGAAATTCTTCATTAAGGAGTACTTCACAACGTTTATGTTCAAAATGTCATTTGTCATGAACGTGTTTAAAGACATTTAGCTGCGTTTCATCCGGCACAACTACCAGATCGATACGTTTATGATTTTTATAGAGAACGATATTTTTAAGGAAATAGTTGTCATATGGCTTTGTGTTCAAAATTTCTTTGATGGTCAGTGTATGTTCGTCAGTGTTCTGCGATTGTAAGATTTTGGAAGTAAGACTATCTTGTATGATCATACATATAGGATTTTTACTTAAAGCGTCGACATGGAGCATGGGTGTACCTTGTCTATGTCCGATTGTATAGTTATAGAAGTGGCGTGGCGTGAAAATTTTCGGTGGTCATCGCAATTATTTAAGTTTGCGGTGAAAAATTATTAACTCTAAAATTCAATGGCTGAATGTTCAATAAAGAAACTTAAAATCTTACCTTCACTTATATATGAACTCCAAATGTTCTGCTAAAACTGGATCGTAGAGTTTTAAAATATTGCTTGGTCATCGCCGCATCCAGCGATGACCGGTGTGTAATCGCTGGTCAGCTAGTCATCTAACATTAAAGCCCATCGAACAATCTTGGTTCAAAGAACTTTCTTATTCATAGTAAGAGCAAATGCATTGCAATCTGTGACTATCCTGAATGAACGCCTAGAATGTAAACGCGCAATTTTTTAAGGGCTTCTATGACAGCTAAAATTTCTAATTTATAACTTGAATATTTACGTTCGGCATCTGTGTTTTTTTTTCTCATAAAGTAGTCAGGGTGAAATTGATTGTCAATAGAAGGCTTTTGAAGGAAGACAGTTCCGTAACCGTCAATAGGTGCATCACTGTGAACTTTTGTTTCAACAGTAGGGTTATAAATGCTTAAAACAGACCTGAAGAAAGGATGTGATTCAGCTGATTAAATGCATTTCGTTGCTGGTCACCAAAGTGGAATTTAGTGTCCTTTCTAAGGAGATCAGTTAAAGGCTTAGCTATTAAACAGTAATCAGAATTTACGGAAATATGAAGTTAGTCCGAGAAATGAATGTGCATCTTTTACATTTTTAGGTTCTGGGAAATTTAGGACAGCTTTAGTTTTTAAGGGAGATGGATGCAGTTGACCATTTTTAATGTGTTAACCCAAAAAATCAGTTGCTCTCTGTAAAAAGTGGCATTTTTTAAGATTCAACTCTAAACCGCATTCGGATGCAGTTGTAAGGATGCGTTGTAATTTCTGGAGTCATTCGACTTCCTTTTCAGCGGGTATTATGAAGTCATCCATATAGACAATAAGTACTTTTTCATTAATGAGGTCTCGAAAAACGTTATAAAAATATATTTCAAAAACTAAGGGTGCATAGCTAAGGCCATAATTCATATATAAGAATTCAAATTGACCAGAATGTGTTACGAAAGAAGTATAGTTTCTACTATTTTCTTCTACCTCGATATGAAAAATGCATTTTTAAAGTCAAGAGTAGTAAATACTTTTGCAGAATGCAACTGATCAATAATGTCATCAATTACTTGGAGGGGAAAACGTTGTTTATATGTTTAAGAATTTAACTTCCTATAGTCAAAACACAATCTATATGAGCCATCTTTCTTTTTTACTAGAACAAAAGGTGATGAAAAATTACTAGTGCTTTAACGAATAATTCCCTTTTCGAGCCACACAGAAATTTGCTTTTCGACGAAGTTTTTCTCTATTGGCGCCAAGCGTCTGGGAGGACAAGTGACAGGTGTTTCGTTTTCCAGATGAATTGATAATTTAAAATCAGTTGTCTTTATTTTTCTGGGAGAATAATTTTCAATAAGTTCTGAAATTTTTGAACGTATTGTTTCATCGGCAATATGAGACAAATCAAGATCAAGATCGTCTAACACATGAGCAACATTAATCAAAAAATTATTGGACGTATTGTCATTTTTCTCGATTTTTTGCACCGAAATATTATTTCCAGAAGTTGTTAAAATACTTTGTTGTGTAACATCTGTACCAATAATAAGATCAAAAGATATGGAATAATCTGGGACTACATAAACATTCGTCGAATAATTAAAATCATCTATCATAATGTCCGTAGAGAAAAACCCCAGGGTTTTGATTATAGTATTTCCTAATCCATTTAATTTGTGGTTGAATGTTCAAGGTTCGAAATTGTAGGGAGTTTGCGGTAAATACTTTCCTTTAGTAAACTCTTTCACTGCCCGTATCCTCCAATGATGTAACGTGTACAGACGAAATAATGACTTCTTTGGTCATGAAAGTGATCGACATAACTGTGAAAACTTTGGAGGGTTCAGACTTAACTCTAGGTCTCTTTCGTTGATCACATGGAGCCGATTTATGGCCAAAATTCGAGCAATTGAAACAACGAGGGCCTTTGTCTTTATGTCTGTATTGGCTACTTTTCTAATTTGACAAACCACAATTAAAGCAAAAAAGAGCAGATTTTGATCGAAAGGATTTCTCTTTTACTGGCATTTTAGGTTTGACTTTACGAAATTTAGTGTTCTCATAGTAATGTCGAATTTCTTCGTAAATTTTGAGCTTTTGTTTGAATTATATAATGGATTGGCATCCATATAACATTGATTTTCTAAAAACATGGTCGGGTATACCATTTATGATATATTGCATTATTGCGGAATCCTCGATGTTACCACGCGAGCACAATTGTTTCATAATAAGAAAATATTCTTCTATTGATTCATTTTCTTATAATTTTCGTTTATTTAATATATCATGTAACTCGGCAGAATTATAAGTGGTACTGAATTCTGAAATTAAGAGTTGTTTAAGTTTGTCATATGAATTGATATGAAATTCTGTCTATACTCACAACTGGACTTTTCCTCATAAGGATCTTTTACAAAATATGAATTTATGAAAGTCAGATAAGTTAAACATGCTAGTGACATGGTCGAAATTACTGAACCAGACATTTATATCACTAAAAGAACTTCCGTCAAAAGGAGGTACAAAACTTTCAACATCAGTAAAACTAATAGATGATGGCACAAAACTTTGAACTGGAAGTTGCTTGTTTTTGTCAACATTTGATAATTCGGTGTTATTACTTGAAGTCATATTATTTGAAGGCAATTCTGGTTCCGAGTCAGTGTCACTTTCATTTTGTATAATATTAGTCTGTATTAAGCTCAAGTCTAACAGGTATGTAACTAAGCGGGTTGCAAGATTATTTAAAGATCTTTCATTGGAATACAAAGTAAATTACACACTGTAATCAAATCATTTAAACGAAAATCAGTTTGAACTTTAGTTATTTTATTTTTGAACTCGGTGCTGTCGGTTTCAAAACCGAAACCAGTAAAATCATGTATTATCTTTCTATTAGATCGATCACCTTCAGCATCAAATAGGAATTTGTGTAGTAATTTAATTTTATTTGTTCGTTCATTTTAAAATGCAAGTTCCAGTTCAGGTATGTCAACTAACTTCATAATAAAATATATATCAATGGATTCACCGTTAGAATAATATCCGGCTCGAATCTGTAAAATGGATAATTCTGACAAATGAATAATATTGGTGGGTTAACTGTTACTTCTGACACCACTTTGTGGGGTGACACTCTATTTATAAATAATAACTCATTTCTAAGATGAATACTGACATTTATTAAGACGAAGACAAAACAAAAATATAGTTAATAGCACTCTTCTCAATCAATATTTAGCTTAAAAGTAACAAACATTGGCTTCATTTACTTACCATCATTGAATATTTCTAATATTTTCATACGTCATTTAAATCTTCTATTTTATATCGTCGAAAATATTCTGTTCCTTTTAACAAAACCGCCGTCGTCGAATTTTTTCTCGTTCTATTTATTTTTTCTGCATTTCCACTTCACGCAGCTTCGTTACCTGTTTAATCTCGAAGTGGAGACAGTGTCGGGAACATTCATTCTGAATGCAAGTGTTTCTCGCGAAATCCCCCCCCCCATATATATATATATATATATATAGCACATTATATATGAAATGCTTTCGGCAGACCCAGAATCTCGCACCATAATTAAACCGAGAATAAATAACAATCATTAAAGAAATTTCAACAGATATAACCTGGACAAAACCAAAAAGCTATATAAATATATATATGTGTATACATAATTATTGGCACTTACATCAGTGTTAAGGAAGTCAAGTTTTGTCACTACGAATTTTTTAGATTGCTAAAAAGTACAAAGTGCATGGTAACAGCCTTTTGCATTGTAACAAGCAAAATTTTAAACGAAGCTAAAATTTTCTTTTTGTAAACTGGAAGTTATAAATAAGAATAAAGAAAAAGCTGAAAAATAAAAATGACATACCTTAGAAAAGTTGTACATAGTACGTAGTAATATGCCTGCACTGTTTATTTTAAAATCAAGTTTTATCTTCCATGCCCCAGTTCACCCCAATTGTTGCGAAATTCGTCAAAAATACCTTGTACAACTTACAAATCGAAATAACCATAAAGTTGGAAAATAAAAATGTCATACCACGGAAAAGTTACGTATGGTTCGTAGTTATATTCTTGACAGATTTCTTGAAATCACATAATATCTTCCAGGAACCCGGTCATTCGAAATTTTAAAGCAATTGCCTTAAATTACCTTTTATCTGTTGTATAATAGAATGCATCAAACAAGAAGCAAGAGTGCAATAAAAAAATTTTATATGTTAAAAGTACACAAACAATTAAAGTTCAAGAATCAAAAACAAACATTTAAATCTGTTAAAATTTGTTGTGAAATTTAAATGTAACAATATATATTAAAGAAAATTAAATATACTTTAAAGAAAAAAATATAGTCTATTGTTATTAACAAAATTATTAAATAAATTTTATATCAAATTTTCTTCATGAGATTTTAAAATCCCGTCGCGACGACAAAAACTATTAATATTTTAGTCATTTAAACCGTTCAATGCAGTTATACAACATTTTTAAAATATATAAAATTGATAAAGTAACAAAGTTTCTGCAAAGTTTCTACAAAAATTTATTTACATGAAATAACTTTTGACGGAATGCCATTTACCATTAGCAGAGAATTTTTCTAAAAGAAAATTATGTGCAATGTGTGATGCGACTAAGAAAAATGTATGTATCCAGTCGTGTTCTGAAATACATTTTTTTCCTTCAGACATTTTCCTCGACCGTTAGATGATAGGATAAAAGAGTGATATGGTCTATTCAAGTAGAACGATCGTTCCTGTTTCTGAAAAATCTATCACATCAATAACATCCATGAGGAAAATAAAACCACATTTCAGTTCAATCTTTCTCTTTTCAAATTATGTTTGAAATCTGCAGTAACGAAAAGTCTTTTGTAAATTAAACAGAATGCTTAATATTAAAAAGGTACGACGGAAAGTATGTTTTGAACTACTAGGCAGGTTACTGCTATCCAAGTTTTATACTAAATATTGATTTAAAGTAATATTTATGAAAACAGTTCCGAATTAAGAGTGTGTAATTTGTTACCTAAAAAAGTAGTTAAATTCATATTTTTCTGTGCACTAGATTAGAATAAGTAGAACAAGTGCTTGAATAACAATTATTTTTGGAAATTGAAATTCTGTTCAGAGAAATTGTGTGCAGTTATTAACCATATTTGGCGTAAGCATGTATTCTCAAAGGAAACCGAAGAATCCGTTATATAGAAAATCACTTGTGTTAAAATTTTTAATGTAGTTAAAAAAAATTACTTTTTTTATTTTTTATGATATGGGAGAAATCATAATCGAACAAAAACCTTAAATAGTATATTTTAAATTTATTTAACGTAGTTTAAATTACTGGAATGAAATAATGTGATTTTATTGATACAGATAACTGAAATTGATTTTAAAGAAAAACATAATTAGTACGCTTTTTTGTTTTTACTTTTTATGAAATGAGATAAAACTGAATAAATATATATTTTAAACTGTATACAAATGTGCGAAAAAATATTTTTTGATTCTTAATTCAAATAAATAAATAAAATTTCCAATTATCATTCAGTAATATTTTCCCAATATTTTTACTGCAAAACATAATCCTCTGATGAAATAGTAACCAGACAAAAATGACGAAATAGTGATGCAATACTGACCTTACTAACAAGCCGCTTTTCAAAGGGTGTAATTTATCCTATTATAAAGTGCAAAGTGCATGTTACGTCTCATTCTCAAAAGACCTTTTAATAGTCTATCATATTTACTGTACATTTACTATTAACAATATGTATTTAATAGAAATGTATCGATACACAAAGGCTCAACTTAAGCTCTATTTCAATTTTGTTGTTCTTCTTTGTTAGAGGCATATTTTTCATCTACAACAATTTAAGACACTGCCGAAAATTCTGTTAAAGATCGTTAAATTAAAAACTTTAATAAATAGATTTAAGCAGTTTTTAAGAGTTTTACGTGACAAAAATCTATAGCATTTTTTAAACTGTCTATTTCTAAACTAATTAAAGCTAATCATCAGGGTTTATGATATATCTCAAAATAAATAATTTTAGTAACTGCTACAAACTAGAATCGTAATTTACGTATTCAGAAAAAAAACACATTCTTCAGAGTATATCTCAAAATTAAATTTGCTCCTTTAAATCCAGTTAGAATATTCGTTCAACGCTTTAAAAAATAATGTATATATATGCATATATATATATATACATTATATATATATATATATATATATATATATATACATTATATATATATATATATATATATACATTATATATATATAGATAGATAGATAGATAGATAGATAATACAAATGTTTTGCCTTTTCAGCTTAGTTAATTTTTTGAAAACTCTTATAACATCTACACTGTAAAAAAAAAGAAAAAAAAAGACTAAAAAACGGAGATTCTACTGGCAATGGAGACAGCAGTAATATTTCAGTATTTTAACGGACATTTCCGTCCATAAATTCCAGAATTCCGTATTTTTACGGAAAATTTTCCCCACAAATTACAGAAAATGTTTCGCTTTTCTGGAATTTATGGGGGGGGGGGGGATTTTCAGTTAAAATATGAAAATAGTACTGGCGTCTCGATTGCCAGTAAAATCTCCGTTTTTTAGTCTTTTTTTTTTTTTTAAACAGTGTACCTTCTTTTACCTGTCTTTTAATAATATGTAAAATATCCTTTATATTTTAATCCCATGCCTTTAATGCAGCGTATTCTTTTATTTCTTATTCAAAAACCTTAATCTCTTTATAGTTACACTTCTTTGTCAAAAAAAAAAAAAAAAAAAAAAAAAAAAAAAAAAAAAAAACATTAATTTATTTTATTCATTCATATTTTGAGACATTAAATTCTTATTTCTTTCGAATGTTTATTAATTTTATTCTTTAACTAGCAAACCCCGCGGCTTTGCTCGCGTAATATTTGAATATGCCAAGTGATATTTATATATCTAATTTTTTTAAAAGAAATTATACTTTTAGGAATAATTCAAAAATTGCTATTTAAAACATAGTTTGACTAAACTTCATTATTACACTGCATTAGGCAGAAATTAGATTTAAATTAATAAAAAGAAATAAAACTGAATAAATGATAATTTAGAAAATATTTTGAAACTTTTATGCTCAATTAATACGCATATTTCAGTATTCATTTGAAGTTTTAAATTTTTTAGAAACCATCTTCTTACGTCTTAAAATTAACCATCATGCCAAATTCCAAGTCCTACCACCTCTCTCAATATAAAGGGCTATGTTGAAATAGGAACTGTCACCATTAATTTGCCAATATTAATTTTGAAATCGGTTCATTATTTCCTAATATTCCACAGAAACTTAATTTAGAAATCTTTTAAAGGCATTTTTTAGAACGTTTGTTGTTCCTGTGAATCCCAGGTGGCAGAATCATCTGCATAAAATATAGCCTGTGTAGGATCAGAGACTGTTACCATTGATTCGCAATTATTACTTTTATAATCGGTTTATATTCCCTGAAATTGCATAGAAATCATTTATTTTTTAGAATGCTTTTCGCACCTCCCTTTCACTTCACCCCTTTTTAATTCGAATTTATTTTCGACAGTCCTTTGAGGGCATATATATTTTATTATTAACTACCATGCCATATTTAAAGTTTCTAGCCTCTTCAGTATCACAGAAATCGCAATTTAGAAAGTTTTTTGCTCCTGCAACCCTCTTGTGGTAATGGCACAGACATAAAATATAGCTTATGTTTGAGCTGGTACTATCACCAACAATTTCACACCATTACCTTTTAGATCGGTTTGGTATTTGATAAAACTGCATAAAAATTGTAATTTAGAACGCTTTTCGCTAACTTCATCCTTTTAAATTTTGAATTTTCTTTCGACTGTTTGTAGAAAGCAATTGCATCTTGTAAGTAAATACCATGCCATATTTTAAAATGTTAGACCCCTCAGTTGTGCAAAAAACTCAAATTAGAACATGTTTTGCTCTTGCACCCCCAGATGGTAGTGACAGCAACATAAAATGTTGTGTTAGTCAATGCCTATGTTGGAGCAGAGACTGTCACAATCACTTTGCAGCCATTACTTTTGAAATAGGTTTGGTATTTCCTGAGATTGAGTAAAAATCGCAATTTAGAACGTTTTTACAACGTTTTTAGAACGCTTTTCGCGAATTTCCACCCCTTTTAAATTTCTAATTTCTTCGAAACTATTCTTAAAGATAATTTACATCTAATAAATATGTTACCTTGCCTAATTTCAAGTTGCTAGCCCCTACTGATCACAAAAATCGAAATTTAGAACTTTTTTTGCTCCTGCAACCTCCAGGTGATAGTGACACTGACATGAAATAACGTCTACGTTAGAGCAGAAGCTGTCAGCATCAATTTGATATTAGTTTGATTCTTCCTGAGATTGCTCACAAATCCGCTTTTAGAACACTTTTTATACGATAGGTCATTTATATCTAATAAATATATACCATGCAAAATTTCATGAATCTAGGTCCTTCCATAATTCAAAAATCGCATTTTTAGCACGTTTTTAGTTCCTGCATCTCCTCTCGGATAATGGAAACAGACATAAAATATAGCCTATCTTGGAGCAAGAGCTGTCACTATAATTTTACACCGTTATATTTGAAATCGGTTCAGTACTTCCTGAGGTTGCATAGAAATAGCAATTTACAATATTTTTTACAACGCTTTTCGCGCCTTTTCACCCTTTTTAAATTTCGATTTTTTTAGGAAATGCTCTTAGAGTTCATTGATATCTTAAATGTAACTACCATTCCAAAATTCATAATTCTAGGTCCTTCCATAACACAAAACCGCACTTTAGAATGTTTTTTTTCTCCTGCTACCCCAAGGTGGCAGTGATACAAACATAAAACAGAGCCATGTTAAAGCAAGTTCTGTCACTATCAATTTACAACCATTACTTTTGAAATCGATTTGTTACTTACCGAAATTGAGTAGAAATCACCATTTAGAATCTTTTTTAGAGCGCTGTTCACGTATTATCACCCCTTTTAAATTTCTAATTTTTTAAGAACAGTTCTTGGAAATTCTTTATATCTAATAAGTAACTAATATTTCAAATTTCACATTTCTGGGCCCTTCAATAACGCAAAAATCGCATTTTTAGAACGTTTTTTGCTCCTGCACCCCCTTTGGGGTAGTGATACCAACATGAAATATAGCCTATCTTGGAGCAAGGGTTGTCACCATCATTTTGACACCGTTATTTTTTTAAATCGCTTTGGTATTTCCAGAGATTATGTAGAAACCACCATTTAGAACGTTTTTTAGAACGCTTTTTGCGCATTTTCACCTCTTTTAAATTTCGATTTTTTTAAGAACTGTTCTTAGAAATCCATTATATCTAATAAGTAACTAATATTTCAAATTTCATATTTCTACGCCCTTCAGTAATGCAAAAATCGTAATTTAGAACGTTTTTTTCTCCTGCAACCCCTTTGGGTTAGTGGCACCGACCTAAAACATAGCCCATGTTAGAGCAAGTGTTGTCACCGTCATTTTGACAGCATTCTTTTTTAAATCTGTTCGGTATTTCCTGAGATTGTGTAGAAACCCCCCAGTTAGAACGTTTTTTGGAACGCTTTTCGAGCATGTTCACCCCATTTAAATTTCGAATTTTTTAAAAACTGTTCTTAGAAATCCTTTATATCTAATAAGTAACTAATCTTTCAAATTTCATATTTCTAAGCCCTTCAGTAATGCAAAAACCGTAATTTAGAACGTTTTTTGCTCCTGCAACCCCTTTGGGGTAGGGGCACCGAAATAAAATATAGCCTATCTTAGAGCAAAGGTTGTCACCATCATTTTGACACCATTATTTTTTAAATTGGTTGGTATTTCCTGAGATTGTGCAGAATCCACCATTTCGAACGTTTTTCAGAACGCTTTTTGCGCCCTTTTAAATTTCGAATTGTTTATAAAATGTTCTTAGATATCAGTTATATCTTATAACTACCATTCCAAATTTCATGATTCTAGGCCCTTCCATAACGCAAAAATTGCATTTTTAGAACTTTTTTGCTCCTGCACCTCCTTTTGGCCAGTGGCACGGACATAAGATATAGCCTATGTTCTAAGTTGGACTAACACCATCATTTGGATACCATTACTGTTTGAATAGGTTCGGTAGTTCCAGAGCTTACCTCCTACAAATAAACAATTTTTACCTCTTTATAATAGGAAGTATAGATAAATTAATCCTTTATTCAAAAATTATTCGATATCCCATGATTCATTGCGAGTATTTGCCAAGCTTTCCCTTTTTAAATTTTCGCTATAAGTAAAGAATTCTGTCTCTACGTCACGTCACTCACCACCTATTCCCGGTTTTATTCCTATAGCCTATCGCGACCCCTACCCGCATCCCCACAGCGTGCTTTCGGTTGGCTCCAACGTAGAACAAATCAGTGTACCTTTCCGTGATCTTTTAATATTTATACAACTTGCACTGACTTGAGAGACAAGATTTTTACTTTTTTCGTTTGTTAATAAACACTTGTCACTTGGTGGAATGGATTTTAAAATGTGAGTTTCTAATGGCTTTTAACATCTTCGAGCTTTGATATGAAGAGGTACAGCTATATACGATAGCCGATTGGATGACTAGTGGAATTGTATTGAGATGGAATTACAGTAAAGTCTTTAAAGATTAGGCTACGTCTATTATTTGATCGAAAAAGACATTTTTTCCATTGTTTTTAACTCCTGTCTTCCACTGTCGCCACCGACGCTTGCAATAAGCGTATTCTTCGGAATAATTGATAGTTGGCAAACATACGGCATGTGTTCGCCATCATACTTTACTTTGATATCCAGAAGTATCACATATATATATTTAGGGAAATTTCTCTTTATACGGACAGTGATAATAGTAATGGAAAGGCGGTAACTGCACTGTCATTTGGACAATGCACAATATATACAATGATTTCAATTGTGAGTTACGGAGTAACTTTTTTAGTTTTGTTTAGATGCGAATGGGGGCCATTTAAAGCACTTCACTTGATGAGATATTATATGCATCGTTAAAATATCTTTGTTATTATTAAATGTTTGAAGGAAAATAAGACTGCTCCTTCGAGTGGAATATCATGTACTGTATTTTTTACTGAAATAGGGGAGCTCTGACCCCCTGCTCGCTCCCCAATCTCTCCCGCGTAATCGGTTCGCGATTCCGATCGGTATCGTAAGCAATGTCTATTTTCTAGCCAACCCCAAACGTAATTATTTAGCGTTTCCATTCTGGATCGCTTCGTGATCCCTTATTTTCTATGCATTCAATTTTTAAATTCCAAATGTAGGTGACCCCTCCCCACTTTCTCATTAGTTAATGGATATTATCTTCTTTTTGTTAAAATCAGTTTAGCCATCGACCCCTAAAAAGAACCCCCAAAACAAAAGTCAATCGAAATTTAGAAGATTCTTCCCTTTCCACGTCCATCCTATGTAAATTCTCTACTTTCATTGTTTTCGCCAAGCACAATTCCTGCTAAGAAAAGACAGAAAGCTCCTAAAAATCAGATGCGTTTCGTGGTATCTACGCAGATTTTCACTGGTCCATTTCCAAATCGTTAGATTTATATATATATATATATATTACGAAACAATTTAATGTGGTAAGTCGAACAATCACGTCTTGTTTTTTATTTCATATTACTGGATTAGTACTACATATTAATCAGCCGCTGGTGATGTTGTATAGCAATCATACCACTTAACACAAGCATCGCTAGTGGGGGTATCAACTCTGTGAAAATTTAGCAGCTGTAGAGCGATGATAATATTGGTACAGTCCAATTAAACTCTTATTTATTCATGATGAAGACAAGGCAGCGTGAGTGGTGAAAAAAGGCGTATGAAGAAATATGGAGTTTTCCCAATTAAAAGCATGGAAACGTAGTCATAGTAAACTGTTTATTCCATCAGAACATAACAACATTAAAAAATTCCCACAGGATGAGAAATCAGAGCATTCCACTCGAGCATGAACTAGTTACTCATGCGGAATAAATGTTAATTCACAAAATGATTATTCTACATGGCTTAGGACACCGGGTAACAGGTTATGTAAACAATCAAACAGCACAAAAATCTTGTTCTGAGCTCATGTTCGAACTATTTATTAGGATGCGCGGAGGAAATACGATTGAAATGGAAACTTCAGGCTAACCCAACCAAAATCACGAACGAGCTTCGAAGTGAAACTGGGATCCGACACTCAGCCAATGGAGAGCGATCAAGAAACGTCACAGAAAAGAATCCCCGCGCCAGTACTGGAAGGATTTTGATGTGAAAAGTCTGACGCCTAGTGGGCGGGAAAATGAGATGAAATAGAATAAAAATGTAAAAATGGCTTTGATAAACATTCGAAAAATAAGTAACTGCGTTCAGAACTTTACAGTTTGGTAGACGATAAAAATTAACGAAGGGATAAATGAAGGGGTTTAGATTACGTTTTGGAATAAAACTATTATTAACATACACGTTTTAAATTTATAGGAATTTAACTAGAAATAAATAATAGAGCGTATTAAAAAAAAAAGGAAATAATGAATATGCCGGCAATTTAGAATAATTTAAATGAATAGTAAAAGTAAACATTTTTTATATAACACACATATATATATATGTATATAGAAGGATATGGGAGTTACGACTCTGGTTACCAGGAAAAACATGTTTCTCTTGAAGCTTATTATAATTCTGAAAGATTGCTCCTTTAAGATAAAAACACCTTCTTTTGAAGTCATAAAAATACATGTTATTTCACAAGAAATATCTTTCAAGGAATATTTTTTTGAAAATCGATATTCGCATATCGCTGAAAACTCGAATTTGTATGCATCAAAAAACTTCAAGTGTATTTGACATCGATTTATAGATTTGTATTTCTTTGATTTCTCAAAAAAAGTTTACTTTTATGTAGCTTTTTTAAAAGGAACAAAGGATTTCTGAGATTGAATAAAACATAAATCACATACTAGAGATTTCCATGAATAAATAACCGCATTACTTTAATGCAATTTCTAGACACTTTATTTTGTTACACGGGTATTTTGATATATACGGATGAGAGATAGAAACATATTGTTATTCTATAAAGATTTATTTTACATTTAATAGAATAATCTGTTTTCCTAGATGAACTTGTTATTTGAATTCTCAAATTCTATACAGCTTTAAGATTTTATGAACCATTAAAAAAAAAAAACAGTTGTTAAAACAGAAGCTCCATAAAAATAACAGAAATTAACTGCAAACTAATGATAAAGACTTTTGATTTTTTATTAAATCCTTTGTTTTTACGAACGCACTGGTTTTTATTGACAAAAATAACAGTTCAAAAATAATATCTCCATTTAAAAATAGTTCTACGTGAGAACTAAAGTTATTTTGCGTGTAAATAAGTGTTTTTATTTACAAAACATAAATTTTTGTTTACTTTGCGTACGGTTAACAATCTGTTTAGATCAAATTAACTAATTTCTTTATAGTGCATCCCTCATTTAAAAGACCGGTAAAAATTGGAATTACGCATTTTTTTACTTAAAATTTGCATTTCCTCTATATGCTTTTTCTTTCCATTTTAGCTATACTTTTTCCTATGTGCTACGAACAATTTTAATTCCGTGGGACTATATTCACTTTAAAATTTAAATATAAGTGTATTATTTATAACTTTTTTAAGGGGTCTCAGGACTCTTAAAACTTCATAACTTTCGAAAATTTAAATTGTTTAGATTTTAAATTTCTATCTTTTCTGAACATTTTAGTATGATTGTTTAGTTGAAATTCGCATTAGAACAGAAGTTATGGCTATGATAATTATGCCCGCCCAATAGCTAAAGCGGCGTTTCCTAAACTTTGAAGTCATTTTTCTCCAAATAACGTTTTGGGGTATAACGCGCTGGATATCTCCAAAACTTCAGGATATTTTTTTCATGAAAATTTTCAAACATATACTTCATGTTAGTCTATATAAACATAAAATTTCATTTTTATTGTTTAAAAAATATTTTTATTTAGGTGATTATACTGTTGAAATTTTCAAAATTTTGTGTTAGCTAAATACAACATTTTATTAAAAATATAAAAGTGCTTTAAATACAAATTTATTTAGGTTCAGGGTAATTATTACATTCTGATGTATAAGTTGGCACAAAAAATTAATTCTACTTGCAAAATTTATTTCTTAATCCTGCCCGTAAACTGTTATGCCAATTTTCTGCTTGACAAATGACTGACAGTTTGGATCACACTATAAATACTTGCTCTGTATCTTGCAATTTTTTAAATACAGAAAATGAAAGAACATACGTATATCTTTTAATCCCAATAACAATTGTGTGTTTAAATCATACACTGTTTAAGATAATAAATGTTGTCACTTTTTTTTTTCATTTTTTCCGATTTTAAGAGCCCTGGGGCCCCTTAAATATATTGCAAGATAACTAACAAATGAATTGAATCACAAGTGCAAAAACAAATAGACAAGAATGGGTAATTCTTTTTTATAAATAGAAAATCAATATTTTCATTATTTTTATAATATTAAAAAAAATAACTCCATAACTAAACTTAAAATTTTCAAATTTGGAACCATAAATGTACACACAAGTTCTTTTAGAAGCTAGATTATTAGACTTGAGTATATAATTAAGTTCCAAAAATTTCAGAACTTCATCCTACTTAATATATATATTTTTAATCATGAATTATTTTTTAAAATACGTTTATGGTGTACTTATTGTACAGAAAACACAAGTTCTTTGCTTAAAAGAGAAAAACGAAAAGACGGAGAAAAATGACACTTCTTTATTATAAAAAAAATATTATACAAGGTTGCGAAGAAAATAAATCTTGTTTAACAAAAAGTAAAAAAAAAAAAAAAAAAAAGATTTTTTTTTACGGAAACATGCATATAAAACACACACTTTTGATCTTTATAAACTTATTTCATTCAAGCAGGATAAAAAAAAATTAAAAGTGAAAGTAAAAATAAAACATTCTTTACGGAGATAGATCTATTTTAGAGTGTATATGTTTTTTTAAACGGAGCTGGGGATCAACTTTTAAACATATGAAAAATACCGGCAAATAACATATAAAAAAAAATGTCGCAGGACACACAGTCATAGTTAAAACAATATTTTTTATCGTATTGTTTGTGTATGTGACGAAAGCATGCGTTCATACACTCTTAATACTGCTCTTTTCTGTCTTAACTTCGGACTTCAAATTTTAAAATTGATTTACAAATTTTCAGTTGCTGACTTCAGTGATCGAGATTATAACCTTTCCAACATTCTTGAAGGAACAGGGATTCCGTAATCGTGTTTTCAGGGAAATGAGAAATTTTGCTGCGTGTAGCTTTGCACAAACTTAATTTCATAATTTTTAACATTTTTGTGTGTGCATATGGTAAACATTTATGATGAATTTAAATATATTTGCTCCCATGCAGTTTGTACAATTAATTATCTAAACCATGTTTATATAATTGATACATGAACATAAACATTTGACTTCATTTTCAGCTATCATACATTTAAAAGAGGCATCTCACAATCTTTTGACTTTCAGGAATAAAAATCTGGTGAAATTATACTTGCTAAAATAACATTTTAATCTGATAGACGAATTCCTTAATGATTCAAAATAAAGAAAAAATGGTCAGCAGCGACATTTTTTTTATTTAACTGAGGTTTAAGTTAAACTTGCGAGTTTAACTTTTCTTACCATTTTACCACTAAAACTTTTTATTTTCTTCTAAATTTTTATTTATAATGAATTTGCATAGTACCCACAGGGCATTCAAATGAGAAATAATAACAATGTAGTATTTTTAGCAGAAAATTTTGGTATAGCGCTGTCTTAAAGGAATGTTAAAAAGAGGCTTGGTCAGGTAAAAAAAGGGTAAGGTATAGGAAAAAAGGGACGATAAGAGGGAAAAAGAGATGGTAAGGATGGTGCGGTAATGAAAATTACCACCTATTTTTAGGCAAATCATGTTAAGACTTAATGATAGTCACAATGTTCAATGATTTTTCGAAGCAGTTATTTCCATTGGATTAAATTAAAAAGAAAACTTAATTTACCTGGAAAAGTAAAGGAATAAACCTTGGGGACGGTAAGACTACGAATAAAGCCACGATGCTTGAAATTGATATTTAAATGCTGATTTAAATTCTATAGTAAATTTCCTGTCAAGTGTTATTACCTATCAAGAGTAGTTAATTAACAATGTGTCAATAAGTAGTACGAGTTTAGACTATATGCTTGCATAAATATAATCCTGTGAATATGACGTCATATCGATACAAATTTTGTAAAATATTTTATTTTCTGATAAAATTTTACTTAAAAAGGTGCTAAAAATACATAAAAGGTTTCTACAACATGAAAACCGTCAAAGATGTTAAAATCACAAGCGCTTTCAACTGCATTATAACAGTCGTCTTCAGGGGAAAACCAGAGGAGTGAATGTTCATGGAAAATCCTTTGCTTAAGTATCAGTGAAATCAATAAGTGAAAGCATCAATAGAAAATGGTTTCCCCCCCCCAATGTATCAATAAATTAATCTTTGATATTCAGCATAGAGAGTTGACCAGAAATAGCATTAAAAATAATCTCAAGTTTTATAGTTTTAATTATATACCTCAGTTATTTGAAAGGATTAGTTATGTATTAAAGAAATATAATATATACATAATCGCAAAACCATCTGCAAATTAAAAGATCTTGTACACCGGAAAATAGACCTAATCTCTAACGATGAAACTTTTGGCATATATGTAATACATTTCACAAACAAAGTAAATCAGAAAGAACTAAAATACATAGGAATGACCACAAGACAATTTAAAGATAGACGAAAAGAACATATTACAGACATAAAGCATAACAAACCCTCTACTGCTCTATCCAGATTAAACCAAAAACAAGATATTCACATTGATTTCAGTAAAGCAAGAGTCATAGCCCGTACTTCAAATTACTACACGTCAATAATCAGAGAATCATTGGAAATTTTAACTCAAAGAAAGAATACTTGCAACGATACTTTATCCTACAACATATCTAAGATCTGGTATAGTATGCTAGATATTTCTAGCGATTTTGAAACATAATCATTTTCATTTTTTACCACCTCCCCCCCCCTCCTCCCTTCCTTTGAAATAGACTCGTCCACAGATACTTAAGCAAAGAGTTTTCCATGAAATTTCACTCCTCTGGTTTTCCCCTGAAGAGGTCTGTTATAATGCAGTTGAAAGCGCTTGGGATTTTAACATCTTTGACGGTTTTCATGTTGTAGAAAACTTTTATGTATTTTTAGCACCTTATTAAGTAAAATTTTATCAGAATTGTAACATCGTATTTTTTATATGTTTTCAAGGTGAATGTGACGTTCAACAATTATAGTTTGAAATATATTTTATATTTTATTTTCATCTATGAAAATCTATCTTTTTTTTAGAAGGGTGTCAACACCGATATCTTCGCTTGCTTCTTATGACGTCATTTTCACTGCCGGAAGCATTCGTTATTTCCGTCTAGAGAGCAATTCTAGGTCTCAAGCGTCGCAAAAGTAGTGTTAATCACAAAAATTAAACTTCAGGATACTGTCGAGAAATTAAAAAAATATATATAAAGGAAAACCTTTGTAACGTGTAAACGATTTTTTTCTGTAAAACATCACAACATCTATCCTTGAACCGTTTAGGTAAATTTTAATAATGATATTATTAAGTTTATGCTGTATGACTACTCAATTGGTCAAAATATGTAATATTGACACATTTACCTAAATGATGTTTTTTCCATGTACTTTTTATAAGATATATCTTTCACAAGGGTTTTCTTAATTGTAGCAAATTATTCATAAATGTGTCCAAAATTCATTATAGATGTACATATGAAAATTTAATAAGCAGTCCACAAAATACTGAATACTTAAATGATACAAGCGATTACACTATGCAAGTATGTGGGAAATCTTTAACTGGAGCATGAAATGTATCATTATTCATGTAAGGGATTTCGGGAAGAAGCCTATCTTCAACTTTTTAATTATACAAATCACCCAAGTCCTTGTACAATCATGGGAATTCAGTTTATGTTGCGATAACTAATATTTTATGTTTTACCTGTACAAAATCAAACTTTTTTTTAACATAATCATGTGGTATTCAATTTTGCTGAGCTATCTATTGGCAAATATGTTATGTCATTTTTTTTAATTCTCTGGTGGAGAAAAAAAATATTTTTTTCAGAAATAATTCCTCCATGCAACATTTAATTATGCGAATTCCTTCATTTTCATGAATTTTTTTAAAATAGAATTTTAGAGTAAACTGTGATCAATAATTATCCTGAAAAATGAAAATTTATTGATTTAATTTATTACAGTTTCCAGGAATATAAATGCATTGGAATAAAAAACTAGTATGATGTGGCGATCACTAAGTTTTTGTCCATATCATTAAACTACATTAATTTAAATAACATACTTACACAAAATCCATTATGGATATGAAATATAATGACTTTCTTTTAATTGAAAATAGAATTACAGTGATCAGTAAAAAATAATCGGATGAAATCACACTCGCCAAATTGCATCAATTGGTTGCAGACAAGATTGTGAACCTTTTCTCCGATCACAGCATAGGCCCCACCAGTGGCCGAGAGGTTCTGCTCTCGAAGCTGGTAGACGGGAAGTGCTGGGTTCGATCCCAATCGCGCCCGTCGGCCTAATCGTTCGGAGTTTTCGTGGTTTTCTTCGAGCCGTGGATCTTCCATGCGTTAATACGGATTAGGTTCCCTTAGAAAGACCCCCACGGAGGGCACTCCTCCCGGGCCTATATCCCTCGTGTAGATAATTGGCCGTCAAAAATCAACCCAACCCAACCCAACCCGATCACAGCATATAAGCTCCAAGTTTTCTTGTACTAGTCAACGCAGAAATCGTGAAAAGCACAAAAAAGTAGCGCCACCTGTTGATTGGTATATACTCAAAACTTTTTAGCATCTCTTCTTTACAAGGTCTAAAATAATATGGAAGTGGAAGAAATTCTGTGCATTAGATCTTGAGATACAGCTATTTTAGAAATTGTAAGCAAAATGCGGAATAGCAACGTCACCTCTAGTGCGATAAACTCCATAACATATTAGCGCCAATTATATCCTGGTCTAAAAGAATCTGAAGTTTTATTAAATTCCGTGTAGTAGTTCAGGTGTCAGAGCACCTACAACAGCTGTGCGGCAGGCAAATTGATGCAAAGACTGACTAACGGACATACTTTTTCTAAAATTAGTCAAATAGTGTTCAGAACTTTCTAAAATGTGTAAATCCTTCGAATACCGGAAGTCGAATTTTTTGCTAATCCAATACTTTCTTCTTGTATATCTTGTGTTGAAATTTAAAAAATATCTATGAAAAAATTCAAAGCAATGAATTAATTCATTAGTGAGAAAAAAAAGTAAATTTCATTTGTTAAAAAAAAAAATGAAAAAAGAAGAAAAATAAATTTAAAGTAAACAAACAAACAACAACAAAAAAAATAAAAAAAATGGGAAAATCCCTATTCTGAAAATTTTAAGATATCATTATGAAGATAAGAAAAAAGCATTCGCGTTCAAAATTAACTGTTTTGCAAAAAACAACTTTGAAAAGATAATGGCTACATTTATTACTGAAACTAGTAGAAGAGAAAAAATGGAGTTTATAAACATTTTGAACAGGCTAGAAAAACAAGAAAAAGTATTTTCTTGTTGAATATAAATGTAGAGTGGTGACGTAAATTTGATTATGATGCTTAAATTAATGAACACAACTGATTTTTTTTTCTTTTATTAGCCGAGTTAAAAAATATTTTTTTTCAATTTGAACCGTAATTTTTACCTTGCATTGAAAAGAAGAATATAAAACAAAAGTTTTTTTCAACTATATAGGAGTTCTGATTGCATAATTTTTAACATATCTATGCGCCACTTCTAATGGTGTTTCAGTAATAACAAATTATTTCATAGAGATTAACAGTTTCAATTTTTATACTATTAATACGTATATGCGTGAATTGCAATAGATTTTCAATTAAACAGATTCTTTTTCAAACAGACAATTTTTAATTTTTTTATGCTTTGAACACGTCTAAGCAGCGATTTCCAATGGTGTTTTAGCAAAGAAGAATTTTTTCAATTAGATACGTTTCATTTTGCATACTTTGAACACATCTATGCTCGATTTTTAATAGTACATTAACATGAAAGAATTTCGCCAATTACTTAAATGTTTCAACTTGTATACTTAGAAAATCTGTTTTTGCGACTTCAACTGTTGTTTCAAAGAAATGAAACTTTTTCAAATAGGTAAATAATTAGACAAGAGCTCAAATAATTTGAACACACATCTTTGCGCGATTTTTAACGGTTGTAACTCACACAAAATATTATAATTCCTCAAAATGTAACTGGAAATACGTTCAGAAATGAAAGAGTTATAGATAGTACGAGTCAAAAGAATTACTTTTTTTTTAATTTAAAACCAATCGTAATTCACTTTTTTGCTTAAAAAAAAAGTGTCTAACCAAAGCGGCACAAAATGGTTATGCCAAAGTTGGCTAACTGTTAGCCGACGTCGCATTAGATGTAGAAATGTCAATCTTACGGAACCAATGGCAAAAGAACCATTTACAGGTAAAGGCGCAACAGTAGTCCAACCGTAAATGTAGCAGAATCCAGTTCAGATCCACTCCTGATCATGTTATAACATGTTCGCATATCAAACATACCATTTTATAACGGTTCTCTTCAGTTACTTAGCGATTTCTCAAACTGCAACGGCGTGTCAAAAAATCCATACTACTTGGTGAGTCCGTGTCAAACACGGACATTTGTTCACGAATTTAATAAAATTGAAGATATTTTAGAAAGATTTTCAACAGAATAATTTGCTTTTGTGTAAAATGTGATGCCATCAAGGAAAATGCTGTAAGTGAAGTCAAATTAACTTGAACTTTGACTTATTATATGCTGCGACCGTGTTGCTAAAGTGGATTTTTTTTAATTAAAAATATCTATCACTGTTTAGAAATGGCAATATATTCTTTTTAAAAAAGACATTAAAAAGGTGAAGATTAACAATTGAAATAAGCGGTAGACATTTTAAATTAATTACTTCAAAATCAATCAGAATCAACCAATTTTTCGTTATTTTAAATTCTATCATGCCTAATTAGTTCAATGATATCCCATGATAGATAATGATTCTAGGTTTCTATGGTTATTACATCATATTTAAGATGGAGTCCTATTTGTTTCGTATTATTGAATTTAATATATATAATCGTAATGAATTTTGTATTCATGCATTTTTGCATAAGAGTACAACAACAATTTCACCAAGATCTGAATATTTATAAAACTAGTTATAGTACAAACGCATCTCATTTGCCAGGTTTGACGAACAATGGCCAACATGTTTTTTTTCTTTTTTTTTTTTTAGATGCATGTCAGAACTGAATTGCATACACATCTGAGCTTTTATGCCTCATTTTTTTTCTTTGATTTTTAATCTATAATTCAAAAAACTATTCTGTTTAAATAATTTTTACAGTTAAATTTAATGTATTTAATAATCTCAACACCTATCATACGTTCTGTTTTGATTAACTCCTGTTCTAATTTTCTATGCAAATTTCATTATTTAAAAGCACGTTTAATTCCCTGTATTCCAATACTGCATGAACGACCGGTCTGGACAATCTATATACACATTACGCTATCGTACGTGGCACATAAATCTCGATTATTTGTTAATTTTTTTATGCGAACGACCGAATGAAACGCATCTCATTGGTTACTGAACAGCAATTAATGCATCTCCATACCTAAAAGGAGGGGGGATCTGTCGCAAATGCTGCCAAGTTTGTTAAAAACTTGGCGATATAACTCCAATTTTGGTGACCAAACTTAGTCACCAAAAGTGACGCCAACTTGGCGATATCTCTGATATTTCACCAAATTCACATAGTTGGTTGGTTGGTTGCTTGCTTTTGACAGCCGATTATCTACACTATGGATATAGGCCCGAGTGCCCTTCGTGGGGGTCTTTCTAAGGGAACCTAACCCGTATTTACGCATGGAAATCCATGGCTCGAAGAAAACCCCTGACGATTAGGCCGACGGGCGCGATTGGGATCGAACCCAGCACTTCCCGTCTACCAGCTTCGAGAGCAGAACCTCTCAGCCACTGGTGGGGCTCCAAATTCACATAGATTTCCATTGTAAACCAATAGGGTTTATGTGCTTACAGAAAATTAACAAATTGAGATATTTTAATGCAATAAGAACTAATATTAGCTTAAGGAATTATGTTAATCATATTTAAGGGTGCCCAAGTAAATTATGAATAAGAATAGCATGATACAATGCTTAACATGCTTTCCCAAACATAAATTTTAAGTCGCCAAGGGTTCTAGTAAACGTATAATCAGCTTTATTATTTCATTTTGTACTATGTAGTTTATTATCTAAAAGTTTATTCAATTAAATGTCTTAATTATAAGTGATGTACTATTTTTAAGAATTTAATCAGACATAATTACATTTAAATATAATAAACATAATATTTTTTTTTTTTACTAGCAGAATACTAAGCCACTATTGATCCTTTGCCATGGTTCCCATTTTTACGCATTTCCGAATATCAAATATGAATAAAGTCACATTATTATATATACAAAAATGTAGATATCCACATTTTTAGCTTGTAATGTCTGTTTTTACAATTTCACCGTTTATAAACCAATTGTCAGACATTATTGTATATTTTAAAATAGCATTACTCTCTGTAAGAAATACAGGTCAGAATTTATAAAAAACATATCATAGCATTTTATATACAGGGTGTCCACTCGCAACGGTGTCCAATAGCTAATTCTTAAACCATTTGACATAGACATATATAGTTCCAATTAGAAAGATGTTTTAAATGAGGTAGAGAAATATATTAAACGCAGTTTGGGTCAATAAAAACATTTCTTTAGAAATTACAAAATTTAAATTTTTATACGGTCCCTGGTCCTATAAGTTATATTTAGTAAAATTTTCCCGTTACTCTGACAAGTAAGACAAAAAAAGTCCCGTTATTCTACGGTTAAAATTGACCGAGTAATAACTGTTTAAAGTTGGAATATATTTTTTGAAGCAAATTGGGGGTCATTCACAAATGTAGTAGAAATATAATTTTTTCAGATATATTTAAAAAATTGTTAAGATTAAAAATAATATTGCAATATAAATTTGAAATTTTTATTCATTATGACATATTCATGGAAATATATACAATTTGTAATGAACATATAAGAAGAAAAAAAACAGATTTTTTGTTAAATAAAATGATGAAAATTAACATTTTTTACTTTTGATAATTGATTATTATATATTCTGTACAACAGAATCCGAAATTCATCTTCATTTTTTACCATCACATAAAGAGTTTTTGCAAATCGTAAATTTTAAAGTAAAAAAAAAAAATAGCGAAAATTTGATACTATAAAATAGATGTCATTGTTGTTTTTTAACTTTTGAGAATTGATTTTTATGTATTTTTTCCCGCTGATTCAGTAAATTACATTCAGTTTTTAACCATCATGTCAGAATTTTTCGCAAATTGCAAATTTCAAAGTTAAAATATTCAAAGTTAAAACTAAACCTCCTCCCCCACCTCATCGGACCCCTAACTTGTTTAGCTGTGAAAATCCCAGTATAAGCCAAAAAATTGAATACATTATTGAATAAAATAAAATAAAGTTTTGCATCTGTTTTGTACTATCAGACTTTCGCTATATTTTAACTTTGAGATTTACGATTTGCAAAAACATTCTAACGTGTTGGTTAAAAATGGTCATTTTCAGATTCAGTGCTAAAATGTGCATAAAAATCAATTATCAAAAGTTAAAAAATACATTCATCTACCTATTTTATAGTATCCAATTTTTGTTATTTTTTAACTTTGACAATTTATGATTTGCGAAAAATCCTGACATGCTTAAAAATTAAGGTAATTTTCGGATTCATTGCTAAAAAATACATAAAAGTTAAGAAACATAACCATCGAAGTCTTTGTGTTATATAATCTAAAATTTCTTCTTAAAGTTCTAGGCTGTAATCTATTCGAAGTTTTTTGTATTATCCTGTAAAATACGTGTAAATGGTAACCAGAAAAAATCATAATATTAGCTTGTCATAGGATTTACGTCAGCATCAAATCGCAGATACACATGAAATAAGTTCTTCGAATATTTTAAGCACTTGGCATATGACCCCTGAAAGCAGGCGAAATTCATCCATTGTTCATATGCAGAAAATTAGTCATGCCTTTTTAAAGTTTCATAACTCGGTCAATTTTGGTGTTATGTGAACGGGACTTTTTTTGTCTTACTTGTCAATGTAATAGGAAAATTTTACTAAAATTAACTTGTAGAACCGGGGGATCGTATAAAAATTTATATTTTGTAACTTAATATATATATATATTGACCAAAATCGCTTTTTAAATATTATTTACTCCATTTAAAACATTTTTGTAATTGAAACTATATGTCTATAGTGAAACAGTACCGAAAACTGGCAATATGAAACTATTAAAATAATAAATATTTGTAAAAAATCGCCATAAATTAAAAACAAAACATAGGACGCGTTTTGACCTAAAAATATTAACAGCTCGTCATCAGCTACAGTAAACACGTGTCCGTAAGGGGACAAGGACAAAAATGAACACCATCCAATGAACACAGTTCATTTATTGACCTTGTCCCCATACGGACAAGTGTTTACTGTAACTGATGACGAGCTGTTAATATTTTTAGCTCGAAACGCGTCCTATATTTTGTTTTTATTTTATGGTGTTTTTTTTTTACAAAGATTTATTATTTTAACTATATGTCTATGACTAACAGTATAGGGATTAGCCATTGGACACCAATGAGAGTGGACACCCTGTATGAAATTTAATAGACGTCAGACAACAACAACATAAAAAACATATCTACGAGCTCACATATAGTATACAACACACGACAGGAACTTTTTCATTACTACCAGAGCATCTTACGGATCTTAAACATGATAAATGCAGAAGAGAAGGTACTTAGTTTGCAATGTCTGTTTTTACAATTTCACCGTTTATAACCAATTAGCAGACATTATTGTACAGTCGTGGAAAAAAAAAAAGTAAACACCACCTACTAACTCCTCAACAAATTATTGTAGAAGAAAGTTACTGGTACCGAACGATTGGAAATAAAGTCTACTTTTAAATGATGTATATAAAATTTGCTTAGGGGGCCACCTACATATTAAAACGAACCATAACTTTGTTTTTTTCAATAGCAGTACCCAATTCTGACAGCATAAATGAACTCTAAACCCTTCAATTAGCCTAAAAATGAATTTTTATGCAATTCGTACCATAAGTTTCCGAGAAATTAATTATTTTAAAACGAGCGTATTTTAAGGGTTGTATCCAAATTGAAGTTTGGTACTGGATTGTTAACCGAGAGAGCCGCTTCCTTGATCAAGGCACCTTAAGCGCCACTCAAGGAGTCAATAAAGCGTGTTAGATTACAGTACGGCAGAATAAATTTCAAAATGTCTACTCACTTCCATCATAGATGGCCCCTTAAACCACCATTTTGCCGTTTTTTAAGCATAATTTGAAAACTACTTGGAAGAAAAATGTTTAATTTTTGAATTTCCATAAAGCAGGACTTAATAAATCTAAATCCATCAAAAAAATGTAGGTTGCAACTCATAATTTTTTCGAATATTAATTTCATAATTCATAATTTATATCATAAAATTATAAAAATTGCAAATTCAGCTTATTTATGTTTGGGTATATTAGTATTATTACCACAAAAAAAATAGCACATTAGGAGCATAATTTCGGGAGATATAAATAAAAATATGAAAATATAATTTAACATTAGAAGCACTCAATTTTGAATGTTTATAATTCAAAAACTTATCATTCAGATGACTTGAAATTTGGTGTCTAGGCATAGTTTGAACCGAAGATTTGAAGTATCTCGTTAAAACTGGGTATTGCCATTGAAAAAAAATTAAGTTTGGATTCGTTTTAATATGTAGATGACCCCCTAAGAAAATTTTATATACATCATTTAAAAGTAGATTTTATTTCCAATCGTTCGGTACCAGTCACTTTCTTCTATGATGATTTGTTGAGGAGTTAGTAGGGGGTGTTTACTTTTTTTTTTCCACGACTGTACATTTGAAAAAAAAATTAACTCTCTGTAAGAAATACAGTTAAGATTTAATCAAAATATATTATAGCATTTTACAAATAAAATTTACAAGACTTAAGATAACGAAAAAAAAGAAACATATCTACGAGCTCATGTATAATATACAATACACGACAAGAACGTTTTCACTTCTTCCACAGCATCCTGCTGATCTTAAACATGATAAATACAGGAGATAAGGTATTTAGTTAGTTCAACTGGAGATGCTACGGTAGGAGTGAAAACGTTCTTATCCGGTATTGTACATTATATAAGAACTCGTAGATATGTTTTTTTTTTTTTTTTTTTTTTTTATGTTACGTTTATTAAATTTTATATATAACATGGTATAATTTATTTTTATAAAATCTGACCTTTATGTTTTACAGATAGTAAATTTGCTTTTTAAAATATACAATAATGTCTGATAATTTGTATATAAACGGTGAAATTAAATATATTTATTATATTTAGCAATTTAGAAAAATAATGAAATTTATTCTTCCTAAAACGAAAATATCATATTAATATTAGTAGCAACAATAATTTAGTTACTATTTACCGAAACGTATATTCATGCATTTAACAAGAATATTAAAAATGTTCTTGAGAAAATAAATGATACAAGATAAAGAGAAAAAATCAAACCAAAATCCCTCTGCAAACTTTCCACCTGAAAGCAATTACTTTGCAGATTATAGCGAAGAAATTCTAATTAACATGCAAAATTACAATTTAGAACGAAAAGCAATAAAATTACACCGATATTTAACATTTATAAAAAAAAGCTAATTTTCGCAGAGTAAGAAGGAGTCGTACGGGGTACAAAGATAAGTCCTCTGTCTTAATGAAAATTAGAAACTGTTTTTTCTTATTTGTATTTTTATTGTTTTTTTTCTGGTGATTACTTATTTCTATATATTTTTTCGAAAACGTTATCGCGAAATGATATTTGATGTTATGAAATTTTCCACGATTATGTGTTAATATACACGGTACTTCAAAATGAGCGATTACAAACGGCTATAACTATTTAATTGAAAATAATGTATAAGAATTACACAAAATATAAAAGGAAGTTCAACATTTTGTTTACATATTTTATAAATGTTCTATGAGACTCTTCTTGGTCACATAGGCATCATATAAGCGATAGTCCATTTCACTCAATACATTCTGAAGAATATGTGGATTCACCAACGGGGGTGTTTGACTGCACTGCTCAGGAAATAGTCTCTCCACTGTGTTGACAGAACGACAGTTGTGAAATTCTAAAATACAGAATGCCTTATGTACAGTCGTGGAAAAATTAAAAGTAAACACCTCCTACTAACTCCTCAACAAATTATCGTAGACGAAAGTTACTGGTACCAAACGATTGGAAATAATGTCTACTTTTAAATGATGTATATAAAATTTGCTTAGGGGGTCATCTACATATTAAAACGGATCCAAACTTCATTTTTTTCAATAGCAATATACAATTTTAACGAGATATTTCAAATCTTCGGTTCAAACTATGCTTAGACACCAAATTTCAAGTCATTTGAATGATAAGTTTTTGAATTATAAACACTCAACTTTTAGTGCTGCTAATGATTACATTTTCATGTTTTTATTTATAACTCTTGAAATTATGCTTCTAATGTGCTAATTTTTTGTGTAGCAATAATACTAATACAATCAAATATAAATAAGTTGAATTTGCAATTTTTATAATTTTATGATATGAATTATGAATTATGAAATTAATATTGGAAAAATTATGAAATGCAACCTACAGTTTTTTTTATGGATTTAGATTTGTTAAGTCCTGTTTTATGGAAATCCAAAATTTCACATTTTTCTTCCAAGCAGTTTTCAAATTATTCTTAAAAAGTTGTAAAATGATGGTTTAAGGGGCCGTCTATGATAGAAGTGACTAAATAATTTGAAATTTCTTCTGCTGTCCTGTAATCTAGCAGGCTTCATTGACTGCTTAAGGTGCCTTGATCAAGAATGGGGCTCTCTCGGTTAACAATCGAGTAACGAACTTCAATTTGAATACAGCCCTTAAAATACGCTGGTTTTAAAATAATTAATTTATCGGAATCTTTTCGTACGAATTGCATAAAAATTTGTTTTTAGGCTAATTGGAGGCTGTAGAGGTCATTTATGCTGTCAGAATTATGTTCTGCTATTGAAAAAAAAAGTTATGGCTCGTTTTAATATGTAGATGGCCCCTAAGCAAATTTTATATACATCATTTAAAAATAGACTTTATTTCCAATCGTTCGGTACCAGTAACTTTCTTCTACGATATTTTGTTGAGGAGTTAGTAGGGGGTGGTTACTTTTTTTTTCCACGACTGTACATAATCCACCATTTCCACTGATCATCAGGCCGCAATGAACCGGAATTCTGACCTTTGCACGCATGCGCGGCCTTCCGATTCATTGCGCTTGAGCCAAAACTAACGAAAGTTTGAGCTTCATTCTACATTCTGTGTAAATTTTATCGATTACAGAATTATAGCCGTTAGTAATCCCTATATTCTCTTTGAATCAAGCTGTATATGGATCATTCTCTGAAAAGTGGCTGTTTTTAAAAAAGATTGCGGCCCAATAAAATGGCTTCAAAAATCTCAAAATTTAGCCTACAAGCTATATATATATCCAAAAATAATATGAACCAAACTGTACCTCTTAGTTCTTCTGATATTTTAATTTCAAAGCACTTCCATTGTTAAAATGTTCAAATAAATGATTGGCACCGGAATTTAAGAACAAATTTATTTGTAAATAGGAAAACTGCTATTTTTCACATACATGTTAAATAGATAAAAGTTTACAAAAAGTCTGGTGCCATTGTGGCGCTTGGGAATTAAAATAAAGTGGTTTCATAAACGTACCAGTGCCCTTGAAAGGGTTAAAAAAGAAAAGAAATTATAATTAGAAGTCATACTGTCAATAAATATTTTCTTTTACTCTATGTCAATTGAAAAAAATAAAGATAAAGCATTAACATTTAGAAGAGTTAATGTTTATTTGAATTAGTACATTTTCTTTTTTTTACTTTTTTTCCCTTGTAAAATAATAAAAATTAAAAATGTATTATCTTTACTTTAAAAGTCTTATGAGTTTTTTAATGTGTATTTTATTGCATTACATTTTCTTATTTTACTGTTTAGTAGATATATAAATGGATTCAGACCATTCCCTCACAATTTAAATCATTCCCTGATATTAAAATTATGAGGGAATGATTGTGAGGGAATGACGAAATACTTCTGAAAATCATATGATACTATAATGTTTAGTCTAAGGTATATTTTCAGTTACTAAATATCTTTTGAAACACATTTCGAATAATATAACATCATTAAAATTTTTTTTTCATTAGTTTTTATTAAATTTATAATAGATGAGGGGATGGCGCGTAATAAAAATACTTACATTGATCTAGTACTTCAAAGCGATATACTAACTATTCAAGAACGTTTTTGAGCAAACAACAAGATGGATACTTCATTTTACTCTTGTACAAACTATCCTAGACATATATAAAGCATATTCTGCTTTCTACTAAGTAAATAATGGCAAATTTATATTTATGCTATGGAATGACGACAAATGCTAGGTACATCATTAAAAAGTGCCCTAATTCATTCATTATATAAAATACAAATATAATTAAATGGCTAAATCTGTATTTAAATTTGTTTAATGAATTGAGAAAAAAAATAATTATAAATATACGTGCTGCAATGGCAGAGAGGGCATTTTCTTTCCTACATTTGTGAATGGGGACATAGTGACGGAATGATATTTGTATTAAAAAATACATTAAATTTATCAAATTTCAATTTCGATAAGCAAATATTTGCAGTTTATATGTATAACTGATTAATACGGATAGTTTTAATCACTTTTCTTTTTGTAATTTTAAAAATATGCCTTCAAGAACCCTGGACATAAAATTGCCACTTTCAGAGAATGACTCATGTACGAGTACATTTTATAATAGCTATATTTACACCACCATACTACCGCCATATTTACATGTCTTGTTATATTAAAATTTTCGACCGTCACTGAATTATTACGTTTTAACTGACTTCAATAAATGTAAGTTATACATTTCTTTTGTAGGTTTATTTTTTATGCATTTTCATCAATAACATTTGGAGAATTGATTTCTGTATTAGTATCATGTTTTATTATTATTATTATTATTATTGTGTGAAGTATGCGTTCTCTTAGTTGAAAGATTTAGCGAAATTTAGCTTCCATATCAATTGTAACCATGTAATACACATTCTGGGGGTTGCACTGACATATCAATTTACTTAGGTAATCACGAGTTTTTCATCAATGAAATGGCATGTTATGATTTATCGGTAGTCGGTTTCAATGTCTTTATTCAAAATATGCAATATCAAGATATATATGGAATAGATTTGCGAATTTATCAAAAATATTTTTATTTTGGTCGAAATTGTGGCTTATAAGTGCGTAAATGCTTTGTATAAATTTTGAGATTATTTAACACATTTTTATCTTAGATATTTTTCCTTTAAACATCGTGTAATTTTAAAGTATGTATGCCGCTGAAAAAGGGACTTTTAAGAGACAGCATTTATGCACAAGTCGTATTTTTCAGCTGAATTTCATAACAAAGGTCCACGTATCGGCGTGAAGCGTGCACTTTTTTCAATATTTGTATTCCGTAATGAAGGTATATGAGCTACTCTAAGTTTATGTTGCAAAGTAGCAATATAGCCCTTTAAATATAGATTCATTTGGATTCCAGGGGGCTCATAATTATTTTCGAAATGCATGTCATTCATTGGATTTTTAAATTGTAGTAAGTAGAACTTTGTCAGATTGTTAAAAAATTAAGTAAACATTGTGAATCTTGCTAGACGAGTCAAAGTTCACAGTTGCATGCATATAATTTACAAAGCTGTTGTTAGTTAATTATAGTTCTTTTTAAAATGAAATATTTACCTTTTCTAAACTTAAAACATTGAGATTCTCATTTAAACTATTTTCTGCTAAGCAAGACTATTATATTTTTAGTGAAAGAAGATAGTTTTACATTATTTCAAGTCTTCATTTTTTGACTGCTACATGTCCAGTTCCATTGAAGGCCTGTACTTGATTTAGTTATATTGTACAAACATCTCTTAGTTTACTAAATGTAATTCAGCTTGAAAAGGCCTAACTCAATTTAAAACTAACTCTCCGCAATTCACGCTCACACTCAATAATACTCACGAATTATTTTGTGCATCTCTGCATGCGATCTATAGTAATTATACAGAGCGCGTGGTATGCAAAAATTTAGTGAAACTTAAAAACACATAACTAAACACAAAACGTATTCTAAAAAATTATGGCTTATACCCAGTGCTTCAGATACAGAACTGAATCTGAAATCGCTCCTGTGTCTCTGTAAATAAACGATTAATTCTATTCACATAATATTATACAAAAATTATTTTCTAGTAAACCTCAGTAATGTATATGGATTTTACTATATTTAAAAAAGTGTAACACAATTATAATACGGCGAAAAAAGCTTTTTCCGTAGAACATTATAAATAACGGAATTCTTTTCTGTGGCCGTGTAAATCAATAATAAATTCTTTACATTTCATATTTCACAGAAATCATGTTTTAGTGCGCCTCAGAAATTCATACACTGCAAACAATTCACTGCAATATAAAAATAATTAATTAAAATTCACCAGAAACGATTTTCCTCTATATACCATGATATAATGGAATGCCTTTAAATGCCACTACAAACAAATTATCAATTCTGAATTCATCATTTTCAATACCGAGATTGCCATCAGGGGCGATCCATAAATGATGTGACACTTTTTTTTCAATATTTTACCCCCCCCCCCCCTCCTCACCTTTGTCACAAAATGTCACACTTCATCATACCCCCTCCCCTCCCCTTATTACATGTCATGCTATATACCTAAACATATACTTGCAGTTCAGAAACAAAGCAGTACGTTATAGGTCATATTTCAAAATTTATCTTTGAACTTTAACTATGTGTTTTAATGACATTGGTGAGCATAACAATATAAATAATTCGTGTACTTTAGTATGAAATAAGATTAAGGTTTACAACAAAAAACATAATTAATATGAAAGAGAAATTGAAAACGGTAGTATTTTAGAATTTGAAATGGAATTTAATATATTTTGTTTTTAAATCTTATATTTACTTTATGAACACAAAATACTTTAAAACAGATTGATTTTGAAGAAGAAAACTCAATTTTAGTTTTACTTAAATAGAATTGGCATCACATTAATATGAACATTTATAAAATTATATATTAAATCATAAAATAGCAATTACTCTGAATCATTTACTATTACGACTCTTATTATCTTGGTGAAGTTATTCGTACTCGCCCATAGAGTACACATACACAGGCATTTTGACATCACTATCATCCTTGGGTATAGTAAGTCCTTTAATGTCAATGCAATGATAGTAAGACCTCTAATGTTTAACCAAAATGTGTGATGTCACACTTCTTCTTACCACATCCCACCCCCTTGTCACTAACTGTCACAATTTCACGAATCCCCCTCCCCCCTCCAGGCGTGACAATATTTCTGGATGGCCCCTTATAAGTCTCAATAAAGTGTATCAATCACATAGAAATCGGAGTATTTTTACACGAGTTAGAGCATGGACAGACGGAAGGATAGGCGGCAAGACAAACCGAATGCATAAGCACTTTTAACTATAGCGAAATTTTAATAATTTCGGTATTTCAATAATAATAATATTTTAATATTAATATTTTAACAATCTCGCTATTCATTTTTGGAACACTTGAACTTTTAACTATGTTGGAAAATATTAAAAAACATGAATTATGAATATCAAGTCTTATTGACAATGTCACATCTCTCAGTCTAATTGTACAGCAAGTAAAGGGAAACGGTATGGACGCCAACTTTAATAGTAGTTCTAGTTCATTAATGCAAACAAAAATTAAAATACGATCATTTAAATTTGTAAAAATTTCTTAAAAAGCGTATGTGGTTTATTTACGAATATACTGCAATCTACTAAATAAAGCTCAATTATACTACTACTTGATCGGTGTTGCGCGGTTCGTGATAATATTTTTAACCCTTAAATGCATGATTTTTTATTTTGTTTCTAGAAATTATGTATGACTCTCTGAAAGGCTTATAACACAGGAAAACAAATGAAAAAAAAAAATCAAAGATCCATTTTTCGTATAATATGTCAACTTTTTGCACATCTGCAATAGAAGTAAAAACTAAAATATTGCAAATTAGTAAATATTTTAATAAGTATTAATCTAAATACCTTATTTTATATATTTTTATATTTTGTAAAACTCAACCCATTAACCTCTTCAAGGGCGGTGGTTCATTTTTGGAACACTTAATTTTAGTTTCTAAATACCACACTCATACCAGAATAATGGAATGAAAAAATTTACTTTTATTAAGCGCGTAAACGAAAGCTTTTGTTTATTTTGAAATAAATGTGTTTGGAAATCCTGGTGTCATTCAGCGATTTAAGACTAAAAGTACCTTGCCCCTGAAAGGGTTAAATGCATATTTTATTTTAGAATTATATTTTTTACTGGCATATTAAATATTAGACACCAGAAATTTTAAAACAGATTTTTAAGTTTAAATTTTTGTAATTTGTAGAGGTTTAATATTTTTATATAAATAGACTAGTTGCTAAAAATGAAATAAAAATTATGTGGATATGCATTATTATGCATTTAAGGGTTAAATGAACCTTAAATTAAAAAAAAAATGATTTAATATATTTAACTCGATTTTGCCTTAAATACGTGCACACTCACTGTGTGAAAATGCAGGAGAAGCTGCTAATTCTTCTTGAAATTTGTTATGTAAATTTTTCATTTTTTTTAATTGCATGTGGTAATAACGAATAAATTACAAAATTAAAACGATTAAGCTTTAAAAGAATATGTCTAATGAAAAAATCCATTTCCGCCCACACACCCTCCAACTGAGAGGAATAACCTCTATTTGTCTGGCGTCAAAGTAGACCCTACCAATCGAAGGCCCGTGAACTGTGTCTCCTTCGATCAAGCCTTCAAATGAGGTCGATTCTCACTGTAGGTTAATTAGGAGCTGAATTAGAAAATTGTTCACCAGGAAGGTAAATTCGGGTGAGGGGAGAAGAAAGGTTCATAATATGAAAGAGTTCTCCGAGGACTTTTCGATGATACGTTACATGAGGGTTTCTGAAAAAGCTTTGAAAAATGTCCACCGTGGCTCACTCTCGCGCCCTCGGAATTTACCCAGACCCCTCTTTGAAATTCTTATAATATAAGATATATTCTTATTTATATAAATAATATTTATAGGAGGTCTCTGTCAGAAAACAACATCTAAAGGATACTTATTGTAGAAACCGGTACAGTGTAAAAAGTCGCCCCTCCCCTCCCACCCCTGAAATTCAACTCTCCCACTTTCTTTAACCCGTTCACGGTCGCTTAATATTTGGAAAGACTATCAAAAAAGTACCTATTTATTTTATTATAGAAATTGAATAATTATAAGGTTTCTATATAAAATATGGAATTAGTTTTTTTTTAAGGCAAAAAAAAAAAAATAAAAAAAAAGGATGTTATAGAACAAATTCATATTTGTATAAAAGCCATCATTCGAGAATTCTGTGTCTTAATGTTTGTTTTACACCGTACAAATTAATGCGAATAAAACCTTTATTTTTCACATCTTAGATCTTTATTTATCATCATCATACACATTTTTACAAATAATATTTGGAATAATATATATACATTAAATTTTGATTATTAATAATTTTTTGAGTGTTACATATTTCGAAACATGCAAAACAAAGGCCACCGTTACAGTCAGCACAAAAGCCAAACCCAAAGGGCAATATTCAAAGCCATCACACCGAAATGCCAGTTAACTTTTTCGAGATTCAGAAGTTTTTTCCAGCAATAAATCTCCAGCCCGGAAATATGACGGGAGCGAGAAATAACGAACGACACCTCAGCCCATGATATTGACGGGAGAGAGAAGGTTAAAGTTGTTTTGAAGTGTGCAACCCCCTTTCCCCCCCCCCAAAAAAAAAAATCAACTCCGCCTCTTTCATTAATTTTTTTTATGAGTTATTTAAAATCTGAAATTTTAACAGTGATTCAAAAAAATCTCAAGTAAAATAAAGATAATTAGTGGAAGTAGTTTAGCTTTCAGTAATGTACGGTTGGCGGTCATTCTTTTTTTTATCGATTTCTTGGTAAAATAAAAAGTTCTTAGTTGATTAAAAAAAAATAGATATTCGGAAACAACGACAAAAATATTAATAGATGCATACCTTTAAAACCTGTAAATTCACTATTTGTAAATCAATGTTACAATGTTACATCCCCCAAAAAATCCTAGTAGAGAAATTATCTGTGATTCTGTCTACTGGTGCTATAAATCTCGTTGAGCAGAAGGAAATGAAATTCAAAATAAATCCTTTTATTACATCTGATTTTTAATTGATAATTTGATTTTTACTTGGAATATTTTAATGAACATTACATATTTGGAATAAGCCAAAAAAATTTCACACAGCGGCATTAATTATACATTTTTCTACCATTCATTATTTCCATATTTTGGGTAGTATCACATCTCGCAAAATGACAAGTTACTTTAAATATATACGATTTGTTTTTATTGTAAAACAAGAAATATCTTTAATGTTATAGCTCCATTACGAATTAATGATTTTTGTGGCAAGTTTATGAATTGGAAAAAGCATAAACTCTTCACAATCCACAATAAATATATAAGGAGGCCGTTACATTATTATAATGCCCACTGATAAATGGAGCCCTTTTGTTGTTATACAAGAACAAATCAGCGCGATCAATCTAATGATAGGACATGCTGGATATCAGGTATTTTCCAAAATATTTGGCGCCAGTTGGCTTCTGCGCATTCAGAGCATTTTTTTGTGGGTTTCTCAAAAATAAAAATAAATATTAGTTGCAGTTTACATAAACACATGTTAGCTTATTTTTAATATTGCTTGTGATAATATTTAAGTAAAATAGTAGTCAACATATTCTTTTATATGCTGTAGACTTCAATTACGATTTGTTGTTTATCGCACTACTAAAAATGGCATAATATATATATATATACATATATGGCTAGTTCTGAAATTAAGTGGAAATTTCACTTTGGTAATTTGTAAAAAAATAAAAGTTCAAATTGTCGCGTTTAAGTTGTGTTTCCAACATTCTCTTAAAATCTTAGAGATAAATAAATCATAATTAGAGGTCAAGGTTAAATTTGTTTTAATTTAAAATTAAATTTCATTTTTCATGTAAACATGGAGGTGACACATTATTCCATGGAGGTGACAACCTTTAACAGTAATGATGAATATAAATTTTATTGCCCATTTATCAGATTGGAAAACATTTATGGTTGTGATATTAAGTTGTTTTATTGTTTAAAAGGTATGTGTTATTTCAATGAAATACAGAAAGTCAAATAACACATCAAAACAAAAATTGGATTACAATACAGGTAAAGAACACTACTCTTGAGTAACATGTTAAAAAAGAACAAAGTTCAAATTGAATTTTTTATTAAATAATATTGCAGTTCTGAGGAATTGATATATTGTAACTGATTGTTCACTTTCGGCTGTTTCAACCACAAAAATTTATTTTTCATATCTTATGATTGTTTCTTGCTCGTTACTGAAAACAAATTTTTTCTTGGTTCCCGAACATCTATGCATAAATTTAACTTCTACGTAATCTTCAACTGAGGTCACATTTGCTAAATACAGATTAACAGGACCTAACTGAAATCTTGTGCATACTGCCGCACTTCTTTATTATTTTGTTCAGAAAGGACAATTTCAAAGGCTTTCTTTGACTTTTGAGATCTCTCATTTTTTTCAAATATTTTCTCGATTTGAGTGTTCAGTGCTGAACTGAATTACAGACACTTTCTGACTTTAAGAGAAACATATTTTTTTTCTCTTTTATATTTCTACTTTTCATAACATTTTAAAGATATTTTTAAAGCAATTTTATTCTTTAGTATGCCTTTGTTTGGTTTCTGCAAACAATTTTTCGACCACTTTTTACCCGACTGATACCTGCTCTTCCTATCACATCTTCATAATTCATTCATTCATTCCTCACATCATTCACAATAGGATTGTTTATAATTTATGGATGCGTTCCTTTTTCTTACATTCTTCATACAATTCTGGATTTTCTTTAACTTTATCCCGCCTTTCCTGCTCTGCTTCTTGTTTGAGTTTTCTTTTCTTCTTTACAGAAATCATTTTGCTTTTTGCTCGAGCGATGATAACTGAAAAATATTTAAAAGTATTAACGCGCAATTAGATAAAAATAAGTAGATTAATAGATAAACAGAAAATGCAGCACTTTAAATATACGACTGCAGACTACTCTAGTGTGGCCATATTATTTAAATATATTAAATATTAAACAAATATTTTGTGTGTTTTTCAATAAATCAAATTGGCTAGCATAGAAAAAATGAAAATTTAAATTTAGTTCTATTTTTATTTAAAGTTTAGGAGATCAGGAAATTCAATAAGAGGCTTTAAAATAAAGTTTAATTAAATCTAAAATTTAAGTTGTACTGAAGGAAATACTGAAAGGCATTAAATAAATCAAACTTATACACAATTAAATATTTTAGAATAAAAAATTTTCGGTTTCAAAAAATATTTTTATTAATATAAAATTATTGTTAAAATAAAAATATAGGTTCAATAATTAAAAATATGATTTAAGCACCCTTAAAATATTGTCACCTCCATGATACAACAATGTCATGGAGGTGACATCCATGCAAGTGACATATCTGAGATTAGGCCTAATATTTTCTAAACTATGCACAACATTAACATAATACTACTTGGATACAAAATTAAATAAAGCAATTTAAAGCTACTTATCAACATAATTCTGCTATTTTTATAAACTGACAAAATTAATGAGGCTATGGAGTTGACATCCAATTGAAGTACACTATGGTAATTAAAGGTTTTTAATTATAACTAGATGTAGTAACAACTTACCATGCTTCAGAAATATTCCATCCAATAAGTAGCTGCCATTAGTTAATTTGTATTCTAAGTTCTAGATTATGCTGCCATCTAGTAGATTTTTATGTAACTATAACTGATATGTCATGGAAGTAGTTATAATTCTGGGGGCTCAAGTGTTTTGGTCTGTAATTTTAAAAAATATATATATTTTCAAAATTTTCTTTTAAAAAGTAAGTAAAGCATATCCATTTTTTAACTTAATATATTCTATACGGTTTATTTTCGTTTATCTTATAGGATAGATTCGTGTTGTAAAGTAAAAACAGGCATGGAGGGACATACCATGGAGGTGACATTTAGTATGATTTTAATTTTATTAAAATAGTTTTAAATTTCAAATTTATTCTAAAGTATTTTTAATACAAGTTTTAGATGTGTCTTCATTGATTATCTATTTAGTTGACCAATTATTTGCATAAAAGTACATAAAAAATGATTGGGACTCAAATTTCTACTTAAATTCTTAACTTCCCATATACATATGCCTATGCGTGTGTTGATAAAACAGTTATCTTATTTTCTTGAAATCTGTTTGTAAAGAAACTGGTTAAATCACAGAGTTTAAACGTAGGAAAAACTACATACAAAACCCTCAATATGAATAAAACTAAAATATCCAACTAACATCTTAGTACAATTTGTTAATATAAAGAGGGATTCTTTATTTAAAAATGTGAAAGCATGTTTGAAATATGCATGTTTCTTGAGTGGGAAGAAAGGGCGTTTCACTAATCTCCAGTTATTATGGAAGGAGAATACTCATTTATTTTCTTACTTTTACGAAAGAATGAGAATACGAAACCATCACGAATCTCAAAAATGACTACTTCGAAATTAAAAGAAGTTGAATATAATTAGATACTAGTGTTAGTTTTAAACTAAAATTTTAGTGAAATATGACGCAAGTAATTGGATCATAAGTAATATTAAACATTCTTGTTTTGAGAGAGTAATCATTTATTTAAAAATAGAGAAATTTGGAACATTTTGAAATTTTAAATATCCAGTAAAACTATGTTTTCAGTACAGTTTCAAAAAATTCTTATTTTACAAGAATCTCATATGATTTGAAATGAGAAAACTGATCACATTTATAAATGACATTTATTTTACTGCAGTGAAATTTATTTCTAGAAAATAAAATTTTTAAAGTGGGCTTTTACAAATTGGATAAAATTTTAATTTGTGTTGTAGACATATAAATTAAGGAAATTGTATTTCTTTTTGTTTATTTTTTTAATAGACTTTCAAACAAAGGAGTTTATAAAATTAATTTGTATGTTTCTTTTTATAATCATGTCCTCATGTAGCTTTTGAACGGGAGAATCTACATCTATATTGTATTGTCATTCTTGCTGTCGCTGGAATAGCCTCTTTCTGCAGATATTCACATTTAAACATTGTAAGGATATAAAAATAGGATATTTTGAAGTCTGTCTATTGTATGCGATTTGTGTACTTTATAGATTAGGCTATGAAATCATGGGCATGTATGGTAGGCGTAGTTCTTCTGGTCATGTAATTATATAGAAATACCAATCGTCACGAAATTTGAATATGGTGTACACGCTATAACTTTATATTTCAAAAAAATTAACATTATCGTCGTACTGTGTATCATTTTTTTTTATTATGGACTCCTCAAAAAAATTAATATATCATTGACTACTTCGAGTCAAAATAAGCGATGTTAAAAACCATAAGATTTACAATGAACTAGAATTCATCATTATTTTAAGTCAAGTTCGGTTAAGGGAAATTAGGTAGTTATATGTTGGGTAAACCCTCTCTCTATATATATATGGGCGATTCTCAAAAGGTGGGCACTGGACACAAGTCATAACTTTAAGCCTTTCAAACATAACTTTAATTATCATTGACTTTATTTTTTTTCTTACATTGAGCTTTTAATTCTATTCAGAGACAGAAAATGATATAATTTATTGTAAAAGCTTTGTATAAATATCTTAAAATTTTATTATTTTATGCTAAAGAGGCCAATTTCGGACATTCATAACGTTAACTGCTCCAATGTACCACCAAGAAAAATAGTTTTAACTTTTTTCCAGGTGGTTCTAATGGTAAACAACGAATGCATAAAGGAAACGGATGATTTTTTGATAATTTCGTTAAGAGATGGCAGTCTGATTTATTGCTTTTTTGAAGATAGAAGGACTTTTCTATAAATAATTTTTCTGTATTTTGTTATGTCCGATAGTAACGTACGTAACAAAGCATTTGATTTTATTATTATTATTACTGGATAACAAAAAGTTAATTATACACATATATATATATATATATATATATATATATATATATATACAGACACATTTACTACATTCTTAGTCTTAAGAATTTTTTAAATACTAAGATCAACGCCAAAATCTGTAACGTACGTGCGAAAAAATGTCCAAAATTTGTAACGTACAAAACTGCTAATTACATGCTTTAATAATTAATTTTCCAGAATAGTTGCTGTCTTTTAATGTTTGTGTATAATTTTGTAGACATACTATAAAAAATATTTATATATTATATTTATAGACAAAATTTAAAAAAATTGACCTTAAATTTGAAAATTTTAAAAATTACACGTAGTTAACGTTTAATAATCCCACTTTTTGAGAATCTCCCATATAAACATATTATATATACATACATATATATATATATATATATATATATATATATATATATTATAAATATTATGTATACATATTATATATACATATATATATATTATATATACATACTATATATATGTACATTAAAAAGTATTTTTTATTGCACTAATTTTTGTAATATAACACAAAAAAAATATATGTTCAAAATGTACAATTAATATGATTTGTTAATTAAACCTATTCGAAGCTCAAATTAGGTGAATATTATCTAATGTTAGTGTTATTTTTATTGTTCTATGGCATTTATATTTATTATGGTAACCGTCATTACCCAAAAAAGAGCATAAGTTACCATAAAAAAGTATTATTTTCATTCGCATTTTTTATGTAATTTTCATCCAGATTGAGCTTTGGATAGGCTTATGTAACAAATCATGCCAACTTTTTATTTGAATATTTTTTATGTTATATTACTAAAAATACAGCAGTAAATTGTTCTAAATGTAAATTAAGTTACCATGGACTGATCCATCTATTAAAATCCAACAGCACTGTCAGAAATTTATGTAACGTTTACCCGAAGAAATTTGTGTCAACTTTGCTGCCTCCTTTTTATTGAGTAATTTAACCGATATAACTAACAGTAATGTATAATATTACACCTGTTATATCAGTTTAAATTAGACCATTATGTAAGTTAAATTCATAAAATTGCAAGTAGCATATTGCCACCAATTTTATGCAGTAACATTACATCATTTTTTTACAGTGCGGCTCATGAGTCTTTTTGGGTAACACTAAGAGTTTGCCTCCAAAAAATGATGATAAGAAAGACACTCTAGAAGCCTTATGTTTTTGATAAAACGTATATATTCCACAAACGTCTTTCTGTGGTTGGATACTTGTTAGGAACGTATTTATATATTTTATTTTTTAAATACTAATGGAAAAACAAAACTTGGGTGGACAAAAAAAATTTCACTATTTGATGCCTTAATCTATTACTTATAATGAATTGAGTCCGTATTTTATATAAGCTTTCGGATGCATGTGGAAGAGATCTCCAAGAAAACTACAGATCCAGAAATCGACAAATAACATTTTTTATTGTTTCTATTTTTTTTCTTTTTTTTAGACATATTTCGTAAGAATTCCTACCTATTATATTCTCCCTATGTTGGAATTTCAAAAATATTTTTGCAAATCTACGCCGATCATAATACCTAGAACCCAAAACTACCCCAAGTTATAAACTTTATCTATCTATCTGTATATATATCACCTCTTTATGGGAACAATGCTTCTATAATTCTGCACAAATCTCTCTTAAACCGATAGATAAAATCAAAGGGCAGAAATTCTCAGTGAAGTTCGTTAATTGCAAAATTGGACTGAGGGTGTGGGAATATGGAGGGTTTTCGGAAAAACAGAAAAAAGCCCATAAATTCTTAATTATAATATATATCAATCCAGTTTAAAGTCATTATTACTTCTAGAAAACAGGCGAAAAAGTTATCTATGGCAGATTTTGATATCATTAAAAATGGGCTCAAGGGGCGAAAGAAAATGCGGTTTGAGAAGAAGAAAAGTAAATCACTTCGTCAATTCACAAGATATGAAATTCGCTTAAATTTATTATGGACAACTTTCATTTTGACAAGTTTTTGATAGGACGAACTCTTGCAGCAAAATAAATAAATAAATAAAATAAAAAATAATAGGAGTTGCAGAGAAAAAAATATTGTATTAACATATTTCTGATAGAAACAGATCTTACAGAAAAATGCAATTAAAAACTCACCAAAAGCGGCCAGATATATTTATTAAACAGGGTTTATCTCTACTGTTGATTTAGTTCTTGTTTGTGAAATTAGTACTTAACTTCGAAATCTACCTGTGCCGGTAGGCCGAGCCGGCAGGTATTTTTTTTCTAATTCGGTACAGCAACGTTAAACATATGCTGTGCATAATTTGCCGTCACTTAAATGACTTATTTGCCTGAATTCTGCCATCGTAATTTCAAAAAGAATCAGGCATTCTGTTATAACGTAAGCAGATAACAACTTTCATAGTTCATTTTAGTATTTGTATTATTTATAGCAGGTCAACTGAATAAGAATTATATACAGAGTAGCCATTATGTAAATTTGTTTAACCTTTTATCTACTGACGATACTTAGAAGTGCCATTAAAATAACTTGTTATAAAATTCATTTAATCCATCGATTAGTTGTAATGCAGTCAGTTTAGAATGTGTTCTTGATACATTATTTATCTTGTTCCAAAAGCATTATTAGTTACGAAAAAAAGTATTTTTAAAAGGATGATTTCTTTTAACTTGGCATCTTTTCAGCTTTCTTGGCGTTGGGCAGGGTGAGGGATTTTTCAATTCGGGAATACTTCCATATTTCTATTGTAAGAACATTATATTTGTACATTTCCTAAATCTACAAAATACTTAGAACAAAATTTAAAATAAAATATTTGAGTGGGGTTATAAATATTGCACAAAATTCCAATACTATATTCAAATTTAAAGAATCCATCTAAATCCTTCAATAATTGCAAAATCCTTTAAAATTTATTAAATGATTATGTACATCCTTTATTGTAGTTTAAACAATTCACGAAAAATGATTTAGAAGATAAAATTTTCATGAATTCAAAATTCAGCACATAAAGGGTTAAAGATATCAATAGCTGAAACAAATGATGAAATGAGACCACATTTTTTTCGATCCTTTACGGCATGGTGTGACGATATCCGTCAAAAATATTTACAAAAAGGATAGTCTCGTCCTTAGTACATTTTGCCAGTCATTTAAGGACACATAGACCATCTCGACAAGTAAAATGCAGTTTTTGCGAATTATTTATCATCACGTATTTTACTTAAAAGTAGAGATAGAAACGATTTTTTACAGTAAATATACACATTATAGCCCATATATAAATCAAAAGAAATTAATTTAATGCATAAATTAGTTTTCAAGTACAGTAAAACTTCAATTATCCGTGAGCGGATGATCCGCGGTGCGGTTTATCCGCGAAGCGAAATTTCAAATTCAAGCCAACAGTAAAGAAAATACAATAAGCCCTACTAATAAATATAAACAGAAAAATTCATGTATTCGAAAACAATAAAAGAATATTTCTAGATTCAGTTGCCATGTTTGAAATACCAGTTAGAAGGTCTTGATATATTTTCTTGATTTTGTCAAACTTAAACACAGCAATTAAAATATTTAACAATTAGATTAGGTTATTATGATAAATTCCAGGAGAGCATATCAAGAATAACTTCATTTTCGAGATAAAAATTATATCATACTAAAAGAAAAACAATAGTTTACAATTTAGAATAAAGAAAAGGTGTTTGCAAAGCAAGAAGCAAAAACAAGTGACATTTTTTTTTTTTTTTTTTTTTTTTTTTTTAAAGATATAACTCAGCTCTTTTTGTACAGTATGTATGGCATTGTTTCTTGTTTACTATTCTTCATTTTAGTGATTTAGACGTAAAGCAAACCTGTCTGATGTACTGAGCATATGTATGTATTTCAAACGTTTTTAACCAATTTGAAAAATGGTTATTGTCCTCTGTCAGTGTAGGAAATCAAAAACATATCTGAAGCGCTTTATTGGTTTAATTTGCATTTTATTCGTTTTATGATTAGTCTATACAATAATCTGTATTTTCCATTTTCTTTCAACAGAGATGGATACTTCTGTTGCCACTATGACATAAAAGTAATAAAAATTACAAAAAAAAAATTAATAACTCAGAAACAAAATGAGATACAGCTTTCAAACAAATTGCATTTAAAAGTAATTTTTTCTCTATACTACGGTGTAAAAAGTAATATTGTGGGATGTTTAGAATTTTAAGAATGAAATTTCATTTAAAATTGGTCCAGGAATATTAATATTTATTCCATGTCGTACGTAATGAATGACCAGCTCCGTAGAAGTTTAAAAATTTACAGTACAGAAAAATGTAATCAATGGCGTACGTAATGTATGATCAACTCCGTGCGATTTTTTATGTCTTAAATTTTAGTCTTTGAAAAAATCGTTTTCCAAATGATCGTTATAATTTGTTAAATTGCTTTTTTTTTTCGTCCTTTTATCTTTTTTTATTATGTTTTTTGTAAAATAAAACATAGATTTTATGTTGAATTTCCTTTTTTTTTTTTCGTGTCTGCACCCCCATTTCCAGTCTTTTTCGGGTTATCCGTGATAACCTTGCCACCCAATTCCGCGGATAATCGGGGCTGTACTATACTAATTAACTTTTTACATATCTGTATGAAATTTTTTGAACAACATGTCGGTTCGGTACGCTTTTGTAGAAAACTATTAAATATATCGCCCTAAAATTTGTTACGGTGTCAAAAAACGAATTATGTGAGAATAATGAGAAGTAATTTTCGTTTTCGCTTAATGAAATAAAAATTAAAAATAATTTACTAAAACACTTTGAAAAGCCTAAAAAATTAAGAACACATTTTTCATTAAAAAAAAAAATATCACTCAGACCTATAATGCTAGATATTTTTAAATAACTAATTTAGTTACACAATTTTGGAAAGTTTCAACTGTTTACATAAAAGCATTTTAGAAAAATGTACCAAAGCATAAAAAAAAACACATTTCGAGAAAAACGCAAAAAACTACATACACACCCGCAGTGCATAAAATATATTATTTTAAAACTTTATAGCACCATAATCTTTTATATACATAATAATTTAGCATCATAATCTTTTAGCTGTATTTTTTGGCCGATAATTGAAAACTCAAAAATTTTAACAATTTTATGTTCCATGTCCACTTAAATAATTTATTCTTCTGAAATTTTCCAATGGGAAATCCAGGCTCTGTTCTACTTTTGAATGTCCATTGTTTTTGGTGATTAATGCAAGTACCTAGAGATCGAAAGTACAAATTGTTACGATGGAAAAATAGATTATAAAATGTTAGCAGCTTTATTTTCAAGGAAATAAATTGTTCGTGCTTTTACATATAAAAGTATACATGTTTTCTAAATACAAAATTTGCCCTTGTTCCATTCCTTAGTCTTTGCTACTGATGATTCCAATCAGAAAAGTTTACTTTATGTCCATTCTGTATTTAACTCGATTTTAGGGGAATCATAAAAAATATAAATAATTTAAAATCTTATTATTAAAATTATTATTAGAAATGACAATACACTGACGAGCCAAATCATTATGACTACCTAAGTAATAACATGTTGGCCCTCCTTTGGCCTACAAAAAAGCTGAAACCAGTCTTATCTTGCATACCACAAGTCCTTTGTAGATGGCCGGAGACAGATTGTACCAGCTCTTCAAGTTGCGGTCACGGAAATCCGGGATATTCCAACATGATTGTTTTTGAGCTCAGAGTTGCCGTTCCATGAAACACCAAATGTGCTCTATTGGATTAAGATCTGTTGAGTTAGGCGGTTGAGTTATAACCAACGCAAAAAAAAAAAAAAAAAAAAAAAAAAAAAATTCAAAACGAAAAACGAAAAACGAAAAGAAGGGGGTTGGAAAAGAAAAACATTCGTAATCTCGTCAATTCACAAGATATCAAATCCGCTCACATTTATTATACTTCTTCTTAATATTATCTAAAACTTTTTTATTGACAAGTTTTTAGTAGAAACAACTCTTATAGTAAAAACAAATTAAACAAAAATAGGTGTTGAACAAAAAAATATCGTATTAGCACGATTATGTTAAAACCAGCTCTTACAGAAAAATGAAATTAAAAAATCGTCAAAAGCGGCCAGATAAAATTGTCTAAACTTGAATAATTTTTTGTTGGTAAAATTAGTACTTAACTTCGAAATCTACCTCCGCCTGTAAATTTTTATCTATGATTCTTACATACAAAATTTCTGAATTAAAAATGTTCCCACAAAATCTTATTTTAAATCAATTTCTCTTAATTTTATTTAACTTTATTAATACCTCTAAAATTCTAAATATTCGTTTAAATAAACATAGCCTACATTTTAAGATTTCAAGTGCGTTATACAAATGTAATATTTGAAATGTTCTTGCATAAACATTTTTTTTTTCTATACAAAGGATATCAGAAATAACGTTTACAACAAATATATTCTGCTAACATTTTGGGAGAAATAATAGATACATATCAACTTTAATCAATTTAAATTTACAATTTCTGTGCATCTGAAATTTTTATGTTCGGCTTCTGAATATATATCGATTAAAACAGCGCATTTTTACCAATTGCTAAGCTTCTGTGTTAAAAATATTCTCAAAGTTACATAAATAAAATCTTATTTCATTCTTTTAAAGAGAACAGATGGAAGCTATCACATGCAGGGGGTCAATAAAACGGAATATATGTCACAGTTAATAGCAAATGTTTATCTTACTTAGAAGAAGAAATCGATCGTATTTCTATAACAATTCTTTTTTTTAAGAAAGGAAACAAAATATAAACTTTAAACTTGGTGCACATAATTTTAAATTATATTCCTGAATTACACAACATAAATATGATAATTATATTTTTTTTTCCTTTTTAGTAATCAAAGAACCTTTTAATAGTTTTTCATTTATTTATGCATTCTTTTTTTAGGAATTACATTAATATAGTCTGGAATTTTTTTCATTTTTAAGGTTTCGTACTTAAAAAGATAAGACAGAACCATTATAAGATTGCTCCTGTGTCCTAGATATTACATTCTCCACTAAGTTGGAATTTTTGAATATTTTTTGCAGATCTACGCCGAACATGACCCTCCGGAACAAAAAACCACCTTCAGTTCAAAACTTTATCTATCTATCTATCTAGATATATATAGATATATGACTTTTTTATGGACATGATAACTTTCATAATTCTGCCCAAGTCTCTTCCAAACTCATATATAAAATTAGGGCGGAAAAAAGGGTTTTAAAAAGAAAGAACTTCATAACTTTGTAAATTGACAACACATCAAATTCACTTAAATTTATTATAAATATTCTTAGTATTAGCTGCAACTTTTATATAGATAAATTTTTAATAGAACCAACTTTTTCATAAAAAAAAATAAAAATAAAAAACAAAGAAATTGGGGGTTGTAGAAGAAAAATCATCACTTTTGTGTTACTCCGCCGCTAGAACAATAAAAAAGTATCACTGGTTTGATGAAAATTTTTGACAACCTTAAGAGATGCTGGCGTGTGTCAAAAATAAGAACGTGAGAATTTAAAATATAGTGCGTATACCTTTTAATAAAGCAATCAACACATAGTTTACATGTATTATATAAATCTTCTTAATATTATCTATACCTTTAGTAGCAACAAGTTTTTGATAGGATTAACTCTACTAATACATGATATTACTAAAAATATACTCAAGGAAGAAAAGAATAGGGGTTGATTGAATAAAAGTATTGCATTAACATGATTCTGATATAACCAACTATTGCAGAATAATTAAATTAAAAATTTGCCAAAAGTGGCCAGATAAAATTGTTAAACTGGGTTTATCTCCAATCTTGATTTTGTTTTTGTTTGTGAAATTAGTACTTAACTTCGAAATCTACCAGTTGACAGGGATTTTTTTTTTATATAAAATGTATTAGCTGTAGGGTGAAATGTCAAAAAAATTACGAAATTTTTTTATATCCTAGTTATATGCTTCTTTCAACCAGAATCATCTGTTGATCACGCAATTATTTTTTTCCTTTTTTTGTAGCGTCTGATTACGTGCGCGTGAGATATAGGCTAAAAGGTTGGAATTCCCCAAGGGTTTCATTCTAAGGGAACCTAACTGACATAAACGATTAAAATACATTGTGATACAAAAACGATTTGCATATTTGTGTAAAGAGATGTTTAAATTTCCAAATGCACGTGTATATTTCAAAATACACATTGTCCTGTATATTTTAATGATGCTGTATTACGAGTGTAACAATTTATCAGATAACTCTGACATACATAGATTAACGTGTAAATTGCACATGAGTAGACTTATATCTGTCTAATACATACAAAAAACGATAGATTTTGTGTACATTGTATATAAACCTTATAATTTGGGATATAAATTTTGAACTAAATAGTTTTATGGTCGCAAAACAAATTTTCAGGAAGAAAAAACTTGTGTGGTTGGTGTGTTTACTCTTTTTCCAACAGATTTGTTTTAGAGACCACAAAATAGTGTTATCTTAATTTACAAGAAACAGGATTGTCTGAAATCATATTTACTGCATGCACCACTCTGTTAGAATAGTAATGAATTCCTAAAACCGTATGCACAAATTATGCACAGAATGAGAAAATCTAAATTAATACACCGTAAAATAAAATTTACTTAAAGTACAGAATTTGATACGCCAGAATTATATCCGTAATTTGTCGGATTTTTTAAAAATCAATTTTAGTCACAAGTTTTCAAAGATACATCTACATCAAGAGGAGAAATTCTCCATTTAATTCAATCTACGGTAAACAGGCAATACAACCGAAACTAGATACAAACTGAGGGGCTGCATCTTTAAAATCAGTCCCTTCATCATTCATCTACTATTAAACAAGCCAAGTTTTAAAGTATCGATATTAATTGGGTGCACATTAGTACATGTATATCTGTGTAATATTCTGTTCTTGAATATATTCCTGTGTAGCAGTCTGTTGTTACACATATAGCTGTTCAAAATGCGTATGCATATTTCTGTGTAATAATCTGTTCTTGCGCATATATCTGTGTAATAATCTGTTCTTGCGTATATATCTGTGTAATATTCTTACACGCATTTCGGTGTTATAGGGAAAATACACAGATATTTGTGTAATATGCAAAACTTGTAAATTTACATTAATGCATCATTTCGAGTAAATCCGTACAATTTTCTACATTTACGAGCTGGTTTATGTTTTCAATGGATAACAAATTACACATTACTATTAAGCTGATAAACACATTAAATACAGGTAAATTTTTACGACAAGAGTGTTGATTTTATGAGAAAAGTGTAATTTCACAAAATCACACGTATACTTAAGTAAAAGTGACAAATTCACACATTTATGTTTTATAGTGTAGGTATACTAAAGTTTTATACAAACCTTGTAAATCGTGTGTAGTATTTGTGCTTTCCTATCGATATAATCTTTTCTTTCTAAACGAAAAAAATTACTCATGACTTTTTTTTCTGTCATGTAGGAGTTACAACTAAATTTAAAGCCAATTTCTCAAAATTTGTCGAAGTAGATGAAAAAACATAATCTGCTATCAGAATATCAGATAAAAAATAGTCTTTGAGTAATAAGTTTTATCTATGGACGATTGAATTACAGGAAAATTTTTCATTCAAATTTCAGTACTCAATTAAGGAATTCAGTATTGTGGAAATTTAGACAGGAGGAGGATTTTTTAGGGAAATTATTTAGGAAATTTTAACAAATTTCCATTTTTAACATAAATCACATTTTTAAGACACTAAATTACATTAAAATTGTGAAAGATCGTAACACACATACATAATTATATATGAAGAAAAAAAAAATTCTTAAGAGGTCTCAGGACTCTTAAAGTTGGGAAAAATTAAAAAAAGGATCATTTTCAACATTTAATATCTTAAAATGTGTCTAATTTTAAAACACAATTTTTATTGGGATGAAAATTATAGGTATGTTCTTTCATTTCATGTATTTAAAAAATTGCAAGGCACAGAATTAGCATTTACAGAAGGCTCCAAACTGTCAGACATTTGACAAGCAGGAAATTGATGTAACTGCAAACGCACAGGATTACGAAATAAATATGGCAACTAAAATAAAATTTTGGTGACTTCTTATACTTTATATTGTACTAATTAAACTGAACCTAAATAAAGTTGTATTTAAAGACATTTTATATTTTTAATACAGGGTTGTATTTAGCTAATACAAAATTTTCAAAATTTGAACAGTATAATCACATAAAAAATATATACATATATATATATATATATATATATATATATATATATATATATATATATATATGTATATATTTACATTAAAAAGGAAATTTTAGGTTCAGTTTATACTGACTAACACGAAAATTATTTTTCGAAAATTTCATGAAAAAATATTCAGACGTTTTTGAGATATCCTGCGTGTTATACTCAAAAACGTCATTTAGATTAAAATGGGTTCAAAGCTTCGGAAAAGCCGCTTCAGCTACTGAACAAGTATAATTCTAAAAGCCATAACTTCTGTGCTAATGGGAGTTTCAAGGAAACGATTATATCAAAATGTTCAGATTAGATATGAGTTTAAAATCTAAGAAAATTAAAATTTCGAAAATTTTGAAAATTTCGAAAATTTTGAACCTTTAAGACTTCTGAGACACGTTAAACTATCTTAAATTCCATTTCATATGTTACAATATTTTAGGTTATATAATTTGGAGACTGTGAACAATCCCTTATCACCAAGTTAACATTATGTTATGCATGCATTTTTCAACATAAATCACATTTTTAAGACACTAAATTACATAAAAATTGTTAAATTTCGTAAAACAGACATAATTATAAATTAAGAAAAATAATCACTTAAAATATATTAAATTCCATTTCATATATTACAATATTTTATATTATATAAATTGCAGATTGTGAACAATCCCTTATCAGCTAGTTACTTTTAGAAAACAACTAAAATATAGCTCATTTCATCACCGATAACTTCTGCTTATTTCACGTTTTTTAGAAGCCTATTTATTTGAGCGATACACAGCACAATATAAGGTAAGCTGGGGTACCTGGACCCACGAAGGTAACTGGGCAATTGGCTATTTTATAAAAATCCGTTGATGTTTTTTGAGTTTTAGCTTTTGTCAACATTGCATCCCCAGTTCTACTTCTTAAAACATCGTGTGTCAACTCAATCATAACTCTGCCTTTACTGTGATAGGTTGCCGAAAATTTAGGTTTCTTTTTTAAAACGCAACGTCCATTTGGTTGAAATTCCTCGGCTTTTTATTAAAATACGGTAAGTGCATTTATTAAACAATCTTTTTATTAGGTAGCTTTCAATACAAAAAGCTACCTATTGCAGCCGTTCGGAGGAAAGAGATTTCAAAACATTTTCGTATATTTTAGTCGATGATGACCCCCAGACCAAGAAACCACCCTCCGTTCAACAGTATATATATATATATATATATATATATATATATATATATGTATAATTATTAATTAAACATAACCTACCACAATCAAAAACCGTAATATTATGAATTAAAGCTGTAAGTATAAAAAAAGTGCCAAATAATTTATTATAAGAATTATTATGGAATATATATATATATATATATATATATATCTTATCTTTGTTACACTGTAACTCACGTATTTATGGACTGATTTGGATGTTACTTCCTGTATAAATAGTGCATACCAATGCCTCGACCGAGTTCGTTGGCCAGCTTCAACCGCCATCTTGTTTCAAAATGGTGGTCATTTAATTTTTTTTTTAATGAAAAATTTGAAATGTGGTACCGAACAAATGAAAATTGAAAGATATTTTCTCCTTATGTGTTTGACCTTGATACAAAGATTCCGGAGCATTTTTTGTTTCGTCTATATCTTAAAAAATGGCTGAGTTATAGCACTTTGAATTTCTATCGTGTCTGACATTTTGAAACGACCTGATTTTTGTCACGCGATAACAAGCGTATTTATGATCCGATTTGGATGTACCTTGGTGTATACATAATACGTACCAATGTCTCGATCGAGTTCGTTGCGAAGCTTCATCCGCCATCTTGTTTCAAAATGGCGGCCTTTAATTATTTTTTTATTTAAAATTTGAAATGCGGTACCAAAAAATCGAAAATTTAAAACTATTTTTTTCTTTTGTGTTTGACCTTGATACAAAGCTTCCGGAGCAGTTTTTGTTTCGTCTATATCTTAAAAAATGGCTGAGTTATAGCACTTTGAATTTCTAGCGTGGCTGACATTTTGAAACGACCTGATTTTTGTCACGCGATAACAGGCGCATTTATGATCCGATTTGGATGTAACTTCGTTTATACATAGTAAATACCAATGTCTCGACCAAGTTCGTTGGCGAGCTTCATTCGCCATCTTGTTTCAAAAGGGCTGCCATTTAAGAATAATAATAATTTTAAGTTTTAAATGGGTTATTAAAAAATTGAAAATTTTTTTAATGTGTTTGACATTGATACAAAGATTCCGGAGCAGTTTTTGTTTCGTATATATCTTAAAAAATGGTTGAATTTTAGCACTTTGAATTTCTAGCATGGCTGACATTTTGAAACGATCTGATATTTGTCACGTGATAACACGCGAATTTATTAACCTATTTCGATGTAAGAAGGCATGTGGATAGTATATCGTAATGTCTCAACCAAGTTCGCTGGCCAGATTCATCAGCCATCTTGTTTCAAAATGGAGGCCATTAAATTAAATAAAAAATTATATTTAAAGTGAGGTGCAAAAAAAATAAAAATTGAAAAGGTTTCTTTCTTAAGTATTTGACCATGATATAAGGATTCCGGAGCATTTTTTGTTTTGTCTTTATCTTAAAAAATTGCTCAGATATAGCATTTTCAATTTCTAATGTTGGTGACATTTTGAAAAGTCTGATTTTTTGCCTGCGACGGCACTTGTATATATCAACCGATTCCGATGTCAGTGAGCATGTGCACAGGAATTACTAACGTCTCGACCAAGTTCACTCGTTAGCGACATCCACCATGTTGTCTTAATATGGCAGGCACTTCAAGATATCGCCGAATTTGGCAACCAAATATAAGTTACATTAAATATTTCGCGAAATTCTCATTCATAATGATTTAGTATTGATAAAAATTAGTATTGAATCTCCCATAATCGGTTACCACTAAATTGAGCTTCGCGTGTTTGAATAATATAAGCTTGTTTTTTAAAAATATGAAATTTGAAACCTACCTCTTCCTCCCGGCACTGGCCGGAAGGACTTTTGATAGATTAGACTCATAAAGACATTAATATGATTAGCTATCTATACATATTTACATCATGTTTCAAATTTAAGGCCGGTGTTCCAGTTACCCCATAAATGATTCAAGAATGAGGTAACTGGGACATGTTTCAGGGGTAACTGGACCATATGGAATTCAGCTATCCCAACAGTTATAAATATCCTTTAGATTTTCTCTTAGTACGCGAAATTTATTTCTCTATTGTTTTTTTTTTGTTTTGTTTTGTTTTTTTACTTGCAATAAAGAAAATTACATAATGCCTTATTAAAATTACATAATAAAAATTTAAAAAAATTATGTTGGGGGTAATAAAAAAAATTTCTTAAGTGAATTCTGTGTGAAAGTGAGTTTCTTAATAGCTTTAAATTTTGCGATATAGATGAAGAGGCGTACATAAGGCAAAGTGAGATTCTTAAAAAATTATCGACACAAATAAAAAAATAGTTATTAAAATTACTTTCTCCACAGGTTTATTGGACATATCAAACTTCCGTTGTCGTAAATAAAAAAGAGAATGATATACTTAGGTGCTTACGTAGCTTTATTTATAGTTTTATCTTGTTATTTTTTCCTTAAAATACCCACGTAATTTTTAAACTTATTACCTATACTAAAGTACATAAGTACTTACTTATTTTATATGTTTCTTGTATAAATAAATCTAATATTTTTACTTTTTAGACACATTGATAGTAAAGGTTTACTCGCAGCGCCCTTTTGTTGATGTATGATGCATATGATCTGTCTGGTTCAATTCCTTTTTATTTGTTTACACTTTGTCAAATGGGACCTTATACCCTCCCCCCCACCAAAAAAAAAAAAAAAAGAAAACGCGTGTTGAACATAGGTCCTGGTCCACTTGCCCCATTCTTATGGGCCAACTGGACCTATGAGGAAAGAAAGATGATATATATATATTATTTTTTGATATTACAATGTAATTTTGAACATTTCTATCTGATAGAGGGAACCTAACTGAAAACATTTATAAAATTTCTGACTTTAACTCAAACGAATACTAGCCTAATGAAGCTGAATTGACAGAATCTCCACAGATTGTAAAATCATGGCTCAGTTGCCCCACGCAACCTTACTACTAAATTATGCCAAAATAGTGTTGTTATTGTTAGGGCATGCGCAGTAAAACATAATTTCATTCTTATATTTTAGTCATCATTCTATTTTTTTTTCCTATATTTAATATATTAATTTTGCAATTATATCACAATTTGTTTTCCAAGACTTTGAAAAGTTGTCTCAAATTAGAGATACACTGTAAAAAAAAAAAAAAAAAAAAAAAAAAGGACTAAAAAACGGAAATAATACTGGCAATCTAGACGCCAGTACTATTTCCGTTTTTGACGGGAATTTTTACCCATACATTACAGAAAATTTTCCGTTTATTGCCAGTAGTATTTCCGTTTTTTAGTCCTTTTTTTTTACAGTGTATATTTGGTTTAAAATCTTACATATTATTAAAGAAAATGGCGTTTTTTTTTTTTTAATTAAAGGTTTATGTCTACAAGAATGTATGTTCTTTTTCTGTATATGTATCTATGCATATTCGCATACGCGTTTCGCAAGGTTTATACAGTCATTTGTGACAGCTACAAGTCGATTCGAACTTTTTAAGATATCGAATGATAGCAAATATTATATTTTAAGCTGTGCAGGGGTCAAAATTTTATTGTTTTATTTATTTAACGGCATTTTTTTATGATTTTTCTACTTAAATGTGTATTTATATAAAAATACTTTTTAGTTAAAACGTTTTGAAAAGTTTTAATTTTTTTAAATTAAATTTGAATATTTTAAACTTGTTTAATTTTTGATATAATTCATGAATCATTGCCCCGATTTCAATAATTTTTTACTAGTTTTCTTAATAATTTGACTTCAGGAGTTAAATAATATTATTTATAAAATTTAAAATAAATTTAAAATGGATTTTTGAGAGCGATTTTACTTCGAGGAATGTATCTTAAAATTTTTTACATGAAATTTAAAATTCTAAAAACAATTTATTAAAAACTAAACATAAAAACTCTGTACAAAATGTCATGCATATATCTTGCAAGAAAATTAGATATAGCCTTTTAAACATGACAAAATGTGAAAAAAACTATTCTGAGAATAAATGGCTTTAAAATTTTAATTACTTGACGGGCGGAACTGATAGTACAGCACAATTTTTTTTTTTTAACTATTGAAGTAATCATCGAAGAAATGCGCGCTTTGTTTTATTTAAATTACTAACAAACCCGTCCGGCGTTGCCCGGGGTTTGTAAATAATAACCATAAATAAAACTTAAGTTTGTATGATTTTATATCTTTGGAAATTCTTTTAAATGAACCTAATTTCGGAGGCTCCATTGCCTTCCGCGGTGTCTAATGCGTTCCCATCAAACTTCCTTCCGAACGAACATATAATCTAGATCCCCACTACATATGGCAGCATTTGCCGGAAGTGCCCGCACGTGCCGGAGACAATCGAAAACCAAATTGAGTGAGCCAAACCTCGTAGGAATCAAGCCCACAAAAACCAAAAAAAAAAAAAAAAAAAAAGAATGCGCCGTTAATGTTAGAAAATGTTGGTAACTAAAGTCTAAGATAAAATTTCATAATACAGAAAGTAGCTGAATTGTGATCTAAGTTGAATTACGCAAATCCCGTTGAAATTGGGCCCGTAAACCCGAGGAAAGAATGCGCCACCAAGCGGTGGAAGATGCCTCCTCACCTTGTAAATTTCATGAATTACAGTTAGCATTAACACAATATTTAATAAACGGATGAAATCCCTTATCTAAAGTTACCTATAATGTAACGCGATTTTAAATTTACGGCTGTAGTGAGTAGACGTAAGTTAATGCTGAAAAAAGAGATTAATGTTCGAAAAAGGTGGTAGTTGAGGTATAAAGAAAGACCGGGACCTGGGGGCCAGGGTCTTAAATGGAATGTAGTTGGGTATAAGAAATTGTTTTAGGGTTTTTAAAGTATCTGGAAGACGCTAAAACTATGTTAAAGAAAATTGCAATAGAATAGGACAGTTTTTAAAGAAGCTGCAACAAAGGCCCCATGAAGACGATTAATATTCAAAATTGGTCGTAACTGAAGTCTGCATTTTTTTTTTTCTTTTGTCGTTCATGTAGTAGATGGAGAACCTAAGAAGTTGTTAGGAAAAAAATGTTCGTGAATCGGACCATTTTTAAGGGAGCTAGAACAATGGGCCGAAAAGGGCCCAATTGTTAGTTGAGAGCAGAGCCCTAACATGAAAACATGTTTAAATGTTTTAATACTTAGCGTTTTAGATCTTCAATTAGTCAAAATTAATCATAGGGTAAGAAATAATTATTAAAATAATATTTTAAAGAAATGCGAAAAAATGGGGTAAATGCTTAAAAGGGACCCTGGAGCTCCAATAAAAATATGAGGGTGATGGTCTAGGGGGAAAAGTCCAAGCCACAATTTTAAAATCATACAATGAGAATGTGTGAAAATTAGGGTGTAAAAAAAATGCATAGCACACAAAAACTTCAAGGGGTCCCGGATCGGGCCCTACAGGACACTAAGTTTCCCCATGATTTTAACTGGAATATAGAAACTGGAGAATAACTAAATGGAAAAATGTTTCCAAAAATGAAGATCGGATTAAGAGAGGCAATTTATTAATAATTTATGGTGCAAAATCTTCAAGGGACTTTGTTCTGGGTTCTAGTTTTTCATGTAATCTGAGTACTCTAGAACTATGGTAAAGAAAATTGCAAGGAATTCGGATAATGTTTAAAGAAGTTGCACCAAGGACCTTAAGAAGACGATTTATATTCAAAATTGGTGGTAGTTGAAGCCTGAAATATTTTTTTTGACGTTCAATTAATAGCTGGAGAACCTAAGATGTTGTTAGAAAAAAAAGCTAGTGAATCGGATTATTTTTAAGGGAGTTATAATAGGGGGCCCAAAAGGGGCCAACTGATAGTTGAGAAAAGTCCCTAACATGAAAACATGTTACAACGTTTTTGTACTTAGCGTTTTAGATCTTCGATTAGTTGAGATTAAGCATAGGGTACTTATTAATCATTAGAATATAATTTAAAAGAAATGTGCAAAAATTTAGGGAAATGCTTAAAAAAGGGCCCTAAGGCGCCAATAATATATGTGAGTGTTGGTCTAAGGAGAAGAGTTGAAGACTCAACTTTAGAACTACGCATTGCGAAGGTGAGAAAATTAAGGAGAACCTAAGATATTGTTAGAAAAAAAAGCTAGTGAATCGGACTATTTTTAAGGAGTTATAATAGGGGGCCAACTGATAGTTGAGAAAAGGCCCTAACATGAAAACATGTTATAACGTTTTAGTACTTAGCGTTTTAGATCTCCAATTAGTTGAGATTAAGCATAGAGTACGAATTAATCATTAGAAAATATTTTAAAAGTAATGTGCAAAAAATTGGGGAAATGCTTAAAAAAAAAGCGCTAGGGCCCCAATAAATATATGTGAGTGTTGGTCTAAGGAGAAGAGTTCAAGACTCAACTTTAAAACTACGCATTGCGAAGGTGAGAAAATTAGGGTGTGAAAAACGCATGGTACACAAAAAATTTAATGAGGACCTTGACGGGCCCATGGTCTTAACTGGAATGTAGGTACGGGAGTACAACTAAATGGAGAAAGTATCCCAAAAGTGAAGGTCGGATAAAAAGGAAGCAATTTATTAACAATTTAGTGCACTAAAACTTCAAGGGGCCCTGTACTGGGCCCCTTGCTGGGGTTCCAGGGTCTTAACTGAAGCAGGGTCTTAACAGTCTTAACAGGGGCAGTTACAGTCTTAACAGTCTTAACAGGCTGTTGAAGTCTTAACAGGGGCAGAACCTGAAAAAGAATTCTTCCCCAAAACGAAGAAGATCAGATTGAAAAGAGGCAAGTTATTAACAATTTAGTGCACTAAAAGTTCAAGGGGCCCTATACCGGGCTGTTTGGAAGCGTGCAAGGGTCTTAACTGAAATGTATAAATGGGGTAGAAACTGAAAGGAGAATTCACCCCGAAAACGAAGGAGATCGGATAGAAAATATGTATCTTATTAACAATTTAGGCACTAAAACTTCAAGAAGCCCTGTACTGGGCCCCTTGACAGGGTGCCAGGGTCTTAACTGAAATGTAGAAATGGGACAGAAACTGAAAGGAGAATTTACCCCCAAAACAAAGAAGATCGGATAGAAAAGAGGCGTGTTATTATCAATTTAGTGCATATAAACTTAACGGGTCCCAGGGGCCTCGGCCCTTAAAAAATTAAAAATCTGAGCCTCAGGTGCATCAGGACCTGTCTTCGACTAATCACTTCTGAATTTTCAGACTTCTACGTGCGGTAGATTTCGCTAGCCATCGCCAACGGACACACACACACAGCGATTTGTTCTTTTATTAGTATAGATTTCACGTTGTAGTATTTCATTTGCAAGCAAATAAATAAGTAAAAAAATGTATTTTTCGTCAACTGGATACAATTAAATTTGTATATTGCCCTCTATTTGCCCTTACGACAATACCTTCCCTGAAAAATATGAGTTTAAATATATTCTTTCTATACTAAATTTAATATTAATTTGTCAAACATTTATGTTGATTTTTATAAAAGTCTAAAATCGAAAGTAGTTTGACGGTTTTGATAAGATAGTGTATCGCTTTAAATGATTCCCAAATGTAACTAATTTTCTTCGCGATAAAAGAAAAGAGACCTTTCAGAAATAATATTATGAACAGTATAAGTTTCATTTATAAGAAAAACTTGCAGTTTTGTGAAAACAGTTAGAAAAAAAACTTTTAACATTATATTTTTTGAAGTGCCTCTAAGGAAATAGTTTTTGGAAATATTGTTTTTTAATATTTTAGTTCGAAGAATTTTACGCTAAGCAGAACTTTAGACTTTTTATAAAAACGGAAAGAAATAAACATCCTTAATAACTAACGTGTATATAGATTCAAACTTTTTAATTTTTAGAAAATCTCGCTCATAAAATTGTTTTTGAAAAGATTTGATATAAGCATGTGATTTTTGTACTGAAGAAGTTGCTGACTTAAACTGGTTAGAATATTTATTAGAAGTATAATATGAAACTTTAAATAACAGACCAAATGTATGATAAATAATATAAATATATATATTACAAAGATGGATAATGAATATATATTTGAAATATTTAATTATTGTTAAAAGAATTATCTTAACAGTATGCACATTTGAAAAAAAGGACGTATCAAATGTTACCATGTCATCAGGATAATTAAATGCATTTGCTAATAACATTTGAATAACATTTGTTATACATTTTTTAAAAGAAGCAACAACAGTCGGGAAAATACGTGTAAAAAAGCTGCTATTTATGCATATTTGCTTCAGGAATTATTAAAGATATTACAATAAATTCTGTTGTAGTTTTATCAGCAACTGAACTATAATTGATAGTTTGCCAAGGAATAAAAATAAAATAAACAATAATTACGCGATTTCGAAACAAAACAAAATCGCATAAAAAAGCTGGCATTGCTATAAGGATTACAATACTTTCTATTTTTTTTTATAAATTTATTGTGTGACAAGAAATAAATATTTAAAAAAGAATAGATCCGCATTTTCGCAGTTACACAAATTCTTTTTTAAATGTTAATTATTTTAAATTTAAATTTTTTGTATTTTGTATTTTAATAATTTTTTATGATAGAATTCTAGTCTGACTATGGCTAAAATATTTATAAAAATATTGAAATCCCTTTCTAGAAAAAAAAATCCTTATTATCGATTGTTTTACATGATGATTTTGTATTACCAATTTTTTGTAACTATGTTATTTTTATTTTTTTCCTTTCCAAGTGGTCAAATTTATTTTAACTACAGTTGACAATTTAAAAAAAAATATTGAAATCACTTCAGTAGTTCTAGAAAAGAAGATATATCGATGTCGATTGTTTCATGTGTGATTTTGCAAATGTTTATACCCTAAAAATTGTTATGCAGATACTTTGCAGATTTTTCAAGAATGGTTGTATTGCTGAACAAAAAAATATTGAAATTTAAATTAAAGCCCCTTTATTACGAATATTATTTCTCCGCGCAAGATCAAAATGTAACTGACCACTTAAAAATTCATTAATTCGAAAACTATAAAAAGTTGCAAAATATTGCTGCCAAAGAAATGCAAAAAATGCAAGTAAATATTTAAATAACAAAAATGTACTGAAACAATAGATCCAAATGCCTCCAAAATTGGCTGTTTATAGAGTACTGTATGGCTGTTTACAGAGTAGTAAAGCACCATACAAAACCCTAATGTAACACGTTTAGGATTGGAAATGTTTGATGTCACTTCCATATTTAATCAGAAAAGCTGTCATCAAATTTTCCTGATGTACAAGCATAAATATTGATATTGTTTGTCTATGAGTTGTACATGGAATATGGACGCATGTATTTGTTTTTATAATTTTCTGAATGAGGAATAAAAACATGTATGTACGCTGTACATGAAGTTTATCATGTAGCTAATGCGATGTATTTGCGCAGCTTTTTTTTTTTTTTTTTTTTTTTTTTTCAAGATGGCTGGACTGCAGGGATGCTGAACTTACAAAATTGCTGTATATTGCATTACATTTGTTTTTAAAAAACGACACCTTTATTCCATGATACTCAATGCTCCAAAAAAAAAAAAAAAAAAAAAAAAAAAAAAAAAAAACGCACTCTTTAAAGATTAAGCTCAAGATTAAGCGGGTATGCACCACATTAAACATTTCTCCTGTATTTCTGCATCGAACATTAAAAACGTATTATTATTAAAAGCAACAACCACATTTCGGTTTTTAACCACCCATAACAGTTATTTTCCACCATTCCAATCATTCTACCTTTAAAACTAAAATCTGGAATTCACACATTTCTGGCAATTCTCCCACATAAGAAAAATCCATCCTTTTTTTTTTTTTTTTTTTTTTTTTTTTTTACTTTTTTCTAAATTTACAGGAAGAAATTATTGGATTCGTGAAAATTTTCGACTTCCGGTTTTCGACGGATTTACACGTTTTAGGGATCAGAGGTTTCGAAAAATATGTTTTCACAAAATGTCTGTCTGCGATTCTGTGACTCTGTCTATCTTTCTGTATGCGATGCAAATTTTGAAGCATAAACATGTATGAGATAGAAAAAAGTTTTGGGATTGCCAAATCCGGCTAGTCAGGTATATATGGAAAATCACAGTGTAAATTCGCCGAAAAGAAAACGCATTCCCTAGTATCGCTTTATATGTACCGTTTTGCATAATTTCAAAGTTTGTAGAAAAAATAACATGCTTTCAAGAAACTATAAAATTTTAAGATCATTTAAATGTAATATTCTATTTAAAAAAAGAAAATCGTCAACCAGCGGCAAAAAGACAGCATGAATAGTAGCTTGTATTACTTTTTATATAAACAGTATGCATATGTACTGTAACAAAAAATACTTTTTTTCATACGGCAAGACATTTTATGAAAAATAAAATGTAACTTTTTGGAGTTACCCACGTATCCTAAAAATCTTCCTGTTTTTTTGAGAAACCTTACTAACATATCGATTTTCGAGAATTAAACATAAAAATTTCGTTAAAAAAAATATTTTGCTGCCTGGAGTTTTCGGAAAACTTTGCGAAAGTACTTTTAACATTGTATCGATTACTTTTTTCCAAGACGTTATAAAAAAAAAAAAAAATTGGATTTTTCGGATGATATCGATTCTTAAATAAATATTTTCATTCTCATAAAGATAGTAAAATAAAAGAGTAAAATAAACATGCATTCTTATTCTTTCATATATAATTTCTTAGACGCAGCTATAAGCATTACCTTTATAATATATAGCATCCAAATTACAATAATTCGTGACAGCGGGTAAAAATAAGGGATTAGTACACTGCAAAAAGTACTTCAAAAAGTTTTCGAAAGTTATGGACAGAAAAAGACGAGCAATATGCGACATATCGTCATATAGAAATTCGCGTATTTTGCGGAAGATTTATGATTCCAAACAGGATATTCGAGTTTGTTTCCATACTTATTTTAATAGATTTTTTCATTGTATCCTCACTTTCTTAATAATTCGATCAAGAATATACTGGACTATAATGTAAAGACAAATATGTATCTATGTTGGATTTTTAAGATTAGAAGTGCTTAGGAGGAGACTGACTAAAAATAACAATTGACTTGCAACATACTATATTTTAAATTAATTATGTTGTGAATCTAGCTTAAAATATCTGTATCGTGGTTTAAGATGCATAAAATATATTTTATAGTTTGGTATATGGTTCAAATTTTATTAATACAATGAAGTTATATTTAAATACACACAAGGATATTATTAAACTTTACAAGTTTATCTTAAACTTAAGTTTTTGTCTTCCATTTTAACAATTTTCAGCGTTTTGAAGGACTTGTGCCTAAAGAATTCCAAGTTTCATATCTTCTTAAGTTTTAGTCATTAAAAAGTGATATTCTTTAACTGTTTATTCTAAAATTATGTTAGATTAAAATTTGTTAATAAATTATGTTACATTAAAATGTTAAAAATATGATATAATAAATATATTTCTTTTCTAAAAATTTTTACTCTACTGCACATTTCACCCCAAGAAAATACCTTAAAGTTATTTGTGAAAAGACTGAGATGACAGGCAAAATGTTAATAATTATTGTTTTTGGATGCAATATTGTGCATAAGATTATAAATATGCTTTGTTTACATTTTTCTTCAAAATACAATTGCACGAATTCGTTAGATAGAAACCTTGCTGCCAAAAAATCTAATAACAGCCACAGATTGTCAGATGATTTCAGCACGTTACACACCTGTTACATTACTACCATGCTATGTTGTGTATGTTTTGCCATGAAAGCCATGAAATTGTTAGGTTCAGTCTCTTATAAACAAATATTTTCGGTGCTAAAACTTTTGAAAATAATTTACAAATAGCCACTATTTCTACTGTTGCCAAATAAAACATTTTTATTTGCAGTTATTTTATTTGTAATTTGTAGACTAAAACACTTTTGAATTTTATATTTAAAACATTTTTATAATTATTCGCTTTAAAAATTACCTGTTAAATACGCATAAATAAAATCTATAAAAGATATAATTTCCACCAGTAGAAATAGTGTTAAGGGAATATAGAATGTTTTGTATATTTCCTTGCATGTATCAAATATAGTGAAAATATTCAAAGTTCAGGGAAAAAATACTAAAATCAGCATTGTTCTATTACATAGCTGATACATCGATAGACATTATGTTTTAACAACAATTTGTTTAACCAAAGGGTATCCAGATAGACATGATGTTTTATGATAAATTATTGTAACCCGCGAAATGTTAGGCTAAATTAAATAATACTGATGAATTATATATTTTGCTTTAAATATCACATGCTATTCAATTTAATTTTACTCGTTTATAAATATTGTCTATCGTTTGCTAGACAATGAAGAATTTTCACACAAAAGAAAAAAAAATAAACTACTTCACGATATGGCCACTTCGCCCTCTATAACCTGTTGCAATGCAAAAGTAAAAAAAAATTCATCTTTATGTATGACGTCATTTTGATCGCTAGATTTTGCTAATAAGCGCCTTTAATTGTATCTCTCGTTTTATTCATGTAAATGGAAAAAAATTATTTTTCTAATATGAAACTCAATTATGGTACAGACAAATTATAAAAGTTAAAAAAGCACTGTATCAATCACAGTTATGTGTTTTATTTTTATAGAACAAATTATAGATTTCTTTTTAAAATATCCTATTCATTGCGCGAAGACGCAGTAAAATGGCAAAATTAATATAAAATTAAAACGTATTCGAAAGAATTGCTTTTATGTATGCGTATTGCTGATGTTTAAAATCAATTATTAATATAGTCATAATATTTTAGAATAAAATTCAGAAAGTTTCATTATATTCTTAAGTGATAGTTATAAGTCTATTTTATTATTTTTTTTCAAAATCCTACTGATGAGTTAAAATATACTGATTCATGCGATTTATTTTATTTTAAAGATGTCAGAGGTTTTAATTTCAAGCGTTTGAATAGTTAAAAATAAAAAAATAGCTCATAACAGGTTCTGAAATTTTGTCTTTGAAGTGCAGAAAAGAGACAAAAGTGATGAAGTGAAATAGGATGGAAAATAGAATATCTGTGGTGGGAAATATAAATATCGAGCATCAAGTAGAAAAATCCCTTTATTTTTTTCAGAAACTGTACGATTTTGAACATGCCCTTAGATAACATTTTCTTCTTTCTTTATTTCATGATCATTTTCTTAACATTCTGATTTTTTCAAAATATTTGTATTTAACTTAAAAAAGTTACTTTCTATCGTGTTAATAAGATTCTAAGAGCATTGGATTAGACTCAGTAAAAATAATGATTGACATTATAGGGTAAACGCTCCGGTAGTGAGCCACGTACCTGTAGTGGACCACTAACTTTCAAAGTTTAAAAACAAGCTCACAATCCATTTCAGAAAAACGACTGAAAGAAATCTGATTAGTTAAAGTCCTTAAATGTTAACTTTCCATAAACAGTTTGGAATAATTGTTATTTTCCTGTAGATATATTTGTTTATCTTCTGGAATGTCTTCAAACTCAGATTTTTTGGCAAATTCTTAGTGATTTCATTAATAGATAAGGTTTTATCTAAAGCGTTGTTTCTTTAATATTATGTTATATTTTGAATTAAAGTGCCGTTGATATACTCGATTACATTGTAAATAATTTATTAGATTAGCTGAAAACTTAAAAATTGAAAATTATATTGATTTTAAGGGGTGGCTCACTTCTGGATCACAATTTCTTAAATTGTTCCAATAGTGGACATGGTGGCCAACTACTGGAGCACATGCCAAAAAAAATTTTTTATGTTTAAATTATTTTAATTAAGTATTTTTTGAGGTTCTAAGACTTTGTATATAATTTATTTAGTATTTTGTTCATCAGAACCAGTAGTGGCACAGGGGCCCACTACTGGTGCACAAGTGGACAATTTCTAGAGCTACGAAAATGCAATTTCACTAATCTATCAGACATATGATTATTAAAAGAAATTAATATCTAAAACAATTTATACTTCAAAGGTTCAATACTCAATGCAGGTTCAAATTTTTGAGCCATATTTAAATAAGCATTGCATAGAAAAACCTGTAGTGTTATTTATGAATGGTCATTCTTCTCACATGCCTTTGAATCTAAGAATCTTCTGTTCGGATCATAGTGTTGAAATGGTACCTTTGTCCCCAAATTCCACATACCTAATGCAACCAAAGAACATTTCTGTTTTCCATACTCTTAAAAGTGCTTGGCAACAGGAAGTAGTGCACTTCAAAATAACTCATGAAGGCAAACACATGCAGAAACATGAGTTTTCACCAGTCCTAAAATCAGCCTTAGATGGTTTAACTCCTACAGCCATTGTGAATGGATTCAAAGCAAGTGGACTAGTTCAATAGGATCTAAAGAAAGTAAATGTTGAATCCACACTAACATCAAAGAATGTGATAATATTCCCAATAAAGAAGAGAGAAATGGCTTCTTTCTTGGCAGTTCTTGAAGATAAAATTGGAGAAGAAAAATAAAATCTTTCTCAGAAAATAATGGCAAATTGAAAGGTTCTGTGGAGCAATCAGATCTTTACTACTTATGGTTGGAGATGAAGGAGACTGTGAACATGGACCAATTTCTCAGGTAATCTATCGCAAAACCATTTGGGTATAAAACACTTGAGTATGTATTTTTTACTATTATTTATTCAATTTTTGCATTTTACTTTTTATAGGGTACACCAGTCATATCTGTTGAGGCGGCGCACACTGAATAACCTATTGACACTGTTGATACTGAAACTATTGATCAGTAGCAAAAAGCAATTGTTGAAGATGCTGAGGTGAACCTTTTCATTGAAGAAGGATCAACTGAGACTGGGAGCCATTCAGTGCTTTCAAATGGTGGGTCATCTAGAAATGTACCATCTCCCTTCAAAAGACTTCTATTTTGGCCAGAAGGGGGAGATAAGACGAAGAAAAAGAGAGAAAATTTCTGCAGTTGTGGCTTCTCCTTAAATGCTTCAATATTATATGAATAGTGAATGCCTTAAAAATGCTAAAGATGCAGAAAAAACTGAAAGAGAAAAAAGAAAAATTCAAAAGGAAGAGTTAAAAAAATAGCCGATGGAAAAAAAAGGAGAGTCAGGAAATTATCGCCCCAGTCCGATGCCTCTCTTTCATTGTAAGTTTCAACCTAATGTACTCTTTGTAATAAATTGACTATAAACACCTCGCACATTTTGAGATCTTTTTCGTTTTTGGATAAATTATTTTGTTTTGCAGTCATTTCAGCTTTTAATTATCCTGTTTATTATATTTGTCCTATTATTTATCACCACTGCGAAATAACAAATTGGGCGGATTTTTTTAAAGTTACAAAATACAACAGACTGTTATTTAGAGAAAACAAAAGCTATGCATTTTGATTTTTAAAAAAAGTTGCTAAATTGTCTACTATTATTGTGGATAAAAACTGATAATTTTTTTTCTACCATTTGTATCATTGTGGTACAAAACACAGAAAATGAATTTTAATGTCAGAAGTCGTTGAAAATTCATAAAATTCATTGTAGCACAATTCAGAAAGTCTTGATCACAGAATATGGGAATATTTATTGTTTAACAAGTGAAAGCATATAAGCAGACTTTCTAAATATAACTTATAGATCACAAAAACTGTACGAAAATTAAATTTCGTAACATAAAGAAAATGCAACTATTTTGATGGAAATGGATTTTCACATGATGAAAAACATGTGAAACAGTTCAGCAATTAAAATTATACCTCTAAAACTAAGCTTCTTGGGAATTAGCTATATTTAAACGATACGAAAGGACACCCTGCATATAATCTAAAAACATTACTTCGCAGCTTGTAGGACATTAGCTTTTATGTAAAGTGAGATAAAATTAAAATTGACTTACAGAACTGAAGTTGAGACCCTGATCTGTAGATTTACTAGTCAGATTATTTTACGTAATCATCTAAACTTCTATGTATGATTTCATTATTGTGAACATCCTATTCCAGAACTGTAAAAAAAAGTATAACTTCAGTATTTTTACACTAAACTCAAAACTGGAGTGGCCCACTTCTGGGGGGTCCACTACTGGTGCATCAAAAATTTACTATGCCCACTACAGGAGCATTGAGGAAGGTAACTTTTTTTATTTTTCATTTTTTCCAAATAATATATTTTGAAACTTTGAATGTTTATTCCGATACATGAAGGTTAGGACTACGTTAAAAATATATATATCATTTAGAATTCATAAATACTTTAATAATAATAAGATGAATGTCCTTAAATGGCCCACTACCGGTGCGTTTACCCTAATTAAAAAAAATTACGTTTAATATTTTGGGTAACTTTATTAAAAGATCAGTATTGCTGTAAAATATTACAAAAACTATTTTTCAGAAGTCCGGATACGGCCAAGTGTTTAGTAAACATATGAAGTTATACATGTCTACAATGGTGATTGGGAAATGAAATGTAAGCTTTACAAGGGGGGCAAAAACATTGTGCTCACCGATTTTGATAAATGTAAAGTATAAAGTTTAATATTTGAAAGTATAATGTTCTTATTCCTAATTATTATGGTCAAAGTACTTCTTCAAATGGGCCTTAGACTTTGAGAAATTATGGGTCGAAGTTCAGCATACGTTTCAAATACTCACTGGTTTGCGACATTCAGCGTGTGTTCCATGGCGTGATCGCAGAGTGCTGGACGGCCAGCAGGGCGGCCTGAGTTCGATATAACCGCTTAACTTTAAAAAAAAAAAAACCAATTTGATATTGTGAAATTTTGCAACTTTTAAGTATGGTTATGGATTGCCGAAACTTCGATTTTTTTTAGATTTTCCTAGAAAATATACAATTACGTTTATTTTTTTCATAAAAACTTTTATTTTTTATTAATTTTTAAGCTAACATTTCCGTTGGCGCAATTACAGATTAATTTGTGAAGAAATTTTTTCATAAAATTATTACATATTATTTACGTTTTTTTTTAATTTTAAATACTTGTCTCAAATAATGAATTTATTAAAAAAAATTAACAAAATGAATATCTTTTTAATATTTAATTTATTTTAAATATATTAAAATATGTCAAATAACGAAATACAAATGTGTTTATTATTACTCACATTGACATTTAAGTTTTGTAAGGATGCAATCATTCGGGTGACATATATCATAAAAATATTAAAAACGGAATATTCGTACGGAAATTTTTTTCTTATACATAGCATAACTTCTTACGTAGTACTTATCTTCAAAAGAAGATAAAATATGTCAATAAGCATTTTTTGATTTATTCTTATTTATTATGAAAGTCTAGCTGACGATTTCTTAAAAAAGTATATTTATATATATATATGTGTATGCATCATAGGTTATATGTCATGTGGGATCGGCAGACGACTTTTACATTTCCAGTTGACAATTTTTGCTTTATTATTATTTTTTTTAGAGTTAAAAATATTTTGAAACATAATTTGTCCATTTATATTCATCTAAAAAAATACATTAGGACATTTGACATCAATATTATTTATAATTTACACGAGATAATAAATTTTCACTTAAAATTCCATAAATTCCATAGTACATACATACATATATATATGATTTATTATATTTGAACTTTGCTTGCAATATAAAAATTTATAATGGTAAATAATAATTACAAAAAAATGTACACATAAAATAGCTTGAATGTTCGGCAGTAGAGATGTTAGTTTAAAAATTAGATAAAATATAAATTTTCATGAAAAAAACCATAAACGTAATTGTATATTTTTTAGGAAAACATTAAAAAAAATCAAAGTTTCAGCAATTCATAACCCTGCTTAAAAGTTGTAAAACTTCATAATATAAAATTAATTAAATAAGGAAAAAAAATGTCAAGAGGAAGCATTGAACTCGGGTCGTCCGGCTGGCAGTCTGCGATCATGCCACGCGATACTACCTGTATATTGCAAACTAATAAGTATTTGAAACGTTTGCTGAATTTTGATCCCCAATTTCTCAAAATCTAAGGCCCATATGAAGACATCATTTGAACAAAATAATTAGGAATAAAAACTCTACATTATACTTTAAAATAATCAAAATCGGTGAGTGCCATGTTTGGTGATCCCCTTGTTAATATTTTTCCTGGCGTTGCTCGCCAGTAAAAAAAAAAATACAGTAGCAAATATCAACTGTTAAATAAAGAGGTATACTTCTAATTAAAAATCGCCTTAAAATTTTCCTATAAATATATCCACTGCATTTAATTCAAAATATTTTTTACATAAGAATTATCTTTTTTTTTTTTTTTTTTACTCCATGCTCTAATAAGTAATAGAAACAAAATGTAGGCCAATAATTACCCAGTTAAAACAATTGGAATTTTATGAATTTTTAACGTTTCCGGAACTAAAAGTGTGTCTTATACACTTTTACACACATAAGGCATATGCCTGATTTCTACATTAATTTCGGATTATAGACTATTCACTATGAAGTGTTTATCTTACACCTTCTATTGCGTCATTTACCATCCATTATTTTTGAGTCCATGTTCATGTCTCACTTTATTGTGATATTAGTTATTTATTAAATAAAACTATAAATACCCAATAATACTATACTGTCTTTTCAGTTTCGGGTTCTTAGAATGCACAGAAAAAAAAACTAATAATTTTACTGTAAAATGGACTTTTATTTAAAAAAACATTTTAGTGATGCTTCATACAGCAAAATGGGAAAGAGAACCCGTAACAGACAATGCGCCCAGGGCGCTATCTTAGTTACATCCTTTAGAGATGGTGGTCCGGAGAGAAGTGCGCAGTTTCGCTAGAAGTCCAGATATCTTGGCGGTATACAATATCGCCAATTTACAAACTTTTTGCAGACTGCACGAAGCCGTACGATTTGGACTTTTACGACGCATTTGGCACGATGAATTGTAAGAATTTATCTGGTAACATTACCAGACGAGTGACGCCTGGGTTGCCAAAAACACGTTTTCATAATCACTTAAACGGCGGCAGAAAGACTGGATATGTTTATATTATGTTTATATTAAATCTAAATGATTGCTACATATTATTGCACACAACAAAGAACAAGGCATCTGTCCCTAAATTAGTCATAACTCAAGCTAACGTACATGAGATGACTTCAAAAGATCGTATTCACATCAAATCAAGGTTACATTTTATATGTTTCCTCAACGGTTAATTTTTATGAGCAATTAAAGAATAACTTATGTATGAAGTGGACGGAAGCGGATGAAATTAAATGAAAACGTAATGTTACAAACAGCTGCATTATACATTTTTTATTATCTTTCTGAACTAGGAGTGATAACAGTAAGAAAAAATATAACTGATAACTGAAATCATAAAGCTGAGCATTAAAGCGGGATGAATTAAAGACGTTAGAGGAACGGGGAAAAAAATCTATGTAAAATTCTGTATGGTTTTAAGAAATGAAATAAAATTACATATTTCAGTTTAACGAGGGGGGGGGGGGAGAAGAAAAACATCTTTTAAAAGCAATAAAGTTAAGTTTAAATTAATTTTGAAGAAAAACTGATATGTAACAGAAAATCTGTCACAAATGCTATTTGACATTCGCTTGCAATTTGTTTTGAAAAGTAACTAGATGGAACCCGTCAAAACTTGACGGCACCAAACAAAAAGTCTGACTCTTTAAAATGTTATTTACTGGCATAGCAACATCAATAATAAAAAAAAAAACCTGTGACTGTACGATCCACCAATGATCAGGGCCTACAGTTCCCAAATCTGTTTACTTGACCCTGGGACCCGGGGTGCTATGCAACTTATGCTCCGGTAAGGTGGTCAACCCAACGCGAGACACTCCGTGCTTAGTTCCCAATCAAGCTTGGTACTCATTATATCGACTCCGAAAGGATGAAAGGTTGAGTGAACCTTGCCCAGCCGGGGAGCAGAACTCGCGACTTGCAGCGTGGCAGGTTGGACAGCATCAATAAATCTGTGATTATTTGGTACTAATTTCATATAAAATACATTTATATCTACTACGATCATAAAATCTTTATCAGAATCGGTAGATAATAAAGCATATAGTGCCTACAAATGCATGTTTTGTGCACTAATGTTAGATAATGACAAAAGTGTATTGTGCAATATATATCGGTATCATGCTGATGGATGGAAAAGCGCTTTTAAGTACATTGCATTGAAGTACATACATACAGACTTTTACCACAGAAAATAGCGAATGCTTACGTGTATAAATACACTAAATATTTTTACTATACAATGCAAATCAAATGTCTTTATACTTATTGATTGCAATATTAAAAAAAATATATTTTTTAAATATTTCTTAATTTTTATAATGTTTTTAATTTATTTCTGAGTAATATTGTACTGAGTACTGTTTCGGCCAGGTGTCGTTCATTCTGCAAATAAAGAATTAAAAAAGAAAACACTGGTGCTCACATAAGTGCACTCGCATGTTAATCTATATATTTTAAATATATAAACAATCAGTCAAGAAACAGTACAAAGTCTCTTAATTTTTAATCTTCAAAACAACAATTCTTTAGAATAATTATGTTAGCTTACTTATCATAAAGTACTTTTTTAAATACACGACATGATTTTTTTTTTTTTTTTTTTTTTTTTTTGTATTACAGTTTAATTGCTTTAAACTTACAAACTGATTAATTCATTTACTAGAATACTTACCAATTGCTGAATAATGAACACCACCTTGCAGGGAAAATACTAGTCCAACCAGTTTTGAGCTTAACGCACTAATTGAGGAAGCATGTAAAAAAATTACTACACTAACTGAAAGATATCTGCATTAGAGTCCTGTATCAGGTCGAGTTACTTGCTTTTACCCGAACCGACTCTTGGTTCGGGTCGAATCAATGGTAGATTTTTTGTTGCAAGCTGGGTTCACTTTCATTGTTTCGGTTTGTGTTTTGACTCTAGTGGGTCGACCCGATTTTCAAACGATATCCAAAGTATTTTTTCAGGTTAAAGACCTATGTACACCAGGACCTCTATAATGCCTTTTCACACGAAAGGCAGACATTTCGATTTAGCAAACACTTTTTAATTCCTAAAATTTATATATTTGAACGTTTATATAAGTTTGAATAGCAGGCACCTCTCAATTTAAACACATGTAACATATGTATGTGTACATAAACAATCAAAAATATGGTGCGTGTGTTTTGTGTGTATGAAAAACAAAATATTGATATTATTTTTCATATTTCGAAAATTATTTTTGCAGGTTCGGGTCGTGTTGACTTAAAATCAGACGTGGTACAGGCTCAGAAAAAAAAAAAAAAAAAAAAAAAGCCGAACATTCACAGCCTCGAGGACTTTTGACGACATTCGCATTCTTCCGCAGCATTTTGAGCAAATTTCATTTATTCTGCAGTCCTCTGACAAAATTAGTGTTTTTCCGTGACCATTTGACGAAAATCGCGCTTTTTCGGCGTTCCTTTTAATAAAATTCACATTTACTCAGCGTTTCTTGGACGAAACCATATTTTTTCAATCAATTGACGAAATTCGCGTTTTATTCCATGACCTTTTGACAAAATTTGTGTATTTTTCACGATCTTTTGACGAAATATGCATATTTTCGACGATATTTGACAAAATTCATATATTTTACGCGATCATTTGTTAAAAATTGTATATTTGGCGAAAATCGTGTCTTTTTCGTGATCCTTTAACAAAAATTGCATTTTTTCCGCCATCCTTAAACGAAATTCGCATTTTTTCGCGTTTCTTTGACTAATTCGCGTTTATTTCCCCACAAACTTTCGACAAAATTCCTATATTTTACACGATCCTTTGACAAAAGTCGTCTATTTTTCGTAATCGTTTAACAAAAATTGTGTATTTCCATCTAACCTTTGACGGGAATCGTATTTTGCCCCGCGAACTTTTGATGGAAATGTAATTTTTTTTGTGATTCTTTAAAGAAAATCACACTTTCTTTCACGATCCTTTAACGTTAATCGTGTTTTTTTTTTTTTTTTTTTTGGCGACCCTTTGACAATTTTTGGCTTTTTTTTTATATCCTTTAAAAAATTTGCGTTTTTCCCCCGATCTTTTGAAGAAATTTGGCTCAATTTGGCACGGTTGGTACTCGCGATTTTCTTGTATTTCTTCCGTTATCACTCCCTCCCTCCATAAAAATGTCAACAAATTTTAATGCATATTTGGATAGATCCAAGGGATAATAAAATTCAGTGCCAAAAAAGCGCAATTCCGCGGAAAAGTAACATGTCTGTAAAATGGATTTTGCAGGTTCATGTCGGGTTCTCTGTATTATATAGTTCTCCATTAAAGGAATGAAAAAAAGAGAGAAAAAATAATGGGAACATAAACCACAGCAGACAGGAGTCTCGTTAATGCATGAATTTTGCCTATGATTACTGTAGATTATAAATGTCTGTAGAGAAAATTCTAAATCGCTCTTGTGAAGAGGAAAAAAATCGAAAAATTTGTCTATCTATCGGTTATAAAATCACAAAATTCATCAACCAGTCGTAGAGGAAAAAGAAAAATCGACAGTTGGTTGTGAGGGAAAAATCATGAAATTCGTTGCATAAAACAAATACACAAAAGTCACCCAATCGGCAGAAGACAAAGTAAAGTACTGCAAAATTCATCAATTGTGGGAAAACGTTCAACATTCTGCCTTCCTTCTTCAGAGAAAATTAGGAAGATCGCCCTTAGATAATCGGAAAAAAACTCAAAATCGTTTAACCAGTTGCTTTAAAATATTGTGGAGTTCATCTGCAAACTGTCGGAATTTCTTCAAACAGTCGTTGCAAAAAATCTCAAAGTCTGTCGATTAGTCGTTCTGGTTGATTAGGAAATCATGTCATTTCAATTTGTAACTCACTGGCAAAATTCACACTATTTTCCTAATATCATTTGAAGAAATTCAGAAAATAATTTTGCTAAATCCTGCAAAAGAATAAAAATCACTTTCTCGGGGGGAAAAATCGGAAAGAGTTTCATGTCTGTAGAAAAAATTAATGAGGGAGGACACACGGCATTATTTATTATGCAGCATTTCCAATTCTGTGAAAGATTCATGAAATCCTGCATGGTATTGGAAATCTTACTCCTCAACTAAATTGTGCTCTCCTCACCCCCCCCCCCCCCACCAAAAAAAAAAAGCATGCCATGTTGGACAGCGCGGATAAAATACATTAAATGTTTTCCCACCAACCAAAACCCTGATAATTTTATTGTGAGTGTATGAGAATGAATTTCTACATTTTGCAAAAAGCTTTTTAAAATAAGATTACACATATTACGTATTTTGAAATTTATTCACTCTGACTTATTGGGAATTAATCATGAATTTTTCTTTTGATTTAGTAATCTTAATGGTCTTCAGATTTTCAAGTGGAAACTCTTTAGAAATCAATTGGTATGTATCATATGATAGGGCATTAGAGAATGTTATTTTGGTGGTGTTTAACACAAACCGAATCGTCTGTCAACAAACATTCGAAAAACGGTGATAACTTATTTTCAAATATTTTTTGAGTTATAGGGATCCCACAATAAACAGTTTAATTAATTTGTAATTATGACATTGAATTTTAAATTTACTTTAATGTAAGTATTGAAAAATCCATTTATTTGTCAACAGAAACATTTTGGTTTTTTTTAGCTAAATAGTTTAATGTTTTTAGTACATTTTTTCGCAAAAAATCAATCATCAGAATTAAAAGCTTCATTTTGTTTAAATTTGTTAATATTTGTAGTTATTTTAGTTAAAACATTGTGATTAAACATTCATTCTAAGATATCTGCTTTTAAAATTTTTATTTGTCTCAGCCTTTCCAAGTATTAAGTTTTTCATGCTTAATTTAACGTATAATTTTTTATTAATGATTCAATTGTTAAAATTGCCATTTCAGTTGCATTTTCTAAAGAGTCAAGAACGTTTTTAGTTAATCGATATGTAATCAAAACAAAAGTTATCCGAAAATCATTTCTGTTGCCCTTTTTCAGAAGAAGGTGTTATTCAGTACTGAAATTTTAAACTATGAAGCTACAAGGTACACTGTCAAAATAATTACTGCTGGATATTAAAACATTTCTATCGTAATTGATATGCAAATAAAACTAAAGTTTTCAGAAAATTTATTTCTATTGCCCTTTTCAGAAGAAGGTGTTATTCAGCAGAGAAATTTTCAACTGTGAAGACTTATGGTACTGTAAAAATAATTACTGGAGTTGGATATTAAAATATTAAGGATATTTCAAGAGAAAATGAACGGGTCGTAATATCTACATAACGGTAGTTTCCACAGGTTAGGTTAAATCGGCGTAAAATACAAAGAACATATTAAAACTAAGTAAATTAAAAGAAAAGTTAAAAATGGAATCACAACAATTCAGATTAAACAAACAAACAATAAATTAACAAAATACCTGATAAGGTGTAATCCAAAGGAATTATAAACAGGAGACAACAAATACGTTTTGTTCAGATCAGTGAATACGCGTGACGATATCTGTATATAGACAGGAATGTCACGGAGCTCCCATTGGAGCTCAGTCTTAGCACATGCGCTGTTTACCCAGACCGGTCTAATCGGAAGACCTTTCAGGTAGTCGCGCATGCGCAAATGTTTCAAAAATGAACTGAAAGTCGGTCTTACTTAAATCGTATTTTGTTTTAATATATAAGATAAATTATTTATCATGGAAAATTATTTAAATGAACTTTATAGACTCATTAAGAGGGAAAAACGGAGGGTGTGCTAATCCATGGACATAGCTTCCATGATCAGTTGACACGTTAGTTTTATGAAAAGATCATTATTTCATAATTTTATTAATCGTATCTTTTTATAAATGTACGAGGGTCATCCAAAAGTACGTTTTCTACAGCCCGTAAAAGAAACAAACATAATTATCTGGAAAAAATTATTGCAAAAGATACAGCAATGTTGCAGCTAGTTTTCAACACAGGAACCACCGAAATCTTAACATTTGTCGGAGCATGGGATAAGTTTTTGTAGTCCAGTGTCATACAAGTCTTCCAAGTGGGAGTGGAGCCAGCTTGTAACACTTGCCAACCCATGTCTCGAAACCCGTAGCGATCATGTTGAGGTACTCGTATATCGAATCGTTGTATTGCTGTAGAAAAATCAATGCTGCTAACATGTGTTTGGTTTGTGTTCGGGTGTTAGTTTTTCGGCAACCACCTGGTGCACAATTTCCAGAAAAACAGGCATTTTGTGATGATTTCAGGCATCTGCGCATTTCTTCAGCAATACCATGATGAGGGCAACCAGCCTCATTATGGGTGATGAGACGTATCAACTGTGATAAGCTGACGCATTCCTAGGTAGCAGATTTCTATGACACCAGGCTACAAAAACGTATCCCACTCTATGATAAACTGGCTCATTCCTAGGTGGCAGGCTTCTGTGACACCAGACAACAAAAATGTTCCCCACTCTATGACAAGCTGGCTCATTCTTAGTTGGCAGACTTCTATGACACCAAGACAATGAAAACGTATCCCACGCTATGACAAGCTGGATCATTCATAGGTGACAGACTTCTATGACACCAGACTACAAACACGTTTCCCACTCTATGACAAGTGTTACAATTCCGGTGGATCTTATCATGAGAGCAGAAACATTGCTGTATAATTTGCAATAGATCTTTCTGGGTAATTATGTTTTGTTTCTTTTAATGGGAGTCATGGGAGACATACATTCTGTATGAGCCTCGTACTACATCACAATTATATTACTAAATACTTTTAGTTGCAATTTGTTTTGTATTTCATTCATAACATAGTTTTATTTCCTTCTCATGAAAATGACCTTCAGAAAAAATTAACTGTGCTAGATATAAATATTTTTGAATTCATGCTTTAAACGTACAAACAATTGTCTTAACTATAAAATGCTCGATTTTTTATTTTGTTTCGAAAAAATTATATATGATTCTCTGAAAGGCTTATTACACAGGAAAAATAATGAAAAAAAAAACAGAGATTCATTTTTTTAGATAATACGTTAATCTTTTCTTCTGTTGCACATCTACTATACAAGTAAAAACTACTGTCGTACGGCTGTTTTACGCTAAACTAATGTAAATTGGTAAATACTTTAATAAGTATGTCTCCAAATACCTTATTTTATATAATTATTTATTTCATAAAATTTATATTTTAACCCGTTAATTCCCATAATAGTATACGTTCTAGAAATGACTTAGTTTAGAGAATGTGACTTTACACCAAAAAGTTTCAATGGTTAATTTTGCTTTTTTTTAATACAGAATGTCTGTTTTTTAATTAAAGCAAATTTTGCTGTTTTAATTTTCTGGTGTGAATTAGGTATACGCGAATTAAAAAAATCTATTAATTTGAAAACAGTGTTGTTTGCATATATACAAAGCTGAGCACTAAAGGGTTAAAGTTTTGCTTGTTCTCATTATAAAACGAAAATTAAGAAACAAATTATACACAGGACTTGCTACAAATTCTATGGGAGTGCATTCACAAATTAGCTGATGAAAAAATCTATAAAACTGATGTTGATGGAAACTAGTGGCTTTTTATTATCGTACTGAAGTGATGATTTCTTTTATCCACGGCATTTGTTTATTTTAGCAATTTATACGATAATATTAACACACAGTGCACTATTCAAATTTAATTTTAAATCTAGCACATATTTTTTTCGAAACCGACTTGCAAAAAAATATGATAAAAAACTAAATATTGTGTTTCAAATTTCTGTAAAAATTAGAAAATATATATCTTCATATGAAGTCATTGTATCATAAATTTTCCCTAGAAGCGACAATAATGCTAATTAATTCCCTAATATCCTAATTTCCATGCGAATAATTTTAAAAGAAATCAATGAGGTGAACATAACACGTGTTTGATTTAGTGCAGTTGAATCCTTCTCTAGAGTATAATGAAAACGAGCTCATGCTTTAAATTTTTATATTTCAGTGCTTCTCCTTTAGTGGAACTAGGAATGTGCGCGCATTAATTTTCTTCTCGCGAGCAGAAAATAATGTAGTCGTAAAACAAGGTAGTGAATTTTTGTTGTTTGAAAAACAACCTGAAATATGTTAATGCGATAGTAAATAATTTTTCATTCTTCTATAATTTTGCCTCATTTTTAAGGCACAAATATTAAGCACGTGTTTTTTATATTGTCATGTTCACCTAAAATTAATTCTAATGTACCCCAATGAAAATATTTTCATATGAAGATAAGTCAAAATTAATAATTAAACTAGCCCTCTTGGCATATCTTTTTTACACGAGTCAGATATCAAGGTTAATAAAAATTTTTTTTGTTAAAATTACCTTTGAATAAATCAGATCGAAAATACTAATTAAACTAAACCTCTTGACACATAGTTTTTACACGAGTCAGATATCAAGATTAATAAAAAAAAAACATTTTGTTAAAATTACCCTGAATAAATCATACTTAACAGATTATATGTATCTTTAAAAACAACTTTAACATATTTAATAATCATGTACTAACAATTAACATATGAGGACGCGAGTTTCAAGACACGTCTTTTCCAAAATTTATAAAATCGTGTTTTCTGTATCTTTGTGTGTTGTTGCCTTCTGTATGTTTTCTATTCTATTTGTAAACCTGTTCCGAAAAAACACTAGAATCAGAAAAAAGCTATTTTTTTCTTCTATTTCTGCTGTTGTAAATTCTTGTTTTACAAAGAATACCAATCGACGCATTCAGAGGTTTTTTGCGATTTCCCAAAATTTGATTTTCTGGATCATGCGAGTTGAAACTCACGTCCTCATATATTTTGACATACTTAATTTATTCATAGTTTATTCACATATACAGATACATACAAGAACACGTGATGGATTCGAATACAAATAAAAAATATTTTCTTAAGCAAATTAAAGTGATACTGATAATTGTGAAATTTTCTGTTATCATAATTCAAATAAAGTTTTTAAAAGATTCTCTAAACATTGATAGAGTTTAATTTTTATTTGTGAAGAACAACATACAAAAATGAACAAGATCAATTATCCAACTACTCAAAAACAGAAGTGGTAAAACCATAATGTAATGATCGTGTTATTTCTATCATGATTATCATGACGTCTTAAAGCAATAAGCAAATTTGTTACTTAATAAGCTAAATTAATGAAAGTATTATGCATAACATTATTTTTCTTGTAAAATATCTAATTAATTTTTTATTCTTGTAAAAGAAAGTGGAGTTTTCATATGATTTAAAACGTATAATGCAGGAAACTGATTTGCAAAACGTTAATTTATTAAATTATTAAAAAAAGAACAGAATGCGGAAGTCCTAAAAACATTGATTTAATTCCTTGAAGATAATTATGCAATGCTTTAGATCTAGTTTCTTCAAAGATACTAGGGTTAACACTTAAAAAGTATACTCTGTAGAGTATTCTAACTAGGCATAGTATAGTCTATTGCTTTATTGACATCTCCGTTTCAATGATTCATGAATGATGGAAAAATAAGAGACTGACTAATTTCTAATTTTCAAAGTCATTTTGCTCGTGATCCGCAAATTTCGCTTTTATATTTCATGCATTCAAATCTTAGACTACTAGAGAGATATATACTACAGTAGAACCCCGGTAATTCTAAATTCCGGTTAATCTGAACCGATTTTATGTTCGAAAATTATACTTGAACAAATTAACTGAGAAGATTTACTTACGATATTTCGGGATTACAGCTGATGAAGACGAGAAAAAATGAAGAAGTTAGAATTAAACATAAAATGGCAGTAGAGTATGTTTTTTATTCTTTAAACTGCTTGAATAGAATAAAAAAAAATACTTAATAATATGTAGTACAAGATATGTACACGAATATAAAATGAAAACGTGCACTCGTAGTGCACTCGTTCCTACTCGTAGAAGCTATGTTAATTTTTTTTCGAATATTAGTTTGTTTGCTAGTCACATAACATTATGTTCCCTCCGACTGTCCTGGAAAAGGGCAAAATTGTAATGTTGTTTTCTCTGCATTTTGTTTTAATTGCTAAAAAAAATTTGATTTTTTGAACATTTTATAAAAAATCTTAATAACGAATATGAATGCAATCCTTGGAAGTATTAATCATTGTTCAATGTATTAAAAATACATCAAATCAATAGAATTATATTACTTTAAATATTGATTGTATTGCAGTGAAACCTGGAGCTTAGTGAACGTATTAACACGGGCTTGTCAGTGAGGGGGTTAAAATGCAAAAAGGTTAATTCAAATGATAATTTTTTTATTTTATTTTTTACTTTCAACAATATAATTTTGCAAATTATCTACAGAAATGTTTCTTTCTTTCCTCCTTGTCGACGTGGCGACTGAGTTATTTATAGATTCGCGATTTTGAACCGTTTGTAATGGGTTGCTACGCAATTCCTCATTCTGAAATTCCATTGGATTATTATAAATATCAGGACTGATGAAACAATGAATATTATTTTTTCCCGAAAGTCGTGCAAGATTATCCAGTATGCCGGACCTTCGGATGCCGGATTAGAGGATGTTTATTATGTTACTGAAAGCTTATAACTTGCAATTTTTCAGCACGTATCTTTTTCTTTTCTATTTTTATCAGAATTTCGGCTAATCCAATTTTTTGTAATCCGAACAGGCACCGGTCCAAATTACTTCGGATTAGCGGGATTCGACTGTATGTATAGACTAGAGAGGTCATTGATTTGGTCACGTAAGTCATAATTGGAATAAATGGTCCTACTTAAATTCAAATCCTACATGTATAGCTAAACATTTACGATTAACATAAAGTACATTGATAATCTACTTAAAATTAAAAATAAATATGTAGTAGTTATTATTATTATTATTATTATTATTATTATTATTATTATTTTTTTTTTTTTTTTTTTTTTTTTTTTTACTTTCATACACATGAAACATTTTGACTTTTTTTCAGCAATTAATAATTGGTTGTCTTTTTAAGGGGACAGTGGAGTTTAAAATCCTTAAAAATAATTTTTTTTATTCTTGCAAATTCCATCTTAAATATTATTCAAGGGTACATTATATGAATTATGGCATGCATTTATCAAAAAAAATAAATAAATAAATAAAAAATAAATAAAATTAACTTTTGACAAAAAAAAAAAAATGGAATTTTAAATAACTTTAATTCTTAAACCTTAGAAATCTTCGAAATGCCTCCTGAGTATTCCATATCAATGAAAATCCCCAATATTTTTTATAAAAGTTTGGTTTATACTTTATAAATAAAATAGAGCATCGAATTTTATATATTTGAATTTAGAGGTTAAAAAAATTAAAATTTTGAAATTTTTTCGAAAAATTTTTGAAATTTTGATTTTTTATTTTTTACCTTTAAATTCAAATATATAAAATTCAATGCTCTATTTTATTTCTACATATATACCAAACTTTTATAAAAAATATTGGGGATTTTCATTGATATGGAATGCGCAGGGGGCATTTCGAAGATTTCTCAGACGACGCGTAAAATTCCATTTTTTTTTTGTCAAAAATTATTATTTTTTTTTTTTTGTGATAAATGTATGCCATAATTCATATAATGTACCCTTGAATAATATTTAAGGTGAAATTTACAAAAAAAAAAAAAAAAAAATATTTTTAAGGATTTTAAACTCCACTGTCCCCTTAATGGTGATTAAGCACATACACCACATGTTCAAAAACATGTTTTGCAACAAGAGAAACTAATACAGAAGGTTAGTAATGAAACGTCAAAAGTAAGAATTTTTTTTTTAAGTTCTTGCAGAATCTTGATTATACAGTCCTCAGCAAAAGTTTAGACACTGGTGATTTTTATCCTTTAAATAAAAAATACGAACACATAGGTTATACAAATGGTTGTACTTATTTTTAAATTCATTTCAAACGTTTTAGGACAGAAATAATGGTTTTAATGTAGGATATTACTTAATTTAACTGAAAACAGTGAAATTAGCATATTGTAAAAGTTTGGACATTTTCGTAATTTTTTTTTTTTTTGGCAACTGTTCAAGGAAAAGCGCAAATTTCAAACTTATGACGTCACATGCATGAAGTATTTAAGTGCACCTCGCGATAGTATCGGTTTAGTGAAGATGCTGCGAGCTAGAAATTTTCAGTTAGATGAAGTAATTAAAGCATGGAAGCTGAAATCGAAAGGGAAGACTGTTGCAGAAATTTCAGCTACATTGAATCATCCAAAAAAGTCTGTTTATTAAGAAATGTCTAAGGGTGACTCTTTCAAAGCAAAGCATAGATCTGGAAGGCCTCGTGTGGCCAGAAAACGAGATTGTAGAAGGATCTATAAACGGGAATCTAGACAAATGATGACTGCTAAAAGCATTAAAAATGAGTCAGAGCTTTCTGTGTCAACGGATATTTTCGTAGATGAATTAAACAAAGATGTACAATATTTTACATGAAAATGAAAAAAAAAAAAAAAACAGCCTTGAAATCTCACAACAAATCGACCCCTTTCCATCGTGGAGTAAGTCTGTTTATAAAACTAATGAAATAATGGACTTAAACCAGAATTTATAAACGAATTTATCAGAAAATACGAACTTGCTTATTTTAACGTACATTATAAAAGGAAAATTTTAATTAAATATTCTAGTTGCCGTCTGTGAGTTTCGGAATTAAAAGTAGATGTTCTTTTTAAGGACACCGCCCTCGAAAGAGTTAATACTTTGGGCCTAACTTTGTTTTAATCTTAAGTATCTCTTTAATTTCTCAATGGTCGCCAAGCAGCGTAAGACTACATACATACATTGGGAAAAAATTACAGCCGTTTGATAAACTTTTAGCGCTTCCAAAGTGTGTATTTGAGCGAGATAATGCATCTATTCATGTTGCATATAAATCAATAAAATGGTTTAACTATCAAAATATTACTGTTCTCGACTGGCCCGCGTGTGGCCCTGATCTGAACCCAATCGAAAATTTTTGTGGCATCACATATTTTATACGGGTTATGCAATTTTTTGACAATACTCCCCTGTAAATAAACTTCGATTTGGTGTTGAACGTGTTTGGCACGAAATAGAGCCCCAAGTGATGCAGGATTTAGTTTCTTGGATGGAAAGTCACATTTTAGCATTAATAGCAGACAATGTATGTGCAGTTCGATTTTAATTTATGAATATTTTTCTGTTAACAGACAGATTGTCTATACAAATGCCACAATGTTAAATTTGTTTTTTTTTTGTCATTAAATATTATGTGTAAATTAAAATTTATTGTTTGTGTATGAAAGATACGTCACCAGTAATATATGACAGTTGAGTTACAACAATTCGTTACATACTTCTCAGTACAGAAGTATAATCGATCATTGTCTAAACTTTTGCTGAGCACTGTATACACATGTTTAGCTTTAACGATGAAGAAGGCCATTTTTTAATTACTCTGAAACATTTAGCCCATTTTTCCTTTTTAGGCAGAAAAAGAAATTTAATCGATATAGTAAAATGTGTAATTGAGAAATAAGGCATTTTTTTAATATCTTAAGAAAAGCATATCAACATCATTATGTTTGAAATAGTGTGATATCATTAAAATACACCGAAAATGAGTTTTCTTTATAAGACCATAATTAAATGAATTCTTTTGAGTGTCAGTCTAAACAAACTAAAAAATTGTACATATATCCTTTTTAAAAGAAAATGTGCTGTACTGTATCTCAAATAACATATAGCGATTGCATAGTAATCGGAGTATATTTAATTAAGTTAGAGTATGGACCGTCGGTGCACGATAGACGGCGGACAGAATAACCGAAATCCTTACACATAGTTGAAAAGTGTTACAAAATACTTGTTAAATTTCTACGATTTAATTAAGGGGGCTGGTCACCCAGCTTCGGAATTCTCCTTCTAGTCTATGGACTTTTGATGCATTCGTATATTTAAAATATCTCCTCGGGAAATTTATATTTTTAACATCTTTTTTCTGTGTACTTTTCATAAAGGATGCCTCTTTTTTCTTAGTCTGCAAAATATTTCTAAAATCTATGCTGAATTTAATATTTTATGTGTCAAAAACGCGCAAACTGTGAGTAAGATTTTAACACTTCATATAAAATTAAGTCTATACTTTAGAAATATTTTGAGAACTAAGAAAAAAAAGAGACATCTTTTAGGAAGTGTACACAAAAAACAGAAGTTAAAAATATTAATTTCCCGAGGAGATATTTTAAATATACGAATGCATCCAATGCCCATTGACTTTACATTAGTGTAGGGAAATTGGATGCTGAGTGACCAGCCCCCTTAAGGTTTAGAGGTAGAAAATGCTAATAAGTAAATATTGTTCTGGACAATTTTTGATATAGGTTGTGTGAATAATTAAATTTATTAACGTCTTTATTCTGTTTAATGTTATATTTGTTCTGATAAAGTTTGTTCAAATTCAGTTTATTATTTTATTCAAAATGCCTTTTGCTCGCCCACAATATGGTATGTATACTCTTTAAATTATTAATGTTTAAACAGCGGATGACAGTTTATTTTGATACATCTTTAGCAAACAAATGCATCACACAATGTTATTTTCTCATTGTTTTAATCCTTTTACATGAATTATACAATAGTAATACACAATATACTAACTTTAAATGCCATTTTACCACTTTCCAGTATAGTAGAAAACTGTTTATAAATTCGGTTTGTCTGTCTGTCTGCGCGCGCTATGCCTCGCATAAATAGACTCCGATAACCGCGTAATTGATATACAGGGTGTCCATAATTAAACGACCCTATTTTAAAGTTGTGTACACACGAAACTACTGTTCAGAAAATTTTGAAATTTTGTGGAGCACATTAGGAAGGGATGAAAATGTTTTGGAGCGAAAAAACAAATAGTTCAAAATTTCACCGTCAGAGAACGTTTTTTAATAAATTATACATTTAGGGTACATTTACGGTAATTTACAAATTTATTACTACAAAACATGTTCCACATGACGGCCATCATTTACAACTACCATCTGAAATCGTAATATACTATGCTCCACAGTTAAGCACAGTGTGCTGTGGGAAATGCTAAGAACATATCTGAAATGCTGACCTTAAGATCAGGTAAAATTATTGGTTATCACAACTTACCAGATGTTTCAAAAAAGCACAAAAACAAAAGTCACACAGATTGGGAAGATCACAAATTACGAAAATGGCGACTGGTGACGTGTTGTTCTGTGAAGTAATTTTTCAGGAAGTCCTTATTACAAAGTCTAATGTGTGGAGAAGCTTCATCTTGCATAAAATTTGTGCGTGAATGCATCTGAATGTGTAAATGTGTAATAATGTGTTCTAATCGTGTAATTTATTCAAAACGCCCTCTGGCGGCAAAAATTTGCCTCTGTTTTTCAATTAAAGAATTTCTCATCCGTTCATTATGTCCTGCAAAAAATGTCATAAATTTCTGAGCAAGACTTTCGCCTGTAAACAAGTTTAAAATAGAGTAGTTCTATTATGGACACCCTGTATTTTATTTAACACTAATATTGCACATTTGGTATAGAAAGAGAAGTGCGTAGAATCCATAGCTCGTTTTCGAGGACATCTCATTACGGCCTATGAGGTAAAATACACTGGTGTGCAAAAATTAAGGAAAAGTCACAAAATGTTAATTTTCAAATACACGAACACTCAAAAGGAAATAATATAATTCGAGTAATTACTATCTCTACAACACAGCTAGTCCATTTAACATATCCTTCATGTCACACATTGTCACAATTGTCACAGTCACTACAATGAAGCAAAAAATAGGAAGTTCCATACATCTCATTATAAGTCTCAAATGATCACTATATGTGACTCCACTGAGACGTCAATGTGACTGCTGCTTTATGACGAGTCACCAGGTGACTTTACAACGTAGTTAAATTGTGACTCTCATATGACTGTCATTTTTAGACTCAATTTCAAAGTCATCATGAACGTTGCATTATGATAAGTCACAAAATAATATCACATTATAGTCACATGGAGACTTTTTCCAAAAAAGCACAATGGTGACTTCACAGTAGTCTCTCTGCCACCTGAAAGTCATCATGTGACTATTCCATTATCTGTATTTTACGCCCAATTCTTTTGCTTAATTGTTGCTTAACACATTAGTGCCTGAATTTTTTTTTCAACTCAATATTGCGTTTAATCATAGTAAATGGTGTAAAATGAGCTTAAAAAAATGTAAAAAAAAAAAAAAAAATCTCCTTGAAAAAACATTTATTTAACTTATAAAAATCTAAACCAGTCCGTTCGCAAATAGGTCCCAATTTTAGGACGCTAGGCACGAAAGGGTAGGGATTTTCTCCATTACTGTCTAAGTATTAAATCTATGCTTTATGCGATTTATTGTTTTACTAAAAGATCATAAAAAATTCTTTATTGTTACTATAGGGGTGCGGACTGGGCTCGGAACAAGTACCCCTTTTGCCCACCCTTAAACATTGCCACAGTAAACATTTATATAGTAAAAATTTATAGTAATCAATAATTGTTAATAGAGTATATGTACAGTACATACTCGTATATACACCGATCCCCTAACTTTCGAATGCAAATTCTGCAAAAACTCGCGTAGGTCGACCACGTAATTTTTTACTTCAATTTTGCACAAAATCAAACCAAATATTTAATAATAAATTATTATTATTTGTACATTTTATTATTTATACACATAAAAAATTAGACATTTGCATTATTCGAAGGTTTTATTTATTTATTTATTTATTTTTTTTTTGGGGGGGGGGCGTTGCTTTTGTAATTCACTCGCGTATAAGTGTACGCCCCAATTTACTTGCCGAAAATTGTCAAAAATTCATCGTTTTAAACGGAAGTATATATGGTACAGCAGAACCTCGATTATCCGATCCTCGTTTAACCGGAACTCTCCGTAAACCGATATCGATTTCCAGAATTTTTCCAAAGATTTTTTTTTTTTATTTTTTTTTACATTCCTTGTGTACGCAAGCGTGCCTTACCAAACCACGTGTAGAGATGAGTATTTCGGTTCCCTTTTCTTAAAATTCCATTGAAATTAGCTTGAGCTCCCGCAAGATCCGATCCCGGTATAATTGTACCCCCCCCTATCCCACCCGCCTGTGCACACGTCCCGGTTCTATTTCTTAAGCAGTTTAAATAGTCCTAATAGCAGCTCGATGACGATGGTACATATTAACCCATTAACCGCTGGTGTTGCGTTCACGCAACAGTCAAAATAAATGCTTATAAAAAATTAGCTATCAAATGAATTTTATATTAATAGTAATTTTTGAGTAGGGTATATTATTGTTACTAATTCAATAGAAAAATATTTTTTCTATTTAATAACAAGTTCGAAACTTAAAGAATTTTTAAACGAAAACTTTCACGTTGTCTTTTTCGCAGAAGAAATATAGTTAGACAAACGTAAGCTTTAGAGTAAATCTATTTTTAGACAAGGTCAAAGTACATAAGAACATTCAACGAATCAGTTGCTTTCGTTTTAATGGGGGAGGAAGAGATAATAGGTGTTGCGTTTACGCAACGTCAGCGGAAAAGAGGTAGTTCCAGTACTCACTCGTATCGTTCGACTCTGTGGATTGTTTTCTTATTTCGTGCTCACAGAAATGCTTCAAATACATATCTTACGTCCTTCGAAGGTCTTCAAAGAATTTTTAATAAAGGTTCATATAATTATGACGGGAACGAAACAAATATTATCGTTATTTCATCAGAAATAGCAGAAATTATTGATGAAGAAGGAAATAATAATAGATCAAAAAGTGATAATGATATTTTACCTTACGATACTGCTGGCGAAATTGAAATATGCGTGAAAAAGAAGTTTGTATCCTCTAAAAGTAGTGCAAATCACACATACAAATAAATATAAAAACTGGAGATTTGGAGAGGATAAAGGTTGAAAAATTGATTATGACTCAGCCAAAATATGAAGAAAAAATAAAAACTTGACCAATGCGAGAAGGTATAAAGATTATGTTCCAAAATAAATACTGTCACTTAGATTTCAGACATAAAGTTGCATTGTACCTTTTGCAAACACCCTTTGAAAGTAAAGAGTTAACCATAAACAAATCAGAGTTCTCCATGCAAAAGCCATTACAGACAGAACGCGGAAATTTAACCCTTTCCAGGGCAATGCAATTAAATTTCTAAAATGTTGAAATGAATGAATGACACCGGTATTTACGAACAATTACATAATAAAGGACAATTACTTTAGCACAATTCTGGTGCCATTGTGGCATTTGGGAGTTAAAATTAATTGGCTTCATAAACATACTATTGCCCCTGAAAGGGTTAATTGTCAAGTCCGATGACAGCGGAAGACTGCATTGTAAACAATGGCATAGCCAGAATATTTATGGCTTCAGTACATTTGTGATGTTGATTTACATCATAAGTGTAGCGAATATTTTGATACTTGAAACTGTTTTCTGTATATGATCAGTAATTTAAAAAAATAAAAATAAATAAATTTTAATAATAAATTAATTTCATTAGAGTGATTGCTTGCTGTCTAAATTGTAACAAAGGTAAAAAAAAATCTTACAGTGCCCATATATGCAAGAAAATCCTGCTGATGCTCAATTGAGCTCAATAAACATCAGTACTCTTATTCCGCTGACGTTGCGTGAACGCAACACTCCATTTTTCGTAAGCTAACACAAATTTTGTTATTTCCACTATAAATTAATGTTACATATGTTCAAATGAATAACTAATATCATTTGTATAAAAAAAAAATTTAACCCCTTATAGTTTTGGCGGTTAATGGGTTAAACTAGATGATTATTAATAAATTCTCAATTATCTGAAAATTTCGATATCCGATGTAGGTTCGGTCCTGATTACATCGCAAAATCGAGGTTCTACTGTATATATATTAGTAAACATAGTAGTAAACTTAGGATGTCAAATATTAAACTAGCACAAAACATAACGATATGATATAAATTTTTTCTACACCAATAGCTAAGGGTGGAGATGGCTGGGTGTCTTTTTCTTGAGCCGTGCACAGTCCCTCCCTGCTATAGTAATAAGAAAGAACGGCCAAATAATAATACGAATAATAATTTTATAGCCAAATAATAATCCGAATAATAATTTTGTAGCCAAATAATAATCCGAATGATATGTAACCATTTTGTAACAAAATAAATGTCATAAAACATAGATTTAATGCATAGACAGTAACGGAAAAAACCCCTACCCTTTCGTGCCTAGTGTCCCAAAAACGGGACGGTATATAAAGCTTCAAATTCGAACAAAAAAATAGAAATTTGAAAAAATGCAAAAATAGATATTCTAAAATAATGTTTCGTCTTATAAATAATACCACTTATAAAATGAGGAGAAGAATGAAGAGAATGAATGAAAGAAATATCTTACTTTTTCTTACGCGCCATTTTATTTCAAGAAAATCCAACTTTGTGCTACAATAAACATTTATTTCACCGTTTTTTTCTTAAAAATGCGCTGCCATTTATGAATAAATATTGAAAACAAATACTAAGGATATGTTTTACAAAGTTTTGAAAGGATATCATAATTCCATTTGTAATGTGATTTTTTTTTTAAGAAAGCGTCCCAAAATTAAGACGCCAGGCACAAATGAGTATTTTCAGTCGTATTTTGTGTTTATGCATATTAAAAAGAAATAAAAATGGAAATATAAAACAAAACCTTCATGAATTGAACTCTAGATCTTTTTCCAATGACTTAAAAGCTGATTGAAGACTTAGTTATAAAATGTTCATATGTTATTTTACACTAAAAATAAATATCTGCCGACATGAGGGTATTTTTGTATAACAGACTATTGTAAGCAACATAGTATTTATCAGAAAATAATTGTCTATTGCAAGCAATATACTATTTATTAGAAAGTAATTAATTAACAAGTACATCTATTATTATATTGGTACTCCTTTTCAGATATTCTAAAAATTTAAAACACTGTTATAAATCAGATTAAATAGAATTTTATTTAGAGAATTATTTTTAATGTTTAAATAAGTGAAATATAAATTCTGAAACATTTGCTTATGTCAACTAACATTAGTGAGTGTGTGTAAGCCGCGGCGCAAATAAATCTGTTTGAAAATAAAAATTTTACTTAATAAAATGCAACTTATTTCTATTTGGCAGTTATTTGACCTTATTTATTAAACAAAATTTCTGCTTTGAAACAGATTTATTTCTCTTGCGACGTACACATCGGAAAATGTGGTATATATATTTTTTTCCTCTTGGACAATTATCTGTCAATTTTAAGAATAAAATTTGTATAGAAGTATAATGCGTTAAGTGCTTATGGCTTTTATAGTGCATTCTGATATACTCGCCAATAAAATTGTACTGACACCTTCGTTTATAGCCTTCAGCATTATATTAGATAATGAGATAATGTAATTTATGAATATATTGTTTAGGAGTTTCTAAAATCAAATTGTTAAATTCATTTTCCCAAACTTCGTAAATTAGAACGTACATAGTTTGTCAGTTTTAATGATTTGATATCCAATTATGTTCTACGTCTCCATACTAATAATGCATGTTCAATTTATAAATTACATTAAACTGAATGATCAAACATAATTTTGAATTTTCCTACAATGTGATCTAAAGGAAATTCTGTTTCTGTAAATAATCGGCTACTAAAGATTTTTAATTGTAATATATATATATATATACATATATATATATGTGTATATATATATATATATATATATATATATATACATATATATATATGTATAATTATTCAAAATGAAAGCAAAAGTAATCCGTTTTACAAGTAAATAAAATTTAACTGTATATATGCACATATTTATATATCGAGTGCGTAATTAATTATCTAGTCCTTCTACATATAAAAAAATGTTTTGTTTTGGAAATGGACCAATGAAAATCTGCGTAGATATTCCTGGCAGATCGGCACCCAATTTGAATGCTTAATCATGGCCTTTCTTCGTTAATATTAAAAAAAAACTGCTGCATACAAAAATATGAAAATTGGTAGTATTATAGAGAAATGTTTGATAAACACGCTGATACAGACAGTTTTCAAATCGAAGAATTATTTTAAGAGATATTTAATGCCAAAGTTGGACGAAATTGTTCCATTAAAAAAGTTTTATAGGAGCAAAAGTTGTACATAGGAATTTAAACATTTTTAGATCATTTTATGCGTCAGAATTTCCTGGTGTGCAGACTGCATTTAGTATTTTAATTTGACTCATTTTTTGAGGTTTTATTTCTATTTTAAGTTCAAATTTTCAGTATTTCGAGAGATATTTTTTACAAAATTTAGAAAATTGTATTAATTTAAACCTTTGCCAACTGTAAAAACAGCGCAAACAATAATGTTTGCTTCAAATTAAAAAATTATTTTATACGTGACTATTATAAACAGAAAATATAAAAGGCAGGAACTCATTGAAAATTACGCCACAAAAACTATACTTACACGTGAATTTTAAAAGAGAAAGAATATTGTAAAATAATAAATTCATTAACGTGTGTTAGAATTCTTAAATAGGAGAATTTACGTCACATTTACGTCACATTACATTTATTACGCAAAATTAACAAAAAATAATATTGCAAAACAGTTTATATTTAAAAATTGCGCGAGACATTTATTTGATATTTTAAGATGATCATATTATTTCATTTCTAACAAAAGCATTTTTACGTGAATATTAAAAAGAGAAAGAAAAGTTTGGTGAAAATTACGTCAGATTATAATTGTCAGATTCAAATTATAATTCAATCTCCCGAAATCTTTTTAAAGCCGATCAAATTAGCGTGCTGTTAGAGTCTGCGGTGTCTGAACGGGGGGTTGACGAGCGTAGCTCGTATGTGGCAGAGCAGCCTTGTTGGTTTATATAATGTTATGCAATCTGTCTAGTCTCTGATGTATGATAAACTAGAGTTTTAAACAGTGAAAATACAATGCATAATCTGTGTTATAAAAATTAATTATAGAGAGGCACACATACGAAGAACAAAAAACAGTTATTAAGTAAAAACAAATGTCAGAAAACTAGAGAACCGAACAAATGACTAGTAATATATATATTTTTGTCATAGATAAATTTTGCCAATATATGAAGTCTTTTAATGGCCGCTCCGTTCAACAAAACGAAATGAAATGTGGTATATAGTTACATAAAGTTATGCGCTCGAGATTGTGGTGAACTATAATAATGAAAAGTGTACGGTTACAGTGAATGAATTTGGAAATTTTCTGATAGCAACACCCCCTTTTTTTTTCATTCGAAAATGATCAGCGCTTTGAAATATCACAAATGTAAAGGAACACGTAGTAAGAAAAAAGGGAGAAGTAGGTCTTATGGAAAGAAAAATATTGTAAACAAACAACCCAGAGAAACAGAGAGAGAAGAAGTAAAACCACAGTTTTTAAAACACTATGAACAAATCAAAGTTTGCGCAAAATGTTTAAACAGGAGTATAGAAAACATATAATTACAGTAAATCTTTTCTTTCTTTTTCTACTTTGTTATTGGTTGTATACAATGCTGCTCTTTGCATGTGTCCAACTTTGCGTTTTTGGTGCTTGCACCATCAGAACACCTTTAATGTTTTTTTAATACACCCTTCGTTTGGGATGTGATAAAGTGACTATTGCCGCACGAAAATTTCAAAATTATTTACATGTTATCGTAATCATTTACTCTGCACTGTTCTTACTCATTAAAATCTTGATCACATACCTCCAAATAACTATAGGGGGCACTGTGGAGGTTTGACCCATTTTTTATAAATTTTTTTTTCTTGTTGTTGTTGATTTTTGTTTAAATATTGAATCGATAATATAGTTTTATATATCATTTTCTACGTTATACGATCAGTTATCAAAATAAAATTGTGACTTAAGTGTAATATATAAGAAACTTTAAAAAATGTTTAATTTTAATCATCTATATAATAAAAGCCGAAGTCATGTGACTGTCATCAATAGTTCCGGGATGACCGCTTCACTTCTTATACGCCAAACGGCCATTTCGAAATTTTTATGTTAAAAGACGCAGGTGATAAATCGCCAAATATTCTTCCATCGCCATCATTTCATTAAAAATATAAACCTATCACTCATTTCATTTAAAATAAATCTTTCATTTAAAATACACATATTTCATTTACTTCATTTAAAATACAATAAATAAATAAATAGATATTTTTCCAGCATAGGTTATTGGCGAGAAAAAAAATTGGCATCGTATTTTCCGACAATCTATATCCTATTTCATATACATAAGCAATTTTTTCCATGTGTATACAATTTATTTAATCTAAAGAAGCCAATAATCGATTTTTATATAGAAACAGAAGTAATTTCTGTGTAAACAAATATTGTATCATATGTGTAAATAAAATGGGTACTTCTTAGTTATCCCGTCGACCAATTTCGCCAAATTATATAAATCGCCAAAACCACTCGCCAAATTATAAACATTGACATAATGTTTATTTTAAATAACGGAAGAACAAATAAATTAGTAAAACATTAATGAAAATACGAATAAAACGTCGAATTAATGGTTTTATTGGCCATTATTGGCATTTAATCTTACAATTTGGCGACAGTAATTTGGTCGACGGGATAACTAAGAAGTACCATAAAATGTTTAAATGCAAATAAATACATATAAATAAAAATAAAAGTTCACCAGGTTTGTTTTCATAGCTATTTATATATTTTATGAACGTATTTCACATTCTGAAGCCTGAATTGTGCCAAGCTTTAAAAAAAAAAAATGCCTTGGCCCCTTTAGTGGAAAATTACCTAAATAAACAATTAATCGTAATAATAATAACATAACCTAAAATATTTCATTTCAACATCAAAGTATTGTGTCTAATTTACATTCAAATAAATATATATTCCAAGATAATTTCAATTGAAATTAAGTTGACATCTTTCTAATTCACTTCATAAAGTAAACAAACACAAGAAATTCATTCATCATAAACAGTAGAAAATATTAGACCATGGTGGGAATCATTCGCAAAGCAGACTCTCCAACAATGAATGGACAATATTCTTATGACGTCATAGTAGGTAAATAGGTGGCGCTAATGTTTGTTAACGGCTTGCATTCTCGAGGGTTTTATTTTGCGTTACGTTACAATATTGTCACATTTATGAACTCAGGAATCAAATCTATAAAAGCAAAAGTATATATATTCATTATTTAGTTATTAAGTAGTGAAAATTTTTTTATAAATGCATGATTTGCAAAATTTAAATAAATTCATTAATACTAAAAATTAGCATTGAAGTTACAGCATGTTTAAGTAAAATAAGTTTAATTTAGATAATTTATGAACAAATCTCAGTTTAAACACTTGAAATTTCACTCATTTTTACAGCTACGAAAATTAAATGGTATTTGTCAAAAAAGACGAAGTACGCATAACAACAAAAATGCATAAAATGTTATCAAGTTCGCAAAGAAGTCTTGATTTCTCTATTAGAATCTTTGGACTCTGGGAAGGATTGAGCAAGTCAATTAGTTTAAGAGTGAAAGTAACATGATGCAAAGCTTAGCATACATTTAAGGGAGACCAAACTGGTCGCCAGAGGCGGCTAGTGAGAAAATAATGACCCAAAGCTCCGTGCATATGGGGGGGTTATCTCACTTTATTTTGTATAGAAATATTTATTTAGAGAAATAAAATAAGTTTAAAAAAGAAAAATAACGTTATGTTACATGTCTTATTTATTATTTTAAAAAAGTGTTTGTGAAAGTATGTTGCTTAAACAAACCGGTTTAGACGAAATCGCAAGACATAGGAGGGACATTTCGTTTTAAACAGGCTTTTGTCTGAACAGGTAAAATTGTATAGTAGGAAGAAGGAAATTTTAACATTTAAGACAGTATTCCCTTATAGTTCATATGGTTAAATGTATATTTAGGCCCCTATTTAAAAGCCACTGTTCCTAATTTTTTGTATCCTTGTCCCACTTTTTGCGACACTCGACCTGGCAACACCAGTTTTCACTTAGTTTTACTTTATCTCACTGTGTTCATCTTCGTGAAATGCGTCTAGATACATTACTAATTTTTTTTCGATCAACTCTATGTTCTTTTACGGCCTCATGAGCACCTAACCTTCCATTAACAACTCTTAAAACTGCTTCTTAATTATGTCTGGTCCTTTCTAGTCTTTTCCAATATTTCTATTTAACTACTGTAAGTAATATTTAAATGAAAAAAAAAAAGTTCCTTTCACATTTATATTTCACCAATCTTTTCTTGCAGTGGATACTATTGTAATTTTCCACAACTTATTTTAATCACTTTTTAACATTTTGCTTTTTTTCACCCCCCCCCCCCGCCCAATTTTACTGCATCTTTAAAGAAAAATTAACATTGTTTTAGAAATATAACTATTAAACTTTTATTATGTATAGTGTATAATAAACATATTTCCAAAAACACTTAATTAACCATCTGGTCAAGGCTTTTAAACATTAATTAGCAAGGCGAATTTTGGATCTCACATATCATCACCGTTAAGTCATGAAAATCAACATTGAATCATCATATAAGTTCACCATAAGCACCTTACATGTTAAATTCGGTGCATTTCTATCATGTAATTGCGCGAGAAACAGGTAATATGGGAATTGTGAATAATCGACATTTCAAAGTCTCCTGTTTATCAAATAAATAAATAAATATATATATATATATATATATAAACGCCAATTTATATGAGTTAGAATTTTTCAAGTGACGAAATATATCCGGGTTTTGCTGCAGCAGCCAATGCTCTGCCAACAGAGATTATCCGGGACGAATCTGGAGCACCTAATTCGCTCCTCTAACTTTATTGATCATAGCATCTAGTCTGATGTATGAATTAGCTCAACATATTAAATCGCAGGTAATGGAAATCTAGTTAACGCTGGATGTGTAAATACACTAGATTAATTTTTCACACAATCATTCTAATTGGAATACAAATCATATGAGTTGTAATTTTCCAAGTGGTGAAAAATGTCTTGACCAGGATTCGAACCAGGGATCTATAAGCTGAAAATGCCAGTGATCTGCCAACGGAACTATCTCGGACGAATCTGAAGCACCCAATTCACCGAGTTAATCTTTTTGATCCTAGCATCTGGTCTGATATATGAATCTGCTCAACAGAATAAATTGCAAGTACTGGATCTCCAGTAAACGCTGGATACGTAATTACACTAGATTAATATTACCACAATTATTCAATTTGGTAAATCATTCATATGAGCTGTAATTTTCTTACTGGGAGGAAAATGTCCCGGCCAGGATTCGAACCAAGGTTGCCTTGGCTGAATCTAACGCCAATTTATGTCAAAATGTAAACAAAATAAATGTTTCATAGAAATATGTACAATAATTCTTCACAGTGCCGTCAAAATGTATGCAACACACACACACACAAAAAAAAAAAGCTTCCAGAGAGATATTTTCAAAAAATAGTCGAATCAATTCAAGATATTTTAAAACGTGTATATTCACGAAAAACTGGAAAATAAAAATTCTTACCACATCAGTGATTGAATTCAAAAGGAATACTTAAGAAAAAAATTATGAATATTTTATATTATTTTTTTCAATTATCGTTTAAATATATCTTTTGAAATGATAAGAATATGCCTGAAGACTAATTAAAAAAATAAAGAAAGAATATTCATTATATCGTTTTTATTTTTGTTGATAAAATAACATCCAAAATTGCCCAATTGCCAAAATTAGCATGTAACATGTTGAAGTTTTTAAAGATTTATTTGAAATACAACTAGACAAACAAAGATTAAAGAATAAGACTATACTTTCAAATTCTTGCAAAATTAAATAACTTGTTATTGCATAAAAACATTTTCCCATGTCGCTTTATTACTTTTAAATTGTTCATTTATACCAATAAGAGTAAACCGAATAAAATTGTGTATGTGAAATAATTTTGTAATATACAAACGCGATTACGCAGGAATTTTTAAAATAAATTTAATATGAGTCTTTTTTAATAAATTTTCTCACAAGCAATAAATTCTTTATGTCTGTGTCTAATCTGGAGCAACTAATTCACCGAGTTAATTTGATTGATCCTAGCATCTGGTCTGATATATGAATCTGCTCAAGAGAATAAATCGCAAGTAATGGATCTCCAGTAAACGCTGGATACGTAATTACACTAGATTAATATTACCACAATTACTCAAATTGGTAAATAATTCATATGAGCTGTAATTTCCTAACTGGGAGTAAAATGTCCCAGCCAGGATTCGAACCAAGGTTGTCTTGGCTTAATCTAACTCCAATTTATGTCAAAGTCTAAACAAAATGAATTTTTCATAGAAATCTGTACAATAATTCTTCCTAGTGCCATCAAAATGTATGCAACACAAAAAAAAAAAAATCCCAGTGAGATATTTCAAAAATAGTGGAATCAATTCAAGATATCTTAAAACGCGTAAATTCACGAAAAACTGGAAAATAGAAATTCTTATCACATCAGTGATTGAATTCAAAAGGAATACATAAGAAAAAATTATGAATCTTTATATTATATTTTTTCACTTATCATTTAAATATATCTTTTCAAATGATAAGAATATGTCTGAAGACTAATTAAAAAATTAAGAAAGAATATTCATTATATCGTTCTTATTGTTATTGATAAATAACATATAGTGTGTAGCCGAATTTAGCATATAACATGTCGAAGTTTTTAAAGATTTTTTTGAAATACAACTACACAAACAATGATTATACAATAAGACTATACTTCCAGATTCTTGTTAAATTAAATAACTTGTTATTGCACAAAAATGTTTTCCCATGTAGTTTTATTACTTTTAAATTGTTCGTTTATACCAATAACAGTAAACCGAATAAAATTGTGTATGTGAAATAAATTTGTAATATACAAACTCGATCACGCATAAAATTTTAAAATAAATTTAATTTGCGTCTTTTGTAATTAATATTCTCACAGACAATATTTTTTTTTATGTCTGTGTCTTCTTTATATGTCTTCTGTCATTAATTTAGATATTCACTTAAATTTACTGAGTTTTCAAATTCACGTATTAAATAATAGTTTTCATTTGACATTTCGTAATAATTGTGTTTTATTTAATCTTCTTAAAAGGATTAAAGTATTAAATTTCCTGAATTACGAAACCTTTCCCATGAGCAGAAACTTTAAAAAGTTTTATGCTGTAATTGAAATAAAATTTCAAAAGTATAAGATAATCCTTATTTTTAATTTAATTTTTGTAATTGTTTTTTGAACGGCTTATTGTCTTAAAATTATATCTTAAATTTTCTACAGAAATTACTATTGTCCGAAAAATAATGAACTAGTTGATGAAAAATGTACAAAGAATTGTGTAATCTTTCAGTAGTAAAAATGCGTTGTAATTAAAAGTTTAAATTTATTAATCTAAACTTTGTATAAAAGCCCATTCTGCAAGTAACATGGCCACGCTAAGGTTAAAAATTTTTAAACTGTAGTAATAATTGATTAAAAAATATATAAATTCATTAAACAAGCAGAGCGTTTTTAGCACAGAAAAAAAGGTAAATTAGTCAAAATTTCTACATTTAAAAAAAAGGAATGGGCAAAACTTATATAACTATATACAAGTAACAATGAGACATAAAATGAAAAGGTCTAAAGCATTAAAAAGACCAAATTATTACAATAACAAATTTATTTTTGAAAATTTATAAAAATATTAAAGGATAAATAAAAAAAACAAATTTTTAAAAAAATGAAAGCAATTTTAAATTTGTTATGAAAAAAGTGTTTTTATTTTTATTACAGAAGTAGGACAAATAAGAATTTCTGTGCTTTAACTGTTAAATCTGACACAATGATCGTGCACGTAATTACGACAAACAACACATAATCTCAATAAATAATAAAATTTTGTAAAAAATCACTTAAAATAAAAACAATACATAAGACGCGTTTCGGGTTACAAATATAACAGCTCGTCATCAGCTACAGTAAACACGTGTCCGTAAGCGTTTATTTACTTCTTTATTTTATTTTAATTTTGTTTATTTCTTTTATTTCAATTTTCCCCTACCAATTTCTCTTCTATCTATTTGGCAACACTTTTCTCTTCTGCATGTTCTCCTTTCAGCTAGCGCCATCTGTCGCATTCTTTGCAACATTCTCTACTTTCAGTTCATTTTTTGACCTTGTCCGCTTACGGACACGTGTTTACTGTAGCTGATGACGAGCTGTTATATTTTTAGCTCGAAATGCGTCCTTTGTATTGTTTTTATTTTATGGTGATTTTTTTACAAAGTTTTAATATTTATTGCTTCATATCGCCAGTTTTCGGTGCTGTTTCGCAACACATAATCTCGTATATAGAGCTTTTTCCACTACTTCGCCATATTGCCAACAAAAACCAAATTTATAAAAGCTATCGAAATTCCGACTGAGCATTCTGAAATAGAAATTCATTTATACAGTTAATAAGAGCAAAAAGAAGATAAAATATCGTGTAGGGATATATCTATAAACACTTTGTTTAAATGAGAAAAATAACTAAGTTACAAGAGACAAATTTATAACGTGCTAAAGCAAATAAAAATAACATAATAAAGACTGCTTGTTCTCTAGCGCACGTTTTCAGGGAATGAGTGCAATGCGACACCAAATAACCACTTCTGATTTTCAGCGTTTATATTAAAGCGTCATTTGTTGGATTTCACTTAAACTAATGAAGTGTTTGGCATATTGTTCTTTTGGCACGGGATTACCTATAACGAGTTGAGAATATAAACTGCTCTGGCCAAATTACGGACAAAGACCTTAATCGAAACAGCAAGTGAAGATTATTGAACAGAAAGAATCTGGCATTTTTAAATCAGTAAGGCATAAATTTAAAGGTATTTTATGATCACCCACAACGCATTTTCCATTGATGATGTTGTAAATAGCACACTAACATTTATTTTATATATATATATATACTAGAAAGATAGCCCGTCAAAAATGACGGAATATGAGATATAAAAATATGTACAACACATGTGCAAGGATATGAGTTTTTCTCGTTTGTTCCGCAGTGACAGATGAACAGATTTTAGAAACGAAACTCATTTAGGTACTTCTTGATTATCCCATCGACCAAAAAACTATCACTAAACTATAAGATTAAATGCCAATAATGGGTGCTCGTTAATGTCAAATTTACTTGACGTTAACACTTTACACGTGTTTCTTACATCATAAAGTGATTTTTACTTCAACGTTTTATTTTTATTTTTATTACTGTTTTGCTAATTTATTTTTTCCTTCGTTATTCAAAAAAAAAAAAAAAAAAAAAAAAAATGTGATTTGCATAATATGGCTAATTGTTTGGCGATTTGTAGAATTTGGCGAAATTGTTTTACGGGATAATCAAGTAATATCCTCATTTATGGAAAACTGTAATACAATAGAATACCACTAATCCACACATCTTGATTCCAAGTATTGTGCGGATTTGAGGCTTTTTGCGAATTACAGATTATGTCTACATTATAAAATTAGATATATGGCTTCTTTATGCTAAATAAATTGTATAAATATTGAAAAAAATGCATGTGCACATGAAATGAAACAGCGAATAGGTTGCCAGATAATATGTTGCCAATTTTCCTTCTTCGCCAAGGCCCCTAAAGTGTAAAAGTAACGAGAATTTAACTTTTGTATCCGACTATATAAAGCGCGGTACTTTTCCAGTATAAGGTCCTTGGCGTACTTTTTTAAAGTTTGTCATAATTTGGGCTTCAGAAATGAGGTTTTTCGCCAAATGATATAAATAACTATGAAAAAAAAATTAATGTTATTTATGTAATCTATAAACATTTTATTTATATCAAATATTATTGTTTATATACATATATATATATATACAGTTTGCATACAAAAATATTTAAATAGCTTCTTTATTTTACATAATATTTATAAATATCGAAAATTTACTTGTGTATATGAAACAGTTAATAAGGTGCTAGAAAATATATTGCCAAATTTCAATTTCTCTACCTCGCCAAGGCACCTGTACTGGAATAGTACCTAAAGCACATTAAAATTGAGCAGTTAGGACCTCTGACAGTACAGAGCCGTCTATAGGCGGTTGTGTTATTAGTAGCATAGGGGTGAAGATGTAAAGACGCACATTTTCGTATATTTCACTTTAAATTCTCACCCATAGATTTTGAAAAAAAAAAATCCCTTGAAAGCGTGGAGTTTAAATTAAATTACGGTGACCTCAATTAACCTCTACACACCAACCCTGTAAGGACAGATTGCGCAAAATAGATTGTTTGATTTTATTACAGCTGTTATATTAAATTACAGCGTAACAACAAAATAGCGATGGAAATGCATAAAAGACAAATGAAGTCAAAATTACTCATGGGTTGTTTAGCAAAAAATTTATGTTTAGACTTTTTTATTATTATTATTCTGTTCAGTTGTGCGCAGAATCTCCTAGATTTATCTTACCTAAACGCCATGCTTTTAAAGCTGGGAGAACATATGTTGAAGCGCAGTATGGCCACTGTTACAATAAAACACACACTAGTTCATTGTTACGATTGAAAGATAGGTTTCTCACTTATAGAGTAGTCTGCAGATAAGTTGATGACATATGCTAAATTTTTCGATGTGCGATATCTCATCGAGGTTTCACTTAGAGATATGGATTATTTTGAAAATATTATACTGCATTTTTTGGAGATGCAATTACAGATAAATGAAGCAGTATGAAAATTAAAATAAAACTGTTATAAAATTCATAATCCTCTTGAAATGCTCTGTTTAAAAATCTTCACAGATTTAAATATATTATGCACGCTGAAGTACATGACTTTGATTGACAAGTACTAGATAATCACCATAGCCACTATTCTGAGACGTCCAGTGTAAATGAAATCATAATATGTTTCATTTTTTATTTTCATTACAAATATATGATTTTTAACTCTCACGACCGTTATTTAGAAGTACCTTCAGAAATACAAGTTTCTTTTTTAATACAAATTAAATCATTTGCGTAAAAATATATGATTTTTTCTTTAACTAACACCATCTCTTGAGTGTTAATTGGAATTTTTTAAAAGGGGGTTTCATTTATTTATTTACTTAAAACAATTTCTACGTACAAAATAGAAACACTGATTATTTGCAAGTCGAAAAATATATTGAAAAAATATAAAAGACTAATCATAAAATAATAATCATATAATTTTGCACTATTAAATAAATTGTGACGATTATACTTTGCACGATATCAATTTTTTATCTCATTAAATATAATGTCATAAAAATACTTGTAAGTATCTATCATTTAAAAAATATCCCTGAAGGGATAAACGGGTTTTTAAAAAATATATGCAAATTAGTTACATTTTAAATTGCGTTATCTTAATCGTGATAATTATGACAAAAATATTTACAAGCATATTATTTAAAACTCCTATTAAATATGCATTTTCTTATGTTCCAAATTGCTTTTTAATGAAATATTGATTTTTAAAAAAGGAACGCTCATTGTAATTTAATAAAGCAAATTTAAATTTGGGACATCATTAAAACATCTTTCAGTAATAGTTTCAGTACCAAAAATATTACAACAAATAATTAGATTCCTTATTTTCAAAACATACACATACGTAATTAGATTTTAATTTACGTTTTTAAATTTCGTTTCGAGTTTGGGAATCGGAAAAAATATATATATTCGATTACTTTCGTAATTGGCATATACTTTTTTGAACTTCCCGGTAATAATAATCATTTATCAACATACATATTTATTTGAAAAGAAAATATTTTTATTGAACCTTTTAAACTTTCACTAAAGGCAATAAGGTGACAACAAATGTGAAATTTCTTATACATTTTCTGACTGATTCTTAACTTTTATCTACTGTCGGTAATTATAAGTAACCTTAAAATAACTTGTTGTTAAATTCATATTAATATATCAATTAGTAGCAATACAGTTTAGAATGAGTTATAGATGCATTACTTTATCTTGTTCCAAAAACATTATTGGTTACACACACACACAAAAAAAAAAAAAAAAAAAAAAAAAAAAAATTAAAAGGATGATTTATTTTGCCTTTGCCTCTTTTCAGCTTTCTTGGCGTTGAGGAGGGGGATTTTTAAATTTTTAAATATTTCTATATTTCTATTGTAAGAACATTATATTTGTACATTTTATATTTCTATAAAATACTAAGAAAAGTATTTAAAATAAAATGTTTGAATGGGGTTATAAATATTGCACAAAATCTCTATAAATTCATATTTAATTAATCGTTCTAAATCCTTTAATCTTCCTAAAATCCTTCTAAAATTTATTAAATGATTATGTAAATCTTCTAATGCAGTTTCAAGAATTCACGAAAAATGCTTTAGAAGATAAATTTTTCATAAATTCATAATTCAGTACATAAAGGAATAAACCTAATGGTATAATGTTGCACGGCCTGACTATTAAATTGACTTGAAATCGAATTACGATATACATTTTTGACAAATAAATTACTTATCGAGTTATAAGAGATTTTTTTTCATTTAACGACAGATTTTCTCCTTTTTCGCGCTGTCGCATCCAGAAATTCTGTTCAAAACACTAATTTTGAGAGTATTTTTTAAAAGAACTTTTGCCTTTATTGAAAAAGAGAAAACGTCGTGCGACCACATTGTTTTTGAATAAGAACAACTTCCAATTTCATGATTTTCCGAAATAAAATTAATTCAGAAATGTATCAGAAATTTTTTCTTTGGATTAAACAGACTTCAAATACACAAAGTTCGCGGAATTTAAAATAAGTTCAGTTTAAGCAATGCAGGGAAAAAATGCACTGTGCAGGAGATGTTCAAACTGTCATATGACAAACACCCCAACTGAAAATGAATTAACAGTGATTAATAAAAACATTGAATTAAATAATGCTCAGCTTATTTAAACACTTAATCATGTTTCTAGTCTTTTTCATTCCGAAACCTAACAAGATGTGATTTATAGCAGTAATAATTTCTTAGAAAAAAATCCTAATACATTTAGATAATTCATTATAATATTAATGTTTCCATAACATTCAGTGATATTTTCATATTTTTTAATTCTAAAACCTAACAGAATATAATTTATTACATGAAAAATTAATTACAGAATAAAAATATCAATTTTTTAGAGTATATTCCTTTACTGCATGTCATTTTATTTTTTTTAAAAGTAATTTTACACCGAGGGTAGGGTTATTTTCATAAAAAAAGATTTTTGTCCACGAAGGGGACGGAGATTCTAAATCTTTTTTAAAGCATTTTCAGAATATTTAAGAGCTCAGATGTCATTTCGTCACTGTAAACGAAGTAGCTTTAGTATGATGTTTAAAATCATTTAAATTGTTTATAAACACGTACTTCTGAACTCATATAACCATTTTATAATTTGAAATAGACATATTTTGTTTTATATGTAACACAAATAACTTTGCTTTTTGCGTAATTTTATTTTGTGTTTGCGTTTATGTTTCATTTAATTGTAACAACTTATACGTCACTATACGTATAGTAGGTGTAGGTGTAGGTAAGTCAGTGAGGTAGATTTGCCCCAATCCGCAAAAAACAAGAAAAGAATTTTTGATATTTTCTTTCAAATTTACATGAAGGTTGACACATATCAAAGGGAATAAGAAGAATCATTTTCATATTTTTTTTTTTTTGAAAAATAAATTAGTTCGATAATGAATTATTGAAATATTTATAGTAGAATAGAAACATTTCCCCACAGATTCCTACATAGCCATATACACCTAAAACTCCTATCTATATTATAAAGTACACACGTATCAGTCTGTAACGCTGACGTCATTTTGAGGGTAGCAACAAGAGACAACTAAATTTTGGTTTTATTGAAATTTTTTAAGATTTTAAATATTTCAATTTTTAGAACATTGAATTAGGAATAAATTTACTTTCAAATTCAATTTGTTAGAAAACTGTATCGAAACTTACATAATTTTTATTGGTTTGAAAATAATCTTCAATGACGATTTTTTTTTTCAAATCTAGCTCTATCGCGTGCGGTCGATTACAAAAGACAAATGCTCTTGCACTTAAATTAATATAAATAGTTCAACATTTTTTTCCAGCTTATATTCAAAACAAAATTTAAATATTCATCAATCAATAAATAAAACAATAACATATAAATAAAACACAAATTTAAAACATGTAATTGAACTAGGCACTTAAACCACTGAAATGAAAAGAATCATAAATTCTGAATCTAAATAAAGATGTCTGTTGATTTATTTTGCTGTTAAATCCTGGCGGGAAAGTAGTGATTTTAATAAATTAACATACTTTGTTTCAACGCATTACTGTTGTTTTTTATTGCTGATTTTTCGTATAGTTGCTGGGCATTCCAAAAAAAATGTATTAAATGCAAAAAAAAAAAAAAAAAAAAAAAAAAAAGACGCATGCGAGGCTTCCTGGCAGTAAACTTTGTGATTATTTACTAAGACATTTCTTCTTTAATTTTTGATTAACTGCATTGTTTTATCTGAGTGTTTTAACTATATATAAGAATACTAGGCGAAAGGCTGCTAGCAGAACCTTTTGAAGGTTATCTCATTCAAATCTGTTCTTTTGGCATGTGCAGAGAAAAAAGGATGTTGACATCGAAAATAGTATATATCATAGTTTTCACCTATATTCTGTGACTCGGGCAGCCCCGAGCTCATCCATTTTTACCGGGTGTCCCAAAATCGATTGATGGATTTTAAAAATCAATAACTTCCAAACGGTGACAGATATTTAAAAAATCCTTCCAGGAGGGTTATGTATGATGTCAGTTTTTTACTGTGATTCTTGATTTTACTTCGAATTTCAAACAGTAGATGGCACTGTGAGCAATAGGCACTCAGTCCAGACCCGCCTTTTGGTACTTTGGGATTTGTTCAATACATTTTAATTTCCTTTTTTCGCGTGGAAGAAGAGAGAGGCCGAAAAAAATCGACCCTGGATTTAGCGGCTATAGCTTGCAGCGCCATCTATCAATGCTATTTGTTACTAAAACTGAGAATTGGAGCATAAAAACTCCTGACATCTTGCAAAACACTCCTGCAAGATTTTTTTAAATATGTGTCACCTTTTGCAAGTTATAGAATTTTAAAATCCAACAGTCATTTTTGAGTCACCCGGTATATACAGATGTTGTTTAAGAGCCCCTAAAAGATGGCTATGTCATGCAACGTTTTCCCTATTTACGTGATGGCTACATCTCTAAGCCTATGAGATGAAATGTCATCATCATTATATATAATTTGACTTATATCAGTGCTATCACTAGTTCCAACTTTTTGCGATGAACGTTGCAGATATAGTACAGATTCTACAGTATAGAAACACAATAATTTATAGTTAATGTCTAATAAAATATATATCGGTCCAAATTTTCTAGATGAATAACTAACAGATTTCCATGTATAGTTGCATGTTTTAAAATTCAAATATCACTGTTAACTCTCGTTTAGTATGCTTACTGACTGTTTGTTTATAATAGCGGTAATAAAATTAATATATAAAAAATTATACTGGGTGTATCAGGATTGATTGTTCAAATTTGGTTGAAGATAGAAAATAGCAAAAGAAGACAATCCCACACAGGAGTGTATGGGCAACTTCCACAACTTCTGATCACACGCAAAGATCTCTGGCAAGTACAGTCAGTTATAATTCGAAGAGGGAGCTTTGCAGCAGTAACATGGATCATTATACGTTAATGAATATACAGATATGAATATAACTTACGGTGCGATAGGGGAAAGTGGTGGGAGATCTGCAAAAAATTATACAGAATACTCTCTCAACAGGTGCAAACCCTAGCATAAAATGTTTCCACGTGTTTATAAACATCTGAAAAAGAAGGAAAACGTTCATCGTTCAGTATCCGCTTCACTGTTTAGTGAGAAATACCAAAGCGCGAGCAATATCTTTTCTGATGTCTTGATTGTTCTTTGACAGACTAGTAGATGCAACTAAACACCGGTACTTTCGAATCAGCTTGATCTACTACTTCAGTACTTCAGGACACATAGTTATAAAAGAGGACGAGCATACTTCAAGCTAAGATATTACACGGATTGTTGTGCTGCTGAATTTAGCTTTTTTTTTTTTAGTCAAAGTACATATCTATAAAAAAGAAGTTTTGAAGTCTGTTAGATTAAATAAATAATCTTATGAATGTGCATTTTAATAAATTATGCATATCAATATAGATTTAGGATTAAAATTTTCATGTGATACAAATTAATTTAAGCGTATTTTTTACTTAATTCTTTACTATATGATTTTTTTCCATATTTACAAAACAAAAAATGATAATTCCTTACTCGTGTAAAAGAGGTTTTTTTTCAACTATTTTATATTACTTATGAACTTGAAGCATAAGGTTTCTTCAGTTTCATCCACTCTGAAATAAAACAAGACATTAATAAAATAACTGCATTATTGCCCAAACAATAGGCTCACTAAAATTCAGTGTAAAATAAAATGTGTATGATATTTTGACGAATAGAGTCATACAGTAGCTTACATTATATTCATTTCATTCTTCTATTTTCTTGCGATCAAGGAACAAGGTTCATTTTCGAGAGTTGCGCGAAGCACGGCTAGAATCGCTAAATTAGCGATTCTAGCTGGCCAAAATTATTTTTTGCGTCAATATAGTAGCATCACCATGAAATTGAAAAATGTTGCTGATATTAACTATTGAATTTCAGATATTGCAAAATGTAGCGTGTAGCAGTCATAATTTCGTTACAGGGACATTCAAAAGTATTTCATTATATTACGGCCTATGGGGGAAAATCGCTTGCTGTGGTTTTTAAAGATGTTTCATAATTTCAAACACTTTGAAATTTATATACATATTTATGAAGTGCACTACAAGATGATTCCTATAGACTATGGTTTGAATAGCATTTATAGCTCATTTACAGGGACGCTAAAAAGAAATATATTACATTACGGTCTATGAAGAAAAATTGTTAGTGGTGTATTTTGTTCATGTTACATTATTTCAAAAGTATTTAAATTGATATATAGCTCCGAGATGCTCTATAAGATGCTTACAATTGAATATGATGTGACATTCATCTTTCATATACAGGGGCACACAAAATAAATCAGTTATGTTATTCTCTGTATGGACAATAATTAATGGAAATGGGTTTTAAGTTGTGGAACCCCCTTTTAAATTATAAAAGCTACACACTATATACAATTAAATTGCATACTATTACTACTGTGTATAAATTCTATAAATCATATAGAGAGCAGCACAAAACATCTGAAGTACTTTTCCGTTTGTTGACGTAAATTGCTGACGAGGAATTTTCAACTGTGCTAGGCGTTCACTAAGTGTTCTAAATTTTAGCATATAGTGAATTATACGATAAATCTATTGTTCATATACAGGGATGTAGAATATTTTTAGCTATGTTTTCGACTTTGGTTGAAATTTTGTTTTCAGACGTGTTATATGTTTTACAAATTATTACTTAGACATCGTTTTCCACGTAATTAAGCTAGGAAATTTTATTACAGTAGTCCGAATGCGTTGAAAAATGTTTCATAATCTGATTCACGCATGATTCTGCGTTCTTGATAATTTTAATGATACTTTCTTAACGGAATGGAAGCTAAAGTGATAAAACTATTTTTGTATTATTGTAACAAATACTAAAATTTCTTCTTCTAAAATTTAAGATGCGTAACAAACATTCGACAGCTTTAATGAAAATTGCTGTTTTGTGTATTCTGTTGTATATTTATATTTATCTCTGCACACAGGAACATTATGTAAAGAATGGGAATTATACGATATCATGAGAAAATTAGTACATTATTTTTTGCATAGTATCAAATCTGAATTTGGAGAATTTGTCAGGATCAATTTTGTAACCACTCGAAATTTGCAGCCAAGTAATATATTTTGAATGCTTTTTGTCCTGAGATATCTACAATACTACGGGCAATTTTTATCCAAATTTGGTCATAAATTTAAACATTCGGTCTTGCAAAACTTCGTATGCTCTTAGTTGTAATTTTACCCTATAAACAAAGTTCTTTCAACCAAATTCACATTTTCGTTAAATTTTAAGTCTTGTTTCCGTTGCATAATGATGTAAAAGTTTATTTATGTGACTAACTTATATCTACAATACTAAGGTCAATTTTTATCCAAATTTCGTCATAAATTTAAACATTCGGTCTTGCAAAACTTCATGTGCGCTTCATTGTAATTTTTCTCTATAAACAAAATTCTTTTAACCAAATTCACATTTTCGTTAAATTTTAAGTCTTGTTTCCGTTGCATAATGGTGCAAAAGTTTATTTATGTGACTAACTTAAATTCTGCTGTCTTTCATTAAAAAAAATGGTACTTGAATTAAAATTTCAAAAATATTTATTTAGACTTAATAAGCTAAAAACAATTCTAAAAACTGGGAGGGCATCTAGGGGCAGACAAATTAAATTGGAACGGAAAGGTAAAAATCTATCCTATTTAATTATATAAACAATTGGGCTTAATCGTGCTCTATCATATAACTCTTTCTATATTAAATCTGAAAAATTAAAAAAAAAAATGCAGAGTTTTTTGCGACATTAAATATGAAATAACAGCTGATATGTGCAAACTTTATGCACATAAATCCGATAAAATAAAGTCCATATTTTGTTTGGAAGCGTCCATAATCAAGCAGTACATTGTATTCCACTTCAAGTAAGAGATTAAAGAACTATACTCAAATTGATTGATTTGTTCCCAACTAAGAAGCACAAACTTTGCGCTAGTCTATGGACCACACAATTATATTTATATCAAAACAAATAGCAGTGTGCAACGCCTTAACTAATGAGCTATAACAGGCAACAATATAAATTACACTAGGATAAACTTTTAAAAATCGACTTTTGGCCAGCTAGAATCAGTAAATCCCCCACCGTGCGACGCAAGGTGAAAGATAGAGAATGGATCACTTATGATAAAAAATGCTGTTGGAGTGTAGTTGCATTTCATTAAAATACATTGACTTAAAAAAAGAAAAATAAAGTTGATCTGCTTCTACATATAACATTATCTATAAAACAAACCATAAAGTTCATTTATTTATTTATTTATTTATTTATTTATTGTAAAAATAAAAAGTTCAAATTTAATCATTATATTTATTTTTATATATGAAAATTAAATTAATAAAGGAAATAATAATTTAAAAAAAAACTTGCGAAGAACATATATTATAATTTTTGTGGAAAAAAAAAAAAAGAAGAAAATGTAGGTCTTAAATTTATTACTCTTTTCTTTTGTTGATTTTTATCGTATATTAATATAAAAAATCTTGACAAACGTTTATCGCTTTTTCATACAAAAACAAAACTAGTATGATTTTGCTAGGTAACACCTGCAGCAAGCAAAATGATGCATTGAGATTATCCACTAAAGGATTTTTATGCCACATCTGGTTCACCCAGGAACTATTATCTTTTTATGTCTTGAAGTTTTTCATAAGAAATATTTTTTAAATTTGTTGCTTTATTCATTCAATGTAATTTTTAAAACTAACATTGTAATTTTTTGTAAAAAAAGATGATATTTGAAAGGAAGTAATTGAATAAATTTTAAATCATGATAGTATGATAAATAAAACATGATATTATGTATAAAAAATCTATTAAAAATTTCCTTGGTATACATAAAATAAATAATTTCTTCTAGTATGCTTTTAAAATTTTTAACTTTGTTATTTTTTATTAATATTTTGGCGTTCGAATTTGGATCAGGTCCATTACGTGACCCGATGTGAGCTGGGGTCTTCATTCTTTTCTTTCCTGCAATGCACGGTCTCCCCCTCCAAGATGTAATTGGCACTTTTACTTGGCGCGTACGAGATGCGTGCGATAATTATTTTAACCTTCCACCGTGAAGGGAAAGCAGTGGTAAGGTTTGTTTAGGGGGTTGTATTCTTATTAAAGTAGAATAACAAGTTAGTAGATTGTATATTCAGTTTATAATACGATAGAATATTTACATTTCGCGATTGTTTAAAAATTGTTTTCGGGTCGTTTACTTGTCTTCGAAATTTTGTCACATTATAATTTTCATGTATAGTAGTATCAAATAACATCTTCAGAAATAGGAGATCTTTAGAAAAAGTGAGGTAAAAATAAATTATGAGATTTTAAAAAGGTACTTTAGCAATGTCAATTTTAAAGGGGGGGGGGGGCGAAATCATAAGAAAAAATATAATCCATTTAATAAAGATTACATCAAGCGCTTTTTCTTTTAAATACTTTATTATAATGCTAGAATACTCACAATTTATTCGCTACTTATAAATTCAAATTCTCTTGCATCACTAAGACCATTAAACTTAAAAAATGCACAGAATCATAACACTTTGTTCTTACCTAGATATTTCTTTTTAACACACTTCCCAGAAAAATTAAGAGTTAACTTCCACAAATAGTAAAATGAAAAAAAGAATACACTTTTTGTTATATTTTACTCTATTCCTGCTAAGCATTCTTTAAAGCATTTTTTATTTTCATTTGGAAAAATATTCAAACTGTATATTTGCATTTTTCTATAAATGCAAAAGATCTATCTGACAATGCCAAAGTTGGCTATTTCAGCCGAATAGACAGGAAGTGACAACGTGGCAGGCAAGGTAGGAAAACTGCCGTTATTCAACAACAATTCTCATAATTCAAAAGGAATTTATCGAAAATGATTATTAAAAATATTCGATGACAAAGCACTTCAATAGTCATATAACGATTAAATTGATTGATATAAAATTAATGCATATATATATATATTTTTTTTTCCACACCAATTTGAAAATGTCTTCATCAGTTAAATGAAGTTATTTTATTTTCTCTTTGGGACTAAAAAAGAAAGAAAGAAAAAGAAGAAGTACAGAAAAAAAGAAAGAAAGAAGAAGGCGTACTTGAATTTGGCTTAAAAATGAATGCAAGCAAAAATATATAAATAATTTTTAAAAAGTAATTTCTCAACGACAAAAATTTTTGGCCCACCACCTTCCTCCAGTTGTAGCGTTATATATCACTAGGGGAAGCATAACAGGCTTCCCGGGTTATAGAGTATAGATTAAAACCATTTTTTTTAAATTGAAAGCTCTAATAGACCTTTTATATTTGATTTGTTTTATTTTAGATACCACCTAACAATACGAAAAATTTCGGAATTCAAATAAGGATCTGAAATTTATTAAAAGCGATAGTTTAGTATTGAGCTGGTGCCATGAATTAACAGCCGATATGTATAGTAATATGCCAATATATGTACAGGTATATATGTTAAATAACTAAAAATATCAATAAAAAAAAATCTAAGACATTTAATCACATTACGCGCTTTGAACCACTTAAATTATCAGAATAAATAAATAAAAAAACACTCTTATAAATAGCGATTTTTGGCGATTTCTTCGGCTATTAATTCATGTCACCAGCTCAATACTAAAGTATGGTAAATATATATATACTAGAAAGCAGGGTTCGCAAAGCTGGGCCCAGTTTGAAAAAACCCAGTGGGTTTTTTCAGAATGGGCCCACTTGAAAAAGCCCACTGAAAAACCCATAAAGTGGGTTTTTTCAATTTTCAGATATTTAAAAATTTAAACAACATATACATTTAATAAATTTAAGTCATTTCAGTTAATTTTGAAAAAATATTAATATATAAAAGCCATTACATACACATCTGAAGTAAAATAAGAATGTATTTCAGCACATTGAAATACTTTACTAACATAGAACCTAGTAGGCAACATAGTAGTACATAATTATAGGTATGTCTTTATATAAAAAATTCAAATCAACTATATTCATGAAAATAAAAACTATGTATTTTTACATTCTTTTATCTTTACAAGAAGAAAGTATTAGATTCGTGAAAAATTTCGACTTCCAGTTCATGATGGATTTATGCATTTTAAAAAGGTCCTGAAGATAATTTGATAGTTTTTAGAAAATGACTGACTGTATGTGAAAAAAATTTTGCGGGTACTCTATTTCAAGAACTAATGCACAGAATTTCACAAAACTTTAGATTGAGTTAGACCTGGATGTAAACTGGTGCTGATTAGTTTTTGGTGTATACTGCCCAACAGGTGGCACTGCTATGCTGCATTTATCTCAATTTTTGCAATAGCTTTATCTCAAGAACTAATGCACGGATTTTCATAACACTTCAGATTCAGTTACAAGTTAAGTTGTTGCTTATTAAATTTTGGTGCATATTAACCAACAGGTAGTGCTGCTATGATGCATTTTTCGCGATTTCAGCAATAACTCTTATCTCAAGAACTAATGTACGGACTTGAATAAAAATTTAGATTCAGTTAAACCTTGATATAAACTGGTGCTGATTAGTTTTTGCTGTATATCGCCCAAGCGGCGCTGTTGTGCTGCATTTATCTCAAGAACTAATAATGCATGGATTTTCATCAAACTTCAGATTCAGTTAGATGTTGACGTAAATTATTACTGATCAGGTTTTGTTGTAAATTGCACAACAGGTGATACTTATATCTCCTTGTTAAATGCATTAAATTCAACAAATTTATATTTTACAATCCTCATGATGGGCATAAATTGTCATTTAATTTGGCACTGTGATAGTGAATTTTGAATTATTAACATGTATGAGATAGAAGAAACTTTTGGGATTGGCACATCCGACAAGTTTACCCCTTTTATTCTTCCTACTTATATATTTTAAATTTTAATATTCTATTCATTATTTGATTTAAAGAAAATTAACAATTTTATATCTTCTGTTATATTTAAAATTAATTTGTGAGAAACACTGACATTTAATTAATTTAAATTCATATAATTTATACAATTTATAACTTGTAAAATAACATTACAATTATATTGTATATAAGGGAACAATGTATTTTTTTATGTATAGTGTATATAATATATAGAAAATATATTATACAATAATATAATTACGCATGTATTATACTTTTGAAAAAGCCCGATTTTCCCCGTGGAAAATTGGGTTTTTCATGAAAAACCCCGAAAAACCCCATGTGGCTTGGGTTTTTTCAGAAAAACCCGGGTTTTTGCGAACCCTGCTAGAAAGGTAGCCCGTCAAAAATGACGGAAATTTAGATATAAAGATACCGGGTGTCCCAAAAAGTACTGACTGATTTTAAAATTCAATAACTTCCAAACGGTGACAGATATTAAAAAAAATTCTTGCAGGAGGGTTATGCATAAAGTCAAAAGTTTTTTTACAGTGATTTTCGATTTTAGTTCGAATTACAAACAATAGATGGCGCTGTCAGCAATAGTCGCTAAATACAGGCTTGATTTTTGGTCCTTTCTGTTGTTCCATGCAAAAAAAAGGAGATGGAAATGTATTATCCGGGCCACGAAGTACCAAAAATTGAGCCTGTATTTAGCGACTATTGCTTACAGCGCCATCTATTGTTTGTAATTCGAACTAAAATCGAAAATCACTGTAAAAAAACTTTTGACTTTATGCATAACCCTCCTGCAAGAATTTTTTTAATATCTGTCACCGTTTGGAAGTTATTGAATTTTAAAATCAGTCAGTCCTTTTTGGGACACCCGGTATATACAACTCATGTGCAAGAATATGAGTTTTCTCGCTTGTTCCGCAGTGATAGATGAAAGTAACACATTTTAAGAGCGGAACACATTTATGAAAAACTGTGTACAGTAGAAGACCACTAATCTGCACAGTTTGGTTCCAAGTTTTTTGCAGATTTGAGGCTTTTTGCGGTCATGTCTATTCAATCTTTGTTTAAATTTTTTTAAATTCATATATTGGACAATTTAGATTGTTGAGCCTTAAAAATAAATAAATAACACACTTGAAGTAAGGTTAAAAACTATTAAATTATCGTATACGATTTCATTAAATGGTATTATATGGTATTATATGTGTGTGCTTCACAATCTTGGTTACGACTTTGGCGAAATTGGCTGCAACTTGTCATAATCCTAATAGTGTGGGCCGCTATAACAAAAAAGTAACCAGTTTTTAGTAAAATTTCTGATATAAAGTAGCTTTCAAATACTTGTGTAAAATTGCAGGCCGTTCTCGTGTTATGTCAGTCCTAGGAATAATATTTCTAACACTGAAGATTTTCCATGTATATATGGAATTTAGAAAAGCTTCTCCAAAAGAAAGGTCCTGAAATGACATTGTAATTCCTCTAACTTCAAAGTTTAATCGGGCCCTGATGTTGAGTACTGAAATCTAATAAATACAGTTATTTTGAATATTACAACAAAATTAAACAGTTAAACTTATTTAACTTAAATCCGCTGTTACTTCCCGATGTTATTTTTTAGTATTAAGAAAGAAAATTATTTAAAATTTTCAAATCATGCATTTATGATTTTTTTCCGTCTTTAATAACTAAATAATGAAAAAATAGGCTTTTGTTCTGAGCTCATAAATATGACAATAAAATAATGTAACAAAGAACCATTGCAAAATTAAATCTTTGTTATTACAAACAATAAACAAACGATACCGCCACCATTTTACCTACTATGACGTCATTAGAATATTGCCCATTGATTGCTGGAGAACTTACTTTGTGAATGATTACCTCAATGATTTAATATTTTTGACGTTTCACGATGAATGAATCACTTGTGTTTGTTTAGGTTTATGGGATGAGATATTAAGCTGTGAACATAATTTCAATTTAAGTTATCCAAGGATATATGTATTTTTAATCGAAATTAAAAACAATGCTTTGATCTCGAAATAAAAATTTTAGTTTGTATAATTTGTTATTTCTGTTAATTATTTATTTAAGTACTTTTCCATTATAGCGCATTTTTAAAAAAAGCTTGGCGCGATTCGGGCATCAGAAAGTGAGATATGTTGCGAAAATATATAAACAGCTATGAAAAGAAATCTAATGAACTTTTATCGGCACAGATGTTATTCGCCCCATATTGGCGCGATTTTTTTCGGTTGCCAATTTGGCGTAAACATCAACAGCATAAACAACATAATCGGGTTACCACATCAAGCAAAATAACGACACTTTGGCGCAAGTTAAGTACCCGTTGCCTATATGTTATTGGCGTCAGAAAAAAATCGCGCCAATATGGGGCGAATATGACATCTGTACCCTTTTATCTTTGTTTATATATGCACTTATATACATAAAAAAATCGTTTCTAAATATATATATATATATATTTTTAAACAAATTACGGCACAGATTTCAGATATGAACCGGGATACCTAACTGGCGCCAAAATGGTGTTATTTTTCCTGCTGTGGTAACCCGGTTATTGTTTTTTATTTATTAATAAATTGTTTATTTACTTTTATTTTCTGTTTTTTAATTATATAAACTGCTTTGTTCTATAGTTATTATTCAAACTTTGGAACAGATGTCATATTCGCCCCATATTGACGCGATTTTTTTTGGTTGCCAATTTAGCGAAAACATCAACAGCATAAACAACATAATCCGGGTTACCACATAAAGCCCTTTGGCGCAAGTTAAGTACCCGTTGCCTATATGATTTTGGCGACAGAAAAAAATCGCGCCAATATGGGGCGAATATGACATCTGTACCCAAACTTTTATTTATTTATAGTTATTTCCTTTTCAAAATGATAGCAAATAATTGAAAAATATATAAGTAACTGGTATTCGAAAGCGAGATTTCTGCCAAATTGGTGTCATAGAAAAATAACGCCAACCCCCATGCGTATACGCCATCTGTGCAAAAATTACTTCTGTTTCTTTATAAAAATGGGTAAATAGCTTTTTTTATATTAAATTGTCGGCAGAGATGTCATATACGCCCATATTGGCGCGATTTTTTTTGACGCCGATGTCATATACGCACCGGGTACTTAACTGGCGCCAAAGTGTCGTTATTTTGCTTGTAATGGTAACCCGAATGTTGTTTATGCTGTTGATGTTTTCGCCAAATTGGCGTCGGAAAAAAATCGCGCCAATCGCGTATATGACATCTGTGCCAAATTGTATACATATGGAAAAAATTGCTTGTGGGTATGAAGCAGTAAATAGGTTGCCAGAAAATACGTTGGCAAACTTCTTTCTCGCCAAGAAACTTTTTTCCGAAGTATTGTACATAAGCAATGATTGCTAGAAATGCATTTTTAATTATGATATGCGCTTATATATTTCACTACATTTATGCATACTATACTGTGTGTATAAATGCTACAGTTCATATGCAGGGCTACACAAAAGAATTCGTAAGGGTCACTGAGTATGAGAGTAAATTGCTTAAAGGTGATTTTTAAAGGAGTTATGGATTTTTACGCTGAACTGCATTTAGTTTCCTAAAAATTGTTTGTAGAATATAGATAAAATGATATACATGGTCACGCAAAGAATTGGATACATAACCGTCTATGGATGATAATATCTGGAAATGTGATTTCAGTAGTTTTAAGAGTAGTTTAAATTAAATTTTAGCTAAATAGTGGCATGTAATAACGGTTGACTATGGACGGTAACTGTTGAAATCAATTTTAAAATTTTTTTATGCATTTTCTAAAATGTTTACTTAGTTATTTGCTACTTCTTAGTTATACCGTAGACCAAATTACTGTCGCGAAATTGTAAGATTAATTGCCAATAATGGTTGCCATCAATTAATTAATCGTAAGATTAAATGCCAATAATGGCCCAATAAAACCATTAATTCGACGTTTTATTTGTATTTGTGTTAATGTTTTACTATTGATTTGACGATTTATATAATTTGGCGAAATTGGTCGACGGGATATCTAAGAAGTAACGTTATCTTATTTACCGTATTTCCCTAAATAACGAAGTTTTGTTAAAGCATTCAGGATGTGTTGGAAAGTGTTTCATATTCTATGCTTAACGCATGATTTTTCTTTCTTCTTTAGTCTTAGTTTGCATTTATTTTATTCTTAATTTTTGAGTCTTATACTGCTTTATAGAAACTTTGGCACAGTTTTCATATACGTTATCATATGTTGGCGCGATTTTTTTTCGACGCCAATTTGGCGAAAACATCAACAGCATAAACAACAACATCTGGATTACCATATCGAGCAAAATTACTACACTTTGACGCCAGTTAAGTAGCCGTTGTGTATATGACATTGGCGTCAGAAAAAAATCGCGCCAATATGGGGCGTGACATCTGTGCCGAAACTTTAATATTTAATGTTTAAACTCTTCGCTCCACTCCCCTTACATATAGTACAAACTATAACACGGACAGCGCAAAATAATAGACAATTTGGTACTTTTCCACTGTAGGGGCGTTGGCATTTTTTAAAAAAAAGCTTGGTGTAATTTGGGCATCAGAGAGTGAGATTTGGGTACTTTTCCATTATGCGGACACCATTGTCGCCAAGCGTAATAGTTGGCGCAAAATCGTGAATTGAAGCATTTGAAAAATAAAAGAAAAACCATTGTCGATACTAAAGTGAGCATTTAAAAAATATAACATTTGAAAATTCCAGATTTTTACGAACTATTTCATCAAATCACAAATATATACTTAAAATAAGTGAACAAATAACTGCTATAAAATAAATCAATAAAATAAAACTCATATTAAACTGCTGGCATAAAATTACAAATATCTTTTAGCATTTTGAAATAATTGGCGCATTAGCATACATTTTGGCATGGTGTCCGTATAACGGAAAAATATCGAGATTTGTTGTCAAATCATATAAACAGCTATGAAAACAAATTTGATGAGCGTTTTTGTTTGTTTTATATGTATATTATTGATGTTTTTATGTACAAATTACATCTGTTTCTGTATAAAATTAGAGAAACGGCTTTTTTATGTTAAGTAAATCGTATAAATATCGAAAAAAATGCGTGTGTATGTAAAATGAAACAGTGAATAGGTTCCCGGAAAATATGTTACCAAATTTCCTTTTTCGCCAATGCACCTATACTGGAAAAATACCTAAAGCACATTAAAATCACGCAGTTAGGAGCTCACACAGTACACCGTTGTCTATTGGCGGTTATTTTATTAGTAGCATCGGGCGGAAGATGTAAAGATGTACTTTAAATTCTCACTCATAGATTTCGAAAAAATGTCTTAAAAGAGTGGAGTTTAAATTAAATTTCGATGACCTCCATTATGAAAGATTAATGGTTTTAAATGGGAATTTCGCCAAATTAGCCAGCTATCGCCTAGTTGGCTAACATTTGGCGCTACTGTGGTAACCCTGCATTAATATTATTCAACAATTACTCATTTCAATGAGGCGGTCCTACCGGAATAGTGAGGGACACACAGAGACTTGGATTTTATATAAATAGATATATACATTTTTTAAAGTAAATGTAAAAAATATTTTTTTTTTTCATTTTAAAAATTTACTTCTAAAAAAGTACTTATATTAATGCAACGTGACAGCATGTTTAATGTTTCATCTATTTATTGCATTTGAAACCATTTCTTGTGTCTTTTATTGTATATATTTCTTTTCTTCTTTTTCTTTTTTTTAACACTTTAGGAATAAATCCAAATTTTCAATATGAATGATGAGTAGGGGAGCTAGGGGATGAATGGGACAAGGGATGGATGGGACATTCTCAATATTTCCGGCAATAAACATTTATTTTAAATTGCTTCCTATCCCCATATAAGGCTCTACCACAGTGTGCTTCAGAACTAAAAGTATGACCACATTGCTGTTTTCATTTTCCTTCAAAGTTGCATTTTCTGAAATCTCTGCTTAAAAGTAAGTTTTTTTTACACTTGACGATGTGAAATATCTTATACAATATAAAAAATTAAGCTATGTTGTAACTATTTATTTTAAGGTTCAATATCGATAATTAAACTGAATTAATAGTAACCATTATGACAAAATAATTTTTGAGGTAAAATGGCTGAGAAGGGAATATATGCATCATGGGGATGATTGGGACATTTCAAATGGGGATGAGTGGGACATTCTCATTTATCCCAGAGATGGTGAAAATTTTATTTGTTAACTAAATAGTATTATATAGGTTGATAAATTAATAATTTACGTTAATTAATTATATTAAATAGCATTATATGAGTTGTTATTGTTTAAAATTTCTGAGTGTTATTTATTGTATTGTAATAATTATTAATGGATTATCAAAAAATTGGTACTAAAACTTAATCAAAATAGATAAAATTGTTAAAAATAGTATATGTTTTATATAAATTTATGTTTATTGATCAAATGGGGGAAATTATATTGAATTTTGAAATGTTGCACAAATAAATCCCCACCCCTAACATATTGGGTCGATCGGAAAGTCGTGTTGTGTTGGTAAAATTAATTCGTACCGGAAAATTCTATCATTTAATTATTAGACATTGATTCCGATATCTAATGTCTAATAATTACTGGGCAGAATTTTCTGGTGCGAATTGATTTTCCCAACACGACACGACTTTCCCATCGACCCAATAATTTCCGTTCTGCATGATACGTTTAATTAATATTAATTAATAAGTTATGATTGAAAATTATTAGCTATGCCATACTTAAAAGACATTTTGCACTTTTATTTCAAATCTAAAATGTCTCATAAGTGGGAAAAAAGAACAGATTGATAGCTGAAGTCTGCATTAAAAGTTAAAACTGCAATAAAAGAAGTTTTTGAAAAAAAAAAAAAAAAAAAAAAAACATCGATTCGTGCTGTTACAAATATAATTACATATAAGGTTATAATTATAAATTTTAATTTGGTAAAATTGAATACAGGGAGAAAAATCTTTGTGTCCCATCCATCCCCATTAGTGTCCCATTCATCCCTGCTGTGGGGATGATTGGGACAGGGAGGAACGTTTTTTTAAATTCATAATATTTTTCTGAATAAATCATAATCTAGAATAAATATTGTTCATATATGTTGTCAAATACCTAATGTATGAAATGTCATATATAATATTGATAATAACTTAAGTAAAAAAAATAAAAATAAATATTTTTGTGAAAATGTCCCATTCATCCCCCATCTCCCCTATGTATTAAATTTACATACTCATATTATATTTGAAATATATACATAATTATATGTGATACAGTTTCTGGATTAATTTGGCATTTTTTAACTATGTATATATTTCAAAATAAATATTTTTCTGTGCTTGCTCTGACTTTAGAAGTTCGACTCTTGTGTCTTGTCGCTTTTTACTTTCTTCTATCTTTACAAGAAGAAAGTATTGGATTCATGAAAATTTTCGACTTCCGGTTTTTGACGGATTTACACGTTTTAGGGGTCAGAGATTCCAAAAACATGTTTTTACAAAATGTCTGTCTGTGAGTCTGTCTGTCTGTCTGTCCGTCTGTCTGTCTGTATGTGACACAAATTTTGTGGGCGCTCTATCTCAAGAACTAATGCACGGAATTTAATAAAAATTTATATTCTGGTAGTACCTGATATAGATATGTGCTGATTAGTTTTTGGTGTAAATCGCCCAGCAGGTGGCGCTGCTATGCTGCATTTTGCAGGATTTCCGCAATAGCTCTATCTCATGAACTACTCCACGAATTTTTATAAAACGTCAGATTCAGTTGTTCCTTGATATGAGTTGGTGCTGTTTACGTTTTGGTTTAAATCGCCCAGCAGGTGGCGTTGCTATGCTGCATTTTGCAGGATTTACACTATTTTCGCAGTAGCTCTATCTCAAGAACTAATACACACATTTTCATCAAACATCGGATTTAGTTAGTCCTTTATATGAAATTATGCTGACTACGTGTTGGTGTAAATAGCCCAATAGGTGGCGCTGCTGTGCTGCATTTAGAACGATTTCCTCAATAGCTCTATCTCAAGAACTAATGCACGAATTTTGATCAAACTTCAGATTCAAGTACACCTAGATTAATATTACTGCTGATTATGTGTTGGTGCAAATCGCTCAACAGGTGGCGCTTCTATGCTGCATTTGTCATGATTTGCGCAACAGCTCTATCTCAAGAACTAATGCACGAATTTTCCCCAAATTTCATATTCAGTTAGACGTTGACATAAGTTGATGATGATTAGGTTCTGGTGTAAATCACCCTATAAGTGGTGCTGCTATGCTAAATTTTGCTGTATTTACACGATTTCAGCGATAGTCATATCTCAAGAACTAAAGCATGGAATTTCATCTTTTTAGAATCATTATGATGAGCATAGGTTGCCATTTAATTTTGGTAAAGTGATAACGAATTTTGAAGTATTGACATGTATGAGGTAGAAGAAAGTTTTGGGATTTGTACATCCGACTAGTTTACTTTCTTCTTTCTTTACAAGAAGAAAGTATTGGATTCGTGAGAATTTTCGAATTCCGGTTTTCGATGGATTTACACGTTTTAGGGGTCAGAGATCCCGAAAAAATATGTTTTTAGAAAATTTCTGCTTGTGAGTATGTCTGTGAGTCTGTCTGTCTGTATGTATGCCTGTGTGTGAGACAAATTTTGTAGGCGCACTATCTGAAGAACTAATGCACGGAATTTAATAAAAATTTATATTCAGTTAGTCTCTGATATAAATTGGTGCTGATTAGTTTTTGGAGCAAATCTCTCAACAGTTGGCGCTGCTATGCTGCATTTTTTACGATTTCCTTAATGGCTCTATCTCAAGAAATAATGTACGGATTTTCGTGAAACTTCAGATTCAGTTAGTCCTTGATATGAGTTTATGTTTACTACGTTTAGGTATAAATCGCCCAACAGGTGGCACTGTTATACATCATTTTTCCTTATTTCCCCAATGTCTCTATCTCAAGAACTAATGCGTGGACTGTCATCAAACTTCAGATTCAGTTAGTCCTTGATATGAGTTGCCGCTGACTACGTTTTTGTGTAAATCGCGCAACAGCTGACGCTGCTATGCTGCATTTTTCCTGATTCCCGCAATAGTTTTATCTCAAGAAGATCACGGATTCTAATCAAACTTCAACTTCAGTTATCAAGTTGACTTAAGTTGTTGCTTATTAGGTTTTGGTATATATCGCCCGACAGGTGGCGCTGCTATGCAGAATATTTCACGATTTCCGCCATAGCTCTACTCAAAAACTAATGCACGGATTTTCACGTAACTTCAGATTCCGTTAGAAGTAGACATAAGTTGTTGCTGATTAGATTTCGGTGTAAATCATCTAACCGGCTGTATTTTTCAGGAAGTATTAACATGAATGAGGTAGAAGAAAGTTTTGGGATTGTCACATCCGACTAGTTTATATTGTCTTTAATTTTAAAATATTAAATCCAAAATTGATGAAAACTTTTGGGATTGTCACATCCGACTAGTTTATATTGTCTTTAATTTTAAAATATTAAATCCAAAATTGATGAAAACTAGTCGGATGTGGCAAACCCAAAACTTTCTTCTATCTCATGCATGTTAATACTTCCTGAAAAATGCAATATAACAGCGTCGCCGGTTAGGTGATTTACACTAAAATCTAATCAGCAACAACTTATGTCAATTTCTAATTGAATTTGAAGTTTGATGAAAATCCGTGCATTAGTTTTTGAGATAGAGCTATTGTGGAAATCGTGAATAATGCAGCATGGCAGCGCCACCTATAGACGATTTACACCAAAAAGTGATCAGCACCAGTTTATATCAGGCACTAACGGAATATAAAGTTTTATTAAATTTCGTTCATTAGTTCTTGAGATAGAGATCCCACAAAATTTGTGTCACACACAGACAGACATTTTGTAAAAGCATTTTTCCGTGATCTCTGACCCCTAAAACGTGTAAGTCCGTCGAAAATCGGATTTCGAAAACTTTTACGAAGCCAATACTTTCTTCTTGTAAAGATAGAAAAAAGTAAAAAACTGAAATACTTTTATTTGGGGCTTTAAAGGGAAATATTTGGCACTTTGGAAATATGTCAGAGTTTGTTTAAAATTTTACGTTGATTACAAATCGCTCTAATAATCTTTTCTGCAAGTATCATGTATTTGTGTTAAAAAATGAGTCAGAATTTTTTGCGTTGATTCTAGTGTCCTATGTGTTTCTAAGGTGCCCCAGGATTTTAACTGGAATCTAGAAACGGAAGTATAGAATAACTAAATGGAAAAAGGATTCAAAGAATGAAGATATAATTAAGAGTATAGAGGCAGATTCCAAAAATTTTAATATATCTGTTTTCTGTACACACAGTAGGGGAGACCTAGTTGGCTGCAGGGGTAAGTAGGCGCAGTCTTCATAAATAGCCTGTTTGTAGATAGATTGCGCAACCAGTCACAGAGTACCTTTCTTCTTACTTTTTACAATCCTCAATGTAGTTTTGCAGCATTACCTACGTGCAGTAGACATTTATTACGATTTTTCTGTTTTTTGCACTCATAAGTAATTTTTTGTTGCTTCATTCTTTTTCTAATTTCTAATACTTATCTTAATAGATGCGGTTTAACTTGTGCAGCTTTTCTTAGTGTATGATTAACTGTACCTACCCCATATGTGATTTACTTGGATTATATATGCTTAGATGGTTACGTGTCCCTTTTGTGAAGAAATTCATTATGGGGCTAGTAGGCGCATTGAACACGGGGCAAGTTGGCTCGATGTCTGGAGTGTGCTGGTAGCATGAAAAACAGCAAACACCGAGAAATTGGCTGCAATGCAAGATTTTGGGCACACGAGTCTTGCCCAAACGGAGACACTCGATTTTTTATTTGTGATAACTGTAACCCTGATGATGATATCGAGTAAGATAGAAGTTACACAATGTTAGTGTTTTATTCCTTATTTTTATGTCTGTATAATTTAGAATTTACAATGTACGGCGATAACGCCTTTGTTTAAACTTACTGGTATTAATGAAATTGATTTCTCTTAACTGCGTGTCTTATTTGAGTTTTATTTAAATTTTTATAAAGCGTGTGCCAACTTACCCCATAGGTATAGGCATCTTGCTCCGTGACGGGGTAGGTTGGCGCACAATTTGCCTTTTATTTAGGCTTCCGCTAAATAAAAACTCTAAAAGCTACAAACTCAAAACTCCGGGTATTTATAGCCCAATGCCTGTTCTTTAAAAGTAAAGTCAAAGTTTCATAAAAAACTTAAACAAAAAATTAATAAAAATCAATAACTAAAAAGTGCGCCTACTACCCCCGGTCTCCCCTACTATGCGCATCCATTGTCGAAAGTATTATATGATTTTTTTTTTTTTTTTTTTTTTTTTTTTTTTTTTTTTTTTTTTTTTTTTTTTTTACAGACTTCTACTACACAAATCGTATTATGCGTCCCACCAGTGAAAATGGGCGAGAGTCGCCACTCACTTAAAAACTGGAAACATTTAGAAAAAAAAATCTCTTCGCTAACAATTTAAAAAGAATATTTTATACTATTTCTGTTAGTAACTTTGGCCTCTGCCCCCTCTCATTACTAGATAATGAAAAGTCATCTCTTTCTTTTTAAAAAGGATATTTTAACTTAATAAAGAAAAAAAGTACAAAACAGTTTAATATTAATTTATGGTTCATGAAAGGGGTAAAAACAAATAGTAAGGTGCAACCACACCGGGAAAAAAAGAAAGAAAGAAAAAGAAAGTAAATTAAGGGGGCCATTAACTCCTCCATTTCTACCCCCCCCCCCTTTATATACTTAACAAATCAACCTCCAAATCTATTCAGGGAAGCGCTTTATCAGAATTAACTGGCATACCAAATTATTTGAAGAAAATCGGATAATTCTGCATGAAAAACTCGTTTTTTTCTAAATTAAGGTGGGGGGTGATTAGTCCACCGATTTTCCACCTTTACACTTAACCAATGAACCCCCAAAACTAATCAGGAAAGCGCCTTATCAGATGAACCTATATCCAAAATTTGAAGCAAATCCGATATTTCTATCAAGTGTTATCGCGTTACATACATACAGAACCTTCGGGCACATTATCTCTCAGACTTTGATAGCATGAGGGCTAATATAAAAGTAACAAAAACAAAAAATTATGTATCACGCATAGGTTATGAAACAATTTGCAACGCTAACAGAATATTATTAAGAAATTTAAATCTAACGTAATAATTAAAAAAAAAAAAAAACGTATTCGGGGAAATCTTTTGCAATACTCTGATACCACGAGTTTAAAATGAACATTGAATGCTTATGAGAAAAGAAAAGTGACCAGTCAAACTGATGACATTGAGCTCACAGGTTATTGACACTAATTATATATTACACTCTTATTTCAAAGAATAATGCCCCTCAAAAAATAAAAAAATCGACAAAAAAAAATCATTTAGCTGAATTCAGAGAGGGATTAACCCCCACACACCTTTATACTTGACCAATGAATTTCCAAATCTAATCAGGGAAGCGTCTTATTAAAATTAACCAGTATACCAAATTTGAAGTAAATCGAATAAATCTGCATGAAAAACCCATTTATCTAAATTAAGGGGGGATTAGACCTCCGTTCCCTCCTTCATACTTAATCAATAAACATCCAAATCTAATCAGGGAACCCCTTATCAGAATAAACTGGTATACCAAATTATTTGAAGCGAATCTGATAATTCTGCATGAAAAACACGTTTATCTAAATTAAGGGGGGGGGGGGCATTCTAAATTAAGGTTAAACCTTTATACTTAACCAATGAACCCCTAAAATTAATCTGGGATGCGCCTTATGAAAATGAACCTATTTACAAAATTTGAAGCAAATTGGATATTGCTATCAAGAGTTATCGCGTTACGTACATACAGAGCCTGTGGACACATTAGCTCTCAGGCTTTTACAGCAGTCCTGCCACAGACGTCCACAGGCGACTATTTTTATATTCTGTTCGCACCACTATTTAAAAAAAAATACATTTCGTAGTATATTTTTCTTGCAAATGTTGTCAAAGCGTAAAGCGTATATATATATATATATATCAGTGGCGTGGCGTCCGGTCATCGCTGGATGCGGCGATGACCAAGAAATATTTTAAAACTCTTAATAAGCTTTTAAAACTCTACGATCCAGTTTTAGCAGAACATTTGGAGTTCATGTATAAGTGAAGGTAAGATTTAAAGTTTCTTTTTTGAACATTCAACCATTGAATTTTAGAGTTAATAATTTTTCACCACAAACTTAAATAATTGCGATGACCACCGAAAATTTTCACGCCACGCCACTGATATATATATATATATATATATATAATTTGTTTTGAAAAAGTGGTGCAAAATGGAATTAAAAAATAGTCGCCCGTGGCAGTCCTGTGCGCTAAAAAGTATAAACGTGGTAATACGAAAAGTACTTCTGTCACTGCAAACAAAAATATTGTTTTGAATTAAAAGAAAAAGTGTTTAATAAAAATAAAATAACTCGCAAATATCTCGTGAATACACAAATCAGTACTTATAAATTAATGAACTGATAATACAGATTATTGTTTTATTCTATTTGTAGATTTTTTTTATTATTATTAATAATTTATATCACTAATTTAAAAGGAAATAAAAATAGCCAGATAATTTTTTCTATTTTTCCTTTTCGGCTGTTTTTACTCCTGATGAACAACTATAATAGATTATGAATAGGTTTTTTTATTAATCGGCATCAAACAGCATGAAAAATTTAAATTTTAACGCTTTTAAAATGTTCGAACTGTTCAAGACTATTTTTCTTTATTCAAATTGAAACAATAATGTTGAAACAAAATTGTAACAATGATATTGTAAACAAAACAATCATATTGTTCAGTTAAATTTATACACATTAGTATTCAAGTAATTACAAAAAAAACTTTTTTTATTTATAAGTATTGATGTATTCATTGTTCGTACGGGTCCTTGAATTTCCAGACTGAGAAATTCTTCGGTACCAGTATTTTCTTATAGAAAATCTTTCCTTAAATAAAACGAAATTTCGCGCATTTAAACTAGATTTATTTTTCTGTAAAAAACATTACTCATATTTAGCCTTGAAAATAAATGTACCCGTACAAACCCTGGTATTAGTATTTGTAATAAATAATTTACCATGCATCATAATTTATCAGCTATCGTTATAAAATAATTATAATAATACAGGTCATATATATCTTACAAACTTGCATATATATCTTACAAGTCCTGCAATCCATAAATCTATCCTGCTTAAATTTGTGAAGAATTCCCCGATTAAATGAAATATAATAGAGGGAGAGCGGTTCACTTTGCAGCCGCCAACTGTTTTCATTTGGCCTATTTATCGCCCCTCCTGGCTTCAAAAGAAGAAACAAATGTTTGCGGCAGAAAAATCGGAATTGGGGATAGAGGAAGAAAGATTTTATTCGCTTTTACGGGGCACGTATGGTACGCAATCCTCGAATTTAAATAAATATGTATGTTATTTAAAATGTATGTTTAAAGTATAAACAAAGTAAAATAAAAAAAAAATAATTTATAGTAAACCATTATATTATAATCCACAAAATGCACGTTAGGTTTCAAAATAATCAGACAGAAATGCAAACAAAGATATATATTAATATCTACATTTATTTAAATTCCAGAAGTTCAGATTAATTTAAACGAAGCTGCTTGAAATTAGCAAAAAGAGACATTAATAACATTATTTTATATACACTTTATAATTAATAAATGTTTTTTTTTATTGTATTAAAATATGCTTCAATAATTTATTTTGTCTAGTTTATATAAATCTTTTATTAAATTTTATTTATTTTTTAATTTAAAATTTAAAATTTATTATTTTTATTATTATTGAAATTTTAATTAAAAAATGAATTTTTTTCTTTTATTATTTATTAGATTGAGCATAAAATCAACTTATTTTAAGAATTTTAGCATAAACAGGTGATGCATGGGATTGAAAAGGTTTGTAAATACCTCTCTATTGATAAACAAGTTTTAAAAAATTCCATATACAAATTAATAACATTTTTAAGAGCTTTATCTTAATCTCCATTTTCATGCTAAAAAATATTTACAAGAACTTTATTTAAAATTCTTATTAAATATGCATTTGCTTATGTTAAAATTTGCTTTCGCATGAAATAAAAATTTAAAAAAAAGCTCACAATAATTTAATAAAGCAAATTTAAATTTGCGACATCATTAAAACATTTTTCATTAATAGTTTTAGTTAAAAAATGTTACAAGATGTATTTATTGTGAAAACTTATAAATATATAATTTAATAGTATTTTATTTTCATTTTTATTGTTTTGAGTTTGGAAATTAGACTATTTAAAAATGTATATACCGATTAAGCAAAATAATAATAATAGTTTATCAACATATATATTTATTTGAAACGAAAATATTTTTATTGATTCGTGTATATTAAAATTTCAGTAAAAGCAATAAGGAAACAATATCTCACAAAAGAAATATACATTAATTTAAGGCAGTTCTTAAATTCCTGTTGAAGAAAAGTGTAATTTATTACATATTTTCGGATTGATTCTTAAACTTAATTTCAAATCTTTAGCAGGTAACTTCAACTATTGAAGCGATTTCAAATTGAAGGACGTTTTGCATTTTGTGAGAAATAAATTACTTATCGAGTTATAAGCGTTTTCTTCACATACGACACATTTCGAAAATTCACGTCAATAAATTTGGTTCAAAACACCAACTTTGACAGCATTTTCTGAAATATATTTTGCCTGTAATAAAAAGAGGAAAACGTCATTCGATTACATAAATTCTGTATGAGAACGCCTTCAAATTTCAAGAGTTTTCGAAGAAAAAAAAATTGTGTCGGAAATTAGCTCCTTTGGATTTGGGAACAACTTTGAAATACTGAAACGTCGCGGTGTTTAAAATTAATTGAGTTTAAGCAATTGTGGATAAAAATGCATTAAACATGAGTTCAATGTTCAAACTGCCATATGACTAACACCCCAACTTAAAATAAATAATAGTGATTAATTAACTCATTGAATTAAATAAAGGTCAGCTTATTTAAACACTTAATCATGTTTCCACTCTTTTTCATTCTAAAACCTGCGAAGATATGAATTACAATAATACATATTTCTTAGAAAAAAAACCTAATACATTTAGAAAATTAATTATTATATTAAGGTTTCTATAGCATTCAGTCATATTTTCATATTTTTTATTTATGAAACCTAATAGAATATGATTTATTACATAAAAATTAATTACAGAATAAAAATATAAATTTTTGCTTACGGTATTCTTTTACTCCATGTCATTTTATTTACTTAAAAGTAATTTTACACTGACAGTTATTTTCTTAAAAAACAGTCTTGTGCACGAAGATGACGGTTATTCTGAATCTTTTTTTAAAGCATTTTCCAGAATATTTAAGACCTCAGATATCACTTTGTTAGTGAATGAGTAGGTTTAGTAGATTAAAATAACGTAAATTGTTTATAAACACACACTTAAGAGTAAGAACACATAAAATCGTTTTATAAATTGAAATATGCATATTTTGCTTTTTTTTGTGTTCGTGTTTAAGTTTTATTTACTTGTATTAGTTATACGTTACTATAACTATAGTAGCTGTGACTATAGGTCAATAGTGTGAATCCCCCTCCCCTAAAAAAGAGAGAAATATATTTTTGATATTTTCTTTCAAATCGACGTTCAGGACAAAACATATACAAAATAATAAGAATAATCGTTTTTCATTTTTCTGAAATATAAATTAAAAAAAATAATTATCGAAATATATTATCTATATATGTATGAACCTTATATAATATATATATTTATATATTATATAAAGGAAATATATTTCCTACACATGCCTATCTATATTATAATGTATAAAAATATCCATCCGTAACACTGACATAAATTTGAGGATGGCAACGGCAGAAGGCTAAAATTAAGATTTATCGTAATTTTTTTAAACTAATAAATATTTTCTATTTTAAGAATATCGAATTGGGAAAAAATTCACTTTCAAATTCAATTTGTTAGAAGACTGTAACAATTTTTTTTTAACTGCATCGAAATGTAATATATTTATACTGTCTTTAAAAAAATTTTCCTTTCCCAAATGTATCTCTATCGCGTTCAGACGATTACCAAAATTTAATCCGCATGCATTCATATTAACCTAAATAGTTCAGTATTCTTTCCAGCTTATATTCAAAACGAAATTAAAACATTCATCAGTCGATAAATAAAACAATAAAATAAGGAAAAAACAAATTTAAGACGCGTAATCGAAGTACGCTTTGAAAACACTGATATGAACAGTATCATAAAGAATGAGTGTAAATAGGGATTTTTGGAGATTTCTTCAGCTGTTAACTTATTGGTGCGATGCAAACACAAAAGTACTGCTTTTAATACACTACAAAACTTACTTTGGACGCATTATTGCTATTTTTCATATAAACATGATTTTTCGTATAGTTGGTGGGCATTCCAAGCAGATGTATTAAGTGTAAAAATCTATTAGAGTTATCAATAATAATATATATATAAAGAGAGAGATAATAAAATTGATGCGTGCGAGGCTTTCTGGTCTCCATTTTTTCGATTATTTGCCGTCCCTCTTCCATCGAGTGGTGGAAAGCGGCTTCGATACCCTCTAAAAAAGAGGCGTAAAAAGATGATCAAATCTGTTCCGGAAGCGGATAGTCAGACCCCTAGGGGCAGGGTTCCAGATCTGAAGGAAGGTCTGGCTGAAATGCATAAGCCAGGTCACACGAAGGAGGCTAGCTCGGGAGGCGTCTCATAGGATTGCGAATCGCACGGTGTTGAGCGGATCGGGAAAACCCAGTGAGCTCCACTGGCAAGGAGCCGGAATCGAAAGAGCAGGGAAAAACAACCAAAGGGTGACCAGGCCGATATGCGACAGTCAGTGTGGACGAAGGAGGATGGATCGGCAGGCAATGGAGATGGCGACGGTCTGACTGCGCTTGAAGTAGTTGCGCCAAAGCACTTGCAACGGACTCCCCGGGCGGATAGTCAAAGTCAAAGGAGCAGGTTCCGGCTCTACGGAGACCAAGCAGGCAAACGCACTAGCCAAGAAGTCTTTGGGTAGCCGAAAGAAGGAAAAGCGCCTGGCAGTGAAACTGGCTTCGAAGCCTGTCAAAGACAACTGTCAGCAGAGGAGTAGAGGAAACCCGAAGAAGGAGGAATCTCGGCCAGTGAAAGCGGGAATGAAACCTACCGAACGCGACCTCTAAACTCAACCAGGCAAAGCGGTCGACCACGCAGAGACTCAGTTTCGGGTGAAGGTGATCTCTAATAGTATGAAGAGGAGGATGCGGAGGATGGAGTTGTTGAAGGGATGCCCGAAAGATGGCCACGCGGCTGAAAAGAAAACTCCACATGACTTCCCTCACGGGTCTGGGAAGAGTAACTCCCAGGCCAATCGGTGTCGGTGCCAAGTCCACGACTAAGCCTCCCTCGAAATTGGATATAGCCCTCATAATTTGTGCGAGGGGACAGGACGTACACGCCGCATCTTCCTCTTATGAAACATACGAGCTAGTAGTCAGACAAAATAGACCCTGTGCAGGCCAAAATAGCAATTCGAAGGTCGTGAAACATCTCCGGGAGGGGGGATTGCTCTTCATGGCGAACAGTTAAGAAGATCTTGGAAAACTTGAGGCTGCGATGAAGTCGACGGAGCTGACGAAGGATCTTCTAGTCATGAGACCGCGACGTCAAACTCCGGAGATCATTCTCATTGGAGATAATTCGAGTCTACCAGAGTCCGACATTGTAACTGCCTTCCGAGAACAAAACGAGATCTTTATCGGGGCCTCTCTTGAGCCCCGAACCTCATTCGTGGGTGAGGGAAGACGCAACGTGGTGTTGGCGGTAGACGAGAGTACATACGACTGACTCGCAGGGACTCGTCGACTAAATTTGGATTGGCGTCAAGTGATTTCCATCCTAATATGCGGCCTCTGGTCTGCTGTAAGTGGTGGAAGTACGGAAACACACAAACGGTTTGTCGTAAACCGCAAATTTTAGGGAAATGCGGCGCCACTGACCGCATAGTTTCGGTTTGAACTGCACACGCGTGTTGCCCGATCTCCAGTTTGAAAAACCGACGGAGATCGAGAGATAAGGTTTTACCAAGCAACTACTCCGCTAGCTCGAAGAAGTGTCATTTCCACAAGTTCGAGAACGAACGACTGAGAAAGAGAAACAATGGGAAGTAATCCACCGAAATTCGATCATCCTAAGTGTCATCACGCCATGAGTGCGAACCAACTTTCCCAGGACGTTCCATCCGTCGTCGAAGACATTGTATCTCTGAAAGAAGCATATGTGAGTGAGGGTAAGATTCTCGGAACGAGCAGGTGAGCTCGGAAGGCAGCTAATTTCGCGCAGCCTTTTGGGTGTGCAGCCGTGTCTCATTCTGTGCGTTCAGAAGACACCCTGATGTGGAAGCCATCCGCTGCGATCGGTCCGATGAGCAGGTGTTGTTATTAACTTGTTACTGCGCGCTCTCAGAAGACATCTAGATCGTACTCGACTCGTCGGATCAGCTGTTGAGATCCTTTCCGTGTGACAAGGTCATCTCGGTGGGGGATTTTAACGCAAAGTCTACAATTTGGGAGACACGAACCACAGACCCTACAGATCGATCCTTGATATCCATCGCCTCGAACGCAAATATTGAAATCGTGAAATATCCAGACAGTAAAATCGTCATTCAGCGGCTTTTAAGGCGAGGGTTGGGTCGACGTCGGTTTTGTGCGTCGCACATAACAGACTGGGAAACGTCCGATATCGAAACACTCAGCGACCTCATGACGTGGGTCTACCAAGGTAGAATATGCACTCGCCTTCACCGGAGCGTCCACCGCAGTTGGCGACAAAGGGATCTCGTCTCGCATGAATTCCTACATGATTTGCGCACACCAGATCTTGGTCGATACAGCTTTGAAAGCCCCGACGAAGATTTCGAACACTTGACGTCGATCCTGGTGAGGCTGTGTCTAAAGCACAAAAAGTTCATACCTGCTGTACGCAGAGGAGCATGTTGGTGGACAGATTAACTGTCTAGCGAATGATCTCGGTTTTGTGCGCTGGGACGAATCTGCCAGCGAACGCCGGAGCTGACTCAGAGGGGGCGACTTGATTCTTTCAACAAGCGTAAGCGGGCGGAGTATAAAAAGGCAATCTTGCCAACGAAACATGCATCATTCCGACGATTCATAACGGAGGGATTAATCACGGGCAAGTTAGGCTGTGCGGTTGAGTTGGTACGAGGTAAGTGGAGACCGTAAGCACCAGTCACTCTGGTTCTTCCCTCCGGTGAGGAAGTTTCCACCTGGGAGGAGTCTCAGGACGAACTTGCGAGATACCTCTTCCTGAAGGCCGATGAAGCTTATCAGGTCTCGCATAAGAGACTGGTGAACCGGACCGTTTTACCAACGAAGAACTGTAGAGCGCAACGGAGTACCTGCTGCCTAATTAAGCACACGGTCACTATGGGATCAGCCTAGAGGTCGCCGTAAGGTCCTCAAGTATCATCCATCAAGTATCAATGGTTACTGGCTCTTTATAACGACTGCCTGAGAGTATCTTGTTTCCCGTGGATATGGAAAAGGGCGGTTGCGATTTACTTACCCAAACTGGGGAAGTCCTGTAGCGACCACACTTCATACCGCCCGATGTGTATACTACCAAAACTCGGGAAGGTATGTGACAAGATGTGCGCAACGAGACTGGCTACCCACCTGGAGACCAATAGACTGCAAGACGCCAGGCAGTTTGGATATCAAAAGAACATCAGTAGATTTAACGCGTTGCGCAGGGCGCTGAATTACATAGCCGAATCAAAGATCCAAGAGGCTATCGCATGTCTGCTCACCTTCGACATCAAGAGCACCTTCAACAGCGTTCGACGAGCAGACATCCTCAGGTCCACATCCTCTCGGAACTCGGCATCGAACCCTACCTCCTAGTATCGCTCGGTCATATTCTTCGACGGAGAGCACACTTTAATGTAGGTGTGCCAAAAGGGTCGTGTGTTGCCCAATCCACTGGCTGGTTGTTATCAACATCTTGCTGGGCGGTCACATATAGACAAGGCGTGGTTAATTCAAGATTTCGCCGATGACGTCTTCGTAGCGGCACGAAGCACAGCGGTCATCAGGTACGCCAAAATCCTGAATCCGGTGTTGACGGTTATTCATCAGTGGGATTTGGAGTTTAGCTTGTAGTTCAGCTACGCCAAGTGTTACTACACTGTGATTCCACCCAGGAGAAGGCTAGAATACGCTCCAACTAGGCCGATTCTTATGAACAGCCATAGATCAAATTCGAGCGCCGTCTGACATACCTGGGAGTGACTATCGGCCTGCATCTTAGTTCGATGCCCCACCTGAGCATCATTCAGGAAAGGACGTTCAAGCTGCTGCATAAAATGGACTATCTTACCGCAGCCAACTTTGGGATCAAGCCGAAACTCCACAAGATGCTCTACACACCCATTGCCGAGCCAATTATCTTGTACGTGGCCTCGATATGGAACACCGGAGAGGTAGTAGAAACGAAAAGCTTGCTTAGCGTACAGCAAAGCCTCCTCCTGTGCGTGACGAAGTGTTATAGCACAATTTGGAACGATGCGTTGCATGTCTTTTCTGGGGTTCTGCCTCTGAACTTGACTGCAGAAATGGACAATGACGTCACGGCCCCTATCGGGTGGGGCGGGAGCATTGACGGTACAGGGCGTGACCCTGAGTCAGTCTATCTCTGGCGACCATTCTACCTGCGTGAAGACCTAGTTCGGATCCCGTGGACCAGGGATCTCAGTCCCCGGACGAAGTGATTTTATTACACATACGTATCCAAGCAGCCGGACCGCAACGTAGGTTCAGCTTTCACAGCTGTGGCCGACAGTCAGCTCGTCGGGGAAGGCCTGTTGCGTCTCACGGATGGTGCAGAAGTTTTCGCAGCCATGGTCCAAGCGATCAAGAATGCAATAACGGACTCACATCAAAGAGATCTCAGTGAAATAAATATCTACTCAGATTCGAGATCTGCGCTTCAGACCTTAAAATGTCTTGTGCCTAAACACAGGGCGACTTCTGAGATAAGGAACTTGGTAAAGGGTAGTTGGATCAAAGTTCATATGCACTAGATCATAACCCATGTGGGTCACGTCTACAAAGAACGTGCGGATGAGTTGGTGAAAGCTGCAACTATACTGTCATTGGTTGACGTGGAAGTGGACACCACCCACCGCCAGGCCAAAAGACAACTTTTAGACTGTGCCATTTCAAAATGGCATACAAGATCTGACATTACGTGTAACGGTGAAGTGTGACGTATGATCTCTTTCCGCGCGTGCGCTTTTGGTTTCTGCATGACGATTTCTACCTCAACCAGGTTCTTTCGGTGCATGGTACTTTTGGTGACCACCAGGCTCGCTTTTTTCCGAAGCTCCCCACATGTTTTTGTGGGACAGGGATAAGCGATTGGAGACACTGTCTCTACGATTGTCCCTTCTGGCTGTCCATCAAGGAAAAAGTCTTCCATCCGGGATTTCATTCTTGAACACTCATCGACTTCTATCTAGACAGCTATTTTCGGAAGGGAGTGAGGGCCATAGTAAATTACCTCATCCTGCGGACACTCGATCGATACCTTGGTTGTCAAAGGCATGGTCGCGTAACAGAGCTCTTCGTGGTAAAATACCGCGGTCGAACTCAAATCGACCAGTCCACCGCACGCGCGATACTGGAGGTGGTGGTGCATGAAGTTCTTAGGTTCGGGACACCGTCTCATGAACCTGCATTTAGTAGTTTATAAAATGCCATGGTGTATAATATGCTGTAGTGTATTTATGCATTAGTGCATAAAATGTGTAGTGCTATATATGTAGGTAAGGTACAGTAGACTGGGGCCAGACACGTCCGAGCACGCAGACCACACCCTTAGCGAGGTCGTGACTATGCGCTCAGGATGAAACTTTCCGCGAATCTCCCTCGCTCGCTAGCGGCAGCACCCCCCCATACCATCGGTCGTCTCTCATTAATGAAAATGCCGGATAATGGTATCTGATCTTGACGGACCTTCGCAAAGCAACTACTGCTCGGGAATACTCGGCTTTTGCCAGTGGGCTCGACTCCTTTATAGTTGCTTGATTCCTGCGGGTCGTCGGGGTGAATCGGGTGGAGCACCAAGTGAAGGGACCACTTGGCTCTTTTCGTGCTGAGTAGTTGAGAGCTGCCGCAATCGGCTGGTCTTCTCTTTGTTTGGGAGTTAGGCTGCGTGACGTGCGATGGGCAGTGAGCAGCCGAGACTAGAGCCTTTGAAAAGAGAGATATTCGGGTCGACGGACCAGGATCAAAAGGGCCTGCATGGGCCTAGGACCGGGAGATGGGACCTTACCTTTCTTCCTCAATTTTAGATAAATTGCATTTTTTTATCCAACAGGTTGTTTTAACAATGTGTAAGAATAATGAAAAGTTTCTTGCAGAACCTTAAGAAAATTACCTCATTAATAATTAGTGCATTTTGCATGTACAGTGAAAAAAAGGAAAGTGACATAAAAATAATATATATGACGTTTTTCACCCATATTCTGCAACACGGGAAGCTCGAGTGTATCCCCTTGTACGAGGGTGGTTCAATAGTTATTGTCCCGAGTGTGTATAAAATATTTGTACCGCGATGGTTGATATCGAATATTGAAGCCTAATGTCTTAGATGTCTATATGCTCAATTTCAGAACTTTAGCCACTATATTAACATAGTTTTATGTTTTAGGTATGAGAGGTGCCACCTAGCTTGAGAGGGGGAGGTTTTGGGGAAAGGCTGATTTGGAGCTTATATTTGGCCAGACCTGAAGCAGTTCTGTGACAGATATGTAACAGTGGATGAGACGTAGCTACATCACGATGATCCCGAGTCCAAACGACAGTAACCACGTCTCATTCACTCTCACCCCCAAACCCCTCCTTCCACGCTAGGTGCAATCTCTCACACCACAAACGAAAATAAATATGTTAATAAATCACATACAATCCTTAAATTGAGCATATAGGCACCTAAGACATTTGGCTTCCATATTTCACATCAACCATCGCCATACAAATATTTTATACACACTCCTAACAATAATTATTGAATCCCCTCGTATAGAGTGTGATTCATAAACATAAAACAATAGCCTATTTGCTTAAATATTGCCCCTAGATAGATGCTTGCATATGCAAAATTTCATAAAACAAGTAGCAAAATTTAATGAGATAAGTTGCAACTCCATTGGGATACCAATTGAGAAAATACATATACTAAATTTTTATACAGCAAATGGTAGAGTAAAATTTCCAATTAGGAAAATTTGCTTTATCCATTCCTAATTTAACCATGCCTAATTTAATCTCAATTTCTTAAAAATTCGGAGAGATAATAAAATTCAAAATTCGTGACGTACACCGCTTAATCATGCATCTGAGTGACGTTTTTGACTCATTTTCAATGGAAGATATGGATCATCCACAAATTGCACGTTATTAAAAGTCGATGAAGGACAGTGCCTCTCCTTTGGAAATAAAATAGCAGCATATAGATTTTTAGTTAAACTTGCTTTCAAAAGATGATGGAGGTCTGCTTTAGAGGTATGTATCGACCAAAATATCCAGACCCGGCTCCCGAAAAAAAAATCTTTGTCCTGCCTGGAAAAAAGCTAAATTTCAGCGTGAGACCGGCCCGGCATAAGTGAATTTCTACAAAACGTAGTTTTTTTTTTACACCAATATGGTTTTAAAAAAATTCCTACGAGGTGTTCTGAAAAAAAAACTTATTTTATCTTTTTGTACATGTTTATAATCTTCATATTTAAAGAAACGACCTAGGCTGTGATATTTATTTACTTTAATGAATCTCCATTTATATGTAAAATTTTCACTTATCATTAATATCGTTAATGCATATTCCATGTATTGAACACATTGAAAAATGCTATACAGTAAAGTATTCTAAGACAGAATCACATAGGTAAGAAAAAAATGCATTATAGACAAGTTTCCTTCTTAGCAGGTGCAAAAATATTCTAATCTTTATCAGGTATTATTATAGTCATTTTGCATGCATTAACACATTTTCTGTTTAACATAGGTTTCCGTCATATGTAGGTTTTCTTCATGGGCTTTACTCTATTTTAATTTTATTGCGTAGAAATCTACTATCCTTTAAAAAAATAAACTTTAAAGTTTAATTTTTAAATAATGGCCATTTAAAAATATATGTATTTTGTTTTCTAAAAACTTTTGGGCTGAGCCAAATTTTACTGTCTTTTGCACGGATCAGGTCACTCAGAGACAGTGATTTTAGTACGGGTTCAGTAGAGACCGGGGATGAAACATCCGCCCCGTGAAGACTTATGAAGAAGGAAGCCAGTCCCAGTTCGGTATGGAAAAAATACGTTAAGCCCGGCTTGGCCGAGCATTCAGAAAAAAGTAAGATCCGCCCCTCCCTGGCCCGAGGCTAGACCCGGTTCAGCATGGCCCGTGTCTCTTGAAAGGAAATAGGTCCGAGCCCGCTCTGGGGGCTGAGCCAGCAAAATCAAGCCAAACTTTCAAACGGGCCTGCAGAATATAGAATATTTTTAACGGCTTCGCCCGGACGATATACAATCAGAAGTTGTGAGCGCTAAAATTATTAAAAAAAACTCGAAATCGTAATATTAGAAAAAGCCTTCTTTTAAATCAATTGACGGACATTTAAATAGTACAGAAAGAAGGTGAAAAGGGCAAAAGTTAAACTGAGGAGTTAATTACTCACCTGCAATTTTTATATAGGCATTGAATCATATTTTTAGAATCCAATCTTTATTTAAAACTTCAAATGCGTTTTTCTGCATAATGTTTTTTTTTTTTTTTTTTTTTTTTTTTTTACACTGTCTCGTCTTTCTATTGTTATAAGTCATGAATTTTTAAAGAAAAATCATGCAAACTTGGAACATGACATTTTTGTTATTTTACATTAATTTTGTATCAGCAAACTATTAAAAAAATATTTTGAAAATATGATTTTTTTTAGATAATTTACATCATTTTTTAATGTTATAATTTTAATATTTTTAAAATTAACATTTAAACAAATCCTGAAACAAAATTTTAATTATATGACAAATTTTGAAATTCGACAATTAATGTTTCGAGTTATAGCGATTTTAAATTACCTCACGTAAAAAAGAATAATAATCATTTAAATCTTTTTTTCAACATTATGAGAAATTTTGAGATGTGATTTTGTCTTGATAAGTATAAGGTTAACTATTGTAAAAAATAAAATAAGATAAAATAAAATAAAACAACATAGAATTTTATGTTGTTTTATTTTATTTTCACTAAATCATGCTCACTAAATATATTTTTACATGTTTCCTGGGCCTCTTAAAGTAACACTCTTTCTTGAATTACACGCATTTCAATTTTGTGTCTAATACTTTAAAACCTGACGAATTATTTAAAAGGGCATATCTATATGAGTTTTGTAGATAACAAGATGGAATTTGTTGTGCTTAAGGCTCCTGTCCCTGCCCGTGAAGACACTCACGAGCTAATGCTAATCCTATGAAGAGGGATTTTTCTAATATCTCGTTTGCATTTCGACATTTTCAAATAATTTTTTTTTGCATTGGATAGCCGAGGTCCGTCTCTCTCACCTTTTTTTACTTTTTCGATTTTGGTTGCAGATATTTTTTAGAATGACACTTTCATTTTCAGAACCGGTTTTGAAAGGGAAAGTAACTTTATTAAAAATATCTGCGGCCAAAATCGAAAAAGTGAAAAGGTGCGATGTAGAGACGGACCTTGGCTATCCAATGCAAAAAAAAAAAATTAGTTAAAAATGTCGAAATGCAAACGAGATATTAGAAAACTCTCTCCTCATAGGATTAGCATTAGCCCGTGAGTGTCTTCACAGGCAGGGACAGGAGCCTTAAATCAGGAATGAAAAAGGAATACTTTCCTAATTGGAAATTCTACCCTATGGGGGCCGTATAAAAATTTAGTTTTCGTATTTTCTCAAATAGATGCCCCATGGAGTTGCAACAATCTCATAAAATTTTACACCTTTTTTATGAAACTTTGCTATTGGAAGTATGTGTCTATGGACAATATTTAAAGAAGTGGGCTATTGTTTCGATGTTTACGAATCACACTGTATATAGTTGCTGTATAGGAGCCCCCAAATGGTGGCGATGTTATGTCACGTTTTTACCTATTTCCGTGATAGCTAAATCTCGGAATCTATGGGACGAATTTTCAGCATATTTATACATACTTTGGCTTATATCAGTGCTATCACAATTTCCTAAATAACTATATCTTGGCATTTATCAAGTGGAATTCCATCAAACGCAATAATATTTTTAAAAATATATATTTTTTTAAATTCTGGTTTAGTTCAGTGCATGGGGGTACTGTTTGATTTTTTGTAATGAACATTACAGATGTAGTTGAGATTATATTGGATAGGAAAACACTTAATTTAAAGTTACTGCCTAATAACATATACATCGGCCGAAATTTTGTATATGAATAACAAACAGTGTGTGCTGTAAAGTTGCATTATTTAATTCAAATATGTCAGGTATTAATGGTTTAGTATACGTAGTGACTGCTTGTTTATAATACGGCTAGGTAAAGTAATATATAATAATTATACAGGGTGTATCAGGACTGACGGTTCAAATTTGGTGGGAGGTAGTAAAAAGCAAAAGAAGACAATCTCACTCAGGAAAGTAAGGGCATGTATCCAAAACTTCTGATCTAACGCAAACTTCTCTGACAAGTCCAGACGATCGTAATTCAATAAAGTTGGCTTTGCAGCTGTAACATGAATAATTATATGTTAAATGAATCTATACGTATGCGTCTAACTTACGGTGCGAAAGGTGAAAGCGGTGGGAGAGCTGCGAAAATGTACACAGAACGCTATCGCAACCGGCGAAAACCTCAGCATAAAATGTTTGTAAGTGTTCATAAACATCTGAAAAGGAATGCAAACGTTTCTCGCTCAGCATCTGCTACACAGTAGAGTGAGAAAAACCAAAACGGTGAGTAATACCTCGTGTGCTGAAACTTGTTTGTTTTTTAACAGACTGTTTGACGCAACTATACTCTGGTGTTTTCGCATCACATTGACAGTTTCATAAGGACATGTGGAATATTCAGAACTCGTAGTTACAAAAGCTGTATAAAAAGGATGTAATTCCCACTGTATAAAAAGGATGTAATTCTACAGATGTGAAGCTACAGAAATCTGTATACTCAAATTTTATCTGCACACTGTACAGAAAAAGATGTGAATCTACAAAACTAGTTTTCGTAAAGCGCACAGAAATCCGTATCTTTACAAAAGAATCTACTAATATTACAGTTATTTTACTACAATTTTACCTGTAACACGGGTTGTAGCTACATAAGAAGTTCTAAGTACCCCAGTTTTCTAAAAAGTTGTTAGTAACCTTATAAATTTTTTGATTTACAGTGCAAACGTGAATCTGTTCAATGAATGTTTGCTGTTGCCGTTACATAAAATGTTCTAGGCATCCCAGTTTCCTAGAAAATTCTTAGTAATCTCATAGTATTAGTAACTTTACCGATTTTTTATTTGTAGTGTATGTGATGTTTTTTCATATTTACAAAACAAAAAATGATACTTCCGTAGTTGTGTAAAAGAGGGATTTTTTTAACTAGTTCATATTACTTTTGAAGGTGAACTTCTGAAACAATAAGCTTGTTTCAGTTCCACACTCTTTGACATAAGAAGTTCAATTTAAATTCTACGTATTTAAAGCAGTGTGAAAGGTGATACAAAGCCCCACAACAATTAATGAAACAACTTTGCATTATTGTCTCAACAATAGGTTCACTAAAATTCAGTGCAAAATGTAATGAATACCATATTTTGCCGTATAGAGTCATGCAGTTGCTTATATTATAATAATTTGATTCATCTAATTCCTTCCGATCTAGAACAAGGCTCGCGTCCGGAAGTTGCGCGACGCAAGGTGAAAGATATATAGCATGGATCATGATAAAGAATGCAATGGGAGTTTAGTTGCATTTCATTAAAATGTATTTTCTTTAAAAAAGAAAAAATAAAGTTCATCTGATTTTACATATAACATTATGTGTGAAACAAAGCATACAGTTTATTTTTTATTTTTTGTAAAACTGAAACGTTAAAATTTAATCATTGTATTTATGTTTCCATGTGAAAATAAAATTAGGACTAGAAATACCGGAAATTTGAGTCAACGTTTTATAAAAATATTTCACACCAGAATTTTGATTTAAAACAGTTTAACTTTATTATTTATCGTTTTTCTTCTTTGTATCTTTTAAACTTATTTCATAATCAAATTTATGTTTTGAACCGTAACATATTCAATTGGAAGCCGCCGAAATGACGGCTCACTGTAGTGCTAGTGTTAATAAAGAAAATAATAATTAAAAAAAACTTGCCAAGAAAAATTTGAACAAAATATAATACAATAATTTTTGGAAAAAAAAAAGGGAAAAAATCTATGTCTTATGAAGTTTATTATTCTTTTATTTTTTATTTTTTATTTATATTGTATATTAATATAAAAAATCTTGACAAACTTTTATCGCTTTTTCATACAAAAACAAAACTAGTATGATTTTGCTATGTAACACCCGCAACAAACAAAATGATGCATTGAGAATATGCACTAAAAGATTTTTCTGCCCCATCTGGTTGCATGAGAACTATTATCTTTTTATGTCTTGGAGTTTTTCATGAGAAATATTTTTTTTTTAATTTGTTGCTTTATCATTCAATGTAATTTTTAAAACGAATATTGTAATTTTTTTAATGATATTTTAAAGGAAGTAATTGAATTAATTTTAAATCATGATAGTATGATAACTAAAACATGATATTATGTATAAAAAACACTTTAATATTTTCCTTGATATGCATAAAATAAATAACATTTCTTCTCGTATGCTTTTAAAATTTTTACGTTTGTTATCTTTTATTAATATTTTGGCGTTCGAATTTAAATAAACATGTATGGTATTTAAACGTATATTTAAAGTATAAATCAAGTAAAATATTAAAAAAAAATAATTTACAGTAAACCACTATTTTATAATCAACAATATGCACGTCTATTTTAAAAATAATCAGACAAAAATGCGAACAATGATATATATTAATACCCACATATATTTAAATTCCAGAAGTTCAGATTAATTTAAACAAGGATATTTGAAATTAGCAAAAAAAAAAAATAAATAAATAAATAAATAAATAAAATAAATAAACGGAAACCTTATTAAAAACTAAAAAATATACTTGTGAGGATTAAATAAAACCAGTTTTAATGAGTTTCGATAAAAACAAAAGAATACAAGACACGAAAATTAAAAATTTTAAGATATAATTACACGTAAAATTAAAATTTTATTAGAAATTAAAATAAAAACTAATAAATTACGAGCTGACGCTCGTCGTGTTCGAACTGAATTTAAAAAAAATAATAAGGAACTGTTCGATGAACTCATAATATACCTACAAAAATAATAGAAATAAAAATTAATTAACTGTTTGATCTAACAGAAAAATTAATTATTATTTTAAAATTTATTTACCGAAATACAATTTTAACGCCATTAAAAAAAATAATGTTAATCTACATAATCATTAGCTTATTTAAAAAATATACAGACAGGCGTTTACACTGGCGGATAAAGAGACAGACATAAGGGTAGAGAGACTGATAAATAAACAGATAGATGGATAGAGAGGCAGGTTTAAGAGAAATACTGATAGATCCCGAGTCTTTTAGGGAGGCAAACAAACACACAGAGAGGCGGATAGAGAGATAAATAGAAAAGCAAGTGAAACAGAGAGATTGCTAGATACGGGTGTTCCAAAAATGATTGATGGATTTTAAAATTCAATAACTTGCATACGGTGACAGATATTAAAAAAAAATCTTGCAGGAATGTTATGTATGATGTCAGGAGTTTTTTTTACACTGATGGTTGATTTTAGTTCGAATTTAAAACAATAGATGGCGCTGAGAGTAATAGGTGCTCAGTCCAGACCCGATTTTTGGTAATTCGGGATCCATTCAATGCATTTTTAATCACAATTTTTCGCATGCGAGAGGCCGAAAAATTGAACCTGGATTTAGCTGTTATTGCTTGCAGCGCCATCTGTCGATGTTATTTGTAACTAAAACTGAGAATCCAGCATATAAACTCCGGACGTTTACATAACGCTCTTGCAAAAATATTTTTTTAATATCCGTGACTGTTTACAAGTTATTGAATTTTAAAATCCATCAGTTATTTTTGGGACACCCGGTAAATAGCCAGATGCGTATAGAGATGTCTAGACATACAGTCAATTGAAATACAAATATAAAGAAATACAAACAGAAGGATAGATTGATTGACATATAGACGTAAAGCAGTCTACGAGACAGATTGAGATGCAGGCGACAAAAATACAGATAAAAAATATTGAGGGGTTGCAGGACAAAGCGCGCAGAGGGCCCATTGTAAAATATAAAATCCATCTTTTATCCTATAGATTTTTTCAAGTAATTTGTTCATTCATTACATTCCCCGAAATATAGTAAATACTAGTTATATTTCTGCCTCCAAATAAAAGAATTAATATGCAATTCGGAAATATGTCGATTCCATTCAGTTTTAAAAGGTGCGTACCAAATGATAAAACTTACAATATTTATATGCATCATTATAAACATTGTTGTTGCAATATATACCATTGCTGCTTTATAAGATATATTTTTGTTAAGAAATCAGAAATTTGTATTTGTCTTTTAATCCATTCTCTTAGACTTAATTAATAAATCTATAATAGTTTAAATAAATATATTATATAAATCAATTGCAGTTTATTTGTTTTTTTTTTTTTTTTTTTTTTTACAAAATGCAAGCATTCCTAATATAAAAAAGCTATGTAAAGATAAAAATAATTTCTATCAATATTTTTAACATACTTGTACTCGATCCCGTAATGTTTAGCTTTAAAATCACATTGTAGTACAGTAATTAATATACTTCATTGAAGAACATATTTGAAGAAAATATACTAAGCGAAGTTGCAGATTTATAGTTTTCTTACTATATATTAGGGTGGAATGATGTACAAGCAATTAAATAATTCTGAGATTGTACGACATATATCACCAAGTAATTGATGTAGCAAAACTTTGTCAAGTATATTTGAATGCGTTCAACTAGGTATAGTTCACGTATGTTATCTGCTATAAAATCAAGTTTAGGTTATTGCATAATATCCGCCGAATGTTTCTTGACGCCGAATTTTCGAGAAAGTGCGCTCCCATGTGCCCCAATTCTTATTTTAAAGAACTTTCCACCATTTACCGTAATTAAGTGCATTATTACGGACACAAGTATTCCAAGTACAACAAGTATTCCAAATCGTAATTTCATGCATTGCCATGGAGATAGACATTTGTACAGCGACTATTTCAAATCGTCATCACATTATTTGATCAAAATCACTAATGGAGAAAAACCAAATGATAATATTTTTATACAATTAAAACATGCAATATTTTATAAGCTTATTTAGAATTTTGCATTCCCCTTTTAGCAAAATAATTAAATTTTTAGTTATTTTTATTCTAACTTACTTTTTAATAACTCATGTGGTTCTGTAATTTTTAATCTGCATGGTATCCGATCCAGATAAGTTTGTTTACCATGTAGTATTTGTATGTTTCTTTTGTGCTCTTTATCTCGTAACTATATGCCCAAGGGTTACTTTTTAGTTTGTATTTATAAAATTTTACTCGCGCTTTCCTCACCATATTAAAATGTGTACTTTGCAGAAACAAAACCATCCAACCATGTGACATTTTTCTTTACGCGGGGTAGATGTAATTTCTGGTATCCTTCATTTTAGTTTTTGTAGGAGGGTAGGTAAAAGTTTAGATATTGAACGAGTGTCAGATTCAGATATGAGTTTTAGAACTGTTTATAACTCTAAATTTTTGTTATGTATTACACTATAGTTGTTCAAGATATAGTAATTAACTGCATATGTGAATGTTGATGTTTTGTTTTTTTTGTTGAAATAAATTTTGAGTCTATAAAAAGATTCTTCCATTCGACTTACATAATGCGTTATACCTCAATTACACAAATCGCGTAGTCGAATAATTATGTGACATTAAAGATATGCCATTGACAAGATTGTTAATTTCACAATGATTTTATGTTTCAAAAGAAGGTAATAAGAAACATGATCACATGTCTATCTATACGTATACAGGGTGATCTTTTTTAAAGTGCCAGTGTTTGGAGCGCCCTGTAGCGCGATCTAACAGCCGAAATGGCACCAAATTTGGTATTTCGACTAATCAAAACATGGAAAAAAGGATTCGTGAAAAAAATAGTTCTACAAATTGCCGCTAAGGCCTTTTCTGGCGCTGCTATAGCGTAAAATCACGAGAATTAGCATAAAACATGGGTATCAAAGAAAAATGCAAATGTTGTGCGATGACAGCGCCAGTAATAGGGGCTATAAAAGCTAGTAGTACACAGCTCCGACAAATAATCTCAGCTGAAGTAAACGAGCTCCAGTGGACATGCCTCTCACGTTACTGGAACGTGCGTTACTGGTGAGGCTGTATTATATGAATCAATGTAATGCATCCACAGCTCTTCAGGAATTTCGAACCAGAAAAAAATTACGAAAGGGACCTTTATCGCTGAATGGTCTTAAGAAAATGATTAAGAAGTTCGAGGAAACGGGGTCACTGACCATTCGCGCTGGGAGAGGACGTAAACAAGTATCAGAAGATGTAATACCTGATGTGGCAACTGCAATTGACGAAGGATCGTAGGGAGCCATTGCTGGTAGTAGCAGCGCCCGGGGTGTTGCTCAACAATTGGAAATGAATTATTCCACGGTATGGAGAGATTTGCGGCGTGTTATTGGATTTTACCCCTACAAAATCAGCCGCTTGCACGTGTGATTATGATAAGCCGAAACCAAGTGATTATGATAAGCGAGTGACATTCGCTGTATCGTTTCTTGCCAGGGAAGAAATTGATGATGCTTTCCCATGGCACATTCTGTGTTGAGATGAGTGCCATTTTTATCTCAATGGGTCCGTAAACACACAAAATAGCCTAATTTGGTCATCTGAGCAGCCCCACACAGTGCATGAAATCCCATTAAATTCCCCAAAAGTCACTGTTTGGTGTGGTTTCACAGCCGAATTCGTAATTGGGCCATTCTTTTTTGAAACCATCACTCCGACAGGACCCGAAACGTGTACCACAAATACAGAAAGGTACCACGAAATGATGCAAACGTTTGTTATTCCACAACTTCAGCAAAGAAACCGTCTTCAACAGACAATCTTTATTCAGGATGGTGCTCTGCCATAAATTAGTAATAAGGTAAAGCAGCTGTTGCGCCAAAACTTCACTGATGATAGAGTCATAAGTCGGAATTTTCCAGTTGCATGGCCGCCTCGTTCCCCTGACCTCACGCCATGCGATTTTTGGCTCTGCGGTTTTTTGAAATCTCAAGTTTATGTTGGTGGAGTATCACATTTGTCTATTCTAAAGGACAACATAACAAAGACAGTGCGGAATATTCCTCGTGATATGTTACGTACGGCTGTGGAGAACGTTATGCACAGAATGCACGGTGTTATTTCTGGGAACGGTGCTCACATTGAAGGTGGTCTAATTCCTCACCAGGGAAGTTAATGTAGTAAATAAACATTAATAATTTAACTGTACGATTGTATGTGTTAGTATTTTTCTTTTATCACATTTTATACATTGCAAAGCGCCACAAAATACCCTAGCGGCGATTTTTGGAACAAATTTTTTTGACGGAATCCTTTTTTCCATGTCTTGATTAGTCTAAATACCAAGTCTGGCGCCATTTCGACTATTAGATCGCGCTACAGGGCGCTCCAAACACTGTCACTTTAAAAAAGATCACCCTGTATATTTCAAATTGCAAAAAAAGTATAAAAGTAATGTAGATTTTTATTCTTAATAAAATAGTTCCCAAATACAGATTCGGAATTTTCTGTATCATCAGATTTAGAAAAAAAAAATAAAATACTACATTTGAAGTTTCTGTCATAAAGAAGGCAAAAGAGTATTTATCCAGTTTCAACAGAATAAATTTTTGCACCGAACCGGCTTTTCAAAATGAAAGCACATAAACAAATAACAGAATGAAATAGAGTCCTTTAAAACATAAATAACATGAATCTTGTTTGTGCATGTCGTTTGAAACGCTTCTTAAAAGTTGTATTAAGATGTGATATATATTTTTTTTTCAACAGTTTATTTCTATATTTCTCATAAGAGTGGTCAACATAAAGAAGCCCAGTGGTGTAGTGGTCAGGGCATCTGACTGCCGCACCGCAGGTCGAGAGTTCGACTCCCGACTGGGCAAGGTTCACTCAGCCCTTCATCCCTTTGGGGTCGATAAAATGAGTACCAATATTGCTTGGGAACTAAACACCGAGAGCCTCGCGTTAGGCTGACCACCTGGCCGGGACGCATGCTGTATAGCACCTCGGGGCCCAGGATCAAGAAAACAGAGATGGGCACTGTCGGCCCAGATCCTTCATGGATTGTATAGCCACAGAGTTTAGTAGTAGTTTAGGTCAACATAAAATATTGTATATCTTTTAGGAAATACTCTTTTATTCCTCGTGCCAAATAACTAAGAGCTATATTTATCTATACATTATGCTCACTGAAGTCTCTTGCCATCCTCTTAATTTCGGAACGGCTGCTGCTATATGCTTAAAAGTAGTGTCTAAGTACAGTAAAGTAGCGACGAGCGACTGAATGAAACCGCGTACGGCACCAGTTGGTGAATAACTGCGAAGTTAGCATTCGTAGTGATTAAAAAAATTGTAAAGCATAATCGGTTTACTACGAAAAGACACCTTGTGGACATTAATGAGAAGAATAGGATGGTTAAAACGCGCAGTTGTTTATTCGTCATTTCCTAGAGTGTGAAGTGACAAAACGATCGTAAAAAGAAGAAAACTAATAGTTACAACAATAAACCTTTATTTGAGATGTTCAGACCTTTCACCGTCAGCTGCAACGGACGTTTGGATGCACATTTGTCGGAAAGGGAATCATTTCTCCTTCCGTTCAAGTCTCGTGACGTCACAGTGTAGGAAATCACGATAAAGCCAAATACGAGTTTTAACCTTTCTGTTCTTTGCATTAATGTTCAAAAGGTGTCTTTTCGTATTAAATGCTCTACAACGCAAAGTGCTCTACAAATTTGTAAATCACGTTTTTCAATATCTCTTTCAGTTTTCAAGATAGGATTGCTAACTCCGCAGTTTTCCAACAGTTGACACCGTAGGCGATTTCATTCAGTAGCGCGTGGCTACTTTGCTATACCTAGACACAACTTTTATAAATATAGCAGGAGCCGATTCGAAGTTAAGAGGGTGACAAGGGTGTTTATATATATATATATATATATATATATATATATGTGTGTGTGTGTGTGTGTGTGTGTGTATATATATATATATATATATATATATAACCATTAATTAAACATTACTGACCACCATCAATAACTGTGATAGTATGAATAAATTTACAACAATACAGTGTCCCCAAACACACTGAATGGATGCCAAAAACATAATAAACAAGCTACTATGCATAAAATAAAGCCCCATGTACTATATAACAAGAATTAATAATAAAGAAAAAAAGAAGAATATGGATTTCGATAAAAAATATTTGAAAAGCTTATATATTGAATTACGTTATCAAGAGTACATAATTCAATTATACACTGGTTATCAAAAATTAAAGAAAAGTCACAGAATGCCAATTTTTAAATACGGGATTACTCAATAGGAAGTAATATAATTCGAATAATTGCTATTTCTGCAGAACAGCTAGTCCATATAACATCTTATTCAGGTCACACATAATCACAAGAGTCACAGTCACTACGGCGAAACAAAAAATAGGAAATTCCATACGTCTCTTTTATGAGTCTCAAATGACTACTATATGTGACTCCACTGACAGGTCACTGTGACTGCTGCTTTGTGACGAGTCACCAGGTGACTTTACAATGTCATTTCATTGAGACTCTCGTGTGAATTTCATCTGGAGACTCAATTTCAAAGTCATTGTGAACGTTTCATTATGATAAATCGCCAAATAATGTCACATTAAAGTCACATGGTGACTTTCTGTCACATGACTTTGTCAAATGGTGACAGAGACCCTACTGTAAAGTCACCAGCTATGGTCGGTAATTGTTGAAATATGGTTTTCAAATGTGATTTACTTTTCTAAAATGTTTATTTATGTATCTTCTTTACGTTTGAAGTTTTGTTAAAGTATTCTGGAAATGTTGGAAAGCTTTTCATAATCCATGCTTGAAGCATGGTTTTTCTTTCTTGTTTTTGTTCTGAAGAAGAAATAGCTTTAAATATGGTATGAGATATTAAAATGTGGGTACTGGGGACTGGAGGTTACACTAAATTTTCTATTACTGCGAAACATTTGATGTACATTTTTAGTTAGAAATTAAGCCCTATTTCTAATAAATATTTTTTATCAATTGATTAAAGACTGGAAGAATTTCTTGAAAGGAAAATACCCTTTTTAACTTTACGTGAAATATGAAAATACGAAAAACACGAATGCAAAGATTCACAACCAATACATCGTTCATCGAAAAGCAGTTTTTCCAAAGTCGTTCATCCGTTTAAATTTTTCCATCAGTTTGAATTTACGAATTTAAGTTTTATTCCTGAGTTTGTTCCGAATCTGGATTTTCTTTCTTTCTTTCTTTTATATGTTATAGCATCTAGAAATAACTTGAAATGTTGTCTTGGAACATGGAAGTATAAATGTATATGAATGCATAAAATGTAAATAAAATGAAATGTACCTAGCAGTTTAAAAAGGGCATATTTACTTTATTTAGGGAATATCGGTAGGCTGTTAAGAATAAAATAAAATTTAAGAGACAAGAATTTGAAAATATGTTATACAAATTATATTCACCAAAGTCTTTGAATATGAATATTTGTTCGTAATTAAAATACCATAAATATTATTTCCTTTTAAGTAAATACACTCTTGCATGAATGAATATATATTAAGATGAATATATATAGAAATAGTGTTGCAAACAGCTGAATAAGATATTATTAATAAACTTGGCCCCCACCTGAGATTTTGGAAAATACACTTGGATGACATTTACATAGTAGGCAGAGATAGTGACCTGGATTGCATTCTTTCGACAGCCAACTTAATTGCAGAACCATTAAAATTTACTCTCGAGCGTGAGATTAATGGTAAGTTACCATTTTTGGGCATCCTTGTTCAAAGAAAAATTGACATTAATTTTCAGTTAATTTGCAACTTCAGTCTACAGAAAACCAACATTAACTGGTCAGTATACGCATTTTTACTAAAATTGTCCAATTACCCACAAAATCTGTATTCTAAAAACTTTAGCATTTAGAGCTTAAAGTATAGTAGTAATGAAATCCTTGAAATTGAAAGAAATAAAACATACGGAAATCTTAAAAATAATGGTTACCCCCAAAAAAATTTAATTAGAAATATTTTCAGGAAAACTTTGGAGTTTATAAATTCAACCTCTCTCCCCTTTCAAAGGTTTAAACCTAATAGGTTCGTTTCTTTGCCGTATTACAATACTGCTTTGGAGAATGTTTTATCTGTTTTTAAATCTTTTAACATTGGGGCTTCTTTTAAATCAGTTAATAAATTGGGTTATTCCTTAAATAGCTACAAATATAAGTATGACATAACAAAATTAACCGGAGTTGTTTACATGATTCCATGTAGTGACTATGAGAACATAAATATAGGTGAAACCGGTAGACCGATGAAGATCAGACTTAAAGAGCATGACGGCGCTTTTAAAAATGGAAAATTAAACTCTAAATTAGTACAGCATGCCTTTGAAACGGACCAAACCCCATCATTCAAAAATTGATTTTGAAAAATAATTGCAATAATTATAGATTATTTCTGTAAAATTGGTTAACTAGACTATACTCTGCCTTACACGGTCAACGAATCTGGTGCGATCCCGAAGAAATTTTGGTGTTTTTGACAGAATAACTTAAACTTTTTTTCTTTGACTGTGTCAAGGACTTGTTTCGATATTTTGTTATTGCTAATGCGTGTACTGATGAGGCTGTGCGTTCCACAGCGTTACGTCTATTTTTGTATGTATTTTTGTTTTTAATTAAATGTTTTATATATATTTTTAATTTATTTTCTCTACTTTAATGTACTCAAGTCTGTCTAGTGTATCAGAATTAGTTTAAGCATTTTAATTTAGGCGTTAATTTTTTTTTGTATTTTATGAATGTATGTTGTTATTTAATTAATATAGTAAATAATAATCTTTTTAAAACTTATTTTGAATGTTATGTTTTAGCAAAAATATATGAAAAGAAGCAGAAAAATATGTTACTTTTCTCTTGATCTATAATTTTAGATAAGAAATTGTATTTTTTTATCGTGCAATGTATTTTAACGACAATTTGTTTATTTTTTGACATATAAGAATTTTTATTTTAAAAATAAATACATCAAGGTTCTTTCTTAATTACAATGCCAGGATTATTCACACTTTTTATATGCAATGAAGCACTGGTTAATCGTATTAGTCCTACTTTTTTTTTTTTCATTTTGTAGCAAGAGTAGGAAAACAATATTTACAGAAGCTTCTCAAATTTTAAATTAAAATTTTCATATAATTAATAAATTAATTATTATATTATAATTTTTATAATTAATATATTAATAATTATTCTTATAATTAATATATTAATAATTAATATAAAATTGTATATATTAACTTTATATAATCTACCCTATTAAAATACGTTAAAAAAATAAAAATAATCATTTTATCACAAATATCAACAAAACTTGGCATTCTATTTATTTCCTTATTCCAAAGATATCGTTTTATCGTCTGCTGCCATAGCAACACAATAAATTAAATTTCGTTAAAAAATTAACAGTAGCAGAAAAATATTTTGCTAAATCGAATAGTTATTGAACAACTCTACACTTCAACAGGGGAATTCTTACTTCTTATTTAGATGCTTTAAGGTTGTTTGTTGTAATTGCGCTTTTATGCTAATTTTCGTTTCATATTCGATTATTATTATGTCTATTTGATGTGAATTTTTCCCGTACAACTACTTTTTACTATGGAGTTTAATTTTAAACTACCACGCGTAGAACGGATTAGACAGCAAGTATTAAATTAAAATTGTATTTTAATTTACAAATATTCTTTCATAATACCTGAATGAAAAGATATAAATTTATTTTTCGCTCGTATGAATAATAAAAATATCCTAAATTTAGTTTTCAACATTTTATTTCGAGTGCAAATAATTACCGTTAAGTAAAATATGTGAAATATAACATATATTTCAAGTAGATCGCAATTTTTTATTTTCCGAACACATAGTGTCAGGAAAGTATTGCAATCATGACTTCAACTCCTGCGAGTGAGTGAACATCATGACACATAACCCTTTAAATCCTGACGATACTTTTAACTAACATTAAAAAAATTCCATGTTAGATGTATTTCACCCGTTCTTTAATAAAAGTAGATTGCACTTTTCATGCAAAATAATTTGCTCAATCATATTTAGAAAGCACACTGAAACAGTCGAAGCTAAATCTTATTTAATGTGGTTATTTTCGTAATCATTTACTTAGGTGTAGCTTTCATCTTATTAAAAAATATTACACGGAAAATTCGCAACTACAAAGCACAGGGTTTTTGTTACAGATAGGATCACAATTCATTTATTTATACAGTTCTTATAAGATTTGTCAGATTTCCATAACAGTATTTCTTGTTAATTAATCTTTTTATTATTGTAAATATTTTGTAACAAGAGCTCTAACTACCGATTTATTAAAATATTTTCAATTTATAAATTTATCTCAAAATCAAATTGTTATTATATATGCTGTTCTGGATATTTTAGACATTAACGTAAATATTTATTCAGGCTAATCAATTTTTGTGTTAAAAGTTCCGGATATAAAGGGTTAAACTGTACTACCGATTAAGCTTACCATTTGTCGATTATGTTGTAAAGCTCTCTTGCAAGAACTGCATACATTTTCGTATAAATCACTCAACGGATTGGGTTTATAATACATTTTAAAACTATTTTTATATAGTTTTTTAACCGTCTGTATAGGAAATTTCACAAAAGAAATGTAACAGTGTACAATAGGGTGGAACTAAAAAACGAAGTTTCGAATTTTATATTCTAATAGTGACTTTTTTTCCTTTTTAACTCCATAAAAAGAAAATATTTTTCTTTTAATTTTAAAATGGTATTTTCCGGTTCCTCAAAGCGCCTGATTTTCCCTAAAAAACGAAAAAACGCCAATAATTGCATGAAAAGTTTTTTAAGCTTATTGTTAAATTTATATTTTGCAAAATTAAATTAATTATGTGTTAATGTCTTGAAATATAGAGAATAATTTAGTTTGAGTGCCTTAGAAAAGTTAGCCCCACTTTATTTGATTTTTGTAGAAGCCAGCGTCGTGGGCGTCGGCGTTCATTGTCTCTGATTTATTTGGCTGCGACACATAACAAGTTAGTCCGATTTAACGGGTGTTAACAGTTTCTTTAATTATTTTTCAATAAACATTCGGTGTCAAAAGTGACAAAGGCTGTTAACGTACCTAAATCTAGATAATTGTTGAAGTGTGCTGTATTTCGTGAACCAAAACAATTAACATTAAACTGTCATCTTTGACGAACATATGAAGATGTTATGAAACATTATTTTTGGGTTCAATTTAACTTAAAATCTGACTGCTGGAATCTGGTACACACTATTTCTAAATATCTAAAGCTGTTGAGGATACAATTAAAAGTGTATTTCTGAGACCTTCAATTCCAACGGTTTATGATACATAAATCATAAAAAATGATTAGAGACAAGAGCGAGAAATGTCAAAATTTGAAGAAAAATATTAAGATTAGAAAGAATAATCCCACATTCAATATAAAATTGCAAAATGTTAGGTAATCCTGCAAAAAACATTTCTTTGTGTAAAAGCACTAAATATTATCGTGTATCAGAACAAGAAAGTCACTTTCTCAAAGACCAAAGAGAGATGGGGTTATGGCAATAGGATCAATAGATATAAAAACTATAAAAAGTATGTAGCAAGACTGGAAAAGGAAATATCAAGGGAAAAAGTTATTTTAAAACAAAAAAATGATGTTTTGATTGAATGATCGACAAGTGTAAAAAATAGTTAGGAAGAAAATAGTTCAATCGGTTGTTTTTCTAAACCTGAATTTGATAATCAACAAGGTGAAAGAACCGGAGTATTAGACAGAACTACAAATATTATTGCAAATGGCACCTTAGAAGATATGGGTATTTCTGATGATAAAAAAAGAAAAGGTAACTGAAAGAAGGTCTTGAAGACGACAAAGAGGAAAGAAATGGAAAGACGAAATGAGTTAATTTTAGAAGGTTAGTATTTTGATGGCAGGAAGGATAACACTATGATAACTGAAGCAGAGGGTAAAAAGTATAACTAAGAATCATTAAAGACGAACACCAGGTCTTAGTTCAAAAACCAGGATAAAAATATATTGGTCATATTTCATTGACATTTTCTTCTTATATTAATATAGCCACTGCAATTTTGGTGTATTTTCAAAATAATAATACAAACATTTCAAGTTTGAAAGTTATTGGGTGAAACAGAAACGCCTTTAATGCAGGATGCAAATCTGGAGTTGTTAAAACATCGGAAGCAATACCCTAAAAATTTTATAATGGATAATTTGATTATTACATGCAAATGAACTTTTTTCTTAGATACTTATTTCAACATCTTGCTCCAAAAACTACGGGTACAAAAGGATTTTCTGGACCAGTAGGAAAGCGACTTGAAAAAATGCGAACATATTGAAATTACCGACTATAAAAACATTGATCCAATCTTGACGGACTGATCGGATGAAGAAATTTAAAAAAGTACTAACAGGGGATACACCTGAATTTTAAATTTTCCTTGTCATATTCAAACAGTGGAAACGTGTGTCAAAATTGTCCCGCAAGCTGCGTCAACCGTCTTTAAATATTAAGCAAAAGATGGCTTAATCTTGGGAAAGTTGAATTCCCACAATGTAATGACAAAGTTTGCCTAAAAAGACAGTAGGTTGAATATCCAATTGAATTAATCCATAACAAAGGGAGGTAAGTAGGGTGGAAGTCGATATTTAACCACCTCTTCGTGGTGACTTCTGGATAGTATTTGCTAAAAAAAAGTAGATATGAGCTAACAGCTACGTTGTTTACTTTAAGTTACTTTATACTGAAATTTCAAAACTTTGACCTCCTTGAGGAACCGGAAAACAACTTAATTAAAAAAAACCTTTTCAGCCAAAAGTTTAGACATCCAAAAAGGAAAAAAGTTTTCACTATTACACATTAAAACAAAAAAGTTTTTTTTTTACCCTATACTTAAGTTCCACCCTAGTCTACAAGCGATAAATAGTGAGGCGATGTGATCAAGCATTAATAGTTTTTGTACACAGAAATAATTTCCCAGTTTCGTAACGGGAAGTCTATTGATAAAAGAAACCATAATGTCCGAAATTTATACATCTATGTTTTCTTGAAACATACACCAGTAATATTTTTTTTACACTGAGTAAAAATAAGTTGTTTGGGATATATTCCAGACATAGTTTAATTGAAAGAGTATTGGTAATGAAAGCAAAAGTTTCTGGATTAAAGTTCAATGCCTGGAAACATTTCCGCTCAGTTGAAAAAATTACAACTGATAAGATTTACATATGTTATTACAGTTAAATCCCTTTAAGTAGGATTTATTCTGCTGATCTGTTTCAATCAATGCACGAGATGGTCTTAAAAAATGGTTGTCTTAGTGTATTGCGTTGGTTGACTGTCGCCCAGACAGCTCACCTAGAAGAGTATTGACAATTAAAACAAAAATATCTGGGTTCTTGTACCAGCCTGGACACATTTTCACCCAATTTTAAGTATTAGGACAGATAAGATTGACAAAGTTTACTAGAGTCCTTTACCTGCGATTTATTCTGCATAGCAGTTTCAAATAACAAAACATATGTCTTTACAAAATGGGTTTTCTTGGTGAATTGCGTTAGTTGGAACGTCCTCCAGGTATCTCAAGTTGAAGAGTATTGACAATTAAAACCAGAAATTCTGGGTTCTTGTACTAACCTGGACATGTTTTCGCTCAGTTGGAAAAATTACAACTGATAAGACTGACAAAGGTTAGTGAAGTTTCTATACTTGTGATTTATTCTGCCCACGAGGTTCACCCTCTTGGAGCTTTACTGCATTTTCATAAAAATGCTTATAAAGATAACCTTAATTTAAATTTTCTTTCCCTGTTTGTTTCCAAAATACACTTCATGCAAATTTATTTGATATACATCTTAAAATACAATTCTATTTAAAATATTTTTGTCTATAACAGATTTATGTTGTTTTTTACAAACGGAAAAATACGGGCAAACCACTCAGAGGGTTAAAAAAGAAGACGTATTTCTGAACAAAAAGGGTTGTCTCAGTAAACTGCGTTGGAAGGAATGTCCTCCAAATAGTTCAATTTGAAAAGTATTGACAATTAAAACCAAAATCTCTCGCTTCATGTACCAACATGGACACGTTTACTCTCAGTTGAAAAAACTAAGACTGATAAAATTTGTAGAGTTTACTGAAGTTTCTTTACTTTCGATTTATTCTGCATATCAGTTTCAAATAGCAAAACATATCTCTTTATAAAAAAGGGTTGTCTTAGTGAATTGCGTTGGTTGAAATGTCCTCCAGCTCAATTGGAAGAGTATCGACAATTAAAACCAAAATCTGTGGGCTCTTGTACAAACCTGGACACGTTTTCTCTCTGTTGGAAAAATTACGGCTGATAAGATTGACAAAGTTTATTGGAGTTCCTATACCCGCGATTTATTCTGCCTACCAGTTTCAAGTAACAAAATATATGTCTGTAAAAAAAAAATGATTGTCTTAGTAAATTGTGTTGTTTGGAATGCCCTCCAGATAGCTAATTTGGATGAGTATTGCAATTTATAAAAAACAATCTGGGTTCTTGTAGCAACCTGGGCGCATTTTTACTTAAATAGAAAAATTACTACTCGTATCATTTATTTACCAATAATTAAGATTGTGTTAAAATAATAAAACTGAAATTACTTATCCTTATTAATGATGTGAATTATCACATTGCTAACAAAGCGTAAACCAACTTAGTGAAAAATGTCCAAGCCGGGAATCGAACCCGGGTCCCTGGAATAGATCTCCAGTGCTCTACCACTAAATCACAAGGACGATGTCCAGCCTGGCATTTCTCACTTATATAAGTCGGTAAGGCTGCAACCGCAGCACAAGATGGGTTGGGTTGGGTTGATTTTTGACGGCCAATTATCTACACGAGGGATATAGGCCCGGGGGGAGTGCCCTCCGTGGGGGTCTTTCTAAGGGAACCTAATCCGTATTAACGCATGGAAGATCCACGGCTCGAAGTAAACCACGAAAACTCCGAACGATTAGGCCGACGGGCGCGATTGGGGTCGAACCCAGCACCTCCCGCCTACCAGCTTCGAGAGCAGAACCTCTCGGCCACTGGTGGGGCCAGCACAAGATGGAGAAGTCATCATGAGCACACATTCCTAGCGGCGTAACATGAGACGCAAACAAACCCAGCATCGGTGAATATACAATTTAAATTAATTTTTCAACTACATTTCAGCAGTGAAATTACGCTTGAAATTATTGAATATTAATGATGTGAATTATCACATTGCTAACAAAGCGTAAACCAACTTAGTGAAAAATGTCCAAGCCGGGAATCGAACCCGGGTCCCTGGAATAGATCTCCAGTGCTCTTGAGATCTATCTCCAGTGCTCTGGAGCACTGGAGATCTATTCCAGGGACCCGGGTTCGATTCCCGGCTTGGACATTTTTCACTAAGTTGGTTTACGCTTTGTTAGCAATGTGATAATTCACAATGTTAATATTCGATAATTTCAAGCGTAATTTCACTGCTGAAATGTAGTTGAAAAATTAATTTAAATTGTATATTCACCGATGCTGGGTTTGTTTGCGTCTCATGTTACGCCGCTAGGAATGTGTGCTCACGATGACTTCTCCATCTTGTGCTGCGGTTGCAGCCTTCTGACTTATATAAGTGAGAAATGCCAGGCCTTGTGGTTTAGTGGTAGAGCACTGGAGATCTATTCCAGGGACCCGGGTTCGATTCCCGGCTTGGACATTTTTCACTAAGTTGGTTTACGCTTTGTTAGCAATGTGATAATTCACATCATTAATATTCAATAATTTCAAGCGTAATTTCACTGATGAAATGTAGTTGAAAAATTAATTAAAATTACTTATCCTTAGTTTATTGGAGTTCCTTTAACTGTCAATTATCATGTCGATTTATTTCAAGTAACAAACCAGATGTCATTACCAAATGTTTTTCAATGTGTATTGCAAGAAATGTCGTCCACATAGCTCAGTTGTTAGAGCATGTATAATTAAAACCAAAGGTTCTGAGTTCGTGTATCATCCTAGAATCATTTCACTCATTTGAAAAAATTACAAGTAGTAAGATTAGATTACTAATCAGTTTGATTGTGTTAGAATAATAAAATCGTACACAATTGTATAGATAGTCGAGTGGATTTATTCCAGATTTTTTTAGATGTAAAACAGGTTATTTACAGTTAAAAAAGAAAATTTAGTATAAATTGTTTTTTTTCTTTTTTTCACTGCGGTGGCCGGTAGCACATAAGAAACTTTTAAAGATTTACACTCATGTAATATATTATATATATATATATATATATATGTGTGTGTGTGTGTGTGTGTGTGTGTGTAATATATCATGTATATACTTCGAATTCTCTAAATTGTTAACATTTTATCAGTATATAGATATTAACAACTGGACATCTAAACATGGAGTCCATTTTTACGAATTTGAAATAAGTTGTGAAGATCGTTTCTCTAATTATCGTTGGAAAGCGATTAATTTAATGATAATATAATTATCCGCAATTCTTACCCTTTAAGCGTTCTAACTATGTTTTTTTGTCACGTAATCTTTGAATTCAAGGATTAATTTAACACAAACTTCATATTAACGTTATTTTTAGCAATGCGTAAGATAAATAAATATGTAAAGTAATCATAAAAAAATTCTCTTACAAATACTTCCCACAGCTATTATTTTATGAATCATTAAACATGCATGAAAAATTCTGTAGGGCGCTTTAAGGGTTTTAATTTCTAATTATAATACATTTTATTTTTCATATTGAACGCCAAATTTCATGTTGTAGTTTAAATATTTAATGAAATAAATACATCTCGTGTCACTAAGATAGCATATCTGCAGTAAGGTTAGTTGGGGCAACTGGGCCATGATTTTACAATGGGTCTCTAGGTCTTCTGACAGTTCAGCTTCGAAAAGCTAATGTTCATTTGAATTAAAGTCTGAACTTCTGTAAATATGTTCAGTTAGGTTCACTCTATCAGACAGAAATGCTTAAAATTACATTTTAATATTTAAAAATATAAAAATATGCATAATTCATCTTTCTGTCTTCATGGGTCCAGTTGCCTCATAAAAATGGGGTAACTAGACCAGGAAGGTCTATGTTCCACGCGCGTTTATTTTTTTCATATGGGATATCATGTCCTGTTTGAAAATGTGTAAACAACTTAAAAAAATTTAAACCAGGCAGATCTTGTAAATTTTCTATCAACGAAAGAGCGTTATAAGGAAAACCTTTGCTGTCAATGTGTCTAAATAAGCACTAAAAGTGAAAATATTAGATTTATTTATACCAAAAACATACAAATTAAGTAAGTACTTATATACTTTAGTATAGGTAATAAGTATAAAAGTGACATGGGTATTTTAAGGAAAAAAATAGCAAGGTGAATCCTTGAACAAACGGCTATGTAAGTACTTAAGTATTTTATCTGTATCCAGGGGCCGCATTATAAAAGGAAAATTTTATTGTTCCTACCAGAACCTTTAACGAGTTACCTACATGATGATTTTATTTATCATATTCCAAAGAAGGGTGCGATGAAGATATTATTTTCAAAATAGTTGTAGAAAAAATAAAAGTTTCCCTATAGAATGCGAGCCTTGTGTATCGTACAATTTCAAGGTTTGGCTATCTGGCTTTCAAAGGCAAGGTACTTTCATTCTTAAAATGTTGAAATAATTTAATGACACCAGTATTTACATGAGAATCTATTTGTAAACAAGTAAAAGTATTGTTTCGCGTATTTAATAAAGTGGAAATTTTCATTATAAAACAACGGTGCCAATGTGGCAATTAGGGATTAAAATTATGTAATGCCATAACGGCATCACCGGTTTAGAAATTCGGAAATTCGGGGAAATTTGGAAACGGAAATTCGGTTTGGTACCACCCCAATATGCTTTTTAAAATTTTATTATGTAATTTTAATAAGGTATTCTATAATTGTCTTTATTGTGAGCAAAAAACAATGGAGAAATTTATTTCCCGTAGTAAGAGAAACTCAAAAAAAAAAAATTATTTATAACTATTGGGGTAACTGGATCCAGCATGGTCCAGTTACCCCCGATACATGTCCCAGGTATCCCATTCTTGAAAAATTTATGGGGTAACTGGGACATCGGGCTTACATTTTAAACATGGAGTAAATATGTATAGATACCAAATAATATTAATGTAGCTATATGTCTAATCTTTAAAAAAAAGATTGTTTAATAAAAGAACTTACAGTATTTTAATAAAAACCGATGAAGTGCAACGATATTGACGTTGTTTTTAAAAAAAAAGAAACGTAAATTTTCGACAACCTATCGCAGAAAAGTGAGAGTTATGATTGAGTTGACACACGTTCTTTTAGGAAGTAGAGATTAAGTTGCATTGTACACAAAAGCTAAAACGTAAAAAAACATCAACAGTTTTTTATAAAATAGCCTATGGCCCAGTCACCTCGTGGGTCCAGTTACCCCAACTAACCTTATATTGTATTTCAATAAAATTCAAGGTTTTGGCTATATCATTACAAGGAATATTTTAATAAAAAAATTGCTGTTCTATATACAGTAAAAAGACATCATTAAAAAAAAAAAACATACCCGCTACAATGTTAAGAGTTTTATTTCGATGTTGAACCATTCTATGTTGTAAAGTTATTAAAAAGGGCATAACCATTAGATAAACTAAAGCCCAGCCATTAGAAACTTAAAAGAACAACTTCTTCATGTTTCGACAATGAAAATGATCGCTCAAATCGTCCATATAAAAATACACTAAACTATGTCTAAGGCGAAATCGGTCGGACCAAGAAGATTTTCCGCAGTAGACAATATTCCGCCTTAGACAGTTTTTACTTTATGTCTGTGGATTCGCGGGGACATGAAAATCTTTCCGAGTTTGACAGATTTCCGTCTTACACAGTGTCCGCCTTACAGAAATTAGAAGGAGAAGATGTGGCAGAAGATGTGGTTTCATTCAATACATTAAAAAAAAAAGAATAAGTATGGCATAAAAATTTATGCCATGTTGGATGATACTCGCATGTTTTACACCTTCAATAGGGAAATATATGACGTAACGCAACCGGATGGTAATTTTGCAATAAGCAAAAAGCCACTAGATGTTTCAAAAAGATTAACAATATCCATTTACAACACCGAAAGAAACGTGACCACAGACAACTGGTTTTTAAGTTTTGATTTAGTGCATTATCTGGCTGAAAAAAAAACTATCATTTGTTGGCGCATTAAAATAAAAATAAAGCTCAAATTCCTCATCAGTTCCAGCTGACAAAAAAAAAAAAACGGGAATTTAATACGAGTCTCTTCGGTTTTAGAAAAGATATGACTCTTTGTTCTTATATACCAAAACGTAACAAAAATCTTATATTGATTTCAAGCTTTCATGATGACGCCGCAAACAATGAAGACACAGGGGACTATAAAAACCCGAGATTATTACGTTTTAAAACCTTAACAAGGTGGGTGTGGACACAGTAGGCAAACTCTGTGCTTTCTATGATGTTTCCAGGAAAACATGGCGTTGGCCACTTGTGGGTTTTTTTTCTCTATGTTGAATGTAGTGGCAATAAATAGCTATATTATTCAGTCAACAAACAATAAAGAAAAAATATGCAGAAGAAAATACCTGAGACAGATAGCAAATGTCCTTATAAAAGAAAGCATTGAGAGAAGAGCACCCAATTCTCTGCAAAGTGAGTTGAAACTAAAAGTGCCAAAGAGAAAAGCAGAACTAGGTGTTGAAAAAGTGGAAGAAGTGACGGCAGGGAAAAGAAGATGCAAACCTTGTCAAAATGTGAAACGTACTAGAATCACCAGTTTCAGCTGTGAGGTCTGCCAGACATTTGTATGTTTGGAGCACTCTAAACACATTTGTCCAGATAGCAACGCTAGAATGAAATAATTATGAAACTGATTTCTTCATTTATATATCTAAATTTGAATTAATTTTCTACTTCCTTATTATTTTTTGCACTTTTATGTTAGAAATGTAAGTTGTTCAGTCGAAATATCGACAATTTCATTTATTTTATTTTAAATCATTTCGATAAGTCTTTGGTCAATTTATATTGTTGTTTTTTATGTTTATATTGTTTCCGTTTCTTTTTAAGTAAACAACGATTGAAATTATTGTAATTATTAACTCTACGCTGATTACCATATAATTTTAATAATTACACTCCTGAAAATATCCATTTTACAATAGCGTATCTAGGAAATACGCGCGAACTTTCATGCTGGTATGGTGGGTGCACCCGTTGGAAGGTTAAACTTTTTATATGAAAAATGAGTTTAGTGTATGATCTTAAAAAATGTGTCTTTTCTATATTTTATTATTATTATTTATTAGGCTTGAAAAGAAAATTTTATTTTAACATTGTAGCAGTTTTATTATTAACCATTATATTTTATCATTGGAATTTGGTTTACAACAAAAGTATTCATCATAATTTGAATATTTCATTGTTTTGAGAAAATGAAATCTGATAAATTCAGATTCTGGGTGCGGTTTGTCAACTGCAATTTATATATATTTTCACCGCCCTTCTATTCGCAATTTTTTTCCTGGTATGTATTTATAGGACAAATGTCGAAATACAATAATGAATTTATCCTATACTCTTTCGAGTTTTTTTTTCATTTAAATACGAATTGTTAAACAAAAAATTTTTTAATACAGTTTTAGCTTTTTTTATGTAAAAGAACGTCATTTTTAAAAGTATATTTTGATCAAACATAATTGCATTTTTGATTTTTCTTTCTTTTATTTAAGACTTTGAATAAAATTTATTTTGAATTTTTTCGTGGTAATTTGAATACATTCGTATTTTTTGGAAAATTAAATCTGATATATTTACATTCTGCTTTCTTTTTGTCTACTCCAATAAATATATATTCGTACTTATTTTCTTTCTTATTAATGCAAATTTCTGTCTTTGAATGTACATTTATGACAGATGTCAAAATGTAATAATAAATATTTACTTTGCTCCCGTCATGATTTATTTTATTTAAATATTACAACGATGAAATATCTTTTTTTGCATGTACTTGGAATTTATTTATTCAAATTAAAACAATTAAAAAACGTTTTAATGAAATATAATAAAGAAATAATAATTTATCTTTGGAGTTTAATAGCAGTATAACGAAAATTTTATGAAATTGTTAAGTATACTCTTACCCCTTTTCTGTCGTTTCATGAAGTGGGATGAATATCGTGTCCAAGTATGATGTTAATATTTCTCATTTGGTGAAAAATCGCAAATGACTAAAAAAATCCCGTAACATTGACTTTACAGTATGTCACGAACCGTCTTGTTGTCACCAACAAGCCATAATATAATTAGAAAACGATGTCACATGTTGATCACAGCTGTGACTGATACTTGTGATCGTTTGTATTGTCATAATTGCGTTGCATCATTTATGTCACAAAATAAAGTATTTGTAATGATTAAGTTTCAACAAAGTATTTGATTTTCTTTAGTTTATACATAAAAAAATCGGTGACAAGCCAGGGAATTATATAATAATTCCTAAAAAAAACCTAATTCATAATTATAGTCGGATAAAAAAAAATATTCTATTTTTTGTACTCAATTACGTAAAACGAATTGCAATTCAATCCTTCTGTTTATCTACGTTTTGAATTTAAATAAATTTTATTATGAATGGTATAATTTGTCAATTTATTTTAGTTTAAATATATATCTAATTAATGATATTCGTCAATATTTTTTCATATTAGACTAAATTACATCTTTTATTATGACCGTACAGTGGGTGTGGTAACATAACTAACTGCGTGGGAAACATAGCAGACTGTTGATTGATTTCCCCTATAACATTTAATCTGCTTGAAGAAAAGGCCAACACGTGACTGGAATTAAAATGAAAGCAATTTGTTATTATCAACAAGTTTGTAAATTGTAATTATAGTATAAATTATGAACTTTGGAAACAAATATATATTAAATTATTATCATTTTTTCTTTCATATTCCCAAAAACATTTGTACACTATTATGATTTTATATGATATTTCATACAAATAGGAGATGCGACACGTAAAATATTTTGACTCATAAAAACATTCCATACTGACACACATGGTATATGGAAAGAATAAAGCTATATTAAAGAATAAGGAATTTTGCTTAAAATCCACATATCTTATTTTATAGATAACACAAAAGCTGGATTAACTTTTTTTTTAATTATATATAAGCCTTTATATATGATTATATACCTTACCTAGCCGGTGGTGCCCGGGCCCGTGATAGTAACATTACATATATCAGTAATGAATGATTTTAGATTTTTTAACGAATATATGTCACATCGAACTTTGAAGCGATGACTTCACTGTATTTTGCACTGTACTTAAATATGGCAAAATGACCTGAAACTGTCAACCCCATATATAACCCCCATCAATGAATGAATTTCTAAAATCGCTGAAAAATGTTTTTAACTATTTTTTAGTAGATTTATTTTTGTTAATTTTATGCTGCTGCCAAAAACTGCTACAGGGATATGCCGAAATAACCTGAAACATTCGATTCTCTATTTAACACCTTAGGGGCGGATTTTGAAAAATCCTTCCTTAGTAGGTGCTTACATTGTGTAAGCAATGCCTTCCACATTTAATTGTCCAAAGAGCAATGGTTGAGGCTCAGTGTTGACATAAAATTCAGTCAGCCAGGACATGTACTTTTTTTGTGTTAGCATACATTTTATTTACTGTTATCTGTTTAATATTTACTTATCCTTGTGCATTTTTACTTAAAAGCCTATGACTTTTTATTAATTTGCTACACATTTATGAAACACATTTCTGATAAGTTCTGCAATCATGTATGAATCAGAAACTATATTAAATTACAGTACATCTTCTGAAATATTGCTTTAGATTAGCCAATTATTATTTTATATTTATAATTACCAGTTGACGCGCTACAGTCTTTTGCACTTTGGGATTATCTGTTTAAGCCTTTTTTAATTTCTGTAGTAATACAAATTTCTTAATCAAAATTTTTTTTTAATAAAGTGACAGTGTATTACGTCAAAATACTGTTAAAAAACTATTCGATGATACCTCATTAATCGTTGTATGTTTTGTACGAGTGTATATATTATGACATCAGAAATAATATATATGATTATATTGTTTTTTAGTAAATGTTGCTAGTGATAAAATGGGGCGAAGTTTTGACTCTCTGGCATTCACATATTTGTTTAAATGTGCACCTAAAAGTGTGACGAAATGAGTTCTGAACAAAACTAAAAAACAAACTAGGAAACAGGAATTCTGCTTTTCCAAAATTTAGTGTCGCCCCCGATGAAAAAAAGTATATGATTCTAAAAATAATTAAATAGTTTTGTATTATCATACAAAACATATTTCAGTTTTATGATTTAAAGCACAAGCTTTTATTTGATATAAAATGACGTCATTCGCATCCTCTGAAGAATTCCTCATTTACGACCCAGTCTTAAACAAGATCTACAGAAAAGTATTCATATGATGTCACTGTCGCTGAATAATACACAAATAATAACACACAAGTAACTGGAGAAAAAAAATCGCCTATCCAAGAATTCATATGCCTTCATTTGTTTGTAATATAGATAATTAAATTAAATATAGTTTATAATAGCTTCATTTTTTATCAGAAATCATTCACTTATATTTTTCAAAATAGCGCGTACTTTAATTACACTTTTTTTCAGTAGTTATGGGAAAATGGCAACAAAAAGATACAATTACTATTTTCCTACTATTTTTTCTTTACTTTCTAGAGAAATGAAGTACTTGAGTTGCGAAAATTAAACAAATGGCACTAAAAATTACAAGAAAATTAATATCTCTAAAATAAATTTTGATGCAGTTTTCAAACAAATTTAATTAAAAATTTACCCTTTTCCCAATACGACGGTATATAAAAATTGAAAATAAACGAGGCTTAGAAGTTTAAAAAATTGCAATAGAGTATTTAACAGTACAATGATACATCTGCTTTGTTTTACGGCTGACTTATAGAACGGAACGCTATTTTTGGACGACAGCTTAATAAGTGGGAGAAAAAAATAGCTTACCGGTGGGTAATAATACATAATATATGCGCGGGCTATTGTTTCTTTGGAAATGAATTTTTTTTGTATTAGATGTTTATAGTTTGTGAAAATTATAAAAATGTATGTAATTATGCCCTTATTACATGCCCAACATGTGAAAATGTAAACATCAAACGAATTAAATAATTTCTACCACCTTCGCACAAAAATATTAATATTTGTTTTCTAAAAACAGAGAACAAGGTATGGAGATATTAAATTATGAAATTGGAGCGTTGGATTATTTTAATTTTTACAATCAAGATATTTAACATTTATTTATCTGAAACATAATTTGTCGTTCTTCCACACATTCTAGAGCACATAAATGAAAATCCACGCAACCTAAGTTTCGTCCTTTTTTCTTGAGAAATTCCGTCATAAAGGACTCGTGGCAAATATTTTTATTTCAATCCTGTATATACGTGATCACATAGAATAAATATATAACAGAGTACATGAGAAGCATTACTTAGTTGGGCTAAAATAAAGTTTCATTAAGCGTAAATGTACAGCCAAATATTGGAGTACACATGCTTATAAACGAATGAAATGCACAAATTTACGTTTCTCAACAAATATTCATTTTGAAAGCTCTTCCTTACTCTGCAAATGTCTCATATGTAGATAAGTTCTTGCCGCCATTAGTCCATGAGCAGCATGTCCACGAAAATGAAAACAGGCGCAGAACTGAATCCTTATTTCATTTTAGGATTGAACTTCGAAAGCACACTGAGAAAAATGACACTTTCAAATCTGAGTAAATGTATGTTTTCATTTTGTTATGAAACTTTTTGTTTCAAATATGACAACCGAATGCTTTCAATTCTGAAATACCAGAAATACTCAGTTTCAAACAAAATTACTTTTCATTTGTTAAGCGTAGTAAATTTTACCAGGATAGTTGAATTTATTCATATTATGTCATTTGTTATGATTTCGAACGAAACGCTCCTTTAAGTAATAATTTATAACACGAAATGTGACGAACTACATTTTTACCGTGTTCGCGGAAGAATACTTAAAAGTCCTCGTAATATAATCGCGAAAGCGTAAATTTTATTCTCCAACCTTCGAAATCGAAGGATGGATGAATTCATAAAGGAAAGACTTCGCAGGTGAGATTTGATAACCATCAACAATATATAAATACAAACATCATGCATAATCGTGAATAAACATCATGAATAAAGCGTTATGTGCTCATATTTGAGTATGTCCATATTTTCAGAAATGAGTATATACATGTTTCAAACTTGAGTAATTTTGTTTCGGAGCCATTTTGACTATGCGATATACTCAGATTTGAGTATTTTTTACTCAGTTTTGAAAATGTCGTTTACAGAGTGCAGTGGTAATATAAAGCTGATTTACACTGCATGTATTTACTGAAATATCGAGGTGAAAGAACTAATTATAATAGAGTGGATGTCATGGATGAATGGTCCAATGATCAATCTAAAACTGATAGCTAAACGTGATTAAGAACTATATCCGAAATCTTATTATAAAAAACTAAAAATCTGCTATTGAAGTTGTTTCTTACATTTAATATTTCTAAAATTATTCAGTTATGAAATTTCGCAACTTTGTTTGTGTACACAGTAAATATAGGGATATCCCTTAATTATGTTTCCCTTCAATAAATTAGTAAACAATGTTAGCTATAGCCGTGAACGTGTAGGCTAGTTAGAGTAGAATGATATGAATCGTATTAGGAAATTTCTGACAGGCCCCTAGAAACTAAAAATGGAGTTAATGATCTCGAAAACAGTCCGCGATACGGAAAGAAGGACAATTATAAAGTTTTATTGGTTTCGCAATTTATTCTGAAATCTTGTCTTACATGAATAAATAACGTTATGAGAAGTCCTGAATGTAACTTCTTTATGTCTAATAAACATAGTAAATAAGTCAATAACTGCACATATGTTGAATTTGAAGGCATATCGACATTTACTAATAAATCTAAGACCAGTAAGTAAGGTGTGATTCATTTTAATATAATAATTAATTTATGTACGTAGAATCATTTATCATCGAAACACATGCTGATGGTGGACATATTGGACATAATTAATTGTTTTCATGTATTATTATTATGAATAAATATGCAAGCAAATTTTAATTCTGTATGTGATTAATTACATAATAAAGATAGCTATTTTATATTTTAAAAATTGCATTTCCCCGCTCCTAATAAATTGATTTTTATGTGCAATATATAATTTAACACTCAATCGGGGAAGCTGTGCTACTTTGTAATTGATCTTTGCGTATACCACTCCGTTTGTTAGATATGTTAACTTCACAGTCTGCCATTATACTAAATGTAATTTTAATTGCCTTCTCAAGGTCAGTTAATTGTGTCGTGTATTAAGTCAAAAACCATGGCAACACCCCATTTGTCTGACTGACTATTGTTTTTTTTCTCAACCTACTTGGTATCAATAGAGAGCTTCGTCCTTTTTTTAATTATAGCATTGAGGAAAATAAGACCTCGAGATCGCATACTGTAGTGCCAAGGCAATGAAGCTGGCTGTAGTGCCAAGGTCAATAACTGCACATACGTTGAATTTGAAGACATATGGACATTTACTAATAAATTTATGACCAGTAAGAAAGGTGTGATTCATTTTAATATAATAATCAATTTATGTACGTAGAATCATTTATCATCGAAACACATGCTGATGGGGGACATATTGGACATAATTAATTGTTTTCATGCATTAGAATTATGAATAAATATGCAAACGACTTATAATTCGACACTTCTGTATGTAATTAATTACATAATAAAGATAGCTATTTTATATTTTTAAAATTGCATTTCCGAGCTCCTAATAAATTAATTTTTATATGTAATATATAATTTAACACTCAATCGGGGAAGTTGTGCAATTTTGTAATTGATTTTTCGTACATCATTCCGTTTGTTAAATATGTTAACTTCATAGTCTGCCATTATACTAAATATAATTTCAATTGCCTTATAAAGGTCAGTTAATTGTTTCGAATATTAAGTCAAAACAATGGCAACACCCCATTTGTCTGACTGACCATTTTTTTTTCTCAACCTACTTGGTAGGAATAGAGGGCTTCGTCCTTTGTTTAATTATAGCATTGAGGAAAATAAGACCTCGAGATCGCATCCTGCAGTGCCAAGGCAATGAATTAATAAGGTGGGAAGGACGAATGTCCTTGAGAAACCCAACGGAATCGCATTATGTATAGATAGTGATTCCAGGTATACAGTGAATACCCATTTTACTTTGCCTACAAACAACGTTCATATTTGTAGCTATTTCGGTTTAGCAGTTATTGGAAGCGACATGAAATTATACTAAACTTTGTATAACAAATACACATTGTATACAGAACATTGATTTTTATCAAAACGTCGCTTATTATATACACAGAATCAAACGTTCACTCTTACAGTGTCTATCTCAGTTTGCTGTAAAATATTTGTACAAAAAAGATGAAAAACCTCAAAATTTCTTTAGCATGAATAATACAGTTAACTAATAAAATTGGAGAAGCTTTATCAATCTTTAAATCCTAAATGAAACGGTGTTTCTTCTCCGCTTGAGAGTCATAAGGTACTCTGTTTCTTAAAAAAACTGATCTTTTTCTGATTAGAAAAAGAAAGTAAAATACAAATGTTACATGGAAAATTATAAAAATATTGTTTACAAAATAATTTTCAATATTTGTTCAGTTAATGTATTTCTTTATCTTAATTCTAAAATTTTACTGAATAGATTATGGCCTATAAATATTTACTTTCACCCCATCTTATCATGCTTATTATTCTAATCGTTTATCATACTCATTATTCTAATCGTTTCATCATGCTCATTATTCTAGTTAAGTTTTAATCAATATTTAGCAAGATGAGACACCCTTTCGCTATCGAATAATCTGTATATTAATCTATATTAGTTTAAAGCGATTTTCTGTCTCTTCAACTCTTGCAACCACGAACGATAATGATTGATATCTCTGCTCATTTAAAATTAGTGACTGTTTTCATGTTGTTAAATTATGTCATAAAATATCCTATAAAAATTGCTGTAGATTTTACAAAGGAAGACGTGAATTAATTAATAACATTCCTGAGATTAGTATCTGTAAATATTGAGAAAATTACAAAACAAATTACCTTCCAGTAAAATAAAATAATTTTCAAGTTTTGTACGCTTCACCTAGGACAAGATAAATATTTTTTTTTCTTTCTTATGTTGAATATCGGATCACGGGCATTTAGTACATTAAAAAGACAACATATATAGACTTTATTTTTACCCGGCTTAAAAGAAGGGATATGTGTTTCACGCGTATCTGTATATGTGGATTTTTTAAGCCCTCGAAACATCCCAACGCCTGGATGGATTTTAATGAATGAGGTCTCTATCAATTCGTCTTAACAGCCCGATGGTTATAGGTTAGGTTTGGTTTTTATAAATTCAAAATGGCGGTCGTAAAATACATAATGGCAGTAGAGATGAAAATAAATTACACACCCTATTGAGTGGCATATCATTGGATAGGTCTTTCAAAATGAAGACGATGTTTCCTTGACTATTTTACAGTCAGAATCTCCATTAAAATATTATACAACTTGGAAATTGTGCATGTAGGATCTCTAACTTTACTGCAACTCTAACCATTATAGACATCTATAGACCTCCTCAAAACAGTGTTTATAGATAGGAACTAACAATTAAACACAACTTAAAAGTCATCAATACAAGTAAATAAAAAAATAGGTAAGTAATATAAACAAATAATATAAAAAAAAATATTTTAAGTCAATTCCTACTTAGGTCAATAAGAGAATTTTTTTTTCTTCTCCCTTTCATCTTTCCACTAGAGTTGCGTCTAAAAGGCCTTGATCAAGAAGAGAGCACTCTCGGTCTTAAAATACCTTGATCAAGAATAGGATTCTCTCGATTACTGAAAATTAATTAATTTAATTTAAATAATGAATTAATATTTGAAAAAAAACTATATTGACATCAAGTGTCATCCACTACAAGTTTAAAAAATTTATTTGAGCTTGATTGGATGAATAATAAGTATTTTATTAACGATTGAAAATTCGATATATATTGATATACACTGCTCAAAACAATTAAATGATATTGCAGTTTTAGGTGGATTTTGTATCTGGTAAACTGTTTAGCTAATTGATACATGGTCGACAGACATAGTAGGTTATATGAGAATAAATTACACATGTTTGGCAGAAAAAAATGCATTTTATTGCGCATTTGTGTACTAAAGGAAAAAAAAATACAATTTGTGCATATGAGAAAAAAAGAATAAGAAAAGGTGTTTTCTTCAAAGAAAATCATTTTCAGTAGGGGGTATGGTTTCCACGGGCGGCCAGAAACGTTGAACACCTTTGAGGCATGGACTCAATGAGGCTATTAATGACGAGTTGGGGTATTCTGCCCCACTCTTCCAGAAGAGCTCTTTCCAGTTCTTGGAGAGTTTGTGGGGGTTGTTGGCGGCCAAAAACTCGTCTTCCTAGAGCGTCCCAAACGTGCTCGATTGGATTCATGTCTGGATAACACGCTGGCCATTCCATTCGAACGATTCCTTCCTCGAAAAGGAAATCCTCCACCAGGTTTGCACGATGTGGCCTGCAGTTATCGTCCATTAAAATGAAGTTATCTCCGATTGTTGCAGCGTAAGGGACTACAATAGGTCTGAGGATCTCATCCCAATGTCGGCGACCAGTCAGAGCTCCATCTCGAATGATGTAGAGGTCAGTGCGCCCGTCAATGGAGATGCCACCATACACCAACACTCCTCCACCGCCAAATCTGACACTTTCGTGCACGAACGCAGGATTATTCCTACTGCCACGGTCCCTCCAGATGAAAATACGCCTATTATCCGGATGCACAGAAAAACGGGACTCGTCAGAAAACAGAATATAGCTCCATTCATTTCTCCTCCAGTTGACATGCTCGGTTGCCCACTCCCTGCGGCCGCGACGATGCCTTGATGTTAATCTTACACATACCATCGGTCGGCTAGCATACAGACCTACAGCATGGAGCCGGTTTCGGACAGTCTGAGCTGAAATCGTGGTGCCTGTAGCCGACCGAAGGTGTTGTTGGAGAAGAGTAGCGTTCATGGTTCGGTGTCTCCGAGCTGTTAACGCTAAATACCGATCTTCATTGGGCGTTGTTGCCCGTCTACGACCTTGCCCTGGTCTTCGGCCTGCACTGCACATCCACTTTCCAAAAAACGGTTCCAGATCCTGGAAATGACACTTTGTGACACTCCAATGGCTTGCGCTACTTCGGCTTGAGTTTGGCCCCCTTCTAACCAACCAACAAATCTCAAAGCTTCTGAATCTGTCAAATGACTTCGCTGAGGCATCGTACTCATTGAAACAAAGCAATCACTGAATGCCGATCATCCTTGTCTTCATTCTCTTTTATCCAGTTGAAAGTCAAATTTCATTCGCTGCCGCTGAAGCGACGTTTTTGACGTCGAACTCAAAATTTGCATACTCCACAGTTTGAAAACCAGAAAAATTTGCATTTGTGATTCTTTTCTTCTATTTTCGGCACAAAAAATTTCGTTAATATCTTTATTTTATATAAAACTTCAAATATCCTTTAATTGTTTTGAGGAGTGTATATAGCGAGTGTGCGAGCTAATAGTAGGAATTGAAAAAAAAATATTCACATTCATGAGAAATAATTAATTAGTTCGCTTTTTACGCAGTCGGGTTTTTTTTATTTTTAAATTTAATTGTTTATTAATATTAATATTTTTTATATAATAAAAAAAATGTGTCTTGTTTCGTTATTTAATTTGTAATTTGTCTCTTCTTCATGTTGCTGATTGATAGAACTAGTTAGCTACAAAGGAAGTTTTTAGAGCAAAAAACGCTGATTAAAAGTACTTGTTAGCTACAAAACAAATTTTTACAACAAAAAAAACAAACAAGCATTGAATTCGGTAATTTTATATACAATATCATCTGCAAAAATTATCTAAAAACATTTTTAAGATACTAAATTAGACACAATAAATCTTTTTAGAAGTTTAAAATTTTAAGTTCTACTTATTATTATGTTCGATGCTAATTGACTCTCTATCGACCGGCGGTTTGAATTAATGTATTTTTAGTATCTGTAAAATCATCTACGTGCATTAGTTTTGCATTTTATGAGTTATATTTCTTGTAATAAATATTAAGCAATATTCTCATTTATACATTTAGTATATTATACACATAAATACATTGACTAAAATAGTTGTTTTATATACAGGCACTTTCAAAGTTTCGCAGACAGACCTCTATCTAGGGAATGCGTCAGAATTTGGGTAAAATGTAAAACTCAGATATTGGGAATTTAACGAGAATCTCATTTAACTAGAAAAAATGGGTAAAAGGTAAAAGGTCACACAGGGGAATAAACCAAACATTTTCAAGACTAATATATAATTTGGCATCATATTTCGAATGTCACTCTAGGATAAATAATCACGAAGTAACTCTGTTAAGTAGTTTAAGAAGTCTCAGGTTTAAAGCATAGAATTTCTAGCATCTCATTTAACTAGAAAAAATGGATAAAGGGTAAAAGGTCACGCAGGGGGATAAACCAAACATTTTTAAGACTAATATATAATTTGGCATCATATTTCGAATGTCACTCTAGGATAAATAATCACGAAGTAACTCTGTTAAGTAGTTTAAGAAGTCTCAGGTTTAAAGCATAGAATTTCTAGCATCTCATTTAACTAGAAAAAATGGGTAAAGGGTAAAAGCTTACACAGGGGGATAAACCAAACATTTTCAAGACTAATATATAATTTGGCATCATATTTCGAATGTCACTCTAGGATAAATAATCACGAAGTAACTCTGTTAAGTACTTTAAGAAGTCTCAGGTTTAAAGCATAGAATTTCTAGCATCTCATTTAACTAGAAAAAATGGGTAAAGGGTAAAAGGTCACGCAGGGGGATAAACCAAACATTTTCAAGACTAATATATAATTTGGCATCATATTTCGAATGTCACTCTAGGATAAATAATCACGAAGTAACTCTGTTAAGTAGTTTAAGAAGTCTCAGGTTTAAAGCATAGAATTTCTAGCATCTCATTTAAGTAGAAAAAATGGGTAAAGGGTAAAAGGTCACGCAGGGGGATAAACCAAACATTTTCAAGACTAATATATAATTTGGCATCATATTTCGAATGTCACTCTAGGATAAATAATCACGAAGTAACTCTGTTAAGTAGTTTAAGAAGTCTCAGGTTTAAAGCATAGAATTTCTAGCATCTCATTTAACTAGAAAAAATGGGTTAAGGGTAAAAGGTCACGCAGGGGGATAAACCAAACATTTTCAAGACTAATATATAATTTGGCATCATATTTCGAATGTCACTCTAGGATAAATAATCACGAAGCAACTCTGTTAAGTAGTTAAAGATGTCTCAGGTTTAAAGCATAGAATTTCTAGCATCTCATTTAACTAGAAAAAATGGGTAAAGGGTAAAAGGTCACGCAGGGGGATAAACCAAACATTTTCAAGACTAATATATAATTTGGCATCATATTTCGAATGTCACTCTAGGATAAATAATCACGAAGCAACTCTGTTAAGTAGTTTAAGAAGTCTCAGGTTTAAAGCATAGAATTTCTAGCATCTCATTTAGCTAGAAAAAATGGGTAAAGGGTAAAAGGTCACGCAGGGGGATAAACCAAACATTTTCAAGACTAATATATAATTTGGCATCATATTTCGAATGTCACTCTAGGATAAATAATCGCGAAGTAACTCTGTTAAGTAGTTTAAGAAGTCTCAGGTTTAAAGCATAGAATTTCTAGCATCTCATTTAACTAGAAAAAATGGGTAAAGAGTAAAAGGTCACGCAGGGGGATAAACCAAGCATTTTCAAGACTAATATATAATTTGGCATCATATTTCGAATGTCACTCTAGGATAAATAATCGCGAAGTAACTCTGTTAAGTAGTTTAAGAAGTCTCAGGTTTAAAGCATAGAATTTCTAGCATCTCATTTAACTAGAAAAAATGGGTAAAGGGTAAAAGGTCACGCAGGGGGATAAACCAAACATTTTCAAGACTAATATATAATTTGGCATTATATTTCGAATGTCACTCTAGGATAAATAATCACGAAGTAACTCTGTTAAGTAGTTTAAGAAGTCTCAGGTTTAAAGCATAGAATTTCTAGCATCTCATTTAACTAGAAAAAATGGGTAAAGGGTAAAAGGTCACGCAGGGGGATAAACCAAACATTTTCAAGACTAATATATAATTTGACATCATATTTCGAATGTCACTCTAGGATAAATAATCACGAAGTAACTCTGTTAAGTAGTTTAAGAAGTCTCAGGTTTAAAGCATAGAATTTCAATTGTTAAATTCAGTTTTAACAACTGCAAGCAGATTGAAATGTGGCTAGCTTTCTAAGATTACTCAAAATGTTCTTGGTGAAATGAGCTTTAATTTCAAATTTGCGTATTTAAAGCTTTTCGAAATCGATTTCTATTAAAAAAATCTGTGTGTACATCTTAAATATTTTCCAAAATTAATCTTAAAATATATATGGTTTCGAATTTTTTTTTCAGACAATAAATATGAATTGTAACCTTTTGAATTTTGTAACACAAATCCATATCTACAAGCTCCAAATATGCTAAACCAAACTTACCGATGATATCGCTAAATAGATTTGCTTAAAATCTCTTTACATTTCAATCTGTATTGCAATTGTTAAAAATGAAATTAACATTTGGAGTTCTAAATTTTAAACCTTCGAAATTCTTAAACTACTTGACAGAATGCCTCCCTGTTTAGTTTTCCACGGTAATCTTTGGAAGATTTTAAATATAATGTCAAAATAACTGTTGATATTAAAAATTTTGAAGATTTCTTCAGGGATGCTCCGTATACTTCTCTGCTCCGATTTGTTTTAATCAAAATAGGTCCCACTCAATTTGTTTGTAAACGTGTTTTACAGTTTTCCAAAATTATGTGCATTTTGGAGGTAAAAATTTGTAAAGTAGAACTTTTTTAAGAAGACACAATCTATCCCTCTGTATAGTAAACAGGATATTTAAAACAATTTGATTCTTCTTTTATCTCTGTAGAACCCTCTAAGACCTGACCTACACAAATGTGTACGTTATCCTAAAGAAAAGAAAAAGCATTTCCCTCTTTTTGTGCGATTTAAAGTCGAGCCTGCACCCACAGAATTGCGTGGATCCTCCCTTTTGCATCGCCTGACATCGGATATTTTGTAAAATAGGATCCTATAATTTATAATACGATCCTATTAATAAGATATATATTCTATAAATTTAATACGATCCTAATTAGTTAGAGGAAACAACCAAAACTTTTCATTTCTTCCAAAAATCTTCCGGACTTACAGTGACATGTACAGTACAGTCGTGGAAAAAAAAAAGCAAATACCCCTACTAACTTCTCAACAAATTATCGTAGAAGAAAGTTACTGGTACCGAACGATTGGAAATAAAGTCTACTTTTAAATGATGTATATAATATTTGCTTAGGGGGCATCTACATATTAAAACGAACCAAAACTTCATTTTTTTCAATGGCAATACCCAATTTTAACAAGATATTTCAAATCTTTGGTTCAAATTATGCCTAGACACTAAATTTCAAGTCATTTGAATGATAAGTTTTTTTAATTATAAACATTCAAAATTTAGTGCTTCTAATATTATATAACATTTTCATATTTTTATTTATATCTTCTGAAGTTATGCTCCTAATGTGCTATTTTTTTGTAGCAATAATGCTAATATACCCAAACATAAATACACTGAATTTGCAATTTCTATAATTTTATGATATGAATTATGAATTATGAAATTAATATTCGAAAAAATTATGAATTACAACCTACAATTTTTCTGATGGATTTACATTTATTAAGTTCTGCTTTATGGAAATCCAAAATTTCATATTTGTCTTCCAAGAAGTTATCAAATTATACTTAAAAAATGGCAAAATGATGGTTTAAGGGGCCGTCTATGATTGAAGCGACTAGATATTTTGAAATTTCAAATGTAATCCTGTAATTCACCAGTCTTCAATGAGTGGCGCTTAAGATGCCTTGATCAAGAAAGAGGCTCTCTCGGTCAACAATCGAGTACCGAACTTCAATTTGGATACAGCCCCTAAAATAAGCCCGCTTTAAAATAATTAATTTCTCGGAAACTTGTCGTACGAATTGCATACAAATTTGTTTTTAAGCTAGTTGAAGGGTGTAGAGATCATTTATGCTGTCAGAAGTATGTAATGCTATTGAAAAAAACAAAATTATGGTTCGTCTTAATATGTAGATGGACCCCTAAGGAAATTTTACATACATCATTTAAAAGTAGATTTCATTTTTAATCTTGTGGTACCAGTCACTTTCTCCTTCGATAATTTTTTGCAGAGTTAGTAAGGGGTGTTTACTTTATTTTTTCCACTACTGTACAGTACACCGGATATATCTGATAGATTTTCCTCATATAGTTTGAGATCAAATAGTGAATGAAATACAAAACTGCAAATTTTGGAAATACTATAGCTATGAATCTTTACAAGTTAAATGTAAGAATAAGCCAAGATTTCTGTATAGATATAGTCTTATTTTATTAGTTAACAACACCTCTTCTGAAAATCTTATTTTTTCCTAACTTTGATGAGAAGTTTTGTTTTTACGCTATTGATTGGCTGCTAAAATTTCGTTTAATTCACTATCTTAAAATCTATTAAATATAAATATATGCGATTACGATGCAGAGCATCATATTGCATCACCGAAATCGTATTGGCAAATCCTAATTATCGTATGAGATAGACGATGTTATAAATGGTGAGAATGGCTTCATGCAAATGTTGTGTACTGCGTGCAATATGAACTTGTCCTGTGCACTGTCAAGCGCGATAATATGTATATATATTCACATACACTCATGTCCAAATTTATGTTTGCAGTTATTCTATTTTTCTAATCGCTGCTTGTCACATAATATTGCACCTTTTTAATGTTTCATGCAACAGCTTTATATAATATGCAGTAATCGTAATTTTTAACTTTGTATTTGTGTTTTTTGATGTCATTTATGATTCCACATAAAATCACAAAATTAAAGTTAATTGTTTTTGAGAAATCCGTGATTTTATGCATGTAAAGATAATTTTGGACATCCAGTATTTATATACATTCATTTTCCTTAATAAGAGATAAAATTCGTATCAGATACTCTAGTGTACAGAACTGTTCTAGAACATCATTAATTTAGGGATTTTTTTCATTTTATGTTTCGGGTCGGATTCAGTTTATCCCTTTAAAGCATATTTTTTTATTTTGTTTGGGAAAAGTTATATTTGAGTCTACTTTTGTTAATTACCTACTAGAAAAATAGTGAAAAAAAAATTAAGTTTCTGTTACACATAATGTCATAATGGTCACTCACGAGTCGCATAAAGAAAAATTATAATTTTAAATTATATACTTTCTTTAAAGTAGTGTTATCACTGCACATTAACAAATCTTAAACAAATTTAATATTTTTTATAATATTTTTAATAGTTTGCAGAAATAATAATTACTACCTTATAATGAAAGAGAAAAACCGCTAGTCGAGCTCGCATCAACAAACGATATTATAAACTCTTCACGATCTTAAGTGCTTGTTATCAGACGTAAGTAACACATAATTGTTCAACGAAATAACAGTAGAAAGCGCCAAGTGGGAAAAAGAGATCTTGTAACTCATGAGCTACATCATGCATTTAAGGGTTAAATACTTTGGATTCAGATTTATATGTGTAAATTGTGTATCAGATATATACCAGCTGCTAGTCTGCATTCCATTTAAAAGAATGACGATGTCATTTTACCACGTAGTTAATTGCATTTACCAATTATCATTTCCTTTACTTTGACGATATTTTCATTTTCAATAAATAATGTATTATAAAAATTAAACGCTAATTAATTCAAATATTCCTTTTCAAATTAAAGATACTGAAAGTAATTTATATATATATATATGCTGGTATACATAAAATTAGAAAGCGAAAAATACGTTTTTGACAAGATACCTTATCTAGAATATATTTCGAGATAACTGTGACTTATTTCTGAAACCACACGAAAACTTTTTGTTTGTTCCCTCACCTAAACTAAACATACATCATCATACATCTTCGTAAAAAGTGTCAATAAAATATATAGTAAAAAGGCGGATATTGGAGAATGAACCTGGCTTTGTGACATTTTAAGGAAGTTACATTAATCAAAAAGTCACTTGCGATGAAAATTGCAGGGCAAGTTCTGTCATATTTCACAAACAAGGAATACGGTGACTAAGATGAATTTCTTCAAAGTTAGTTTTTCTTTCCGTATTTTATAAACGAATATTCTGATGTTGTGAAAGAGCAGTGATGCATTACCCTTTCTACTGTACATGAATTATACTTATTTAAACTATTACAGTAAGGGCTCGAATATTTTTAGCCTTAATGTTTCTTAGAATTTTATAAAAATAAACAACTTGCAGAAAAAAGACCGATTTCAAGCGTTTTTTCTTAAATTATACCATTCTTGATTGTTTATTGAACGCTAGTTTTTGCATGATTGTCAAGTGGTTTGGTGTTTAAGAGAGTTTTTTGGTATATTATTACTAAAATATTATCTTTATATCACAGAAACATGCAGTAAAACAGAAATTATCATATTAGGTCATAATTCGCTATACTAAAGCTTAGTGTGCCTTGATAATATTGTTCTGCAAAAAGAAAAAGTAAACACTGTAAAATTGGAGAAATACTTAGGATGATTACCAGTTCAAACAAATATGTCTCAAACTGTTTGCTACTAGCTTTGCAATAATTCAGTTAATTAATAATAAGTTGACTAGAAACATTTCCTTTTACACACTATAAACGTTATAAAAACACCGAATTGTGTAAGATTTATTTAAATTTTAGCAAGTTTAAATAGGTGAATTTTCTCAACCGTCTCTTTTCTGTCCTTTTATAACTTGCGTATTTTATGTCTGTATTTTGTCCATCTATATATATATATTTTCAGTAACTTCCCTCGAATGTTTAGAAAAATGTTGCATCTTTTTTTCACATGGTGTATTCAGGAAGATTTTCATCTATAATGTTTTGAGCATGTATTGAAGTTTTGTTTATAAATCGTAGATTTTGAGTTTTAAAAAATCACTGTTTTGTTCATTCAATTACTGCTTAAATGGAAGTTCATCTTATACATTTTAAAACATAAAATTAATAAATTTCATGATTACTGAGATCAGTTTTTATATGTGAAAAATTTTGAGAAAAATGCTATATTTTTATGCCACTTTGTTTAAAAAAATATCACACGAGAATGAGAGAGTTTCTGTTTATTATCTTTTATTTTAAAAGTATAAAAAACATTTTATCTCAGGATACTAATTTTAAAATGCATAGCGGATTTTTTTTTTTTTTTTTTGCAACATTTTATAAAGTATCTTGAAATTTCCATAAAGTTGTGAATAATACATTTTCCAATAGACTGAATTGGAAATATGTAATTAAATATACTTTATAATCATGGCTTTAATTTTTATTTAAAAATTTAATAGTCCTAAAATTATTCATGCATTTTTAAGTTCACTATTTCATTTTCTGAAACAATTGGTTTATTTAATAGATAATTTTTGTAGATAAATGTTTTAAAAATTTCAGATACTTTAAATTGTTGCTTTCGTTTGCTTATGAAGATATCTTTTGTAGATTACCAGAATTTACTAGAAGAATTAACTTTTTTTAATGCATCTGAGGCGTGCCGTTCACATGATTCTAAAAAAACCATCACACAAACAAACGAAGATGTCCTTTGTACATTACTATATTTTTAAAGTTTTAAAGAGCAGACAACCGCGAACCGTAAATATTTTATCCGACTGTTTAAAGCTTTATATGCTGACGGTACTTTTAAATACCATTAAAGAAAATTCAATGTAAAATTTATTCAATTTGTCTACTAATAGATTGCAGTTTTCATACAAAATAATTTGCTCAATCATATTTAAACAGAACAGTGAAACAATCGAAGCTAAATATTTTTTAATGTGGTTATTTTTTCAATCATTACCTAAGTGTAGCTTTTATCCTATTAAAAAATATTGTACTAAAGATCTGCAACTACAAAACTCTTCTCTGTTATATATAAAGTCAAAATACTGTTATTTATTCTGTTCTTATAAGAATTTTGAAATATCTATAGCAGCATTTTTTGTTAATCTAATTATTCTTGTAAATAATTTTCAAAAATAGCTCTAAATTTATTAGTATCAAACCAGATTTAACAAAAACTAGTATGTTGTGGCCATCACAAAAGTTTCTTCTATATAAATCACACCAATTAAATCATTTAAATGATACAAGAAATTACATAGATTTAGCACCAATTCATATTAAAGTATATCTGTATTTGAAGAGCAATAGCGGAAATTCTGAAAATGTAACATAGCAGCGTCACCTATTGAGCTATTTCCACCAAAGCATTAACAGCTCTAATTGATATCAAGGTATGCCTGAATCTGAAGTTTGATGAAAATTCGCGCATTAGTTATTGAGATAGAGCTATAGATGAAATTTTGTAAATGCAGCATAGCAGCGCCACTTGTTGAGCGAATTGCACCAAAGCATAAACAGCAGTAATTCATATCAAGGTATACCTGGATCTGAAATTTGTTGAAAATCAAAGCTTTAGTTCTTGAGGTAGGGAAATTGCGGGAATCACAAAAATGCAGCATAGCAGCGCCACCTGTTGAGTGATTTACATCAAAATGTATAAAACGTCAATTCCTGCCAAGGACTAACGGAATCTGAAGTTTGATGAAAATCTGAGTATTAGTTCTGGAGATTGAGCTCTTGTGGAAATCATGAAAAATTATGCATAGCAGCGCCACCTGTTGAACGATTTACACCAAAAACTAATCAGCAGCAATTTATATCAGGAATTAAATGAATATAATTTTTTTATTAAGTTCTGTTCATTAGTTCTTGAGATAGAGCGCCTACAAAATTTCTGTCACACACAGACAGACAGACTCACAGAGTCACAGACAAATATTTTGTAAAAACATGTTTTTCGGATTCTCTGACCCCTAAAACATGTAAATCCGTCGAAAGTCGGAATTCAAAAAATTTCATGAATCTAATACTTTCTTCCTGTAAAGATAGAAGAAAGTAAAAATGCCTAAGAATCAAATTACTATTATATATGTTGTTCTGGATATCTTAAACTGTAAGGTAAATAATTATTCACGTGAAGCAATTTTGTATTCCAAATTCGGAATATAAAGGGTTAAATCTAAAATACTTTCATTTTCTAGAAGAATTTAATTTTTTTTAATGCATTTGAGGCGTGCTATTCACATAATTCTAAAAGAACAATCACGCAAACGAACAAATGTGGAAAGTTTTATTTTTTTTAGATACAATAGCTGTTATAGTATACAAAACGCCATGGGAAAGGATAATTGTAAATTGATTGTACAACTTGTTATAAAAGCGTTGGTGCTATTCGTGATGGATTATCATTCATTGCAGAAAACTGAATTGGATTATGTCCAATTTATATTAATAGAATACATTTGCATATAGATAAGATTAATTTTCAGACAAACATAGCATGTGAGTTTTTAATAAGATTATCTGATAAATTATACAGTTTCTTATTAGTAAAATCTTTTAATATACAAACATTTAAAAATAAAATATACACATATAATAAACTAAATATGTTATTCGTGATGGACAGTAATACATTGTAACAAAAAAACCTATTTTAATTAAACCCAATATGTAATAAAATAATATATGTGCATATCGATTACAATAATTTATAGAAAATCATAATAGGCCATTTTTGAATAGATAATCAGATACATTAGACTTTTTTATTTGAGAATTTTTTTATAAACAATATCTGTAAAAAAAAGTCAGAAATTGTATATAAAACGTGGAAAATGAGGTGCGTTTGCACTGCAACTAGTTTTATAAATATTTAGATCTTAGTGCAATAGCTGTTGCACTCTTATGCAAAAATGCATGAATGCAAAATTTATTCCGATTATATATATTAAATTCAGTAATACGGAAATAATATAACCCCATCTTATATAGGACGTAATCACCATGGCAACCTAGAATCCTTACTTATCATGGGATATCGTTGAATTTATTACTTATGATAGGATTTAATAGAATGAAAAAACTTGTATTAACACTAGAAGCGAAAGAGCAGTCAATTTGACTGTTTTCACCATTTCTGCTTGGATTCCTAAAAAACCGCTTATCTTAGAATGTCACAATTTTTCAAATTTTCCTACCTCGAAAATTATTGCTACCAAATATGAATCGAATGAAAATGAAATTAACGAAGATATTTTTAGTTATAACTAGAAGCGCCACGAACAGTCAAATTGACTGCTAGTAAAATTGGGTCGATTCATCATCTTTTCTCCTTCAGAAAATACCTTTTCTTGGAAAAACATAGTCCTTACACATTCTTTTCATTCATTTCAAAGACCTCCACGGAAAGCACCCCCCCCCCCCTTAGGGCCTATATCCCACGTGCTGATAATTGGCCGACATAAATACAACCAACCAACCAACCAACTGTAAGGCAAGCCACACGCTGAAGCGGCACATGAAAATTTTGCTCGACTTCGGTGAAAAAAAACAAGATTAAAACAAGTTTAAATCAAATTTTCCTTTTCTTTCGACCTGTTTATTTCTCCTAAGTCGCACTTTATTTTCTTCCTGTCGCCTCATTGTGCGGCCTTCCTAGCATGACACATTTCCCTACACAATCCTTTCATTCCCCGTTTCTTTCAGACAGGAAATACTTTATTCACAACCCTCTTCAATGCCTTTTTTTTTTTTTGCAAAATGTAACAGCTGGGAAATATGGAACACATAATGTGCTAAAGGATATACCGGGTCCAACGTCATATACAAAACGGAATTTCGGGGACAATGCGGCCAGCGCTTGGAAGTAATTTCAATGAATCCATATTACGCCATATAAAAAAATGTCTGGAAGCAGAGGCAACTTTGAGCAATAACTAAAACATGTTTTTATTGCTATTACATGCAAGAAGAGCATGCGTTTGCAATGATATGGATTACAATTTTCCGTAGATTAGTACATGGGGTCCTGCTTTTCTTCGAGAAACAATGTCGCGCAATCGATTTCTAGATATAATTAAAAATCTAAGTTTTGACTTGAAGTCAACTAGAATTCAGCGTTTAGAAATTGATAAATTTGCTATGTTTTCAGATATTTTGGATAAATTTATAGAGAAGTGTCCTATTTCTTATAAGCCAGGAGAAAATCTAGTTGTGGATGAGCAGTTGTTTCCATCCAAAGTCAAATGAAAGTTCATACAGTATATGACAACTAAACCAAATTCGGTATCAAGTTTTTGATTCTGATTAATATAACCTCTAAGTGTATGTACAGTCGTGAAAAAAAAAAAAAAAGTAAACACCGCCTACTAACTCCTCAATAAATTATCGTAGAAGAAAGTTACTGGTACCGAACGATTGGAAATAAAGTCTACTTTTAAATGATGTATATAAAATTTGCTTAGGGGGGCATCTACATAATAAAACGAACCATAACTTTGTTTTTTTCAATAGCAGTACACAATTCTGACAGCATAAATGAACTCTACACCCTTCAATTAGTCTAAAAACAAATTTTTATGCAATTCGTACCATAAGTTTTCAAGAAACTAATTATTTTAAAACGAGCGTACTTTAAGGGCTGTATCCATATTGAAGTTCCGTACACGATTGTTACCCGGAAGAGCCCCCTTCTTGATCAAGGCACAGGAAGCGCCACTCAAGGAGTCAAAGAGCCTGTTAGATTACAAGACAGCAGAATAAATTTCAAAATATCTACTCACTTCTATCATAGACGGTCCCTTAAACCATCATTTTGCCTTTTTTTAAGCATAATTTGAAAACTGCTTGGAAGAAAAATGTGAAATTTTGGATTTCCATAAAGTAGGACTCAATAAATCTAAAACCATAAAAAAAATGTAATTCAGCGTATTTATGTTCGGGTATATTAGTATTATTGCCACAAAAAATTAGCACATTAAGAGCATAATTTCAGAGATATAAATAAAAATATGAAAATGTAATTTAGCATTAGAAGCACTAAATTTCGAATGTTTATAATTCAAAAACTTAGGATTCAAATGACTTGAAATTTGGTGTCTAGGCATAGTTTGAACTGAAGATTTGAAATATCTTGTTAAAATTGACTATTGACATTGAGAAAAATGAAGTTTGGATTCGTTTTAATATGTAGATGGCCCCCTAAGAAAATTTATATATATTACGGCCAAAACACGGAGCTTGGTCAATACGCGAATTGGCCGGCCAATTCGGGAACTGGCCGAGATTCCTGGCCAAAACCCGAAATACATGAAATGAACAGCATATTTCGGGTTTTGGCCGGCCAATTCGCGAACTGGCCTGGAAGCTTTGGCCCATATACGAAGTGTTCAGCAATGGGTATCCACAGCCGGTAATGTGTTTCTTTTAGCTTTCATACAACCCTGCATATGATCTACAAACCAGGTAATACACTACAAATAAATTAAATTTTAAAAGCCTATCACAGCTGAAAACGCACATCAAGCAATAATGGCTCACAGCCAATCCAATAACCAAATTATTTGACTGACTCTGAATATAAACGACACATTCTACCTAGTCAATAATCTATAGAAAACATGTTGTAGAGCATATGAGTAATGTATAACAGTTTCATTGTGTTTGAAGTAGTGTAACGTCATTAAAATACCTAATAAACGATTTTTTCACATATATCATAATTCTTTATCGGAATATTTTTGGGCGTCCCTATAAAAGAACTATAATAGCTACTTAATCAATACTCCCCACATGTGTGAAGCATGTGAATTTTATTATGTTTGAAATAGGGTGACATCATTTAAGTGCACCTAAAAATAATCTTTCATCATTCACTGGAATGTAACGAAATACTTTTGAGTGTCTCTGTAAGCAAACTATAATTGCTACTTATTTCATACACTTTAGATAACAGTCTGTTGCCCATCTTAATGATGCATACTAATTTTATTATAATTGAGATAATGTAACAATACACCGGAAAAACTTTTCTCATTCCTGATATTGTAAAGAAATACTTTTGTGTGTCGCTGTAAATTAACCAAAAATAGTACACACTTCACTTTCAATACCGAAATTAATTTATAAACCTAAATAATACAAGTCAATCCGAGTCAGAGCACGGACAAGGAGACGGCCAGACAAATTGAATTCATAAACCCTTTCAACTATTTTAGAAAGCGATAAAAAGTAACAATTGGTTTCTATATACACATTTCGCGAACTGGCCGATCGCATCTGGTCAGTTCGGGGATTGGCCGGCCAATTCCCGAATTGGCCAGACAGTTTAAAGCGTTGTTGGCCAATTCGCGAATTGACCAGCCAGTTTGGGTTTTGGCCACTTTCGGGTATTGGCCGTAACATATACATCATTTAAAAGCAGACTTTATTTCCAATCGTTCGGTACCAGTAACTTTCGTCTACGATGATCTGTTGAGGAGTTAGTACGGGTGTTTACTTTTTTTCCCACGACTGTACAATGCTTTTTTACAGGGTGCAATATGCTACCTATCGCCGGCCTTTAATTTCTCAACCGTTGGTCGTAGATATATAGTTACAGTTACAAAAACGTTTCAAATGAGGTAAATATTCATGTTGTGGCATTATTTAAAGTAAAAAATCAATTTTATAAAAATTACGAAATATAACTTTTTATACGGTCCCCCAGTCCCTATAGTTATATTTAGTAAAAGTTTAGACATATCATAACAAACATAATACAAAAGGTTTCACTTCTGTACTACAAAAATTGACACAGTTATTAAATTTCAAAGTTTGAGATTTTTGCACATGATTTTGTCTTTCATTGAGGGATCAGTTAAAAGATGAATTAAAGTAATTCCAGATCAAAATCAGGGTGCTATGTCCTTTTTACGGCAAAACCAGCTTTAGCCGGTATCACCAAATCAGGGGTGGGTGGGGAAACAAAGCGGGTTATTTTATCTAAAAAATTGAGCTGATTTTTAGGGGTCTTATAGAAAGCGAAGACTGAAATATGGAAAATAACCAGAAAAATAAATATCAATTTATTATAATATCAGAAAACGGTCTAGTATAAAAATTGTGTATTGCTACCAATGAAGAACACTTTGAGCAGTATCTCTAGTAGTTTCCGGCGTTTTATGTATTCATTTTTTTTATAGTAGACCGTTTTCTGATATTCTAATAAATTGATATTTATTTTTCTGTTTAATTTCAATATTTCATTCTTCGCTTTGTATACGATGACCTCTAAAAGTTAAATCAAATTTTTAGATGAAATAACTCTCTTTGGCGATAGCCGGATTTGTCGATACGGGCTATAGGTGGTTTCGTCGTAAAAAGGACATAGCACCCTGATTTTGATCTGGAATTATCTTAGTTCAACTTTTAACTGATCCCTCAATGAAAGACAAAATCATGTGCAAAAATCTCAAAGTTTGAAATTTAATAACTATGTCAATTTTTGTAGTATACATGTCAAACTTTTTGTGTTATATCTATTATGATATGAGTAAACTTTTACTAAATATAATTATAGGGACTGGGGGACCGTATAAAAAGTTAGATTTCGTAATTTTTATTAAATCGATTTTTTACTTTAAATAATGCCACGGTATGAATATTTACTTCATTTGAAACGTTAATTGGGACTATATGTCTACAACCAACGGTTGAGAAATTAAAGGTCGGCGATAGATAACATATTGCACCCTGTATATCTTGGTAAAGATAAATCAAGAAGTGAAACTAAAAGTCTTTCTGAAAATATAGTAATGCGTCTTCTAAATCATTATATGAATGCTGGTAGAAATGTGACAGCGGACAACTAATTTTCCTCACTATCATTGGCTAAAAGACTTAAAATGAAAAAAATATATATATTGTGGCACAGTAAGAAGGCATCGATGAGAGATGAATGTAGAATAAATTTCAAAAGCGTCAATATTCTATCCAGTTTGGTTCACGTAGATGGCCAGTTCATGTTTTCTAAAATGTGTTGGATTTAGCATTAATAAATTCCTACGTTATCTATCGAGAATTGACTAATAAAAATATTTCGAAGAATATCTTCCAATTTCAGTTAGCAGAAGAGTTAAGATATTCATTTGAATAGAAAAACAAGCTCAAGATTGCCACAACAAATTTGCAATGCTAGCAAGAGACTCTGCAATAAAAGACGTCAGTGAAAGATTGGACATTATAACAACATAAAAAAGTGATGTATGTAAAAAATGTTTCTACTACGTATGTTGAAAATGCATTTACAGGATTGAAAAAGTTGTGTTTTGTAATAATTGTGAATAGCAATAAAATGTGTATTATTAAAAGTAGGTAGAAAATTATTACAAAATTAAATATTTTTTTTTTATAAAAATAAGCTGTTGTTCTTTGAAGAAGTACTTAAAAGAAATAATTAAAAGAAATTAAAATATTATAAAGTATTATAAAGTAGAAGAAAGCTTTTACAATTTAAGATATGCATTTAATTCATTTAGCAGTTAATTTGACTGATGTTGGCGCTTTTAGGTAGGGAGAATGTCTGGCGCTTCTAGTGTTAATATCTTTTTTAGTTTATATTCGATTTTCATAAAATTTGAAATGACTTGAATATATTTTGCAACGATTATATACATTAAATTTCACATCATTCTATGGGGTAGTTTTTCGTTGTTATTTGCGGGCAGACGGACGGTCCAGGTAGGTGCTACGTACTTGTATGATTATGAACGCACCTAAAAGTGAGAGCTCGCATCGTTTGAAAAATAGTGAAAATGAAATCCTATGATGATTAAAGTGCATGAATCTTCGACATAAATGTTGAAGGGAAGTATGTCAATAGGGTAGTGTGTTGGTGTTGTTTATGACGGTCAATTATCAATATGACGGATGTGGTCCCGAAGGTGGTGGTATGTCCCCCGTGGGGGTCTTCTTAAGGGAAGCGAACCCGTATTTAAGCAGCGAAATCCAAAGTTCGAAGAAAACCGCGGAAAATACCGAACGATTAGGCCGACTGACACGATTGTGTTCAAAAAAGTACCTCCTGTCTACCAGCTTTGCGAGCAGAACCTCTCAGCCACTGACGGAGCTTTTCACAAGACAAACACGAAAATACATAATAATAGTAAAATTAAATAATATTAAGCTTAAAGAGGTCCGGGACACATTTTAAAATAATTTTTATTTATTGAGTTAAAATTTTGAATATGTCTGTTATGGTTAACCATATCATTTGTAAACAAAATCATATGATAAAACTTCTCATATTTTTTTTTTTTTTTTTTTTTTATTAAAAATTAAAAATTAATTAAAAAAGTGGAGTAATTTAAAATCGTTATAACTCAAAATATTACTTGTAGAATTTCAATTTTTTTAACATTTAAAGAAATAGAAATATATAAGCTTTAATTTAGACTCAGCATTTTAAAAAATATTAATTAAATTAACCAGGTTCCCTGGCGCCAAACATTGTTCTAGAACTTTCGAAAAGCTCTGAACCCAGACGCACCATGTATAAACAAAATTTAGCCTCTGCTGCCGAGATTACATCTAAAAATAGCTTTTCTCCCCGTCAGACGTTTTTTAACAAAAAAAAAAAAGGAATTTATTTCCGCGTAAATTTTAACGCACTGAAAAATTATATTTGGCACCTGGATATGTTTTAATAAAACAATGAATTTAAAAGAATTAGGTTTTTTAGAAGGGATAAAGTATGAGTTATAATATTTTAGCAATTAAATAAAGAAGTTGGGGAATTTGATATACCGGGATTTAATAGCAAATTTTAGTAGGAATTTAAATATTAAAAGGTTTTATTAAAGAAATATAAATAGTTAGAGCCATTTTAGATTTACGCAATTTGGAATAAATGTTATTAGATGAATTGGGATCTTATATAGATTAATAGATTAGGGTTTAAACTTAATAAGCTTGTATCATATACGGAATTATTACTAAAAAAAAGGGAAATTTATATAGAATACTTTTAAACTTGGCGAAAAAAAATTAAATTTTGTAATGCATATTTATGTGCAGATTCATGTATGCTTACATTATACAGTTTCACTGGATGATATTTGCAAAGCATATGATGTATACACTCGTAATGATACCTTACAGCGTAATTTAATTAAGTCTATTTGGCAGTGAAACAGGAATCGTCAGAGATTGGACAGAATTGCCTGATGTAGAGATGATTGAATATATATGAGTAAATCCTGTATGTTCAAATTATTCTAAAACCGCTGTCTAACCGATTTGTAATTATACCTACGTAGTACATGCCAAATGAGTCATGTAATTTTGAAATAAACTCATGTAACACAGGATAAATAATGTTAAATATAAAGAAAAAAGCAGCAGTTTGTTAATTAACGATATTTAACACTAATTTATAAACCTGTTCAAAAACTGGTAATTTTTATAGCTTATGTCCCGATAATATATACATTTTGAAAAGAATTGTTTTATTTATTTACATTACCTCAAAAATATTACTTTTAAAACAATTTGAAAAAAAAAAAATTACAAAGTACAAATTAAACTGTGGAAAATAACAAAAAAGGAAAAAGGTAATATATCCTGAGTAATAAGCTAATATTGAATAAATTATTTTCATTACAGGTCCAATATTATGCCAATATTGCTTCATAAAAAAATACTTGCAATGAATTAAGATCCATTGTACACTAAACGTTATAATGAAAAAAATCACAATAAATTGTCACTATTCCAGTAATAATAGTTTTATAATGAATATATTTGTAATAAAACGCTAATATATCAGATATATTTGCTTTAAGTTGAAAGTATTGTCTTCTGAATGTCTTTCACTATATTTATGCACACCATAGAGTGTGTATAAATGCTATAGTTCATATACAGGGCTACAGAAAGCAATTCGTAAGGGTTACTGAGTGTGAGCTTAAATTGCTTAAAGGTGGCTTTTAAATGAGTTATGCATTTGTACGCTGAACTGCAATTCGTTTGCAGAAAAATGTTTGTAAGATACTGATAAAAGGAAATACAGGGCCAAGCAACGAATTGTATACATGGCCATCTATGGATGATAATTTCTGGAAATGTGACTTCAGTAGTTTTAAAAGTGTTTAATTTGAATAACAGTTTAGCTAAATACTGGCATGTAATAAAGGTACTAGGTAAACTATAGGGCTGTACAAAAGTTTTCAAGTATGTTTCCATCTATTAGAATAAATTGCTGAAAGAAAAATTTCAAACTGTTATGCGTTTTCTTGCTAAACTAAATTTTCCCATTATATAGTACACATATCAAACTACATATCAAATAGAGGGCTGTTCAATAGAATTGGAATGCATAATTGGCTATGGACGGTAACTGCTGAAATTAGTTTTTCAAATATTTTATGCGTTTTCTAAAATGTTTACTTAGTTATCTGACTTACCTTATTTCCCTAAATAACGAAGTTTTTTTAAAAGCATTCAGGAAGTGTTGGAAAGTGTTTCATAATCTATGCTTAACACATGATTTTTCTTTCTTGTTTTATTTTACGTTTCGCTTTTTTCCTAACCACAAATTAATATGTAAGTGTAAGTGAACATAGAATGATTGCGTATTATCGACCGTGCAATTTTAGAATAATTTTATTTATTTGTTTTGAAAATGACTTGGATAATAGAATCGAAACATGTAAACAGTCGAATAAACCTATTTTTACGGTTTTTTAAGTTTTAATTTAGACCTTTTAACAATTAAAATTAGTATATTATTACAAGGTGTTAATTTGTTATACATTCATTCATTAATAATTTGAAATAATTTCATGTTATTTATATAATGTCAATATTGGAGAAGGTATCGCCAATGGAAACATTAGTGGCTCAATATTATTTTGCAAGTATTTTCTTATTCATAAAAAAAAAAAAAAAAAAAAAACTCGACAAATGCTAATTAATCTATTTGAATAGCACTTTTAGGTGATTGATACAATGTAAGAAAAAAATAAAAATAAATAAATAAATAAATAATAAATAAAGTGAGGAAATATAATACAAATGAAAATATACAATAACAAGACTAATAATAAATATAATTACTAGAAAACAGAAATTATACATTTTCAGAATTTAGTGTCTCCTCCGATGAAAAAAAAATGTATGTAAAAATATAGATAGTACAAAACATATTTCAGATTTAGAACTTAAAACACACGCTTACATTTTATATAAAATGACGTTATTCGCATCCGCTGAAGAATTCCACATTGACGGTCCAGCCTTAAACACCATCTACATAAAAACATGCATAGAACGTCACTATCACAGAATAATACACAAACCCAGCAAAGAGTGATGTCGTTATTCAAAAAACTCGACAAAAAATCGTCTATCTAAAGATTCATATGTCTTCATTTGTTTGTAACTGGATACTTAAAATCAAATATAGTTTATAATAGCTCCATGTTTTATCAGAAATCATTCCTTTGTATTTTTTCAAAATAACACGTATTTAAATTACATTTTTTTTTCAATTGTTTTTGGAAAATGGCAACAAAAAGTTGTAATAATTTTGTATTTTCCGTTTACATTCTACAGAAATGAGTACTTTAGTTGCCAGTATTACAGAAATTGTGTTGAAAACTGCAAAGCGTTTAAAAGTATTTTTTTTTCCTATACGAATGTGTGAAAAGTTAAAATGGGCGTTGGTCAGAAGTTCTAAAAATTACAGTAGAGATTATCAGTATTTAACCGTACAATGATACATCTGTTTTGTTTTACGGCTGCCTTAAGTAACGGAACGTTATTTTTAACACAGTAGTAACGGTACGTTACTTTTTAGGGATGACACTTTAACAAATGATATTTACGGCGTATATAATTTTTTTTATATTTTTAAGCTTTTACATCTATTTCAATGGTATCAGAACTTCCACTAGTGCCGTAAAGCTGATGTGATGAAACTTTATACATTTATTTCTGGTTCGATTCTGGAGCGAAGCCAACCTGCAAATGGAATCTCCAAAAATTTTCTTTGAAAGTAATAAATAATAATGAAAGTATCATAAATATATTCAGATTCTATAATATTAGCCCCCGAAAGAAATAGCATATCGGTGGCTAATGACTCTTCCAAGTTAACCATGATTCCAAAAAGCGTTCTTTATCTCTAGAAATCTCAGAAATCAATATATTTTGAAGATTAAAAAGAAATCTTTAAAAAAAGCTATTTCTTTTTCTGTGATTGATTTTCGGAAACGTTTCCCAGTAGTTTCTACAGTTTTTTCAGTTTTCTAATCTGAGCATGTTAGTTTTCAAAACGGAACATAGGTTTATTGGAAGCTATCCATTCACAAGGAAATATTTCCATATCCAACAAACATGATAAATGAATGGCATTAACATTAAAATAAAAAACAATTGATACTTTTCTGTTAGCCGGGCGTCAGTGTTATAAATACATATATATATGTATGTATACATGTATGTATTGGTACATATATATATACTTATATATATGTGTGTTTATATACGATGTATGTAAATGTATATATATATGTGTGTTTATATACGATGTATGTAAATGTATATATATATGTGTGTTTATATACGATGTATGTAAATGTATATATATATGTATATTTACATACATGCATGTATATACATATGTAAATATAACACTGGCGCCCGGCTAACCTAAAAGTAGCAAATAATTTTTTAACCACTTCACCAGCGACAGGTATAGGGAAACAGTGCTTTTAACCCCGACTTATCTCGGGGCAGCTTGTGAAGTGGTTAAAGTCTTCTTAACCCTGCTGTTCTCGCGTGGCATATTGTTACGATAAAGGTCGCACAGCGTCTGATAGACGACAGGTATATTTTTGCTGTTGTAATATATATTTAGGTCATTCAATTCAAATTTACAATTGCAAAGGGATTATTGAAGGCAAACATATATATTTGTGGTTTCATATTACAAACGCCCATAAGAAAACGCAAGTTTACAGTGAGAGTTAATTTCATTCTACTTATGTATATTCAAATGAAAAATACAATTGAAATTGTCTCATTTAGTTAGTTGCAGAAATTAGCAATCAGCGCATATTTCCTGAGCCTGTTCTAAACACAGAAATTTTTTACAACAGCGGCATTTGTACTTTGTGTACCTATTCTTGGAACGACCGCATTCATCTCTGCCTGTTAGTAGCTTGTGAAGAATCCATTCACAAAAAAAGTCCCATATATTTTCAAAAGAGAACTCTAGATAGGAAAAGCAATGTATAAGCATAACAGCTCAAAATATTTCTAAGTCTCAAGGTTCTGCAGGAAATGATAAAAAGAATCAATCCATCTAAACCAATCTTAAAGGTTGACGGAAAATGAGAACGGCATGAAAAAAAGAGGAGTTATGGAATCCCCTTTAAGTAGCAAGTTTACCGATATTTTCCCAGGACAATTTAAAAATGAAACTAGATACGAAATTTTCTCACGCTAGCAGCGAGGGTCTCTCTTGGCCTATGAGATTGAAGCTTGTTAGTGATGTCATTCAACCTAGACTCTGACTGGGCCATAGACAGCCTTTGTTTTAAAAAGGTGAATTGGAACGAACAGAGAAAGGGAGAGAGATGCGTTTTTGAATCCCAAGGAGAGAGCTGCTCTCTGAGTTGGGAGTTGAGTTTGCGGATAGATCCGAAGGGATAGAAGAATCTGCCGTTTCGGGCAGGGTAAGATTTCTCCAGTGGAAACCGCGAGATATTGAGAAGTTGACAACCAGAAAACAGAGGCAGCTGTTTCTTACGAGACTATCGTGACAGGATTTTGGATTTGTATCGAAAAAGAATCTAATAGAATTTGAATGCTAATCTTATACACTGAACATCAAGCCTTTAATGAACATTGTCGTCAGCTGAAAGTACCCAAAAATATAATGTAGTTGTAAATACAAGTAATTAATCAAGAAATATTAATTTATCTTATGCATTTAAATAAATTGTTTGATTTAATTATTACTTGGGCCTCCGCTTGACTGAAGTTCCACGCTACTACTTCCACCTGTTAGTCGAAGGTTTTACAACTTGGTGGCGGAAGGTGGTATGCACAGCAAGGACTCTGAACATTAAAAGACTAGGTTAAGAGAAAGAGCTCCAGACACAAGACCGTGTGTAGTAAAAAAGCTACACCAGTATCGTGCCGGACAGTTCCTCTAAGAAAGAGCTCCAGATGCAAGACCGTGTGCATAGGAAAACAACACCAGTATAGTTCCGGACAGCTCCCCTAAGAAAGTGCTCCAGACGCAAGACCGTGTGTAGAAAAAGCGACACCAGTATCGTGCCGGACAGTTCCTCTAAGAAAGAGCTCCAGATGCAAGACCGTCTGCATAGGAAAACGACACCAGTATAGTGCCGTACAGTTCCCCTAAGAAAGTGCTCCAGACGCAAAACTGTGCGTAGAGAAAAGTGACACCAGTATCGTGCCGGACAGTTCCCCAAAGAGGTGCTCTAGACGACATCCAGATGCAAGACTGTGTGCAGTGAAAGGAGACTACTGTGCAGTGCAGTGCCGTGCAGTACAGTTCCCGAGAGAAAATGCCCCAGCAAAACTAAAGGTAAGCTCATTATTTTGAGTGGCTCTTAATTTATTAATTAATTGAAATGTTGGTAAGAAATTAATATTTTAAAGAAAAACTTTTGTTTTGAGGTAAATGAAAATTTTAAAATTGAAAAATTTTTTAGTTAAAATAAGAAAATTATTAACTTATTAATTAATTATAGTACAAGGGAGCTGATACCCTTTGTCATTGGTTTTAAATTTTGAATTTTTTTTTAAAATTAAGAATACAGAAAACTAGAATCGAACTAGATTCTTAAAGAAAAAAAAAAGAAATTAGATGTCATGTAAGAAAAGTACCATTGTGAGGAAAGTTTGCTTGAAAAATATTTTAGAATCAATTTGGATTATTTAATGATTGATTTTCCTAAATATATACTTGTATTCAAAATAGAAAAAGCATATGAAAAGGTTGCAAGGAGTGTTCAATTCTGAGTAAAATAGGGAAAATTGTTTAGCTATAGCATTTGGAAATATTTTTTTTATTTTATGTTCTATATTTTGTGTGTGTAGGGAATGTAAAAAGTGGAAAAAATATACTTTCTTTTCGAAACTAACACCAAAACGTAGAATGTCTGAAATTTATTATAGTATTGCTAATTTATTTATGTATATTGTGAATACGTTTGAAAACATTTTATAACGGTAGATAAGGTTAGAATATTCACATCTTCTGAGGTAGTTGCAAAAATAAATAAATAAATAAATAAATAAATAAATAAATATATAAAGAGGGAAATCGTTAGGTTATCTTTGTAGTATCGGTAGGAATATAAAATCGATAGATAATGGCGAAAATAACGGCATTGAAATATTGCCGAAAGGCTGATCTGCAAAATTTAGCAGAGGTATTAGGAGTTCAGATAGAAGAGAGTGACATAATCGCGACGATTATCCAAAAGATAGAGGCCGCGGACGATTATGATGCCGACTTTGCATTAACGCAATTCGGATACATAGTGAAAGATAGGGAAGATCTATTTCTTTTAGAAAGAGAGAAAAAAGAAAAAGAAGAGAAAGAAAAAGAGAGAAATTTTCAATTAGAGCAACTAAAATTAACGCAAAATTCAGGGAGGCGTAACTCGACTTCCGGTAACGGATCGGAAAGACCTAAATTAGCGCTAAAAACTATAATGCATCATTTTGATCCAGAACGTTCGGATATAACTCTATTTTTAAACTTGTTTGAACGGCAGGCAGTAAGGTCTGGGATAGAAAATGAGGATCTGGTCACGCATTAGCTTTGTTGCCAGTACAAATAGATGAATTGATCTTACGCGAACCGACAGACCGGGTTGACAACTTTCAACATGTGAAGTCTATCCTGTTAGCTCGCTTTAGATTGAGTGGCGAGGCTTATAGACAAAAACCAAATAAACATTTACGAAACCCGAATAGTCGGTGGAAAGACCTCATTTTTGAACTAAATAGCTTTCTAGAAGGATGGTTAAACGATCTTAATATTACGAATTTTACGGAGTTAAAAGATTTACTAATCACAGAACAAATTAAGAGGCGGAATAGGGAAAGAGAAAGAATTTTCGAACGTAGGAGAAAGGTTACGTGCTTCATTTGTCAGGGTGACAAGCACCTAAAACGAAACTGTCCCGAATATAAAAAGAATGAAAACCCTCCAGTTAAAGTTCACCACATGAGCAAAGATGTAAGTTTTGAAGAGGGCTTCAAACCGTACTTAAGTCAGGGCAAAATAAATGGAGAAGAAATTACCATTCTTCGCGATACGGGATCTTGTTATGATATCGTTCCATGGAAATTAATTAAACCAAATCAATTAGACGGAAGCGTGACTTGGGTTAAGCAGCCCTTGATGAACGATTTGCGCTGTTTGCCAACAGCAGATGTTATTATAGAAATACAAGGAATAGGGATTGTAAAAACCAAAGCAATTGTAGCCGAAAAAGAAGTCGATATGTCATACTACATTCTGGGAAATGAAACGCAAAAGTTAATTGATCAAATTAAGAACGAAAAACCCAAATTGGTAAATGCAGTGGTGACGCGAAGTCAAGTTAAAACGAAAGAGAAAGTAGAGATAGATGCTTCACCCGCAGAGCAGAAAAATGAGACAGTGAGAGGGACGGGAGGAAAACGGAAAACAGATAGGGGCGAAACCAAAAGGGAAAGTCAATCAGAATGGATTAGCAGTGAACCGACCCCTGAGCAGGAGGATATTCTCCTGCCAAATCTAGTCGAAGATGCTAGTTTAGAATTATGTAAGGTGGAAAAAAGACTTTATGAAAGAACAGGAAGCCGATGAGTCGCTAAAAGAAATCAGAGAAAAGACGAATCAAAAAAAGTCGCATTTCGAATACAAAGATTCTTTGGTTATAAGAAAAACGAGTGACAAAAAAGGAAATGAAAGGATACAATTGGTTGTACCTTTAAAGTTTAGACAAGGAATTTTAATTGCATCCCACGAGAATGTAGGGGAGCATCTGGGCGAAAAAAAAGGATAAGATATTAAGGTCTTTTTTTGGCCAAATATTATAAAACAAACAGAACAATTCGTAAAATCGTGCGATTCTTGTCAGAGGGTGGGAAAACGGCAAGAAAAGAAAAAGGCCCCTTTAACATTAGTACCAATCATCTCGGAAGTATTTTCAAAATTATCTATTGATTTGGTCGGCCCTTTGACAGAGTCAAAGAAAGGAAATAAATACATGTTGACAGCCTTATGCGTTTATTCAAAATACCCTGAAGTTGTTCCGATTTCTGACATGTTATCAGAAACTATAGTGGATGCTTTGATGACGGTTTTCAGTCGTTTAGGCTACGCGTCAGAGATACAAACGGATAACGACAGAAGCTTTACTTCAAATTTAACTACGGCTTTCCTGGAAAAATTTGGCATAAAAGTAAGACTCTCGAGCGTGTTTCATGTACAATCAAACGCCGTTGAACGACTTCACAGAACTATTAAGCGGTTACTAAAGGCGATGTGCGTTAAAAATGGGAGAGACTGGGAAGAGAATCTGCCCCGTGCATTACTAGTCCTGAGAAATGCAATAAATGAATCTACAGGATTCAGTCCCGCTGAATTAGTTTTTGGAAAAAAATTGAGAACCCCAGAAACGCTGCTATTCGAAAAATAGACGGGTGAGAGTCAAGAGCACGAATTAGTCACCGAATACGTGTTTAATTTGATAAATCGTCTGAAACGTTGCCAAGAATTGGCCGTCGAAAATATGACAATTAGCAGGGAAAAGAGAAAATTCTGGTATGATAAGAATGCAAAAGAGAGACATTTTGAACCAGGAGATCAAGTTTTAATTTTAGTGACAAACAAACTAAACAAAATGTCGGTGAGTTGGATAGAACCAGGGCGAATCGTATCTAAAATTTCGGCTACGAACTATGTTGTAGAGGTCCCCGGTAGACGTCAGAGATCCCAAATTTATCACGTAAATTTACTGAAAGCCTACGTAAAACGTGTAGAAAAAATAAATGTTCTGACTTGTGAATTCAATGACGCGGAAACGATGCAGGATTTGGAAATTGCTTTTCCATCAGCCGATTCCAGTAGTTATAAATTTGATGAAGTAGTGGAAGAAAGTCAATTAAAAGATCGTTGTACCCCAGAGCAACTATCAGAACTAGAGAAATTGTTAGACGAATAAAAGGAGGTATTTTCTAATGACCCAGGATTGACCGACCTCGCTATACACGATATTGAGCTTACCGAAAATAAACCTATAAGAATTAGGCCGTATATAATCTCTGTAAGACAAAATGAAATTTTGAAAAGAGAAATCAAGCGGATGCTTGATTTGAATATCATAGAAGAAGGAGAGTTGGATTTTAATTCCCCTATGATTCTTGTAGAATGCCCAGGCAAGGAACCACGTCCTTGCATTGACTATCGTAGAGTAAATGAGATTATGAAAATAGAATATTTTCCCTTGCCTAATATTGAGGAGAGAGTAGAAAAAGTGGCAGCGGCAAAGTATATAATGGTTCTAGATCTAACAACAGGCTATTGGCAAATTCCGATGACGCCCAGGGCCCAAAAACTGGCCGCATTTGTGACGAATTTTGGTAGTTTTTTTCCCACTGAGAATGCCATTTGGGCTCGTGAATTCTTCGTTTAGATTTTCAAAATTTATGGCAAAAATGCTAAGAGGGCTAGAAGAATTTTGCCTAACATACCTAGCTGATATGGCAATATTCTCGGAAACGTGGCAGGATCATCTGAAACATCTGAAAGCAGTATTGGCTAGAATTAAGGACGCGAAACTAAAAATCAAGATAGCTAAATGTAAATCTGCGCAAAAAACAGTTAAGTACTTAGGTCATGTCGTAGGAGAAGGGCAGCGTAAACCAGCGGAAAATAAAATCAAAGCGATTACAGAATTACCAGCACCCAAAAATAAAACGGAAATTCGGAGATGTTTAGGCATGGCAGGATATTATTCACGTTACATTAAAAACTATGCGACAATAGTAGAACCACTCACGCGTGCTCTAAAACGGAAAGACAAGAAAAGCAAAATAACATGGAGCGACGAAATGAGCAAAGCGTTCGATACACTGAAAGAGAAAATAACGGAAGAACCTATTTTGTACGCCCCAAAGTGCGACTCAGAGTTTGTAATACAAAGTGACGCGTCAGAAAAAGGTATTGGTGTAGTGTTAGCGCAAAGACAAGGCTCAGAAGAGCATCACATAATTTATCTAAGCCGAAAATTCACGGATACGGAAAGAAAATTTAGCGCCTCCGAACGTGAATGTGCAGCAATCATATTTGCAATAAAAAAAACTGAGACATTATATTGATGGACAAAAGTTCACAGTAGAGACTGACCATAACCCATTAATTTTCTTAAAAAACACTGCGGGAAACAACCCTATATTGCTCAGATGGGCACTTACATTGCAACCGTATCACTATGCGATTAAGTATAGACAAGGCAAAGATATACCACATGTGGATTATCTGAGTAGGATAGAATAAATCTATCTCAAAAAAGAAAAAAAAAACAATTTTATGTAAATAGAATTTTATTTTTGTATTTTAATATGGTTTTGGAAATGTAAATGCACTTGTTATAAGAAATGAAAATTTTGCTAAAATCTTAGGTTCTGAGCCACTCGAATGCTTGAGCTAACCTTTCTTTGCAGATATTACGGCTTGCAGCCGAAATATCATTTAAAGGCGGGGGTATTGTGAAGAATCCAATGGAATTCACAAAAAAGTCCCATATATTTTCAAAAGAGAACTCTAGATAGGAAAAGCAATGTATAAGCATAACAGCTCAAAATATTTTAAAGTCTCAAGGTTCTGCAGGAAATGATAAAAAGAATGAATCCATCTAAACCAATCTTAAAGGTTGACGGAAAAGGAGAACTACATGAAAAAAAGAGGTGTTATGGAATCCCTTTTAAGTAGCAAGTTTGCCGATATTTTCCCAGGACAATTTAAAAATGAAACTAGATGCGAAATTTTCTCACGCTAGCAGCGAGGGTCTCTCTTGGCCTATGAGATTGAAGCTTGTTAGTGATGTCATTCAACCTAGACTCTGACTGGGCCATAGATAGCCTTTGTTTTAAAAAGGTGAATTGGAACGAACAGAGAAAGGGAGAGAGATGCGTTTTTGAATCCCAAGGAGAGAGCTGCTCTCTGAGTTGGGAGTTGAGTTTTCGGATAGATCCGAAGGTATAGAAGAATCTGCCGTTTCGGGCAGGGTAAGATTTCTCCAGTGGAAACCGCGAGATATTGAGTAGTTGACAACGGACTGATATACACCAGAAAACAGAGGCAGCTGTTTCTTACGAGACTATCGTGACAGGATTTTGGATTTGTATCGAGAAAGAATCTAATAGAATTTGAATGCTAATCTTATACACTGAACATTAAGCCTTTAATGAACATTTTCGTCAGCTGAAAGTACCCAAAAATATAATGTAGTTGTAAATACAAGTAATTAATCAAGAAATATTAATTTATCTTATGCATTTAAATAAATTGTTTGATTTAATTATTACTTTGGCCTCCGCTTGACTGAAGTTCCACGCTACCACTTCCACCTGTTAGTCGAAGGTTTTACAAGCTCGAGCTCCTACATTCCAGCAGTACACATCGGCTTATAACCGCTTCCTCTCAGCCCTAAAATGAAAATGTCGTTTTTTCGAAGATTTTTACCGAATTTGTGTTTAGTTAACAGAAAGGTAGATGACAGCACAATCTTGCTCGCCCAACCGTTTATAATGCAATTAAAAAAGAAACATCCATGGCAGCTGTGGGAAGCCGTGCGAGCACTGCAGGGTTAATCATGCTGCTGAAACTGTTTAATTGGAAACTGATATCACCCTAAAAACCTAAATTTTGGGTTCCAGAAAACTGGTTAGAACAATATAAAAATTACACGCAAACGTATTCGAAAATCCATGGTAGAAAAAAAAAATTGTTTGTAAATCTTTAAATCTCGAAACTTTATTTGTTTCTGAGGTTTCTAAAGATAACGAACAATTTTCGGAATCATGGGAAACTCTGAAGTAGTTTAAATACATATGCGCTCGTGGTAATATGATATTTTCGTAGATGAAGAAACACTTTTTATTTCAGTTTTTAACTATAAATTTTCTTCAGAATTTCTTTGAATAATTGTAAAATTACAATGGGTTATGAATAATCAGAAAAATAATTTTAACAAAAAGAAATGCAATAGAAATATGAATGTTTGTGGCTCTGAGTGCAGTTTGTGCAGATGAGTGAGCATTTCGTCCTGCTATGAGTGCCCAAGTTAAATCTGAACAGAAATATCTACATCAGCATTAAACCTTTGTCAAAATGCAGAAAGTGTAGTAACATCATATTAAAATAATTGACACTATATTACTAAATTGAAATTTCTACAGTGTACTGAATCCGTCTTCTCCACGAATACAAGAGTGCTAAAAAATTATAAATACCTATTTGGAAAAGCGACAATAAATTAATAATATAAGTTAGGAAATGAAAAAAAATGATAAATATTCATTGATAAAATATTTAAAAAACTATTCGAAAGCTGATCTTTACGACATACATTTTTTTTTAATATTTTCTAACATTTACTTGGATTTCAATCGTATCTGAACTTCCACTACTGCCTTTGAACTAATGTGGTGAGACTTTATAGATTTATTTCTGGTTTGGTTCTGGAGCGAAGCCAACATGCAGTTGGAATCTCAAATAATTTCCTTTTAAAGTAATAACAATAATGAAAGTATCATGAATATATCCAGTTTCTATATGATTAGACCCCCGAAATAAATAGCATGTCGGGAGATAATAACCCCTCTAATTTACCCATTATTCCGAAAATCGTTCTTCATCTTCAGCAACCTCAGAAATCAACATATTTTAAAGATTAAAAGGAATATTTTTCAAAAATACTTAGAAGTTTAAAAAATTGGAGTAGAGATTATCAGTATTTAATCGTACAATGATACATCTTCTTTGTTTTACGGCTGCGTTAGGTCACGGAAACTTGTTTTTTAGGGACGACACTTTAATTTATGCTATTTACGGCATATATCTTTTAATCTTTTTAAGCATTTACTTCGATTTCAATTGTATGTGAACTTCCACTAGTGCCGTAAAGCGGATGTGGTGAAACTTTATAGATTTATTTATGGTTTGATTCTGGAGAAAAGCCAACATGTAGGTGGAATCTGCAATAATTTTCTTTGAAAGTAACAATAATGAAATTAACATGATTAAATTCAGCTTCTATAAGATTAGCACCAGAAAGAAATACCATATAGGGAACTAATAACCCTTCAAGTTACCCATAATTCCAAAAAGTGTTCTTTATCTTTTGAAACCTCAGAAATCAATATATTTTAAAGATTAAAAGATGTTTTTTTTTTTTTAACTGTTTCTTTTTTTTGCGATTGATTTTCGGAAACGTTTCGCAATATTTTCTACAGTTTTCTCAGTATTTTGTTCTTAGTATGAGTTTTTTCAAAAGAGAACATAGGTTCTTTGGATGCTGATTTTCATATTCAACATGATAAACGAATGGCATTAACATTAAAATAAAAAAATAATTTTTGTATTAAGTCTTCCTAATTACGCTGCTGAAACTGTTTAACTGGAATCTCATAACACCCTAAATATTAAAATTTTGGTTCCAGAAAACTGATTAATACAATATAAAAAATGCTCGTTTAAAAAACTTTTTTTTTTACTTTTTTTTTTTTTTTTATACAAACGTTTCCGAAAATCAATGGTAGAAAAAGAAAAAAAAATGTTCAGAAATGCTTCTTTAAATGTCGAAACTGTATTTCTTTCTGAGGTTTCTAAAGATAGCGAACAATTTTCGGAATAACGAGAAACTCTGAAGTAGCTTAAGTGTATTTTCTTCGAAAGTAATAACAATAATAAAATTAACATGATTATATTCTTCTTCTATGAGATTAGCACCCGAAAGATATAGTATATCGGGAGCTAATAACCTTTCCAAGTTATCCATAATTCCGAAAAGCATTCTTTATCTTTTGAAACCTCAGAAATCAATATATTTTAAAGATTAAAAAGAATTTTTTTTTAAAAGCTGTTTCTTTTTTTGCGATTGATTTTCGGAAACGTTTCCCAATACTTTCTACAGTTTTCTCAGTATTTTGTTCTTAGTATGAGATTTTTCAAAACGGAATATAGGTTCTTTGGATGTTGTCCATTATCAGGGTAACATTTTCATATTCAACAAACATGATAAAGGAATGACATTAACATTAAAATAAAAATAATTTTTTAAAGTCTTCTTAACCCTTCAGTGCTCGTGTGGCATATTGTTACGTTAAAGGTCGCGCGGCATCTGACAGGCTGCAGGTATATTTTTGCTGTACAAATATATATTTAGGTCTTTCAACTCAAATTTATAAATGCAAAGGTATTATTGAAGTCAAACATATATATTTGTGGTTTGATATTATAAACACAAATAACAAAACTCAACTTTACAGTGAGGCTTAATTTTATTCAACTTGCGCAAATACATGAGTTTTTTCAAAACGGAACATAGGTTCTTTGGTTGCCGCCTATTATCAGAGTAACATTTTCATATTCAACAAACATGATAAAGGAATGGCATTAACATTAAAATAATTTTTTTTTTTATTATTAAGTCTTCCTAATTACGCTGTTGGAACTGTTTAACTGGAATTTAATAACACCTTAAATATTGAAATTTTGGTTCCAGAAAACTGATTAATACAATATAAAAACTACTCGCAAATCCGAAAATCCATGGTAGAAAAAGAAAAGATTTTTTGTTTATAAATGCTTCATTAAATCTCGAAACTGTATTTGTTTCTGAAGTTTCTAAAGATAACGAACAATTATCGAAGTAACGAGAAACTGTGAAGTAGCTTAAGTGTATTTTCTTCGAAAGTAATAACAATAATGAAATTAACATGATTATATTTAGCTTCTTTGAGATTAGCACCCGAAAGACATAGTATATCGGGAGCTAATTACCCTTCCACGTTTCCCATAATTCCAAAAAGCGTTCTTCATTTTTTGAAACCTCAGAAATCAATATATTTTAAACATTGAAAGGATTTTTTTTAAAGCTGTTTCCTTCTTTGCGATTGATTTTCTTAAAAGTTTCCCAATAGTTTCTATAGTTTTCTCAGTATTTTGTATTTAGTATGAGTTTTTTTCAAAACGGAACATAGTTTGTTTGGATGCTGTCCATTCTCAGGGTAACATTTTCATATTCAACAAACATGATAAAGGAATGACATTAACATTAAAATAAAAAATAATTTTTTTTAAGTCTTCTTACCTCTGCGGTGCTCGCGTGGCATATTGTTACGTTAAAGGTCGCGCGGAGTCTGACAGGCTGCAGGTATATTTTTGCTGTAGAAATATATATTTAGGTCATTCAATTCAAATTTATAAATGCAAAGGTATTATTGAAGTCAAACATATATATTTGTTGTTTCATATTGTAAACACAAATAACAAAACTCAACTTTACAGTGAGGCTTAATTTTATTCAACTTACACAAATACATGAGATTTTTCAAAACGGTACATAGGTTCTTTGGATATTATGCATTATCAGGGTAACATTTTCATATTCAAGAAACATGATAAAGGAATGGCATTAACATTAAAATAAAAAATATTTTTTTATAAAGTCTTCCTAATTACACTGCTGAAACTATTTAGCTGGAATCGGATAACACACGAAACATTGAAATTTTGGTCCCAGAAAACTGATTAATGCAATATAAAAACTACTCGCAAACGTTTTCGCAAATCCATGGTAAAAAAAAAAAAAAAAAAAGTTTTTTTTTTTTTTTTTTTTTTTGATTATAAATGCTTCTTTAAATCTCGAAACTGTAATTGTTTCTGAGGTTTCTAAAGATAACGAACAATTTCGGAATAACGAGAAACTCTGAAGTAACTTAAGTATATATTCGTTCCTGGTAATATGATATTTTCGTAGAAGAAGAAGCATTTTTCCTTTTTTTTTCAGTTTTTAACTAAAAATATTCTTAAGAATTTATTTGAATAATTTTAAAATTACAATGGAATATGAATAATCAGAAATATGATTTTAATAATTTTAGAAAAATGCAATATAAATATGAATGTTTGGGGCTCTGAGTGCAGTTTGTACAGAAGATTGAGCATTTCTGCCTGCTATGAGAGCCCATTTTAAATTTGAACAGAAACATCTACATCAGCATTAAACTTTTGTCAAAATGCAGGAATTGTAGTGACATCATATTCAAATAATTGACGCTATATTACTACATTGAAATTTCTACAATGTACTGAATCCGTCCTATCCACGACTACAAGAGTGCTAAGAGATTAAAAATTATAAATTCCTATTTGGCAAAGCAAAATATAATATAAGTTAGGCAAGACAAAAAATGTTAAAACATTCTTTGTTGAAATGTTTAAAAAGCTTTTCAAATAGCTGATCTTTGCGACATAGATTTTTTTAGATCTTATTAAGCAATTACATAGATTTTAGTCCTATCTGAACTGCTACTAATTCCGTAAATCTTATGTGGTGAAACTTTACATATTTATTTCTGATTTGATTCTGGAGCAAAGCCAATATGCAGGTGGAATATAAAATAATCTTCTTTGAAAGCAAAAACAATAATCAAAGTAACGTGAATATATTTAGTTTCTATAAGATTAGCCCCCGAAGGAAATAGTATATTTGGAACTAATAACTCTTTTAATTTACCCATGATTCCGAAATGCGTTCTTTATCTTCTCAGAAAAAAAAACATATTTTCAAGATTAAAAGGAGAAAAAAAACGCTGTTTCTTTTGCTGCAACTGATTTTCGGAAACGTTTCATAATAATTTCTACAATTTTCTCAATTTTCAGTTCTTAGTATGGATTTTTTCAAAACGGAACTATGTTATTTCGATGCTATGCATTCTCAAGGTAACATTTTCATATTCAACAAACATGATAAAGGAATGGCATTAACTTTAAAACAAAAATACACTTTTTTAGTATGTGAAACTGTTTATCTGGAAACTGATAACATCCTAAAAATCGATATTTTGGTTCCAGAAACTGAATATTACTATATATAAACTACTTGCCAACGTTTCCGAAATCCATGGTAGAAAAAGAAAAGTTTTTTTTGTTTATAAATACTTCTTTAAATCTCGAAACTGTATTTGCTTCTGAGGTTTCTAAAGATAACGAACAATTTTCGGAATCATGGGAATCTCTGAAGTAGCTTAAGCATATATTCGTTCGTGGTAACATGATATTTTTGTAGACGAAGAAACATTTTTCTTTTTTTTTAACCATTTGGAAAAATGGTTATTGTCCTCGTCAGTGTAGGAAATCAAAAACATATCTGAAGCGTTTTATTAGTTGAATCCGCATTTTATTCGTTTTCTGATTGGTCTACGCAGTAATCTGTATTTTCCATTTACTTTCGACAGAGATGGATATTTATGTGGCCACTATGACAAAAAAGTAATAAAAACAAAAAAAAAATAATAATAATAACTCAGAAACAAATTGAGATACAGCTTTCAAACAAAATTTAAAAATACATTTTTTTCCTCTATACGACGGTGTAAAAAGTAATTTTGTGGGATGTTTAGAAGTTTAAGAATGGAATTTCATTTAAAATTGGTCCAGGAATATTAATGTTTAATCCATGGCGTACGTAATGTATGACCAGCTCCGTAGAAATTAAAAAAATTACAGTACCGAAAAATGTAATCCATGGTGTACGTAATGTATGATGAACTAAGTGCGATTTTTTATGTCTTAAATTTTAGTCTTTGAAAAAATCATTTTCCAAATGGTCGTTGTAATTTGTTAAATTGCATTTTTTTCTTTTTTTCAGTTTTTAACTATACATTTTCTTAAGAATTTTTTCGAATAATTGTAAAATTGCAATGGGATATGAATAATCAGAAAAATGATTTTGATAATAAAAAAAATGCATTACAAATATGAATGTTTGCGGCTCTGAGTGCAGTTTGGGCAGATGTGTTAACATTTCTGCCAGATATGAGAGCCCTAGTTAAATCTGAGCAGAAATATCTACATCAGTGTTAATTAAACCTTTGACAAAATGTAGAAATTGTACTGACATCAAATTAAAATAATTGACGCGTTATTATTACATTGAAATTCTACAGTGTACTGAATCCGTCCTCTCCACGACTGTAAGAGTGTTAAGAGATTAAAAATTATAAATTTCTGTTTGTGAAAGAGAAATGAAATATAAGCTAGGCAATGAAAAAAACCTGATAGAAAATTCTTTGACAAAATATTTTAAAAACTTTTCAAATAGCTGATTTTTACGACATACGTTTTAAAAAAATCTTTTAAGCATAGCATTTACTTCGATTTCAATCGTATCTGAACTTCACTAGTGCAGTAAAGCTGGTGTGATGAAATTTATAGCTTTATTTGGTTTCAATTCTGGAGCGAAGCCAAAATGGAGGTGGAATATCCAATAGTTTCCTTTGAAAGTAATAACAATAATGAATAACCAGAATATATGCAGCTTTTATAATATTATCCCCCGAAAGAAATAGCATATCTGGAGCTAATAACTCTTCCAAGATACCAATGATTCCAAAAAGTGTTCTATATCTTTAGAAACCTCAGAAATCAATATATTTTCAAGATTAAAAGGAAAAATAAAAAACCTGGTTTTTTTTGCGAAGATTTTAGGAAACGTTTCCCAGTAGTTTCTACAATTTTCTCAGTTTTTTTTGTTCTTAGTACGGGATTTTTCAAAACGACACATAGGTTGTTGTGATGTTATCCATATTCAAGGTAACATTTTCATATTCAACAAACATGATAAAGAAACTGCATTAACATTAAAACAAGAATTAAATTTTTAGTCTTCTTACTTACGCTGCTGAAACTGTTTAATTGGAATTCGACAATATCCTTAAAAATTGAAAATTTGATTAATACAACAGAAACGTGATTAATACAACAAACTACTCGCAAACGTTTCCGAATATCTATGGCAGAAAAAGAAAAGATTTTTTGCTTATAAATGCTTCTTTAAATTTCAAAACTCTATTTGTTTCCAATGTTTCCACAGAAAAAAAAAAACAATTTTCAAAATCATGCGAAACTGGGCAGCAACTTAAGTATATTTTCGTTCGTGGTAATACGATATTTCCGTAGATGAAGATACATTTTTCTTTTGCAGTTTTTTACTATAAGTTTGCTTAAAAAATTCTTTAAATAATAGTATAACTACAATGGGGTATGGATAATAAGAAAAATTATTTTCGTAAATTAAAAACAAAAAATGCATTAAAAAATTAATGTTTGCGATTCTGAGAGCGGTTTGTGCAGATATGTGAGCATTTCTGCCTCCTATGAGTGCCCACGTTAAATCTGAACAGAAATATCTACCTAAGCATTAAGCCTTTGTCAAAATGAAGAAACTATAGCGACATTATATTCAAATAATTGACGCTATATTACTACATAGAAATTTCTACTGTGCACTGAATCCGTCTTCTAAACGAGTACAATACTGCTAAGAGATTAAAAATTATAAATTCCGATTTGGCAACATGAGATATAATATAACTCTGGCATTGAAAAAAAAATGATAAAAAATTCTTCGACAAAATATTTAGAAAACTTTTCAAATAGCTGATCTTTACGACATATAATTTTTTATCTCTTTAAGCTGTTACATCGATTTCAATCGTATCCGAACTTCCACTAGTGCCGTAAAGCTGATGTGATGAAACTTTATAGATTTATTTCTGGTTTGATTCTGGAGCGAAGCCAACATGCAGGTGGAATCTCCAATAATTTTCTTTGAAAGTAATACCAATAATGAAAGTAGCGTGAATATATATTCCGTTTTTATAAGAGAATTTATTTTACGTGTATTATTCTTTATAACACGTTATTGTTTATTTTTTTCTATTGTTACTAAACAAGGAGTTAGTATTCTTTGAGTGATGTGTAATAAAGTATGAAAATATTATAGTACTACTCCAATTTTTAAGAAAAAACTAGAATTTATTTTGTGCTATAAGTGATACAAAAAAATGGTGTTAATATATTCAAAGCAGTTTCACCGATATGGCACGAAATCCACTCAAATAAAAATTAATGATATGTGAAAAAATTATATGTATATATTCATTTATTTATTATATATAATTTATAAATAGAATTAGAAAATGAATGTCCCTAACGCTTGTCTTCCACTAATTATGCCTTTGTGAAATAAAATAAAAAATACTTTAGTTACTTAGCCGTCCACTATAAATAATATCATCTTTTTTACGCTAATTAACTGATGTGAAATAAGTGCGTAAAGTGCAAAATTACGGTACATGATTTTTTATAAAGCATTCATTTGCATGTATCAGATATGATCCTTTTTTTTTAATGAAACATCATCCCTGGTGCGGCAAGAGGACATCATACTTAAACAAAGCACAGCTATATAGTAATGTGGCGAATGTAAATATCAGTACATATGGTATCACTGTGGTTTCAGTACATCTTATGGTGTAGGGATATTCGACCCAAAGCAATGAAAATTTGTTTAAACATTCGGACAATATCACTTTTCCTTCTTCAAGCATTTGAACGAAACTTCAGCTTCAGATTCTATAAAATACTTTGCTCTTTCAACAAGATACAGTGAAACCTCCCTGTGCGACCAACTCCATTGAGCGACTACCTCCATGAACGAACATTTTTTTCATGGAACGAAATTTATTCCCATAGGCTCAATACTAATTTTACCTCCCTCCAGAGACCATCCCAGGTGAACTCCCTCCATGAGCGACCCATTTCTTTGAAGAAAATGAAACAAATTTCGGTTTTCCTGGTCGCTTGAAGAAGGTTTTATTAGAAAAATAATTTCCTAGAGAGCATTATTCATCAAACTTCTAAACTAAATTTAGATTTTTTTATTCCGATAACTTTTAAGTATTTAAACCACTTTGTGTCTTTTTAGGCACTGAATTTAACCCTGATGACAAATTAAGAATGACGGCCAATAAACTCCCCTTCCCTACTCTGTCAGAAAACTCTCAAAGAAATATATAAATTAATGAAATCGTCATTATTTGGTCCCGTCCAATAAAATAAAATGCATTTATTTACTGAACTTCGAAAGGACTTAGAATTAAATAAGTTATAAAAGTTAAAACCGTAAAATCAAAGCAAACGTCAATGTATTCACTTTTTAAACTCTATGGTAATTAACTTATGTAGTTAACTTTTGTTTTTATACTTAAATTTTAGTATTGTTTCCTAATTTGAAAAATAAATTTTAGTAACATTAATTGTTACCTTTTTTCAACAATTAAAATCTAGATTTAAACATGACCTCCATGAAGAGATCACCTCTCGGAGCGACCAATTTTTATTGGAACGGAACGTGGTCAGTTTTTAGAAGTTTTATTATAAGTCAATTCAATAAATGTTCTTTATTTTTTCTTACACCAAATATAACAGATTATGTCGATGGATTCTACGAGTGTTACATTGTAATAAATGACAGATATTTTATAATCTAGGAAATGATAATACAATTGCAAACAAAAATCTATAAAATCCTCTTCCAAGTTCCTTACCATTCTGTAAAGCTTTTTTTATATTTAGAAACCTCAGAAAGCAATATATTATGCAGATTTAAAGAAAGATTTTTAAAGGCAAGGATTTTGTTTTTGCTGTTGTTGCCACGGATCATCAGAAATGTTTCCAAGTAGTTCATAAAATGCACTACTCAGTTTTCTCAGCAAGGAATATAGGTTTTTCGGATGCTATCAATTCTCAAATAAACATTTTCATCTTCAAAAAACATTATTTACAGACAAACGTGACAAAATAACATCATTAGCATTACCATTAAAATTAATATTATTTTGTTATTATAGAATATCTGAATTCAATTACGCAGCGGTAAATACGTAACTGATAATAAAAAAATGCTAAAAATATGCATTCCATTTTGACAAAGCTGACAGATATGCTATAAAAACTACATGGAAACATTTCCAAAAATCATTGGCAGCAAAAGAATCTTTGGCTTTATAAAAGAGTCTCTAAATCTCAAAAATACATTTGTTTCTGAGGAATGTAATGATAAAGAACGTTTTACTGAATCATATGTAATAGGAAGATGTTATTGTATATTTTCGTTTGTGGCAATATAATGTTTTAGTAGACTGTCTTTTTTTAGAGAACTAAAGATTTAAAAATTACTGTTTGGCAAAGAAATATAAAATAAGTTGTGTATTGAAGAAAAGATTAATAAAAATGTAAGGCAAAATATTTTCGTAATTTACTGAATAGAGTTATATAGTACTTTTAATTTAATGCGTCCTTTTAATATATTTCAGCATTTATATCGATATCATTATCATCCGAACTTTCGTTAGTACTTTAAATCTGAAATGGCGAAAGTTTATAGATTTATTCTTGGTATGGTTCTGGAGTGAAGCCAATATATATATGTGCAATCTCAATTTTTTTTCTTTAAACGTATAAAGGATATATTCTGTATTCATATATTCATAAAAGCAATCTTTGTACATTCCTTGTATTATCCATTTTCAGCAAATGAGATGTCTCGGTAAATTTAAAGTTTGAAGTTAATAAATTTAAATTTAAAAAAAAACATTCGACCAAGATTATTTCACGTTTCTATAGATTTATTGACGATAGAATTTTTAACTTGTACTTGGAATCTTTTAGAGACGAAACCCTGTGATTTAATCCGCATTATTTTAATTTAGAGTTGTAGTAAAGCAGTTATCAATTTATTTTAAATTGCTTTGCTTTCCTAAAAAGTACAGCAGTAGAGGAGAGTAGGCGAATTTGGACAGCTTCACTTAATTTCAGGTGTAACTCACTTCATTTTTACAATATCTGCAAAATACCACTACAAGTGGTCTATCTATTCATCTACGAACTAAATATATCTGTTAGAGAGATTGTTCTAACAATTTCTTTTTGAAAATGTTAAGTTTTATTTTAATTTGAAGTTGTTGTAAAAAGTTGTCTAAATTTAACGTCTAGTCGCCTATTAAAAAGCTGGAACCACAGTCTCCTAAATTGGATCACACAATATTAGGCTGTTTTATTGAGTAGGGAAAATAACTAATTTTATTAAAAGAAATGTTTGCAATTAATGAAACAATCAAACAAAATCATAGCAATAAAATATAATGAAATCAAATGTCTGAAAAAAGAGTAATTGTCTTAAATTAAAAAGTATTCATAATATAAATCAAACTTATAATTAATTAAGAACAGAAATTATGGAAATAATTGCCAGTTACTTGGATATCATGTAAGAAGTGATGCAAGTCCTACGCATGAACTTTTTTAGTTCATTTTTTATTCCAGCGCACACAAGATGGAACTATTTTGGCAATATGAACATTTAATAATTTCTGCTATTTTATTTTTCTTACAAATTAGGCAGAACCAATCATTCACTGTTTTGATTTTTCCTTTTAGATTCTGAATCATTAGTCCTTTTTCTAAAACACAGGTTTTCTTTACACTATGTTTGCAGTTATATTAAAAAAAAATTGTTTAAAAATATGCTTTTTTGAAACAAAAATTGGCTGCGATTAATCAAACGAAAAACATGTAATCAAAGAGTGTTGAATTCAGGAGATCCCCCTCCCGCAGTCTTGAAATCTCCTCTAACACCCGGAAGGTTTGAGATTTTAATGGCGAAAGTGTGGAATTCTTCCACAGAACTGTAAAATGTCTCCCCCACCCCTCACGTAACCGCAAATATCGTCCCGGAGGAAAGCGTCTGAATTCAACACTGCAAATCAAATTCGCAGCAAGAATAAAAAAGTCAAAGAAAATAAATACATACCAAATAAAGAAATTGTCAACAAAATGTATTGCATAAACGTGTAAAATATAGTTTTATGTTTATATAGGCCTAAACTGTAGAAAGAAATGTATCCAGATATACAAATTCAAATACGTTCAATGAAGGTAACTGTGGCAATTTTTAAAACAGATAATCTCAAGACTAAGAACAAAAAGGAAAGCAAACAAATTCAAGCGAAAAAGAAGAGTAATAAACACGTGAATTTGCATATGTATATTATAGCATAATAACTTATCTGACTTTTAAAGTATTCTCTGACCTTTAGTAAGAAAAAAAATAGATAAAAACAGCTAATTTAAGGTATTTTTTAATTGTCTGGGAACAGCACGTGGAAGGCGGGTGCTTTTTCTAGTGATAAATGATGCCATTCTGATGAGTAGAATTTCAGCGGAAGACGGCGTCTCTCTCAGTAATTAACGGCAAAAATGCAGCGGTCCATTTAAAGCGGCGGTCTCCTATAGCTACACTCACCTAACGAATGCATAGTAGTTACATAAAATGTATCAGATCTTATTCGTAATAAAACAAAATAACCACAACTTCCTCGCTCGTAAATATATTTATACATGTAAACTTACAGAGTCTTGGGTAATTTTGTATATTTAAATACGGTTAACTTGCTGAAGAGCTTGCCCTTTTTTAACAGAATGCTGGTTTTCGTCTTCCTGTACATTTACATTAGAATCGAAATAGGGGATTACTAGCACTTCCTCAGTTCTGCAGAAATTTTAAGAGGATGAGGCTTGATATCCTTTTATGCATTTAAAAGTATTGGCTGTCTGATACTCATCTGAAAAATGATTTCCCTTCATAGCGTCAATAATAAAGACGACTATTAAACGTTATTCTAAACAATTCCTTGCTTTGTGCAATGTGTTACTATATTATAATTGCCATTATTCCATGTCAAACAATACGGAGCTGTATATTTCTGAATGTGTATATAAAGTTTCTCCTCACAAATTGCAAATCAGGAACAGAAATGCTTATTCGTCATATTCCACACAACGAGATATGAACATTTCTTTCTCTTTAAAATGTAGTCATAATCATTAAATTTCTGAACGAAAATTCGTATTCAGCCTTAGATAAGACATCCTGTAGTTTCGACAAGTTAAACCAAATAAAGGTGTTTTAATAATTTCAAATACAGTTGAAATATATTTAAGACATCGGTTTGTCTGTCTGATGTTTGTCTAATATATGCTCTAATAAATATACAAGAATTGCCGTGTAATTCATATACATTATTGAATTTTACTAGATGATGTTCACTATTGAAAACGAATCGAAAACACACCGGGTGATAGTTTTCTTCTGGTTAAATTTTTCAATGGCGAACATATCTCTTTGGTAACTTCTTACAATAGATATCATCTCGAATTCCAGCAATCCGATCTCTCAAAAAATTTCTCAGTTCTCTGTCCTTAACAACTACGTTTTTAACACTTTGCAACATAGTTGAAAATAGTTTAAAAATTCGGTTTACCTGACCATTTGTCTGTCCGTGTTCTACTTATATACTCGAATTACCACGAGCTTGGAATATTTTATTGAGATTTACTAAAGGACAACTCCTATTCCAAATGGAATGTGCAGTGCTTTAATTAGTTTACATAGACACTCAAAATAATTCTCTTATATTCTGCTCTCTGAAGGGAAATCAATTGCATCGTATTTAAATGCTATTACACGATCTGAAAGACAACAAAACAGAAATGCATTATTAAGGTACACTTAAACATTTTTTTTATATAGAATACGGATTGTAAAGCATTTATAATTCATTTACAAGGTCTCATAAAATAAATCCAACACCTTATACCCTACGTGAAAAACCGTTTGTATACTGTTTTTATGATGTTAAACAATTTCGAATATGGGGAAATTTATATTCATCACTGAGATAAACCTCTATAGGCTTAATGCAATATATGGCGTGCATTTATCGTTGATTAAAACGACACACAAAAGAATTCCGTTACGATAGTGTGTAAGAGCAATAATTTTTTAAGTGCATTTTATGATGTAGTATGCGTTTTTAAATTTAACTAAATTTTCTATAATATTTAGTGTGTTTAACTTTTACATGTGATATACTGGGGTGTGCAAAAAAGTCTTTTGCATTACTGTCTATGGCGAGAATTGTTTAAAGGTTGTTTTTTATTGCGCTATGCCTTTTTCAGCTGATCTATATTTAGCATACAGAAAGATGTTTGTAGAATATAAATAAATTCATATACAGGGCAACGTAAAGTACTAGACATAATATTCTCTATGATTGGTAATTGATGGGAATCGTTTTTTACCATTTTTAAATTTTAGGATGATATTTTTGATGTGTATTAAAGCTGCACATAATATAGAGGACTGTATAAAATAATTCCAGGATATTTCCGTAGTGAATTGGAGAAAATTGGTGAAGGTGAACTTTCAGATTTTTATGCATTTTCTGTTCGATCTAAATTTAAACATATTACGTAGTATATATATATATATATATATATATATATATATATATATATATACTACGTAGTATATATATATGTACAAACCTATAATTCAAATACAAAGCTGCAAAAAAAGAATTTTACAACTATGAATATTTTTGACTATGGATAATAATTGCTAAAATTGATTTTTGAAATGTGGGATACGTTTTCTTATTTGTTTACTTAAACCTCTTCTTTTCTATTAGTGAATTAGGAGATTTCGTTATATTTTTCTGAGAGTGTTGGAAAGAGTTTTATAATGTGTGCTTGGTGCATGATTATGACATTGTTTGTTTCCATACGCCAGATTCACCTTTTGTTATTTTTGCCACATATTCCAGAATCACACTGTAAGTGTCATATATAACATATCATATCTATATATGCTGTGATTTATCATCAAAAATGATGAAAAGGATACACTATGTACAAAACTACTTAAAAGATGAGACAAATTTAAAAAGATGTTAAATTACTTTAATACCTTATTACTTTCAATTATAAAAACATAGTCTTCGTCAGAGACATATAAGATATACAATTGTTATTAACGTCTAATTTTCAAAATTCACTTAGATGGTGACGAAAGGAGTGAAAGTGGAAGTCAATTTTTTAGATCCGGAAAACATTGGGGAAATAAAATTTCGAATACGCAAAAATTATATGTCCCTCAAAGAATTATCATGATTTAATCATCCTCGAATCAATAGAAATTATTATTAAAGAAAAGACTGTTTGTAATGAAGTTTTATCCTACAACATACCCAGAATTTGGCTCAGTTTGCCTAAAGAATCAAAAAACGAGTAATATTCCACTTCCCTATATCCATGATTTATTTTCCCAATGTTTTCGGGATCTAAAAATTGACTTCCACTTTCACTCCTTTTGTCACCATATACGTGAATTTTGAAAATTAGACGTTAATAACAATTGTATTTCTCTGACGAAGACTATGTTTTTATAGTTGAAAGTACTAAGGTATTAAAGTAATTTAACATCTTTTTAAATATTGTCTCATCTTTTAAGTAGTTTTGCACATAGTGTAAATTTAAGTTTAACTTTTTAAAGCTGAATTAAGTATTTCTATTTAATTATTTACTGATAAAATGGATGTTTAACATATCACGATAAACAAAAGAATATGCGTTAGGCAGCCACTTAATTACCACTCTTTTGAATTGCTTTAAATTTATGTTATAATTACAACATAAAAATACATAACATGAATTTCCAAACACGTGTTACACCAATCTTCTAGCAAATTAAACATTATAGAGAAAATTAACATCACAAGTCTTCTGCGGAGGTTATTGATCTTTAGTATGTGCGGCACACAGCTTGTTCTCAGTTACTTATCTGTCACCACGCCCTATTGTACAATAACAGATAAGATGGATATTTTTTCATAATGAAATTTTACTTTTAGAGATTAATGTACAATAAATATATTATGTAGTTAAATAACATTTTTAAAGCATTTTTGCATCGCATTTTGTATGCAAGAGGTTTTACAAAATATAGTAATATCTTTAAAATTATGCGATATCTTTTAATAGTAATATTGTTTTATTATTTGAATTGTTTTTATATGCGATATTGGTGTCGTTACAATATTTTAATTATCTTATTGCTGGACACGAAACATGTCCCGCAGATACAAGGTGTGTCCCACAGGACTTACTTTAATTTTTATAGCTTAAAGTCTGTAATTATTATTATTTTTATTCTATGTTTACTAAAATTGAGTGATTAATGTTTTATTATTATTGTTATTATATTTTAAGTATGTGTATATATTTAAACATATTTAAATAAGAAAGTCAAGTACAATCTATGTTTTCAAAAACAGGACGGTCAGGTTGTTCAGTAATGATATCTTATCAAGAACAGACATCTGTAGTGTGTTACGATTGTCGCCAGAGTAGCAAATGGGGGAAAATGAGTTGACAGTTTATGTCAAGCTACAATTTAATAGCGAATTTATTCTACATAATAAAAGGGGCCACACAACACGGTTATGTGAGTACAACTCCTAGGGCTCTCCTGACGTAAGGAGGAGATCTAGAGAGAGAGCGTCCAGCCCTCTAAGAAAGCCTTGTGAATAAAGGGAAGGCGGGGGGGGGGGGCAGGGGACGTGACAAAGATAGGATACAGGGTCCACGGGCATTGCCCCTCCTCCTAATTATCATGTAGAGTTCACTAAAGTAATTAAACATCCTAACCTAAGCAGTATTAGAGAGTTGAAATGATGATTCGATCGGAAGATTGGAGAGATGCTGTTGAGTAAAATGTTCGATCTGAAGTGTTCAGAGATGTAGTGATGCTGTCGCCCTTAAGCTTTTCTGAGACGGCGTCGATCACTTTTGTCTACGACAATAATATATCTTCGGCCAGCCTGAACAGGTGTTATATCTAAGGTTCATCAACTGGTCTGCTAATTGAATAGACATGACCATATTATTTAGTTTGACAAAGAGCTAAGAGAGTTTATTAGCAGTGTCGCAAGAGATTAACGTATAGATTTATATTAGTATGTGCGCGGAGTGATTTGACAATATGTGGACATTTTAAGTGCCCTTACTGTACACCTATGTATTGGTTTCCTCATCTACCAATGTGATGTCGGAAGGTATTTCCCATTTCTATATTTTTTGTTACACTGTAATTTTAGTATGTATACAATTGGTATAAACAGGGCATTGTATGCTCAATTGCATGTAAGTGTCAAGTACTGTACTTTAAATAGTAAAACTAAATATCTTTTTATAAGTTAAGCAAAATGTTTTTCCTCTCGCGTTTGTACGAGAGTGTCTCATGACACACATTCTTAAATTGTAAATAGTACTGTTACTAAATATGTCAGTTTGTTCATTTTGGTATTTATGTTACAACCATGAGTAGTATATATTTTATTAATGCTATTAGTTTCATTTCAGGTAAAATTTGGTTAATTAGGAAAAATTGTTAATGATTAAATTTATATTATCACATTATTTTGGATGGTTGTTTATCAACTAGGAATGCACATGGGGTGTGCTGTCCATAAGCTAACTTTATCGTCAAAAATATACACAACGCTTTGGAGGGTATGATTGAAGCCTTTGGCTCCCACCTTAATTGGGATAATTGATGCATTTAATTATCTCGGAAGTTTAGCCAGGATCTATATCGATCGCAATGATTTGTAATTAATTGTATTGATTTTATTAACACTATGAATATCAGATAAAAGAGTGATTAAGTCTTGCTAACCTTAATTCACTCTGGGTAATTGGGTGTTGAGTCTCTACTCCCCCTTTCTTTCTACTCCCCTTTTTAATTGCTTTGTTTATCAGGGACCTTTTCCCCGTGGTTCCTCTCTATATGGCTGGGTTGGATGTTAAAGATTTAAGTGTTTGTTTTAGTGAGCCCAGATCTGCCCAGCACTTATCACAAAAAATTACATATACTATAAAATAACACGTATATTCAGCTTATTTAGTATTTCGAAAAAAAAAAAAATCTGTAAATTACATCTTAGCTAAAATTCACCTGAATGATAATATTTTATAATTTAATGAACTTATTGGTAAGAGTTTGGAGATAATTCGTTGAATAAATTAATATATTTTTATATATTTATATGGACACTTATCGTAAAGTTCTGATACTTTTTAATTTTCATTGAAAGAAATTTAATGCGATAATTTATGTAAGGTTCAGTTTTAACATTTGATTCCAAAATTTTGTTTTTGATGCAAGAATTTATTACATATTATATTCACATATGTACTCCTGAGCATATCTTCAAAAGCAGATTGACATTCTCCATTTGCCAAACATATAAAAAAATTAAAATTTGTTTAATTTCATTTAGAAGAAAATTAATTTAAAACGAAAAGGAAAAAAATGAAAAATTTATAAAACTTTAAAAATTGAATAAATAAGTAAATAATGAAAAATAAAATATTGAACTGCTGCACTGTAAAAAAATATCTGTAAAGTTATTAAGAATTTTCTAGGAAACTGGGATGCCTAGAATATTTTATGTAACAGTAACAACAAATCTCATAAAATAGATTCCTTTTTGTGGTGTAAATCAAAACATCTGCAGGGTTCCTAAGAATGTTTTAGGAAACTGGGATGCCTAGAACCTTTTTTGTAACTGCAACACAGGCTAAATATAAAATTTCATTAAGGTTACTGTAATTTTCGTAAATTCTTTTGTAAAGCTGGAGAAATCTGTACCTTCACAAAAATTAGTTTTGTAGATTTACATTTTTGTGCAGTGTACCGATAAAATTTTAGTAAGTAAACAGATTTCTTCAACTTTACATCGGTAGACTTACATCATTTTTTACAGTGTGTGAAGCTCTAAAACAAATATATAAACAAGTGTATGTATACTCGTATGTGTGTTTGTGTAATGAAATCAATATTAGTACCGAAAAAAATAGTAATGCATTATCTTATATCTTATTATTCACTTGAAAACTTGCATTTATCTGAAAATCTTTGTAAAATTGCCTATCTTTTTCTGTTCTTGTTTGTAAAACGAACAAACTCCGAAATTCTGTAACTAAACAGTAACGTTTAATTTCATTATTATTATTACTTTTTTTTTTTTTTTTTTTTTTTACATAACACACAAATCTAAACGCTTTTTAAGAACTTTTTCTAAAAAATTCGAAATTTAACGGGGGGTGGTGGAGGAAGTGCACAAAGAGCGTACTAAATACGTTATAAATTACAAATTCTATGCAATATCAGGAAATACCTAGCTGATTTCAAAATTAATGGATGAAATTCATGGTGCCAGCCTTTGCTCTAACATAGGCTATTTTTATGTCCGTGTTACTACCACTTGAGGTTGCAGGAGTAAAAAAATTATCTAAATAGCGATTTTTGTGATCTTGAAGAAAGTGGCAACTTGAAATTTGAATTGGTAGTTACTTATAAGGTGTAAACGCTTTCAAGGAATTGCCTAAAAGGAAATCCAAACTTGAAAGTGGTGAAAATACGTAAAAAGCTTTCTAAAATTATTCTAAATTACAATATCTAAGCAATATCTGGAAATACTAAGCCGATTTCAAAAGGAATAGTTACAAATCAATGGTGCTAGTACTTGCTCCAACATAGGCTATACTTTGAGTCGATGCCACCAGCACTTGGGGGATGCAGGAGCAAAAAACGCTCTAAATTGCGCTTTTGTGATACTGAAAGGGTAGCAACTTGAAATTTAACGTCGAAGTTACTTATAAGACGTAAATGCTTTCTAAGAACAGTCGAAAAAAGTTAGAAATTTAAAAGTTGTGAAAATGCGCAAAAAGTGTTCAAAAAACGTTCTAAATTGTATTTTCTATGATTTTATTAAAGATAGAAACTTGAAATTGTTCATTGTAGATATTTATAATATATAAATGCACTCTAAAAACGGCTCCTAAAAAATTGCAAATTTAAAAGCGTTTGAAAATGCGCGAAAAGCTCTCTAAAAACCTTCTAAATTAGAATTTCAATGAAATCTCAGGAAATACAAAACCGATTTCCTAAGTAAAGCTTGCAAATTGATTGTGACAATCCCTGCTCCAACATAGGCTATATTTTATCTCGGTGCATTTACCACCTGGGGTTTGCAGTCTTTAAAAACATTCTAAATAGATATTTTTGTGCTACACCTAGAAACTTGAAATTCAGCCTGTTAATTATTTATTAGATGTATGTAAATGCTCTCTACGAACAGTCAAAAAAATATTTCGAAATTTAAAAGTGGTGAAAATGCACGAAAAGCGTTCTAAAGAACGTTCTAATTTACATTTTCTATGCAACATCAGGAAATACTAATCTGATTTCAAAATTAATGCTTACAAATTGATGATGTCAGTACTTGCTCCAACATAGACAGTATTTATGTCAGTGTCACTGCCACTTAGGGGTTGCAGGAGCAAAAAACGTTCCAAATTGCGATTTTTGTAATACTGAAGGACTTAGATACTTGAAATTTAGCGTGATAACTTATAAGCAGGGATGTAGTGGGTAGCTGCCCGAGTACCCGCCCAGCATCTCACCGGGCTGGGTTTTTTATAAAAAAACCCAGGTTTTTTTTATAACTTTAAGATTTGTAGTGGGTAGCTTCCTGCGTATCCACCCAGCTACCCGCCCAGGCTGGGTTTTGTATAAAAAAACCCGGGTTTTTTACAATCCAGCTTATAAGATGTAAAGGCTCTCTAAGAACCGTAAAAAAAATAATCAAATTTGAAAAGTTTTGAAAAGGAGCAATAAGCCTTTTAAAACCTTTCTAATTTACTCTTTCTATAGAATCTCAGGAATTACCAAATCGATTTAAAATTAATATTTACATATAGATGGAGACATTTGCTATTCCAACATAGATTATATTTTATATTAGTGCACTACCACCATGTGGGTTGTAGATCATTAGATTAGAAGCTTGGAATATTGCGTGATGACTACTTTTAAGATGTAAAAAGCTTAAGATGATAAAAGCTTCAAAATACATTCTAAATTATCATTTATTTAGAATAAGTTTTAGTTCATCTCAATAATTTAAGCCTCATTTTCGCCTAATGCAGAGTAATAATGAAGTTTAGACAGACCGTCGCTTAATTAGTCATTCTAAATTATCCGTAGCAGTATAATTCCTTCTAATAGAAATAGGCATACAAAAACCACTTAGCATTTTTCATGTCTTACGCGAGCTAAGCCGCTGGTCTTGCTAGTATTAACAATAAATGAATAAAATAAAACAAACTACTAAATATGGGACCAATTTAATTCCCAAAAAATATATTTAACGTGAAAATCAATATGATAAATAAAATTAACAGTACATTTATGTTCAGCTTTCCATTTAACTTTCAAAAATGTTGTAAATGATACATTTTTCCTATATAACAACTAATAAAAAGGTTTCACCGCCATAAAACTGCGAAAAGGAAACGTAATTGAACGTAAAATATTTTTTTTTTCTACCGTAATAGTTATATTTATAATCAATTACATCACATTTACGATAATTATTCCCTTTAATTTCCGCCGACAGACTTATTTTCTAAGAACCGCTTTCCAAAATTACATGCAAACAAATTTATAACAATCATCCATAATATATATATTTTTTATTTTACTACCCCATTATTCACTTAGAATTTTTCTTTCAAATGTCCTATACATTTACCAGACCTCTGCATCTTCAGTGTCTATATTTAATGACATATCGCATTTTAAATTTCCAAAACTAATACCAAGCATTGTATATACTGCTGTATGTTTAAGAAAAGAAGCAATCAAAAATGGAAAATAAAATATCTGTAAGATCCATAAGTATATTTTAAAACAGTAAACAAAAATTATAATGTATTAAAACAGCATATATACGTAACAACTAACAAAAATCTTTTACACGGGGTTTTTCTTCTAAAAATCTATAATAATAAACGCAAATAAATACATAATCTTTTTTAGCACTTTCCTACATAGAATAAAAGTGTTTATGAATCCGGTCTGTCTGTCTGTTTGTCCGTATGTCCGTCCTCTAACTCCTGTAAATATAGTCCGAGTGTCATGAAATTGATATATGCTGTTGGGGTTCACTATGGCATGTTCAGCAATGAAAATGAAGTATGAAATATTTTCGATTCATTTACAGGGCAAATGAAGAAAATTTTGTTACATTACACTGTATGAGGAAAAATCGTTTGTCATGTATTTTAATGATATTATGGTATTTCAAGCAAACTGAAATTGATATACATGGAGTATTAGAAAGTTCTTACTATAGAAAATGGTGTGCATAGAATTTATCGTTCATTTACAGGGACACACACAAATAATTGGTGCAGAAGAGAATGAACAATAATTGAATGAAGCATACGAACAATAATTTCTGGAACTGCTTTTCACTTCTGGTAAGCGTTTTTAAATTAATTTTTTTAAATATTACTTGGTGTGTATAAATTCTATAGATTCTATAGAAGATCGCACAAAACTTTACATCCGTTTGCTGGCAGAAATTACTGAATGGACATTTTCAGTTGTGCTATGCATTTAACTGAACTAACTTTCAGCGTACTATGTAGTATGCATACATATCTGTAGATCATATACAGGGTTGAACTAAAAATCATACATTTTAACAGGTTTTGAAATGCACTAGTCGTTTTTCAAATTATTCATTTAGCCATCATCTTTCACCTTAGGAAACTGTGAAGTCTTGTTTAAGTATTCTGAATGTGTTGGAAAGTGTTTAAAAATTTACGTTATACGTATGATTTTTCGTTCTCGTGTGTAATTATAACAGGCATGGTAAGAAGCAACTGTTGATTTATTAAAATAAGTAATTTATTACTTAATCAGTAATAAGATTGACGAGAATCCTTCGAGAATATTTTTTTCGAAAAGAAAATTATCAAAACTCTGATGAAAAAAAAAAATTAACAGAAGCAAGAAATCCTTCCTTTTATGCGTCTACTTTAAAAAACATATTCTTTTCCCATTTTGTTTTATTTAATGTGAAAAATTCTATCTCTTATTTTTTTTTAAATTTCTGTTAGATAAAATAAATAAATAAATAAATAAATAAAAACACACACACTCTCCCTGAAAAACACACACAAACACACACACACACACATATATATATATATATACAGACACACACACACATATATATATATATATATATATATAATCAATAAGCATCCCTTAATAAAACAAAAACAAAAAATTCAAAATCTGTGAAGTACTACAATTCCGTAAAAGGAAACAGAAAGCTTTTACAGAGAAATTTTGTATTCCAAATTCCAAAAATGGGGAAATAAATCTTAGTATAATACTTTTATTTCAACCATTTCAATCATAATTAATATAAATTAATGAGCATTAACAGTAATTATTCTCTTAACAAATCATTCGAATAGCTTATTTTTGGGGGGGGGGGGGGAAATGCACCGAAGTTACTAGGGAAAACTTTATAACAGAAACTTACATATTTCTTTTTTTAAGTTTAGTACATTCCATTAGTTACTTACGTTTTTTATATATAAAGCTTTGTACATTTATATGACCTTCCTACGTCTACTTTTAAAAGCATAATCAGTTTCCTTTCTCCAAACTAATACCAAAAACTCTATCTTTCATCTCTTATACTTCTTTTAGAAAAGAAAATAACAAAACCGAAAAATATATTTATAAGACCCATAAGCATCTTTTTAAAAAACTAAATAAAATTCTCAAAAGCAGTGAAACACTATAACTCCATAACAACAAACAGAAAGCTTTTACAGCGGAGTTTTTCATTCCAGAACTCTGGAAAAAGAAAACGTAACTGAACATCAAATCTCTTCACTAGTGATTGAAGCATCATTTCAGCGCTACACCACACCGACAGATAAATCAAGAGTACCCCTTCGACTCGGGCATGCGCACTGCGGAGGGGGGCGTTCGTTTCTCTCTTGGAAAATCGGAACAGTATACCCCGCATTTAGTTGTACCATCGGGAGCAGCAAGATCTAGTCGCGCATCATTCAGAGTGCAATGTAGTTCAGCACTCAGTTCATCACGTGAGAAAGTGATTTGTCAACAATCGATTCAGCTGGTGCAAAGACATGTGTTTTGGATTTAACTGAACATTTCAGCGGTGTGAATTTCGGAGGATTTAAATTAGCATATCGACAAAACGTTGGGAACTGGTGAAATAGTTTTCGTGAAAGGTTAAAAAAGAAATACATTTTATAAATTTCTGAGAAGAAAGAAGGAAACGAAATGGAAAAATCGGTTCGAAAAAGTGCTATAATATTTAGAATGTTCAATGTTTGAACACCTCTACTCTAGATATTTGGAATATTTCTGCTCGAATATTCAATTAAAGAAAAAATATTATTGTGTTTTCTTATTATGTACAATTAAACATAAAAATATATGTAATAACTGAGAAAGTTGCAATAACTGAAAGTTTACTGGAAATATTATGATTAAAAATTTAAAAAATAAATTGAATTATTACATGAAATGTAGTAAAATAAAAATAACAAGCATAGTACGCATGTGAAATTATATAAAGACATAAAATAAAATTCCACCAAAAAGTTATAGAAAAAGAAAATTAAATATACCGTATTACATAATTGATACAAAAAGACGAATAGCAAACATCTACTTCAAGCTTATCAAAGATACATGACATTTTTTTAGAAAAAAAACATTCTGCGATGCATTACAGAAAGATATTGTCTGGACGGATGCTTATCGCAAATTAAAATACATTTGATTTTACAGCATTTTTTTTTAATATATTAATGACTGACAATAATTGTATATATGGAATAGTTGAATGAGATTTTTTGGTCGAAACATTTTCTTGCGTGTTCGAAAATTATGCGCAATGGGATGTGAAGGAATATTTTTTGAAAGATATTTATAACTATTTTTATTATGCTGAACTTTGTCAAATTTGTCGAAAATAATTGAGACGGAATAATTGTTTGGTTGTTTCTCTCGCATTCAATGATGGTAGAGTATCGTTTTTAAGAAGACGGTTCAGGTTAATTATAGGATTCTACCTAATTGCTGAATTATTCAGGATAATTGTGGAAAGTAACTGAGATGGAATAATCCTGCGTTTAGTGACAGTTTGCCATGAAACTTCGAAACGAAAATGGATAACTACGAAGAGAAATAACATATAAAAGTTCATTTTCATTTTTGAAGGAACTAAACACTTATTTTAAAATGACTGTAACAGAACTTTGCTTTCTTCTATGCGGTATGTTTGTATTAAGAGGTAAGCAATATTTTTCACTAATTAACATATTGCAACTTGGAAGTTGCACTTTCAAACTCATAAAAATTTACGTTTTTTAAACAGTTCCGAAAACAAATTTCTCAAAATGTCATTTTTAAAAATTTTAGCTTAACAATGTAGAGTTATTTGAATGCAATGACGCAAGCCGCATGTAAGTTCGATAATTAGATCAACGGATGTAATCCTTTTTATGTTGTGCTCTCTGCAGCTGTCTAAAGATTACTTAAAAAATTATTCCATTTATGTCAGGATATTTTGTTTCAAGGTATGTTATATTTAAATTCGTATGTATATACAATTTTATTATAAAGCTAAAGCATCTAGATGAGTAGCGCTGACGTCATATCGATAGTGGCAACGACATAAAAAGTCAATTTTATTTTTGTTGCAAAATTATTATCGTTTAAACATTGCACAATTTAAATTTTTACGCGATGGATTGAAATAAAATGTAATTTCATGTGCAATATGTTTGGATACTCTATATCAACTTAATAAGTTTTATGGATTTGAATATAATTTTCAGACTTGATTTTTTAAGACGCGTGCTTAAATTAACCCGATTGCAGAAGATTAGCGCTTTAAAACTTGCAACAACGTAAATAGTTCAACATTTATTTCGGATTTAAATTCCATAGTGAATTTAACACTTCACTAAAAATTAAATAAATTTATAAAATACAAGTTTAATATGTGTGTAATTCAACTAATATTAAACACTGATATAATTATTAAAATAAAAATTGCTAAAAATAGCGAAATCTTTGGCGATTTCTAAACCACTTGTATGCGAGTATTACGAAAGCAATATAACTTGTTGTAAGTTTTTTATTTCATTGTATATAGTATCTAATTTTTTATGTTAAATTTCCTTTCTGTCTAATTTATGGACGTGATAAAAATATAAATTAAATATAAAAAAAAAATATATTAAATAATTTAATTGAAAATAATTTTCATCCTCGTTTCATACCCCTGATAGTATGGTGTATATTTTAAACCGGAATGTGTCCCCCGAATTCTACAGAAGTTAAAATTACGGCACTGAGCATAAGTACTTTCAATTGTATGACGTTTGAAAATAATAGATTTGTTTAGAGGGAATGTTTCAAAGTTTGATCCTCGTTCCAAAAAGTAAATTTAAAAAATGACTTTTTCTGTTTATTATTATTATTTTAAATATTTTATTATTTTTTTTTTTTATTTATTTTTTTTAGATTTTTTTAAAGAATATACATATGAAAAAAAGTACACATTGAAATGTATATTTCATTGAACAAATAACAAATAATATATATAAAGAAAAATATATATTTATACTGACCGCGATTACATTAACCAACACAAATGTGTAAAAATCTTACAATGAGCATTGTTTAACACATTTCAAGTGACTTATACTTTAAAAACAACTTTGAAACTTTCCCAATAATTACCGTCCTTAAAGCTCTTTGTTTGTTCGGTTTGTTTGTTTCAGATACGATTGCTTTATTTTTATATTTTGAAAAAATTTGTGTTTGGTTACCGATCGATTTTTCTTTTATGGTTTCTGCAGATAAGGTAAAATTTTTCGGAATCATTATCAAGCTTGACGGGGCAACGTAAGTAACTTTTTTTAGAAGTTTCGGAAAGAAAATTCCATAAAATTTCCTACAATAATGGATAATTCGAGAAAAAAAATATTCATTATTTCTTTTTCGACGAATCTAACATTATAATGCTAAGATTTTAAAATGAATGTAAAGTATTTTTGCATTCTCTGCATGAAAATATTGGTATCGATGGATAAAAAAAAAAAAAAAAAAAAAAAAAAAAAATACAATTTATTGACGGTTTTTAATTGACGTTCAGTGTATAATGTCCTTTACATCTTTTACAAAAATTACATGCAGAAAACGGGCTTTTTTTCAGAAACGCTACAAAAAAGTTTGTTAATGTCTTTGGCATCGGATGATGGGTGAAAGGTAAGTTTTCCGAAATCAGGAGTAACTCTGAAATATTGAGGTTAGATTAAATTTTTTTAAACGTTATTCAAAGTTTTTACTGTGCACTAAATTACATTAAAGATATTTGTATGTAAAATTTCTGATTTTGTTCTATAACATGCAATGTTTTTATTATTTATTAGTAAATTTTCCTACACATATTTTTAACCAATGGTTATGCTCATGAGCTACTACATTGTACAAAAAAATGAAATATTTAAATAAATTCAATGTTATCTTTTCATTACAACGTTTACCGAAATATTTCCTAATTCCAAAGACCACTGGTAAAAATATTTATCAAAAACATTATAAAATAATAAGTCTTTGAAAAATCCAGAAATGTTTTCGAAGTAAATGTGCACTGTAAAAAAATAATGCCAGTTTTCCGGTAGGAATCGGAAAAATAGTTGCCCTTATCGTACCGGAATAATTTCCCACCCAGCTCGGAATAAAATCCATAAAATCGGAATAAAAACCGTAAAATAGCGTTTTACTATCTATTTCCTTATTTTTATGGATTTTATTCCGAGCTGGGTCGGAAATTATTCCGGTACGATAAGGGCAACTATTTTTCCGATTCCTACCGGAAAACTGGCAGTATTTTTTTTTTTTTCAGTGTGCCCCATCAGTTCGTGAAAAATTAAGTTTTTTTTTTTAAATGCTGTACTTGTACAATTTTAATAAATTTGCTGCTTAGACAGTTTTAAATAAATTTATGATATCATGATAACTTCATGAATTATTATACTAAACAAAATTCAATGGAAATTTATGGTGTACAGTAATACCGCGCCTTACGTCCGTAATTCGCTCCAAGACTCGCGACGCGACGTAAATCGAGGTACATTTAGATAATCAAAAAAAAAAAAAAAAGAAAAAAAAAACTTCTCCAAAATGTAATGAACATGTTCTATTGTAACTAAGGATTATGTTGCATACATTTAACATTAGAAAAAAAAAATGCGTTTGCAATATAAAAATTATAAATAAATCGTTAAATTGTCAATTTACAATATTTTGTTCTAGCTGCCCTGTTCGAGTCTTTGAGGATGCGAAAAAAATGTTGCAATGAAGTTTGAACCGACATTTATTTTTTTAACCATTAGAAGCTTTTTGTAACAGCAGAGAGAGTTTTCTAAGTTTTATCTGATGACTTTTTATTATTTGTTTGTCACCATCACTAGACTGTCGCGGGAAAGTTTCCCTTCATATAATCAAAAGTCTTCAAAAAAGTTCAAAGTGCGTCTTAATTGAGGAAATTTTTTTCCATACCGGACGACATAAATGCGGGGTGACGTAAGTCGAGGGGACGTAAGTCGCGGTACTACTGTATAATAAAGGACTATGAAATTTCAATACATGCAATTAGTTACCTACGCTTTAGGAGATCTATCCCTAAGTAGCACAGATTGTTGGCCAACTGTTTACAATTTTCGGAAACCGTTGGGGAGCTGTGGCTTTGGGAAACTTTTTGTTGAGAACTGGTTGGGAAATAGTAAGAACGGAGACTTCTCTAATTTAGACATATTTAAGCAGGATTCTGATTAGCTAACGGTTGGGTCTTTATTAGAAAAAGATTATCTGGCAATAGTACTAAAACGCAGACATTTCTTACTGTGTTGCAACGTAAACAACAATTACCAACGTTAGCCCAACGGTTCCGTGCTACTTGCGGAGATTGAGACATCTCCATCTGCCGGTTATATTTGGAACTAAAATAAGGAAGCGTAATAAAGAAATTCCTAATTTCAGAACAATATGTCCTGAAATAACTTCAATGGTTGTAACCGTTTGCTTGTCATTAAATTTTAAAACAACCTGTACATTTTCGGACTGTAGTTGCAACATGAATTAAAAGCATTTTATATAGAAATACACACTTAGACACACAGTAATAAATGCAAACGTACGGCAAATACACTGTAACGAAATCAATTTTCCAACAATTAGCCAACGTTGGCAAAACCACTTTTGCTACCTGTTCCTTTTTTTAGTGTGAATATTTGTAGACGGTCCGATTAAAAACTTTAGAAAATAATAAGTTTTGAATTTACGAAATAGCTTCTAAAATAAATTGAGTTTCTTTATAGAGCTAAAATGGAAAATTTTACGCTAATACGCGATAAATCATATGTGCTACCTTTAAAAATCTATTTGATCCTTATTTTCTATTCCTGTTTTCTGATTGGATTTTGATTTTTTGACTCAATTTACCGTTAATATAACTATAAAATTTTGTGTGGTAGCTTGAAGCATTTTCATGTCTAATTATTTCAAAATTATTGGTTAAAATTAAAATTATCTTAATGTTTCATAAAGTTTTAACAAACATATTTTTATAAAAAATAAAAAAATATATTCAAAACTTCTTAAAATAATAAATACTAAACGAGTGAAATTGTAATTTTTATGTTCTGAATGTTTTCTAAAAATATACAGAATTTATCAAAATTTATAGAAAAAAATTATTTTTTATTTCTTTACCTATAAATATTCAATTATTTTTCTCTAAGTATTATAATATTTGTGATCCGTGAAAAAAAAAAAACAAACGTTTTTCATATAAAAGAAAATAATAATCTAGTACGGAATCAAAATGCTTTATAGAATCTCTAAAAACGTAAATTAATAAGAAATTATTTGTTTCAAAAAATATATTCAATAAATGTTTATTTTTTCAATTGTAAAAAAAAAAAAAAAAAAAAAAAAAAAAAAAAAAAAAAATCTTAATTTATTTTATTAATTGAAAATGGTTATTTTGAACTGTAAATAATAAAAAATAAACCAAAAAGTATAAAATATTTAAGAAATTGGAAAATTAATTTTTCCTTAAAAAATACTTTTTAAAGTAAATATTAAAGCAGAATACTACAGAATGCGGTATCGATTGTTTTGTTTAAAACGAGCAGTTAAAAAAAAAAAAATAAGATGCACAAATACAGGAAAGATTCAATAAAAACGGTGTGTGTACGTAACAATTTTCCGATAAGATAATATATATATATATATATATATATATATATATATATATATAATATTTTGACTATTTCAATTTAATGCAAGATATACTATTGCTCTTATTAACTTTTTGTTTAAAGATTATTTAAACGTGTTACACATAATCAGAAACTTTGGTCCTTTAGGAACTTTTATGTATCCCATTTATACAAATTTGATTTTTTATAGTAAGTGTTGTAACACCATCATAGATTTTACATTTTGCGTTAATTTTCGTATGGTTTTGCATGATATTTTTCAAAAACAGCCAAACTTAGACTTAATAATTACAAACATTTTCATAAAAACCACCGTTAAAAAGAGATTATCGAAAAAGCAGTAAAACTGTATAAAAGTTGTTTATGAATTTTTGTATAGAGTTTTTTATCATATTTTCATTTTGGCGCATCAAGTATGCTCCTTAGAATAATTGGTAATGGTTTGGTATTTCCTTGGATGTAACAGGTTAAGTGGATTCCTAGGTTGTTCCGGAAGCATTATATAAATGTTCCTTCATATTGAATACCGTTAAACATTTTTTCACTGTACCTGAGATAGATTTTTTTTTTATCTATTGAAGTGGTTTTCGAGGTTTTAACATTTTCTGTGTTAGAATCATAATAATTAAATATAATTTCGTTACACAATTCTTTACCGTGAAAATGATTGAGCACATAATCTAAATACGAAATGGCGATCTAAATACGATCTGGCAGAAAATTCCATAGTAAACTCATGTTTCAAATTCCTCTAAATCAGAGCTGTTCATCATCACACATCACTCAACAGATTTTTTTTTTTTTTTTTTTTTTTTTTTTTTTTTTTTTTTTTTTTTTAAGAGAAAAAATGACATTACTTGTAACAAAAAAAAATATTTAAAATATTTGAAATTCAACAAAATTTTCTTTAAAAATGAAACAATTGTTAAAGCTAGAATATTTAACATTTAAAGAAATATAGATGAGTAATAAAAATATAACTAAACCTTCAGATCTACGATCCATTAAGGACGGTGGCCTACAGTGCTCCGCCCTGTTTTATTGAACATGGGCTCTGGTGTTTTATACAGCATAGGTCCCGGTCAATTGGTCAGACTAACGCGGGACCCACAGTGTTTAGTTCCCAAACAAGGCTCAAACTCATTTGATCGTCCCCGAAAGGACGAAATGTTGAGTTAAACTTGACCAGACCGGAATCGAACTCTGGACATATAGCGTAGTAGACAGGTGCGCTGAATACTACAGTAATGGACAGAGATGAATCCGGATGATATAAATTTAGTGTTAAAGTGAGAAAATCACTAAATTTTGCCTAAACTGTATTAATTTATGCACAACTACGGTGGAAACTTCAGCACTTCACATAAATAAAAAATCAAATTGGCCTAGCTGATATACATGCAAAATTACCGAATAAACCTGTGTTTATTTTTTTGTTAAACTCATTTGAAGTATCTTCATTTAAAAATCAAACAGTGAGGCTATGATTTTTGTTCCTAAATCACATTAAAGACTTTAAAACTTCTTAGAGGAAAAACACAATAAGTGGTACAAAAAATCAATACTATTCTATCCATCTCCTTTAGACTAGTAGTAGAATAATCGGATACTTTTGAAAAAAAAAACAGTCATGTTAAAACACTGAAACTTGTAATGTTAAAACATTAAATCACTTCCCAATGCATAAATGTATGCAGAAATATCACAGTATTTATATTTATCCTATACCATATCTTCAGGCATTATTATCATAGGAGCTATTACAGTATTTATATTTATCCTATACCATATCTTCAGGAATTACTATCATAGGAGCTATCACAGTATAGACATTTTTCTATTATCTGTTATTACAGTTATATAAAAAATATGGCACATTATTTTTTCATTTAAAAATTATTTATCTTGTTTGTATATTTTTACATTAAAATCAATTTCCATAGGACATATTTCATTATTTTTTATAAAAACTCTGAGACAAATTTCGTTGTTTTTCTCAAAAACATATATTCCAACAGATTTGAAGTATACTTTATAACAGATATATTATGTGCAATACATCGTCTATACTTTTCAGCTCCTTTCTCAGGAAAAAACGCTTTAACGCCTTTCCGGAGGCTTCCTCAGTTTGAAAGGACGTTGTTTTGAAGTTCCCATGATATCTTATAGCCTCTCCACTTTTTCCCTGTTCTGTCTTCAGTTTTTTCCTTTCTTCTAACATTTTACGCCAACGGCTGTCGATAATCGAATGTGCAATGACGTTTCATATATTTTCTTTTCCTAAGCTGATTTCTATGGCTTCTCTCATTAGTGTGTTATGGAGGTTTTCATAATTAGGTATTTTTTCCTATTTTGACTGTGGTTTAAAGGTTTTTTTTTTTATATTTGCTCTTGAATATTATATATTTTCTCTTTAAAAAATTAATTATCACAGTATTCTTTGTATAGTACTTTTTTTTTTTTTTTTTTTAAACTGGAGTTTTGGTGAGAAACAGTTAAATCATTTCCATCCAGATTTCATCCTACTCAAAAATCTTCTCACGGATGTCAAAAGAATATTGTGTCCAAACTTTCAGAAAATATTTTTTCCAATTTTGAGAAGTTTTGCCGACTTTGAAAAGTACTGCACTGTATAACATGTCAGAAATTGGGCGTCAAACGTGTCAAATGAAGTACGTTCGTACTATAACTTGTATTACACTGTAAAAAAAAATCTGTGAAGTTACTAAAGTTTTTCTAGGAAACTTGGATTCCTAGAACTTTTCATGTAACGGCAACAACAAAATTTCATGTAACAGACACACTTTTGCGCCGAAAATCAAAAAATCTGTAAGGTTACTAAGAATTTTTTTGGAAACTGGGATTCCGAGAACTTTTCATGTAACTGCAGCCAGGGTTACAAATAAAAGTTTAGTAAGATTACTGAAATTTTAGCAGATTCATTTGTAAAGTTACAGATTTTTGTAGCTTTACAAAAACTAGTTTTGTAGATTTGCAGCTTTTTTCGTACAGTTACAGGTGAAAGTTTAGTAAGCATGTAACTTTACATCTGTAGAACTACAGATTTTTTTTTTACAGTGTATAGCTATTCAGATGTTGATGCAATAGCTGTTCTACTCTTATGCAAAAAAGCAAGAATACAAAATTTATTATGATTAGGGGAGACTAGGGAGGGTTGACCCACTTTTTACAAAATGATTTTTTATTTTTTTAAATATTAAACGAAGAATAAAAGTTTATATATCGTTTTATTCGATATACAATCAGTTATCAAAATAAAATCGTTTCATATAAGAAAAATGATTGATTTTAATCATGACAAAATAATAGATCAAAGCTCTCCACATATAGGAGAGTTGACACACGATATGAGAGGCTTAACCCACTTTGTTTTATATTGAAATATTTGTGAAGAGAAATAAAATCAGTTAAAAAAAAACAAAATAGCCTTATGCTACATACTTTAATTATTATAAAAAGATATTTTTGAAAATATGATGCTTAAACAAATCTGTTTAGACGCAATTGCAAGTCAGAGGAGAAAAATTTATTTTGTTTTAAACAGGATTTTGTCAGAACAGGTATAAGTGCACAGCAGGGAAAATGGAATTTTAACATTTAAGACAGTATTCCGTTAGAGACCCGTTCCGTTTTCATAGCGTTTCATGTATTATTATGTCTAGATTTAGGAGCCATTGTCCCACCTTTTTTTTGTCTCCTTGTCTTACTTTTTGTGGCACTCAACCTGACAACGCTAGTTGTCACATAGTTTGGCTTCATCTCATTCATTCTATTCATTGTGGTAGAATTTCTCTACATACCTTCCTAAAGTTTTTCGATCAATGCTATGTTATTTTGCTATGACGCATGAGCAATTAACTTATCATCAACATCTTTAAAACCTTTCAGATGCAAAGTACTTTCAGCACTAAAACGGTCAAATAAATGACTGACACAGGAATTTACGAACAAATTTATTTGGAAATAAGAAAAGGTTATATTTCACATACATATTAAATGGAAAAGATTTTTGCAAATTTCTGATGTCATTGTGGCGTTTGGGAAATAAAATTAAGTGGTTTTATAAACATACCACCGCCCCTGAAAGGATTAAGACTGCTGCTTTCATACTTCCAATCCTTTCCACTGTTTCTATTTACCTATACAGGGTGATTCATAAATATCGAAACAATAGGCTATTTCTTTAAATATTGCCCCTAGACCGATACTTCCAATTGGAAAGTTTCATAAAAAAAGGTGCAAAATTTAATGACATAAGTTGCAACTCCATAGGGAGTCTGTTTGAAAAAATACGAAAATTAAATTTTTATACGGCCCCCGTAGTGTAAAAACTCCAATCAGGAAAACTTTCCTAATCCATTCCTGAGCACAAAAAATTACATCTTCATATCTGAAAAACTCGCAGAGTTATGGACGTTTAAATAATTCATCAGGTTTTAAGGGATTAGACACAAATTGAAATGCGTGCAATCGAAGAAACAATGTTACTTTAAGAGTTCTAGGAAACATGTAAAAAATATATTTGTTGGAGCAAGAATTTTGATTTTTTTTTTTTGTTCATGCTGTGTTTTGGTGATGGTTAACCATATAATTTGCAAACAAAATCACATCCTAATATTTCTCATATAGTTTTTTTTTTAAATTTAAATATTTAGTATTTTTTTAATTTAAAATCTTTATAAATCGAAACATTATTCATTGGATTTCAAATATTTTCCCCTTTAATTAAAGAGGAAAGTATAATTTTAGTTTTGTTTTAGGTTATTTTTAATTTTAACTTTAAAAATATTTGAAATATTTATTTAAAAATTATGTATTTTATTTTTTAAAAATCATATTTTCAAAAGTAATTTTTTTTTTCAAATTTGCCGGAACAAAATTAATGTAAAATAATCAAACAAGACATGTTCCAAGTTTGCACCTTTTTAAATTACGATTAAAAAAACACCATGCACAAAAACGCATTTAAAGTTTTAAACATTGATTGGCTCCTAATAAAATGTTTAAATGCATTTTAAAAAATTGCACGTGAAAAAGTAACTTCTTTCTGTAGCTTTAAGTTCCGATTCAGTTTAACTTTTGAAGTTTCCACCACCTTTTTGTACTACTTAAATGTCCATAAATAAATGTTAAATGTATAATTTGAAACAATGTTTTTTCTAACATGCCGATTAAGAGTTTTTCATAATTTTAGCCCTTACAAATTCAGGCTTTTTATCGCCCCGTCGAGGCCGATAAAAAAGTCTGTATTCTGGGGCCGGGCCGGACCCGGGATTAGCTGTTTTTTTCTGAAGACTTGGTCATGCCGGGCCTAACGTATTTTTTCATACCGAACCGGGTGTTGGTGTGATTTATGATGGCCAATTATCTATGCGAGGGATGTGGGCCCGAAGGGGGGGGGGGCGAGTGCCTTCCGTGAAAGTCTTTCTAAGGGAACCTAACCCGTATTTACGCAAGATATCCAAGGTTCGAAGAAAACCACTGAAAACCCCGAACGATTGGGTGGAAGGGCGCGATTGGTTTCGAACCCAGCATAAGAGCAGAACCTCTCGGTCTCTGGTTATACCGAACCGGGACTGGCTTTCTTATTTCTAGGTCTCCCTTGGGCGAAATTTTCAATCCCGGTCTCGAGAAAACCCGTATTAAAATCATTATCTCTGACTGACCTAATCCGTGCAAAAATAACTAAAATTTGGCTCAGCCCAAAAACTTTTACTACAAATGCATATATTTTTAAATGGGCATTATTTTACAATAAGATTTTAAAATTCATATTTTTAAATGATAGTAGATTTTAAGGCAAAAAAATTAAAATACAGTAAAACTAGTGAAAAAAAATCTGCCTATGACGCAATCCTTTCTTAAACGGAAAAATCTGTTGATTTATAGAAAATGAATATAATAATACCTGAAAAAAAATAGACTACATTTACAACTCCTAAGAAGGGAACTTGTCTATAATTTTTTTTTCCCTGTGTGATTCCGTCTTAAAAGATTTTACTTTATAGCATTTTTCATTGTCTCCAACACATGGAATATTTATTAACGATATTAAAGGAGAAGTGAATCATTTACTTATAAATAGAGATTCATTAATAACACAAATAATCACAGCTTTTGGCGCTTCTTTAAAAATAATAATTATAAACATGAAAAAAGAAAAGATATAATAAGTATGTTTGGTCAGAACTCCTCCATACGAAACAACTTTTAACCATATCGATGTAAAAAATTATGTAGAAATTCAGTCAGGCCGGGCCAGGCTACGATTTGAACTTTTTTCCAGGCAGGGCCGAACTGTTTTTCCTATGGGTCAGTTCGGGACCGGACCTAGATATTTCGACCCGTGCAGACATCTTGTTCAGACCACCAGCATACTTTGAAAACAGGTTTAACGTAAAATCTATACGCTGCCTATTTTATGTTCAAAGGAAAGGCACTGTCTTATATCGACTTTTAATAATATACAATTTGTGGCTGATCCCTATCTTGCATTCAAAATGAGTCAAAAACTCGTCGCTCAGAGAAATGGATAAATGGTGTAAGTCACGAATTTTGGATTTTGATATCTCTGCGAATTTTGACGATATCGAGATGAATTTTTTTGTGTTTAATTCAGGAATGGATAAGGAAAAATTTCCTAATTGAGAATTTTACTCTACGGGGGCCGTATAAAAATTTAATTTTTGTATTTTCTCATATAGACCCTCCATGGAGTTGAAACTAATCTCATTATTTTTGCACCTTTTTTTATTAAACTTTGCAATTGGAAGTATGTGCCTAGGGGCAATATTTAAGGAGATAGCCTATTGTTTCGATATTTATGAATCACCCTGTATAAGTAATATTTAAATGAAAAAGTTCCTATTAACTTTCTCTTTTATCGTTAAACATTTTCTTTTCTATCAACCCATTTTACTGTAGCTTTACAGAATAAATTTACATCCTTTTATATATATAACCATTAACCTTTCATTATGCACAATGTACAATAAAAATTTTTCCAAACCACTTAATTAAGGGTCCTGTCCCTGCCGGCGAAGACACTCACGAGCTAATGCTAATTCTATGGGGAGGGATTTTTTCTAATATCCCGTTTGCATTTCGACATTTTTAAATATATTTTTTTTTTCCATTGGATAACCGAGGTCCGTCTCTACAGCGCACCTTTTTTACTTTTTCGATTTTGGTCGTAGGTATTTTTAATAAAGTTACTTTCACTTTCAAAACCGGTTCTGAAAATGAAAGTGTCATTCAGTGTCATCAAATATTTGCGACCAAAATCGAAAAAGTAAAAAAGGTGTGCTGTAGAGACGGACCTCGGCTATCCAATGCAAATAAAATTATTTAAAAATGTCGAAATGCAAACAAGATATTAGAAAAATCCCTCCCCATACGATTAGCATTAGCTCGTGAGTGTCTTCGCCGGCAGGGACAGGACCCTTAAGGGAGCATTGAGCATTTGGTCAACCCTCCCTCACATTGACTGGGTCAAGCCTCCCCACATAGTTCTTTTCTAAAAGATAGCAAATTGTTATGCTAAGCCTAACTTACTGTACAATCTTTACACCTGGAATCAAAACTCGATATCTCTGCATTACTTAAAAGCTACTTACTTAAATTTCTATGATATATATGTTATTCGAAAAAAGCTTACAAAATATTTCTAAAAAGCACAACTTTTAAGGTGGAAACGCCTTTCGATTGATTTTTTCCGCACCTGTTTCAATTATATGTATGAAACAAAGACTGCTGTTTGGGCATTCCAGTAGCTTTGGTTGAAACCTATTAATAAAACTCTGAAATTCTTTTAATATGAAAATTGATGGGTGGTTCAAGCCTCTCGTATGGTCAACCCTCCCTAGTCTCCCCTATATATATTAAATTCAGCAATACGTAAATAACATGACTCCATCTTAAATATGATGTAATCATCATATCAACCTAGATTTATTAACTATCACGGGATATCTTTGAATGAATTACGTATGATAGGATTTAACAGAATGAAGAAAACTTTTATTAATATCTTTTTTAGTTTTGATTCGATCTTCATAAATTTTGAAATGACTCTACAAAATTCTGTAACGGTTATATATATCAAATTTCAATCCATTCGCTTGGGTAGTTTTTGCGCTGTTATATGCGGACAGACGAAGAGACAGACAGACGAACCAGACGACGACATAAGTTCTACGTATTTACCGGGTGTCCCAAAAAATGACTGATGGATTTTAAAATTTAACCCTTAAATGCCGGGTGTTGCTTTTCGGCAACATACCCAATTTAGGCTCTAAAATACTATTAGTATAATATTGAAGCTGTAATGCCTAATGTTGCTAATAAAATACATTCTGAAAATATTATTAAATCGATTTTCAACATGTAGCTAGCAACACTTGTGCTGTTTAAGAATAAAGAGAAATTTATTTTTTTTCAAATGTTGCTACTTATTCTTTTTGTTTTGTTTGGAAGCTTGCGAAATACCCTATTTTGTTCTGCAGTGAGCAAGAAAAATTTATTTCTTATTATAGTTCCTAAAATTCTTGTGTGTTTAATGTTATAGAATTTTATCAAGGAAAATTATTTTTTCAATTATAGACCAGTATTGCCGATTAGTAACAAACTCTTTTTTAGCGGTAAACCATACTTAAAACAGAATAGGATTTTTTTTAAAGTATTTTTCCCATGATTTATTTAAAAAATGAAAGCCGAAAAACATTATTACAATGATTTTTGAAAAATTAGGCATTTAAGGGTTACTAGCTTCCAAACAGTGATAGGTATTGAAAAAAATCTTGCAGGAGGGTTATGTATGATGTCAGGAGTTTTTGTACTGTGATTCTTGATTTTAGTTCAAATTTCAAACAATACATGACGCTGAGGGCAATAGGCGCACAGTCTAGATCCGATTTTTGGTACTTCGGGATCTATTCAGTACATTTTAATCTCCTTTTTTCACATGGAAGAAGAGAAAGAGACCGAAAAATCGAGTCTGGATTTATCTGTTATTGCTTGCAGCGCCATCTATTGATGCTATTTGTAACTAAAACCCAGAATCGTAGCATAAAAACTCCTGACATCTTATATAACATTCTTGTAAGAATTTTTTTAATATTTGTCACCGTTTGGAAGTTATTGAATTTTAAAATCCATCAGTCATATTTGGGACATTCGGTATATAATTACGAACGCACCTAATAAGCCAAATGTTTTTTGTCTACGAAAGTAAAATATCAGAGCAAACTAATCTATATAATAAAAGTCTAAGTCATGTGACTATCATCAACAGTTCCGGGTTGACCACTTCACTTTTTGAATGCCAAGCGTCCAACTTGGTAATTTAATGTTAGCCGGGAGCAGGCGATAAATCGCGAAATATTGTAAATATCATGTCATCAGTATTATAATAGTCCATTTAATGCGACTGTCATGAACAATTTTTCACGTGGTAAATTAAAACAAAGCTTTGATGTTGAAATTAATGTCGTGGTTTATGGTATAATTTATTATTATTATTTTTTTTTTTTTTTTTTTTTAAGCAATAATTGAGAGTCATAAGCTTTAAATATTTTAGTTTTAAAGTTATGCATTTTAAATAAAATGAGTGAAAGTACTATATTTTAAATGAAATACGAAAAAAAAAAAAACCGATAGGAACAATGTTTGGCGGTTTATCACCTGCGCCCGGCTAACATAAAAAGCCGAGTTGAAGATTTCTGTATCAGAATCTTCGAATTTGGCGAAAGATTGAGCAAGTAATTTAAATTATGTATAAAAGTAATGTAATACAATGCTTAGCATATGTTTGAGGGAGACCAAATTGGTCGCCAAGGGCGGCTAGTATACAATAACCTATTTCGAGTTACCCTTGGTTTCGAAAAACGTTCTTTGTATTTAGAAATCTCAGAAACAAATATTCTTTCGGAATTAAACGAGCATTTATAAAAACAAAGTTTCTTTTGCTTCAACTGATTTTCGGAAACGTTTCCGAGTTATGGTGTATTGTATTAATCAGTTTTTTGAAGAAATAGAATATCGGGATTTAGGATACTTTCAATTCTCAGTTATGCATTTTCAACCGCATAATTGTATTTAGACAAGCAGCAGTAACAAAATAATGTTAATTTTAACGTTAATGGTGTTAATTTATCATGTTTGCTTGCAACATATGTTTGTTGAACATGAAAACGTTTACTTGATAATGTTAGCATCCGAAAAAACCCATATTCTGTTTGAGGAAACATATTTATACACTAAAAAACCACCTGGAAACGTTTCCGAATAGCAATGGTAGCAAATCAAACCTTGTCGTTATTAATATTTTTTAAATATTGAAAATTTATTGGTTTCTCAGATTTCTAAAGATAAAGAACTATTTTAGGAATTGTGAGTTCTTCTGTACATTTATGTGCACATTTATGCAATAATTTAATAAAATACTACAATGTACCAAATATTACAATTGGTAAAATCGATTTTAATTAAAGACTGAAATCTATTTTTTACATTTAATATATATTTTTAGATTGCTTACCAGATTTACCATAAAAGCATTTTTATAAAATTAAATGAATTATGTATTTAATTATTAATGTTTCTAAACTTATAAATTTGTATACGTTAACAAAGAATAAGCAACATGTGTCTTATCTCGTTTATATAAAAGTTTCAAACGAATAATTTGAGATACTTTTCCATTTTATGAAAGAAAATGCATATATATATATATTTTTGATTGAGGAAGGTAAGAAAGGACCTTACGGCAAGCTTGGAAAATCAATTGCCAATTGTGGTAACCATACCACTTTCTCCTTACTTTTGTATATATATATATTTTATATTATCGAGAGTGCTATCTTACATTCTTGAAGCAATTAAATGATTTATGTTTAATCACGTGGTAATAGATTATAAAAGCCATTATTAAAAAATAATTCTTAAATTGTAAAAAAGTATGTAAATTGAGTTACAATTTTATAAAAATGATTTCTTAAAATTAGTTTTTCCGATGTATTTCAAATTATGTGATATTTAAAACTGAATATTAAAAAACAGAGTTGGTGTAGTGATGGAAATCTCTCGGTAGGCTAATTGTGTAGTATTTTTAATCTGATAGATGAAATTTCAATTTATTAATTTGGTAGCGAAACTTCACCAACAGTAATTTAAAAAAGAACCATTTTTTAAAGAAACGTTTCTGGGGTTGAAAGACTATTACATTCGGCAGTGTGTACGAGGGACGCACGCTTTCATTTTGAATCAAACGAATATTAAATTAATGTGTTTGTTTAGATGAAAATATTTCCGAAAAATCCCAGTGTTGGGTGTCCCAATGACTTCGGCAGCGTGAACAAATCATTATTGTCTTTAAAAGACCTAGCTTTACATGCTTATTTTGAAAATATGGACCCAGATATAATTCAAATTTTCAGCATAACCGTTCACGTTACATTAGAAAATGATTGGACATTCTTTCATATAGTATTTAGTCATATGAATAGCAAAATTTGCTGGAGAGTTCTTCTTTCTTAGAATAAAATTCCATCTCTTAACTTTACGTAATTATTAATGAAAAACTGATTCGTATTTCTAAAGTTTGTCTTATTTTATCATTCCCGAATGTTTTCTCACAGAAGAATATGAAATTAATGTTCTTTTAGGATTTGAAATAGATACGTTTTAAGAAAAATCGAAGTCCCCATTTTCAGAGGAAGAGAACTTTAACAATTTTTTTTTTTTTTTTTTTAAGAAGACAACATTTTTCTATATTGGGTTAAATAAAACCAAATTTCATTTAAGAATGTCAAAAATCGTCACGAAACATGATAAATTTCCAAAAAAAAAAAAAAAAATAAAATAAATAAATAAACGAAAAAATCTAATAAAAATATTTCTTCGCGGTGCTTAATATTAGACATATAGATGATTTTCTGCCCAATAACGTAACTCTGCGTACGTCGGTCTAATCGGAAAACTGTAGAAAAACAGACAAACATACACACAAATATATGTATTGAAGATTACTAAATTTAGAAAAATTATACGCTCTGTTGAATCGACTCACTTGAATTTCTTAAAAAAATATAAATTGCAAATAGTATAAACGATATTAATTACATTCTGAAACTGTATTATCTTTCGTTTAATTAAATTCGCCATTTGTATGCTTTTTGAAATCTTGTTAGCTATTTGTTTCAACCGTGTTAAAAGAAATCCTAATAAAGGTTAATGATTCAAAAACAAAAATGATTAAAAAAAAAAATTGATAATAAAAGAAATTTTCTATTAATAAAATAAACACACATTTTCCTAAAGGAAAAATGATCAAATTTCATACAAATACTCTTCTTAGAAATGCACTTTTGTTATAAAAGTTACAATATCGATTAAAATTTGTTTCTCGTCCATTACCCTTTATCTAATTTACCGAATATCCATCGATCGCTCTTTTTACTTTAGCTTTAATCATTAAGCTTTCGCCGAGATTTCTCGATTCTGTAATTCTACCTTTCTTCTATTATGATAAATTTCCTTTTGTATCAGCTTTCGATTCTTTCTTTTTTTTTTTTTTTTTAGTTGTAAGACCATGAAGTAATCTACTAAGTTTAGATTCATTTTATTGTCCTACTTTGTCCCTCTTTCTTTTTCTTTTTTTCATTACTAAGAAGTTGTTTCCTGATTCCACGTAATTTTTTTTTAATATTTATTGTTTAAGTGTTAAAATATTTAGCATTTTGTGAGAATTATAGCAATCACTTCAATCTTAACCATTTCACGCCCTTTGTCCACATACGTGGACGTGAAATTTTTTATAATTATGAGTACTGTCAATAATACAAGGTGCGTTCATACTATAACTAATTTTATAAATATTTTGTGCACTGCATATCGCACTAAATGTATATTTTAGTGCACTTCATAAGTGCTATGAATTTCATTCTGTTCGAAAGTCTGTAACATCATTAAAATGCACTTGCAATAATTTTATCCCATTGGCCGTAATGTAACGAAAAAGTTTTGACTGTCTCTCTCATTAAACTATACAGACGATTTTCCTAAAATTTGAAATGACTCAACAAAATTTTACAACAATTATACATTTAAAATTTCAGACCATTTGGAAGGCTGTAACATCATTAAAATGCACTTGAAATATTTTTTTCCTGTTGACCGTAATGTAATGGGAAAATTTGACTGACCCTGTAGTTAAACTATGCATCTAATTTTCACAAAAATTTAAAGTGACTCGAGAAAATTTTGTAACAATTATATATTTAAAATTTCAGACCACCCGGGTGGGTAGTTTTTTCTGTATTATATGTGGACGGACTGAACGACGACTATAGGTGCTACGTACTTATATAATTACGAACGCACCTAAAAAGAACAAGATCTTAATAATAACTTATTCACTACTCAATTCCTCAACAAGATAAGTAAAAAATGTATGATTTAGATGCATGAGATGTACAGTTAGAGATATAAAACAAGAACGAAAAATCATGCGTAAACCGTAGATTATGAAACATTTTCCAACACATGTGAATACTATAACAAAACTTTACAGTTACTAAGGTGAAGCACGATGTCTAAATAAACAATTTGGAAAAAGCATAACGCATTTGAACAGGCGATATCTGATATTTGCATGAACAGTTGTTAAAAATTGAAACTGTTCTGTGCAACCTTGTGTATGATCGACAGATATGTATGCATACTATATAGTATACTAAAAGTTACTTCAGTTAAATGCATAACACAGTTGAAATTTTCCACTCCGCAATTTCCGCCAACAAACGGATGTTGATGAGAATTTTTGTGCGATCCTCTGTATGAGCTATAGAATTTATACATACCAAGTATTATTTAAAAAATTGTTAAATTTAAAAAAGCATACGACAACGGAAAACGCATTTCTAGCAATTATAATTGATAAATAATAGATCCTTGTAGTAAACATCAGTGATGTATATCAATTTCAATATGTTTAACACATTGTAATATCATTAAAATACACGTCAAACGATTTTTCCCATAGACCGTAATGTAACGGAATTCTTTTGAGTGGCCTGTAAATGAACTGATAATGCTACATACTTCATTTTCAATACCGAATATGCCATAGTAAACCTCAGTAACATATATCTATTGCATGATAATCCGACCATATTTACGCGAGTTAGAGCACGAACAGACTGACAGACAAACCGAATTCTTAAAGAATCATTTCACTCATAAATTACCATTAAGGGGCTGCTCACTCATCTTCGGAATTCCCCTCCGTAATGTTAAGTCTAGGGACTTTTGAAGCATTTGTATATTTAAAACATCTTCTCGGGGAATTCATATTTTTAACATATGTTTTCTGTCTACTCTTCTTAAAGGGTGTCTCTTTTTAGGTGCGTTCGTAATTATATAAATACGTAGCACCTATAGTCGTCGTTCAGTCCGTCTGTCCGCATATAACAGAGCAAAAACTACCCAACCGAATGGTCTGAAATTTTAAATATATGACTGTTGCAAAATTGTCTCGAGCCATTTCAAATTTTATGAAAATCGGATGTATAGTTTAATTACAGGGACAGTCAAAAGTTTTTCCTTACATTACGGCCAATGGAGAAAATTATTGCAAGTGCATTTTAATGATGTTACAGCCTTCCGAATGGTCTTAAATTTTAAATATATCATTGTTGCAAAATTTTCCGTTTCATTATGGGGAATGGGAAAAAATTATTGCAGTGCATTTTAATAATGTTACAGACTATGCATTTATGAAGTGCAAAAAAATATACATTCAGTACAATAAGGGGTGCAAACAATAATTATAAAACTAGCTATATTACGAACGCACCTCATTTGTCACGTTTGACGAGCAATTTCCAACTTGTTTTTTCTTAGTTTTCAAAATATTTCTAAAATCTATGCTGAGTTCAATATTTATGTGTTAAAAGTGGGCGAACTGTGAGTAAGATTTTAACGCTTTCTTATGAAATTAAGTATAGATTTTAGAAATATTTTGAGAATTAAGATAAAAAGAGACATCTTTTAGGAAGAGTATGCAAAAAATAGAAATTAAAAATATTAATTTTCCGAGGAGATATTTTAAATATATGAATGCATCAAATGCCCATAGACTTTACATGAATGAGGTGAAAGCGGAAGCTGAGTGACGAGCTCGGTTACGCTCAGCGTCCACAAATGAGGACGTTATTTTTATTTTTTGTGAAATTTTATTGTTTTCTTTTTTTTTCTTCCTTTTGAATGTTTATTAATATAAAATAAATAACACATACTGGACAATTGCACCATAAAATATAATAAATAAAGACAGGCTTGCTTAATGGTACACAAAACACGAACTTTAATAAGCTAAAAGTTAACTTCTACGTTTCGAGGTGTTTCTACAGTCGTCTTCAGGAAAATATGGTGGTAAAATGGCTCAAAGTTCAGAGGCGAAATCTTCCTATGCAAGAAATAATTAGTCGAAACTTGACCAATGATTTGAATACAAAAATGTCGTGTTGCCATCCAGGGAAAATAAATAATTCGTGGTTTCTTAAATCGACCTTTTCATTCATTTGATCTCAGTTCATTAATAATTATTTATTTTCGCTGGATGGCAATACGACATTTTTGCATTCAAATCATTGGTCAAGTTTCGACTAATTATTTCTTGCACAGGAAGTTTTCGCCTCTGAACTTTGAGCCATTTTACCATCATATTTTCCTAAAGACGGCTGTAGAAACAGCTGGAAACGTAGAAGTTAACTTTTAGCTTATTAAAGTTCGTGTTTTGTGCACCATTAAGCAAGTTTGTGTCTTTATTTATTATAAAATAAATAATTCGTAAAGAAAAAAAAATATAATAAGTTATTTTTTTTCTCACTATAATATAAACCATGAAGAAGTTAATTACATTTCTTTACGTATGCTGCGCCATTGTATAAAACTTTAATACCATACGAAATTATATAACATGAGACAGTTATATTTACATTTTTGCCACTCAAAATATCTTAAGGTCTTTCTGCACTTATTAAAAAGGGTTAATTAGCGACTACGATTCATGGGAATTGATAGGAAAAAAACCATGTAATACAAAAATTATATACAGTAATTTTCACATTAACAATACCTGTTTCGTGATTACAAAGATGAAATCCCAACCAGAATTCCCAATTCAAAAATGTTTGTTAACCTTAGATTCCTGCTTCGTGTCGTGTATGGGGCATTCTCACAATCTTTTGACTTTTGGGAAAAAAAAATCTTACAAAATTAAACTTTGCTAAAATAACATTTTAATCTGATAACGAATGCCTTAATGATTCAAAATAAGGAAAAATTGGTCAGCAGCGAAAATTTTTTTATTTATCTGAGGTTTAATTTAAACTTGCGAGTTTAATTTTTCTTACCATTTTACCCCTATAACTTTTTATTTTCTTCTAAATTTTTACTTATAATGAATTTGCATAATACCCACAGTACATTCAAATAAGAAATAATAACAATGTACTACTTTTAAAACAGAATTTTTGTACAGTAGACGATCGATTTTACGAACCCGATAGGACTCATATAATGTGTTCGTAAAATCGAAAGCTCGTAAATGGGAGTAACGTTAGTTCAATGGGATGCTGGTCAGGACTTGTTCATGAAAACGAATAGTTCGTAAAAATGAGGTTCGTAAAATCGAGCGTCTACTGTATAACATTGTCTTAAAGGGGTGTTAAAGAAGGGACGTTAAGGTAAAAAAAAGGGGATGGTATTTGAAAAAATGGACGGTAAGGATGGAACGGTAAGGAAAATTACCACCTATTTTTAGGAAAATCATGTTAAGACTAAGTGATAGCCACAATGTTCATTGATTTTTAGAAACAGTTTTTAACATTGGTTTAAATTAATTTTTTAATTTATCTCGAAAAGTGCAGGAATAAACCTTGGGGACGGTGAGACTACCAATAAAGCCACGATGCTTGAAATTGATATTTAAATGGTGATTTAAATTCTACAGTAAATTCCCTGCCAAAGAATTTTAGACATTATTTCTTTAGCATACTTCTGCATGAGAAAAAACTTGAAAAAAATTCTGTGGCTGCATCTGAAATGGTTTTCTGTATAATTTTAGAAGAGGGATGGTAAGGAATCTAAAACCCAGGGACAGAGTTTTAAAAAAATAACAAGCCTTAATATGTGTTCATTTTTTGCTACATATTTATATAAAACAATAGTTCCAGTTTTTGGGGAAAATTACATCTAATTACTTTTATTGAAAAAATTTTATTCAAACAGCTCCAAACTTAAAAATCAGCTTCAGGGACACAGGACGGTAGATGAGCTTTCCTGGTATTTGGATCCCCAACATCGTCCAAAACTTATTTATCTCGTTAATATTGTTATGCAATCACGCAATGGGGTTTTCCACAGTATATGAAATTTAAAAAAAACACATAAAAGTGTATTAAATAAAAAATTATTATTCAGGGACATGAAAGTCAAAAGATTGTGAGAATGCCCCGTGTCCCGTTTTTACCCAAACTCGACTCGAACGGCGTGTCAGGTCGATTTGACGCTGCTTTTTTTTACTTTCTTCGATCTATAAAAGGAGTATTGTAAACGAAATTTTTTTTCGACTTCCGGTTGTCGACGGATTTACATTTTTTATGTAGCAGGGATCCCAAAAACTATGTTAATAAAAATTCTGTTCGGTCGTTTGTGTGTTCGTTTGTCGCCATTGTTCCATTGAAAGTGTATGAAATTACGCATAGAATTGAAACAAATAGCATAAATATGTTTTTTGCTATTCCAAGCAAGTGCCACGTGAATTCGGAAATATTCCGCAGGGACTCTGCAATAGTGATTTTTCATTAACCTTTATTATTACTGTACCATCGAAAAGTGTATAAAATTATGCATAGAATTGAACCAACTTTTATTTTGGCTATAGTAAGCAAATCGTACTTAAATTTGGAAGTATTCCGCAGAAAAGGTCATTGTAATCGTAATCTTTGTCATTTTCATTATTGTTTCATCGAAAAGTGTATGAAGTTATGCAGAGAACTGAACCAACTTTCATATATTTGTTGTCGGCTTATACAGCAGGTCTCAAATCAAATTTCATATATTTGTTTTCGGCTATGAAAAGCAGTTCCCACTTGAATTTCGAAATATTCTGCTGGAAGGATGCACTGTAATGGCGATTTTTAGGTAGCTTTCATTACAAAAAGCTACCTATTGCAGCCGTTCGGAGGAAAGCGATTTCAAAAAATTTTGGTATATTTTCATCGATCATGACCCCCAGACCCCGAAACCACCCTCCGTTCAAAAGTTGATATATATATATATATATATATATATATATATATATATATATATGACCTTTGTCATACTGTAACTCTCGAATTTATGAACCGATTTGGATGTAATTCGGTATGTCCATAGTACATACCAATGTCTCGACCGAGTTCGTTGGCCAGCTTCATCCGCCATTTTGTTTCAAAATGGCGGCCATTTAAAATTTTCTGAAAAATTTTAAATTTAAAATGTGGTACCAAAGAATTGAAAATGGAAAAATATTTTTTTCTTATGTATTCGACCTTTATACAAAGATTCCGGAGCAGTTTTTGTTTCGTCTATATCTTAAAAAATGGCTGAGTTATAGCATTTTGAATTTCTAGCGTGGCTGACATTTTGAAACGTCCTGAAGTTTGTCACGCGATAAAAGGCGTATTTATGAACCGATTTGGATGCAACTTCGTTTGTACATAGTACATACCAAAATCTCGACCGAGTTCGTTGGCCAGCTTCATCCGCCATCTTGTTTAAAAATGGCAGCCATTTAAATTTTTAAGAAAAATTTAAATTTGAAATGTGGTACCAAAAAATAGAAAATTGAAAAAATATTTTTTTTTATGTATTTGACCTTGATACAAAGATTCGGGAGCAGTTTTTGTTTCGTCTATATCTCAAAAAATGGCTGAGTTATAGCATTTTGAATTTCTAGCGTGGCTGACATTTTGAAACGTCCTGATATTTGTCACGTGATAACAGGCGTATTTATGAACCGATTTGGATGTACTTTGGTGTGTACATAGTACATACAAATATCTCGACCGAGTTCGTTGGCCAGCTTCATCCGCCATCTTGTTTCTAAATGGCGGCCATTAAAAAAAATTTAAAAAATTTAAAATTTAAAATGAGATACCAAAATATTAGAAAATGAAAAAGATTTTTTTTGTATGTGTTTGACCTTAATACAAAGATCCCGGGACAGTTTTTTTTTCGTCTATATCTAAAAAAATGGCTGAGTTATAGCGTTTTGAATTTCTAGCGTGGCTGACATTTTAAAACGACCTTATTTTTGTCACGCGATAACAAGCGTATTTATGAACCGATTTAGATGTTACTTGGTCTGTACATAGAACATACCAATGTCTCGACCGAGTTCGTTGGCTAGCTTTATTAGCCATCTTGTTTCAAAAGGGTTGCCATTTAAAAAAAAATTAAATTTAAAATTTAAAATGAGGTATTAAAAAATTGGAAAATGAAAAAGATTTTTTTATGTGTTTGGCCTTGATACAAAGATTCCGGAGCAGATTTTGTTTCTGAAAATTTGTTCTTTTGTTTATATCTTAAGAAATGGTTGAACTATAGCACTTTGAATTTCTATTATGGCTAACATTTTGAAACGATCTTGTATTTGTCACGCGATAACACACGTATTTGCCTATTTCCATGTGAGAAAGCACGTGGATAGTATACATCAACATCTCAGCCAAATATAAGTTACTTTAAATAAAAGCAGCTTGGATAAAGCTGACTAATTTCGTGAAATTCACATTCATAATGATTTAGTATTGATAAAAATTAGTATTGAATCTCCTATATTCGGTTTCCACTAAAGTGAGCTTCGTGTGTTTGAATAATATAAGTTGGCTTTTTTAAAATAAGGTATTTGAAAGCTACCTCTTCCTCCCGGCACTGGCCGGAAGGACTTTTGTGTAATTTTCTCGACTTTTCACGGTTTTTGCAGCGACGAGAATTTCGAATCCTGCTAAGCCAGTGATTCACAATCGGCTGACGTACAATAAACTAACGAAAAAAATTGAATTTATTAAATGTCCTGTTCGAGATTAACTCCTTTTTAACGAGATTAATTGACTGAAGTAGAAATTAAAGATAAAAATCAAAGTTGGAATAGTATTGAATAAATAATATTGAAGTTTTAACACGTGTAACTATACATTTTTTATTTATTAAGATGTACGAGATAGAAGAAAGTTTTGAGATTGACACAGGCAAATAATTTTATATTTTGTAGAGTTCGTTCCGGATTGGCTGAAAATGTTTTGGGTTCTTTTTGGATCCGGGTTGAGATTTATCCCATTGGAGTTATCCGGTTCGGGTTGACATGATTTTTCAAAAGAAAATCCTAAATATGTTTCAAAATGAAAAATAAACTATATATATATATCTGGATATAATTTAGTGCACATGTGCTCATTTTTATACAAAAATGATAAAATTGACATTAGAGATATAATTGTAAACTACTTTTTCCTAGTTGTATTAAATCACGAATTAATTTCCTTTCATTTCGATTTCGTTTTTTAATATTTCGGTTTAATATTCAAGCGTGTCGGCTTTGGGTGCCATCCGGAGTTAAAGAAATAATTTATCGGGATCGGGTCGCATTTCGCGTTGGCTTTCGGCTTTCTTTTCGGATCGAGTATAACCCGACCTGTGCAGTGATTTTAAGCCGATTCGTTATCGACCACCCCTTCCAAAAAAAAATATATATAATTAGTTACATAGTTAAAAATATAGATGTAAATTCATTCTGATTTAGTGATAAATTAAATTCAACCCGACACGAGTGTCAGCCTAAGTCATTTGCAAATTAACTCTGGTGCGGAACTCGAATTTGATTACAGTGACTACGATTTTCACCTCATAAATATAACACATTTTTAACTACAGTAAGATGTAGTTAACGCACAAATTTTTAATAATTAATAATAAGTGTAATCTGTTTTTAAAATGACATTATTAATTACACAGCTTTGGTGAGATACATTTTCCCCCCAGCTATTTGTCCTAAAAAACATTTATCTAAATTATATTGATTTTGAATGTGAATCTCTCCAGCTAAAATCATTCCACACCCGATGAAGTATTTTATTTTCGCTGAGTTCACTAGAGCTGTCATACGAATTTCTATGTCTTACAAAATTCTATTACAGGCAGTAAAAATCGCTATAACAAAGGTAAAAAAAAAAGTTTTTAATAAACTATGCATACAATATTCGGTTCTACATCTGTAAACATAGAGTACAATTTTCAATTTGAGCTGAGCACTATAGCGGTAATATTTCGTATTTTAGACCATCCTTTTATCAAATAAATTGCTGGTCAATAACTTTCAAAATTCTGTATATAACGGGGTATATGGGGGAGATAGACATGTCAAATTCAGTCCATTATATTGAATCATTTTATATGTCTTTTGTAAAATGTTAATACAACTGTTTTTATAAATAGTCTAAAAATTTATAATTAACTACAAATAATGTATTAAAACTAATATAATATCGTAAATTAAATCTCATCAGGAAAAATAATGCACGTTTTCAAACACTTGGTGAAATGATGTGAAACTCATTTACTTCATTTTATTTAAGTCTATGCTTTAATCTAATCATATTCTAATTTAACTGTGAACATAACTGTCAATATTCTGACGTTAAATTGACCTAAAATTCCCCCCCCCGAAAACCCCCAAAATAGTTGTTATTAACTTGCATTTTTTATTGTTTTAGGGGAAAAGCATTACAAAATTCAGAAACCAGAGAAAATTTGCAACAAATAGGATACATGACATTACGACGTAGGATAAACGGGGAGAGAGGGGGCTGCCTCGAATCATTCCCTGTGCGTTTTTCTCAAAAACCAAATTTTTTCAAAAAATCAATTTTTTGTTGGGTTGCCGGGTGAAATTTTGGTGGGAAGTTACAAATTTGGATTTAGCGACCCAAAAAACATAAAGGGAGTCGAAATCCAGAACTAGTATTAATTTTTCCAGGTAAAATCCCCTATGGTCTGGACTTCATGAATTAGTGCACGTAGCGTCACAGTGCATGTTCAGAGGCAGCCATCCCCCTCTACGTGCATCTTACGTCATAATGTCATGTATCCTATTTGTTGCAAAATTTATCTGGTTTCTGAATTTCGTAATGCTTTTCCCCTAAAACAATAAGAAATTTGCACCCCAAACAACTATTTGGGGGGTGGGGTTGGGGTCGGAGGGGAAATTTTGGGGGGAAGTTAAAAATTCGGATTAAGCGACCCAAAAAACTTAAAGTAAACCTTATAGAGAAAGTTCGGAGGGGAGATGGGAGGGCGAATGTAAACGTGTGAGTGGTTAAGTGGAATTGCGCAACGTAGTTCACACAGCACCGCGCGCATGTTCCAAGGCAGATACCGCCTTCCCCTTCATCCTAAGTTATAATGTCATGTATCTAATTTTTTGCAAATTTTGTCTACTTTCTGAATTTCTAGATACTTTTTCCATAAAACAATAAAAAAATTGACTTTTTTAATAAAAACCTTTTTTGGTGGGTTATTTTACGAAAATTTGGGGGATTTGCCGGAGGAAATTTTGGTGGGAAGTTACAAATTCGGATTCAGCGACCCAAAAAACATATAGTAAGCCTTTTTCCAGAACTACCATGAATTTTGCATGGTAGAGCCCGTATACGGTCTTTATTGCCTGGACTATTATCCGAGAAACAATTGAAACCGTTTTACGCAGCGAGAATATATGCATGCAATGATTCAGCGTCCAGGAAGTTACCTAAAATTTCAAAAGAGATGGTTTAGAAAATAAGAAATAATAGCATAAATTAAATTATGTTCACAGATGTTCATTTTTATTAGAGCACTTGAATTCATTGTACATGTGATCTAGTGATTTTTATTTACCAGTTTCATTTCAAACACTTTTGCGGAAATATTTATATCAATATAGTGTTTGATAAAGTCGCCGTTTTAGCGATCAGATTAACGGTATTTATATTACGTTTAAATGTAATGTTATCACTTTTAGTATTTATTAGAATAGTTTAAGTTAAATTGTTTAACCCATTTATGCCTACACGGAAAAAACTGTTTTGTTGAAATGACTAAATTTTGGTTCATATAGCTCCATCCAAATATTTTGGTTGGAATGACCAAATTTTGTGTGGACTAACCAAACGATTTGTTGAATTAACAAAATAATTTGGTTAATCTAGCGAAAATTTAATCATTCCAACCAAAATATTTGGATGGAGCTATATGAACCAAAATTTAGTCATTTCAACAAAACAGTTTTTTCCGTGTAGCGTCCCATTGTTGGGACGCATCGAATTAAAAAAAAATATGTATAAATTTCCACTTCTTTATAACATGAAAATTGCATGAAATAATTATCTATAAATGTCTTTATCAATTCCCGAGAGATGACATCATAGGATGGGTATTTATTTGCTGAAATGAAGGCGTTTTTCGGTGTCTATAGATTTTTCATTTCTCAAGATGGCGAAATGTAAAAAGTGAGTTTATTTGTATTTTTTTCTGTCAAGGAATCAAATAAATAAGTCCAAATCTTATCTTGTGGGCTTCTTTGAAATACTTATTTTTCTAAATTGTGAAATTATATGTTCAAGTCTATTTTTTATGCATTTTGTAACTAACAAAATATAGGGCGCTAGGCACGAATGGTCAATATTTTTATTAGCTATTTCGGCAACAGTTATTTGTGTAAAGTCCTATTCAATATGATTATGAAATAAATTGCTTTTAATCCTCAAATACGATTATTTTTACGATATTATAAATCTACTTTATATATATTAAATCCTAATGAAACGAATTTATGGAACTAATATATGAAACGACTGAAATGTAACGAATTTATGAAATGATTCTATGAAACGACTGATTAAACAACTGATTATATTTCGCGGCGATTTCTCCTAAAATATGGAATACTTTGCCATGAAATTAACACCAAAAATTGGTATTAATTTGCAGATCTCAAAACTGGTATTAGAATTTTTAAATTCGAATTAGTTTTCGAAATATTAATTTCTTTTCATTTTAAATACTTTTCTCTAATGATAGCAACTAAAATTTTAATCATAACAGATTTTTTTTTCATATTTTAATAAAGGTTATTATTTTAAACTAATTTGGCGACCAGTTTGGCCTCCCTTAAATGTATTCTAATAAGAATATTTTATTTTTTATTTTTATTTTATTATCATTTTATTTTATACAAAACTTTCAATTAAAACTGAAAAGTTTAAAATTAAAGGCTTTCACTTCTTTCTTTTTTTTTAAACGAAATGAAAAGAAAGATATTAAGTACAGATGTCATATACGCACAGGGATACCTAAATGTTATTTTGCCTGACATAGCTATTGTTGTTTATTTATTAATAAATGTTTATTTACATTTATTTTCTTTTTATTTAAAAAAAAAAGTTATAAATTGTTTTGTTCTACAGTTATTATTTTTTTTATTTATTGTTATTTCATTTTAAAAATTATAGAAAATAATTTAAAAATTCATGTGTAACTGGTATTCGAAAACAAGGTTTTCGCCAAATTGTCGTAAAAAAAAAAAAAAAAAAAAAAAAAAATTACCTAACCCGACTAAATAATGCAACAAATTCTGATATTTAATTTCAAATTCAAAGCAATGTTTTAACGGTACTACTTATTTATCCCGTCGACCAATTTCACCAAATTGTATAAATCGCCAAACCACTCGTCAAATTACACGAACTGACATAATTTTTATTTTAAATAACGAAAGAACAAATAAATTAGTATAACATTAATAAAAATAAAATTAAAACGTCGAAATAAAAATCACTTGATTGCGTAAACATGTGTAACTTCCTTACAGTCCAGAGTATGTGACATTTACGATCAACCATTATTGGCATTTAATCTTATAGTCTGGCGATAGATTTTTGATCGATGGGACAACCGAATAGAACCGTTTTAATTTACCACTCGAAAAAAAAAAATGCTAACTGGCGAAAAAATCTATTGGCGAGATTTGCACAAGGCTAACATAAAAGTACCAAGAATTCATTACGATCTTGGCAACATTTATGTAGTTTTATTCGAAAAAAAAAAAAAACTTTGATTCTTTAATCAAAATGGAAACCTTTCTTATGAAAAGCGAAGGTTATAATTGTTTGTGGCAGTTACATTACTTGGACCATTATAATATAAGTGAAATTATGGTGATAGAATAACATTTGGCGACTTATCGCCTGTGGCTGACTAACATTAAAGTACCAAAATGGCCGCCTGGAATGTAAAAAGCGAAGGGATCCGCCCGGAAGAGTTGATAATATTCACATGAGTTAGGCTATTATTATAGAGATTATTTTCAATTCTAAAAACAGCACAAAGAATAATATGTCCTAAGCATTAAAAATTTATTTACACGTGAATATTAAAAACAGAAAAAAAAATTAAAATTACTATTAAATGAATAAGTGTTAAAAGGAGGAAAATATTGAAAATTATATCTTGAAAATTATATTTACACGTGATTATTAAAAGAGAAAGGAAACTTTAAAATAATAAATACATTAATATGCGTTTAACCCTTTCAGGGGCAAAGTACTTCTATTCGTGAAATGTTGATTTCAGTGAATGGCACAAGAATTTACAAAAAAATTTCGAAATACGAAAAGGCTTTTGTTCACTTACTTAATAAAAGGAAAATTTTCACTCCAAAATTCTGGTGCCAATGTGGCATTTAAGAATTAAAATTAAGTGGTCCAAAAATGAACCACTGCCATTGAAAGGGTTAAAGCAGTAAATTATAGTAAATTGTATTATGTCAATCGTTTCATAACGCTGCTAAAAAATACCGGAGGCAAAGACTCTGCTTACTTAATTTATTTTATTTTAGCTTCCTTTCAAATGTTTCTGGTCTTCTTTAATCAAACACGTAAACAACCATCGGATGTCTTAACAGCAACTGATTTGGCCTTAAATTTTCGCAATCAAAGGTAATTGAATGGAAACCCATTTACAGGGATATCGCTATAGGTTTTTTCAATATAATACAATCTTCTCTAATCTTTTTAATACCGATCAAATTAGCGTGCTTTTAGATTCTGTGGTGTCTGAACGGGGGTTGACGAGCGTAGCTTACAGGGGGCAGAGTCCCCTAGTAGTACTTATAATGTTATTAGTCTCTGTAAAGAAATTAATATATATTTTAATAGTTCATAAAAATACTAATTATAGTATATAATATACAATTTAAAAGCTTATTATGTATAAATTTAGACAAAACATATAATTGTGCATATTATACTATTACAATAAATATTATGCGTGTTCACATATTCAGCACGCTTGCATTTTATCATATAAATAAATAAAAAAAAATTAGCATAGTTATTTATAGTATTTTTCCAGATCATTTTTCGACATTTTAAAGCAATTTTACAAATAAATTTAAGAAAACAAAGATTCAGGCACAAATGTGTTAAAAGACAAGCAGCATCAGAAAATGTACAGATTTTCTTTTTCTCTATACTTATGTGTACCATTTTTTCCCCTTTGTTAACATACACATAAACGTTTAATGCATAAACTTTTTGAAAAGTTACAATAAAAAAATTATAAAGTCATTTTGAAACGCAGTCTCTGTTTAATGCATCATTTTAGTTCTTGTAAAACAATAGATTTGCTGGAAAGAGCAAAAATGTCATGCAGGAAAATGTAAGTCAATATTTTATTGTTACGTTTTTGTTTACTGAAGCCAGACCAAGAAAAGAGAAAAGATGAAAAGTGAAAGTTTCTTATTTCCTTTCATTTGTTTTCGGAAACCAGGATGAATTTTATGACATTTAAAAAATGAATGAAAAAATAATTTCCCTGAGCATTGCAGAATAGCTGAATTCTAAAATCTGGATTTTTTGTTTTAAAATTTCTATTTGTTACTTTAAATAAAGAAAACAAATTTCTAAAATTCATTGTAAAACTTAAAATATAAATTAATACTCACAACTTATCTTTCTTTTGTGTGTTTTAAAAAATGTACAAGCTCAACTTTATATCTGGAATAGGATTTTTTTAATTAATTAATGTTAATCGTACTTCTAAACAATTAATGAAATGTTTGTTTATGTTTTTATGTTCATGTTCTTATGTTAATCATTCGTAATTCCTTTTTGATAATCTTATTTTTAATCTTTTTAAATCATTTTTTATCTTTCTGGTAATTTTTTTATCATTCAATTTTTTAATTGTCGGTAATTCATTTTTAAACGTAATTTACTGAATTAAAAAAGTTTATAGACAAAATTTAAAACTATTTTATTTAAATTTACTGATTTATTTTAAAAGCTGCAAATTCTAAAAGCAATCTTATATTCTGGTTTTTATTATATTAAAATATAAATAATGTGGATTTTTTTTTACTGAATATTGTGTAAAGAATTTGATTAATATGTGCTTAAGAAATTTCCTTTTAATATTTTGGAGAGATCCTTTGAGTATTGAAAGTGACTTGGAAAAAATATTTATTATATTCATTAAAGATTTTTTTGACGGCCTTTAAATATAAAAGCTAGTACTATTAAAGAATATACTTAAATACAAAATATTTCTTTATAAATGTTGAGAAATTTGTTAAATTTCTCGAAAGGAATGTAAAATGTATATGGAGCATTCTCACAATCTTTTGACTTTCTTGTCCCTGAATAATAATTTTTATTTTAATACACTTTTTTTGTGGGTTTTTTTATTTCATATACTGGGGAACATCCTATTGCATGATTGCACAACAATATTAGCGAGATAAATAAGTTTTGGACGATGTTGGGGGTCCAAATACCTGGAAAACTCCCATACCGTCCCGTGTCCCTGACGCTGATTCTTAAGTTTGGAGCTGTCTGGATAAAATTGTTTCAATAAAAATAATTCGATGGAATTTTTTTCTGAAACTGGAACTATTGTTTTGTATAAATATGTAGCTAAAAATTAACCTGCACACATTTTAAAGGTTGTTATTAATTATTAAACTCTGTCGCTGGGTTTTAGATTCCTTACCATCCCTCTTCTAAAATTATACAGAAAATCATTTCAGATGCAGCTACAGAATTTTTTTAAAATTTTTTCTAATGCAGAAGTGTGCTATAGAAATAATGCCTAAAATTCCATGGCAGGAAATTTACTGTAGAATTTAAACATCAATTTCAAGCATCGTGGGTTTACTGGTAGTCTCACCGTTTCTAAGGTTTATTCCTGCCCTTTTCGAGGTAAATTAAAAAAAAAAAAAAATTAATTTAATCCAATGTTAACAACTGTTTCTAAAAATAAATGAACATTGTGGCTATCACTTAGTGTTAACATGATTTTACTAAAAATAGGTGGTAATTTCCCTAAACGTTCCAACCTTACAGTCCCTTTTATCCAATACCATCCCCTTTTTTTACCTTATCGTCCCTTCTTTAACACCCCTTTAAGACAATGTTATACAAAAATTTTGTATTAAAAGTACTACATTGTTATTATTTCTTATTTGAATGTCTTGTGGGTGCTTTGCAAATTCAGTATAAGTAAAAATTTAGAAGAAAATAAAAAGTTATAGGGGGAAAATGGTAAGGAAATTAAACTCCCAAGTTTAACTAAACCTCAGTTAAATAAAAAAAAAAAAAAAAAATTCGCTGCTGGCCATTTTTTCTTTATTTTGAATCATTAAGGCATTCGTCTATCAGATTAAAATGTTATTTTAGCAAGTTTAATTTTGTCAGATTTTTTTTCCCCAAAAGTCAAAAGATTGTAAGAATGCCCCATATATGTTGGCACTTATATATATATATATATATATATATACACATATATAATTTCTCAGTGTAGATTAAATGGGTAAGGTAATAGAATATATTGAAAGCATTTTATTAACATTTAATTAATTAATTTTTTTAATAATGATATATAGTATAGTATTATTTATATATTGGGATTTGTGTGGTAATGCAGTTGATATATGTTAAATTCATTAGCTTTTACTAGGTTCATCTGGTGACATTTGAATAATAATAATAGTATTAAAATAACACACTAGATGGCAGCACCAAAAATTTGTGTCTTTTAATGCTTCTATTAGAGTAATAATTTTAATTTTTTTACACCAGGTGGTATTGAACGCTGTATATTGCAATATTGTAAAATAGAAATTAAACAATTTAAAAGTGTTTTAGGTATTTTAAATAATGTTATTATTTTCTATTTATATTATATTAATAGAATTTATCACGGTATTTCAAAATGAATTAACTGAATCCATAGGTTTTAATTTCTGTGTTAACTTAACTGTTTAATTCACCTTAATCTTATCGTGCTTTTGGATACCATGTGCAGGATGATTTTTTGAAAACAACTGGGATTTTATTCGGTATGTTGTATAATATTTCTATATTTTTTATGCTATAAATTAAATATTTAAAAGGTTGTATTGTTTTTTCTATTTCATGCCATTTGATATTATTCTGTTTTCATCTTGAAACTATTTTCTTGGTCATATTGGTTATTTGAGTACAGGAGGAAAAAAAATTCAGCTTTTAGCTTTTTTTCTCACAGAAAACAACCGATTTGCTTATATCGTTGAATTCTGTACTCTTGAAAACGTAATTCAATATATAAGTTTTACAATTATATTTTTTTCGGTATCCATATTCTTCTTTTTTTCTTCCATATTAATTCTTGTAATTAAGTATATGGCACTATATTTTATACATGCAGTTGTATGTTATAGGTTTGTGGTATCCATTTTTATTGTCATTTCATTCACAATATAGCGGTTTTTGATGATGGTCGGTAATGTTTAATTAATGATTATATATATATATATATAGACTGTGTGTGTGTGTGTGTGTGTGTAAATATTAAAACCTCACTCCCTTTTCATCAAAAGTTTTAATTTAAAAAAAATTGATATTTCGTTGCTCATATTAAATGAATATACATATACGGATATTAATATAACAAAACAAACCGTTAGAAAATATTCAAATTAAAACCATATCAATTTCATATTTATAATGTGTACATTAAAAAAAATTTAAATTTATTTTTATCTTTACAGGTGTTTTGAAACAGTTTTTTTTTTTTTTTTTTTTTGCACACACTATCTCTCTATTCTAAAAAAAGTAACTACCGCTGTCACCGCCGCCGCCGCCGCCGGTTTTGAATTTTTTGTGACCGGAGGTCTTTTTTCGTTAATATTAAGAAAAATAATGCATACAAAAATATGAAAATCGGTAGTATTATACAGAAATGTTTGATAAACACGCTGATGCAGACAGTTTTCAAATCGAAGAATTATTTTAAGAGATATTTAATTCTAAAGTTGGACAAAATCGTTCCACTAAAAAAGTTTTATAGGAGCAAAAACTATTGATGGGAATTTGATTATTTTTAGATCATTTTATACGTTTGAAGTTCCCGGTGTGCAGACTGTATTTCTTTTTTAAATTTGACTAATTTTTTGAGGTTTTATTTCTATTTTAAATTCAAATTTTCACCATTTCTAGAGATATTTTTGACAGATTTTAGACAGTAATATTAATTTAAACTGTTGCCAACTGTATAAAAAGCGGAAACAATAATGTTTGCTTAATATATATATATATATATATATATATATATATTCATACGTGTAAATAAATTAAAAATTTATTTACACGTGACTATTATAAACAGAAAAAAACATTTGGAATTAGAATTAAATAATTATGTACAAAAAGCAGGAACTTATTAAAAATTACGTCATAAAAACTACAGTGGTGGTCAAAATTATAAGGACAAGGCAAAAATCGCCAAATCTTGGCTACATTTGGCCGGAAACCTATGCAAATTTAATGGATGGAAACTAAAAGAAAAATGAAGAATATTTTTATATGTTTTTATGGAAATATGTGGAAAATTTATATTCATAAAATGTATTGTGGATTTATACAGCCATCTGATATGGACAAAATTATAAGAACAACTGTATTTGTGTGTTCTGAAAAGTAAAATTTACAAGTTTTTTGCTCTGCACACGGAACTCAGCGACGATATAAATGCGTAGTAAGCGTTTGTGATCGTCATATTCTGTTTTTCAGTCATGCCGCTAGGTACAAAGCTTTCGGAGTTTGAGAAAATGAAAGTGGATGCATTTAAAAGTTCAGGACTTTCTGTACAGGACAAATTGCGACAAAGCTTAATAGATCAAGAACGGTTATTTACAATTATCTTAAAAATCCCGGTAAATATGGACGGCAAAGACATACAGGTAGGCCATCTTCTGTTTCTGTACGGGAGAAAAGAATGATAATAAGGCGAGCTTGCACCAAAAAACAAATGTCAACAGAAATAAAATGTGAATTGAACTTAGAATCAGTGCTCGAACTGATCGACATGTTTTACAAAAAGAAAAAAAAAGGTTCGCTATGGTAAACATATGTTACGACCGCCTCTTACAAAAGTTCATGACAGACTGAGAATGGAGTTTGCCAAAAAATGCATTACTATGGGAAAAAGGTGGGATGATGTTGTCTTTTCAGATGGGAAAATGTTTAATTTGGATGGACCAGATAGTTTTCGCTACTTCTGGTATGATCTCCGTAAAAAAAAAAAAGAAATTTTCTCAAAGCGTGCATTTGGATGTGACTCAGTAATGGTCTGGGGAGGTTTCGCAACTGGTGGAACTACTCCAATAGTTTTTGTGCAGGGTAGAATGAATTCTGAGAGTTATGTGGATGTATTGGGCGATAATCTTTTACCGGAAGCACCGTTAATAACGAGTGTAGACTATTTTTTCCAGCAGAACAATGCCTCAGTACATGTTTCACAAACTTCAAAATCGTAGTTTGATGCTAATTTCGTGAAACTACTTCATTGGCCGGCCAGAAGCCCTGATCTGAATTCAATGGAAAATCTGTGGGGTATTCTGGCACACGAAGTATACAAAAATGGTATACAATATGAAAACAAGAAAGAGCTCATGTCCTCCATCGAAAAAGCCTGGTCAAAAATTTCCAAGAACGTTCTTAAGGAACTGTCAAACTCCATGACGTCAAGACTGATCAAAGTGATTGAGAAGAAGTGAGAGATTATTAATTATTAGTGTGTTTCAGGCAAAAACATTCATTGTCCGTATAATTTTGTCCAATTTTTACAATGACATATTTTGTTAATTATGGCAAAACATTCATATTTTAGATTTTCCAATGTTTTGCATTCTACAATGATTTCTAGCATAAAAAAGCATTTTATGTATAATTTTCACTTTATTTAGTTCAGAAATAAATGTTTTCTGTGCAATTTTCAATTGTTCTTATAATTCTGAACACCATTGTATAATTACATGTGAATTTTAAGAGAGAAAGGATTTTGTAAAATAATAAATTTATTAACATGCGTTAGAAGTCTTAAATAGGAGAAATTACGACATACTTACGTCACATTACAGTTATTAAATAAAATGAACACAAAATAATATTGCAAAACGGTTTAAATTTAGAAATTGCGCTAGAAATTTATTTGATATTTTGAGAGGATACTTTTCAACTATTTTTGTTAGGAAAGCGCAAATAATATTTCATTTCTAACACAAGTATTTTTACGTGAATATTAAAAAGAGAAAGAATAGTTCGGTCAAAATTACGTCAGATTAAAATTGATTAATTTAAAATGTCTTATTTAAAAGAACTTTCGTTTCGCTTTGTTAAAATATACCGGGAGACAAAGATTCTGTTTACTTAATTCCTTTTATATTAGCTAATTTTGAAATATTTAACTTATTTTACTTAATCAAAGACGAAAACTGCGATTGACATATGTATTTTTGGTGCTACTTAGTTATCCCGTCGACCAAAAATCTGTCATTCGCCAAACTATAAGATTAAATGCCAATAATGGTTGATCGTAAATGTCACATTAACTTGACTTTAAGCAAGTTACACGTGTCTACGTCATCAAGTTATTTTTATTTCAACGTTTTATTTCTATTTTTATTGATGTTGCACTAATTTATTTGTTCTTTCGTTATGATGTCAATTTGTATAATTTGGCGAGTGCTTTGGCGATTTATATAATTTGGCGAAATTGGTCGACGGGTTAATCTAGTAGTACCGCAGCGGATTTGGCCTTAAAATTCCCCAGTCAAAGAGAAATGAATAGAAATCCGTTTATAGGGAGATCGCCACAGTTTTTTAAATTATAATTCAATCTTCCGAAATCTTTTTAAAGCCGATCAAATTAGCGTACTTTTAGAGTCTGCGGTGTCTGAACGGGGGTTGACGAGCGTAGCTCGTAGGGGGCAGAGGCCCCTAGTAAATAAAAAAGATAATCCCTTACGAGCAGCTAATTCTTCAGCAGCGATATGTACAGTCGTGGAAAAAAAGTAAACACCCCCTACTAACTCCTGAACAAATTATTGCAAACGGAAGTTACTGGTACCTAACAATTGGAAATAAAGTCTACTTTTAAATGATGTATTTAAAATTTACTTAGGGGGCCATCTTCATATTAAAACGAACCATAACTTGGTTTTTTCAATAGCAGTATACAATTCTGACAGCATAAATGAACACTACACCCTTCAATTAGCCTAAAACCAAATTTTTATGCAATTCGTACGATAAGTTTTCGAGAAATTAATTATTTTAAAACGAGCGTATTTTAAGGACTGCATCCAAATTGAAGTTCACTACTCGATTGTTAGCCGAGAGAGCCCTCTTCTTGATCAAGGCACCTTCAGCGCAAATCATGTAGTCAATGAAGCCTGCTAGATTACAGGATAGCATAAAAATCAAAATATATAATCATAGACGCCCCTTAAACCATCATTTTGCCGTTTTTTATGCATAATTTGAAAACTACTTGGTAGAAATATGTGAAATTTTGGATTTCCATAAAGCAGGACATAATAAATCTAAATCAAAAAATTGTAGGTTGCAATTCATAATTTTTTTTAATATTAATTTCATAATTCATATCATAAAATTATAAAAAATGCAAATTCAGCTTATTTATTTTTGGGTATATTAGTATTATTGCTACAAAAAAATAGCACATTAGGAACATAATTTCAGGAGATATAAATAAAAATATGAAAATGTAATTTAACATTAGAAGCACTAAATTTTGAATGTTTATAAATCAAAAACTTATCATTCAAATGACTTGAAATTTGGAGTCTAGGCATAGTTTGAACCGAGGATTTGAAATATCTTGTTAAAATTGGGTATTGCTATTGAAAAAAATGTATTTTGGATTCGTTTTAATATGTAGATGGCCCCCTAAGCAAATTTTATATACATCATTTAAAAGTAGACTTTATTTCCAATCGTTGGGTGCCAGTAACTTTCGTCTACGATAATTTGTTGAGGAGTTAGTAGGGGGTGTTTACTTTTTTTTTCCACGACTGTACCTAAGTTTAATGATTACATCTACAATCCCGAAATACACTTTTGACAATTAAACAAAGAAAATTTTACTTGTTGCGATTATAATGAGTTTTTTAATATCTGTCGTGTTAGTAATGGGTCGTTAATAAAAATTTTCTGTAGAGAAAAATTCTGCAGTTCGCCTTAAAATTATGAAATTAAGGCCATTCGTAAGGAATTTAATGTCATTCGTAAATAAAAATTTTAAATAAATGAAAAAAAAAAGAAAAAAAAACCTATCACAACTGCAAAGAATAGAGTAGCACAACAGCTTCTTTATCAACCTTTGGATGAATTCAGCTAAAGTATAGATGTTTCCTGTGACACCGATCTAAATAAATTTATTGTAAGTATAAGAAAATTCAAATTAGGGAGACTAGGGATGGTTGACCAATTTTTTTCAAAATGATTTTTTATTTTTTAAATATTGAACGTAGAATAAAGTTTGATACATAATTTTATTCTTTGTACAATCAGTTATCAAAATAAAATTGCTACATAAGTGTAACATATAAGAAATTTGAAAAATGATTGATATTAATCATGAAAAAATAATGGGTCAAGGCTCCCCACATATGGGAGGGCTGACCCACTATATAGGAAGCTTGACCCACTTTGTTTTATATTGCAATATCTTTGAAGAGAAAAAAATCAGTTTAAAAAAAGCAAAATTACTTTATGCTACATGCTTTAGTTATTATACAAAAATATTTTATTAAATATGATGATTAAACAAACCTGTTGAGACGCAATCGGAAGTCAGATGAGAAAATTTTTGTTTTAAACACGATTTTGTCTGAGCAGATACAATTGTACAGCAGGGAAAATGAAATTTTAACATTTAAGGCAGCATTCTGTTAGAGACAGGTTCCGTTTTCATAGCATTTCATGTTATTATGTCTAGATTTAGGAGCCACTGTCCCGGTTTATTTTGTCTCATTGTCCTATTTTTGTGACACTCGACCTGACAACTCTAGTTGTCACATAGTTTGGCTTCATCCCACTATATTCCCACGGGTGAAATTCGTCTACATACCTTCCTAAAAATTTTCGACCGTTGCTATGTTCTTTTGCAGCCTCATGAGCACTTAACTTATCGTTAACACGATTTAAACCTTTAATGGGCAAAGTACTTTCAGTACGAAAATGTTGAAATAAATGACTGGCACCGGAATTTACGAACAAATTTATTTGGAATTAAGAAAAACCTATATTTCACATACATATTAAATGGAAAAGAGTTTAGCAAAATTCTGGTGCCATTGTGACGTTTCGGAATTAAAATTAAGTGGTTTTATAAACATATCACTGCCATTGAAAGGATTAAGACTGCTGCTTTCATCCTTTCTAGTCCTTTCTAGCCTTTACCACTGTTTCTATTTACCTATTGTAAGTAATATTTAAATGGAAAATAATTCCTGTCAACTTTCCTATTTTCTAGCAAAATTCACATCTTCCTTTAGTCAGTATTAAACATTTTCTTTTCCATCACACAATTTTACTGAAGCTTTACAGAGTAAATTTACATTCTTTTATATATATAACCATTAACTTTTCCTTATGCATGGTGTATAATAAAAAGATTTCCAAAACCACATAATTAAGTAATCCTTGAGCATCTGGTCAACCCTCCCTCATATTGACTGGGTCGAGCCTCCCTCCATAGACCTTTTCTAAAGAATAGCACATTGTTATGTTAAGCCTAACTTACTGTACAATATTTATGGATAGAATGAAAGCTCGATATTTCTGCATTACTTTAAACCTACTTACTTAAATTTCTATGATATAATTTTTTTTTTTTAAAGCTTAGAAAATATTACTAAAAAACACAACTTTTAGGTTGAAAACGCCTCACAATTGATTTTTTCCACACCTATTTCGATTATATCTATGAAACGAAGACTGTTATTTGTGAATTCCAGTAGCTTTGGTTGACATATATTGATAAAACGCTGAAATTCTTTTAAATATGAAAATTGATGGGTGGATCAAGACTCCCGTACGATCAACCGTCCCTAGTCTCCCCTATATATATCAATTAATACAACTACATGAATATCAGTTCAATTTGCATCTTCATGAGTTAACCTGTTTACCGTAATTTGCAATCTGACTGACATGATTTTGATTCAATAAATTTGTGTATAAGTGATGACCCTTCCAATATATTTAGAATTATCCTTCCGACACCAAAAATAACAGAAGGTTATTTACTATGCAATATATTCGAGATCCCTTCAGCTGGTATTTAACTACTAATTTATTGTGCAGACAAAACAAGTGCAAAATTTTTCATTCAAAAATTCATCGAGTCTCACTACAAAACTGAACTCATTCAATATTTTTTAATAGTAAAGTTATTGCAAACAAACTGACATGAATATCTACTAAACGAGATCACGAATTGATGTAAATAATCACAATTCGCATCCAGATAAATGTGCGATAGACATTCAATTATTTATAATGAAGCAGATACGATATACGCTAACACTAGCTAAAGTAAATAATATGTATTAAACAAAGAGTTTGTGAGTCTGTATGCCTATAGTATGTGTAAGTTCTCACGCTGTGATACACTGTCAAAAATGTGCAGCATTCTGGCAGGTCATTTGACCGTTTTTTCCGAAAACGGTTACACAACCGTAATTTTAACAGTATTCTGACCATATTATTGGCCATTTCATGGTCAGAATATAGTTAAATTGTGGTTATGAAACCGCTTTTTCAAAAAAAACGGTTGAATGACCTGCCAGAATGCTACAAAATTTTTAACAGTGTAGATAGGACCAGCTCTACAAAACTTCGCACGGAGGTATTTGAAGAAGAACCCGTGATTCCCCCGAGCAGATTTTTTCAGCGTTCAATTTAGATTTTATTTAAGCGAAGTTTTAACTGTTATTGTCATGAATTTTTGCGCCAGTTATTTTTTTTTTTACTATTCGCATCTTTGTTTCTATATATATATAGCATAATTTGTTTCGGTCTAATCAACACAGAGTAAAACAAAAAATGTTCTTCTAGATAAAGTTTATTTCAAAACGGCAACATAATTTACGAATTTGCAATGATTAAAAAAATACAACTTTTAATTAAAAAATATATACATGCAATCTTTTTCATTTAATTTCAATAAATATCAAATTACAAACGTTTGATTTCTTTCTCCGATTTGATTTTTTTCAGAACACACTAGTTTGACACTAATAATAACGCTGTTTTTTTTTTTTGGGGGGGGGGGATTGCAAAACCATATCTGTACCATTCTGATTCTTAAAGTATGAATTAAAAGAGTTAAGTGAAAATTCTTTTTTATTTTCTCGCGGATTATAATGCTTCAAATCCATGTGTAATGCACATTTTATTTTGAAAATGACACAGTTTCAAAGACTGGTTTTCGTCATTTATACCCTTTAATTGTTTTACTTCTTGGTTTATCAGTGAAAGTTTAATAAAGTACTTTTTGATGTGGGGCTTTAATTTTAGTCCAGGTTGAAAATAACAAGACATGATTTAAAATATCTAATGTGTTTTATTTATATGGAGGAAATTAACGATCAACTTTTAAATATTTCTTATTTATTGATGGAATTGTTCCGTCATTCCGTCTTTTAGGTTTGATGAATACTTTTTATTCCTTCTCTCCGAGTGAAATTTGGTTTTTTGTTGCTGGTATCACATAAAAAAAAGTTTATGTGATAAAATTATTGCTAAAATTCACCCCTTTTTATTAAAATTTTAAACCATAATTCGGAATGTAGCAAGTTATATCGTGTGACAGACTTAGGATGTAAATTAATAATTTGAAAATCAGGTATTATACATTTTAGGCTTATGCTAATTTATTTATACAGAAATTAAAGATGAAATGTTCCATGATAAAAAGAATAGAGTTTAATATTGTTTGTTTGATAAAATCTATGCCATATATAAATATACAGAGTGGTCAAGAAATATGTGTCAAAAATGTACAGGCAGGTAGAGGGGACCTAAATAAGCAGATTTCGTATAGGAATGTTTGTGCAGCAATGCAGCGTTGAGGCAGTATTGGGCGCTGTTGAGTTAGGCGGATGAAAGCACTTCGTTGACTTGAATCGTCATTTTCTACTCGGATTTTGAGCAACATGCGTCGTGACACAAACGCGGAGCTTGCTGACATGCATTTTATTTATGGGCTTGCACAAAGAAATGGACACACCCAACGCACGTCCAACAGCTCTTGAGCTTGTCGAAGGACTATCCTCTAGTGTGCGTAATACTGCTTCTTCCACTACACAAATTCTGCACGTCTTTCAGTGCCTATATTACATCTCGAAGCATAAAATTATCCACTCGTGCACAACTCCCGATTAAGGCGCTCAAATGTTTGGAGATCCAGCAGATTCCTACCATGGAATCGTTCCATGTACATTCTTTGAGTAACCGCCCCATTTCTTTGTGCAGACCCATGTGAGCGGTAAATATGAAACCATTTACCGCTCAAATTTAAAAATCCACAGAAGGCCCAAACAAAACAAGCACTTGAAACAGGGACCGAATTGTTTGACATCACCTATGCAATTTTGTTTCTCTACATAAAAGTGATCTGCTTATTTTTAAGCATTCTAAAGCAGCATTCAATTGTATTATAAATTAAATACAATGTTATTAAAACATTTCTTCTTTATTTAGCGAAAGAACGCGCTTGTTTTTGGGCCTACTGTAGCGGATTTTAGGGTGACTTTTTTGGCGTCAGCCTCAGCCAACTTACTGTATCTCCATCTATCTCTTTTCTCCATGATATTATCCGACACACCATCTTGAAAAAAATAACCTCTTCACTCGTCAACAATTTAGCATATAACTAAACTGACTAACACTTCAATAAATATCTCTGACAAAGAGGTGTTATAATTAGTATGAATTTTATAAAACTTACCTGCAATACACTGCAGCAGTTGAGAATAAGATTTTATTTCACCGTGCTACTCCAACAACAATTATCTAGACAAAATTCATCGCCATGCATCATGCGAGTACTAAAAATTAATTTGATAGTTTTACGCTTGGCTGAAACATCGTATAGGCAAGATATGGAATTATCCATAATGACCGACCATTCCATAATATCCGAACTATCTCTCTCAATATAAATATTGTTGTTATTATTATTATTTATGAAATGGAACAGGCAGTGAAAATGCTTAAGCTTTGAGAATGATGAGTAAAATCTATGAATTAATTAATTTGAGAGAATTTTGAAGAAAGTGTAGTTTTCTAAAATATATTGGCATTTCTTACAATCTTAAGCTAACGGCTACAAATATATTTTTGTTTTGTTTTTTAATTTTAGTATCATGTTATACAAATACTTATTTAATCATTAACTAAAATAGACAAAAGAGAAATGAAGTCTCTGTAAAAAGAAAATATTACATTAAATTTAGTCTGAAAAAGACATTTGTAAAGAGTTTCTGCATTTTTGGTCACCATTGTATTTTTGAAAAATCAATACATATTTTTTAAAGAATATTTGTCTATAAAAACGACTGAAAAGAGATTATTTTGCCGGAATTTACGAATGTGTCGGTTTCCTTTCAAAATAATTGAGATGTACTGAACAACACACTGGTTTCCTTTATACAGCTGTCAACAACACCTGTTTATTACAAAATTACAGGACACATTGTCTGTATCGTTTTGATATAATTCAATTATTCATTTCAAGAGCTACGCATGAGAGTTGAGAACTGAACGAGTGAAATGATAAAATTTATTATTATTATTAATTGTGAGATCCAAGCCTAGCTTCCCCGAATACAGAGTATCGATATTTTTTTTCTTATTGTTATTGAAAACTCCATTAGATTTTTTTACTGAACATTATATTAGATATTTTTACATTTAATTGCCTAATACCAAAATGCAAAAAGAATTTTTATACGAAAAAGAAATCAATAATGTATTTAAATAAATGTTATTTTGAAATTAATAAAAAGTAATACTTTCGTATAAGCCGCATGCCAGGAGTTAATAACCGAAGAAATCTATGAAGATTTCTTTAGTTGCAGCCATTATTTTTATTCTGATAATTTCAATTGTTTAAGCGCATAGTTCGATTACATGTCTGTTAAACTTTAGTTTATTTGTATTATTATTTCTGTTATTCTATTTAGTTTTATATGAAGTTTTATTTTTGTTATACGTTATTAACTGGAAACAAATGCTGAACAACCTTTATATTTTTAAGTGCAAAAATGTTAATATTTCGTAATCGGTGAGCATGAGATGGAATAAAAAAAATCATGCTTAAAAATTATTTTTAAAATTACTAAAATCAGTAAATGGAGATTCAGATTTTAAGCAAAACATAATTTAAATTACATTTTATTATATTTTTTACTTATTTTTTTTTTATAAAAATTGGTATTGTGCGATGTTTAGAAGATTGAAAAATTGCAATAAAAGAGAAATTGTTTGAGAGGTTACAACTGTCAAAATGACATAAGTTGTACTCACGGGCATGTTTTTACTTTAGAATATACACGAGTCGGAACGTTGTCAAAACTGGACTAAAGTAATTGTTTAAAAGAAACAGTGAGGTTGAATTTATAAAAAACCTACAAAAATGATTTAGAAAAAATTCAATTTTATATTGACAGGTTTTGCAATAAACATTATTTTAAGCTGGAATTATCGAAATGATGTTTCCACTAATTTTAACTTTTCAAGGATTTCAAAAATTAAGCTTTTTTCCAGTAAGCATTTAGTATCTATAAGTAACGATAATAAAGATGTTTAATAGTGAAGTTATCAATTCTGGATCTGATCTGTAGTAAAGTGGAATGAAAAATTTTGAAAAAAATACTTCACTTAGACAAAATTATGCAATTTGTTTCAGTAAAACTACGTTGAAAACGTCATTTTCACCTTCTGAATATTTACCTAAGTACTTCTCATATTATATTCATCATTTAAAAAATATTTTAGCGCGCAATAGGTTATTAATAAAGATATTTCCGAACTTTAAGTCATACTTACCAACTACAGCTTTCCATGTGAACATTCGCAGTCTTGAAATGTTTTTATAAATCTGAGAACCGTCAAAATAGAGAAAGTTTTGATCTTACTCAAATAATTAGTTATTTTCGTCCTAGTGACCTTACAATCAGGGCTTGGTGGGGAAATCTTTTTATCCGCGCGTCACACTGTCTATCGACATCGCACATACGCGTATTTGCGTTATCTACGCGGCCAAAATTATTTTATGTTATATATCTATTCTAAAGGATACAGTTGAAAGAAAAAATAAATTTATTAAACTTATAAAGACGATTTATTAAAATAAAACACGAACTTTATTTTTAAAAACTAATATTCATCTTCGTCACTCTCTGATGGATCATCTCGAACATTGGGCTTCGCAGGGAAAAGAAGAGCAATTATCTCTGGCAAAAAGGAGCTCATCCTTCTTCCTTTTACTTTTATCATGCTGCTTATAAGAGGGTCTGATGTTAAAAGTAGCCGATTAAAAACGTCTTTGTTGCAATTTTCTCTTGAGAATTTTCGAGCGAAGTCTTGGCGGTATAGCCTAAAATGCTTATTACGCGCTTCTGCGGCCTCTTCTGAAAGCTGCCCAATGGGCAATAATGCGTTTTTAATGATAACTGAACCATGAATTAATATTTTGTACATTGTTGGGGTCATTAGATGCCACTCTGGCACAAATCTACATGTAAGCGAGCAGTATTTAATGCATATTTCTCGTATTTTTGGGGATCAATTATACATCCGCTTAAAATTGTCTCCAATATGAATTTTAAGCGGTATATTAGGTCATAACTAATGCCAGTTATGTCAAAAGCCAATTTCGGGTCTTCAAAAAAACTTCTACTTGTATTACCGTCATAGGTATTGCCAAAATTTGTCTTTGGTATGTCTACCAGTAAGCCAGTTCCTTCGCGAAATCTTTTCTGGATTTCGAGTTTTTCTTCCAGTTCAATTTTTTTCTCTGCTTCAGTCTTTCGCTCTCTCTATTCCTTTACTGGCAACTTATAAGCCAAATGGAGAATGCTTTTAAAAAGTCTAATTCTAGTGTGTAAAATAGAAAGGTCAAACTCTATAGCTTCAGAATTAATTTCTTTTTGAATATCAATTTTGTTGAAGTCCTTAGAAGTTGCACCACATATGTAGCATCGACTTGTGGATTTAGTGCCAGTCGCAGCATTGCAAACCTTGCCATCTACCCTTGTCATTACGAAGACATGACTGACTAAGAACCTGTTTCCATTTAAATTAACCTCGGTGGCGTTTAGTGACATCGCAGAATTTTTTATAAAGTAAATTTCTTCCTCCGCAACATCGGTATTTTCTTTTACAAAACGACGGCATAAATATAGGACGGCAAAATCGAGGTGAAGAAGGTGTTGGGTTTTCCCATAATAGCTTTTCGTTTTCACTACCAAAAACTAATCGTAAAGGGACGAAACTACTTTGGAATATGTTCGCATCTGTGTCAGCATCCTTTACAAATTTATGTTTAAATTGTGATTGTTGTGAGCCATCACATCCTATTTTGAAATTAACTTTAAACTCTCTCGTTCTTGCTCTTTCTCTGTTGTTAGAACCTCTTCTAGAAACATAGACAAACGCTTAACTGCATGGTCAACCAAAGGCTGTAAATCAGTTTCGGCGTAAGTACTTGTTACTCTACATGACTCTGGGGGCGTATAGCATTCTTGTTTCGCTTTTTGTAACAAGGTATAACAAGGAAAGAATTTTTTGTTGGTGTTCCTCACTATTTCGTATTGTCGACAAGTTAAATCAGCTTCTACAAACATGGACAATGCATGTGTTGGCGTGAGTGAGTCAGTTTTTTCGTTTTCTGATTTAGAAAAAGCCTTTTTTATATTTTGTTGCACGTTTCGCACTACTGATAATTTCTTTGAGTATTTCAGAAGCATCTCGTGTTCCAGATTTCCGCAATTCCACCTAAGCAGCATGAATGATAATATGTTTTTCTAGCGAAGATCGCACTTCTTCTGTTTTTCTCCTCTTAGTTCTTTCACTCGATTATGTAACTAATTTAGATGGTCGCCCAGGTCGATGTTGGGGTATGGTAGGTATCTCAAACGTTCCTTCTAGCGAAGAATGATTGTTTTTGAGAAATACGTCTTCCTTCTTATGGGCTTTTAACCATCTCTGCTTAATTTGCGATTTAAAGTGTGCGAAATTGCGTTTTAAGCTCTCAATTTGGTCTTCTGTGTAACCTTCACCCGATGTTGATCTTTTAAGAAATTTAATTTATCTTCTAAACTGGACAAGTCAAAGCTCTGCATTCGATCAAACAAATATTTCCGGGTCACAATCCTTACTCCCGAGACACCCTGTGAACCTACATTAAAAATATTTCGTTTTAGAATACTATTTACGATAGTCAATTTTTTTTAATTATTTGGTAAAAAAAGTTCAAAGACCAAGACAATACACATCCGCGCTATTCCGCGGCAGTTTCTTTGATTTTTCACTACTCAAGGCTTCAAACTTTCGATTCAGTTCGAAATTATAACAGGATCTGACAGGATAGTACAACAAACACTCGATTGAATAAAATATTTTAGAAATAATCTCACTCTAATATGAGGGTACCTTCAAAGTACAACAACTAAACTTCATAATGATAAAACAACAAAAAAAATTATTAGAGTTTTGCATTATTAACTGTTGTATCAGGATCCATCACAAACACTTTCAAAATAAACGTAAATTAATAAATATTTCACTGCAAAGTTAATGTTTTTACACGAACGCCGAGAACAGACACAAACAACAAGTTGAACGATCGAATTCCGACTAAAGATAAACGAGACGCGTGCGCGGGGAAAAGATTGAAGGGGTTGGGTATTGTCCTTGAAACTGTCCTCTAACCCAGGTTGTCTTTCTTTTTAACGGCCTTAGTACTTTAATAATTTGACTTTTGGCCGCGTAGAACGCTCAAATACCCCTTTGTGCATCGCATCCCGACTAGTGTGGAATTAATTTTGAAGCTCCTTCATGTTAGTTTTGGACTATTTGGACACTTTGGAATCTAATGACGAATGCATTCCGATCTCATATCGCTCACCCGCTAGAAAAGTGACACATTTCCACAAAAGTAAATTTCACAGGAGAGACAAAAGAAAATTTGGAGGATTTTACTGCAACCTAAAATTATATGACTTAGCTCTGCATGTGAGGGTAAAGACGTGCATAAAAGCGTAAAACCCTTAAGAATGAAGACGTAGAATTGGGTTTGGAGATTTGGTTAATTTTACCTCCCTTTACAATTCACCCCTCTTCAATGTCACAAATGGACATATAGCGTACTAAAGTGATATTCCGTATAACTACACTTAAGAAACTTTTGTATAGCAATACGTACCTATGATAGACCTATTAGTAGAATAAAACGCAAAATAAATTTTTGCTATATGTGTCACTTTTCTTGCTGGTGAGCGGTATGATCTTTCTCGATTGGCTAATGATATCATATTTGAAAATTTCTAAGTTCCAAAAATAGATTTTATAATGTAAGAAAGTTCATTTTAATTAAAAAAATAAATATTGCTAACTAGAAATATTTTCCACACTAAGATGAAGTATATTTATATATCGATTATATAACTAATTAAAACACACACAAAAAAAAAAAAAAACCTTTCGTTTAAATAATAAATATTGCTGTTAAATGTGTTTTCCAGTCCAAACTGCTCATTTTCTGATTTATTTTTAAATTCATTTTTGCTCTCAAACACATCAAACTGGCAAATTCTCTTACTTTGAAACTACATAATGTACCGTGCTTGTCGATTTTTTGATAAATGCAGAAGATATTGAAAAAAATGCTGTCAAAGTGGGTATTTTGAACCGAATTTTCTGAATCAGGAGATCTGGGAATGAAAAAAATGGTCATGCTGTGAAAATAATTGTTTAGAAATCAAATTCTAATTAAATGAGTGAAAAATGAAATCACATAGACTCTTATACATCTCTCCAAAAATCACCTCAGCAAGCTTCATGTTTTTAGTTTGAAAAATGAGTCTGAAAATGTCTCAGAAAATTTCGAGCTGCTGAAGCTGGAAAAATGGGAAACACTTTTAAATGAGTTGTCAATAAAAACCAGAAATAAATCTAAGTAAAATTTAAAATACAATTAATTTTCCATTGTAAGATAAAAATAACATTATATTTTAAATAAAAAATTGCAACATAAGTAGGACAATTGCACCATAAAATATAATAAATAGGATGTATCTGGTAAAAACACATAAATTTGCTTAATGGTACACGTAAATGAGATTATTATTATTATTTTTTTTTTTTTTTTACGAATTAAAGCGCACATAAATTAACGTCTGAATTCATTATTATTAAATGTACTTATATAAAGACACACTTGAACACAATTAATACAATAACTCAACAGGAGTAAAAATGGATTCAGATCTTAATTTATGTGTGCTTTAATATATATTGTGATCGAAGGGAAATTAATTTATTCATCGTATTTTCCGTCTTCGCGTGCTGTGCGATTGTCGGCCAATGACGTTCACTAATATGGTTTATTAGTGAGAAATAGCTTGGCTAGGATATCGGCCATGTTAGCTCAGTGGTTAGAACAACAGCACAGTACGCTCTGAAATCAGGTTGGAGCAATGGCCTTGGCTAATTTTTCACTCCCGTTGAGTTATGGTATTAGCTGTGTTCAAATATGTCTTAATATATGAACCTTTAATTTTTTTATGAACTTGTACAAATAAAATTGATGATAAAGCATAATATCGACGTTTCGAACTGCTTCTGCAGTCGTCTTCAGGATAATTATTATTATGATGTCATGCCTAAAAGTCTAGACACGACAGCTTCTTGTCAAGACTTAATTACTTATATGAATGGAAACTGCAGCAGAGTACCTCAGAAAATAAAAAAAAAATGAAATAAGTTTATATGAATGGAATGTTTGCATGAAGACCAAGGAGTGTCACCAGCTATGAATGGGTATTGATTATTATTTTTTTTTAAGTCATGGTAAAAGAGGTAAAATGAGATATTTGAAATAGAAAAAAATTAAGACTTTTTTATAATATTACGCCGATTTTTGATATATTGTAAAATAGGTTATCGCTACAGGCAATATGCCACGTGCATTGATTTCGACTGATTCTCTGATCGTGCTTTGAAAGGATTATTGTCGGGAACTCTGGTTTTCGACTCCTCAAAATAATTATAGCAGCTTTTATAATGCAAATAGAAACGGTACATTAAGCTATTCAAACAGAATACAGGCTCTTTCGTGTTTCTATTTGGAAAAAATAAGGCTACTATATTAATTTTGACGAGGCGAAAACCATAGTTCCAGACAATAACCCTTTCACGATCAGAGAATCAGTCGAAATCATTGCACCCGCCTGTAATGTTAATCTATCTTACAATATACCAAAAATCTGGCTTAATATTATAAAAAAGTCTTAACTGTTTACCTGTTTGCAATATTTCATTTTTCCTCTCTTTTACCGTGACATTGTTTGAAAGTATTCCGTTCCCCTTCATAGCTGGTGATTCTCCATGGTCTTCATGCGAATTTTCTATTAATCTCAAATTATTTAATTTTTAATTTTTCTAATGTACTCTGTGTACTGCAGATTCCATTCATATAATTGAGTAAGAATCTACAAGAAGCTTGCGTCTCTAGACTTTTAATCATTTCATCATCATATTTATTCTGAGGACGACTGCAGAAGCAGTTCGAAACGTCCTATTATGCTTTATGATTAAATTTATTTGTACAAGTTTATAAAAAAAAATGTTTATGTGTTTATAAGTTTATATGCTTTTAACATATACACCTTATTTATTAAAAATTAGGTTGTTACTTATTAGTTATGTATACTATGAATACATAAATTTTTTTGCTTCCCAAGTACAATAATTAACTGTAATTTAAATTTCAATTGTAATTAATATTAAATTTAATGTAAAATCTTTGATCAGCAACATTTACAATTTAAACAAAAAAAATTCTTATGGTTTAATTAGTTGTGCACTCTATATATAAACAGTTTATAGTAGAAAATATTTCTAATAAACAATACCTGTAATATGATTTAAAATAAACTTAAAAAAATTTATCTATACAATTTTTACAACTTACAAAGAAAAATATACTCGCTTAAAAATATTTACTATTTGTGAAAAATTCAATAAAAGTTATTGTTATACTATGGTTATGAATGAAAAAAATAGCGCTTATTTTTTCTTTTAATATATAAATAATTATTTTAATTAATACTTCGTTCGTTCATTTTTTTAAACTTTTAAAAAGCATAAACTTAAATTCTTCACTATCTGGAAGAAAAATATGATACAATTCTTTATAAGACGGTTTACATATTATGTAACATTTTGAAAAGGATCTCAATTTTTTTTTAAAACTCGCCATATTTCATTTTATGTAAGGTTCTATTTTCTTCATTACCAAATCTTTAACCGAATAAGTAAAAGGAAATTACTTAGTAACTCACAGATTTATAATAAATAATTTACAAAATGAATTTGCAGCAAATTAGTATGTTTTTTTTCATAGTCTAAATTTCAAATAATATCTCGTACATATTAATTTATATATTTAAATCAACAAAGTCTTTCCAACCTGACATTTCATGCACATTCGATGAATTTATTACGTTCCGTTTGTTTTTATAGTAAATTTTTAAGTGTGAATGTCTATACATAATTATTAAAAATAGAGAGGGAAAATTTAAAGGAAATTATTAAAAATAGAAAGGTATCAAGGAAAATATTTTAAATTTCGCGCCATTCTGAGCTGCCACTCTGAGCTGCTCTTTCATTGTCTGCAAGCTATATAAGTACAGAGGCAAATTTTTGTAGTAAAATTATATTAACATATAATAAAACACTCATACTACAATACATATTAAAACACACATACACACATAAATAACGCCTGCATTCAACAGTTAAAGGTGTATATCAATATTATACAGACATACATACAATAAATACAATAAATCCAACTGGAGTGGAGTCTTGCATACTGTGGTCCCGGATTCGATTCCTGGCTCTGACTATTTTTTCACTCCAGTTGGGTTTATTGTATTTATTGTATGTATGTCTGTATAATATTGATATATACCTTTATATATTAACATAGTTTATACAGATAAGTCAATAATGCTAATTTCATAACCATGAGGTCAACAATGTGGTTGAGAGTTACGAAAATAGAGCTATGTTTTCAATTAAAATTAAACAATCACTATGCTATCGCTGCGGTAAAAGGCAAACAACTGTGCGACGTTTCAGAACGTTTGGTTGAGGAATAATTTTGATTTTCATCTCTTCGTAAGATATTACCTCTATCAACTTCCAGTTCAATTTGCGTCAACACCAGTGATATTTTGGCAGCAATTGTGTCAAAAAAATGTGTATTTCTTGATCAGAAGCCAGAGATACTCTCCGAGGATTATTATTTTAATTTAACAAAAATATAATGTATAGTCTGTGTTATTCGAAATATGTGAAAATATTTGCTATACTTACAATCTATTTTACTCTGATTATGACACGTGATCAGTACATATCCAAAATTACTCGTAGTAAAATGCTTACGCATTTATTGTTAAATTGTTTTGGAGTAAGTTTTAACATTAGTTTTATCTAAAAGTATATACGCAAGTACAAATACCTAATAAACCTAAATGAAAGGAAAATCAGTAAAACACATTAGAAATAAAAATATTTACTTGCACTATATTAATATGGATAAAAATTAATAATGCACTTTTACTATTTAATCAGGCGTATATACATAGATTTCTTAAAGCTAATAATGTAAAGTTTTTAAAATTGTGTAACTCATACTGATTTTCTAGCTATCATTTAAATACGTTGTTTGTTTGAGAAAAAAAAACTTGTAACAAACATGCTGTTCTAATAAGTTAAAAAATATTTATGTAAATGTGTTCTAATACAACAATTTTCCCTTAGCCTTAATCTGTAATTAAGAACAGTATTAATACGGAATTTCGGGTAAAAGTAATTCTGCAACAGACGCTATTTTCGAAAACATATACTAAATTAACAATATCAGTAGTCTTTTGCGCTAAAATTTAGTTACCATTCTAATAAATTTAATTTCATTATGAATGTAACAACATCGATAACAATCATTTCTTGTTTTTCTTAATTTTTTTCTACGTTTGCTATTGACTATTCTTTCGAATTTATGTCTAATAAGTAAGGTTTTCCGAGATTTCCCCAGTATATAATCCTAAATCTTTCTTTTATAAGTAATTTTATTTGTATTAGCTTTATTTACTAATTAATGAAATAATCTGCCTGTAGGCATTTTTTGTTAGTTTTATCCTTTATCTCAAGCTCTACTTTTTTTTTTTATATTTAGCTGTAAATAAGTTAAATAACATTCTATTTGTAAATTTCTTTTGCCAGAAGAAACAATATAAATGCTTTTATATTTACTTATACAAACACACTATGACTTGATTCAATTTTTATGTAGTATTTATGTATATATAAATATGTATTATTTATATATATATTTATGTATATATGAAATATATTGATGGAGAGTACGAATGCACTACCATTTACCACAATGCATTTAACAGTTAAAAATAAATATATAGCAGTATAAAAAAGTCCTTCCGGCCAGTGCCGGGAGGAAGAGGTAGCTTTCATAATCCTTATTTAAAAAAAGCCAACTTATATCATGCAAACACACGAAGCTCAATTTAGTGGAAACCGAATATAGGAGATTCAATACTAATTTTTATCAATATAATGAATGAGAATTTCGCGAAATTAGTCAGCTTTATCCAAGCTGCTTTTATTTAAAGTAACTTATATTTGGCTGCCAAATTCGGCAATTTCTTAAAGTGCCTGTCATTTTAAGACAACATGGTGGATGAGGCTAACCAGTGAACTTGGTCGAGACCTTAGTAATTGCTGTGCACATGCTCACTTACATCGGAATCGGTTAATATATAGGAGTGCTGTCGCATGGAAAAAATCAGATTTTTCAAAATGTCACCCACAATAGAAATTGAAACTGCTATATCTGAGCCATTTTTTAAGGTAAAGACAAACAAAAAATGCTCCTGAATCCTTATATCAAGATCAAATACTTAAGAAAGAAACCTTTTTCAATTTCTAATTTTTTTGCACCTCACTTTAAATATATATATATTTTTAATTTAATGGCCGCCATTTTGAAACAAGATGGCTGATGAATCTGGCCAGCGAACTTGGTCGAGGTGTTGATGTATACTATCCACATGCCTTCTTACATCGAAATAGGCGAATACGTGTGTTATCGCGTGACAAATACAAGATCGTTTCAAAATGTTAGCCATGCTAGAAATTCAAAGTGCTATAAATCAACCATTTTTTTAAGATATCAACAAAAGAACAAATTTTCAGAAACAAAAACTGCTCCGGAATCTTTGTATCAAGGCCAAACACATAAAAAAAATCTTTTTCACTTTCCAATTTTTTAATACCTCATTTTGAATTTTAAATTTAATTTTTTTTTTAAATGGCAACCCTTTTGAAACAATATGGCGAATGAAACTGGCCAACGAACTCGGTCGAGACATTGGTATGTACTATGTACAGACCAAGTTACATCCAAATAGGTTCATAAATACGCCTGTTATCGCCTGACAAAAATCAGGTCGTTTTAATATGTCAGCCACAAGAGAAATTCAAAATGCTATTACTCAGCCATTTTTTTTAGATATAGACGGAAGAAAAACTGTTCCGGAATCTTTGTATTAAGGTCAAACACATACAAAAAAAATCTTTTTCATTTTCCAATTTTTTGGTATCTCATTTAAATTTTTTTATTTTTTTTATTTTTTTAAATGGCCGCCATTTTGAAACAAGATGGCGGATGAAGCTGGCCAACGAACTCGATCGAGATATTTGTATGTACTATGTACACACCAAGGTACATCCAAGTCGGTTCATAAATACGCCTGTTATTACGTGAGAAAAATCAGGACGTTTCAAAATGTCAGCCGCGCTAGAAATTCAAAATGCTATAACTCAGCCATTTCTTAAGATATAGACAAAACAAAAACTGCTCCCGAATTTTTTTATCAAGGTCAAACACACAAGAAGAAAATATTTTTTCAATTTTCAATTTTTGGTACCACATTTCAAATTTAAATTTTTCTTAAAAATTTAAATGGCCGCCATTTTTAAACAAGATGGCGGGTGAAGCTGGTCAACGAACCCGGTCGAGACATTGGTATGTACCATGTATAAACGAAGTTACATCCAAATCGGTTCATAAATACGCCTTTTATCACGTGACAAAATTCAGGACGTTTCAAAATGTCAGCCACGCTAGAAATTCAAAATGCTATAACTCAGCCATTTTTTAAGATATAGACGAAACAAAAACTGCTTCGAAATCTTTCTATAAAGGTCAAATACATAAGAAAAAAATATTTTTCCATTTTCAATTTTTTGGTACCACATTTCAAATTTTAAATTTTAAAAAAAATTTTAAATGGCCGCCATTTTGAAACAAAATGGCGGATGAAGCTGGCCAACGAACTCGGTCGAGAGATTGGTATGTACTATGTACACACTGAATTACATCCAAATCGGTTCATAAATACGCCTTTTATCGCGTGACAAAATTCAGGTCAAAATGTCAGCCACGCTAGAAATTCAAAATGCTATAACTCAGCCATTTTTTAAGATATAGACGAAACAAAAACTGCTCCGGAATCTTTTTATAAAGGTCAAATACATAAGAAAAAAATATGTTTTCATTTTTAATTTTTTGGTATCACATTTCAAGTTTTAAATTTTTTTAAAAATTTTAAATGGCCGCCATTTTGAAACAAAACGGCGGATGAAGCTGGACAACGAACTCGGTCGAGACATTGGTATGTACTATGTACACACCGAATTACATCGAAATCGGTTCATAATTACGGGAGTTACAGTGTGACATAGGTCAGATATATATATATATATATATATATATATATATCAATTTTGAACGGAGGGTGGTTTCGGGGTCTGGGGGTCATGATCGATGAAAATATACCAAAATTTTTTGAAATCGCTTTCCTCCTAACGGCTGCAATAGGTAGCTTTTTTGTAAAGAAAGCTACCTAAAACAACGATATAAAATAAATATAAATGTGTTTATTATATTTTTAAATAATAACCTATTTAAATTTTTATTCTAAATTTTCTCCATTTAATTTTTCTATATTTCGTCTTAAGATGTTGTTGTTGTTTATTTTCATAAAAAAAAAAAATCTATGACTTCAAAGTGTCGTTATTTGTTTTCATTTGGCACTGTGCCAGTTCTATAATTCTTCGGACATTTTTGGGAAAGCTTTTCATATTAAATTATGCTTACCCAGCAGAGAACTTAATCCTCTAGTACATGATTTTTTATTTTTCCTTTAAAAAATATGCTTGATTCCTCAATGGGCATACATTAAAGGAAAAATACTGAAAAAAATGTCACTCTTATGTTCTTGCTTATTTTTTTAAATGGTTTCCAAATGGCATCACCATGCATTAATACTTATTCTAAGTATATTCTACGACACTTCTCAGGTCATTTTTCTATTAATTGTCGGGTTGCATTTTGCAGAATGGGATTCTGTCTCTTCTTATTATTCCAAGACACGAAATTACTTTTGATTTTAAAAGCGTCATTAGATTCACTGTTGTTTAATAGTTATCGGAATACAGTTCTTGATTTACAAGTTCAATAACTAAATGAGTTAGTCTAGCATTTACTTAAACGCTAACCTCCAAGTCATGTCCCCTTGGCAGACTGGTTGTATTTTTCTTCCAAGTAAATATCAAAATTGTACGCAAATCTTGATAGTCCTGCGCAAAATAACAATCAAAAACCATTTTTAAGCGAGTTTTTTTTCGGGGGGGGGACATGCTGTTTCATATGGTGACGAGCCTTTGTCGCACTTATTTGCTCATAAACACAGAGAGATTCTTCGATGGGAATGGGTAAGGTTTCTATCCAGGGTACGGAATGTTGGTCTGTACTTGATTAACTTATTTTCCCCATTAGACAATGTATTATCGCTCAGATGGGAAAATTATCGTATACTTTCAAATATATTCAATATCATAGTGCAACTACCAGGTGGTACACCAATGACAGGGTTCCCAAACAATCTTATGATTTTAAAATTTGCCACGCTACTCAAGATACAATTTCTTAGATACTTTTTTTATATCTGTCGAGCCTTTATTGAGTGGCTTTAGAATATGTTTTTGAACATTATACAGGCTTTTTTGTTCAGAGATATGCTCGAAAAGTACTGGGTGGGAAAATCAAAATATATTTACATGGTGTTTTTAATGATAAAACACTTTCAGGCATAGAAACATCTCCAATAATCTTTATCCATGAAAGAAATGGCTGAAGAGTTTGAAGCTTTTTCTGTTTACGTTTACCTGACTGCTTTTGTTTTGAATAGATCGAATATTCACTCTTCCAAGGTGTTCATAAACATTCTAGTCATTTTCATTAGCTGATTTATCTGCTAGTAAATCACAATCAGTCTCATCATAAGTGGCTGAACCGTTTTTGAGCAGAAGGTTTGGATGAAAAGGTGGATCGTCATCTCCGTCATTGTAAGAAATGCCACTTCGACTTGACAATAGAATCCATATTTCTTCTATTAATATATATATTTTTTAGTGTCTTTATTTTAAAATATATGTTGAACATGATGAGGATTTATTAAAATAAATTTTTTGATTAAAAAACAGACAACAAGCAAAATGAAACAATCAACAAATTCATTGAACATAATACTAAAAATGTAAATAAAAGCGGAACTCAATTCATGGAGCTGCCAAATGGCCACAAACGTATATTCGCATGCATACAATATTTATTACAAAAAACTTACTGAAAATTATTTAAATTAACTTTTAAAAGCATGTTCTTTTGAAAAATATTTTTTCAAATGAAATTTTGCATTTCAAATATATTTTATTTGTGTTAGATATCCATATATGTCTAGGAAAATTGAAGACCTCAAACGTTCCTTTTTATTTGTAACTGATAAACAACTATTATCGCCTACGGTATTTTTAATGAACTAAACCTAAGTATGGGCTCTAAATGAATACGTAAAGCATAAAGTTATCAAGAGGCAAGGGTAAATAAACGATAAGGAGAGAAAATTTTATTTGTTGCCAACTGGCAACAGTGTGCACTAGCGGGTTAATTGAGAATTTTGATTCAATAACTCCATATGTCTTGTGATTTTTTGTGATCGTTCACTACAGTTTTAAGACCATCTGAACGAGATCGGAAAGAGATGACTTTTGTGTGTTTATCGTTTTTTCCAAGTATCCGCGGCATCAAGAGAGATGACTCCCGACTTTTTCTATTTCGCCGTAATGAAATTGTATTACAAAACTGTGATACTTTAAATGAAGAATGCTTCATCGATTTTGTAAAGATGAATTACAATAAGCAGTTTAAGTCGAATCTGTTTGATAGTTATAGATTAAAACACTAGTGGCATTTTAACACTAGCTATGAACGTCTTAGGGGGTCTTGTACCTTTTAAACGCGTCGAAAATTAACGAAAATCTTCAAGGTTTGAATTAGTCTATCTTCAAAACCTTTTTATGTATAAACATGAAATTTTGGGTTGGGTTGGGTTGATTGTTGACGGCCAATTATCTACTCGAGCATGAAATTTTGGATATTGATTAAACAGATTATGCTTTGTAATATACTACCAACAGAAATTTATTAACCCTTTACAGAATTTGTGTATTGTTGAAATCAAAATAGCTCTTTTTTTTAACCCATAAGTCATTGCGCGCAAGATGTCTTGAGAAAGTATGCATGGATTGTCATGAAATTTGGTAAATATACTAAACAAATATGTGTGTTTAAAATGATCTACTTATAAGTATTTAAAATGGTAATATTTTTAGTTATGACTATTTTTATTCATTAAAATACAATTTATTTATTTATTTATTTATTTTTTTTTTTTTTTACGAAAATATTTTTTTTATATAGTTAGTGAAATAATTTTAGCCTAAGAGTAGATCATTTTAAACACACATATATGTTTAGTATCTTTACCAAATTTCATTCAATCCATACATACTTTCTCAAGATATCATGCGCGCAATGACTTATGAGGTAAAAAAAGAGCTATTTTGATTTCAATAATACACAAATTCTGTAAAGGGTTAATAAATTTTTAATGGTAGCATTTTACAAAGCACAGTCTGTTTAATCAATATTCAAAATTTCATGTTTATACGTGAAAAGGCTTTGAAGATAGACTAATTCGAACTTTGAAGTTTTTCGTTAATGTTCGACGCGTTTAAAAGGTACAAGACCCCTTAAATCCGCTAGACTACATTTTCTTTTACAACGGATTGTAATCACTCCTGCCTTTACGTTTCATCTGCGCATGAAATGATTACAAATTCTAATTTACTTGTTGACTTTACTAAATATGCGCCTGTTGAAACAGATTATGTTGAATCTTTAGAAATGTTAACTGTTAATGACAATTCTATAACTTATGATACCACGTAATTATAATTATAGATGCCAACATCTCTTAAATATTCCGGAGACCGATAAAAGTCAAACATGTTTTAACCCGAAATTATACGTAAGGAAATGTATCTCCTTTATATAAAGTTTTTCTTAGATATCATTTAATATTTTTTATTCAATAAAATTTCTGGTTGCAATCATATTCGTCTTGTATCAAACTCCGGAATAATTAAGCGATGTTGGCACCTATGTTATAATGCAACTACTCAATAGAAATAATTATATATTTATATACAGAGTAAGTATGATTAAGTTTATCTTAATCGACATAACTAAACAAAAGCTGGATGGAATGTAGAACTCATATACAATTTGTCTTAATTCAGTAACTTGTGCTATACCAAAAACATAATTAAAAACTCATATGTGTACAATTCAACAAAACATATTGTTTTTTATTAACGAATAAAGAAATTTCTTTCTTATTTAATTCCATACGTGGTCTGAATGTCTTCAGAAAAAAATACAGAAAATATAAATGTCTTTAATAAATATACTTAAAGAAATATACTTAAGAATAAATTTAACAGCCGTTAAAAAAAAAAAAAAAAAAAAAAAAAAAAAAAATAATAATAATAATAATAATAATAACCGAACAAACCTCCATTTTTAAATGAATTAGATCATTAAAGCTAAACAAAAATAATTTATTTAAGAATAATACTCTTTTCTAAATTTATTGATTTACTTATTATTAAAATTAATTATTTATAATCAAACGTTACAATAAAGGAAAGAAAGTTTTATTCAAAAACATCCGTAAAATACATTGGAAAAACTTTACTTTTAACCTTTGTGATAAATCAAGCATTTTTCTTTATTGAAAATTAAAACAGAAATTGAATCCCATTGCAGGGAATTTAAACGAGATGGTTAATAAATATAACGGCTTTTATTAATTTCGAAATGAGATTAACAGTCACATAAAAAATCTATGCCAAGCAACTTCCGATATGGAAATGAATCCGATAAATTAATACAAAATCTAATAGCTTTTTTAAATTAACTTATTTATTCATCCGTAAATTTTAAGGAAGCTAATGCATGTTTATGTATTTTTTTGCTAAAAATATGATATAATTTTTTTTTTTTTTTTTTTTTTTTTTTTTTTCATTTGCATTTGCATTTGCATTTGCTCTCCCATTTATTCAAATGGGTTCGTTCAACTCTATTTAGAGCAAAGACAATTTGTTTTAAGCAATTGTAAGATATTAATTCAGAATTATATCTTTATGTTTTTTCTTTAATATTCTATTTAAAGATAAATTTTAAAACTGTGGGTTATAGAGCCATACAAAACTGAAGTGATTACATTAAAATGTAGACCATAGAAGTTATTAATTTAATTTTTTTTCTTGGTTATTTAAACTATTTATTTTCATCAATAAGTATGAAATAGGTTTCTACTACTGTGAGTGGTAATAAGGAAAGCATAAATAAATAAAAAGGCGTTACAATTAAAGCATAAAAAGTCATATTTTAAGTAGTTTATATACAGGGATTCCAAAAAGTCCCTGACACACTTTAAAATTCCATATGAAATCAAGTAATTTTTATGTACACGAGCAATGTTTGGAATAAAATTCTTATCACGATGAAAAGTGTTTTCATGCGAATGAAAAAAAAAATTGTTCCAAACTTCGATCATAGATAGCGCCACTTGTCCGTATACTTGGTTTCAAGAATGTGTTTTTTTCTCATTTTCAGATTAGTTTCGATTTGGTTTCGAAGTACAAAGCTAAGCAATTAGCTGCTTCGCTGAGAGTCATCATTTCTGAGTCAAAGCCTCAAACTTATAATCTTAAATCACAAAAAAAGGCATATTTTAAACCAAACATACGGGAAGTGGCGCCATCTATGCTTGAAATTTGGAACTAATTATTTTCATTCCCATGAAGAAAATTTTTCATCGTGAGAAGCATTTTAGTCCAAATCGCACTCCTGCATGCAATTACTTGATTTTCTATTGAATTTTTAAGTGTGTCAGGAACTTTTGTCACACTCTGTATATTTATTTTCTCTTTTTTACTTATTTCGAAAGGCATGAAATAAAACAGAATTTAAATGTTCACATGCATTAAATAAAAAAAAAGAGTATATTAGAAAAACAATGTTTTTGGAAACTTTATTATTATTATTTTTTTCATTTTCGTTTTTTTTTTAAATTGTTTTATTTATTTTTTATTAAATGAAGAATCGTGCTTTAGAGCACGCTATTGCTATAAACCGTTAGAAGTAAGTTATTAAATTTGTAACCATGTACGCATTTTTTAAAGTCTACATACTAAAATAAAAATGAATCTAAATTTTGAATCTATGAATTAAAATCAGAAATATGTAGAAAAAATTACAATTGCTTATTCTTTTTTTTTAATATGAAAGTTATTTTTATATTTCATGAAAACGCATTGCTAATATTTTATTAATATTTTATCTATATTATAAAGGACAAACATATCTGTGCGTAACGCATACGTCATTCTGATAATGGCAACACTTTGAAATTTGAAATAAAATTTTGGTTTTGCAATTTTCTCTATTGCAAATTTTTAAACTTCTAAACATCGCACATTTTAAATTTTTATGCCGTCGTATTAACGAAAAAAATGCTCTTTTAAATGCAATTTGTTTGAAAGCTGTATCTCAATTTAATTTTAAGATATTAATTTTTTTGCAGTTTTTATTACTTTTTTTTGTAATTGTGGCAGCTGAAGTACACCATTTCTGTTGAAAGTCATGTTGAAACTAAAAGGGGGGGGGGATGAAAATAGTAGATTGCTGTATCTTTTTGTTGCCATTTTCTCATAAAAACCGAAAAAAATTGAAATTAAAATATGTGCTATGTCAAGAATATCGTAAAAAAAAATAATATCTCAATTTAATTTTGAGATATTAATTTTTTTTTTTGTAGTTTTTAATACATTTTTTGTAATTGTGACACCTGAAGAACTCCACTTCTGTTGAAAGTTCTGGAGGATTGAAAGTAAAGGGAAAATAATCACGGAGGAAAGAAAATAATATATTACTGTACCTTTTTGTTGCCATTTTCCCATAAAAACTGAAAAAAAACCTGAAATTAAAATACGTGCTATGTCAGCGATTTTTTTTATTTCTAAATATCGCACATTTTCAATTTTTAAACCGTCAAATAGAGAAAAAATCTACTTTCAAATGCAATGTGTTTGAAAATTTTAAATTAATTGAATGAGTTATTATGGTTTTTAAAATAACTAGCTGCCCGTGGCAACCAATTTGGTCTCCCTTAAATGTATGCTAGGCGTTGTATCATGTTACTTTTATCCATAATTTAATTTACTTGCTCAATCCTTCGCCAAATTGGAAGATTCTGATAGAGAAATCGAGAACTCCCTACATTTATGTTAGTCGGGCACAGGTAATAAATCGCCAAATATTGCACCCGTCGCATATTTGTCTTTTCATATTTCGTTAATTGAGATTAAAATATAATCCTTTCACTCATTTTATTTAGAATGGATAACTTTAATTTAAAAATGAAACCTTTAAAATTCATGACTTTCACTTAAAAAAAATTCTGTAAAAAAAGAAAAAGGAAAGAAAAAGAAAGAAAAAGAAAAAAAAGAAAAGAAAAAGAAAAGAAAAAGAAAAGAAAAAGAAAAGAAAAGAAAAGAAAAGAAGAAAAGAAAAGAAAAGAAAAGAAAAGAAAAGAAAAGAAAAGAAAAGAAAAGAAAAGAAAAGAAAATTAAAGAAAAGAAAAGAAAAGAAAAGAAAAAGAATAATTAATACCATAAACCATTTAATTTCAACATCAAAGAATTGTTTTAATTTACCCCTCGAAAAATAAAAAATGCTGCTGGCGAGTTAAAAAAAATGCTATTGACGAGAATTGCGCCCAGCTAACATAAAAGTAAGAACTCTTTGTGATCATGGCAACTTTTATGTAGTTTTATTTGAAAAAAGTATTCTGATTAAATCGTTTGCCAGAGAAAAATTTCTTTTATCGCCATGGACCTTTTCTCTATTTCGCCAAGTACCTATACTGGAAAAGTACCTTCATTTATTCATTGTATCTTAAATTAGATGAATAAAAGATGGTGCAGGTGTCATATACGTACTACGTTGGCGCGACTTTTTTCTGACGCCATTGTCATATACGCACCGGGGTACTTTAATGGCGCCAAAGTGACGTTATTTTGCTTGATATGGTAACCCGGATGTTGTTGTTTATTTATTAATAAATTGTTTATTTACTTTTATTTTATTTTTTAAAATTATATAAATTGTTTTGTTCTATAGTTATTAATTAAACTTTTTATTTATTTATTGTTATTCCCTTTTTAAAAATATTACACAATAACCAATGAGATGCGTTTCATTCAGGCGTTGCCTTTAAACAATTAACAAATAATACCGATTTCTGTGCCACGTACGATAGCGTAATATATATAGATTTTCAAGCATAAATTATTTTTTAATTTATCTCTATAACCTGTAGCTCGATTACAAAAGGTTAATCCGCTTGCCCTTAAAACACTATAAAAAGTTCAGCATTTGTTTCTGTCTAATGTTCCATAACAAAATTAAAATTTCCTCTATAGAAAAATAAACAAATTAATGTAAATAAGAAACAAATTTAACAGACATGTGATTGAACAACATGCGCTTATGCACTGAAATGACCGGAAAGACTGACGTAAGTCGCAAAATCTTGGGTTAATAATTCCTGGCATTCAGTGATACGTGAAAGTATCGCTTTTAATAAATTTCAAAACTTTATTTGATTGAATAATTGATATTTTTCATTCAAAAATTCTTTTTGGTGTTAGTGGGCAATCTAAAATATATATTACATGTAAAAAAATAATTAGAGTTTTAAAAAAAAATATTTTCACCTATATTCTGTAACCCGAGGAGTTCGGGCTCGATCTCCTAGTAATATTTAAAGTTCAGATAGCCTGAAACATCACCATTACAAAATTTGAAAAAGAAGATTTCCAGATAGTTATTTGATTCATCAAAAATATCGCAATTAAAATATTCATATATAGACAAATATTACGTTTATACAGATCGACAAATTTTTTAATTAAAAAAAAATCTAAAAGAAAAAAGTGAATGTAAATGAAAAATGAATGAAATAAATGTATTTTCATCTTACTAAAACTGAAGCTTCTACTAAATCTTTAAAGTTTGATATTTCCAATATAATAAAAGAACTAGATTTTTATATTTAAAAGTTAAATTAATGTGTAAATGAAAGAGAAAAACACCAATTGTTTCTTTATTGTCTGTACACCTTGATTTATTAAGAAACGTTTTTGGAAAAACGTTCTTTTAATGTAAAAGTATAACTAACATTCAAGGGAAATAAGTATTTTTTAAAATTTTTATATTAATCTTTTTCCTTGAAAGTTAAGTTATACACGGAGTTGCTATAGATATTTATTTTTATTTTAAAATTAAAATTAATGTAATAAATGAAATCTATAATCGGTAAAACTTCAAATGAAGAGGTGTTTGTTTTATTTCTATGTACTTCTTCTTTAAAAAAAGATATCACTTGCAATTGTTGAAAAAGAGATAATTTTAAAAATTGTTGTAAGTGAAACTGAACAGGATCTATCTTATATTTAATATGTATATTATATTTCTCCTTTAAAATATTTTGCTAAAAGAAAGATTTTTTATTCTAGGAAAGAAATATCAATTTACAACTACATTAAAAGATTTGAATTTAGTTACTTAGTTATTTATTTATTTTTTTTACTTTTGTTCAAAGTGTTACTATGAAAATAGCTATGATGTTAATAAATAAAATATTTTTATAGTAATTAAAACTCAAAACTATCGACTGTATGTTTAATGTTCTTTGTTTAAAAGAATTATTTTAAAGATTTTTTTTTACCTGTAAACTAATACCAATTTATAACTTTATATCAAATGCATTTACTTTTATCTTAATTTATATGTAGTATAGCATATGAAAACGAATCCATCTGTGATAGTACGCTGTCCTAAATAGTAAAAGTTTTACGTTTTTGATAACAGAATGTCAGAGAGCTAAATCTACTGAGACGGAAAATTCTGTCAAACAAATTTTTTTACCTCACATTACCAATTCCTTCCAGCAGGTATTACTGTAGTGCACATGTTCTTAAAATATAATATTTGGTCCAGCTTGAAGATAATCAACATGTAATTTTGACAAAATATGTGGATTGCAGCTCTGGTTATCCGTGCGAAAATTAGCTGTCTTGAGAAGTATTATGAACCATGAAAATTTGTTCCATTAGTTTATAAACCGCCTCTCCAAATATTGACTGTGTATCTCTTTCTGGCAAATTTAAATTCATATTAAAAAAATATATACAAAAATGCAGATAGAAATATATGAGGTTTTTAACAAATACAATATCTTTAGAAATAACATAACAACGTAACAATGTTAAACACTGGACGTAGCTACAAAATTCAGGCTTATTTAAATATGATTAAAAATTCAGAATAAAATTATTTTTAATATAAATACGTGCATATATTTTTTTAATTGTATACACTGTAAAAAGGACTAATTTAATTTTATCTAGCTCTCATCTTCCTTAAGGTTTAAGAATATGTAATATAACCCCTTCCGACTTGCCATTGATTCTTAAAAACGTCCCTTTATCTATTGAATCCAGTGAAACAAATATATTACTGAGATTTAACCCTTCGCCTACCAGACAGGTCCACTCAACCAACGCCCACTATATAAGGGAGAAAGCGTTCACGCGATTTTTTGTAACATCACGAAACGTCACACGAATTAGGGTAAAGGGAGAAAAAAAATCTAACAACATGCATGTTTCGATATCGGTGACACGTGGAATTATTAATTGTTATTAGTAAATAATAATTAATTATTCCTCGAGTCAACGAAATCGAAACATGCAAGTTGTTTGATTTTTTTCTTTGTTTTTCCTCCTAATGTGACGTTTTGTGACGTCACAATAAAGCATGTTACGGCTTTTTTCAATCTAGGGTGGGTTGACTCAAGCCGATAAGTACAGTCAAAATGAGTTTTCTGATGAAAACAAAATACTAAAAATTCAAAAATTGTCCTAAAATTGTGGGTAACAAAATAAACTATCATTTTAATGTATATTTTTTTATACAAAAAGAGAAGTACATTCCATTTTTATACAAAGAGAGAACAAAGTTTCAGAAAAATTAACTTATTTACAGGATTTCCCGTCTTTTTTTCATGAGAAATATAATTTTGAATGTATCTGTCGAGTTTATTTGACTTGTCTGGTAGGTGGAGGGTTAAAAGAGTATATCTAAAACAAAAGTTGTTTTTGCTGTCTGTAATTTTCGGTAACGTTAGTTTTTCCTGTATGCTAATCAATTATATCTAACCGGAACACTTTTTTTTGGATGGGATCAACTCACAAATGCATGTTCAGCTGCGTAAGAAAATTTAAACATGCAAAAGTAACAATTAAAATGAATTTTAATGTTAATGCTCATGATATTAAAATAAATTTTAGTGTAAATTTTATTAATTCCTCATGTTTATTGAACATGAAAATTTTAATTAAGAATTGATAGGTTCGTAAAAACAGATATTTCGGGTTGAAAAAACTGATCAATGCACTGTAAAAACAAGTTCGAAAATTGTCCTAAAATTGTGGGTTACAAACGAAATTATTATTTTAATATACATATATTTTATGTCGTATTTGTCCTTTTTTTTATTTTCTGGAGATTAAAAGAACGTTTTTGGAAACGCTTGTATCTGTGAAGAGGTTCTAATAAACCTTATAAAAAATAAGATAAGATCAAAATTCGAAACATTTGCATTTTTGCACAGTTTAGAAACAATGCAGTTATATTTTATTAAACGAAATAAACATTTTGCTAAATGTGACTTAAAAATATACTATGGTAAAAACTGTGAAGAGATATTCCCAAGATTAAAAAAAATAAAAAGATTTCTAGATGTTTCCGTCTTAGCAAATCTTATTCTACTGTATTTTTTACATCCACCACTTTTTCGGTTTATAATTTCGTAAAGATATTTCCTTCCTTTTAATGCACTTTTTATTCACATGAAAATCGTATTTTATTCGCTACAAATCGATAGAAAAAGTGAAGGAGCAATTTTGTAGCTTTGGAATTAGAGCGAAACACAGTACTGGAAAATAAAGAAAAAATTAAGCACTTTTTAGAACAGCATTTTCAAAATTAGTGAGCACGCAAGCTCTACCAATTCCTGGTCAATCAACTGCCATCTGTTTAAAAATTAATCGTCACATACACTGTAAAAAAAAATCTGTAGTTCTACAGATGTAAAGTTACATGCTTACTAAACTTTCACCTGTAACGGTACGAAAAAAGCTGCAAATCTACAAAACTAGTTTTTGTAAAGCTACAAAAATCTGTAACTTTACAAATGAATCTGCTAAAATTTCAGTAATCTTACTAAACTTTTATTTGTAACCCTGGCTGCAGTTACATGAAAAGTTCTCGGAATCCCAGTTTCCAAAAAAATTCTTAGTAACCTTACAGATTTTTTGATTTTCAGCGCAAAAGTGTGTCTGTTACATGAAATTTTGTTGTTGCCGTTACATGAAAAGTTCTAGGAATCCAAGTTTCCTAGAAAAACTTTAGTAACTTCACAGATTTTTTTTTTACAGTGTATTTTTCTATCGAAATACGTAGATTTCTTTAATGCCGTGTAGCTTTTCTAGGTAATATTAAGGTATTAAATTTATTTTTGAAGAGGGAAGGCAATATGAAATGAAAATCAGTGCTTTCTTTAATTTGAAAGTTTTTTAAAAACATAAATTTCAAAAGAATATTGAAAATTGTGACAAAATTTAAGTAAATAAAAAAAAAATATATATCAACATTTAAAACATATTACTAATAGGGATTTTTCTTTTTTATTCTGTGTGTAAAAAATATATATGTATATATATTTTTTTTTCAGATAATGAAAATACTTACCATTAAAAGGAGAACAGAATCCGCATAATTGAAATGGAAACTGAATTCAAATGCCTTTAATACGAAAAGCATTTTTATTAAAGATTTTAATAACAGATTAAATTTAATCTCAAAAATAAATTTTTAAAATTATCCACAATTCTTTCCACTATTGTATTTTTATAAACTATCCAATGCTATGTTTTAAAGGATTTAGTGGTTTGAAAATAATTGAAAGTAATTAATTCGACACATTCTGTGACTGCATTCTTCTAATTTAGAAATTATTGAAGTGTACTGAATAACGTCCTTGTTCAATTTATAAAGATGTCAGGAACACCTGTTTATTACAAAACTACATTACATCTTGGCATCATATTTAAATAAAACAGTGAATAATTTCATCTGCAAAGCATGCGGACGTAAAACCGAACGAGACAAATATGGTAAGAATTAACGAATCAGAATCTGACAATCAGATTTTTAGAATCAAATAAATTATAAAATAACCGATACGTCTTTTACCTATTAATATTAAATTTAGATATTTTTCAATATTTTAAATATAATTGCTTTACATTTTAAAAATTTTCATGGTCGATCAAAAATCGTGGCTAAGGAAAAAACTTCACCTGTCGCCAAACATGACAATGGTCGTTTTAGAATCATTGTTCGAAAAACTGTAATTTTTTAGCTTCAATTGTATTCAGTATTTTAAAAATTTTAACACATTTTTAAGGGGGTCCGGGACACATTTTCAAATGATTTTTATTTATTGAGTTAAAATTCTGAATTTTTTTGTAATGGTTAACCATATCATTTGTAAACAAATCACATGATAAAACTTCTCATATTTAAAAAAAAATAATAATAATTTAAAATGTATTAAAAAAGTTGGGTAATTTAAGATCGTTATAACTCGAAATATTATTAATAGAATTTATTTTTTTTTTTTCATTTAAATAAACAGAAATATATAAGTTTTAATCTGGATTCAGCATTTTTGAATAGATTAATTTAAAAGAAAGTTAAAAGTATTTAACGAAAAAAAATAGTGCAACTTAAAAAAAAATCGTATTTTTAAAAGTAATTTTTTTTAGAATATGCTGAATCAAAAAAAAAAAAAAAAAAAAAAAAAAAAAAAATTGAAAAAGACATGTTCCAAGTTTCAACCATTTATCTTAAACGGTTTTTGAGTTATAACGATTTAAATAAGAGAAATGGTGAAAAACTCCCCATGAAGAAAAACGCATTTTCACAAGAAGTTGTTCCTACGACAACTATTGTTTGAAAGCTAGATTTTGAAAACAAACCAAAACATGAAAAAAGGATATCTCCTATTCCTATTAAGATAGAAACATGATTTCAACATCATTTTAAGCAGAAAAAAACAGAGGAATTTTTAATGCAATAAAAGTTTTGTAGAAAATTTGAAGATTTTTGTGTCCCAGACAACCTTAAGGTAAAAGAATGTGCACAGAGGTCGTAAAATTTGAATCTTTAAAATTATGTCAATAAATGTATTTACATAGGTTTATAAAGTTTTTGAAAGCCTCACTGTTACAAAATAATTATATTTTAACATTTAAAGAGATTTATTTCAATACTTTGATATTTTACTTAGACAAAAGTTATTAAAGTATGAAAAGAAATAATTTATATGGATGATTTCCATAAGTGTCTTCAAGCAAATCTTGGAAAAATATAATTACCTATTTATAACTTGAAATTAGCGAAGATAATATATATTCATTCACTTAAAAGTGATATTTCAAAGAGTAGAGTCGTTAAAATATTTTTCTAAATATTTCTACAAGTAAGTATATATTTTTAAAGATAACAAGTTTTAAAACTTTCGCTAGATTTTTGCACTTCCAATGTACCTCATGTCTGTAAAAATTTCTTAAATTTTGAACGAATAGATTTTATATTAAAATTTAGAATTCGCTGTTTCTACTGTCAAATCATTCAAATACTTTAAATAGGGCAGAGAAATCTCTCTACAGTTATTTGAATAGCAGCTTATTTCAAAAGTGTAGTAATAAAAAAAAAGTTCACAAAATACCTTAATGAAATTTATGCTTTTAAAATAGAAAAAAGGTAATGATTTTAAAAGACAATGCACAGAATGGATTGTTAAAGGCAGTACTAAATGTTGCAGTACTAAATATGCAGTACTAAATGTTAAGTAAAGAATAAGTGGTGGTTTATGCTATTCATAGAACGTGCGTAGACTTAGTGAAATTAACGTATATCATGAAGAGCTATTATGATTGTTCATCATTATAATTTGCCAATTCCGTATTTATTAAAAAAATCAACATTTATTCTATGTTATTGAGAGCATATAGAAAAGATGGCATTGCAATATACTTTTCTAAACATTTATTACACTTCATCTGTTTAAATGTTGCGTTTCCTCGCCTAAAGTATAATTATTCTGGGAACTACTTTAAAGGAGTAATGAATTAATTTTTAATATTAAAGTTAATATATTTGCGAACACAAACATGCAAACACAACACACATCAGAATAATAGAACGAAACAAAGAATTGTCATATATTAAATATGTAAGAAATCGCAAAATATACAGGCACTGTATTTAATATATATAAATAAATAATAAAAATGAAATAAACGAAATTCTTACTCTTAATCAAATTTCTGACAAGCCTTTGTGTAATTAATTAGGTAAAAAACTGGTTTTATAATAATAATTTAATCATAAAAAGAGGAATGTAAACGCTTACCCATCAGACGGCATTATCGTGTAAAATATAAACACGTGGATATAAGTGTATTTAAAACAAAATACATTCATTCAGGGTAACTTTGAACCATGGGGTGTAACTTTGCAACACCCCCTATTTTTCAATATTTTTGACTCCAAAAGTCTAAATAAACTCCAGAACTGTGCTCTTTTGGCGAGGTTCTAAACTGGGATTTCTAATCTTTATTTAAGAAAATAAATTAGCAACATTATGTACAATTAATTGCATCATCTAACTATTTTTGTGAAACGCTGTTTTCAAGTTAATTTTGTATGCTGTTTGAAGTTGTTGTAATCCAATTAAATTTTCATAGTAAGTAACAATATACTCACTTATAAGACATATTATTATCTAAATGTTGTAAATGTGTTAATATTTTGTGATTATTTATTTATTAATAGTTAATAAAATGTAAAATAAGAAGGCACTAACATTTTAGCACATTTTCAGAGTAACTTTGAGCCGGAAGAAAGTTATACTGATGTTTATAATTTACTGATTATAGGTGCTACTGTCAAAAATTTCCCATATTTGCACGTATATTTCATATAAATGCCGAACGTGTGCAATGCGTGTATAACATGTAACTATTTTCACAAATATGTCTAAAATACATAAAATTCATTTAAAAGCTTTTTGGGGGGCGAAGCTACTCAAATTTGACATTTCATACATTCGACATTTTTTATTCTTGTGTGCATAATACTAGTACTAGTATGTATTACTGTAACTATGGATATATTACTGAGCTAAAACATTGAAAATTGTTTTTCACTGCATTTTTATGTTTTATATGAACAATAAACAGGTTTATTTTTATTTCTAATTATTCATGGTTCTCTTCTTCCATTTCTTATGCATAATACTTCTTGTAATATCATAATTTATACAAATCTTGTGGTTTTGGGAAATGTAAATTCGGAGTCTTTCATATCTGAAAACATTTTTGGGGGTTTAAAGTTATCCTAACTATAATACATTTTTTTATAATGAATTGTTTTAGATAATATTTATCATATGGTGCAAAGTTACCCTAAATAGCTGGGTAACTTTGAACCAGGTTAAAAATTCATTTTTTATTGCTTTTATCCTTATTATTCCTTAATTTTTGATAGTCAACCTATAATTTAGGTTCATTTCTTCTTTTTTATATGCCCCTAGTTGCAACAATATTCTTTAAGTAAGAGTGTGGCATATGAAAATAGAGAAAATGCGGATCAAAGTTATCCTGAATGACTGTATGGCATTTATGTATCTTCAAGATATAATAATCAATCAGGTATTTAGCATATACTAAGTAAAAAAGAATCGACAAAACAAAAAATATTTCAGTTATAATAATACTAGTAATATCTTGCTTAAAAATATAAATACCATTCAATAAAATTTATTCTAGTCTTAAATATATCAACAATAATTGAAATCATTTCTCTCGTTTGTCCATTTTTTTTTTTAATTTTACGATTGAAAAACTTTTTTTTTTTTTTATCTACATCTAGTCAGTGAGCTTTCGCGAAGCTTCCGATTCTGTAAGCCTGAATATGTCTTTTATGACGAATGTTTTTCTATCAACTTTCGTTTATTTTATTGAAAACGTGATGGAATTATATGGTAATAGAACTTTTTTATTGATCGAGATTGATTTTTTTCGTTATAGAAAAGTTTTGAACTTGTACCCATGAAGTTGTACAAACTCGTTATTATTTTTATTGAAATTTAATTCCTCTTCCTGTTTATGGGAACACACACAAAAAAATTTCATTCGAATTGAAGTCTCGCATAGATATATGTTTTTTTTTTTTTTTTTTTTTTTTTTTTTTTTTTTTTTTACTTTTAACTGTTCATCAATATTATCCTTTGTGGATTACGACGTAATAACTCTCGTTTCTGCTTTTAACGCATATTAATGATTTTATCATTTTAAAGTTTTGTTTATCTTTTTAATATTCACATGAAAATTTATTTTGATGTTAGAAAGAAAGTGTTATTATTTGCGTTGCCTTAGAATTGACGACAAACGTTAAAAAATGCATCTTGAAATATGAAATAAAAATCTCGTAAATATGTTTTTAAATATAAACTGTTTGCCAGAATTATCACTTGGCTATTTTAAATACGGCATAATTTCCCGCCTTTACTGCTTTTAATGCATATTAATGAATTTATTATTTGAAAGTTTTTTTCGTCTTTAATAGTCATAGTAAATACAATTTATATAACGTAATATTTCAATATCTTCCTGCTATTATAATGTAATCATTTAATTCTGAAGGTTTTTTTGTTTTAAATAGCCACATGCAAATAAATTTTTAATCGTAAGGAAATAATATTATTTGCAAGGTTTCTACTACTGGCAGCAATTTGAAATAAAATCCTTTCTAAAATATGCAAAAATATCACTTGAAATAATGAAAATTTAATTAAACTAAATAAAAAAATGTTATTTATTTAATATTAATTATATTATTAACATTTAATAAATTTATTTTTCACAGTTTTTTGAAAAACATAATTTAATTACAACATTGATTGAAATAAAAGATTTCAATTTAATTTGAAAATGGCAGTAATTTGGTTGCCATTAGATAAATTTAATTCAAAATAGAAAAAAAATAATATTTCGAAAACTAATTCAAATTTAAAAATTCTAATAAAAGTTTTGAGATCTGCGGATCAATATGGATTTTTCGTGTTAATTTCACCGCCAAACAGTCCATATTTTAGGAAAAACAGCTGTAAAACTAATTTAGTCGTTTAATCAGTCGTTTCATAAAATCTTTTTCAAAGTCGTTTCATAAAATCGTTTCTTAAATTGGTTTCATTGGAATTTTATATATATAGGGCAGATATGCGCGTGTTTAGCCCATTTATTAAAAATATATTGTCATCTTAGTAGACGTCAATAAATGTTTTAGTTATTTTGGTACTTTTCGGTTTGACGGGCGCCATTGTTATATATACATACTAGGGGGATCAGCCCCCTGCTCGCTGACGCTCGCCAACCCCCACGAATAGCTACGCAATTAATATTGGGATCGCTACGCGATCCCAGCTCACTTCGCTCGCTCGCCACTGTTTATGTCAACTCTAGCCAGAATGAGTGCTATCATAAATCATTACAATGTATTAATTTTACAAATATTTTTAATGTATAAAAAAGTAATGGAAAATGTTGAAAATGGAAATAAAAACGTACCTTGGAAACAGAATTAATTAAAAACCTTAGTGAAAACACAATAAAAAATATTTTTAGTTGGGCCTCTAAGCCGAGCAAGCAACATATGAAATTTACAATTATTTTAATTCATAAAAAAGTAATTGAAAATTTTGATGAAAATATAAATAAAAATGCATTTATCAAAAGTTTGGCGCTATGACTTGTTGATCAACATTGAGAAAGCTAAGCGAACAGAAAATTCACGCCGTTTAAATTTAAATGGCATGTTAGTGTCAGATAGGGTCCTTCTCCTTTCATTTTACCTATAGTATTGAAAATCACGGCTTAAATTAATTTAAAACTATAATAAGACGCTATAAATACATGCTACGCATCACGCTATCGAAATGTAAACAAAACGTTTTCGCCTGTGTCTAAATACAACTTTGGATCAAAAAGCTACGTCACCGTAAAACGGACCAATAGCAATTGTAATTAATGTATTGCTCAAACGGTTTTCGTTAAAAGAGAGATCCTGTCTGGATTTTGATTTGCTCAGTGGGTTGGGGCATGTGACCGTAACTACCACTGAGAAACGTCGCTTTGGCTGTTGCCAAATAGCAAGCTACAAATACAGCCCTTTTTTAGCGCTACGTAAGAGAAATATATATATAGATGTATGTATATATACATATGTATATGCGTGTATATCTACAACAAATATATGTATACACATATGTATATATATATATATATATATATATATATAATACCGGCGTCCGTCTAATCGAAAAGTACCGTTATTTTTTTTATTTGCTTAACTTAAATGTATATATTTTTAGTTTTCCAAATGTAATTTTCTTTGAGCGATTTCTCAAAAGAAGCTATTGTGGAATCAAATTAAATCGAATTCTTAATTTTATTTATAATACAATTTCAAAATGTTACTTACATACTAGTAAGACGTGCATAAGTGTTTCAGTTGCACCTGATTTGCTTAATTTAAATGTATAGTTTAATTCTTAAATTTTTGAAGTGTAATGTTCATTGAGGGTTTTCTCAAGAGAAATGGTAGTGAAGACAAATTACATAAAATTCTACTTTAGGTAGATTTCGTAAGAAATACTACCTATTATATTCAATCCTATGTTGTAAGTTCTGAAAATGTTTTGCAGCCGATTATGACCACTAGAAACCAAAACTACATCCAGTTAAAAACTTTATCTATGTATCTATATCACTTTTTTATGGACGCGATAACTTCCATAATTGTGCACAAATTTCTCCCAAACTGATACATAAAATCAAAGGGTAGAACAGCTGTCAAGTTCGTTAATGGGCAAAATTGGACCAAAGGGGTGGAACTAGGGAGAGGTATTGTGGAAACTGAAAAAGCCCCATAACTGCCTTATTATAATACACATGAAATTATTTTAAAGATATTATTAATTTTTGGAAAAGGGCCATAAATTTATGAATTACAGTTTTTTTGATAAAATTAAAAATGGTCTAAAGGGGTGCAAAATATAGGGGTTTAGGGAGAAAAAAATTCATAACTTCGTCAATTCTGAAGGTATCAAGTTCAATTAAATTTATTATAAATCTTCTTAATATTATTTACATCTTTTATGATGACAAGTTTTTGATAGGATCAACTGTTACCGCAAAATAAATTAAATACAAAAACAAAAAAGGGGTGGAGGGATTGAAGAAGAAAAAAATCATAATTTCATCAATTCACAAGATATCAAATCCGCTTACATTTATTATAAGCCTTCTTAATATTATCTACAATTTTTATACTGGCAAGTTTTTCATAGGACCGATTCTTACAGCGAAAACAACTTAAAAACACATAGCGTTTTAAGAAAAAAATATCGTATTAAGGGTGCACTCAAATCCAAACTGCTTATTTTCTGACTCATTTTTAAATTTATTTTTGTGCTAAAATGTTTCAAATTGGTAAATTCTTTTATTCAGAAACATGTGCTGTGCTTGTCGACGTTTTGATAAAGGCAGAATATATTGCAAAAAAAAATTCTATCAAATTTGCCGTTTTGAACGAATTTTCTGAAGCAAGAAAGCTGGGAATGAAAAAAACAGTGTGATTTTTTTTTTTTTTTTTTAATCAAGTTCTAATTGTTTGAGTGAAAAAGGAAAAGACTCAGCCACTTATATATCTCTTCAAATATCACGCCAGCAAGTTTTATGATTTCATATCTCTGAAAATGCATCCGAAAATTTTGATTTGTTGAGCAGAGGAAACTACTTTTTTAACACCGCCTTAACATTATTCTGATAAAAGCACCTCTTAGAGAAAAATGAGATTAAAGCTCGTCAAAAGCGACTAGATAAAAAATTGGTGAAATTGACAAATGATATTGAAGCAAATTAGATGGAATTATGTGCATTAACATTTCAATAAACTTTTCATAAGTTAAAAAAAAGTGTTTTTATTTATATTAACATTAATTTAATTTGAAGTCAAAAATTTTTTTTTAAATATTTCTACACTATTAAATTCTCAAAGTTCAATTCAGAAATTAAAGCAAAGCGAATTACTTATACTTACTGCAAACGATTCTTTAACAGGAAATAACTGCATTTCTACTTTAAAGTACAGTTACAAATGTATAAAAGTTAATAAATTTTTGTCCATTTTTTTTCTTTTCCTTTGATATTGCATTTAATTGAAAAAATAAATATCAAATATTTTTCTCAACCCTGGCCACAATTATTATTACTATTATTTTAATATCTCATAAGTTGTTTTAATAACTAAATTTTCTTTATCAAAATTTACGAAAAGATATTAATTCGCCACATTTTACCATTGCATCCCATTCCTTTGAAAATTATTGATATGTATTGAACAACATATTTGTTCACTTTATAAAGCTGTCAGCAACACCTGTTTATGACAAAGTTACATTTCCTGTATCGTTCTGCTGTTATTCATTTCACGAGAGAAGCATAATGGCGGAAAACTGAAATAGGAAAATGATGAAGCATTTTATGCTTTAAATGATGGAGAGCCTTTAATTCAACAAAAAAATTATACATTTTTTAATCTTTTGTATTATTTTAGCCATTTATTTATTATTATTATGTTAGCCAGTTGTTTTACTCTGAACTCCTTGTTATAAAAGTTGATTATTTATGAAATCGAATAAAGTAAAATGAAGTGAATACAGAAAAAAAATTACATGTGTCATTTATTTATTGTTATTATTAGCTGATTATTTTACGCCGAAATCTTTTTTTTTTTTTTTTTTTTTTTTTTTATTTGATTTTTTAAAAAGATAGTTTAAGTTTTCAACAATTTTGTTAATTTTTAAAAATATGGATCAAATGGTTAACACATCACAATATTGCAATGTTCAACTAAAAGTACAATTTGAAAAAACAAATCTTTCTTAACTGCATATTTAAGCAAAATTTTAACGAAGTTTTACAAAATTTTAATTTTTTAAATACATTCTACTTTTTTTAAAAAATATTGATACTTTTGTAAAATTCTTATTTTTAAAGATTTTCAAATGTGCATTACAGAAGACTGCGAATGGATTTTTAAATAAATTTAATATTACATTTAATATTAATTTTTATTGATATATACAGGGTGCATAGGAAAGTCACTTTAACCTGAAAATACTTTCAAAATGAAAGAACTACAGCTATGCAAGTGAGGTAACGGTATAGTAAAGCGATTACAGCCGATTTAATGCAAACGGCAGCAGCGCCTCCAGTAGCGAAATTTGGAAGAAAACTGTTGCAAATTGAAAACGAAAAGAGACAGAGCAAAATTTCCAATTAGAAAGTTTTAGAGCATCAATTATTTAGTACGAAACGACATTTGTTTTACATGGATAAGATAAATCTTTGCCTGTATACATAAAAATGTTCTAAATCGATGCACTCCATTTCGTGTAAACTTTTGAATGGAATTGTCAGAAGTATGAAAAAATACGTACAATTTATTGTATAAATACCAATTTATAACTTATCTTAATACATTTCATGACATCACACACACAAAAAAAAAAAAGAAAAAAAAAGACTAACTGTCTCACAATGATAAAAAGTTAATATTCAGTATGTTCGAAAAGTTCACCATTGCTCACGATATAAGTTTATATTCGTGAGAGTAATTCTGCATGCACATTGCTCAGCATGGAACATCTATTGCAAGCTTCTTCAATACGACGACATAGATTTAACCCTTTCAAGGGCGGTGGCTAGACGTCTAGTCACCTAATTTTAGTTCCAAAACTGACAAACAAGAACAAAAATATTTTAATAAAATTTTGCTTTTGTATTGAAATTGCAATTTAGCGGGTTTTTATTTTCTAAGAAATTCGTTTGAATATTCCGGTGCGAGTCATTTATTTCATCATATTACGAACACAATTCTTCTGCCCTGAAAGGGTTAAACTAAAATTTTAAATGCATTGGAAATTAAATTTTTACAGACATTACAGTACAGTACAACGTCATAATCTGCAATTGTGCACTGCTACATTTTCAAAATGTGAATATGTAAAATGGAATTGCTGCTCATCGATTTCGGACATTTTTGTTTTTCCAGGCAACGATTTATCTAATCCGTATGAATCAAATGTCGTTTCGTACTAATTAATTGATTCTCTAATACTTTCTAATTGGAAATTTTGCTCTATCTCTTTTCGTTTTCGATTTGAATGGCCATCTTCGAAATTTCACCACTAGGGGCGCTGCTGTGTTTTGCATTATGTCAGACGTTGTCGCTTTACTATACCGTTACCTCACTTGAATAGCTTTAGCTCTCACCGTTCGCAAGTATTTTTAGGTTAAAGGGACTTTCCTATGCACCCAGTATAGTGTAAAACAATGAAATCTAACACATCTTCAAAAACTTTTTTTAATTAAACAAGTAATATAAAAATTTTGTTTTTAAAATCAATGCCTTCTTAGGTCATCAAAGAAAAATTTAATATAATCCCTTAAGCTAGTGTTAGTTTTTGTTGCATTAAAATATCTCAATTTGTTGATTTTCCATAAGCAAGTAGGTTTACAATGGAATTCTGTGGGAATTTGGCGAAATATTAGAGATATCGCCAAGTTGGCGTCATTTTTGGCTACTCATTTTGGCCACCAAATTTGGCGATATATCGCCAAGTTGGCGACAAACTTGGAGGTATTTGGCGACAGAACAGGGCCCCCCACTATGGTAACCCCTTATTGAAAATACTTTCATTGATCCAAAAGTAAATAAGTGCGAGTAGTAAGTCTAAATTACGTCCATTTCTAATCATATTATAATATTAAAATATTTATTTGCTTAAAAGTCGTTATAAAAACACATTAAAAGTAAATTAAAAAATTCCTCATTTACATGTTTCAACTCATTTTCTGAGTCGTCGTCAGAATGTATAATAGAAAATTACAAATGCATAATGAAAAATGGAAAAAATCATCGAAAATAAACAAGTAATCAGGTAACGCGCCCTATATTTTCACGATTGCTCGTGTTCTCTCTATGTCGCGATGCCGTAATTTATCTAACCATTCAACCCATAAATTTCGGGATACGAAAGGATAATGTATCGTTACAAACTCCTGAACCTCTTAAATAAATTTCAATGGACTCTCTTATGAATAATTGTAAATAAAAATTAGATCCGTAGATTATTTTACTCTCGTTAAAATGTATGTTAATGATCTCTATTTGATTTAGCCGGGATAAAGCAGTATTACCTCTATTGTATTTTATGTCCGCTATATGTTCTTTACATCTGATATTGGATTTTCGTTGGGTTATACCTATATAATGATTTTTGATTCCTCCTTCCCTAATAAATGGAATCATATAAACCCCTGAGAGGTCATCTCTATTAATCGGATCAATTTTAGTATTTAAAAGCATCTTTAATTTCGGAGGCGGCTTCGCGATCAAACATAAGCCAAAATTTCTTAAATGATTTTGGTATTATTATGTATTATCAATTACCAATTTCACTGATCTTCAATAACCAAAGGCTGCCATTTTGTTTCCCATGCAAAACTAAAATTATTTAATTAAAATTTAATTAATGAATTAAAATTTGAAAAAACTGCATTAACATCAATTATCATCCGGTACAGGTTTTAAAAAAATTTATTTCAACTTGATAGGATAAATAATGAGTATTTTATTAACGATTGAGAATTTGAACAAGATAAATATTTAAATAAATATAGGAATAGTGTGAGCTAATAGTAGGAATTGAAAAAATAATAACAAAATACCTGAAGGCTAATTCCACAAAAAAGACTTTGCATTTTTAAATTATGAAAGTGAGGAAAATATGAACATTGGAGAGAAAGCCATTTAAAGTTTTATTTGTTTAGGTGATTGCTTTGAGTGTATTATCAAAATTTACAATGTTTCGCGATATAATTCTCGCGATATGTGGGTAAAAATGAGGGGGTCAAGTGTTTACAATTAAATAGACTTTTATTTAATATTTAAAAAAGAAAATAGGTTTATTGATCAATTTTGAGGTAAATAGTCCCCTTAAGTAAGTGAATAAAGTAAAATGTAATGGATGTAGGAAATGAAATCACACTTGTCATTTATTACATATTATTAATATTAGCTGATCATTTTAATTTTAACTCTTTCTTATAATATCCCATATATTATCACATATGTTTCACATTAATTATCACATATGTTTTATTTAATTTCACTCATTACCCGGCAAAATTATTACTGGACTTTAGAAGAAACATTCGAATTTCTCGCAGTAACCCAAAGCAACTCCATAGGTCAAGGGACAGGCTATTATTGTACATTAGTAAATATTCACTATAAAACATGTTTTTTTTTTTTTTTTTTTTTTTTTTGGTTGTTCGTTAAAGATAGAGTCTTTTATAGAGGGCAGATTTTTTGCTTAGTACACCCGAGGATTTACTCGTTAATAAGTTTCTTAGAATATATTATGATATGGGCAAAATATTTTTGACTAATTTCTCGTTAAAACACCGTTATCGCTATATCCGATGTCACTCAATCCTTATTCGGTTGCATCTATAAAAGTGTTAAAAAACATTTTGTCTGTTCAATTACGAGTTATGCACTGTGCAGCAGTTTTTGAAAAGAAAATTATCTGATTATAAATTCAATTGAACGAAAAAAAAAATTACCAGAGCTTTAATTTTAAGCCGATATGGGGGAATTCTCCCTTAAAATTTCGTTATACCAATCAAAATAATCTACCATCCCGCCCATCATACTTTAGCATTTTTTTTTAAATCTGATTCAATCGGAAAGGAGAAGGAATGGTATGATCACATAGAAATTAGAACTACAGAAACAGAAAGAAATCTCCTTTTCAAAGGCCCATAGCATTTGATGAAATTTTATTAATTTTTTGTTAAACTCTTTTAATGATATTTTATGATATGTTTATGTCACGATTTATTTAAATTTATTTCTAATTACATGAAGGTCTATGTCACCAAAATTGTTGCAATCCCAACCATTAAAAAGTTCCGGTAGTGAGACTTCATTCGTAGGAATAGGGTAACTTGACGTGAGATGCCGTGTTTTCCAAACATCGTATCACGTACATTTCATTTGAGCAGGTGCTGTAGGGAAACTCAGCTCAGTTGTTAGGAAGAGGGTTCCCTACTGATTACTTAAATTTTCGTTTGCGTTCTTTAAAAAAAAAATTAAGCGGTGCTTTTTTATTGCTATTTCATCTTCACACTTATGGCAGGTGTCCAAAATCTTTTACGTGACTTCCTTATTTGTCTTTACAAGTCTTTGTTTAAACACCAGAGAAATAAATCTGATGTTTTTAGAGAGAACTGGTACCATGCCTTTCTGCAAAGCATAAATGGTTTTTGCTTCTTCACGTCAGTGGGGAACTGGTGTCTTGCCCAATACTTTGGAGTGAGCCGTAGAAAATTGTTAAAATGTTTAAAAATAGGTATACTTAAGAATCATTATTATTTTTAATGAACGTAACCTTTAAAACGTAACCCTTTTTTTTTTCAAATATCAGTTTGTCCTTTTATTAAATTTCCAAAGTTTGTTACATTCCTATTTTTGTAATTTGCAAATATTAAGTAGTTTAACAACTTTAGTATGTCTAAAATATTACGGTTACTTTTATTCGCCCCATTATATTTTATACTGTCTTATAAAATTTATTGTTTGCATTGAAACTCCATAAGACATCTTACATCTAGATACTTGACCATCTAACCCACACCTTGGGGTAAGTTGCCAAAATGTAAGTGTTTACAAAAACAAAATTTTTGATTCTTTCTACACTACCTGCAAATGAAATAAGTTTTTAAATGATACATAAGAGTACAAAATTTAACGAGAAATCAATGAATAACAAATAAATACAACAAAAGATTTTTAAAACAATTAAGTCAAAAACGACAGCATCTTCACCCAATCTACCCTAAAAATTTTTGAAGTACCGTTTAACTTCTTAGAAGATAAATTCAAAGAGTATGTCGTTAAATTCTTTCAGAAAAATCTTGTACAAGTGGGTCTATTAATTTTTATAACTGAAATGTCTAAAACTTTCTCTAACTTTTAAGATTAGTGTTCTGTAAAAATTTTCGCAAACGTTGATTTGGTATTTTAAAAGATTTCACAGTATATGAAGTGTGTGTATTCAAATACTTCACATTTTTAGGATGACAGAGGAACCTCTTATTAGTGCTTCAAATAGCTAAATATTTTGAACTTTTAGAAATATTCGATAATGTTTTTGAAGATGCCTTAACAAAATATACGGTTTTGAAATCGAAAACATTAAGGCATTTTTAAATTAGCATGCAGGAAATAATGCAAAGGGCTTTTAAAGTAGAAAATGTTTCGCAAAAATAATGCATTTATCCATAACAAAAACTAGATAAGTATCAATGCATAGCATTAGTAAAAATGAATCAAAATTATGAAGAGTTACCAGTATAATGATTATCTTTCATTATGCTTTATGAGTTTTATTTTTGAATAACTTAAAAACTAAGTTCCTTTTATATTATTGGGAACACATTCGAAAGGTCCTATTGATATAATGTGCTTTAACACATATTTGTTTATGATAATCAAATCTGTATAAATTTTGAGTTGTTTACACAGATTACAAATTTAGTTGTATTTAATTGTTAAATGTATTTTATTAAAATAACAATTGCATATATCAGAAAAAATCATAATAAATTTAAATACCTTTACACAAAATATGTTTAAAATAGTCAAAACATTTGTGTTGAACCGCTGTTTTGTAAACGTTAAAAACATGTCCACAATCCGTTTCTACAAAACCACAGAAAGAAATTTGATTGATTAACCCTTAACAGTTAACTGTACACTAACAGTTTGGAATATTTGTTTATTTTCTGTTAGCGGAGAATTTTGTTTCCCAAAATGTCTGCAAAAACGGATTTTTTCTGAATTTGTTTTATAAATTTCATTTAAATATAAGTTTTTATTTAAAATAGTTTATCTTGAATATTATGTTTTATTTTCCATTAAACTCCCATTCACAGTTTGAAAGTCATTGATAGAAACGGATTTTTTCTGAAAATTTTTAGAGATTTCATTTAGTGATAATATTTTATTTAATAATGTATTATTTTGCATTAAAATTCCATTGATAGTGAGCAGTTTGGTTGTGGACTACTGTAGCATATGTCGTGTATAATTTATTTTAATTAAGCATATTTTGTGTTTCCAAGTCTTTGGATAGAGTTTATATAGTTTTCTGTTCCTCAGAACCAATTATGGGCCAGTAGCCCATGCCATTAGTGTAAAAGTGGCACGTTTACGGAGCAGAAAAAGTATAACATTGCTAATTTATCATACATATTGTAGTTAAAAGAAGAAAGTTAATAGCTGAAATAATTTAAACTTCAAAGTTATTTTTACTCTAATATAATTTTTTTTAAATTAATTTGTATTAGTTTTTCGCAGCAGCAAAAAAAAAAAAAAAAAAAAAAAAAAAAAAAAAAAAAAAAAAATCACTAAAAATTTATAATTTGGTTTCTCTGTGTTCTTAATTTAATAATTGAAAAATTTAACAGAATATTAGATAATTAAAATATTAAGTTGAAAACGTGCTGAAAAACATAATTTAAATCAAATTGAACACTAAGTTTACTGTAATTGGTTCCGCTGGAGATATAAATACAAATTCATCATTTCAAATGTTGGCGTTCTGTCGCTATTACACCCGTCAGGAAAAGAGCAAAAAAGGAAAGAAAATATGAAAGATTTTTATTTCCCTATGTTTAGTATATGAAACGGATTTAGTTTGCGTTATTAAAAGAATAATGTTTTCTTTAAACTTAAGCGATTTTACTAAATGTTTCAAAATATTTTATTGAAATTCTTAAATAATGCTGCTGTTGAATGGTTTATTACACTTTTGGTATAAAAGTGTTTTTAATCTAAAGGGAGAAATACATACTGCTCTGTCCCACCCTCACACACCCAAAAAATGTAATATTGCTGTTTTCTGAAATAACTCCAGAAAAAAGTTACAAAAATGAGAGAAGAAAAGTTTTAATTTTCCTCTTCCTAAGGAAGTAGACTTTCTGATATTAAAAATATAAAAGAGAATGTTTTTATGTTTTCAGGAAAGTACTTATTTCTTTATACAATTTCGAATGTTGTTTACTAAACTTCAAAAATGAAATAAAATAAACTCTTCTGCTTTGGAAATAAAAATGAACGTTCCCAAAGCTACGGAATTACTGTCTTTATATTTATACTTTTCTAGTTATTAACAAACAAGCGTTTGAAGAATGGAATCAATATATGGTATTGTTAATCAATATACAGGTCAATAGTATTTCACACATTTTATGATGGATTTCTTAAAAATCAAGTAATTAAGGTACGATCGTGACGGTTGGAAGAAAATGCTCTCCAAAATTGATATTTGGGATTCAGGTAATCGAAATTGATAAAACAGTTCCAAAAAATGTTAGTAGCTGGCGTAATAGCTTCAAAATGTCAATATAAAACCAAGATAAGCATTTTCTTATGAAATCAGCTACCATACTTTAATGAATGGAAAGAAAATGAGCATTGTTTGAATGTGATTCAAGACTCACAAAGCACACAAATTCAAATGTAGTAGAACAATGCTCGAAGTAAATTGTATATATCTGCTTATTTTGAATTTGTTAAGATTTGTTTTGCAGTTTTCAAGGTATAACGCCATCTATGAGTATTCTTTGGAAATATTTTTTTGTTTGTTTGTTTGATTTTGTTTTCGTGTTTAAACAAAAAATTTGGTCATGAGAAACATTTCCATCCAAACGTATTCTCGTGTATCCATAACTTAAATTTTCCTTATATTTGAAATTGTTTCAAGGTCTTTTGGCATACTCTATGATACTGAAAATTAAAAACATCTATTCTTTCGTTATTTCCTAAATATACACTTTTTTTAAGTAATATGTATCACAAAAGCTTTTCCTGTGATGTAAAATCTGTATAGAACTGATATTCAAAAGCAATGAATACAGGCTTGATTTATATGCTAACCTTCTGTTTAAAAATAATACGGTTGCACAAGCAATTGCTAATATAAATGTTTTCTCCAAGAAGTGAAATTAAAAGCTGTGGTGTACACTATTTTCAGTTATTAAAATTATCTGACAGTTATTCGATATATCGTCTGAATACACACCATATAGCTAAAAAATATTGACATATTTTTATAACTCTATATTTGCACAATAGCTTTCCAGCATCAATTGCAAAAGTAACGAAAGAGAAAAGAAAAGAAGTAAATTTCTCAAAATATTATTAATTTTTATGTTAATACGAAAGCCATTTTTATTTAATATAGATGGTCAGATTTTCCTCAGACTTCTTTGAAATTTAGAAATGTAGAAATACTAGCCAATTACAAGCTGGTGTTCCCATTTATTGTAGTGACATCAAAGTTTTTAGACACACACGTACCCGAACTCACGTGTATATCAACAGAGATGAGAAGAAGCACGAAAGGGAATGCTCGATTTTTAGATCAGACGTTTGGCTCTTGCTAAAAGTGAAAATTTCATTTATTAACAAATTAACACTAGAAGCGCCATAGCAATTTACTGGTACCAAATATATATATTTCATTTTTAACGAGAAATTCCGTTAAAAAAAGTTATATATATCATACAGAAATAAGTTAAATTAATAGGTTAAAAAACTTTAAATCAAGTTTCTGTTTTTTTTTTTTTTTTTTTTTTTTTTTTTATAAAACTTGAGTAAAACTTCTGTCTGTTCCAGTGCTAAAAAATACCTTGCCAGATTCTGTTTAGGAAACAAGAGTGTATTCTTTTTTTTATTAAAATGTTTTACTAAATTTAGATTTACCAGACTGAAAGAGAATCGAATTTTTATTGATGATATTTAAAGCGAAATAGTCTTTCTGATTCTGAAGCCGTGTCATGGTCAGTATTAGTAATATAAAGAATCCGTGTTATATCCTTTGTCTATACCCTCTTTCTGTTTGAAGTCCTTTTTCATAATTACTCTTAAACAGAGCTCATGTCTTTCTTCATATTTGTACAGTAGTCTTTTAAATGTATCAGTATTAAAATTTTTGTGGATTTTTGCCTATGGTTGTACATAAATATAACACTTGCTTTATTAAATAGGTTTCAAAGGACCTGAAATTAACGAAACGTTTTCATGCACAGATCATGTGGGATTAATAAATATTTCTATGTAAGACGAGGTATTTAAATTTAAAATTTAATCTTTAAAAATTTTTAAAAGGCCATCAACAATTCTCTTCTGAGTACTTTCGGTCTTGGATTATGATGACAGAAAATGTTTCGGCATAGAGCGTGCTTGGGGTTCCGAAAAAAAAAAAAAAACGAAACTCGCCTTTAACGTACATACTATGGTGCGGAGAGAGGTAGTAGAATTAATTCAAAAAGCAGATAAAATAATATAAATTCCACAATTCATTTTTGGTATATTGATATAAAGCTTAAAAAAGGAAATCTTGAAATCAGGAATAAATATTTTTTGATATACAATTTATAAATGGATTTCCGCCGTAATATTGCATTACGGTTTTAGAAAAACAATGTTTCCTTTTAAAAATAAAGTCATGCGGGTAAAGCGAAAGTTAATATCTTATTTGTTACATTCTTCCGAACTCTTATATTTACACTAGAAAAAAGTCAAAAAGAAAAGAAAAACACACACACAATTTTATTTCGATCTTTTGTTTTGAGAAAATTTACCTTGCGACATTAAAAAAAATATAAATTTATTTTAACAAATAACTACTTCAGTATTTTTAAAAATAATGTTGCAGTTCATTATATTTATTTAAAACGATACAAGAGATTTATATATTTAAAATTGAAATGAATCTGTAACTAATAAAAATTGCTGCGTTTTTAACAGATCGCGCTTATTTCTTTTCCACGAGCAGGTGCGTAACTTTTTTTTAAAGAGAGCAGTTAGGTTATTATAAATTTAATATTCTACATATAAGTTGATAGCGTTGGTTCCATATTAAATTAAATTAAATTAGGACTCATAGTAACTTCAAAACGTAGTAATAAAAAGTCAACTCTACCACACTTCTATGAAATCTTTTGGTTTACAAAATGAACTGTAGAATAGAGTAATACACGTCAAGTAAAAACGAAATGTTGCCATTATAGAAAAATAACTTAGCACAAAAATTGCAGCCACTCAGCTTTGAGAAAAACACATCATCGCAGACGATAAAATTAATTTCTAGCAACAGCAATAATAATCACGTTAAAAGAACATTTCCAAATCTGACTAATAAAAAGTGACTTTCATTTTAGGTTACAATTGTGTGATTTTTTTTTTCAGAAAATACGCATATGTTGTAAAATTTACCACGAGAAATTTTATTATTACATATACTTTCAGAAAAATTCCGCCGACAATTGCTATAAGAAAAGATCTTTCCAAACGAAAGATAAATCAATGCATGACTTAATCCTAAAAACATAAATTGTTTGTTTGAATTTATAAATTCATCATTCAAAAATACAGACAGTGTTGAAGAGTCAAAGAAAAAAAGATAAATAATAAGATGATAGTTATTTATCGTTCTTTTTCTTGCAAACATTGACTTTCATCGTTCTTCGCTTTTTGCTTATACAAATCTAAAACTAGGTTTGTTCAAAGAATTTTATAGATTATTTTGCCCCATTTTGCAAAAAAATATTCAACTGTGTTTTTCTTTTATTTTTTGCCTCGATTCTAGTTGTCAAACTGGCATTCCTTTCAAACCAACAAATGGCACATTTATCTAAAATTTCAAAAAGAAATAAACTATGAGAGTTTTCTTCCTGGGAACTTAAGTTATTATAAGAAAATGAAATTAATATGTACCTGAAAATCAAAAGCGCCTCAAGTTACTTTTATTTTATAGGTTTTTTCCGAAGAAGACAATTTTATATACATTTTCTAGAAGAACATTTTCTTTTCTCTAAACAAAATACTAAAGTTTTGCTACTAATATCTTATAATAGGTATCTCTTTCCATTGTATGCGCTTCGTTTTTTTTTATTTTTTATTTTTTTTTATTTATTTTTTTTTTTGTCCAAAGCTACCTAGTCCTTTGGAATTGCCAAGAAAGTTTGGAATTTGCTACGGTAGTGATGTTAAATCATATGAATTTTTGTTTTCAAAAAGTATTTTAATAATGCCATTTTAAGCACATCTAATACAACATATAATTCGCTATAAATTTTGAAAGCGTTTTGAAAATCACAAAAATAGTCTCGGGAAAATGAAAAGATTCCTGAAAAATACGAATTAAATATGGAGCTGTAATATGCCATTATTTTTTAATACAATGATTTCCCAGATAAAGTTAGAAAGTCGTGTTTCGAAAACGGAATTTACTTTATTTTTGTATTTTTTAATGCCGGGGTTTTCCAACAGTAGTTTGGAAAAAAAATCGAAATGAACAGAATTTTTCTTTTTCATTAACTTTTTTTTTTATTTTAGGATACTTAATTTATTTATGATACGAAGGAAATACAGTTTTCTATTAACTTCAGACATAAAAAAAAACAGGGAAATAAAAGAAAATAAAGAGAGAAAGAAAGAATAACTTTAAATTTTTTTTAAATTTTAACTTGTAAAATAAAATGTTTAAAATGAAACATTTTATATTGAAAAAGTAAATCAGTATTTAACTGCTACTCAGAAGAATAAGTCGCTTCTTTGATTTATATAACTTAATCTCCCTATATCCTCCTTAGACCCCGCGTTCATTTTATTGGACATTTTTATTTTTTATGCAAAATACTTAATTTCAGTTGGAACTTGTAAATAATTGTTGTCCATTATAATATATAGTCTAGTACTGCTATTTGTACGCCGAAATAATAAAAATATTACAGCTAAATATGTATTTTTATCATTTGAAAGAGGCAGGAAACTAGAGAAATATTCTTGAAAGTAAGCAGACGTTTTAACGCTAATTTTATATATATATTTTAAATATTTTGAAATTAATGCTACACACGTCTAATTTTGAATATTGTATCAATGAAATGACATCGCAGTTTAAGTAATCTAATGTATATTTTAGAGAATAAACAAAAAACAAAAATTAATGTCCATTCTATTGGACGTTGGGTCTTCATCAGTTGTTTTTATTCATATTAGACTCTTTTTGTATACTGAAGAGAGGCATTAGTTTTTACTTAATAATCAACACAGTAATGAAACAAATATTAGTTACAGAAGTGGATAATATATTTTCTTAAATAAGTAAAAAATAAAAAGTAAATATTATCCTAAAAATATATAATTTTACTGATAAAATGCTTGTTCTAAACCAGTACATTGTTAAATTTTTGATTTCAGTGATATATATATATATATTGCAGCATTTAGTAAATAAAGATATTTATAATTAAGCTTTTGTTATGTTTTATTCTTATTCATTGTAATTATTTTTGGTATTATTTTTCTGTTAGTATGCTATTTATAATTGAATTAATAAATTTAATCATATTTAATTAACAACAAAAATTTTAAAAATATATAATTAAAGATAAAATTATAAGATTATAAATAAACTCATATTGATTTCTTTTAAATTTCTTTTTGGATTTTACTTGCTAATTGTGATAGCTGTGCCCCTAATTATTATCATTATTGTAACAAATAAATGAATGGTGTTGAGAAGAGTTAAAAAACAAAAAAAAATGTTATTAAATTTTTGTATTAAAGTACCCTTTTTCTATCTGATGATGCAAAAATTGAATTTAATGTATATTTGGAAGTGACGTATAAGCTATTAAAACACACTTCTGATGTCAACAAACTTTGTAGTGAAAGAAATAGGAACTTGATGCTAAATATCTGGTTTTTGAAGCTATGTAGCGATCTTATCTTACTTGATAACTATAAAATAAATAAGGTTGTGTGCATGAAATGCAACTTGTATTTGTATATTCGTTTAACTATAAAAAATAATTGCAGGCTTTTTATATTATTTTACTGTTCGTATGCTGTTTATAAACAAATTTAGTTAATTTAATCGAACTTAAACAGAAATAAAGATTTAAAGAAAATATAACTGAAGATGATAATTTAAGATCATAAATAAACTGCATTTTATTTCTTTTTAACTTCCTTTTGGCATCCAAATTTTAATTGTGATAATCGTGCCACTAACTGTTTATAATTTTTTTTTTTATGAAAAAAACTTTTATTGGTGTGATAGATTTTTTTTATTCCCTTTTAAAAAACTATTTAAAAAGTCACTAAATTGATTTATGCTTTTTAACTACATTTCATTCAAAAAATACTTTTTCTACTTAAGCACGTTTATAATGAAGGAAAAATTTTAACAGAAATGAAAATTTAAAAGATATATAACTGAAGATAATAATTTAAGATTATAAATAAACTGTGTTTTATTTCTTTTTAATTTACTTTTGGCATCCAAATGTCAATTGTGATAACCGTGCCACCAACTATTCATAATTTCTTTTAGAAAAAAAAAACTTTTATTGATGTGATAGATTTATTTTTAATTCCTTTAAAAAGTCACTAAATTGATTTAAACTTTTCAAATAAATTTCATCCAAAAATAATTTTTCTCTTTAAAAAATTTTAACTGTGCAATATTTAAAGGTGATGTATGAGCGATAAAAACACATTTATAATGAAAGAAAACTTTGCAATAAAAAATTTTCATTCAGAATCATGTAATTCAATAATATGTTTTTTTACAGGACTATGACCCAATGTCCATTATATTGGACTAGCCAAAACGCTATACATTTTTTAGTTTTAAAAATAAAGGAATATATATGAATTTTTCTAGCTCCCATAAACAGCCTTAATCCTAAAAATAGTAAAATTTGTGCGAAAAATGCGAGCTTGGGTCTCAAGAGGTTAAAAGAATTCACGCTCAGTTTTAGAAGAGTAGCAGCGTTTTAAGGAATGGAAAATTCATTTTTATAGACTTCAGTAGTTTTTGAGTAATTTTTAAATTTATTAAAATTCTCGTATTTGGTATTTAAAGGAAAAAAAACAATATTATGCTAACAATAAATTATGTAAAAATTCAAATTTCAATTACAAGCAATTTAAATGCATTTTTGTATTTTATATGTTTTAAAAGTTTATACAATTTAATGCAGTTATAAGATGTACGCTTGAATACATTGATTATTTTAAACGCATTAAGCAAAACATTTCAAAACAAAATTTTATCGAGAATTTTTTTTTAGAATATCGATCAGAAAACATTCTGAAATATGTTTTCAGAGATGAGCTGCAACACTGGCACAGTCAAGGGAGGGTCGTCTCTCCTTAACTATTTTTTGCCGATGTATTATAATATCATGACCCCTTTTACTGTTTATCTTAATTGTATTCCATTTTTAAGTGCGTTCGTTATTATATAAATACGTAGCACCTATAGTCGTCTTTCAGTCCGTCTGTCCGTCTGTATATAACAACGCAAAAACTACCCCACCGAATCATTTGAAATTTAAAATATATAATTATAGCATAATTTTGTCAAGTCATTTCAAATTTAATGAAAATCTAATGCATAGTTTAATTACAGGGACAGTCAAAAAATTTCCCTTACATTACGGCCAATGGAAAAAAAAAATATTTCAAGTTCACTTTAATGATGTTACAGACTTCCGAATGGTCTGAAATTTTAAATATGTATTTGTTTCAAAATTTTGGGGAGCCATTTCAAATTTTATGAAAATCGGATGTATAGTTTAATTACGAGGACAGTCAAATTTTTTCCGTTACATTACGGCCAATGGGAAAAATTATTTCAAGGGCATTTTAATGATGTTACAGACTTCCGAATGGTCTGAAATTTTAAATATGTATTTGTTTTTGTGGAGTCATTTCATATTTTATGAAAATCGGATGTATAGTTTAATTACAGGGACAGTCAAAAGTTTTCCGTTATATTAAGGCCAATGGGAAATAAATATTTCAAGTGCATTTTAATGATGTGACAGACTTTCGAACAGAATAAAATTGATATTCACTTATGAAGTGCACTAAAATATACATTCTTACAATATGCGGTGCAAAAAATATTTATAAACTAGTTATAGTACGAACGCACCTCATTTGCACGTTTGACGAGCAATTTCCAACTTGTTTATTATATCATCTAAGGAAGGATAGTTTTATATACAGGTTCCGATTTGGGAGATTTTTGCTATTAATAATTAAACTTATTAATTAGTATTATTTTCATATTTAATATTTTTATAGGCCTGTATTATCATGAAATAAGATAAGTAAAGGGAAAAATGCAACTAATTAGGTAAAATTCTAAAAGTTTATTTAAATGAACCTCGAAATTTGAAATGACTGGATGATGATCCAGAAACAACCATCTTATTGTTACTCTACCGCGCACTACACTGCGCCAATGCACAGTGTATTTTGCTAGGATTGTGATTTTTGATAGTAACTACCATTATTAATAATATTTTTGAAACATAGAAAATACAAAAGCAATAATTGCAAAAAAAAAAAAAAAAAAAAAAAAAAAAAAGAAAAGAAAGAATATAAAAAAAGAAAGAAATATCAATATATTTAGATATTTAGTATTTTTGATTAATGCAATGTACTGAATAATAAATAAAAGTCTTAAATATTTAAGATAAATGTAAGTTTATACAATATGTACAGAATAAAATTGCTCAAACCTCCAGCAATGAATCCATAACCATAATAATGATAACCCACTGAGCAAATACTGCCCATAGTAAGATCCAATTGGAATTTATAGTATAATAAAGTCAATAAAAGGTATCAATATTCCAGAACCACAACAATGACAAAAACGTTACAAAGACTTCCCAAGCATAGTTCTAATTGACTTCTCAGTACAATGTTAATAAAACTATTATTATTAAAGCATAATGTTCATATAAAGTAGCAAAATAAACTAGCAAATTATTATAAACTACTGCTGATCTCTATTAATATCTAAATATAGTATATCATTACATCAATATAATAAAAACAATTTCTGAATAATTAATTTAAACTATTCAACAGATACAAAAGGTGAAACAATATCATACGAGTACAACAAGGAAATGAACTTAACAGTTAAAATAAAAAAAAATATATAATTGCGGATTTATTACGATATTAATTTTAAATTATGTTTCGATTTTCTACGTGTTACTTCGAGCAGATAATACTGCAGCTTTTAATGGAATTTCTTAAGAAATGGTATCAGATGACTTAGATATATATGTGTGTGTGTAAATTCTGATTAAAATCGTCTATATTTCATAACATTTGTTTTCATAACTGTTTATATCATTCCCAACAAATTGACCTTTTGGAACCCGAATTGGGCTAAGCTTTAAAAGGAAACGCTATATTGGAAATGTACCGAAATTAGTAATATTTTAAATCTTATATATAACAATATCTCGAAGTTATCTAGACGATAACATAATAATAACTCTTGAAAAGCTTCTTAATTAGACGTCACAACCTTATGTTTCTTCCGCCTTGGAAAAATTCCCTGCGTACGCAACTGAGCTTCATTGAATTATTTCATCACGATTTTCTAATAAGGCATTAGTAAAAATTGTTTCCACAAATATTAAAAAGTCTTTATCTGAAAGTAAAAGTTAATATTTTATAAAAGTACAGTCTGGGTTTGCCGACTATAGTCCGTAAAAAATGACAAAAAGAGGAAAAAAGACATATTTTCTATATCAAGAATTTAAAGGGAGTTTATTCTATGATATTTAGAGATCAAGATTTTCAATAATTTTAACAAAATCTTAAAAGTATTGTTTGAAAAATAATTTTCTTCGCTGTTTAAACACCATCGTTGTTTAAAGCTTTATTAAGGATTTGGTGTGACAAAGATTTACTTGCATTATCAAAAATGCATGTTACGAGACAAAAGTTCATATTTTATGGCAAAATCCATGTTTCTTGACAGAACTAATAAAAGAAAAAGAAAGTAAAAGAAAATGTTTAAACAGGAGAGAGGTAAACTTTTAATTTTTATTCTCCTTCCGGAGGTTGACAGATATCCCCAGTAATAAATATAGGAATGTATTCAATCTTGGAGTTTTTCGGGAAAGTATTCTTCCCAGAGTAGTAATTTTTCTCTTTATAAAAATATATATATAAATATATATATATATATATATATATATATATATATATATATATGCCAAAAAGATAAAATCCGTTTTTTCCTATCATAAATTAAAACGGGTACATCTCACTTTTGTACTTAGCGTTTTATATTCTTTTCTATTATATTAAAACAACATTTTTATAAGAAAAGTTAAATAGCTATGTAATCGAAACACAAAAGCATCAAGTTTCTTTTGAATTTACGTATGTTTTACCTGTAAAGAAAATGCCAGCCGTAGTTACTATAAGAAAGGAAACACAATTCCGTCTTTACCCGGGAAAGTAGAACCGATATATTACTCAAACTCAAAAATACTTAGTTTTTATTTAGTTTCTGTATATTCCATGTTAAACAAAATGCAGGCACAGCGTTTTAATAAAAGGTACCACCATAGAACAGATTATTAAGATTGTTTGTTCTCTAAAAGTTTAATGACGCAAAAATTTTACCCTTTCGTATTTATTTCAATTTGAAAAAGTTTCTTTAAATTTTAGAGAATTTCTTTTCGACCTCAGGTATTTTAACATCATATTTGTAATATTACACGTCCTTAATTATAAAAATAATATCTTAAATAGTTATTTCAAGAAAACTTGTAAACACAAAGTATTTCTAATTTTAAAATATAATGTAATCGAGTATTTTTTTTTAAACAATTGTACATTTAAGTATAATAAAACATTAAGAGTAAAAATTTATGTCTACATCAGTGTTTTCTTTTAAATAAATGCTTTGAAATATTTTATTGAATTTTCAAATAAAAAACTGAAGAAGATCATTATTATTATTATTATTATTATTATTATTATTATTATTATTATTATTATTATTATTATACAGAAGAAAGGAATCTGTGTAACTCAAAGTCTGGAGTGTAACCTTTTCTTTTAATTCCAATATCGTCTTTATTTCTAAAATTCCAATAAAAACTTCTAAAAGACTTTTTACTTCATAATTTTAAATCAATATAAAACTGATACTGAAAATATGCGAGATTTTTTCAAAATTTAGTGCAGTGTTTCTTACATAGATAGCCGTCCTCACAATTTCTGTAATATTTTTTTTACTGAAAAATCAAGTTTAATTCTATAAACTGTTTCTTTTAATGAGAAATCAATGTAAAACTGAATGTCAAAACGCTTGAGCCTTTGTCTAATTTTATTGAAGTGATTCTTACAGAGGTAGTTATCCTTACAATTTCGCTAAGAAATTTTTTACTTGAAAATCAAATTTACTTCTTTAATACTTTTACTTTTTAATGTGAAATCAGTGTAAAACTGAAATACAAAAACTTTGTGTGTTTGTCTAATTTTAGTGGAGTGTTGCTTACAGAGATAAGTGTTCTCACAATTTCCGTAAGGAAAATTTTAGTTAAAATTTAATTCTATAAGACTATATCTTGTTAATGTGAAATAAATGCTAAAGTTAATCACAAAATTTTTGAATGTTTGTCTAATTTAATTTCAGTGTTTCTTACAGTGATAGCTGCCCTCATAATTTTCGCAATGAACTATTTACATGAAAATTAAATTTAAAGGTTGTCTGTTTTGCTAAAAAAAAATATTAAACTGGAATTGTTTCTTTTCGTATGCATTGAACTTTATAGATGTTTGTTTAATAGTTTGAATTTTTCCTCTTTTGCTTCAGACTTTTTTCTAACAAGGTGACGGTGAATTTTGAAATCGGCTCAAATAGACCAAAAATACGAAATATTATTTTTTGGTTGTATTGTCATACACTTGACAAATAGTCTTTTTTTCTTATTTGTCAATAGTAAGGAATGAATCTGACAAATCCTAATCTATTGCAAACGCATTTTGTTTTCAAAAAAAAAAAAATATCGCAGCCTCTACATCTTTAAATATCATCATACGTTTTAATTTTTTTCTCAAAATTCACAACAAGGCTATTTGACAATCTTGAAACATGTTAAAAAAACTCTGAATTATTTTTTTAACCTTGATTTATTAATTTCCGCAAACTATACGAAGGGGCATAATTTTTTGCCAGCACTAGTCAAAGTCCACATTAAAGGATATAAATAAATTATTAATTGTAACAAAGGATGTAAAAGGATGGTGTAAAAAAATCCCTTTTGCCAAAAAAATGGAAATTAAATACGTGGCAAACTGTAAATATGCTACCAATTTAATTCTAAAACGAACAACTTATTTTAAGTTAGTAATTTTAGTTAAAATGCAAGTTAGTGACAACTTATTAACACAAAAGAAACAATTACTGTGGAAAATATGCAAAAGAATTTCTGAGCTTACAATTTAACTTTAAATAAGTTCTCACTTTTCTTTGCTACACTTAAAAAAGGATCTTTTTTACGCCATTATTTTCAAGTTTTATCACACTTTTATTCTACTTTGTTTATCACACCTGTTATATCACACTTTTATTGGCAATATGAGGAAACAGCCATTAACAGACTTTGAACCTCTTCCTTTGTATAGAAAGTTTTATTTCTCATAATCACCATCAATGATAATTTCTTGATCTCTCAATAGCCAATTTTCATCAAAGTTTCTTTAGAACAAATAACCTACAAAGCAGTTTCGATTTTGTTCGATCAGTTTGTAAAAACATTGACCTCCTAATCTTTTTTAGTCCATTAATTTCCAGTTTTGCGATATACTTGAAAATTCTACCTTTCATATCCCGTTTTGATTGGTAATATCATCGAACAGCCTTTAACAGATTTTGAACCTCTCACATTGTATAGAAAGTTTTATTTCTCATAATCACCATCAATCATAATTTCTTGATCTCTCAATAGCCATTTTTCATCAAAGTTTCTTTAGAACAAATACTGTACAAAGCAGTTTCGATTTTGTTCGATCAGTTTGTAAAAACATTGACCTCGCAATCTTTTTTAGTCCATTAATTTCCAGTTTTGCGATATACTTGGAAATTCTACCTTTCATATATCGTTTTGATTGGTAATATCATCGAACCGCCTTTAGTAGATTTTGAACCTCTCACATTACATAGAATGTTTTATTACTCATAATCACCACCAATGATAATTTCCTGATCTCTCAGTAGACAATTTTCATCAACGTCTCTTTTGAACAAATAAACTACAAAAGCAGTTTCGATTTTGTTTGGTCATTTTGTGAAAAAATTGATCGCAAATCCGTTGAGTAATATTAAATACCTTTAATATTAATTAGAAATAGAAAATGATGGAAAAACGAAATTGTCCTCGTTATTCGTTTTCCATTTCTTCATTTTAACTGCATATCTAATACTATGTATTTGCCATATTTAAGGCCACATTTCAACATTACATAACATGTATATGATATACATTCTTTTGGCCATAACAAGCCACTGGAAATGAAACTACCATTGATAATATCGTTTATTGCAAAAAGCTGCTAATTTGATGTTATGTATTTAATAAATGTATACTATATTACTGTTTAGTTTCCCTTTACACGTTTTATCATTTTTAACAATGTCATGTATTTATTAAATGTTCATTAAATTACCATTTTGATTACGATTGGCAATCGACAATAACAAACAAAATTGGTAATGGCAATCATTCTTGGCGATATGTCTACCTGTACCTGATAATACGTAAGTACCTTGTTTTTCTTTTAAATAACTGACAATGGAATTAAAATATGGACGCACAAATATTTTAATAAAATTCTTTTAAGAAATAAAACGTAAAAAAAAATTGAATAACTTGGAACATTTTAATTTCTTCTTTTAAAGTATTAATTATCCGAAAAATTAAATTATACACAATATCCAATTAAAAAAAAAGTATAAAATTACTGGTACACAAAATTCTTTGAAGAAATTCTTATTGGAATAACATAAATAGCAAAAAATAGTTTCTAACGTTTCCGTTCAATTAATTATATATCACATTGCTTTCTTTAATGTTTCTAATATTGTTTATTTCTCCTTTTAAAAACTCAAATATTTAAAATTAATTTTTAAGCTTATTATGTTATTTATAAATGTAACTAAGCATTAGTAAGACATTGCTTTTATAACCTCTTTGAAACATTTTTCAAATAATATTTCCAAATACTTTTTTCACTTTTATCATGAATAGATAAAGGGCAAAACTTTTAAAACTTAAAAACTTAAAACTTAAAAAAATTCAATTGCAAAATAAATATTTAAATGAAAATAAAAAGCATGAATTTAAAAGAATTTACTTTTTGGAAAGGGAAATCAATGTATTACTAAAGCAGAAAATCTTCGAATGATTGTTTAACTTTTATATGTTACTTGTTAAAAAGAAATATTTAGATTACTTACTAAAAGAATATTTTCTTTTTTGAAAACAGAACTTTAAAAATTTTGCTGTTTTACTAAAACTTAAAAAAAAATATATTTCACTTAGAAATATTTCTTTCGAACACATTTCAATTAAAAAGAGTTGCTTAATATTTCAAAATTATATGTATTTTAGAAATTTTTACATTTGTCTGGTAGTTTTAAAATGAATTTTATGATAAAAATTATATTTTAAAATTTAAATTAATTTTAATTCAGAGAGTTTTGGTTAGTATTTCTATAAAATTATTTTTTATTTTATTTAACGCATTAATGTAATTAGATCCAAAAATGTGTATTCAATAATTAATAGTAAGAGGAAAGTTTCAAATCATTAATATTTAAATAATAATTATGTATATTTAAAAAATTAAAATTAAATAAAATTTAATACACTCTTATGAATAAACATCAATGATAAATTATAAACAAATCTGTCTTTTTATTTTAAAGATTCAATCACTACATTTAAGCGCTTTTAATTATTAAATGTCATTTAATTTAATCTGAAAACTTTCATATACTTAAAAAATATACTGAAATACAAATAATAAACAAATATTTATGTTATATTGATTTTCCTTTGTAAGTATTTTTAATGTAATTCCAATTTTTCGCTATTATAAATTAGTGATTTGTTAAATACGCCAATAATACAAACTTTGGATTTCCTAACAATTTCAAGATTTATTTAAAACAGAAATACCTCAAAACAAACAAAAGGCTGAAATAAAACGAAATCCCGTTATGAAAAAATAATAAAGAACAACCATTAGCAGTGATAAAGGTTTTAATATTTAATTAATAAATTTCCCTAAAAACGGTATAAGATATAATTTTTAATATGTAAAATAATGTGATATTTTAAGATAAGATAAGAGTTTTGGATCAATTGTAATTTTTTTGACTATTTATTCTTGTTGTTCTTTCACTAATATTAATTATCACTAAGTCCGTGGATGTTGACAGAACAAACAGTTTATTAAGCGAAAACACTGCACAAACACATAACAATTAATATAAAGATAAATTTCTCACACAGAATACTTTTTCATAATAACTTCACACAGAATATTTTTTTACGTCTACACTCTTCTATCGTTCGCACGCAGACTGAGTGCGCCAGGGGAAAAGACTGGCAGTGCGCAGATATAATGCGCATAAAAAATGTTCGCTCGCCTTTAAACTCAACACACCCCTCCTGCGAGAGATACATTTTTTTTTCTTTAAACAATTCCAAAAAACACATATACACATACATACAAAAATTACACACAAATTACATACAATAATTACACATATCATAATAGTGAAATACTTTCCATAGAATATAACAACTTATCTTCATTTACACCTTTAGTAAGGAAATCAGAAATAATATGTTCACTTTGAACATATTCCAATGAAATAATACCTTCTGACAATAAATCCCTGACAAAATGAAATCTTAAATTCATGTGCCTAGATTTATTTGAGGATTTTGTACATTTAATCCACTGTATTGCTGCTTGGCTATCAGTGCTTAAAATTATGGCATCTTTTATAAATTGGTTACAATTTAACTCAGACAATAAGTTTACAGTCCATATTATATCCTTACACATTTCTGAAATAGAAAATAATTCTGCTTCACATGTAGAAAGACTAACACTTTTTTGTTTACGACATTTCCAAGATACTAATGACTTTCCTAACAATACAACTCCCCCTGAAAAAGACCTTCCATTTTCTCCATTTCCCCAACTAGCATCTGAACTACTATTTAAATACCCAAATTCGTTGCTGTAAAATAATTTTTTGTCTTTTGTACCTTTTAAATACCTTAATACTCTTTTAGCCAAAATGTAATGCCTTTTCTCTGGTTTGTGATTAAATTGAGACAAATAAGTTGTGACAAATGATATATCAGGACGTGTTCTATTGGCTAAATATAAAAGTTCACCAATAATTTCCTGATACATAGTTATGTCAAACAATTCATTTGTTGGAGGAAAACTTTTATCTTCACCTTTAACAATAGGTGTTTTCACAGATTTGCAATTTTCTAAATTATGTTTTACCAACAATGACTCAATATATTCCACTTGTGACAAACTTATACCTTTTTCATGTTTTTCAATTTCTATACCTAAAAATTTAGAATTCTTATTTTCGTACAATTCGAATACATTTTTAATTTTAGAAACAATATTTTCATACATTATTTGATTATTACAAAATATAGCTAAATCGTCTACATACATACATAATATAAAAATGTTATCATTTTCAACTTTAATGAATACACAGTTATCAGAAGCTAATTGATTTAATCCAATATTACCAAGTTCCTCTTTTATTTTTAAATACCAATTTCTACCCGATTGGGGTAATCCATAAATACTCTTTTTCAGTTTACAAACTTTATTAACCCCTATCAGTTTTTCATATCCAGGTGGTGGTGACATATATAAAGTTTCTTCCAAATCACTGTATAAATATGCTGTTTTTACATCAAAAAACTTAACAATCAAATTTAATTTAGCTGCAAGCGCAATTAGTAATCTAAATGACTCAATATTTACAACAGGTGAATACGATTCAGTATAATCTTTGTTTTTTATTTGATTAAATCCAGCTGCCACTAATCTGGCTTTATATTTTATTTCCTTACTGTCGCCCTCTTTTAAAGCATAGACCCATTTACTTTTAATCAATTTCGTTTTTTCTGGCATATCAACGATTTCCCAAACATTATGCTTAATTAAAGAATCCAATTCATTTTTCATAGCTATTTCCCAATCATGTGAATTCACACTATTTATTGCCTCTAAATAATTGCTCGGGACATTATCAGTTAAATTAGCTGACGAATATTTACTTTTCAATCTTTCTGACCTTCGAACTTCAGTCATATTTTCACTTCGGTCTTTTATTTTGTTGTTTCGATTCCTTTTCTCCGCGCCTTCATGTCTAGCTGGAGACAAATTAAGTTTTGTTAATGGGGTTGCGCAACCGTTTTTTATTTCGCTTGTGTCAGAAATTTCTAAATTGAGAGATTTATTCTTTTGATTTTCACGAATTTCATTCTCTTCCGGAAAATTTTTATTTATTAGCGGTTCAATATCCCAACACTCTGAAAATTTACTTAATCCAAAATATTTACTTCCTTTTACAGTTTCATTGAACTTAACAGAACTTTCCTCAATCACTTTCTTATTTTTTACATCATAAATACGATATCCCCTCCTATTTCTAGCATATCCTAACATAATTCCACTTCTTCCTGGTACATCGAATTTATTTCTCATTGTTTTAGGAATATGAAAATAAGCTAAACAACCAAATTTTCTTACATAATTTAAATTGGGCTTTTTACCTGTCCAAATTTCTAAGGGGATTTTTTCTTTTCCTTTACGGGGGTTATATTAGATACCTGTGTACTGCAATTGATAGCTTCTGCCCAGAATTTGGTGGGAAGTTCGCTTTCATATAACAAAGACCTAGCCCTTTCTAATAGAACTCTATTCGCCCTTTCTGCCTTTCCATTGCTTTCGCTGTTATATGGGACAGTTTTTTCGTGAAAAATACCTGCATTAGCAAGATAATTGTCAAATTCCGTATTTACGAATTCGAGCTCATTGTCACTTCTCACTTTTTTAATTCTTTTACCCATAAGATTTTCATATTTAGCTTTAAATTTATAAAATACATCAAATGCTTCATTTTTACTTTTGAGGAAATAAGTAAAATACATTCCAGAAAAATCATCCACTAATATCATAAAATATTTTGCCCCACCAAGTGATTCAGGCTGTATCGGGCCACATAAATCCAAATGAAACAACTGCATAATATCAGAACTTTGGTCAATATCAATATTCGGATGACTTTTCCTGGTTATATTTCTTATGTCACATGTATCACACTTAAAATCAGACACATTTACATCTTTAAGATCAATATACTCTTTCATTTTTAACATATATTTTGAATTTAAATGACACAATCTGTTATGCCACAGTTCATAATTACTAGCACTCTTATCAGTAAAATTACACTCAGAATTATAGGCAGGTTGAAGTTTAATCTCTAATCGATTATCATTTTTAAATGCTTTAGTTAGAAATTTATTATATTTGTCAAAAATTAGCACACAGTTATTTTCAGAAATAATTCTACAACCCTTATCCATTAAAGCAGTAACAGATAATAAATTATATCTCAAATCTGGTACAAACTAACATTGTTTATTGTTAAATGTATAGAATCATTTTTACTTACCGTATCACATGATACCGTACCTGTACCCTTCGAAATTATTTTGGAATTTTTACCTGCTTGATAGATATCCTTTTCTTCAGGAATTAGATTCCTGAACCATATTTTATCTTTACACATATGCGAGCTAGCCCCGCTGTCTAATAACCATATTTTATCACATAGTTCACATTGTTCCGATGAAACAGTCAGTACCGAATTGTTTCTGTCCTTAACTGGATAATTTAGATCGTGGTGCGTTTTTCTTCTTTGTCGATTTCCATTGGACCTGTCATTTCTTGAAATACTATTCCTGTAAAAACAATCCTTGGCTATGTGATTTGGACGTCTGCAAATGCAACAAAGTCTCGGACTTTTGTTTTTCCTGGAGTAGAACACTTCAGCGGCGGTCCCTGCAGAACGAGCGGTATTCGTCAGTTCTTCTTCCCGAAGAATTTCTAGTACTTCATCCATACTTTTCTCACGTTGAGTCTTTAATGTATCTCCCACTTTCGAGAACTTTCCTTTCAGACCTCGTACCGTGTAGAATACAAGTTCTCTATCTGTTATAGCCAATCCAAGTGTTTGACATTTTGTTGAGATGCCTCGAGCTCTGGCTATGTAGTCATTTGCAGATTCATTTGATTTTATTTCTAGATTCTTTAACTCATTGCCGGCATCTATTCTTCTATCTTCTGCTTGACCGGTAAAAGTCGATCTTATTTTTTCCCATAATAATTTCGCATTTTCTTCTGCTGCAAACTGTAGCACCTGTTCATCAGACAATGACAGCTTTATATATGCGACGGCATCGCTATTTTTTTGGTCCCATTCGGTGGAATCCTTTTCACTCAGTCCTTCTAATTTTACTTCGGATATGAAAGTATCCAACCTTTTAAGGCTTAAAGCAGCTTTAATTTTTAGGCTCCATATAAAATAATTAGTTCCGTTTAATTCGGGGACGTTTAACTTGTCCATGGTTTCTTTTAACAAAACTAATTTCGATTTAGAATATCAACCGCGAACTGCTACCATTTTGTTGTTCTTTCACTAATATTAATTATCACTAAGTCCGTGGATGTTGACAGAACAAACAGTTTATTAAGCGAAAACACTGCACAAACACATAACAATTAATTTAAAGATAAATTTCTCACACAGAATACTTTTTCATAATAACTTCACACAGAATATTTTTTTACGTCTACACTCTTCTATCGTTCGCACGCAGACTGAGTGCGCCAGGGGAAAAGACTGGCAGTGCGCAGATATAATGCGCATAAAAAATGTTCGCTCGCCTTTAAACCCAACAATTCTTTTAATCGTAAACTAAGTTTTGAGTTATTTTGCAATTTATTCCTAAAGTTTTAAATTGTACTTATTTCATAAACGTAATAAATTTATCCAATCGTTGTATTTATGACACAACCGATTTATTTAAATTTTTTTATCGACATTAAATTGAAAATATATTACTGAACTGTCCGGAGATTTCTGAGTATTTTTCATAAATGTAAATTTTATATGAATACACTTTTGGACATTAACTGAAGTCAGAAAAAATATTTTACTTTAACACTTATCCAGATCGGTGCAGTTAAAGTTTGTAATGTGGATGGTGAAATAACTGCATTTTGGGCATATGAAATTATTATATTTGAAAGTGGTCAAGAAATTGCTGAAAATTTTAGAAACGTTTGGGTTCCCTAAAATCAATACATAAATGTTTATAAAGTATATTGTCTTATAAAAATCAATATTCAGAATTTCTATTAAGGGGTCTCAGACTCTTAAAATTGGAAAAATCGAAAAAAAAAAGACTATTTTCAACATATAATATCTCAAAATGTAATTGATTTTAAGGGAATATTTTATATTGTGGATGAAAGATATAAGTATGTTCTTTCATTTCATGTATTTAAAAAATTACAAGATGCAGAATTAGAATTTACAGTGGGCTCCAAAATGTCAGACATTTGAAGAGCGGAAAATCGGCATAACAGATTATGCGCACGATTACAAAATAAATTTTGCAAGTAGAAGGAAAATTTTGGGTCTTACTTATGCTTCATATAGTAATAATTACTCTGAATCTAAATAAATTTGTATTTAAATCATTTTTCTATTTTTAATACAAAGTTGTATTTACTTAATGCAAAATTTAGAAATTTTCAACAGTATAATCACCTATAAAGAATATATTTCTGAACAATAAGAAGGAAAATTTAGGTTCAGATTATACAGACTAACATGAAACATATGTTTTGAAATTTCATGAAAAAAAATTCAGAAATTTTTTAGATATCGTGCGCGTTATGCCCAAAAACGTCATTTGGAGAAAATTGACTTCAAAGTTTCTGAAACGCCGCCGCTTCAGCTATTGAGCGTGTATAATTCTAAAAGACATAACTTCTGTTCTAATAGGAATTTCAAGGAAACATTTATACCAAAATGTTCAGAAAAGTCAGTAGTTTAATATCTAACAAAATTAAAATTTCGAAAATTTTAAAGCTTTAAGAGTCCTGAAACCCCTTAACTATACTACCTTTCTTGAGTCAGTAGAGAAATTAAATTTACCCTCTTCAGACCCGGCAATTAAATCATGCTACAAATAGTTATTCATTGTTTTTTCACAAGCTAATTGACATCATAGTTCGCATAAAAAAAGAAATTTTCTGAAATTGATCCTTATCAGACAAGTAATTTTAGTTCAAGTTTAAGGATCTAATATTTTATAACCCCCTTAAATTGTCAGTTTATTTATAGATAACCCAGCTTCGCACAATCACAAATTTAAAGGCTTTATGATATGCAAATCCTCAAAAATTTGCATTCTAAGGGATTTAAGTTAAATACTTAAATAATTAAATTCCCCAATTTCTTTGCCATAGTGTCTTGAAGGCATGATGTCTTGAAGGCATTTTGTAATCTCAGATGAAATGAGCATAGATGTTGCCATTTATCGGTTTGCTTTTAAAACAAAAGACATTCAGCTATTAAGAAGTGAAGTCTACGTGTATTAAAAAAATCAAACAGTTTAGTTTTTAGGATAAATAGAATAGAGGTCCACATATGTGGAACCAGGCAGCGAAGAGGTAAAAGTATTAATAAATCCTTATATAAAAAGAAAAAGAAATTAAATACTTATTATTAGTATTATTTAACATTCTTTGCAACGGTTTAGGTTTTGTATACACGCTATTTCTTTTGATGTGACTAATGAGATTGATCTAACATTTCATATTCATGATATTTCTAGCTTATTTTTTTTATGAATTAAAGAATTATTCTTCCGGAATGTAAGAACGCGTAATAAAATATTTAATGGAATTGCCGCTTATTATTTACACAAAAATACAACCTCATAAACATATTTCATAATGTTTTTTATGTATACAAACTATTTTTTACTATGAAAAAAGAAAACTGTTCAGAAAATATGTAAGAGTAACTGTCAGTATCAGGGATAAATAATGGTATAAAAACAAAAATCGCTCAAATTCGCTTTAAGAAATAACGTATAATAGAATGATTAAATATTCTATTATCATCACTAAAATCCAAAAGTTGTTTTATTCATTTAAAGCATGTATCAAGATATTTGGATTTACACATGTAATCTTTTTATTAAAATTATATATAAAAAAAATAATAACAAATAAAGATAAAAAAAAGACTTTCGGACTGAGATTATATAAATCTATTTATTTTTGTCTGGAAATTAAAAAATCTATAAATTATACAAAATATCTTTGATAGTATTTATTATATTTGTGAAATATTAAACGTATATACTTAATAATTGGTTTTATAGTAGCCAAATTATACAAATTGATTCTAAAATATATTGCAAAATTGAATCCAAACCTACGGAAAAAAAATCACATCAGAACATAAGGTCTCCAATTCCTGTATATGGTAAATTATGTAGCGTACATATTTCAAGGTTGAACCTAAATCGGCGTTCAGTACTTCAATTATATTAAATCCATTCTATGGAGGTTTTAAGATTTTCTTGCTTAGTCACAGATGTAATGACCATCACCATTGGTGCAAAAAATACGCATTAATTTGGTCAGTGAACGGAACATACTGTCATTTACATTCCGAAGTAATTACCATCTAGTTAGAAATAGTTTGCCTATGAATGGTAGTCATGTTCCGCATTCATCATCATGTCATCGCATTTTTTACAAAAAATTGTAACTTTCTCTAAAAAATTACAAAAATATTTTCTTCAATGTTATTGTTATTAAGGAATACTCACATTCAGCCTTGAGAAACAACCCAAATTAACTTTAGATAAAAATAAAATACTGTATGTTCTTATGTATTTTTTAAAATCATTTGCTTACGACCGCTTTGTCCTGTTATTTTTATTAGATAATATAGAATCTCTCTACATACTTTATGCAAAAAGTTACTTTATGAATGTAATCTCATATATATTTCTATTAATTAACGGAACATTCAAGCAGAAAATTTAATTATGATGGAAGCACTAATTTGAGGCTGAAAGTTCTGTGTGTACAAAGGAAATGAATTTTCAAGTATAGAAACTGTGAGAGAGAACTAATGATAAGTCTTCCATTATTTTAAACATGATACAGAAAATATATTTATCTATCAATATATTTCAGAAAAAATGTAATATGTATGATGTTTCTTTAGGTACTTTGTTTTCACAACTTCTTAAATAGTCTGCCTATATAAGTAGTTTAAATTTGAATATTTAATGCCTCAAAATAATAATAAAAAAATTAAAAATTTTAAAGTAATTGCACCAATGGACAGTGAATTCTATCATATACTTCCCATCTACATCTATTGATCATATACAGGGCTGCAAAAATATATTAAGTACATTTCCGTTTAATGGCGGAAATTGCTCAATGGAAATTTTTAACTGTACTATGAGTTTAATTTAAACAATCTGTAAATATCGATTAACTCAAAGCACGATTATAATTTATAACCGAGGCTCACAATGTAATGTCTAAAATTAGACTATATTGTATTTAATATTTGACTGTGTGTCAATACCTTAATTCCCTTAAAGAAGCATCGTGCCTTATGTAATGTAAATGTATTTAGTCCATGTTAATGTCTGCTGTCAAAATTATAGAAGTCAAGAAAATTATTACTTACATCCAATATTTGATTTTATGTTAATAACTTAATGTTCTCATTTAAGAATTGTATGTAAATTAGTATGCAGTATTGTCTTAAATACCTTTCATTCGTGAAAGTGTTAATTTGGTTGCAAAATGTCTTTATAAGTTATTAACTGATATATCATAGGGTAATTCTGGGATAGATGGCCTCAGAGGAGAGATGATTAGTCTACATATTTACAAAACTATACCATAGATTACAGCATAAACTTTGCTCGTAAGAAGAAGTTGAACGTGTTCATTCAATGCACTGTAAAAAAAAAAAAAAATACGACCAGTTTTCCTGTAGGAATCGGAAAAATAGTCACCCTTATCGTACCGAAAAAATTTCCGACACAGCTCGGAATAAAATCCGTAAAATCGGAATAACATCCGTAAAATACCGTTTTATTGACTATTTCCTGTTTTTTACAGATTTTATTCCGAACTGGGTCGGAAATTTTTCCGGTACGATAAGGGCAACTATTTTTCCGATTCCTACAGGAAAACTGGTCGGATTTTTTTACAGTGTGCGATGTGCAGCTGTGTTTTTCAATTATAAAAAGAAAGTGTAATTTTAATGTTTATTTAATTTAGTTGTTGGATATTTTTGTTGAGTTAGGTATCTGAATGTTTTGCAGTACCTATGTTACATTTTTGTTAATACAAGGACTTTTAAGGCACGTATATAATCCACACTGTAAAAAAAAAAATACTGCCAGTTTTCCGGTAGGAATCGAAAAAATAGTAGCCCTTATCGTACCGGAATATAATATCGTTCCGACCCAGCTTGAAATAAAATCCGTAAAAATAAGGAAATAGTCAGTAAAACGGTATTTTACGGGTTTTATTCCGATTTTACGGATTTTATTCCGAGATGGGTTGTAAATTATTCCGGTACGATAGGGGCAACAGTTTTTCCGTTCCCTACCGGAAAACTGGCATTTTTTTTTTTTTTTTTTTTTTTTTTTTTTTTTTTACAGTGCAATCTTTACTTTAAAGTCTAAAATAAAGACTACAATGGCGAAGTGATGCTTTAAATTGGGTGGCAATCTGTCCATCAATTTTAGCATCGATGGCCACATCAAATTGAGGAGAGATGGCCACCTTTAATCAGTTTCAAAATTATACGGAGTGAGGATTTTAACAAAATATAATTATTTTTTTTTAAATTAGATACTTTTTATGTTAATAATTATATTAATTGATATAATTATTTAGATTTTAACTAATATAAACAGTAATAATAAAATAGGGCCAAACGATGTATTTTTGTTTCAGAAAAAATTAAAAAACTTCGGAAACGTTCATTCCAGAAACAGATAAATATGATAAATAAACTTAAAACCGTGAAAAATCTAAAATAAATGCGAGAAAAGAACAAAGACATGACACTTCCATTAGCGAGCAAGATGAATAACATTTGAAATTATTAGATTCTACAGATTCCGAAGGAATAGAATTAGATGAGGATTACTGTATTGGTTGTGGTGAAGAATATACTACCACAACCAAAAAGCATTACTGCATACAATGCATAAGGTGACAGAAGTGGTTCTATGAAACGTGTACAAACCATTAAGATCTTTGCCGAAAATATGGTAAAATTTTACGAAAAGAGAAGGATTGAAATTATACTTCAAATTTTGTTTATTCAAATTTTATTCACTGCTTTTCCGTGATATAATTGCATCTTCACAATTTTCTATGTATGTTTCATGATTAAGTACATGAAATGTGTTATTTTTTGCTATTTTAACTTCATTTTTCAATTCCTACTATTAGCTCACACTCTCCCTATATTTATTTATATATTTATGTTGTACAAATTTTCAATCGTTAATAAAATACTCATTATTCATCCTATCATGTTGAAATATTTTTTTTACACTTGTACTGGATGACAATTGATGTTAATAAAGTTTTTTCAAATATTAATTAATTTATTAAATTTTAATTAATTAATTTTAGTTTTGCATGGGAAACAAAATGGCCGCCATTGGTTATTGAATTTCATTGAAAGTATTTTCAATAAGGGTTAACATAGGGGGGGGGGACCCTGTTCTGTCGCCAAATACCGCTAAGTTTGTCGCCAACTTGGCGATATATCGCCAAATTTTGTGGCCAAAATGAGTCGCCAAAAGTGACGCCAACTTGGCGATATCTGTAATATTTCGCCAAATTCCCATAGAGTTCCATTGTAAAGCTACTTGCTTATAGAAAATCAACAAATTGAGATATTTTAATGCAACAAAAACTCATATTAGCTTGATTATATTAAATTTTTCTTTGATGGCCTAAGTAGGAATTGACTTGAAAAACAAAATTTTTATATTACTTGTTTATTTCTTGTATTGGATGGCCATCTCTCCTCGGCGTGAAGGAGAGATGGTCATCTGCCATTTTAATTTAAAGTTTGTTTCCCACTTTTTGTTCTCCATAATTATTTATTTTTCGTCCAAATTATGATGTGTACATGTATAAGAATTTCAAATATGCATAAATATCTCTTGTATTTCCATTCTAAGTTTTTTTTTATTTCAATCTTTCAAAACTATGGCCATCTATCCTACAGTTACCCTACTGTAAATACTAGTAAATCATGATCGATTGTATTGTGATGAATTGTGTGGGTATATGTATGTTATGTACTGGTATGTATTGCTATGGATTTTATTGCGTGTGTTAAAAAAAAAAATAACAGTGGGTTTGTGCTTTCCCCCACGGGATTACATTTATCTTCGAAAGCGGAAGGTGAGTTCCCGGGCGGTCCCCCTTATTATCCCTTGTTTATTTAGATATCAACTTAATAAATTATAATATTTTGTTACATTGTATTGAATGCATTGGAAAGCGTTTCATACTCTACGCTGGGTGCATGATTTCCCCCCCCTGTTTTAGAAATGTATGCAGATTTCTTTTTATTTCATATGATATTAAATTATCTAATATGCGCAAATTTTTCCTCAGATTTTAAGTGAATTAAATTTAGAATTTACACTCTATACAATCTCTATAAAATTTAAATTTTTTTTAAACATACAACAGATTTAAAATAATATATTTTGTGAAATAAATTTATCGACAAATCTTTCAAGAAATAAAAATTGATCTATTAAACATTCATACTATATTTATCTTTCTGAAAACATTCGCTTTCTTCACCCAAATAATTGAATGTTTTCCTTCAAGAGAAAGATTTAAACATACCTTTCATTTTTCGAATATTTCCTATAATGTAGTTGCTCCGAATATTTCTTTAACTTTGAAAAGCATTTTTATCCAAATTTAATAAATCCAGCTATTTTACATTTTTTCTTGAATAAATTTCAGACATGGTTGTTTTGTTCTTTCAGTACCGTTGTATACAACTGTGATTGATGCTATTACTCAAATGAAAATAGTTTAAATAAATATAGTTGATTGTTGTTTCACTGGAAATTTTTTATGGTTATGATCATATGTAAGAAATTCGTATATAAAAATACAAATTTTCAAGAAAACTGCGAATAAGTTATCAATAACAGTTTCGATATTTTTATAAGCAACTAACGTTAAATTCCATATTCTTATACGATTATCGACCACTCTTAAAAGATATAAAATTTTATTTCCCCAAGGTTCGGGTAAATTTATCTTTATGCAAAACAATCGTTTTCTTCGCATCAACTCATGTTACATTTTTTCTCAAAAGAAGTATCGAAACAAACTGTTCGTTATGTTTTATTTTGTTATTGTTCCACATGTTGTTCTTTAACAACGGAAAGTATTGTTTTTAATTTTTTATGAATCTAGATAGTTTGATTGTTTCTTGCTTGTATTTAAGCTATGATTATGTTACTTCCATTCAATAATCATAAGATTGAAGTTCGTTTTAAGCAAATTATTTGTGACTGGTGTTCTGAAATTTTGCTTTTATGTAAACGCTACTGATAAGAAGGGAAATTTTAACGAAAGCAATGATCGATGTATATTTAACTTTTTTAACATGCAACTGAAATTAAACCATAATTTAGTATATGATCATCGACTATTCTTAAAGTACTTAACAATTGATTCACCCAATGTTTCTGCCATATGTATCGTTCTGCGTAACATTTGATTTTCAAGCTATTTTCATCTCCATATTAGTATGTTTTCGTTCAAAAGAATGCTTAAACACACCTTTCGCTATTCAATTTATTGATGTAGTTGCTCCGGATATTTTTTACCAGTGTAACGCATTTTACTTATTTATTTTATATATATATATATATATATATATATATATATATATATAAATCCGACTTGCGTGTATTTAAGCTATGATTGTGTTGGGAACGTGATTCTGTTAATTACTAATGTAATTGAAAGGGAACTTGAAATAGATTTACAATTTCATTGTTCTCACCTTGGATAATTTTATGGATATACGTTTACATGAGATTTATAAAAAAATAGAAGTTGTGGAGAAAACCAGTTATATTTTTCAAACAGCTATATTTTTTTACTGAGATTGTAATTTAATTTATATATAAAAAAAAAGAAATGAAATTACTACGGCATATTTCGGTGCATAACTTGCTTCGATTTAGATGCAAATACAGTATGGCAATACGCAGAGTGCAAACACAGGTAATAATATTTAAAATTGTAAGTATATAAAGAATCATTTTGAAGTTTATTTTTTCATTTTTATATCTGTCGTACAACGCGCGAATTTTAATTAATTTATTTAGTATCGAAACAACACATTGTACACGGGAATATACCTACGCTAGTTTTATTTTAACTCAAACCTCCAAGAATCTTAATAACTTTCCTGCATTTTCCTAAATATGCTTTAAAAAATAATCTTAATGTAAATTTTTTTTCCATGTTCGTTTCTAAAATGCACTTCATACCCTTTTATTGGACTACCCTTTTACATTTTAAAATACAATTATTTTTAAAATATTTTTCTATACTACATTTAATTTGTTTTTAGGAAATGGAAAATTATGCCCAAACCGCTCAGAGGGTTAAAAATTCAACATTAGGAGAATTCCCAGTTACATGGTGTGGTATGAGAGATGTGCAGTAGAGTGGGTCGAAAAAATACAAATATTTCAGATAAAATTCTAATAGCGCAGTAAAATTATTGCCTTTTGTAATTAGAAGAAAAGCGCAAAAAAGACTTTTGAAATCTGTTATTATCTTTAGGTCGCGCATTGCACTTTAATTTTGGAAAATGTGATAAAAATTGACAATTTTTGAAATTAATGATGAAAAAAAAATCAGAGCTACTTCTAATATTGCATAAATGTCACCTTTCGGTATTAAAATAATAAAGCAAAAAATATATATTAAATCTTTGATATCTCTTTAAGTAGCGCATTGCACTTGTATTTTGGAAAATATGATCGAAATTGACAATTTTTGAAATTAAATGATGAAAATGAAATAAAAAATATTTGGACCTACTTCTAATAGGGCGTATATGCCACTTTGTGTAATAAGAAGAAATTTGAGAATCACTGACAAACAAACTTAAGTAAAATATTGCAATTTCATTTTACATTGTAAATCACTGTTCTTATTGAAGAATAAATCAGGTGATTGATTTTCACCAATAGTTATTGTTGATAAATGTCACCAAACCTTGTTTATATCAAATAATAAGAAGTGAATTATTGATTTTTATGTGGTATATCTTAATTATGTTTTTTAAATATTTAACATAAATTTATTAAAACAGCACAAATATATTTCGGTGGTAATTTTGTTTTCTTTAAAGTATTTTTGCATATTCATAAAGCGTTTTTACTTATATATATATATATGTTTTTATTATAATTCTATTATAATTTAAAATATAAAATAAAAAATAATGTTAAGGAATCAAAAGAGCAATTATAAATTTTAATTCAATTCATACTGTTATTATTTTTTTAAACATAATATTCTTCAAGCATGAATTTTAATTCATTTATAAAAGAAAATATAACTCAGAATTAAAAGTTTTCTCATTAGCCGAAATATTACAGAACTTTAACAGATGCGAGTGAAAGCTTTATTAACATTTAATCTTCTTAGTCCAACTTTGCTCTTTTTTTTTTTTATCAGAAAAGTAACACGCATAAAAAAAGCATTATACTCTATAGTATAAACCGAAGAGATTAAAATTAATTTTTGAAAATAAAACGTACAGTTAATTGTAAACACTAATGAGAAACATTTCTGAAAAGTTTCTCTTCATTTTCTAAAGTGCGTTTTTCTAAAATAATTTTGATGCAGAAATAATTGGATTAACATACTATAATGAGTTTTTAAAAAAGTGTGGTTGATAAATATGTTAAACTTCATAAATAATTTCATCTAAAACACAACGATAATTAAAAATTTCCATCCACATTAATTAATCTAAAACAAATTTTATTATGAAGAGTGAAGAATATTTTATATATATATGTGTGTTTTCTACTAAGTTGAATTATTATATAATAGTCAACTATTGTATTTTTAATCGATGAAGCTTTACATTAAGAAATAGTATTACGATAAACTTGTTTATAATCTTAGATAAAACAACCAAAATTGGTAATCTATCGACAGAAGTACACAGTATATTAAACTGTTATACAAGTTTTATTTACTTATTTATTTTAAATCGATATGTTTTTTAAGTATTGAATATGTACTTATAAAATGAGTTTGGAAGATAATAATAAGTAAAGATAATAAACAAAGATAATAATATTAAATAGTGTAGCTTTTAAATCTAGACATCCGGGATGTGTAAAAGAGCTTGCAAATAATATGATTAATCTGTAATAATTAATATTAGCACTAAATTGATGCCATTTAATTACTCTTGTAGGTTTAAAGTCGATTTTGTAGCTGAAAGCGTTTAATCAACAATTAAGAGCATTTTTAAAGCAAATATTCCGCGTTCATAAAGCTGATAAATAGACAATTACAACAACTCACAATCGTTTCCGTAAATCAGTGGCAGCAAAAAATATTGTTTTTATAATTGATTCTTTAAATCTCGAAAAGATATTTGTTTCGAGGTCCCTACAAGTCCCAAAGCCCCTACCTGACATACTACAGCTTGTCTGGATTAACGGGGTGGCAGCGAGGCTATGATCGTCTAATCGCCACATAGAAGGAAACTACGTGAAGAACTTCGTGACCATCGTAGCTGCTGCACAATATTGTTAGTGTGTTATGTGTTGTCCTTCATGTTGCTTCGACTGTTCGCCATATGATTATGATCTATGTGAAAAGCATCTTAGTCGTCATAGCGGTAAAATCTACTTTGTAACATTATTGAATTTCCTGTGTAGCCAGAAACCTAATTGACATTTATATTTATTGATATGGCTCTTCACATCTCAGCAATAACCATGCCGTGCTTTGTGAACAGGAACAACTGTATGCTTTTTAACTGAATAAGCGGCACAGGCAACTGAATGTTTAATTTTATGCGGGGGGAGGGTGGAAAGTGACGAGATTGTTAAGGATAATATATAAGTTGCACCTGAGGCCAGAATGATTTTTACACGAGGTATTTCGCACAGCGGACTAATTTAAGTTATTTGTTATAATGGGCCATCGGATGTTTTTGAATGCATCCCTTATGTAAATCCGAATGAGTAGAACATGATAGCTGCTTTCTTTGTCTTTTTTTATTTTATTAATTGATCCATTTAATGCCTGTACAGTTGAAATATCTATGTTTAAACCCACATTGATTATTGCTCCAGAAGCCGCTGGTTTTAAAATGGTGCGTTAATTCTACTATGTATCATTATTTGTAATAATTTACTTAGTGTTGGTAATAGGCAGATTAATATGTAGTTTTTTGGGTACTTGAGATCTTTACCTGCCTTGTGGAAGAGACCTGCACTTTTGAGGATTTGAGAGAAAAAAAATTATTTCAGGCATGCATTTAGTAATGTCAGTAGCAGTTTTGTTGCGGTGTTATGTATATTTTAATGATGTTATGATCTTTGTAAACGAATTCCGGTGCCTAGTTTTGTTTAATGTTTCTAATGAGCCAGCCTACCTAAATATTGGTTTGTAATTTTCGGTGGGCTGGATTCAATGAATTTTGGGTGTGAAGAAAGGATGAACTTACGTTGTTCTGAAATATGGAAGTGAGATGGAGACTATTCAGTAAATGTTTGAGAATTTCTTTTAGAGTTACTGGTTTATTAACAAGTTCTCACATAATTTTACCAATGTTTTTGATTTTGTTTTCAGCGCTGGATTATCATTTTTTACGTCTTTCTCCTTTATATTGTGTATGTTGTTGTAGTCTTAGGTCACCGCCTTTCTGTTTTTGGCATATATTTCTGGAGTTTCTGGCTCAATATCTTGCTATTTTATTATTTTGTTCGCTATTGCGAAGCATATATGTCTGTAGTTGTTATTTTTTGGAACAGTTAAAAACTATTGGTGTTATTTTATTCTGCAGAAATATTATGCTACTTTTTAAAATTCCATTATATATTTGATTCGTATACTTTTGTCAAATTTAGCGTGTGTCTCATATTTAGTTTCACCTGTATATAGGTGTTGAGCGGTAATGTCGAGTCGGATTATAAACTTAATGAATTTGTAGTCAATATGTATGTCGTCCTAGATAACTTCGCTGTCTTCTGTTTTATCCACGAAAATCCGTTACTTTATGAGGTTTCTATTACTAAAACACCCTCAAAGTAATCATGGGTAACTCAAAAGTTTATTCTCATTCATGGTTATATTATATATTCGTAGTTTAAGAGGCATTTGTCTTTTTAACGCTTTCCAACACAGTTTAAATATGTTTATGATTTCGCTTTTTCTGTCCGTCTGTCCAAGCTTTAACTCTTAAACATATACTGGTACTGTCCCGATTTTGATGTATTTTATTGATGTTTACTATGCACGATTGTTATTGCAATTGAGGTTTATAGCAATTTCAGTTCATTTACGGTGACGATCAAAAGTTTTTCGTTACATTACGGTCTATGGGGCGGAAAGTTTCAAGTTCATTTTAATGATGTTAGACAATTTCAAACATAATGATATTGATAAGCACTTATGTAATGCACTGGATTATGCATTGTGAAGAATATTTTTGGCAAAGCATTTACTATTCGTTTACAGGGCCACACAAAACAATTTAGTTACATAATAGTCTACGAGGAAGTGTATGCAGCGTATTTTAGTTCTGTTACACTATTTCAAATAAAATGAAAATGATGTATATTACTGAGGCTCATTACAGAATACTTGTTGTATAACATGATGTACATAGCATTTATCCTTCATTTACAAAGACACGCAAAAGTTTCGGATAGAGTGCTGTCTATGAAACACACGGTCTTTAACTAAGTTCAGGAAATGCGATCTCATTGATCGTGTGAGCATTTTAACAAAATTTTTGTTTAATATGTCGTGTGTATAAATGCTATAGATCATTATACGGGGCTTCGAATTCGAAAATATTCCGGATTATCAGCGTGAATGGCTTAAAGATAGCTTTAATTCAGATGTGCTCATTCAAGCACAATTACATTTAGTAGGGTAGACCGAGGCTAGTTGGCCATAGGGGCATATTGGCCCAGTCGCGATATTTTTTAAACTTTCCGATAGATGGCATTATCAGTCCAGCCACGTATACGTTGCTTCGCTTTCTTCCTCCAACATCGGCGCCATTAAAGAACCAGGGAGAACGCTCAAAATTTTGCCAAGGTGAGTAAATTTCCTCTCTTATAAAAAAATCGGTTTTTTTAATTTGTTTGTAGATTACATTTTAGATTTTGATATATAGTATTCAGAAAAATAATTGCTCGTAGATATTATAGGGCAGGTTTGTTTATTGAAATGCTTTCAAAATAATTCCCTACAGTCATGAAAAGTAAAAATGGCGATATGGGTTAGTTGGCCCATTTGGGACGGGAAATGATCGCCCAGCGGGCCACGGGGCATGTTCTCCCGGCGGACCAGCATGCCCCCTTAGGAATTTGGCTCTACGGATTGAATTTTGATAGTTTTAACTTATTATTTTAATAAACATTTATTATTATTATTTTGATTAATTTATTATTAATTAATATTAAGGAATTATTTTATTAATTGAATTCCTTGTTATTCCAGTCAACCTTTTTAAAACATGAAGTTAAAATGTTGTTTACCACTTCTCCACATCAAATTAGCTGCTCTATTGTACAAAAACATTTGTAACTTTCATAATTATAGAAAAATCCCTGTTGGCTTGACCTACAGGTGCAGGTAGATTTCGAAGTACTAATTTCACCAACAGTTTAACAGATTAAGGGACATGTGTTTTTTTTCTAATACACCCGCCCCCCCCTTTTTTTATTTCTTTCCTTTTGCTGTAATAGTTTGTCCTATCAAAAACTTGTCAACTTAAAGTTGTAGATAATATTATGAAGATGTATAATAAATTTAAACGGTTTTGATATCCTATGAATTGACGAAGTTTTGAATTTTTCTCTTCTTCAAAACACCTTTTTTTTCTTTTTGCTGTAATAGTTGGTCTTATCAAAAACATAACAAAATTTTATGTCTGTCTTCATTATAATGATAAAAATGATATAAAGTTAAGCAATTAATTCTATTTATATCTATAAATTGATTTTTGTTTTGTTTTTTTACTTTAGTCCTTTTATCTCTCGAAGTGATAACTTTACATTTTTATAATTTTATTGCTTCATTAAGAACGTTGTGTGATAGGTTTTCTTTAGGCTATATTGTGTTTTCGTTCGCACGAAATAAAAATTAAGATTTCGTATATTTTGACCATGTCTTAAACTTCTACACTATCAGAACATTAAAAAGTGACGTACGCTAACTTACCACGCAATCGTAGCAGGTTGGCCCAAGCGTATTGGTGTCAGTTTGAGCCTTAAATCAATACTTATAGGTAATATTTTTAAGTTTTACTGTTGTGACTTCTTTCTGAAAATACCCTGATAGTGGTAACATAAAAATAAATTTATAATATTGAATTGTAATTATTTTTTAATTATTAGAAGGAAAAGTGGGCCAGCTATCTCCATTCTACTCTATACTAAGAAATGGTTGCATAATGTAAAGAAAATTATATACAGGGCCGCGCAAAGAACTGAATGCATGACCTCCTAAGGATGATAATGTCTGGATAAGTGCGATTTGTGTAGTTTTAATTATACTTTAACCTGAATTAAATTTTAGCTTAACATTTAGTGCATGAAAAACTCTGGTATTAATATACAGGGTTGTACAGAAAAATACAGGTATGTTTCCTTATATTGACAGAAACGGCTGTACGTGAATTTTCAACATAATATGAATTAAATTACGAAACTAGTTTTGGCATATTTTGTAGAATATGTACAATTTGTAGATTAAATACAGAGCTGCATAAAATAATTGTACTACTGTTCTGCTATGGAAGGTAATTGCTGAAATCTGCCTTTGAAATGTGTTATAAGTTTTCTAAGCGTTTACTTAGATTTTTTTCATCTTATTAAGCAGCAAAGTTTTGGTAAAGAATTCGTTTTTGGAAAGTGATACATAATCTATGCTTTAGGCATAATTTTCCTTTCTTGTTTTACGGTGTATGTGGATTTTGTGCGATATGTCAAACTCTACTCAAATCCTTTCTTTTAAATATTATTCTTTATCTTTAAACATACAAATTGTGCACTTTTCATATACAGGGTGATTCATAAATATCGAAACAATAGGTTATTTCCTTAAATATTGGCCCTAGACCCATGCTTCCAATTGCAAAGTTTCATAAAAATGGTGCAAAATTTAATGACATAAGTTGCAACTCCATAGGGCGTCTATTTGAAAAAATACGAAAATTAAATTTTTATACGGCCCCCGTAGTGTAAAAATTCCAAAAAAAAAAAAAAAAAAAAAAACTTTCGTTATCCATTCCTGCATTAAGCACAAAAAATTGCATCTTCATATTTGAAAAACTCGCAGAGTTATGGCCGTTTAAATAATTCATCAGGTTTTAAGGCATTAGACACAAATTGAAATGCGTGCAATCGAAGAAACAATGTTAGTTTAAGAGTTCTAGGAAAAATGTAAAAAATATACTTTTTGAGCTAGAATTTTGATTTTTTTTTCTTTTTTGTGATGGTTAACCGTATAATTTGCAAACAAAATCACATCCTAATATTTCGCTTAAAGTTTTTAAAAATTTAAATGTTTAGTATTTTTTTAAGCGGATTTAAATTAAAATATTTATAACTCAAAACATTATTCATCGGATTTCAAATTTTTTTCATTTAATTAAAGAGGAAAGTATAATTTTAGTTTTGTTTCAGGAATTTTTTAATTTTAATTTTAAAACTATTAAAAATATTTGTTTAAAAAATTATGTAACTTATTTTTAAAAAATTCATAATTTCAAAAGTAATTTTTTTTTTTCAATTTGCCGAAACAAAACTAATGTGAAATAATCAAAAAAGACATGTTCCAAGTTTGCACCTTTTTAATTTACGATTAAAAAAGCATCGTGCAGAAAAACGCATTTAAAGTTTTAAACATTGATTGGCTCCTAATAAAATATTTAAATGCATTTTAAAAAATTGCATGTGAAAAAGTCACTTCTTTCGGTAGCTTAAACTTCCGATTCAGTTTAACTTTTGCCGTTTCCACCACCTTTTTGTACTACTTAAATGTCCATAAATAAATGTTTAATGTAGAATTTGAAACAATGCTTTTTGAAACAGGCCGATTAAGAGTTTTTCATAATTTTAGCCCTTACAAATTCAGGCTTTTTATCGCTCCGGCGAGGCCGATAAAACAGTTTTTATACTGGGGCCTGACCAGACCCGGGTGTAGTAGAGATCCGCACTTTAAAATATTTGGAGATCGTAAATTATTACCAGGTTCAGTTTCTTTGCATTCGCTGGAGTCTATAAATAGCTGTAGGCTGTGATCAGTGTAGAAATAATGCTTTTAAATTGTTTTTTAGGAAATCTGTTTATTTGGAGTAACTATATAAAATTAAAGCATTTTCATACAGAAATGGATAGGGATGGTGCCTGATAGAATTTCTAAAGACGATTTTTTTACATGACTGTGTTCATGAAGTGCAAGGGAGCAATTGCCAATTATTCTGTAATATACACATTGGCATCAAACAATTGGCGAAAAGAGCACATGAAAAATGAATGATATCATATGAGAAAAATTATCTGTTACGCTTTGGACAATGAGGAGAATTTTTAATTGTGTGGCAGGGCCACCAGCATAGCAGTCCTAAAAACTAAGCCAAAAAGAATTCGAACGCCAATTTGTACGTTAAGAGGAAAGTTTTGAGAACATAGCGTTAAAGACAATACAGACCGCATTTTCTGGAAATGTTTATGATTTAACAAGGAAGTCATACTCAAAAATTAAGCAGAGATCAAAGAGTTATTTCTACTGGCCGAAAGCAAAGTCGATCTTTATTCTTTTTTTTATCTAGTCAGCGTGAATAATCCTCTAAATGAATTTTATGAATGCGAGAGCCGATTTAGTGGTAAAGGCATCTGTTAAATTTCTTTTCTTTCTTTTCTTTTGGAGGAAAGTTACAATGGGAACTGAAATAAAGGTTAGGATAAAATGAATGAGTAATTAAAGATTAGTTTTAACTGAAATTTAGAGAAAGGAATAATTTAAGAAACATATATGTGATTCCACATCACATATATCTCCCCTTCAATCAACGAAAAGAATGTACATAAAGGGCGTGAAATCAATTTTCATATGCTCTTAGGAGTACATTATGTATAGGGCAGTCATGCAAACGAAATCAGATATGTTCAAATTAAAGCAACAGCAATTGAACTTCTCTCTAAGTAGGCAACCATCCTAAAATAAAAGTATATCATGATATAAATATATTGGCACCATAAATTTTGTCAAATACAGATGACATTATATATTGTTTCTATTTAGAAACAGCTGCAGCAACATCAATAAAATTTGTGATCACTTTTCAATTAGCCATATTCAGACGATGACCTGTATCAAAAATGTGCACATACAAATAAAACAAACATTAGGCCTAAGTCCACAGTGTAAGGGTGTTTTCAGTGGGATGGTTCGTTTAAATGCAAAAACTCCAACCATATTACAGGAACTATTTCTTTATTAAAAATCTTATAAAAGGAAGGTGGTTCAGGAGCCAAAATGGGAGAGAGAGACCCCACAATACATGGGACGCCGAAGCGCCCCTCTCTTATTAGATAACTTTACATATCGAGAGCTGAAACAGAAGTGAAGTTTTTTTTGCACAAAATCAAGAAATCTTGGCGTGGCACAGCATCGCCAATTTACAACTTTTGGTGTGCGCGCGAAAGTGTACAAAGGCTTTTGGCGATAAACATTACCGCAAAAATGTGGATTGCAAGTAAGCGCTTCTAATTAGAATGAGAAAAGTAACAGACAAACCGAAATTGTTTATCCAACAGCATCCACAAAGTAGACCGCCGCCAGAGAAGAATGCTGGAAATCAGAGGCATCTGGCTTTTAGCTCGACCACAAAGCACGATAAATACATGCTTCCCATAAGATCTGTTCATTTTTACTTTTTACTGTTAATATATATATTCAAGGTTCACGTATTAGTAGCGATAAAAATTTCTTATCACTGCGGCGGGGAAAAATATCCAATGCAAGAACATAAAATGAGACTAGCAGCTGTGCTATTTAATTCTTATTTATTTCTTTGCACACGCAGCAAAAACGGGCAGTTACAGATTAAAAAAGAAAGGAAAAAGGAAATGATTATTTGAGCGGTTTGAATTAAAGATAATTTTAGAAAATGAAAGAAATCACTTTACCAAACTCTGGATGGTTTTGAGAAATGAATTTAATCACATATTTTATTATAGGAAAGAGGGGGGGGGATAATATGATCTAAAAGTAAGAAAGTTATGTTTTAAATTAAATTTTGACTTAAAAAAAAGGTATGGGACAGAAACACTGTCACACACAGATCAGTTGCCAACTGGCAATAAATTCAAAAATGTTTCTCATAATAAACATGAAATATGTGTATTGACCAATACTATAATTATAATAAAATACACGAGTAATATAATGCAACTAAACACATAATATTAAACACAGATAAACAAAAACATAATACAAATAACGAAGGATTCTGAAATAATGTCCATAATAATGAGTAAAAGCATATATATTTTTTAATTTATATCTTACTGGTTTTCTTTGTCTCACAACATTGATTTTAAACAAACGTGTACATAAGGTGACAGTCCAAGAAATGCTATCTAATCAGGATATGAAAAAAAATTAGCTGAAACACTGCCATAAGCCATTTAATTCACGTGACAACTGTGTTGTTGTGTGTATATTTATTAAAATGTATTTTTTTTTTAAGACCTGAAACATTAAAATTTTGAAAATGAAATTTACAATTTAGAGAAGACATTGAATTATATTGACTATCAAAACAGTATTGTTATGTAAACTAAGAAAAAAAAATCCACATAAAATATTATTCGGTATCACCCATAAAATACCTTTACTGAAAACAGTTATTGATAAATGGAAGACGCTGAACATTTACGTAGAAAGTGTAAAAGATGCTAGACATATGTGAAAAAGAAAAAGTAATATGTAAACCGATAAATAATCTCAATAGAGTGCACGGTTGGGTATAAACACCAATAAAAAACTTGCAATGACCATTAAGCAGGAGTATAACAGTGTCTTTGTTTATAAAAATTGGCAATATACCTTCACTGAAAAGTAGTGTGAAAACATTGATAGGTATGCAATTTTTTTCTTTATCGTCTTGACTGGCGTGTACCGTTTACCGATGTGTATAAAATTGACTGGAGTGTAAGCTTTTTTGAAAGTGCCATGAGCAAACGTGTAAATACCTTGTACAAATTATAAGAGAGCGAATATTGCGTTAAAGGTGAAAAAAAAAAAGTGTGAATTTTGGCAGATGTAATAAAAAATTGCACTTTGATAGAATTTTAAATAAAGAAGCAGTAAGCTCCATAAATGAAATCTTTAATCATTACCAGTATTCATCTTTATCTCTCTATATATTGTTTTTTTTTAAATAAGACTTCCTGCCCCCCCAAAAAAAATAATAATAATAGTTTGAAACTGGCAGCATCCTGTTTTATTATTTACTTGGAAACAAAAATATTTTAGATGGACCATTAAATTACCTAAAATTTTTAAATGAAAGTCATAATATAAAATATAAGATAAATAAATATATATATATATAACTGTCAATTTATAATACTTCAAAAGGAACTGCACTAAAAAAAAATAAACAAAATATATAATCATTAAATAAAATGAGAGAAATGATAAAAACTTTTTTTTTTTTAAGAAGAAGAAAAAAAAAACATAAAAAAAAATCCAAAAGAATGGGATCCATAAAACACTTATTCTAAATTAGTACTTATTCTAAAATAATTATTCTAAAATTTTTAAAAATAGATTGTCTTGATCTTTGTGATACATATTCGAGAAAAAAGTGAACAGTAAATAAGTATTTTGGATACCTGAAAAATGTAATTTTATCATGCTATCGTTTGGCATCTTAGTTCTTAAATAGCATTTGTAAAACTGTGATAAATTTCAAAGAAATCTAAAAGTATTTACAGCTGTTATTATTCATGCAAACAAAATATGAGCATGAGAAAATAAAAATGCATAATCAACGACAATTGCTAAAAATTAATGTATTATTTTAAATACTACATTTTATAAAAATGTCATGTAGTCAAAATAGAAATTGAGCATTAATAATTATAAAAATATAAAATGCATATAATATTTTTCTCATACTCACACGATAAGCTGTAATTGTTTATATATATGCATATTTTCTTTTATGCTCTTCCATTTTTATAATCGATGTAACTGTATCAATATTTGATATTCATTATTATATTGTACCTTTTTTATGACACTTTTAACTGCTTTCATTCAATAGTTAACAGTATTATAATGAAAATGAACGTTGAATATCGAATTTGAATTTAAAACACACAATAGGTTAATGCACTTTTTTTTTTGCAGAAAGGCAATATCAGCACCCACAAGTGGAAGTAAAAAAAATAAAATCAGTGTGAAAACAATACGAAGTCAAACATGGAAATCTGCAGCACTTTAGAATCATAAGTAGAGAATTGACTCAGTATATTTCTGCATAAATTTACGAATAAGTCGAAATAAAAAGCACTGATTCATCCAAAGTCGGTGAACAGAGTAACCCGGAGGCGAACTATAGGAGTCACAAATAGGCTACCGCAGCTTCCTAAGCCTACATTGGAAGGAGAGGCTGTAACAAGCGGGAGAGATTACGGCGAACATCGTGAAAAAAAAATCTTCATCCGAAGAATCAGCTGAAACAGTCATAAATGCCACTCGCCACTGGGATCTAATTCCATAATTATTAAAATAATGAAATCCATTAGAAAAAGTCCGGCAGCATAAATTCACAGGAAACACGGGCACTTCATACAGCAGTCAGGTAAATGGGAAGTTACTTAACAGATCACGATCCCCATAAATAATAGGTAGTCATCTATCGAGGCAATAGACATTTCAAAAATACCGGTAGAAAAGACGTCTAGAAATTCACATCCGTAATAGGCAAACAAATAAACACAGGTAGGCTAATAAAAACAGACAGGCAGGCTAATAAACAAGCAGGCAGTCTAATAAACAGGCAGGCAGTCTAATAAACAGGCAGGCAGTCTAATAAACAGGCAGGCACCATCCCATAAAGTTCCGGAAAAATTTTGCGAATGCCCTGTATAGGCACCAATATTTTGTAGTAGAGATCCGCACTTTAAAATATTTGGAGATCGTAAATTATTACCAGGTTCAGTTTCTTTGCATTCGCTGGAGTCTATAAATAGCTGTAGGCTGTGATCAGTGTAGAAATAATGCTTTTAAATTGTTTTTTAGGAAATCTGTTTATTTGGAGTAACTATATAAAATTAAAGCATTTTCATACAGAAATGGATAGGGATGGTGCCTGATAGAATTTCTAAAGACGATTTTTTTACATGACTGTGTTCATGAAGTGCAAGGGAGCAATTGCCAATTATTCTGTAATATACACATTGGCATCAAACAATTGGCGAAAAGAGCACATGAAAAATGAATGATATCATATGAGAAAAATTATCTGTTACGCTTTGGACAATGAGGAGAATTTTTAATTGTGTGGCAGGGCCACCAGCATAGCAGTCCTAAAAACTAAGCCAAAAAGAATTCGAACGCCAATTTGTACGTTAAGAGGAAAGTTTTGAGAACATAGCGTTAAAGACAATACAGACCGCATTTTCTGGAAATGTTTATGATTTAACAAGGAAGTCATACTCAAAAATTAAGCAGAGATCAAAGAGTTATTTCTACTGGCCGAAAGCAAAGTCGATCTTTATTCTTTTTTTTATCTAGTCAGCGTGAATAATCCTCTAAATGAATTTTATGAATGCGAGAGCCGATTTAGTGGTAAAGGCATCTGTTAAATTTCTTTTCTTTCTTTTCTTTTGGAGGAAAGTTACAATGGGAACTGAAATAAAGGTTAGGATAAAATGAATGAGTAATTAAAGATTAGTTTTAACTGAAATTTAGAGAAAGGAATAATTTAAGAAACATATATGTGATTCCACATCACACCGGGATTGGCGACTTTTTTCTGAAGACACGGCCAGGCCGAGCCGAATGTATTTTTTCATACCGAAACGGGTGTTGTTGTGTCTTATGACTGCCAATTATATATACGAGGGATGTGGGCCCGAAAAGGGGGAAGGGGGTGCCTTCCGTGGAGGTCTTTCTAAGGGAACCTAACCCGTATTAACGCAAGGATATCCAAGGTTCGAAGAAAACCACTGAAAACTCCGAACGATTGGGCCGAAGGACAGGACTGGGTTCAAACCCAGCATGAGAGCAGAACCTCTCGGCCACTGGTTATATCGAACCGGGACTGGCTTCCTTATTCCTAGGTCTCCCCTGGGCGAAATTTTCAGTCCCGGTCTCCAGACAACCCGTATTAAAATCATTATCTCTGACTGACCTAACCCGTGCAAAAATAACTAAAATTTGGCTCAGCCCAAAACCTTTACAACAAATGAATATATTTTTAAATGGCCATTATTTTACAATAAAATTTTAAAATTCATATTTTTAAAGAATAGCAAAAAAATTAAAATACAGTAAACCTAGTAAAAAAAAATCTGACTATGACGGAATCCTTTCTTAAACTGAAAAATCTGTTGATCCATGGAAAATGAATATAATAATATCTGAGAAAAAATAGACTACATTTGCAACTCCTAAGAGAGGAACTTGTCTATAGAGCTTTTTTTTTCTTTCCCATGTGATTCCATCTTAAAAGATTTCACTTTATAGCATTTTTCATTGTCTGTAACACATGGAATATGGATTAACGGTATTAAAGGAGAAGTGAATCATTTACATATAAATAGAGATTCATTAATAAAACAAATAATCCCAGCTTTTGGCAATTCTTTAAAAATAACAATTATAAACATGAAAAAAGAAAAGATATAATAAGTATTTTTGGCCAGAACTCCTCCATACGAAACAACTTTTAACCATATCGATGTAAAAAACTATGTAGAAATTCAGTCAGGTTGGTCCAGGCTACGATTTGAACTTTTTTCCAGTCAGGGCCAAACTTTTTTTCCTATGAGTCGGTTCGGGACCGGACCTAGATATTTCGACCCGTGCAGACCACCAGCATACTTTGAAAACAAGTTTAACATAAAATCTGTACTCTGCCTGTTTTATATCCAAAGAAGAGGCGCTGTCTTATAGCGACTTTTTATAATGTACAATTTGTGGCTGATCCCTATCTTGCATTCAAAATGAGTCAAAAACACGTCGCTCAGAGGCATGGATAAATGGTGTAAGTCACGAATTTTGGATTTTGATATCTCTGCGAATTTTAAAGATATCGAGTTGAATTGTTTTGTGTTTCATTCAGGAATAGATAAGGAAAAAAAATTCCTAATTGGGAATTTTACGTATAAAAATTCGGGGGCCGTATAAACGGGGCCCGTATAAAAATTTAATTTTTGTATTTTCTCATATAGACCACCCATGGAGTTGAAACTTATCTCATCAAATTTTGCACCTTTTTTTATGAAACTTTTCAATTGGAAGTACGTGCCTAGGGGCAATATTTAAGAAGATAGCCTATTGTTTCGATATTTATGAATCACCCTGTATATATATTTATAAATACAGAAAGTTTTATGAGCAGCGACTTTACACTCAAACGCTTTCACCAACCAGAAAGTTGAACAGATAACTGTTCAACTTTTAATTATAAAATTATGAAATTATAATTATAAAATTATGCATGAATTTATTCATTTAAAAATACTTTTATTTCAAGAATGAATAATTATTCTGGAACATCATAAAGAAAACTATCTACAACTTGTCCTACAATGTATTACAAATTATGTGATATATGGATTTTATAACAATTTATGCGTGCACCCCTCGGTGATGTTCATTTGAAAGGTGGCCATGAGACTGATTTAACAAAATACACTGCTTTATATATAATAGTAAACAGTAAAGTAGCAGTAAAACGGGTATATTTAAATGCTGACGATCAATTTTATGGATGGCTGATAGGGTCAAAATCCTTCCCCAAATCTTCTACTCACGAACTACTAATTTTACTCACTTAACTGGGCCTCAAATGACGTCAGATTTCGTTCTGCAGCAACCTATGGAAGTCATGACCCAGCATGTCTCTTAGGGGATTTTGCTCTATAAAACCTCATACAACCAACGTAAGGAGGTCACATAATAGATAACATCATAATGGATGTAAGACTCTTAATTCCGATGTTGGGATTTATTCGAAACAAAAAGCTCAGCTTCGTACCACATTGGCGATAGTTTGCAGCTCATGACTATAGCCGAGAGCGGGATGCGTTCCAAAATACACTACCTCCATATTTTACCGTACTTTATTTAGCTACTACAAAACCTCAATTACCTAATTAATGTATTATATCAAAAATAGACAAGGTAACCAGATTTGCGGTAATCCATGCGCATTTGCGAAACTCAGGACACCACGATCAAAAGGAAAATCTCAAAACTTACTCGTTCTCAAGAGTAGCTAATAACTCTACCACAATTATTTTAATTGTACTCTGGAGTACCATCTGGTATAAAATGTTAAATAGTGACAAAAGAAAGCAAGATAACTTCTACAGATATATATGGATTGTCATTCTAACTAATCTGAAATTAAACTATCGGGTTGTCAAAAAATCCCGGAGCTTTCTGTATGAAAATTGCGTTTTACCATGGTTGTTCTTTTCCAATTATTGAATATTTATTTTTCCCTTTGCTTTAGTATTACTCGTTATTTCTAAAGAAAGGAAAATAAATTTATGTTTTCGAATTTGAATAAATATTACAAATAGTTATTCTGAATAAACTTATGGTTATTTTCAGTAGTAAAATAGAGATTTTTCCTAATTAATTTAAGAAATCTATTTTAATGAGAGATATACCCTAACAGAAATAAAAATAACCGAATCCTTATCTTTGTGTAGTTATATTGATGAAATAGAAACATTTCTTATTTATTTTTATAACTCTCCCTTCATTAAAATTAATGAGATTAAAAGTAATAGTCTTCCTGCATGTCATGAAAATAGTTTCCAAAAGTGTGTTTATTCCGAGAAAATAAGTTTTAATCCAGAAACTTTTTGCTGATGCCAAAATCTTCAATTTGCACAATCGATGAGAAATTTTTTGTATTGTACTGTTAAGGGTATATTCGCCTATAAATTATATGGCCATAAAGAAAAAAAACGAAATAAGTCTAAATATTATTTCTATATTTCAAAAATTATATATAGTTGTTATAGTATTTTAGTAACGTAAATGCTAAATATTGACATCCTTCATTAACATATTGAATATATACACATTTAGTAGCACAAAAAGAACACATTTGATGTAAACATGAACAGTTACATTCTAAATAGTTGACAACAACAGAGTAAATAGTTCTTAAAAAGTTTTCGTAGGAGTTTTTAATAGAATATTTAAACTGAATTTTTTAATGCTGTCATCTACATTGTTTTAAATTAAAGTAAAGCACTACAGTTTAGGAAAAAAATGTATGAATTGAAATACACGTAAAATTAAATAATTATCAAAATATTTATGATTTTTATTTATTTTTTTATTTTCTTAAATCATTTGCTTAGTACCAAATACATAATATACAGCGATAATAATAAACGGGGATGATTTTTCGGACGTAATTTGAAACGGATTCAATCAAATCATCATAAACTTTTGCAAAACTTAGTAGATTATCTTACCATAGTAAAAGGATTTGTGAAAAAGACGGTTTTTTTTTTTTTTTTTTTTTTTTTTTTTTACATTTTAAAATCTGTGAAGCAAATCTCTGTAACTGTATCACAGTTATTAAAAAAATGGAAATAAATTATTTCGTAAATTAAATAAATTACAGAATATCTCAAACTATGTATTATCGTAACCGAAAACCTTCATCTTAAAATGTGGTAGAAGTCTTGTTTTGTTTGATAAGAAAATCTGTATGCATACACAAAATATACGTGGCTGAATAAAACATAAACGGGAATTTTTGTTTTTTAATTTATTGGTACAAGATACGAAACAGAAAGTTTCATATTATTTTTCTATATAATCTCCTGATTTCAAAACACATTTATCCCAACGTGTCGGAAGTTTTTTGATACTGTCATCATAGAAAGAAAAGGGGTGTATCTCCATCCAATTGCGCAAGAAGGCTTCAACAGCAGTGTCATCGCCGAATCGTTCACCTCCTACTGCTTCTTTCAAAGGCCCAAACACGTGATAATCACAGGGGGACTATAGGGAGGGTGTTCCAGTGATGATCAATGCATTTCCTCCACCTTTTTGCGAGTCAGGTTGGCTGTATGGTGACGGGTGCTTTCATGAAGCAAAATCACTTCTCTGATCGGAAACTCACGTCTTTTCCGCCGATATGCACGTTTTGTTCCATCCAACAGCTGGCAATAGTAGGCAACACCCGTGTAGCAACACAGAATGTCCCGAATGGCACTAATGTTTTCCTCAGTCAAACTTGTTCGAGGGGCGGGGGGGGGCGTGTGAGGGGTGATTTCAACTTCTGTTCATCCTTCTACAAACTTTCTGTGCCAGTCATACACTTGGGATTTCTGCAGGCATGTCTCCCCAAACTGTGATTGAAGTTTTCGTAAGATTTTCAGCCGGTCTTACGCCTTCATTTGTGAGAAAATTAACGATAATGCGTTGCGCAACGTTGCGGTGAACATCTCCGTTGTTCATCCTGATGCCGATTGAGGAACGGAGAGGGTAGCACATATCGGCGCATAAATAGTCATATGACATCCCCACCTGCCAAGCGCAGAGGTTTGAGTGTCCTCGCGATGACCTTCAGGCCTCCCGGCAGAAATTCCTGTTAATATTTGATTCACCCTTGTAGATTGATTTATGCTCTTTTAATAATCATCGCATAATTATTCTACAAATACATGAAAATACAAAATTAATTAAACAACTCTAAAATTTGTTCATTATCCCTTTTATCAAATTGAAATATGGAAATATTAACTATCGGTGTATGCAAAATTATTTGAAAAAAAAAATTACATTTGGCATTTATTTTTATAGAAGCTGGCTAATGTAGGTGGGTATTTAGTCTTTGCAAATCTATGTAAAATATTTAGTGTGAGAGTACAAAAAAAAAAAAAAAAAAAAAAAAAAAGTGGCGGCTACATGGCAGAAAATGTGATTTAAATTGATCACCCCTCCCCCAAATATATATATATATATTTGTGTTTCACTGCACGAAAAATTATTGATGGCGTGAAAAGATCGTTTGAAAGTGTTTTATAATTTATATATGGCGCATAATTTTTTTTTTCGTTTTCTATTTACCTGAAATAATTTCACTATGTCCCTAAAGTTTTGAACAAAAACATCAAAAATATTGTATAAAAAAATAGCTATTAGCTCTAACGTACTAATTTATGCTGTCACAATCATACTATCAGTTACCGCCACAAAATTTTATTTCATAATTACTCCTATCTAAAAAAAATACCTGACAGAAATTGTTCAGTAAAAAACATACATAAAATATCAAATAAAACAATGAAATGAAGACAAATCTCATTCTAAAGTGAAAATAAAAGATTTCATCTCTGGATAAGTAAATAAATTATACAGCCTTCGCAAGAGGATTATTTCTATATTTACATTTTTTAAACATTATGAATTATTTCTAATGCATTTAGAAATATTATTTTCATTTCCGGAATCCATCTAACAATATTTAAAGAAGGAAAAGTCGCTATAAGCATAAACGATTGTTGTATTTATTACACATTAAAATTAAATACTCTAAAGGATGTTGCAGCGAACTCTAAGAAACACTGTGTTAGTGTTAATTAGATTTTTGCGAAACCTAAATAAAAAATATTCAGTTGTCTTTGAGGAAGCTAATTTTAAAAATGAAAATATTTTTTAATGCGGTGTACTTTCGTTAGTTTGTTTTTAGTTCATTAAATTCCTCTTCTTAGAATTAGATTTCAATCCATGAGCAATATATTTTACAATAAAATATTGAAAACTTTTACTCTGGATGTGTGTTGAGTTTAGATTAAATAAACATTGATGAAATCAATCATTTTATTATGAAATTTAATTATATTTAATATAATTTGTGTTAGTGAGAATTTTCTTAATAACTTGAAGACTCGATAGAACCTAAAAGAAAAAAGATGATAGCGCTATTTGTAATTGATCGATATTTGTAAAATTAACAGCAAGACATAAAATTATATAGTTAACGAAAGTGCTTCTAAGCACCCGATTTGTAAAATTGTAAGCGAAATAGCAATTTCTTGTTTGAGAATTACTTTTATTACTTTGTTACTTGATACAATCTGAAAGAAAAAAGATAGTGCGTTTTGTTATTTGGAAAATGAACAGCAATACATAAAATTCTCTTTTAAGAAAAATGTTTCTGAGAACCAGATTTGTAAAATATTATGCAAAAACAGAACTCGTTGAAAGAGAATTATTTTTTAAACTTTGAAACTTGTTAAAATATAAGAGAAACACAGCAGCCACGTTTTGAAAAAGCAATTATAACAACAACAAATAAAGTTGCATTTGTAAGCAAGGCGTTTTTAAGAAAACAAGGAAGTGATTGTTTGATCGTTGCGAACTAATACCGAAGCCAATTAGATCACGAGTTCCACGCTGTGACCTTGTAAGGTATCGTTACTCCGTTATAGAGGCACTTTATTAGAATGAGAACGTGACGCCAATGTTTTAACATTTGTAGCGTGAAGAGCGACATCTGTACTTTATTTTTCCGAAGTATGATTGTTGTCCCTGGGGTCTACAGTTAGCTGCGTCCGCGAGTGCTTATGCAAATTTTTAGGGCATTTGGCTCAGTCTGCAAGAGTATAAAAGGCGAAGTCCGAATGAGTGAAGTCGGTTCCTTGGAGACGGTTTAGACTAGAGGGACGAATCCACCTAGCGAGTTTCGAAGTCAAAGAGGGAGAGTGCCGTTGGGTAAGAACTATTTTTAAGTCAAGCTTAGTGAGTTTGCCCTGTTGATGTGAATAAAATATGCCGGCTGCCACGGGAGGAATTTCAGGCTAGCTGGTGTGCATGACTGTTTAGAAAAAATTTGAATCAGCTTCATCAGGCCACTCACCCTATTTTAGTTTCAATAAAAGGATTTTATCCTATAAGGCTTGTGTAATGACTATGACGACACGTGGCGGTACTGCCGGGTCCGTCACAACCTTACTTCTATGAGGATATAACAAAGGCTAGTTGATGTGTACTCAGCTTCACATTTCGATAACAGGAATTATAAAATGAAAGTGGAAACATTCACGTACGTATGTTGGCGAGGTATTGTAAGTGGTTGTATTACCGCTTGAATATATAAACTAAAAAAAAATAAAAATTCTCACAAATAAATTTCGGCATGTTATTGTTATGTGTACAGTCATCACAAAAAGTAAAAAAGGAACATTCGATACTTTTAATCACAAAACTGTCGCACAGAAAAGAAAAATAGCTATGTCGTTGGGAATTATTCATGTCATCTTTCATTCAATATTTAAGGCGGTCCGGGACACAAAAATCTTCAAATTTTCCAAAACAATTTGTATTAAAATTGTATCTGTATTTTTCTGCTTAAAATGACATTTAAATCATGTTTCTATCTTAATTAAAACAGGAAAATATATATATTTTTTTGTTTTGGTTTGTTTTTAAAAACTAGCTTTCAAGCAATGGTTGTCATATGGAAACGACTTCTTGTGAAAATGTGTTTTTCTTCATCATGAATTTTTTAACCATTTCTCATATTTAAATTGTTATAAGTCAAGAACCGTTAAGTACAAACTTGGAACGTGTATTTTGCAATTGTTTTACTCGAATTGTAATTCGCATTTGAAAATATAATAAAAAAAAATTACCTTTCTTTTCAAATTTTTACTTCAAATATTTATAATTTTTTAAATTAATATTTTTAAAATGATGAATCAAAATTAAAAATTATATAAGTCTGTTTATTTAAATGAAAACAAATTAAAATTCTACAAATAATATTTCGTGTCATAACGATTTAAATTTTCCTACTTTTTTAATAAATTTGAAATTTGAACTTAAAAGAAAATATACATTAGTAGTTTTATCAAGGGATTTAGTTTACAAATGAAATGGTTAACCATCACAAAAAAAATTAAATTTTAACTCAATAAATATAAATTATTTTAAAATGTGTCCCGGACCCCCTAAAAGAAACTTTGGGAACCATATTAAAACATTAAAATTGTAACAAACATTTAAATATTCAATATGGTGGAGTGAAAAAGTCGAAATTCGGAAAATCAAAATGTAACACCACGCAAAAGTTGCGTATGGCCCTCAGTAATAAAACTATGCAGTTCTATTTTTAAATCAAGTTTTATTTTCCGGTGCCCCCAGGCCGCCCAATGTTCACCAAACTCTTCAAAAACACCTTGTAGAAGTTATAAATCGAAATAAAGATAAAGTTGTGAAATAAAAATGTTATACCGCGAAAACGTTGTGAATGGTACGTAGTAATATGCCTGCAAAATTGTTCTGGAAATCGTGTTATATCTTTCAGGGCACCGGTCATCCGAAATTTCGAAAAATTTGCCATAAATTCCTTTTACCTGTTGTACATTTAAATAGAATGTATCACACAAGAAGCAAGAGTGCAATACAAACATTTCATCTGTAAAAAGTATACAAACAATTAAAGTTCAAGAACGAAAACGAATATTTAAATCTATTAAAAGTGTTAAAAATTTCATGTTCTATTAAATTAGTTCGTTGGCCGATTGGAAAATTGTTGGACAAGTGTGAATTTCTTCACATCGTTTCTTTCCAGATTATTTACTACATTAATTATAACCTCGAAAGAGCTATTGACTATTTCAATACCGCTTAAAAATACCTGAAGGAAATGATCCTATCTGTTAAGAAAGGAAGTTGTTCGGATGACGTTACAAATAGATTTTCACACAGCAGATGGGTTACCACCGCCAACAGAGTTTTGAGACTATATGGCAACTTCGGATACAGCGTAAAATCTGAAGATATTGACAGCGCTTGTAGTCATTGTGCGCACGTGTATGGTTTGCAATTAAGTGCAAGCCATCTTTGAGAAATTGTTTATTTTTCCAAGGATATGCCTTACGCAGTTAAAGTTGTAATTGACCCAGTTAGGATTTCGTAGAATGCTTAAAGGGCGAAGTGCGAACACTAGTGGAGAAATCAGGCAGTTCCAAGTTCCTGCAATGAATTTTAGCACTGCAGATTATATTGACCTGATTCAGTGGGATAAGGTAGATGTTATGTAACCACCTATTTTGACTAATCTTTCATACTATGATTTAAAGATGTATATTGACAAACGTGATCGTGTAGATATAATTTCGGTTGCTGAGTTTCCATGCCACTTACAGAGTGTAGAAAGGTTTGTCTTAGTGGTCTCTGAAGCTGCAGCGGCAGTTTGTGGTGCAAGCAACAGGGATAGATTTATAAGATCTTGATTACAAGAGACATTATGCCATATTTTGAGAATAAGTCGGATTTTAAGGTTACAAAACTCTAACAGACCAAGAATAAACACCAAGCAGAAACATATAGAATATATAGTTTTTTGATTTGAAGAGAACGAACATATTTAATTGAACTTTAAATTTTTTGAACACTTTTAACAGATTTCAATGTTTGTTTTTCATTCTTAAGCTTTAATTGTTTGCACAGACAAAATTTTTTTATTTCACTATTGCATCGCGTGTGATACATTATATCATACATGTACAGCAGATAAAAGGGAATTTATGGCAATTTTTTCAAAATTTTGAATGACCGAGCTCGTGGAAGATATTATGTGATTTCGAAAAAACTGTGCAGACTATTACCACGTACCATTTGCAACTTTCTGCGGTATGACATTTTTATTTTTCGAATTTATGTTTATTTCGATTTATAAGTTGTACAAGGCTTTTTTGATGAATTTCGCAAAATTTGGTGGGACAGGAGGCACCGGATGATAAAGCTTGTTTTCGAAAATGCTTTGCAGGTATATCACTACATAACATACACAACTTTTTCTCGGTATGACTTTTTTATTTTCCAGCTTTATCTTTATTTCGATTTATAACTTCTACAAGGTGTTTTTGACGAGTTTCTCGAAAACTGAGGGACCCGGGGGCACCGGAAGATAAAATTTGATTTAAAAAAAAACAGTGCAGTTATATTACTGAGGACCATACCGAACTTTTGTGCGGTATTACATTTTGATTTTCCGACTTTCGTTTTTTTACTCCACCCTAATATTCAATACGAACGCCAAACTTTGGCCTCATGTATGTGTTTGTGAATAAATTTTAATTTCACTTACCAAACTGTAAATCATTTGGTGAAGTAGTTTAGGATGCAGAAGTTAAATAATTTATAAATTAGAAAAATAATTAGAAATAATTTGTCATTCATAATGCTATAGTTGTTTTCGATTATTGTAAAAAACTACAATGCACACTGTAAAAAAAAAACACTGTAGATTTGCCAGAACAAACTCGATCACAGTTAATGTGCTTTATCTTTCTTTGGTTTCCTGACTATATTAACATGGAAAATACAGTAGTTGCGTAAAATTAACAGCACAGTGTGCTGGCAATTTGGACGCATTTTTTACAGCACAAACTGCTGGCATCCAAATTGCCAGCACATTGTGCTGTTAATTTTACGCAACTACTGTACTTTCCATGTTAATATAGTCAGGAAACCAAAGAAAGATACAGCACATTCACTGTGATCGAGTTTGTGCGCGAGATGAACAGTACTTTGTACTGTAAAAATGTCGTTTTTTTTTTTTTTTTTTTTTTTTTTTTTTTTTTCATGCAGTGCAGGTAACTTTTTATATATAACACAAAACCTACGTAGCGAAATGAACCTTAATTTTAAATTTGCATATATTGTACCATAAGAAATTGATAGGTTACAATTTATATATTTCGCAATATTGATTTAATATAGCATATGTTTCTAATTAACTTCATATTTCATAAGTTATATGAATTGTAACCTATAAATATTTTATCAGAAATCGATTTGAGAATCGTATATGTGAATCAAAAATGATGTCCTATTCCACTAAGCAATTTTTTTTTTTAATAGTTAAATAAGTGCTCGCATAAGTGTTAGTTTTGAGTTTGACACGGGTCAAACAGAATTTAACTTTAGAAATTACAAGTTTTACATCTTTGTAACTTCTAAACTACTTCATCCAACAAAGTACTGTATGCTAATCAAATTGAAATTTTCCGAATAATTCAAATATGATGTTAAAATTAACTCTTATTGAAACTTTTAAAGTTTGATAGAATATCCAACCTAAACAAACCTTTTTAACTCACAGGCTATCAAAGCCTGATAGCTAGTGTTCCCGCATGTTCTGTGTGCACGTATGTATGTCTGTACGTACGTGTATGTATGTATGTACGTAACGCGATAACTCATGATAGAAATATCCGAATAGCTTCAATTTTCTTTCTAAGTTCATTCTGATAATGTTCTTCCCAGATTAGTTTTGCGGGTTCATTGGTTAAGTATAAAGGATGTGAACGGGGATAAATCCCCCCCCCCCTTAATATAGATAAATGTGTTTTTAATGCAAAATTATCAGATTTGCTTCAAATTTGGCATACCGTTTAATTCTAATAGGATGCTTCCCGAATTTGATTTGAAGGTTCATTGATTAAGTATAATGAGGAGAATGGGTGTGGCTAATACTCCTTTAAATGTGATAAATGGGTTTTTCAATCCGATTTGCTTTAAAATTGATATACCAGTTTATTCTGATAAGGCGCTTCCCTGATGAGATTTGGAGGCTCGTTGGTTAAGTATTAAGAGGGGAAATGGCGGGGAACTATCCCCCCTTAATTTATTTTTCAAGGGACATTATTCTTAAAAATAAGAGTATAATATACAATCAGTGTGTATACTCATAGTGAGCCTATGAGCTCAATGTCATCAATTTAGCTAGGCACTTTTCTTTTTATTAATATAAACTGAAAGAAAATAGCATTTTCAAACGAAGAGGCTATTTTTGTTTTTGCATGAAACAATTTCACGATTAAGAAGCTTTTTTTTTCTTTTTCTTATGAGCATGTAAGATAACTTGGATATCTTCTTTCTTTTAGATTTTATGGAGTGTATAAGTCATAAAAATATTTTTCATCCTCCTTCTTCTATTTAATAGTATTTCAATCCATTTTATATGCTATTTTTTTCCCTTGCTGATTAGCTACTAAGAAAACTTCCAGTTACGTTTAAGAAAAAAGAAAAAAAAATCTGGCGATGGAAATGTATAAGTGTCTCAGCCGAACTTATGTAAGTTATTGAATATTAAAGACGTGAATTACCACGTTGCTAACTAAGAGTAAACCAACAGAGTGAAAAATATCCAAGCCGGGAATCGAACTCGGGGCCCAGGAATAGTGCTCAAGTGCTCTACCACTGAGCCACGAGGATGATGTCCAGCTTGTCATTTCTCACTCACATAAATTGGTAAGACTGCTACCGCAGCTATTAGATGGAAAGGTCTCCATGAGCACACAATCTTGGGGCGTAACATGTGACGCAAATGAACCCAGCATCGGTGAATATACATTTTTCAAGCGTAATTTCACTTCTGAAAAGTAGTTGAATAATTCATTAAAAATTATATCGAAGTTATGTTTATGTTGGCCTATTAACAATGAAAACAAAATTATTAACCGTGTTGTATTGTTGGATAAATAGTAGCTCTATAAAAATTAATATAAATAAAAAATAAAATTAATCCGCATTTGTTTTATCAAGTTAAAACTCACAATATAAAATGTTAAGAATACTATTTGGTAAAACATAGGTTTTTCTACAGCGGATAAAATACATTGTGTGCAGCACATTCATTGTTTGTGTAAATTGTGAAATGTCTGGTGTACGTAAAGAAATATGAACTCTACGAAGAAGTCATACTGAAAAAAATATTTGATAAATGATCAACTTAATGAGTGGGAATTAATTTCGCATTCGAAGAAAATGCATTTTTCATTTCTTTCTGAAATTTGCCGTTTGTTTTTTTATTTAAATATACCTCAATTTGCATTATTTATTTGATTGGTTAAAAAAGATATATTATAAAAAATATTTTTAAACTAAAATAACTTGTTTTGTACATAGTTCGATGCTATTTATTTCATGACACATAAAATAGTTCATACTTAAATCTGTGATTTAATCTTTCAAATGGAAACAACTTAAATTTTACATAAAAAAATAAACTATTAATTCAGAGACATTATACGTGTGACAATGTAGATTCGAAACATTTTTTGAATAAATTCTCCTTTCAATTACTTAATGGGTTCTGTAAATGTCGTAATATTTTAATTCCATTTCAACCTAATTCATTAAACGTTAATTGTTTGTTGTTATCTTTTAAATATTTAGACATAGTTGCAATGAACAGTTAAGCAATATTAAAGGCTGGGATTTTCAGATGAAATTTAATGTCTGAATTCTTTGGGAATATATACATGAAAAGGCGAACAACACATTTTTATAACGAAAATACGTTAAAGTTGGTATTTTCGTTATAAACTAAAATTGGACCAACATTTTTCCAATTGATTTGTTACTTTAAAAATAGTGTTTTTACTGGAGTGGTCCTAAAAGAACTAATACTGGAAGAAAAAAACTCCGATATATAATTCTCTTTTTCTAAATTGAAATATAGCATAAAATTAATTCTGCAGAAATTTAGAAACTGCTTACAATTATTTAAAAAAGAAAAAAGAAACTTTTTATATTACATTAATGACTACATTGCTGTTTTAATTTATTCAGATTTTTAATTTCTTCAGATAATTAAACAATTGGTTGATTTAAAGTTTAGCTTTATATTGTAAAAAAGTATATATTTGTGTAAATGAACCAAAGAAATAAACAATTAAATTTAAAGTTTAAAAAAACCGACTGCGTAAAAAACGAACTATTTAATTATTTCTCATCAGTGGGAAACTATTGTTTTTTTTTTTCAATTCCTACTTATTAGCTCACACTCTCCCTATATATATCATGTTCAAATTTCCAATCGTTAATGAAATACTTATTATTCATCCAATCAAGCTCAAATATATTAAACTTGTAGTGGATGACACTGGATGTCAATCCAGTTTTTTTTAAATATTATTTCATTAATTAAATTAAATTCCTTAATTTTCAATAATCGAGAGACCCCTCTTCTTGATCAAGGCATTTTAAGCGCCACTCCAGAGGAAAGAGGAATGGGAGAAAAAATATTCTGATTGACCTAAGTAGGAAATGACTTAAAATATTTTTTTTATATTACTTGTTTATATTATTTACCTATTTTCTTATTTACTTGTATTGATTACTTTTAAGTTGTGTTTAATTGTTAGTTCCTATCTATAAACACTGTTTTGATGAGGTCTATAGATGTCTGCGATGGTTAGAGTTCTAGTAAAGCTAGAGATCCTACCTACACAGCTTCCAGGTTGTATAATATTTTAACGGAGCTTCTGACTGTAAAATAATCAATAAAACATCATCTTCATTTTGAAAGACCTATCCAATGATATGCCACTCAATAGAGTGCGTAAATTTGTTTTCGTATCTACTGCCATTTTGTATTTTACGGCCGCCATTTTGAATTTATAAAAACAAAACCTAGCCTATAACCATCGGGCCGTTAAGACAAATCGATAGAGACCTCATTCATTAAAATCCATCCAGCCGTTAAGATGTTTTGAGGGTGTAAAGGAATCCACATACACAGATCCGCGTGAAACACATAACCCTTTTTTTCAGTCGGGTAAAATGATAACGAATACACTATACCATTTTTTTTGCAGAATTGATCATAAAGGACGAAAAGCAACAGTTTATAAAGTATAATGTGTAGTATTAAATGGTGTACATGTCTACTTAAGTTTGAATAATACTCCGGATGCTACCACATCCAATTTTAATAAGATAAATTTAATCTTATTCGAAATTAATCTATATAGATAGATTATTTCAAAACGTTAGCAGAAAACGTTTTTCAATGATGTTTTTTTTGTTAAAGATGTTCTCAAATCCAAAAGAGCAACTTTATGACATAAGTTTAAATTTATTTTTGTTCGTAAATGCATGAAACTAGCAGTTGTTGTTCAGAAACTATGAAATCGAGCTGTTTTGTTCATTTTTTTTGCTAACGAAATAGATCTTTCAGAAAATAGTGTCAAAGTGAACTTTTGAACCGAATTCCAGCGTGAAAGTAGAATAACCACTGTAGAAAGGGCGAAAACACCGGCTGTTACGTGATCAAAATCGCTTATAACTCAATGGGTAATTTATTGAACAAAAAATGAAAAATAAAAATAAACAATTCAATTCCAAATCGCTTCTATAGCCAGGCTTACCAATTTTATATCTCTCCTTTAAAAAATGAACTTGTAAATGTGTCAAAATGTTTTGCGTTTGTTGAACAGAACAGTTAAAAACAGCCTTAATTAAGATATTTTAAAATTAGTTTGTTGTTGAAAAGTTTTATTATACATATTCTTTATAGTAATTTTATCACGCTAATTTTTTGTATGAATCTCTTCCATAGGATATTAATATCTTACTTTTGTAATTCCCATAATTTTGTAATATGTATAATGTAAATATGACCTGTGGAAAAAAAAAAAAAAAAAAAAAAAAAAAAAAAAAAAAATCGAAAAATATATTAATTATTACCTACAAAAGTACTCCACTCGAATAATAAATGCTTCCTTTTCGATTATGCAAAATTATATCTCATTTTCCCGAGTTATTTTTTTACTTATCCGGCAAAAGTATTGCGATACTGACTTAGGGGATCATGTTTTAGAAATCCTAAACAATTGTGTACATGATATAAGTATCGGTTATCATTTTGATACGAATCTGTGTAATCGGAACTTTATAAAATATTTATAACCCTGCAAATAATCGTAAAAACTTCTTTAAAATTTGCAATTAAGATGTATTATATATCATTTTATATTTATATTATTTTATTTATTGGATTTGCGATAAAAATTTAAAATTTAGTTTTTTTTTAATATCTAGATAGTCATCTACGAAAAGTTTTAAAATATCACACATATAAAAAAAAATGTTGTACGCAGTCAGCTGATAATCTTATGTTTATCTTTTAAGTCATTCAGCACCAGAAACCTTATGTGGTGCACCTTTATTTATTTATTTGTTCCTTTTTCGGGTGCCCGTTTAGATTGTTCAATTTGAAAATAAAAGTATTGAAAATTTTTGTATCTTAGTTTTGAATCATAGTAAAGTTTGGTGGTACATACGATAATCTTTTTCTTATGACAGCAAAGATGATTTTTCGGCTGTTACAACCATATACATAACATATACAACCATATGCTTCAGCACAGTACTTACAAAGTTTTAATAGAGATTTAAAGAGTACACCTACACGATGGGAAATCCCATAGCAATGCAGTACTCGGAAACGCTGTCCTTGCGCAGTAGTGACGACACGAAACGCAAGAAAGGAAGCACAGAAAAGGGTGAGAAAAAAAATATTTGTTAGTCTTAGTACCGCAAAAATACTGGGACAATACTGGACAGTGCTGAGGACTGAGGAATAAGAACAAAAAAAGAGGCAACGATCGTCAACAAAGCAGGTGTTCGAAATTAAGACCACGGGCCATGATGCAGGACTCAGATTTCCAGCGCACGGAAGATCTAATGCACTCGAAAATACCGTATGTGTCCTGGAATTGCTCAGCAGCTTCCATGATGCGCGCAATAATTTCCCCAACATTGTCCATCATTGCCCAGCATTTTTGAGGTATCAAGAATGATAAAAAAATTTCTCACCCTGTTTCTGTATTTCCCTTCTTGTGTTTTGTGGCTGCACTATCGCGCTAGGAGAGCATTTTCGGCCATGCATTGCTATGTTAATTCCCATCATCTAGATATATTCTATCTCTTTATATACTATACACTATATGCTATACTCTATTTGTAACCGCTGTGATGAAACCACCTGCACATAGAATCTATCTTTCACACAGAATGAGATATTTTCTTTTATAAATTTGATAAAATAATTATTTCAAAAGCTACTTTAAACATAATTGTTCAAGAGCACACAGTAGCATTGTTCTGTTGCGTACTATTTCTGGTTGATGTGGCGTTTTTTGAATGGGTGATTTCTTACACATGTTATTTAACAGATGTCGTAGTTAAATGCGCAAAAATACATTTTCAGATTTCAATCTAATAATACCAGTGCATACCACAGAGAGATAATTAAATCAAGCTCATTTTTTCCTTCATAATTATAAAGTAGATACAGTTAATTTTCATTCTGATGACTAACTTTCATAACATTTACTTTCCATTAAAAAATTAAATTTTCACGAATGCTTTTTTAACTTAATATTTTTTCCAAGAATATTGCAATTTATTTAAAAATTCCATATTTTTCTCTAAACTATTTTTATATATTTTAATAAAACTTAAAAAGTTTGCGAAAAATAATTATTTCTGTTCTGTTTCTTACAGCATTTAAGCTGTGAGCTTTTTTTTTATGAAAAAACAAAAAACAAAAATAAATGAAGATTAAAAATAATTTATAAAAACTAGGTACGAAAAAAAACATATTTTCCGTTCGAAGTATTTAAGAAATGTTTCCGCCGATAAATTTTGAAGAAAAAAAAACTAAGAAAAAAGAATGACTTAACAGAAAATTAATTGCTTGTGTGATTTTAATTTCTTAAATTACTTATTTAAATTAAGTACGTGCAGGATAAAATTCTTTTTTGAGCTAGTTTTTTTATTTATTTTTTTTTTCTTTAACAATGATTTTCAATTTCTAATCAACAATATTAACCTATCTGCCCTACAAATTCATTTTATTTTAATACAATTTATTTTAGTTTACTATTATTTGACATGCTGTGAATAATTAATTTCTTGCACTCTTGCCAAATAATTTCATATTATTTCTTTACATCAAAATTAAGCTTATACACAATTTTAAACATTTTTCACTTTATATAAGGGCATATTATAAATCACTTTATTTCCACGAGCGATTGTCGTGTATGTCACATACTATGCTTGTTGGCCACTGTTATTTTATAAAAGTTTGCTTCGCCTTTTGCAATTAATGAGATATGTCCCATAGATAATTTGGAATACCCTGTAAAGTAAAACGCACGAAATGATATATTGCTACAGCATACAAATATGTGGATAATGTACAATATGTGTATTCATAATAGTTGATACATCATATGAATTTTCACCAAGAATATTCGAAATATATATATATTTGTGTTTCATTCAATCAAAGAATTCTGTGAAAACAAAAAGATAGTATTCCTGTACTAAATAGTGGTGGTTAAAAATCGAGAGACTTGGCATTTATGGTAAAGATGCATATTAAGGCTTCTATTAGTACAGCCGAGCCCTCTTATAACGATACTGCTTAATATGAGTTATTGTTTATTATTTTAAAGTTTATTGTCAATGTCTTAATTCCCTCTGATTTACGTATACTTAAACTAAGGTAAAGAAACCGGATACAACGAAGACAGTTCGTAGCACTTATCGGTAAAAGTGATTTTCTGGACAAGCATGGAAATTAAAATTTCTTACACAGTACTCAGGAAAAGTATTATCACGGTATAAAATATTTTTAAGCTTGCCCCCATGCTCAGAAATTTGTCTCTATGCTTTTCGTTCTTTTATTAGGCTGCTTTTCATAATTTTATAAGAAAGTCGTGGTATTACTATAGTAAAGCAATATTTTTGAGTAATGCCATCATAACAAATTGTGCCGAAGTACTCGCCTAGGTAGGATCAGTTTCATTGATGTAGGGAAAATACGTAGGTCTATAAAGGAAATTGTCCGCCGTTGTGATTCAATGACAACCTGCGGACACTGAATGTTCGTGCGAAAGGTGTAAGTAGACGGACAGACGTCAGGACTAGAGCACAATCCGGAGATTTAATTTTCAATTTTCAATTAGCAATAAGCGTGAATCTCTGAGTCTTCAAAGTAAAGTTGAAATAATTCATTTAGTGCACGGAGGAAAACTGAAAATATATGACATTCCTAAGCAGTATATTAATACTTGGAAATTTTTCCAGAGAGAAACATTCGCCTTGCATACACTATTTCAAATGAAAATAAATTTCAAGATAATTGCTTCAAATGCGCAATTACGAACTTAGTGAAATATATAGTTTCAATCGATGCTGGATTTAATTAAGTTTCGTATTTGCCCCATCTCTGTGGCTCACGAAAAATATTTCATTTTGTGCTGCATTTGTAGCCAACTGCAATAGTGCGAGAAGTTCCAGGCTGGGTATCATTCCATGTGGTTTATTTGGTAGAATGTCAGTGCGCTATACTGATGGCCCCTGCTCGAGTCCCGGCATGGAATCTTTTTCACTAGGTTGGTAATTGCGCTCCTTAAACAATTAATTTGAAATTTGATTTTCATTTGAAATATGCCTAAACAGTTCGTGATTCCACAGAAATCTTTAACTAAGATTTTAAAGAATTATAAGAAAATCTTTAAATATTTCTTTACAAGCAATTCAGATCCTGAGTGGAATAGCCTTAGAACTGCGTTGAATACTGACATCGACGAAGCCTCATTTACCTGCTTTAAAGGTGTTATAAATAAAAATGTCCAAATAAACGGAGCAATGCTAAAGTAGAGAACAGAATAATTTGCTCTTATTTTTAATAAACCGGATTTCGAACCTATAAATGGGTGGTTACAACGGATCAAATATAGGCATGCTATTGTTTTAAAAACAATTTGTGGTGTAAGTGGCGAGGTGGACGAGACAGTGGTAACTAATTCGCTGGATGCTCGCAAAAATTGATGCAGTAAAGACCTTGTGATGTCTATAATACTGATGAGACTGGAATTATTTATCAGTTATTACCTAAAAACATATTTGCTCTCAAAGGTGGAAATTGAATCAGCGATTATCGGTACAATGTTAGGTTAACGGATTTGGTCACAGTTAATAAGGATGGATCCGTTAAGCGTAAACTAATGGTTGTAGAAAAATCTAAAAATCCTCAATGTTTTAAATAGTGGAAGTTTCATAATATATAAATAAAATAACCTGATGTTTATTTGAAGAATGACTAAAAGACTTTCCTGCTAAAATGAATAAACAGAAAAGTAAAATTCTGTTCCTTATAGACAATTGTACCATGCATGGGGTAAGAGAGAACCTAAAATCTGTAACAAGCTGCCGGTTTCCTCCCAATGTAACCTCAAATGTGCAGCCTAATGGATCAAGAAATTATAAACAACTTAAAAAGATCTTATAGCGTACGTGTTTTGCGCCACATACTACTTAGTATAGATAAAGAAAAACAGCCAGCCATAGAAATAAAATTGACTGCAAGATGCTAAATAATGCAAGGTGTGATGTGAAGCCAGAAAGAAATAAAAACTACTGGAGGCGCGCTTGATATACTGCTGAAAAAACAAATGACGCTGATACATCATTCGATCAAGATCCTGAAGTAAATTTCCTTTGGAGAAAGCATAAAAAGCGCACAAGAATTGTCAAAAATTGAAATCAAATATGAAAATATTGCAAACAGTATGCGAAATGAACAATTTATTACGTTACACCATCTGAGATAATATAGCTAATATAAAATAATCGGGTCCATAGAAAGGTTGGCGTCAAACGAAATTGATACTAACACTACCATTGTTTTAACTGTATAAGTCCTATAAAAATATAATGTAACTTAATGGCACTTAAGTCAAAACAAAATTATTCGGTCAGAAGTAACATTCATGGCATATGCAAAAATAGACTAAAGTGTCGTTAATGACAAGCACTGATGAAGAAATCGTTGGATATTCCAATTCAACACAAAGTGATGAATCGGACGATTATCTCGGGGAATAATGAAGCATATCAGGCAAATTTTTAGCAGCTGTTTCTAGTCTAAGTCTACAAAACCTACGCAGATATTTTTCTGAATCATGATATTGACAGTGGCAAAATTTAGACGAACTGGAAGGGAATTAGTCTGTTTGCATTTTAAATACGGATGTGCAAAACGCCATAATAGATTTTTCCTTCCCAGTTTAACTGAACCCTGTATGTAAAGTGTAATTTTAGCAGGTATGAATAATTGTGTATTTTCTGTCAAAGTAAAGGAAATTATAAAGGTTCTTATTAATTTTTTAATCATGTTTCAAACTAGAAATAATTTTAAAAGCTTCTATTTTACAAATCTCTTCAATAAATGTAAAAAAATAAATAAATAAATAAAAAGGTTTAAAACGTTTTGACGAAAACTAATAAACTTTTTAGAACACATCTTAAGTAATTAGATTGGAAATAATAATATCATCGATGATAATGAATATTTGTTATAGCGGTATAATTATCGTTAACGAGCAATTTCGTTATAAGAAGGCTCGACTATATTAAATATAAAAGACGTTACTTTCTAATATTTAATAATATTTATTTAAACTGTTACTGCTTTTACTGCTAGAGATGAATTGCTCAGACTAGGAAACCAAGTCACTAGAGCATAGATGTGCCTCTCGGTCCCTTTTATTGGGAGTAAACAAATATAAAATTTAACCGAAGCTTTTTATTTGATAATTTAAGTTTAGTAATATTAAAAATTATAATATTTATTTAAATGTTAATTTTTTATGAGGCTGTTTAGTAACATTTGCAGGATGTCTGCAGTTTTAGAAAAATATTTAATAGAAATTTTCACCTTGTTAAATCGCAGAAAAACATTACAAATTCTACAGTTAAACAGCGTGTTCACAAAGTTTGTGCTTAAAATATTAAATAGAACTTTTTTAGTCAGAAATAGTTGTGACAGACTTCTCGAAATATCCACGGATTTCAAGCATCTTGCATCTATTAACATTTTAAACGTATTCTACAAAGAAAGAAGAAAACAACTGAATAAAATATGCCACAAAAAGCTTTTACTTCATTTTTCGCTTTGACACAAATTTATAATTGTATGCAAAATAATGTAATTTTAATAATTAAATATAATTCTAAAATAAGAATTTTGCACAGTGTATGAATTTAAAAAGTTTTACATTATTAAAATGAAAATTACTTTGAATAAATTTTAGATTGTTTCCCAATATTCTTTTGAATTATAATTTTCATCACTGAATAAGGAAATACGTTTTAGCAGCCTGTTATGTAAATAATTGCTTGAAATAATATCGTCCTTCTGTGCACAGTTATGTAGTCTTTTACATTGAAAAATGTTTGTAATTATAATAATGTATGTAATTTACATAATTATGGTTGAAGTTGAAATTTCATATTCTGTATAAATAATGTCTGTATTCTCTATTGTGTCAATTCACCCTATTGTTTATATTATGTGTTGTTTATTCTATGGGGAAGTATATTTCATTTGAATACATTTTCTGAAGTTTCTTCAGATATACATAATACCTTTGTATATTTTTCTTTCTGAAAATGCGTGTTGAATTATGTATAACATATATTTTTAACGAGCATTATAATTAAGGAATATATTTTATATTAAATGAATGTACAATGATTTTATTAAATTTGTAGGGAAATAAAAGTACAAATTTAAAGAACACATTCTGGCGTCCTAGCTAGCAGTAAACTATTTACTTTAGAGTAAAACAAAACGCATATGCTTTTTTACGAACTCTGTCTTATTTTAACATTCACGAACAATATTTCACTGTTAAAAACAGGATTTCTCGTTAGAAGGAACGTTCGTTTATTTTTGTCTTGTCTGATGTTTTTTCTAGGGAGGTCTGCCCACTAGAAGCTACCTACGCCTTCAGACACCACAAAGTCTAAAAGAACGCTAATTTGATGGACTGAAAAAATTTCGGAAGAATGAATTATAATTAAAAAAACAGTGGCTGCCTCCCTGTTAATGGGTTGTTTTCGTCTTTGAATAAATAACATCTGCATTGGTTCATTGGTTCAAAATATCTCAATATGGTGATTTTCTGTAAGCAAGTAAACCCTGTTGGTTTACAGTGGGAGTCTATGGGAGTTTGGTAAAACATTAGAGATATCGCCAAGTTGGCGTCACTTTTGGTGACTAATTTTTGTCGCCAAATTGGCGACAATCTTGACGGCATTTGGCGATAGAACGGGGTCCCCCTATGGTAATGTGATATAAGAATAAGGCCATAATTAATGAAATAAAGGAGTTTAATAGTTCTGGGTTATATGTTACACATCAAGTTAATATTATGTTTACAAGTATGGGAGGGTGGGGGGGTTTCTGCAGATCGGTCCGCAGCATCTGAGACTTCATATCGGCTTCTGCTCTCGTCTAGAGCTAGAAAAATACGTCCAAACTCCGCCACTTCGGAATGAACTTTGGTTGTTAATTGTTCCCGAGCAAAAAGGATGCAAAGCTGCACATCAGCAAATTCAACACAATCTGCTGTTCTGAGGTTATAAGTTTCTCATGGAAACTGCTGACCGAAGATCTTTGCTAGGCGGAGAGAGTTATGGGAACTCTAAAACCACAACTCACAGTAATACATTAGTTTTAAATTAGTTTAGTAGATTAGTTTTAAAAGATTATCTCAAAATATGAAATAAATGTCTCATGCAAGGATATTTTTTAATTTAAACTGTTTGGCAATATTGTTGCTTGGCAATTTTAAATATTATGTAATTTCCTCCATTTCCGTCTTTTAACGCATATTAATGAATCTATTATTTTACAACTTTCCTTCTCTTTTAAAATGTACGGGTAAATATAATTTTTATGACGAATTTATCAATATTTTACTCCTTTTAATACGTAATCATTTAATTCTTATTTGAAAGTTTTTTTCTGTTAGTCATGTGTAGATAATTTTTTAATTTGACGGAAATATTATTCTTTCCGCTGTTTTTAAATTTGGCAATGATTTAAAATAATACCCCTTTCTAAAAGTTTTTAAAAATATCTCTGGAAATGCTGAAAATTTGAAATTAAAATAGAAATAAATCCTCGTAATTGAGTCAAATTAAAAAATGAAAATGCAGTCTGCACACCGAGAACTTCTAATGTATAAATTGATCTAAAAATAATTAAATTCCTATGTATAGTTTTTGCTCCTATTAAACTTTTTTAATGGAACGATTTTGACCCACTTTATCGTTAAATATCTCTTAAAATAATTCTTCGATTTGAAAACTGTCTGCATCATCGTATTTATCATATATTTCTCTATAATACCAGCGCTTTTCAGATTTTTGTATGCATTATTTTCCTTAATATTAACGAAAAAAGACCTCCAGTCACAAAAAATTGAAAACCGGCGGTGGCGGTGACAGCGTTAGTTACTTATTTTACAATAGAGAGATAGATAAGAATAAAGTAAAGAAATGCTGAAATTTTTTGCCTTTTTTTATAGATTTATATATTTTGGGATGTCTTGAACGTGATATGGCTAATTTTTTTTAAATAACTCTCTGTCTGTCTGTGACAATAATTTTTCACACACGATATTGCAAGGAATAATGCACGTAATTTCATAAACTGCATATTTTCTGTCATAGATTGGCGATGATCAGGATAGCTTATATCACATCTAAAGGATGGCGCTGCTATGGTTTGTTTTTCCTAGATTTCCGCGATGGCAGTTTTTGGGAATTTATGAAATGGTATTTCATCAAGTGGAATGTGAAAATTGAATGGTTTTTGTGTATATAGACCAAATGTTGGTATTTTTATGCAGGGTTTTTCCCGATTACTCTCATAGCTAACCTCAACATCTGTGGGCTGGTAAACTTCGTATTTATGGTACTTAGAAGTTGATGTAAGATGATACCGATTAAGTTGTGTAAAAATAGCGCAACAAGTAGGATTGTTGTTCAGTGTTTTTCAAGATTTACACGTAATTCTATCTCTGCAAAGATGGGATATGCAATTTCAACAACTTTTCTTAAATAAGCTCCATATAAATAATCATGTTGATTATATAGTGTGTCCGTAAAGGCATAGTGCACATTTGACCGGTCATAGGAAATCTAGGAAACACAATAGAAAAGTGAAATCTTCCCCAAATAAAGATAACTCTCCAAGTTTCATACCTGTTCTGTGCAGTCCGGTACAACCTCCATTTGAAACAGAGAATACGGACGTTATTCACTGTGTTACACCAGGCGTCCTTAAATGCGAGCGAAGAACTGAGGGAAGAACTGAATATCGTTTAGATATGTGTAAGGCAACAAATGGAGGAGACAACGAACTGCACTGAATAGGTATGAAACTTGGAGAATTTTCCTTTTCTTTGGTGAAGAGTTCACATTTCAATCTTGTTTCGTTGATTTTCTGTGACCTGTCAAAAACGCACAATGAATTTGCGGGCACACAGTATTTTTATTTTATTCACTAAACAGAGAGTGTTACTGAGCTATTGGTTTCTGTCGTAAATCTTGGAACCTATTGGAAATAATAAGAAATAAAATTTAATTTGTATAATATTTATTAAAATTTTAGTTGGTTGAATTTTGCTTTACTCACATGATAGGGAGTGCTGTTATTTTGCACTTTTCCAGATTTTTGCTGTTGCTATATCTCGGTACCTGTGAGACATCATTTAAAAAATTTAATTTTCAATGCATTTATTTAAAAAATTGAGCTGCTGTATTATTTGCTGCATGATATTCTTATATCGTTTTTATTTTCTTACTAGCAGAACTACCCGGCTTCGCCCGTGTCAATTATAAGAAGCCTTCCAGGTAAAATAAATTAAAACGAAATAATACGGTAATCACAATAACTGAAATTTGTGCATTCCCATCCACAAATCGTTATAAAGACAATAAAAAAACATGGCGTTATTGTCTTGCAACCATAGTAAAATCCCTGAGCTTTAATAACAGAATGCACGTTTTCTTTGGCGGTATAAGAGAAAAATATGTGATTTTCCTGACAATACGAAAAAAAGAAATTCCTCCAAATCGCGCAGTACTTAGTGAAATTCTCGTTTGTATGGTATTATCTACATTATAAAGTAAAAACACTATGTCAGTGCCCATAAATTGTGCCCCATAAATTGTAACCCATAAAATGTGTCTTTACTGCAATTTTTCTAACTTTTAAACATCACACAATTTCATTTTTTACAATGCCGAATAGAAAAATGTTCTCTCAAATGAAATTTGTTTGAAAATTGTACCTCAGTTTTCTGATTTTAATGGATTTTAAAGTAAATTTTAAGCATGGATATTTTAAAAGTTGAGTGCAACCCGATTGCGTAAGATGAACCTGTTTACACTTAATGCCATAGTAAAAAGAAAAGACATGTCTGTAACGCTTTCGGTGGCAACAACCTAACACAACAAATTTCCCTTTTACTGCTGTTTAACGTCTAAACATTGTACATTCGATTGTCCCAACGTATTATAGAAAACAAAAGTACTTTCAGTGATATTTGTTTGTAATGTTTATCTCAATTTACGATTTTTTTATGGGTTATAAATAATTTTTAAGCATGCATATTTTTTAAATATGCTTGTAACCCAAATACAAAAGATCAACTCAATTGTTCAAAAACATTGTAAATAATTCAGAATTTGTTTGCTTTCGCGTAATATTCAATAACTAAATTAACAAACGAAATTAAAACGCCAAAAATAAAATAAAATAAAACACGAATTTAACAGATATCAAATCAAACTATTCAAAATAACCTGATAAGTATATAAAATTCAAATGGGAATTTCGTTCCGGGTGCATATAACTTGAATTCTTCAGAACGTGTTTCCATGCGACTTGACCTATTAGTTTTTTAGGGAAGATTTTAGTGCGTAACATATTGTTTTCCGTTGTTTAGTCATAGAATTATAGGGGAAAGTTATATAATCATGTGAACCCAATTATGAAAAATTAGTCTTATTAGCTGAATGAAAAATGCAGAAATATTTTTATCTCTAAGTATATTGACGGGTTTATCTTCGGAAATTGGGCTGTGTGCTAGGGTATTCTTATTTTAGTGAGTGTGCCTGACACCTATTATGGCATGCACCTTTGTTTAAAACAATAAAGAATGACTTATGTTTTAAGCGACTACCTGGCATGCAACTTGATTACAAAATACTAACATGCTAATGCTTAAGGTGCTTCTCCAGTTCCTTGCTCAACAACGCAAAACATTCTGACACATTTTCTGACTCATTAAACGTAAAGGGTTAAAATTTGTAGGCATGACTATTAAAGCGATTTGGAATTGAAATGAGTTTTTCCTTTTTTCATAAATAAATTACTTATCGAATTTTGAGCAATTTTGGTTGCGTGACGGCCGGTTTTTATCCTTTATTGCACTGTTGCATCCGAAATTCAGTTCAAAAAATCAACTGAAAGATCTTATACCTTTACCAACAAATGAAAACTATCTTTCGATTACATAGTTTCTAAATAAGAACTCCTGTCAATTTCATGCATTTCCGAACAAAAATTAATCAAAAAATATGTCAGAAAATAGCTCCTTTGGAATTGAGAACAGCCTTAACTTTATGAACAGCCTTAACTTGAAGTTTATGAAAAAACTTGCATTTTTAGTTTTAATTTTGGAACTCGCAAAATTTAAATTCAGAAAAAGGATGTTCTTTTGACACATTGTGGTAATTTTTTTAACTTTTAAAATTAAAATACATGTTTTCTTTGGCCCGCGTAACAGATGTATACAATATCTTCACAATACGCGGGGAAATGCAAAAAAATACATCCAAATGAGGTAGTAGTTACTAAAATTTTATTTGGAAAATTTGAAATTTTATTGAAATTAAATCTACAATGATTAGATGAAATGATGTCATTTTCCATAAATTTTAAATCAAGACATCTGTCAAGATTTGTTTTTAAAATGTAAATAACCGCTCTCTTTTTACTATAAATCACAGAAAATGTTAGCACTGAATCTAAACCAATACAACACTTAGCGATAACGTATAGCTATAAGATATGGCTGTAGTATACAATCGAAGTATTAAGCAAAATATGGGAGCCATATGTTTACAATGAGTTTGATTACGCGTTGAAAAGATTTGATAGAATGTGACGTCATATCTAGCCTTTTTTTTCCTTTTTCTTAAAATGTTTTCATGAAATTTGACTGTTTGTATTAAAATAGATGTTTTAATAAAAAAAAAAAACATTCAAATTGAGGTGCTACGTTATTTACCCGCTCTTATAGTTAAAGTTTTTATTTTATATACACAAAAATGTAAATTTTCTGTTTAGAATGACGTCAGTATCAAACACGCAAAAATATAGCAAGAAAATCTGAATTTTTATTGGCAAATAGAAACAAAATACACGCGTTATTCTTATTTTTTTCACATTATTGTGTCATTTTTTAGGGTTTGGCAACAGGAAGGAAACGTTTGAATTAAAAAAGATTTTAAAAGAGATATTTCTATAATGTTAAATTATGGAAGTGGTAGAAAAAATGGATATATAGTGGTCTGTTAATTTTTTAAAGTAGGCAGTGATCTTTTCCACGTTCTAAAACGTATGTACATCGAGTTTCGTGCAAATCGGTCAAAAATTAAAGATTTGTATAAAGGACATACACACAGAGAACGGCTTTTATATATATAGATTACCTTAATATTTTTAGTTTTTTTTAAGCAAATTATTTTAATTGAAAAATGTATATAATAGTCTAAAATCTTTTTGAAAGTAAAAATATTAAAAATTCATTATTGCTAAAATCTTCGAGAAAATGCATGCATCTCTCTATTCTAAAAAAAAAATTAACTACCGCTGTCAACACCGCCGCCTCCAGTTTTGAATTTTTTGTGACCGAAGGTCTTTCTTCGTTAATATTGAGAAAAATATTGCATACAAAAATGTAAAAATCGGTGGTATTATAGAGAAATGTTTGGTAAACACGCTGATGCAGACAGTTTTCAAATCGAAGAATTATTTTAAGAGATATTTAATGGTAAAGTTGGACAAAATCGTTCCACTAAAAAGTTTTATGGGAGCAAACACTATACATGGGAATTTAATCATTTTTAGATGATTTTATGTGTTTGAAGTTTCCGGTGTGCAGACTGTAATTCTTTTTTTAATTTGAATCATTTTTGAGCGGTTTTTTTCGATTTTAAATTAAAATTTTTAGCATTTAAAGAGATACTTTTTACATATTTTAGAAAATGGTATTAATTTAAACTGTTGCCAACTGTATAAACAGCGCAAACAATAATGTTTGTTTCAAATTAAAAATTTATTTACGCGTGACTATTATAAAGAGAAAAAAAAAACATTTCAAATTAGAATTAAATAATTATGTATAAAAAGCAGGAACTTATTAAAAATTACGTCATTAAAAACTATATTTACACCTGAATTATAAAAGAGAAAGGCTATTGTAAAATAATAAATTCATTAACATGCGTTAGAAATCTTAACTAGGAGAAATTACGTCAAATTTACGTCACATTACAGTTATTACATAAAATGAACAAAAAATAATATTGCAAAACATTTTAAATTTAGAAACTGCGCAAGATATTTACTTAATATTTTGAGATCTTTTCAACTATTTTTGTTAGGACAGAGCAAATAATATTTCATTTCTAACAAAAGTATTTTCACGTGAATATTAAAAAGAGAAAGAATAGTTTGGTCAAAATTACGTCAGATTAAAAACGATTCATTTTAAATGTCTTATTTAAAATTATCATAGAACTTTTTTTTCGCTTTTTTAAAAAATACCGGGAGACAAAGACTCTGTTTACTTAATTCATTTTATATTAGCTTATTTTGAAATGTTTAACTGATTTTATTTAATCAAAGACGAAAACAGCCATTGTATCTTTTAACAGCAGCTGATTTGGCTTTAAAATTCCCCAAGCAAAGAGAAATGAATAGAAACCCGTTTATCGGGAGATCATCATAGTTTTTTAAATTATAATTCAATTTTCGGAAATCTTTTTAAAGCCGATCAAATTAGCGTGCTTTTAGAATCTGTGGTGTCTAAACGGGGGTTGGCGAGAGTAGCTCTTAGGGGCCAGAGCCCCCTAGTTATATATAAAAAAACAAGCTTTTCAAAAGCGCAGTGTTATATTAATCGAAAAATAGCAACCTAATTAACCACGGCATAAATAAAGATTAAACTTGCAAGCGCTTTCATAAATATTAAACATTTACGCGACATTTAGATTTGACTATGGCTTATAATTATAAAAAGAAAAATCGGGGTGTTTTAAAACTCCACGTAAATAACTTGAATATAGGCAGGGAACATGAAACATACTTGTACACTAAACCATCATCGATATCTGCATTGTCATTTAAAGAAGCAAACATAAATACAGGCATAAACATAAAATTTTATAAAAAAGAGTTATACACATACTTTTCAATCGTTCTCAACTTCTGCACAAAAATAAAAATAAATATTATTTATTGCAAAATATAGTTACAAAACAATACATCTTCTAAAACATTGTCTTCATAAAATTACACGTAAAAAATATCCAGTATTTAATATTTGCATTGACTTGATTTTTCAAAATGCATTTCTTATATGTTTGCCAAATGCAGTTTGGTAGGGAAATACTTAACTTGTTCCCAAGAAGCAGTGAAAACAAACTTTTTATAACGATTTTAATCCAATAAACTTTTTACCTAAAGCGCAGATTTCCCTTAAGAGGAATTAAATTTATTCTCATTCAAACAATTTCAAATATTCATTATTTTTAATTGCTGTGTGGTTTGTTGCAGCTGCAATTTTTAACTTTTCGGTTTATAAATTTAATCCTATATATATGTAGGTTTTTAATATGCATGTACCGAAAACCTATAAGGACTTGAAAAGCCAGAATTTAGAAAATTTAAGCTTAGACCTTTTTACTTTTCCTTTACTGAACACCTGTCAAAAAATATAAAGAAACATAAGATTAATACAATTCTAAGTATAAATAAAAAGTATATAATGTGGATCGTTAATACAAATGCAAAGAGAGTTTTTCTCATTTTCATTTAAAAAATATTAAATATTACGTTTAATTAACAGACATAGTTATAAGATTTCTTATAAGTTCGAATAGATACAATATTAATAGCAAATGTAACGACCTTCATTTTTAAGGCAATCAGTCGTACAATTCGGCTTGCTTGAAACAATTGCTTTATAATAGGATGGTAAATAATTTTATCAAAGTATGTAATGCATGGACAATGCTTGTGATGTACAAAAACAGTTAATTATTTAGTCATCACCATTTTAGATAATCTTCATATTGTGAGATCGAAGTGGCAAATCAAATTACGGGATATTGTTGTCTTTCAGTCATTTTTTCTAATTTTTATTGTGTAGAAATTTGCATATGCTTGAGAGCTCACACAGTACTTCCAAACCATGCCTGACCATCCGTTATTTTGACAGTTCCATGAGGTTCGTTCACAAATAGTTCCAGTGTAACTGCAGGCAGAAGACAAACTTTTCAATTTTCATGGAGCTAAAGTCATACATTATTATTGGTAGTATTTGTGGTTGAAAAGGATCGTCATATAGAACCATCAAAATAGAGAAGGAAGAGTTACCGTGTGCTTTATTAGTTCAAGATAGGATTATTACAGTTATTGTTTCTAAGAAAACGAACTTGAATGTGTACATCCGTATTTCAGACGCACAAATGTTTGCATATTAGGGCTTTTATTAAAGTAAAAACCCATTTTATCCTCTTCGATCCAATGATTTGAAATTTAAATAAAATGAACAGACATGCAATAGTGAGATTATTTTATGTAGATGATAAGCTATAGTCACGCACTGCAGACATTGAAATTTATTCATAATCCCTAGTCAGCTATACAATGGCCAACGTCCGAATATTTTATTAGTTTTTCTTCCCTTAGAATGGAGATCATGATGTAAGATCACGTTTTCTTCGGCCAACCCAATCTTCCGGGTAAGCTTTTCTTTCCCCTTCAACTAAAATGACTTTCTTGGTCAATCGGACAGTGAGTGATCAAGTTATCTGAATACGTCCTTACTCACCACACTCACAAATAAGAGCTTCCTCGGTCATTACTAAGGTCTGGCCTGGCTACACCTAGATCATCATTATCAAAACCTGTTCATAACAATTTATATATGGTTTAAGATGGTGTCTCTTCGAGCTTATAAGCAACGTTTTCAAAATTATGACCATTTAGAAAATTCGATATTATGTATATTGTTAGGATGCATATACATCGTGTCGAGAAAGTCTTTATCATTCTAAACATCAATAACAAAAATAGTAATAGGTGAAATGGAATACGATTTTCCGCAAATTAATGAAGAAATCTAAGATTTTTTTTTCTCTTATATCTATTGCCTGAGGTAGATGGCGCCAGTTGCTTGGCAATTGTGATAACAAAAGAAAATGGCGACAGCGCAAGAGAAAGCTCAGTGTGTATTATAGTTAGCCGAAATAAAATCACCGATAACCGTGCAAAGGAATTTTTTCCTGTTGTACCATATAGATCCACAGAGTGCTCCTTCAATTTATGCATGGATGCAGAAGTTAAAAAAGACAGGAAATGTTGAGCAAACAAAAAAATACGGTCAATAATCGACATCAGAAGAAAGTATAGAATGAGTCAGGGAATCGTTCTTTCGGAGCTCACGTACAGTCACATTAAAGTTACTAAAAAAAAAAACTCTCGTCCATTTCTTCATTTTTTTTTTTAGCAAACAGCATTTTGTTTCACCTGTCAGTATTTTTGTTATTAATGTTTAGGGTAATAAAGATCTTTCTCGGACACGCTGTATTTTTAAAAATAATGTTGAACAGTAAGATTGTCATTGGATTGTAAATACATATTATATAACGTTTATTACAACGGCAGATCCAAGGGGGAGGTCACGGGGGTCATGAGAACCCGTCTGAACACAAACAAAAATATTCTAAAGATCATTTTCAAAATGAAATATACAGTAGAGTCTCGATTATCCGAGTCCCGCTTAACCGAGATTCCGCTTTAACCGAGTTATCTTCTTCTAATGGACTGATGGTTTCCATTATTACGAAACATCCATTATAAATCAAGTGTTAAATGAACTAGCAGTCATAAAAATTTAGATCTGTGATTTTCTGGTCAGAAGGAAGAAAAAAAATGGACATTAAAAAAAAAAAAAAAAAAAATATATATATATATATATATATATATATATATATAGCCATTTTTTCTCTATTCTGACCAGAAAATCGGAGTTCTAACATTTTAAGGCTGGTCGTTCAGTATCGTCACCTAACACTTCATTTATAATGGCTGTTTTGTAGCAATAGAAGTAAGAAGTCCACCAGAAGAAAATGATCCATTCCAAAGGTATAAGTTCGATTGAAAAAAAAAAAATAATACTTTGAGCAGAAAGTAGAGGCTACATCTGCAATTTTCGTGACACTAATAGAATGACATAACAGCCAATTTGTACGGTTTTGTTACCTCTAAAATTTAATGCCAATTTTTGCTATATTTAATCGTTGACAATTGTTAGACTTTTTAAACTGAATTTCCGGAAGTCACATCTAATTGTTTCTTTGTGACGACATTTCTCTGTCTGTCAACTCGTAAAACTAGAGTAAAAATGCTAACTTTGACAACATTTTCTTCTGAATGAATCTTTGCCATTATAAGAAAATGGCAAACTCTTTACTTTTTTTATACCTGAACAAAATCGTTAAATTTTATATTTTTACGAATATTAATTCGTTTTTTTTTTTTTTTTTTTTTTTTTTTTTTTTTTTTTTTTGTATTTACGAATTTAAACGACTTCGCGAAAGTATCAGAAAAGTAGTTAGTTTGGATTAGGGAATAACTTTCAATATAAAAAAATTCTCATAAAGAGGTGAGATGCCCTTCTACCCCCCCCCCAAAAAGGAAATCCATGACCCCCCCCACCCCTCTAAATGGTGAGCTGAATCCGCGCTTGGTTTATTAACAGCACGAAATGTAAAATGTTCAGGGTTCTTTTCATTGTTCGATGCCCTTATAATTTTGACTAGGTGTTTAAAATTAAAAATATAATAATAAAATCTACATGAAAAAAAAATATATATAAGTATAGTTTTTGGATCAAAAACACGGAAAAAATTGTCTTTCGAAAGAAAAGAATAAATTTAAAATTTTGGAGAGTACATGTAGTACAAAATTTTCACTTCAGAATACGTTTTTTAAGAGAGGTGGGAGAGAGAGGGACAAAATTTTATTTCCTTTATTTATAGCATTTTAAAATGATTTTTTATGAAGTGTGCCTTTCTGTAAAGATTATTTTTCATAAATATCTTTTTGAAAAGTTTCAATTTTTTTATATCTAAAAGTTTTAAATTTTAAATATGTGTTATTTTTTATATAAATGAACCATTTGTCTAATTTGTTACTGTTTCACTATTGTTAGCTGAAAATGTTAAATTTAAAGTAAAATAAAAAATAATAGGATTTTTACGTTAACGTATATATTTTCAAAATTTTCACATGAAATTAAACAACCTGAAGTCATTTTATTAAAAAAATAACATAAATTCTCAGACACATATCTTGATGAGACATAACTTTTTGACATATATTTTGACATTTATCTGAAAAATTCATACAAATATCTTGAAAGAAAAATTAGATATAATCTTCTAAACATGACTATGTATGAAAAAATCCATTCTGAGATTTAAATTTTAACTTATGGGCAGAACAGAAATTTCAGTGTAAAATATAAAAATTGAATATCTACTGGTGTAATCCTCCTGTAAATGAGGTTTGCTTAATTTTATTAATTTAAATTTGTAGTCTTTAATTAGCAAGGAAAAAAATGCAGTTTTTTGAGAATTTTGTCAACCGGACGCATATTATTTAAAATACTTTATCAAGTTATTTGTTTCAGCCATTCTCACTTTTAGACATTCTTGAAAGTGTAATCTGCCAGTTGTGTAAAATTAGTGTTGCTTGTATGTAATTATTCCGAACACAAATTAGTTGCTTATTACATAAAATAAAAGAAAGAATTACAGAAGTTAGGATCCATTATATAAAACATTGATTTTGCTGTTTCACCGGGTCGGGCAACAAGAGTTTGCTCGAAGCCAGATCGACCTTACCTATTGTTTCAGCTCGCCTTGGGTTGCATATAATTTTTTATTAGAACTCAAAGGTTATGTGCGCTTATTGTTTTCAAGATAATTCGTTAGAAAAAATTTCATAAATGAAACATTTACAACATTTGAATTGCTAGATGTTTACATAAAATATGGTGTAAAAGATCTATAAATATCATCCAAAGTATTAAGGGTGCGTAGGACCGTTAAACTCACAATAAATTAGTTTTCGGTTTTTTTCATTATTCTATTTTTTTTTCTGAACAATATGCAAAAATTTGCATTTATTCTTGAGTTATAATCCTTTATAGACGGTGAGTATTGTGAAGTAGTTTTGTTGCCGTATAACTATTCTAGAGATTGGTAATAGTACAGATCCCATGGTATGAGCAGAAGTTAGGTCGTATAAACTGAACCGAGACATCGTGCATGGAGAAGAAGATTTTATTTTCAGTTTTTTAACACCAGGGTGCAAATCAGAAAATCACAGAGCGAGAATATTCAACCGCAAACGGCCGACGGCTGGAGAGGAGAGTATAGTTTTTACATCTTTATGTTGTCAGTACAATAGTCGAGAAGGAAGTGTTCAAAATTACATTTTCTCCAAATTTCTCGTTAATTGTAACTCAATGGGTCCGTTAAAAGACGATTTATTTACCAACAAATGATATGCCTAGGAATTATGGTGCAGAAACCGCAAAGGAACATTCTACAGAGGGTTGCCAAAAATCTCACGAGACTGAAGCCCCAAGATGAACTTTAATAAAATAAAATAAAATAAAGACAGAGTAAGAGTACCAATAATGAAATGATTAATATATTCCATCTGGACTAACGGTCGCTTAGATGTAGAAGTAAAATGTCTGACTAATATCTGCATATCATCAAAAGTAAGACACAAGGATGAAATCCGAAAGAGGTTGATAGGCGGAAAATGATATTATTTCTTTTCTTTTAAATGCGCTGCGGTTAAAAGGTTAAAGAAAATGAGAATTGACTGTATAATTTTATGAAAGGAAAAGAGCGAAACAAAATAAATTGAAGCAGATAGGTAATTAAAGTTAAGAATTTAAAAAAGGCATAATTTTAAAGGGGGGGGGGGAACTATTAACATTAATATATGAAAGTAGACGCCTTCACAAGTATAACTGAAGTTCCGTAGATATTGAAACTTTCTAACGCGTTTTGTCAGATCAGTAAATTTAGAGTTTGTGCCCACTGTTACTTTCAAACTATGCACGCTACGGCTTAACCTCTTGAGACCTGAAGTTGAAATAAAACTCATACATTGCTTTGGCACAAACAAAATGACACCATAGATGACAGGAAGAAGTGTGTTTCTGAAATTGATACTATATAATAATAATTGGGGTTTGTAATTTGTGTGCAGAAATATGAATTTAAAATTACTAGTCCTTCAAAATATCATTTTAATTATCAAAAACCTAAATTCCCCCAATACAAAAATTAAGGTCTCTAAATAAGTGAATAATCTACAGAGCTTCAAATTATTTTTATGTAAAGATTTTTAGCTAAATAATTTACCCACTTTATTGGCTGCACTATTTTAAAGGCATTTTGCAAACTCAGATGGATATAACAATTATTTTATGAGGAAATCAGCACTGGTGCTGCCATTTATTGGTTTCGTTTTAAACAAAAACATTCAGCTATGTAGAAGTGGGGTCAAAAGGAAAAAGAAACAAACAGTTTAGTTTTTACAAGGAAAAGAACCATGTACCAATTTGGGTCCTCAGTACTGAAGAGGTTAAAGAAAATAACCAAATATGCGTTTTTTTTTATAGTCTGCATGCTAAACCAAAAAAAAAAAAAAAAATCATATATTTTGGTAATTTATTCTTTTGCCCTTTAAAACTTATTATTATTTTTCTTTTTTTTGTGCTAAAATTAAATTTTAAACAAAACTTTTTGCGTATATTTTGGTTTCAATTTAGGAATATGTGTGTTATGATTCTCTTTTTTTTACTCAAAAAATTGTTTACTATAGTTTAGATTTTAGATTTTCAATAATTTAATTATAGTTTTAACACACGCGCATCACTCACTGATTTTAATTCATGCATTAGTGAGATGGATTTTAAAATTTAAAATTTACATAATCATTTTGTATATACAAAATTTAGTTTTTTGCATAATATAAAAAATAATATGTACTTTAAGCAGAAATTATAAAAAAAGATGTTAATAGTATATTATATGTGTATTGGTACTTTGAATAATGCGATATTTTTCATCGTTTCGACAAACTCAAAGGTCATGTGCCCCCTTAAAATATGCACATTTTTTTATGAAATACCTAAGAAAAATATATAAATATTAAATTAAATAATTTTAAATGCTGCCCGCATACATACAATCCAATACTGGTTATGTTGGAAATACTGGAGCAAAACTTTACACCAAAATTGCATACATCTGAAATAATTCTAATCAAAAAGTTATCCGAATACCTTCGGAGGGCTTTTTTAAAATTATTTTAAAATATGACTTTTTTTTGCATTGTATACCATGATGTGATTAAAAAAGTAAAATTAAACAGAAAAAGTTATACATTTAAAATTATTTTTTTTTATATTTTAGGGAAAAAATAAGCAAAAAACAGCGAAAATAATCACTTCCGCAAAACATCAAAATTTAACTTTAAATCAAGATATTTTTATTTTGTAAGCATTATTATAATTATTAAACCTTTTTCTAGGGAATGGACTACTCTCATATTTGTGAGTCAAATATTTAAAACTATATAGAAAGTTAATCAGTGATGAAGGAAAAATTACTAAAAATTTATTACAAATCGGAAACTTTATCAATAATAATAAAAAAAAAAACTAATACACTTACTGTTCCGAGTGTAGTTCGTTCCCTTTATTGCACTTTGAAAAGCATACAAAAAAAAAATTTGAAAGATATTCATCCATATTTTTTTCCGTTATGATGTTTTGCCTAAACATAAAATATTAAAAAATTGATTTTCAGAAAACGAAAAAACAAAATTTATTTCAAAATCTTACCTTTATTTTGAAAAGTAAACCTTAATATGTTACTCAATTTATTCACTATGTTATCTATTTTGTTTAAAACAATTGCTGTTTTTCTTTTTCAAATTCTTTTAAAAATTATCTCTGCTACTATATTTTTGTGTTTACATAGCATTGAAAAACGTAAAAAAAAAAAAAAAAAAAAAAAAAAAAAAACACAGGTGAGCAGAGGTGAACTTCCGGTGAGCAGAACGATACTTTCGGTTTCAAAATACTGATACTTACTAATTTAAAAAAGGCAATAACTTGACTTCTAAATAAGATATAAACAAAATTCAAACAGATTTGGAGAGATAAAGAATCCGGCTATTATAATATACCAAAATCTAAAAATCGATATGTTGGCCGAAAATTGGCTTTTAAAGTTATTCGGATACCTTAGTATTCCTAAATAATGACTTTGTGTTAGAAATATTTGAAATTAAATCCAACTATCATAGTCATACTGGCATTTAAATTGAAATATTTACAAAGCATGACAGAATTTCCTAATTTTCGCTTTACTTTGAAGATAATGGTAATTCAATAGCAAATTACTCTCTTCAAATACTTCGCAAATGTTGATAAAATGGAAATACACTTAAGCTGGGACATTATTTTGCGCTAGTAATGTTTATATTCATCAAAGTATAGCCATAGTGATCAAATTCTGTTCTCCTACATGTGGCATATTAATAATATATCAGTTATTAAATTACAATTGCCACACATTTGATGACAATTTAAATACCAAAATCTGAGACACATTTTCCCATATTTTTGGGATTGGAATAAAATTATATATAGTCACAATAGATACATTCAGACGCGTACTTTCCGTTTACATTTGATGGTTAATTTTAGAAACACATAGCATACGTTTGCATTGTATTACATTTAAATATTTTCCGATACGGAATTTCGGAAATACGAAGATTTTTTTGAAGTAATAGAATGGATTCTGGATATTTGTTTTATTTTAAAAGAAACACAGCCTTTCATCTTATTTAAATTTTGGGAAATCTTGTTTTATCTTGTATCAAAGTGTATTGATCTCCAATACTTGTACACCGAAGTTTATGCAAAAATATATACCGAAGATTTATACATTTTCAAAATGTTTAGGGAAAAATCTTAAGATAACATTTCGATTCAGATACAACTTTATATTTAAATTATTTTGCAGAATTATTAAAGCAAAATATTAAATAAATAAGCATTCGGTCAAAATACAAAAAAAAGAAACCCCCATATATTGTAATCGCAAAATCTTACTAGAAGACGAAAACATCCATTCGATTGGGAACTATATCGTCTTCCAATATTTATTATAAAGGAAGTGTTAAGGTATTGTCTCCATATTGAATTCAATCATACCTTAAAATTCTCAATACAAACACGCTAATTTGGCTTTAGATTTCGATGCTAGAATAACATTGAATTTTCAATACCCAACTGGAAGTTACTTGCTCAAGAAGTTAATCAGTTTTAAAAAAATAATCCTAATTTTAAATCAATTTTTAAGATTTTCATATATATCTCCGTTAGTAATTATTTCTTCACGCTAATTTTGTATGTTGTGTTCGTTAACAATCTCATAAATAATTACTTTGTTTTTGATATAGTATTTAAAAAAAATGTACGCAAATATTAATTCTGAATTTAATAATAAAAAAAACATAAAATGTTGCATACGTTTTTTGTTCTTAGAATTTGCTTTCTACTATCTTATAAGAGCTCTTTGTCGAAGCTTATTCAGTTTACGAACTATGATTAACATCATCCCGACAAATTCAGCGACTATATAATCACTGTAAAAAAATTAATTTCAAAAGCTTTTAATGAATTTAACAGTACTCTTAATGAATTTGTATAAAATTTAAAATGTTTCTTTACTGTTTTTTTAACATATTATAATACGTCTCCTCGAAAAATATTTATAAAAAGGTTGTTAAATGTGAAACTTGAACTAGCCAATTTTCACTTCTAAGACTACCCCCCCCCCCCTACTTATACATACTCCACGATTAGACCAAGTTGAATACTGGATTCCTTTGGAACTAGTCATATAAACAACGTGGAAAGTTATATAAAGGCTAAGTTGAGTTTTAGAAATCGTATTCTGGTTTCAAAAATAGGACATTGTATTGTAAATTTTTAATTTGTCAGTATTTCAATTCTAAGATAACTGTTTAACGCAGATTGAAAGAAAACAAAATTATCAATAAAATTTATAATGTATTTTTTCTCTGTAAGGATTTGTCGATAAAAATGTATATGTTATCCAACTGTACACATCATCAAACTATAAAACCTGCAATACCTGTTGCTCATAAACCAGTTATTACTTTATTTTTAAAAATTCATTAAGAAATAGAAGCTCCATTATTATAATGAAGCTAACAGAAACTCCATTCTTCAGCTCTGCGAATGCTCAAATCTTTTTTTTTTTTAAATCGGCCATTCATTCATTCCAAATAATCAATAATCAATAACTTCATAGTCATAAAATAAAAATGTCATATAAGCAGTTAATGACAAATGTTATTTCATGAAATAGTGAAATATCTTTTATTACTTCAACAATTAGCAAACCAAATCGTTGACAGAATTTAAAAAAATAACATAACATTGTATGGTTATCTAAACATTTTCAATCAAAATTACAAAACCCAAATACATTTTAAACAATCTAATCTCCTCAATCTTAACAATGATTTATTTACAATCTTCACAATCAATTTACAATTTTCAAAATCTCTTTCAATCTTAAGATTTCAATAATAAAATTTTATTCTTTTTAAATTAAGAATTAGTATTTCATTTCACTCGAGTAAAAATATAACTTATAATCCGATCGTTTTTAATTTCATTCTCATAGTAATTTGATTTTAATCATTATTTTGCTCAAACAAAGGCCACTGCATCTAAATTTCCCATTTATCTAATGGATATATGTTTTGTAAAAAATATTGTATTACTTTAAAATTAGTCGTAATAGCATCTTAAATATTTAATAACAGTCCTTAATAAGAATTTCGCTTTTTCCGATGGCATTACGGTCGTAGGTGAGATTTCCCTTCAAACATACAACAAAAATAAAATATATCGAACTGTTTTAATACGATGCTTGTATGTTGGTTGTTTTATGTTACGGCCAATCAGCTGAACGAATGAGGTGGGTTTGACTTTCGAAGTGGTCTTTCTACGGGAAACTCGTACGTATTTAGATAATGTAAAAAAGACAAATGTTTCTTATTGTAGGAAAGTATAACCAACAACGTAAATGAACAATAATTTCTCCGAATTTACCGACGATTTCGAAAATTGTTTCTTATTATTAGAAATATCAGAAGGACAGTAAGAAGTAGAGAAGCAGTTATAAAAACATTTTTTTTTTTCTGCCACTAATTTTTGGAAACGTTTCCAGTTACGAATTAATCAGTTTTCTGAATCCAAACTATAAGGTTTTCGAATGCTATCAAGTACACATTTTCATGTTAAAAAGGTATTTTTTACAGACAAATTGATAAATTAAAAGCATAAATACTTTTGATTCATATTATCATTTCTACTTCCATGTGTAAATTCAAATACGCAGCAATATTAGATAGAGAATTGATAGCTTCTTAAAAAACAAGATTCCGATCTGAAAAAACCGATTAATACGCTATAAAAGCTCCTATGGGAGCATTGTCGAAAACCAGTGGCAGCAAAATATATTTTTAACTAGCAGAACTACACGGCTTCACCCGTGTCAATTATAAGGAGACTTCCAGGTAAAATAAATTAAAACGAAATAATACGCAATCACAATAAGTGAAATTTGTGCATTCACATACACAAATCGTTAAAAAGACAATCAGAAAACATGACGTTATTGTCTCGCAACCATAGTAAAATCCACGAGTTTTAATAATAGAATGCGGCGTTTTCTTTGGTGGGTATACGAGAAAAATATGTGATTTTTCTGACAATACGAAACAAATTCACCAAATCGTGCAGTATATTTAGTGACATTCTCGTTTGTATGATATATATCTACATTACAAAGTAAAAGCACTCTGTCAGTGTCCATAAATTGTGCCCCATAAATTGTAATCCATAAATTATGCCTTTACTGCAATTTTTCACATATAAACATCACACAATTACATTTTTTACAATGTCGAATAGAAAAAAGTTCTTTCAAATAAAATTTGTTTGAAAATTGTATCTCAATTTTCTGATTTTAATGGATTTTAACGTGATTTTCAAGCATGGATATTTTTAAATGTGCGTGCAACCTGATTACGAAAGATGAACCCGTTTACTCTTAATGAAAGAGTATAAAGAAAAGACATGCCTATGGTATCATATTTTCGGTGGCAACAACCTAGCACAACCATAAATTTCCCTTTTACTGCAATTTAACCTCTAAAATTCGCACATTCGATTGTTCCAACGTCTTATAGAAAACAAAAGTACTTTCAGAAATATTTATATGTAATGTTTATCTCAATTTACAATTTACAGATTTTTTATGGAAATGGTGTTAAGTGTACCAGTCATGTTTGAAAAAAAAATCAAAAAAATATAAAATCTCTGACGGTTTTCTTTCTGAATGTTTATTTTTACGAATGTTTCTAGAAACAAAAATCGAAAACTTAAATAATACTAGAATATTTCACAAATTAATCTGCGTTTCTACTAGCAATTTTAGGTAGTTTAATCAAGAACAAATTACATAATTCCTTTCGAAAAATTAGTTGAAAAGAAGAAATTAAGTATGTTCGATATTCATATGGTTATATGAGGATCTCTTATAGAACATACATTCATTTTGAAATATAAGTATCTCATAGTTTTCGAAGTTGAGCAATAAAGGGCTCTGGTTACACGATTTGTATACAGGGTGATTCAGCTCGTCGGTGACAAACTTTAAGGATCAATAGAGCACACCTAGACGAACATTTTTGAATAGGGAATGTAGGGTCCCTGACGCGATGGTAAGGCGCTAGGCGCTTTCGAAAATTTGGGTGCCGAAATTCGAAACGTCATAAAAACTAGGGAAATGGTTAGATTTTCTTGCTTGTTGCGTCGAAATGATTCTGTTTGTTTAGACTTTCTTCAGTACCAATTTGATAAGCGTATCTCTTAAAACATGGATAGGGGGCGCTGCAGACTTTGGAGAGCTAGACAACAACTTTAAGCCCGTTATTTTGATAATTTAACACATGCTCGCCAAAGTTTATACTCTAACTTAAAGTTTGAACCCAAAAGTAGAGCCCTGCAAAAAGCGTAAGAGCCGGAATAAAATGTCAAAGTACAGGGTGGTCGAAACTCGAAGGCTCCTAAGAGATAAACAAACAGATTTCTTGACTTATGGCATGCATTTTCATGATTCTGTTTGCTGGGGCTCTCTGAAACTCAGTTGAACGGTACAAAAAGAAACATCGATAGGGGGCGCTTTGGGCAAAAAACATAATTCGTTGACATTTCGGACGCTAACTGGAAACGGGGCGCTACGATCAGTTAGTAATAATGAAAACACATTTTCTACCTCTGCTCAACACTTCTGAATAAATTTAGACCAAAAACATCAATGATACTGGAAATTTATTTACAAAAAATAACACTACAGAAGATGCTCGAAATTTCGACCTTGGGCCATGATGCAGGCTTCGCACCTCCGTCGCATTGAGGAGTGTGTGTTTCCAACAATGCCAGGAGTATCTCTGATCTGCCCTGCAGCTGCCGCAATGCGCGCCACAAGTTCTTCAGCACTGCTGACAGGTGTATGGTATACCTCGGCCTTCAGGTAACCCCAAAGGAAGAAATCCAAGCAGGTGAGGTCTGGTGATCGGGCAGGCCAGTGAACTGGACCCCCACGCCCGATCCACCGCTGGACATACCTTGCGTTTAGATGGAGACGCACGTCGTTCGTGTAATGGGCCGGAGCTCCATCGTGCTGGAACCACATCTGGCGACGCGAACCTTCGGGTACGTGCGCCTCATCCAGAAGCTGCGGCAGCACTTGATCCAGGAAAATCAGGTAATTTCCACCTGTCAGCCGTTCAGGTAACAAATAACGGCCAATGAGGCAATCCCCCAGAATGCTAGCCCACACATTTACTGAGAAACGCTCCTGGGCTGCTCGGCTTCTGGTTTCATGTGGATTTTCATCACACCACACATGACTGTTGTGGGCGTTCCACATTCCCTCCCGGCTAAAGGTGGACTCGTCCGTAAACAAAATGCTGTTTACAAAACGGGGATCCCTGGATCTCATCGCCAAGTACCATCTTGAGAATTCCACTCGAGGGCCAAAATCCTGCTCTCTGAGCAACTGCACCCGCTGGATGTGGTAGGGGTGCAGATTCCGGGAACGTAAGATGCGCCACGCAGTTGCTTGCGAAATGCCAACATGTCTGGCGATATCTCTCGTGCTAAGACCTGGGTTGTCCTCAACCAGGTTAAGCACAGCCTCTTCGTTGTCGGGGGTGCTCACTGATCGCTCCCGTTCAGGCCTGCCTCCGTCGAAAGATCCCGTTGTGGACAACCTCTGGTGTACTCGAGCGAAGAAGGCATGGCAGGGGATTTGCCTGTTGGGGTAACGCTCGGCGTACAACCGCTGAGCGGCTCGTCCATTACAACCAGCAGCGCCATACGCCAAATGCATGTCAGCCAATTCAGAGTTTGTGTACCGTTCCATCCTACTACCGATCTGCAGACAAGTAACCCGAAGCTTAAGTAGGTACCGCACGTTCAAAAGACGTGTCTGCGCATACAACTACGTCATCTCGCGTTGTCGTCTACGCATTACGTATCTTTTGCATATCGATATGGTACGATATCTTTTGCATAAATCAGCAAAAAGCACCTTATGTAAATTTTATTGCGCGCATTGTGCATGATTGAAACCAGCTATGTTTGTTAAAAAAAACAAACAAACTGCAGTTTTAATAGCTTCTTATGATAAGTAAATTACTCTCTTGTTTTGTTTCTAACTGATCGTAGCGCCCCGTTTCCAGTTAGCGTCCGAAATGTCAACGAATTATGTTTTTTGCCCAAAGCACCCCCTATCGATGTTTCTTTTTGTACCGTTCAACTGAGTTTCAGAGAGCCCCAGCAAACAGAATCATGAAAATGCATGCCATAAGTCAAGAAATCTGTTTGTTTATCTCCTAGGAGCCTTCGAGTTTCGACCACCCTGTACTTTGACATTTTATTCCGGCTCTTACGCTTTTTGCAGGGCTCTACTTTTGGGTTCAAACTTTAAGTTAGAGTATAAACTTTGGCGAGCATGTGTTAAATTATCAAAATAACGGGCTTAAAGTTGTTGTCTAGCTCTCCAAAGTCTGCAGCGCCCCCTATCCATGTTTTAAGAGATACGCTTATCAAATTGGTACTGAAGAAAGTCTAAACAAACAGAATCATTTCGACGCAACAAGCAAGAAAATCTAACCATTTCCCTAGTTTTTATGACGTTTCGAATTTCGGCACCCAAATTTTCGAAAGCGCCTAGCGCCTTACCATCGCGTCAGGGACCCTACATTCCCTATTCAAAAATGTTGGTCTAGGTGTGCTCTATCGATCCTTAAAGTTTGTCACCGACGAGCTGAATCACCCTGTATTTGATTAATCAAGTTCCTGTTAAACATATTATTCTTTCTTAATGTAATTTTTAGGAATATTTTAAGAAACAAATTAATAGGGAAAATATATATTACTAGAAGACAGCATAAATTAACCTGTATAAGAAATTAATAACCATCCGGAATCTCCTTTAATCGCAGGATTCTTGATAGATAAATCATGTTCCAGATCAAAAGGAAATAAATGGAGGTTTTTTTTTTCCTGGGATTATTACATAATGTGCTTCGCAAAAAACATAGAATAGTATCACAATAAGTTGAGAAATCAAATCTAAACATAAATTGGAAAAGTATGTTGCATAAAATACCTTATGTTTTAAAATTAGAAAAATTACATCACATGGACGTCGATATCTATGAGGAAAATCATGCAAAACACAGCAGCAGAGCCGGGTCACCTGTGGTGCGGCATAATCAGAACCAAGCTTTTCAACGTCTACAAAGTTATAATATTCGTATAGCGAAACAGCACCAAAAACTGGCGATATGAACCAATTAAAATAATAAAACTTTGTAAAAAATCACCATAAAATTAAAACAAAACACAGGACGCATTTCGAGCTAAAAACATAACAGCTCGTCATCAGCTACAGCATACACGTGTCCGTAAACGAACAAGTTCAAAAAAAAAAAAATGAACTTGTTCGTTTACGGACACGTGTATGCTGTAGCTGATGACGAGCTCTTATGTTTTTAGCTCGAAACGCGTCCCGTGTTTTGTTTTAATTTTATGGTGATTTTTTACAAAGTTTTATTATTTTAATTATAATATTCGTATATTTTCAGGTATTGTGAAGATTTATGAACGGATTTAATATAGTGACACCTTTCCGATGCATTTTTAACACTTTTCAACATAGTTAAAAACCATTTGTGATTTCAGTTTGTCTGTCGGACTGCCATCTGTCTACACGTCTGACAGTATTGACGTGCCCTAACTCGATTAAATATACTCGGATAGGCAATTCATTAATATATATGTAATTAAGGTTTGTTATAGCATGTTCGGTGTTGAAAATGAAGTATGCAGCATTTGTAGTTCGTTTACAGGTACACTCAAAACTGTCTTGACATTACTGTCTTGAGCAAAAAATTTTTGAGGTGTGTGTTAACCCTTAAATGCCTGATTTTTCAAAAATCATTGTAATAATGTTTTTTGGCTTTCATTTTTTTAAATAAATCATGGGAAAAATACTTTAAAAAATCACATTTTGTTTTAAGTATAGTTTACGGCTAAAAAACAGTTTGTTACTAATCGGCAATACTGGTGTTTAATTGAAAAAATGATTTCCCTTGATAAAATTCTATAATATTAAATACACAAGAATTTTGGGAACTATAATAAGAAATAAATTTTACTTGCTCACTGCAGGTCAAAATAGGGTATTTCGCAAGCTTCTAAACAAAACAAAAAGAACAAGTAGCAACAATTGAAAAAATAAATCTATCTTTATTCTTAAACACCACAAGTGTTGCCATCTGCATGTTGAAAATAGATTTAGTAATATCTTCAGAATGTATTTTATTGGCAACATTAGGCATTATAGCTTTAATATTATTCTAACTGTATTTTAGAGCCTAAATTGGGTATGTTGCCGAAAAGCAACACTAGGCATTTAAGGGTTAATAATGTCGCACAATTTTAAACATATTGAAATTTATACATACCACTCAGGTGTAGCACATGGTAGTACTGTAGAATATAGTCAGCATAGAATTTATCGTTCATTTAAAGGGACACACAAAATGAATTAACTACAGTACTACCTATGAAAAATAATTTCTGAAAATGCCTTTTCATTTACGTCACCCCTCTTTTTTAAAATTTATCTAATATTTTGCCTACAACTTGGTGTGTATAAATTATATCGCGAGCAAAACCGTAGAAAAGCTCACGAGTACATTTCCGTTTATCCAGAGAGATTGCTGAAGGGGAATCTTCGAATGTGCTAGGCATTTCCGAGATGAACTAAAATATAGCATACTACCGGGAATCCCAAAAATGACTGATGGATTTTAAAATTCAATAACTTGCAAACGGTGACACATACATAAAAAAATCTTGCAGAAGTGTTATGCAAGGTGTCAAGAGTTTTTATGCTGCGATTCTCAGCTTTAGTTACAAATACCATCAATAGATGGCGTTGAAAGAAATAAACGCTAAATCCAGGCTCGCTTTTTCGGCCTCTCTCTTCTTCCATGCAAAAAAAAGGAGATTAAATTGTATTGAATGGATCGCGAAGTACCAAAAATCGGATCTGGACAGTTCACCTATTGCTCTGAGTGCCATCTATTGCTTGGAATTCGATCTAAAATCAAGAATCACGGTAAAAAACTCCTGACATCATACATAACCCTCCTGCAAGAATATTTTAAGTATGCAAGTTATTGAATTTTAAAATCCATCAGTCATTTTTGGGACACCCGGTATATATATATATATATATATATATTACACAGTGTCAGCAAAAAAAGTCTTGACAGTCATTGAAAAATTTAAAAAAAAACGCCCTCATTTCAAACCACTACCAGGACTAAAAATGAAAACCGAGAATGATGAGTCATCTCAAGCTGCAAGTGTCACCGCTGCACATGAACAACGCGTGATCGAAATTCTGGTTCGCTTCTTCTCTTTCAAATAGGAAAAAGTAAAATAAAACTTCTGAACATTATGATTGTGGCTTGAGTGTCAAGGTTTTTTTTTTTTTTTCCTTATCTGGCACTGTACACTGGGCTACACAAATAAATTCGGATATTTTTCCGAATTACGATGGTAAAAATTGCGTTTTGAAAGTTGTTTAATTAGACAAAACCTTTACCCTCATTAAACGGTCAAATTTTGTCAAAATATTCTAGAAGTAATGGATTTTCCGACCATGATTTTGTTGTTTTTGAGGTATGTGCTACTACAACTTAATATTTATCTCATCTTTTCTGAAGAATCTGTATAACAAAAATCTATTTAAATGAAGACTGCATGCACTCGTGGAAAATAAAAGATAAATAAAATTATTGTCCAATTTATATGCAATATATCACGAATAATATTTTCCTCCAAGCATCAAGATTACCTAATTTCTGATAATGTTCAGATGTACATTTCTCAAATTCTAACTATTAATAAAAAATAATTTTAAATACAACTCAAAGGAAAATAATTAATCGCGTGTCCAGCACAAATTTAAAATAAATGTATTTGATTTTCTGAACTTATTCGGAAAACTGCGTAATTAACGTTGAAAATTTCTTCAATTGCTATCTTATTATCAAAATCCAAAACTTTAATAAAATATAATGATCAAAGTTTCCTTATGCAAAGCTAATTACTAAAGACATCTCTTTTTTTTCATAAAAGTACATGACTTCATTATTTTTTTTAATGGAACGAACTTCTTAAATATAATAAGGTTATTCATTTAGAATAAGTTTTAAAGTTTTAAAGGCAAACTGATAGAAAATAGTTCGTATCGATTGCAAATATTTGCTTTCTTTTAAGATACTTTATCTTAATGAGCAATAATCATTTTAGGGAAAAAAATTACTCCTGAAATAGAGCGAAAGAATGGAAGTAGGTGAAAGGGAAGATGAAAATCAAATTGTAAACACAGGAAAGTTTGAGTATATTTCTTAAGTGTTTAAAAAACATGTACCGACATTAATGTACTAAAAAAAATAATTAAACAAAGAAGTATTTTTTATCATCTTTTAAAGGAGAAGAAAAGTTTGACTTATTCCAACTATAAGTTATATTATATAATTATATGCAAATTTTGTGAACACCAACCAATAAAAAACCAGGATTGTTGCAAATATATCGTGTGCGTTTCGTTTTCCACAACTGTATTTATGCATGAATTTTTGTAGCTTAGTTGTATAGCAGGAATAAATGAGCAGCACGGCGTATTAGAAAAAACATACGTAAGATTATTTTTATTTAAGTAATTTATAAAGCGGGTAAAAATATGTTAAACATATTTGACAATATGTTTAAATTTTATTTTTAAACATACAGGGTGCTTCAAAAGGCCATGTCCAAACGGCAGGTGTAGGTGTGTCAGGTGATGTGGAACAAGAATTATGTGGAAAATAGTGGGCGGAAACGCAATCTTGACAATTGTATCGTGACCATGGTGCAAAGAAGATGTAACAAACGGTGTCAAAGACATTTGTTTTACAAAAAACTTAGTCGAAGTACAAAATTCAAATGGAAAATATTACAACTCATAACAAGTGCTCAAAATATGCCTCATTATCCGTGATGCATGCTTCGAATCTTCGCTGCATGGAATCGCGAACACGTTCCAATTGGCCAAAAGTTCCCCGGACAAGTTGCGCCGCTTCAGTGATCCTTCCCATGAGGTCCATGGCCGATGGAATGGTTGTCTCATACACCAGAGACTTATTACATCCCCATAGGTTTAAATCCAGATGTTAGGTCCGGGGATTGCGGTGGCTACAGTACAGGGCCGAATGTGTTCGCGACTCCGTGCGGCGCCGATTTCAAGCATTCATCAAAGCTAATGGGCCACATTTTAAGCATTTGTTATGAGTTGTAGTATTTTTCATTTGTATTTTATACTTCGATTAAGTTTTTTTGTAAAATAAAGGTATTTTTACACCGTTTTATATCTTTTACGGTCAATATGCAATAACACCGTCACGATGACGCTTCCGAACCCAAGCTCCTAAATTATTCTTCTTCCTCATGACCAGACACAGCACACGTGCCGCTTAGACATGAACTTTTGAACCACCCTGTACATATATATGTATATATATACATATATAAAACCATAATATATAACAAATCGTCATCGATTTCCAATAATTGAAATTAAATTTCTACTATAGCAAATATTCATAACTCAGACATTTAACAGAATAGAGAAGAAACTTGTAACTAGTAATACAGAATTTTATTAAATGCAACTAATTCACTAGCATGTTGCTGGCAATAAATCGATATGAAACATATGAGAAAAGGAAAAAAAAAACAATTTTTGATAAAGTCTGATTAAAGACAGTAGATAATAAATCCAGCTAAATAATGTTGAACCAGTAAAAGCCGTAACATAAACATACAAGAGATAAAATGGATGAATGAAGCCTGAAGCTTATAAGGTATTTCACTTGATCGCGGGCACATAAAATACATTTATAAGCAAAAAACATAGTCGATTTCTGTAACGGAATTCAGCAATAAGCAAATATTGAATTCCATTATGCACCCGATAGACTAAGCACCAGAGAATATTAAACAACCATTTAAAATATTAAACAATGTGAAATCCACATCCATAAAAACAATTAAAAAATGAAACAAATTAAATCTTATACAAACCCAGCACGAGTACAGCCAAGACAGTAACATTGTCACAAACAGATTACGTGCTTTAGCTTAAAATCCCGCTTAAATACTGACACAGTTAAAAGCTAATGCCACGGTTGCCACAATATGTATGCATATATGCATGTATATATATATATATATATGTATATGTATATATGTATATATATATATAATATTTAAGGTGAAACCTTAATTAAAGTTCGCTTTGAATAACCAGTTAATCGAGTTAGATTTATCCATGTATATGATACCCTGGAAGTCTAGCTATATTAAAAACAGGTAATGTGTCTTAAATAATGAGGCATCTCACAGTACCCCCGAGCTGTAACTTTATATTTTAGCGATTATTTAGAGACTATATCTGAATACAATTACAAAGATGAAGAGAATCACGATGGATATAAAAATACATATTTTGCACACGCGCAACTATAAATAGTTGTATTAAAGACGAAAATATATGACATTGCATAGAGATATTTTGTTAACACAAATCTTCTCCGTAGCAAATTAAACTAATTTTATACCTAGTCAAATGAAATTTTATCAAGTTATGATGCTGCCGCATAGAAATACCAAATAAGAACTGCGACATCGTATAAAGAAGTAAATACGAAACCATCTGTTATTTTTGTACATAAAATAAAACTCATTTTTGTTGTTCAGAAATTTGTATGTGCATGAGTTTATAATTGTAAAATTTGTTTTCAGACTGTAAATTTTTATGTTTCCCAAAATAACTGTAATCGGCTTCGGATATTTTTGTATTTGGACGTGGTTATTTATCGTTTCAGAGTTCACAATATTATCTACTTTCTTAAAATATGTCGAATTCTTAAACATTTTCGTTGATCTTTATATCATAATTCATATAGTTTTCGATATTCGAATTTTGATTTCGGAATTTACCACTAGTCAGCCCTTCAAGATATCTCATCCACCAAGTATCCATAGGATATAGATAGTATAATACACTTAAAAGCACTATTCAAAAATTATTCGATGACCTTTTTTACAGTCCACCAGTTATTTGCGCCGAAACGGACTATAAAAATGAATCAACCTGTATAAATTTTAAGAGACTGGATTGCTTATTACATCAGTAAAGTAACGTGAATTTTATGTTGAAAATATCCCGATGATGAAAATAAACCGTATTAGTAACGATTGCTGTTGTAATTGTATTATGAATAATTTCTCATTTATCGAAGTTACTCTCATTTGTTAACAAAAAATAGTTTGTATAATTTTAGTATGCATAGCAAACAAATCAAGGAAAATAAACATATTTTATAAATTAAGGGGTCGTCGCACTGAAACTCCCCAATCGCGTAATCCCTTGTTAACCTATGGGAAAATTTCAAAGCACGATTACTCATTACCAAATATAATTATTAAAATACCGTTTTCACCATCAGAAAGTAGACATCAGATGCCGATGATGCGTGTTTTTACAAATTATCTTCATAAATTTTAAGTATTTTTAAGAAGATGATAAAATTTAATCAAATGGAAGTTTCGACGTTTATAGGGATTTTCCATGAACTTAACATTCAGAGAGATAATTTTAAGAAACGCACATCATCAGCATCTGACGTGTACTTTCTGATGATGTAAACGGTATTTAAATAATTACATTAGGTAATGAGTAATCGCGCTTCGAATTTTCCCTATAGGCTAACATGGGATTTCGCGATCGGGGAGTTTCAGGGCAACGGAGCCTAACTCCTGTTAAAGAGATTTGAAAGGTTCCTCACAGTTGTTTAGGTTATTTTTACAGAAAGTCTTTTTGATCTAAGAATGTCTTTACAGGCTTTGGTAATATGTATATGGATATAGTTTTAAGCAAATCAAAAAATCCCATAATTCATGCTTTAAAAACTGTTAACGACAAAAAAAAAAAACAAAAAAAAAAAAAAAAAACAATGCGCAACTTCAACTACGTGTAATAAGATTTTGATGAAATATACATTTTATAACGCAAGTAGCAACAAAGGAAGGACTCGGGAACAAATCAAAGGACAAAGGAAGATATTAAAGGAAAATTCGTTTAATCCTCAAAAAGAATTAAATAAAAAGTTTACCACACCGTAACATACGTAAAATTCGCCGTTAAAAGTGTTAGTTTTCTTTATTTATTTATAACTCTCTTTAAATTAATCGTTTACCATTTATTCATTTACTACATATTTTATGTTAATAATTTACATTATTTCAAAGTTTTCAAATATATTCATTCTTGCACAAAATATACGACTTTTGCAGAACAATTCTTCATTCAAAAAATACTATAGAGCTTTAAAATATTCTCTCTATTCTAAAAAATAAAGTAACTTTTGGAGAGAAAACTTGCAGAGTTGAAATGCTAAAACTGGATCTGTCTAGAAACGCGTACATTTCTCCCTTTTTTCCCCGACTATAATGCATGATTCACTATTTCAGTCGTTGTCAGCAAATTGAACAGTTCTTTGAAATGGAAAAAGGCTGTTCCGTACGTCAGATTTTTCACAACTGTGATTTTAACAAACGTTTTATGAAAAAGAATTTTATAATAGTTTCTTTTTTAAAACAAGTGATAAATGATCATCTAATGCTATATTTATATGTAAAAATTATATATATATATATATATATATATATATATATATATATAAATTGTATGTGATATATGTATGTGTACAAAAAGAAATAAAATATATCTTACTTTTCACTTTTTCTATTTTTTTAGTGTTCAAAATATTTCGTTGTTACAGTTTCACAGTCAATTGGCTTATTTAGGGGAAAATGGTTTGAGCAAGATTAAATACAATATTTTTGTAACTCATAAAGACATGTATTGGCGATTTATCGCCTGCAAACCGTTAATAGAAAAATACCTTTAAATAAATTTTTTTTAAATTTAAAATCAAATTTTCATAAGTTTAAAATAATGCATTGTCATCCAAAATAAGTACGTATACATAACAGTAGATATTTGGTTGCGTTATTTTTTTTTTCTTTTGATAATTGATTCTAATGCAATTCGTAGAGCTAAATCTGAAAATGACCTTCATTTTTTACCATCACGTGTGATTTGTTTGGAAATAGTAATTTTCAAAGTTTAAAAGTAAATATATATATATATAGCGAAAATATGTTACTATAAAATAGATGTGATGGTTGTGTTTTTTAACTTTTTAACTTTTGATAATTATTTTCTATGTATTTTTAGTGCTGAATCCGAAAATGACCTTCTTTTTTAACTATCACGTCAAGATATTTCGCAAAACATAAATTTCAAAGCTAAAGAGTCAAAAAACAGCAAAATCTGATACTATAAAATAGATGTAAAACTTTTTTTCATAATATATATGTATATATATATATATATATATATATTGCTTATACTGGGGATATTTACCGCCAAACAGTTCTGGGACTTATGAGATTGAGGCGTAAAGTGACGTATTTCCATTTGACTTGCGTTACGTTCTACGTTGTATCTGTCGCGGACTTACCCCGTGTGACGTACGCGAAATGTTTCCTATTATATGTAAATAAAAATTTTGAATAAAATCTGATAGAGATATTTAAAGGATTTACTTGTACGATTTCGTAAAGGCCAGTTACGTTTAAGATAGTTAACCCAATCGTCTCAAAAGTGGAATAATACATACTTCTATTAGATATATTTTTTAGCATTGGATTTTGTGCTAATTTTTAGCATTTTAACTTTGAAATTTACGATTTGCAAAAAACTCCTGATTTGTTGGTTAAAACTAAATGTCATTTTCGGATTCATCGTTAAAAATTACATAAAAATCACTTAAAAATTACATAAAAAAAACACAACCATCGCAGGCTTGTGTAATTTTTAGTATTCTAATATATCAGGAAATGAGTGAAAATTCTAATTCAGAACTTCACGATCACATATAAAATACAAGTTAATTTGCATGAAGTGTAAAAGAAAGATAAAAAGAGAGAAATTGAAATTTATTTTTTATTTTTTGCTAATTCTCTCCATATGTTATTTACACACATAATAAATCCACATTATTTAAACACAGTTATTGTCAATTTAATTTCCTCCAATATAATAGTTATTTTTAAAAGAAAAAAAACTTGTGATATGAAACATTTTCAGAAATGGGATTTTAATAAAAAGTCTGCAAAAAGATTTTTTTTAAATACTTATCTAACAAAATTGCTTTTCTGGGGAGGGGGATTAAGATGAGTCAGTCTAATAAATACGTCATTTTTGTTAATTTTAGAGGAGGAAAGTAAAAGTACTTATATTTAAAAAATAAGTTAAATTCAAGACTTATATAGTATAAATTCTAATTTTTATTAAAATTATAATAATAAAAAAAAAATAAAAGTTCTTTGAAAATATGAAAAGCTATTTTATATGTATATTCTCCAAATTGTGAGAATAAAAAATTCTTAGTAGAAAAGAACATTAAAACTTTTATTTAAATCTATAACATATTGTAATTTAATTACTTAGATTAAAGAAGTGTGTTTCAATAAATATCTACATATTTGCATTTCGTTAAACAATAATAGTTTCCTTTAAATATGAATTTATATAAATATGTTGCAAACAAAATTTGCATTGAAATTCATTAATTTCTTTTATGAACTCACAAATAAACTAATCCTTTGATAACGAAAACTTTGTTTGATATGTCCTACTTTGACAAATTTTATTTTAACAAATATATTGTAAGAATGATATTATATTTATTTTCAAAAATAATGAATGTTACATACTGTAATTGTATTTGTTTAAAGTTTAGAAGTGTGTGTCGTATTAATGTCTGCAATTTTTCTCATTAATGGAAAAATAATATTCATTTTAAACAGGAACTTCATATCCATATCCATATAAAGAGAATTGAAAAGTTTATTAAAATTCATGAATATTTACATTAATGAAAATATAATTCAGTTCTTTTGATTTGCAATTCTCATTCGATATGTCGGATTTATGTTTTTTTTTCCTCTTTCATTATCCGGATATACGATTTAACTGCTTGTTATTATTAGTTCTTAGAAATAAAACATGATAAAAATAAATTATTTGTTTGAAACTATATTTTGTAATCAAATAAATTTCTTTTTTTTAAAACGTAGGTGCAAATTGATATTCCCATACAATATATTTAAATTCATACTCAATTATCTTATTTACATATTTTATTTAGAAATATTTATCAGATTTTTTTTTTCAGTACAGAAATAATTATGTTCTGTATGTGAGATATTTTAGTATTTTATTTATTTATTTTTTTTAAACTGTCCACAAAATATGTTTTATAATGTATATTTCGTTATGTTTTGCAAAGGTAAAGTTGTGATCTAATTGCTTTGGAAATTAGTTTTTTCTTAAACAGCTATTTTTAGGTGCGTTCATAATTATATAAATACGTAGCACCTATAGGTCGTAGTTCGGTCCATCTGTCTGTTCCTCCGTCTGCATATAACAGAGCAAAAACTACCCAACCGAATGGTATGAAATTTTAAATATATAAATGTTCCAAAATTTTGTCGAGTTCAGTTCAAATTTTATGAAAATCGGAGGTATACATTATTTACAGGAACAGTCGAAAGTTTTCCGTTACATTAGGGCCAATGGGGGTAATTATTTCAAATGTAATTTAAATATGTTACAGCATTTCGAAGAGAATTAAATTGATATGCACTTATGAAGTGCAGTAAAATAAACATTTAGTACAATATGCGATGCAAAAAATATTTATTAAACTAGTTACATTACGAACGCACCTAATTTGCCACGTTTGACGTGCAATTTTCAATTTTTTTTTCTTTTTTTTATTATTATTATTCTGTTTATTTTAACGATTTCTTTTACTTTGGTCTGGCTGCGATTAATTTTATATTACTATTACGTTTATCTTATAAAGTAATATAGATTTTTTTCTATCTCTTGCAGTGTTTGCGAATGACAATATGAACCAAGGACCATTTTTTACAAATGAACCACTTTCTCGTGTAGAATTTTCGAACTCCAGTGGGACAGTAATATCGTGCATGGCAGATGGACGACCGAGGCCAGTGGTGTCTTGGATGAAAAGCGACGGTGAAATCGTCCACGATCTTCCTGGATTAAGACACACGCGACACGACGGTTCGTTAGTGTTTTCGCCATTTTCCGCTGAAGACTATAGAGCAGATGTCCACGCATCAATATACAGATGTGAAGCAACAAACAATGTCGGCACCATTGGCAGTCGAGATGTCCATGTTAGAGCAGGTAAGCAAATAAATTGGACGATTTTCGACAAAAATGTGTCGTTTATGTAATAAATGCACAAGCACACAGCTGTTAATGGCTGCAAAACATACTGCATATTGACCTATGTGGCCCAAAATCTCAGATAGTCAGACGGCACCTGGTTTTTATATACATATATCAGACAGAAAATATATCCTAAAATTGTACACTGAGAAAAAATAAATATATAATAAATTACAAGCAACAACAATATTAGAAGATTAAATTTGTTTGTTTTTTTAAAGTAAAATTTAAATTTTGAAAGCGATTTAAAAAATGCATCTGTTATCCAGGGTTCTCGCTGTCGCTCGTCATTGCGCCAAATCGCGACAAAATGCTTCATTTAGCGAGTAGACGAGCAATCAGACTCGCCAAATTGCGCGTGCTCAATTTTGCTCTTTCTGTTTATGTGTGTGTGTGTGAGACAGTATAGTCGAGATTCTTATTCGCGTAACTGAACGATATATGTCGCTCACCATGTTCAGTCGCATCGTGCCATTTACATCACTCTGTTTATACCGACTCAATACCAGTGATGTAATCGTGAAAAGCCCAGATGACATACACTATAGGCAGCGGTTATAGCCTAGACGGATAGAGGGTATTATACGCTATAGACTTACTTGAGGAACAGAGGGTATACAGAGCTTCTTAAAAAATCCAGAGGGTATAAGGTGTATACCACCGTATATCCTCCACTACACCCCTGCTCAACACCAATTCGGTTTAGGAACAGCCATAGAGACAGAAAGGATTAAGTGATAGGTATTTATTTCTCTACTGTCAGTTAATCACTATCCATGAGATAACGTCGTATCACGATCTGTTAAAAATACAAACAAAATTACTCGCATTAATCGCCAAATAGAGAAAAATGTTGCTGTAATGGGGCGTTGAAATTAGTCATTTACCATACTATATATTAGTTGTATGCAAAGTATCAATGAGACTGAATGGTCATTTTCCCCCTATCAGTTAGAGTCTAAATCATATAGCAAATTTTAGTGTATATTTTCACAACGGTTAATCGAAGGTAGGTGTTTTGAATTTTTATTTAGACTGTTAAAAGAATGTCTGAAACATTTACACATTTAGGAGGCATTTAGAATGTATTTATTTTTATAGTTTCTGTCGTACCTTCTAAAAGAAGATCTGAAACATTTACACATTTAGGAGACATTTAAAAATGTACCTATTTTTAATAATTTCTGTACTTTATGCTTTAAGCATGTCTGAAGCATTTGCGTATTTAGAAGTCATTTAGAATGAACTTATTTTTAATAGTTTCTGTAGTGGATGTTTGAATTTTTATTTTATAAGCAATAAAACAAAAATGGGTTATTATAGAACATATTGAAAAAAATATATACAATAAGCAGTTAAACACAGATTTTTCAATGTTTCAAGGCGAATTTTGTGCTAACTTTATTTTTATTTGGCTACTTTTTTAAAATTCTTATTCGCCAAATGGCTAAAGTTGTCAAAAGCCAGCGATAACCCTGCTGTTATCCATTGTTTGCACTTGCACAACTCTAGCGAAATTAGCCACATGGGATATATTATACGCATTTTATATGCATTTTAAATCATTGTGCTTTTTGGCTTGTGAGAATCACTCCACAGGCTATCATAATCGAAATCAAACTAGTGAAGTTAAATTTGAGTTCGTTCACTAAATTTTCAGTGGATACAACGATTTTTTTTTTCATTCCCAATTAAACATATATCGCAGAACCTTTGGACATGATTCAACCAAAAGATACACATATGTTATCTGATATATACAATGTAAAATCCAAATAAGAATTTCGTTCCGGTCATAACGCGAATTCCGCTAAATGGATCTTGTTGGGACTTTTGCTTATAGTTAGATAATTTTTATGGATGATTTTATTATATATCCTATCGTTCTACGTTGCTTAGTTGTTGATGGAAAATTTAATAATCAGATGAAACCAATTAAGAAAGATTAGCCTTTTTAAGAAGATTCTGCTGAAAAGATTTCGATGAAATTTGCACTGGCAGATAGATAATTTTCAGGGAACGTTTTAGTATATATTATTGAATTAGTATATAATACTGAATTTTAGCTTATAATATAGAATTTTGATGTTGTTCGTCATCCTGCGTTGTTCGTCAGATAATTTTTCCGCGATTTTTTTAGTATATCGCATATCGTTTTGTGTATTTTATCAAATTCTACTGTCTGATTAAAAGAGTTGTTCATTATCAGCCCAAATTTTGTCTTATAAACATAAAAATACATATTGTCCATAAATGAAATATACAACTTCAATATTCCGTTAAAGCAAATGTAGTTAAAATAATTTCATATTTTACGTATTAGAAGAGGGACAAAATAAGTTTGTAATCGCAACGATAGACGGTACCGAAGACGATGCGATTGACTGTCTCATAACATGAACAAATATCATTAAGTATAGAAAGTAGCAGAAATGACTATGCCACAGGAAAAAGCAGCGCATGATTTTGGGTTAGGCGAATGTAAATCTTTAACAACGGTCCAATGAAAAAAATACCTCAGAAATATTTACCCCAGAATTGTTATCATCCGAAAAATTAATATTCCGAATTGAGAAAACTGATTATTGCACAATAAAAGCTACTCAGAAACGTTTCCGAAAATGCGGAGTAGCTAATAAAAATTCATTTTAAAAGTTCTTCTTTAATAAAATAAATAATGTGAACATTAAAAAAATCCACAATCTTACTTAAAAAGCGGATAATGTAATGAAAAAGATGTTATAAGTTTAAAATATACATTTTATTTAAAACTTCTTAGTACTTTAAAACCTTCCAGGCTCATCATCAAAGAATATCTTAATAAGTTATTAAGTATTCTTTGATAATGAGCCTGGAAGAATTGAAAGTACTAAGAAGTTTTAAATAAAATGCATATTTTAAACTTGTAACATACTTTTCATTAAATTAGTCGCCTTTTAAATAAGATTGTGGACCTTTTTAAGGTTCACATTATTTATTTTATATTGAATGAAGGTAGAAAAAAAAATCGTTTCGTCCTATGATATTATTCTTCTTTAATTTTCGAAAATAAATATGTTTCTGGTGTTTTTAAAGGTAAAGGAATGCTTTTCGGATTCTTCGGTGACACGATTGAGATTCTTCTGTATTTTTGTTCTTGAGTGTAGTACATTTTTTTAGATAAAGAAACATCTGTCTTATTTACAGTGTAGGGTTGGAAGTGGAGGCCGAATGCCATGACCACCATTTCATAAAATCACGTCTAGCGATTTTTTCCTTTGGATGTTCATTGAGATTATTGTTTATAAGACAAAACTGAACTTAAACAACGCATTAATGAAGACTTTCTTTTGGTTAAATCGGTACTTTGAACTGTAGGTGGGGTTTAATTCTTCTGTCGTCGTCACATCCTGCGACCAACTTAGAAGAGGATGTCGAGATCTACAAACGTCTATAAAAAATCATATGTATTTTTTTTACACTGAAAGTAAGTTCTTATTTTGTATTTTTGCTTTAGTATAATGTTAAAGTTGTATATTCCATTTATGGGCACCCTCTATAATAGAGCAATTGTGTCTGTATATCATTTTCAGCAATGCGGAAACGACATTCTCGAAAAAGGTCAATATTGCTTTAAAAAACAAGGTCAAATTCACAGATATAGTTCGTTTGATTAAGCATTCGTTTTGAGAAATTGACCCGCGTAGCGGTCGAAGCCTGCTAGTGATTAATATACAGAGATTGGATACAATAACGGATATGAGCAACGATAATAGAAGCTAGATGGAAAGAAGGCTCACGTTGTAGAGTCTCTCTATATTTTCTGTTTAGACAAGGGAAAAAAAATCCGATCTGTAGGACTATTTTGATGTAAAAAGATTGAGATTCTTCTGTATTTTTGTTCTTGAGTGTAGTACATTTTTTTAGATAAAGAAACATCTGTCTTATTTACAGTGTAGGGTTGGAAGTGGAGGCCGAATGCCATGACCACCATTTCATAAAATCACGTCTAGCGATTTTTTCCTTTGGATGTTCATTGAGATTATTGTTTATAAGACAAAACTGAACTTAAACAACGCATTAATGAAGACTTTCTTTTGGTTAAATCGATACTTTGAACTGTAGGTGGGGTTTAATTCTTCTGTCGTCGTCACATCCTGCGACCAACTTAGAAGAGGATGTCGAGATCTACAAACGTCTATAAAAAATCATATGTATTTTTTTTACACTGAAAGTAAGTTCTTATTTTGTATTTTTGCTTTAGTATAATGTTAAAGTTGTATATTCCATTTATGGGCACCCTCTATAATAGAGCAATTGTGTCTGTATATCATTTTCAGCAATGCGGAAACGACATTCTCGAAAAAGGTCAATATTGCTTTAAAAAACAAGGTCAAATTCACAGATATAGTTCGTTTGATTAAGCATTCGTTTTGAGAAATTGACCCGCGTAGCGGTCGAAGCCTGCTAGTGATTAATATACAGAGATTGGATACAATAACGGATATGAGCAACGATAATAGAAGCTAGATGGAAAGAAGGCTCACGTTGTAGAGTCTCTCTATATTTTCTGTTTAGACAAGGGAAAAAAAATCCGATCTGTAGGACTATTTTGATGTAAAAAGCTAAAGGATTTGTCAAAAAGTTTGAAGGAAAAGATTTTCCTTGTACAGAAGTTTATCTAACTAGATGGGTAAAGAGGAACAGTTTAAAAAAGAAAACGCACGGAGAAAAGCCTTGCATTTATAGTCATGACACATATAGTCATGGATGAGCAAGAATGTGGATATCAGTTTTATTTCCTGTAACCTTACAAATATCATGCACCTTACCAAATTTTCAACACAAACGAGATTGGCCTCAAATTTAGGGCAAAGCCTTGTCGCAGAATACTGTTTTAAACTGACGAAGAATCAGTCGGAAATCATCAGGTAACACTTTTTAAGAATAACAACAACCATAACTGATAGATAAAAGAATATGCTTCTGGTGTTTGGTAAAAGGAAATATCTACGGTGTTTTGCCGACAATAAATAAATAAATAAGTAAATCTGATATTTTAGGATTTTTTTTTAAAATTCTTGAATGAGCATCTGGAAATTTACTGAACATTTTTATGAAATGTGATAATTAATTAAATTCAAAAGAAAAAAATGCTGCTTTAGGAAGCTGAACAGATCACCCACGAAAAACTCGCTATAATCCGTCAATTGTTTTGCCTCCGTCTATTAATAATTATAAGGTCGATGCCAATGTAGTAGTCCGGTAACTTCATTTGCTCCGCAAATTCTGCGGCGGTCTCCGAGCTCAACCACCCCCGGCCGCCGCCGGAGACTAATAATAAGTTCGAAGCAGCAGCGGTCGTCCGGTTGCTTCAGTGCAACAACCCATCACTTCCCGCTTTTCAATGTCTTTAATTTAATCAATTTCCGTTTTAAATTTGTCCTGTTTCAATTTTTATTTATTTTTTCCTTCCTGGCTTCCGCTAATGTCGGCTAGAATCTCGGCAAAATGGGCATGGTAAGGGACGTAGGACGAACATGCGGAGCGCCGCGCTCCGCGAATTCTGCGGCTGGCTTATTTGCCTCAGATATTAGCTTTAAGTGCTTGATTATATGATTGACATATGATTGCAAGTGGATGGTATTATAAATTTTATAATATTATAAATTTTATTATAAATTTTAGTTACTAATATCAACTGTTTGTAGGAATCAAAATTGAAACAACAAATGCGATTTTTATAAGCAGAATTTACTGTACATAAAATGTAAACAACAAAGGAGACACATATTTTTATGTCGATATTAAAAAATAAATAAACGGAACGAAATTATAAGTTTTGTTACCAGTTCTCAAAAAGGGATTTGTTTCTAAAACTAAAATCCTATGACTTGCTACTAGTCTCCTTATATAAAGAAAGAAACAAGATTTGAAACCATTTTTTAAGGAAACATTTTAAAACATTCTTTAACAAATTTTATATTATACGTATTTTTTTTTAATCGAAGAAAGTAATGTTGAAGAAATATAAAGTTTTTTATTCTTTTCAACGTTTTAACCTCTTGAGAATTGTAGATAATAACTTCGCCTTAAGAAAACATACAGATTGTTTTCTATTTCAATAATTCTTTCTGACGATGAATTTTATGGAAAACATCAAATGAAAGAAAATAAATTACTCTATGATAAATAGTGTGTTTTCTTATACCTTTTCTACGAGTAAAAGACATTTCTTTTTTCCATATGATTACACTTGAATGGCAACAAGAAAGATTTTTTTTTTCTTTTCTGCAAAGCACTTTCAAAACTCTAAGCGTGTATATTTAAATATTTTAGAGAAATTTTATATTCGTGAGTTTGCTTACTTTTAGTTGGATAATATAGGGGATTTGTATCATGTGTGGCTTACTTTTGAGGAATTCACGTTTATCCAGCAGATACATTAATTAGGTGGCTGAGGATGAAAACTACATCATTGTAACTAAAATGTGTCTCCATTTAAGAATTGTGATTTCATTTCACAATGCAAAGTAACTAATTTTATTTTACTAAACATTTTAATCTAAACTCAAGGTTTTTCCCTTTTTCACAGTCTTCATCGGAAACAAGGAGATGTTTCGAATGACAAATTGCGTTATTAACCCCTAACCAGTGTGGCTAGGTTTCCACCCTCCCTCCCACCTGTAATAAATAACGTAAAAATAGTGAATTATGTATGAGGACGTGAGTTTAAAAATTCGCCTTCTCCAGAAAATCAAATTTTGAGAAATCGTGAAAAACTTCTAAACGCGTAAATTTGTTTTCATTGTAAATAAATATTTCACAATGACAGATATATAAGATAAAACTACTTTTTCTGTAAAGTGTTGTGTTTTTTTTTTTTTTCGATTCAGGTTTACCTATTGAATAGCTTGATAGAGAAAACAAGATTTTTTAAAATTTGGATTAGGCGAGTTTTGAAACGCACGTCTTCATATTTTTGTCCGTTTGAATGGCAAACTCAGCTCAGCCTTTGTATAAAAGTATCAAATAACGCACAGATGAGATTGTTTTTGTGTGATCGAAAATATTGATCACTTGAAGAAACTGAATTGTGCTTGGATGACATTAATGAGTTTGGTGAGAGTCAAATCAAAAACTAATTTTTGTATCTCTAGTACAGGAGCACACTACCAAAGGATAAATCTTTTCACAGGTCGCACTAATGTGCCATTTTTTGTCTTAACTTTAATAACTCATACACGTCCGTTTCGATCCATACAGAGTTCCTGCACCCGAGCGATTGGCCAATTGATGCGTTTGATGTTCTCTGAACCAATAAGCACAATGTTATAAGTCTTCCTTGATATCACTGTTCTTTTGACAATGTTTTTGTGCTAATTGGCCAAGATATTCTGGACGAAACCTCATTCGAAATTGTTCTCAATGTTCTTGACATCGATGTTGGCAAAAAAACAGTTTCTTGTTATCGAGGAAGTCCAAATCCACTACACCTGATGTTCAAAGATCGCGTAAAAACATCGACGAGTCAATGGTGCAAGATCTTCCGTATCGTTTGAAACGTAAGTGGTCTACAGTTAATAACGTCTTCAGCATCACAAATAATTGTGAGCAGTTCCTCATAATTTACTTATGCTTGCCCTAGCACTCTAACAAGCAGATTTTTGGTGATGCGGATTAGTCGCTCCCGCCATCCGCAGCACCATGAAGCAGTAGGCGGAATAAATTTCCATTGTATGGGATTTAAATTTTCGTGAGAGACAACCTTCTCCCAATCAATTTTCTTCAGTGCTGTGGACTTTCCTACAAAATTGGTGCCTTTGTCCGTGTACACTATTGAAGGACGGCCTCTTCCGGCAATGAATCGAAGAAGAGCTTGTATGAAGTACTCGGTGCTTATAGAAGGGACAAGTTCTAAGTGTACACATCAGTACAAAGCACACGTAAAAAGAACTACCCACGCTTTTACTTTATTTTTGAGAATCAGATGGCCACATAAATTGATTCCTGTTACTTCAAAACTAAAGGCATCACAAACTATGTCTAATGGCAATTGGATGGGTGCAGTAGTTGGTGGATTTACTGTAAATCTCTGACATGGTATGTGTGAAGGCGTCTACCTTCACATATTAATATTAATGGTTTCCTCTTTCCCCCCCTTTAAAATTATGTCTTTTAAATTCTTAAATTTAACTATCTGTCTGCATTTGGATTCAATTAATTTTCTAGCGCCCTTTCCCTTTTATAAATTAAGCAGGCATTTTTCTGTATCTGTAATATTTTAACCACAGGGCACTGCATTTAAAAGAAAAGAAACAATTTCCTTTTCCCGCCTAGCAACAGCGTTCTAAGTTTTCATCTTTCTGGCATAGTTTTCATGATATGCAGAAATTAGTCAGACATATTACTTCTACATTTTTAACCGTTGGTCCAGATGCAATATATATTAGTCATTTCAGTTATTAACCCTGTCTTTATTTTGTTTTAGTTTATTAATGTGCGCTTTCGGCCGCCTCAATCCCATGAGATCTTTGGAAAACCCTATAGAATGTTCTTTTGCGGTTTATGAGCTATAATTCCTATACAATCAGTTGGCGGTAAATATTTCATATTACTCTTTTTCATTCTCCATTAAAATACAATTAACAACCTCTAACCACATCTCTCCTTTCATGGTATTCTCGCCATATAGCATACGTAATTGACGAAAGTGTATGTGTACTCTTGCCAATACTCCATCATTTGGAGAAAATGTAATTGTGAGCTCTTCCTACTTGTCGCTCTTTCGGTGAGCATAAAAAATGTAACTTTCTTGCCCACTCTCCAGCCAGCGGTAGCCACCTAACTCGGTTGTGTGTGAAACAATCTTGGTGAACAATAAAGATATTCAGATGATTTCTAATTTGGATTGCTCTCAATTCAAGTTTCCTGGCTTTTTCTTAAAAATAATTAACAGTTGATTTTCATCCTCCTATTATATTTGGAATCTCATCCAAATGAACCACCTGTGCAAGACCACCATTCGCCATAGTATGCACTTCTTTATTATTGATCTAATAGTGCGCCTAGCAGCTATGATCCAAAACTCTTCACGTAATATGACCATAAGAGTCTGAATACCAGCATGGGAATTTTTCAAGTGATAATCTCGTATTAACATTGAACAATGTAATGTTTGGAAGGTAAAAAAACAGGAAATCTGAAAACGTAATGATCATCACGTTCTATAATTTTAGTCTTTTCTCTTAGTAGGCCACTCTGATCTCTCTAAGTCAGGAGACCATGAACTGAGTCTCCAGTCTATGAGAAACTCTCTGTCTCAACAAGCGAAAGAAGTGTATTCCGAGATTCCTGAATTTCATAAGGAGATAGAAAGGGTCCTTTATTAACGTTACGTTTTAAACAATTACTGATAAACCTTTCTACCGAACTTAAAACAATTATCATCTTTGAAAATTTAGAGAATCTCTCATACCATTTAATTTCTTTAGGATCCTTTAAAATATTTGAACTTGAATTTACGTTTACTTTTTTCTTGAATTCAGAAAAAACTAAAGTCTCATCTGGCTCTATTTCTAGCTTTGGCCAATTGTCTCTATACTCTTTTAGCCAGTTAGGCCCATGCCACCATTTATATTCCATAAATTGAAGAGGGGAGCAGCCGCCAGAAGGCAAATCTGCCTGATTGAATTGGCTCGGAACGTAAGACTACTAATTTACTTCTGTGACAACACAAATTTCCTTCACCCGATTGCCCACGAAAGTCAATAATGTTAGCAGAACAACAACAAATCGAAACTGAAAATATACTATTGCTGTCTGCTATAAACATTTATTTTCAACTAAACAAAACTACCAGTTTTTAAGGGAAAATGGGACAACTCTCTATTTTTATACTGAAACTTTCACTTTAAATAATTCATAAACACTTCTCACCTGCTCATAATGAAAGTTAAACAGAGACAAAAAATTTGTACTTACGTGGGTAGCTGCCATTGTTCTTCAATAAGAAATATTTAACACGCACCAATAATCACGCAAATTTCACACATACTAACTATTTGTATTAACTACGAAAAAACAAACGATTACAGTGTAAATGGGACACAAAACTTCGCCCCATATATATTTTTAACTGCACAGTTTCATTTATGTACAATTTTACAGAACAGACTCTTACTTACTAAAAAATCCGCAGACAAAATTACTTGTACATTCATATGCATGATTCATGTACTTGTTATGTCATCTATCGGCGGGAATCAAAATATTTGTATATCAGATAATCAACATAATTAATTAATATAAAGAAATAATCTAACAGAATATTAATCATTATTAAATTTACACTGAAAACAAAAATAGAAAACCTTAATAATACAAATTACACAAATATTCAAAATATATAAAAAAGCTATAAGAAATATGTAAGAAATAAGAAATAGAAATGAAAATTGAAATAACTGCAAGGGCAGTTTTGCTCAGTTTTGGTGCTGTCATCTACAGGTAATATTTACAAATAAGAAAGAAAACACAGTCATTTCACAATGCGGGTACCTATCAATCTTAGCAATAATACCAGGACTATGATTATCTCCATTGGACTAGTGCTGAATTAGTTATTATTCCTACATACTTTGAACTTGATGATTGACTAATCTTTTAACCTCAAAACTTTATAAGAGAACGGAGTGCCAATGTGCCAATACACTTTCTGTCGCCCTCACATCCCCACTTTAAGATTGCATAAGTAATAAAGCCTACAATTTTATTATTAATGCCATTATTTTATTTTGAATATTTTTAAATTTCTTTCAGCAATTTCTAAGCTTTTTTTTACATTATTCTGACCAATAAATTTGTTTTTCACATTTGCTGTTAAACTTATAAAAATATTTTATTTTGAAATCCCTTCATTTTCGAACGTAACAAACTTCCGCATAACGCAGCGTACATTATAGCATCACCGAGATAATTAATAATAGTAACATTAAATCGAATTCTTAACTATATTCCATAAAGAATATCCCTATGTAAGGAAAACAGTATTAAATTTTCATATTTTTATCAGAAATATCTGTCCTTTTTAATTCATGTGAAACGGCTGCATTCACTATAACTTAATAGAAGTAAGCGGTCAGTTCTATCATAAATAAGAGAAAGTTTTCACCTGCTTCTAAATTATCCAATATTACAGCATTTTTTATATTTCTCTTTTAACCTTTTTTTCGTATGCAAAGCACTCGATATGTGCATAACGAAATAATGCTTTATCTCAATGTCACTGATATTGGATATTGTACACTAGAGTTATAAAATGGTATTCTCTTCAGAATGACTATGTCATTAAGAATGGTAATCATATTTTTACCATGTTTAGACTCCAAAGATAGAGAATATGTACGACAGCACTTTCTCATAACATTGAGTATGTGTGCTATTAAAAATAATACTGTAACTTACAACCTAGTGTTTTAATTTTCTTAATAAATTTGAAGGATTTCTATTTAATTAATAATTGATGATTGTTTTTTTTATCGCTGTTAAGTTTTAGTTAAATATACATCTACACTTTAAAAGCTAAATGTGTAAATTACTCAAATTTACACACACACACACACATATATATATATATATATATATATATATATATATAATAAATTTCTAATATTACGCACTTGTCATAACAATTACACACTTTTTGCAAAATTTTACCTATTTTTATGCGTATTTTAGCTGATAAAACTAAGTATGAAATTTGTTATCACTTGAAAAACATAAATAAGTGTGTCAATGTAGGAAAATGACTAAATTTACACGAATTGATGTGTTATCATGTTTTACACATAACTATGCATATACAGATGAGTGTGTATATTTCTAAAATCACCCTCTTGTTATACAAATTATACACTTTGAACAAGAAATTGCCTGTTTCTGTTTGTACGTAGTTTAGGACATTAAGTCTGTAAGTTTTTATCATTTGATAAACTCAGACAAGTGTGTAAATGTAGAAAATATTTGGATTTACTCTAAAAGGGGTGTTAGAAAAATTATAAGTGCGTAAATCTCAAAGTGTTTAGAGGTTAAAAAAGGGATGGAGGTCTTAAATATAATTAAGGGCTGCAATTTCTTTTCAGTAATTCCGTTTCATAAATATAGTATGCTTACTTTCTTTTGTAAGAATCTCTGTCTCCATCCGCCCTCTGTTTCAGCTGCATAAGCAACAAATGAACATTTAAAAGAAAATATAATTTTAAAAATGTCAGGAATTCATAGTGGGAGGGGAGAAGCTCACATGAAAGAACATTTTTAGTTTATTTTACTTTTAGCACTTAATTATTCTATAACCGTACAGTAAGCATGGTCTCAATAACGTCACCTCAAGTCACGGTGGTCGCATGACATCTGTGATTAAGTTGACGCTACTCAGTGACGCCATGTTGGGACTAAAGTATGATTTCCCCCCCATGATTTAAAAAAAATTGGAAAGCCACTTTAAAACGTGTTATTAATTGCAAAGAAAAGTTTCTGGTCACGTAAAAAAAAAAAAAAAAAAAAAAAAAAAAAAAAAAAAAAATCCGTCACTGCAGGTCACGTACACAACTGTGATAAAAAAATAAATAAACCCCGTGATATAAAGTCACATTGTGACCAAAATGGAAATTAAAAAAAATTTTAACGTTCACTCTCTTCACAGCAAAATATTTTCAGAAACGCTAAATGAAAATCTAAGTACAAAATAGAAATCTAAAATTCCTTAAGTACATCATTGTCATAACAAAAGTATGAAGACTTGATACAGCAGCAACATAAGAGAGATATAATCCCTCTGTAAGATTATTCATTTATGTGAATAATATCAATACAAAATCCCTTAACGTGTTAAAAGTTTGTGATGCAGCAGTTCATCTTATGGCTCTAAGAATTTTAAATATGGATTTTTAAAATAATGATATAAAATTTTGAGTGATGCTATGCAATTAATTAAAAATTATATATTTGTATTATTTATTTTATCATTTTATTTTTGTTCTATTTATAATCGCGTGTGCAAAAGTTATGTTCAACATGAAAAGATGTATAAAACTTTATTCACTGATGCTTTTTCATCCACACATTTCATCCATCTGATAAATTCAAAACATGAATTTTAAAAGATATGATATAATTTATGTGACGCCTCCATGTGACTTTAAAAGGTTTGTTTTAAAATTCAATTTAAATTATTTTTGATTTGATAAAATATATTTACACAACTAAACAATGCTTTTAATTTTCCCATTCACTGTTAAATATATAACTTTCATTGAATCTATACTATGCATTGAAATGTATTTTTTTTTCAATAAATTGATTTATCATTTGTGTCACGTTATTGAAAATTGTAAGTAAAATTTATGTAAATGGTTTCTTTGCGTCAAATTATCCATTTGCATACATTTCACTTAGTTTGGATACAATGACGCAAAGAAAACATTTACATAAAGTTTACTTAATAAAACATCTTTGTCACGTGATCAAAATCGCTTATAACTCAATGGGTAATTTATTCATCAAAAATTGAAAACACTGTTCGATTTCAATCGCTTTCATAGCCAGGCCTTCCAATTTTATATATTTCCGTTAAAAAATGAATTTGTAAATGTGTCAAAGCCTTTTGCGCTTGTTCAGCAGAGCAATTGAGAACAGCCTTAAAGTATGTTTCCAATGATTTCGTTAACAGAATTTCATTATCGGTGTTACTATTTTTGTATTAATGTCAGCTCGGCTGGCCATTTTAATTTTGTTGCCCCGGCCCGTTAAAAAAAATTGCTCTAATTTTGCTGGCCCGTGCAGATCTCTGACAACATAGGCACCAACAACGGTGTGGTGGAAGGTCTGTCTGAAAAATTTCAGAAGGAACACAGCTCCCCATCCCCTCATTGAAAATGTCAAACAAATAATTTGATACTTGTTCTTTCAACTCTTTGATTGACTTCTGCGAACTCTACGATTGATCAGGGACCAAAACTTTTGGGACCGGAATAGGATGGTGGATATTTTTTAAAAAAATTACGTTTTTCACTTTGGTAAGCCAATATTAAAGTAAAAAACAAATTTAAAATTAATGCATTTTTAAGCTATATAAGCTTGAAGCCGTTACAAGGCTTTATAAAGGAGCTCCCTTATTTTAGTAAAAATAATAATATTCCATTTTTCCCCTAGCAGTTTTGCACTAAAACAACAATTTTTTGTGAAGTATTGCACAACAATTTGGCTCTATTTCTTTTTATCTAGTTTTTCTGTTTTTAAAATTATTTTATTGCATTTTTCACATACTTTATTCACCATGATACTATTCATACTTAATACTATGGCCTGAATTACTTATTTTGAAAATGCAGTACAGAGCTTGAGCCAGGCGTCTGAACAAGTGAACCTCTTTCACAATACTTAGAATAACGAAAAATTGGATAAAATTAAATTTCACAGTAAGGCGCGCCGCACACCAGAGAGACATGCCACAATAATCGTGAGACATGAGGCAAATTCTGCTGTTCAAACCGGTTTTTTCTTTGTTAACAGGGTGAAATTGTCGCATGCCTCACGTTTTTCTGCCGCATGTCTCCCTGGTGTGTGGCGCGCCTAATGAGTCTTCTACAGTTGAGAGTGGGGCCAAAGCCATCTTCTAGAAAAAGAAAACGGCTCACGCGTCTTGTTTTGGAGATAATGGGAAATCAGAAGCAAAATGATTAGCAGCTCAATGATCTAACAGCTTGACTGATATTTGAAATATTTCTTTTTTTTTCTTTTATAGGAAAAATGTTATTGCTGACAGCATGTGCAAGGTTTAAATAAAATTAACATTTATAGTAAAACATGGGATGCGAAATTTAAGAATGAAAACATCTGAATGAGCAGAAAGTAACCTTATAATGAACCAAACAAGTTATTTTAGAAGTTTAATAATGTATTTATGCATTTTCTTTTATTTTTAATGCATATACATTTATAAATAAAGAAAGAGAGCGAGAGAGAGAGCCTTTTATATTTAATTACATTTGTCAAATAATAATAGACATTTAAATGAAATAAAAAATTGAACAACAACTCTTTTAACAGGAATTGTAATTAAATTATGTTTAGTTCTATAATGCGATAAAATTGGAAATTGTCATAAGTTTGACCACGACGAACTAAAGATATTTATCTTAATGTATATTCTATTAAAGCTTAATATATTTAAAATTTAATGTTGAAGTAGATGTTTTTTAAAAATTATTATCTACGCCTAAAGATCAGAAAATTTTGTAGCGGAAAGTCATCTGACAAATTACAAAGTTCTACAGACAAGCAACAAAAATAAAGAATGGCTTTATGTACCGACGTTAAACTTTTCTAATAGTAAAGCATATTTTACATTAGTAAAAGATGTCCATATCATAAGCATTAACGAATATATCGCTAAATGAAGCGGGGAACAATAATAAAACGAACTCTCAGTAATGCAATTTTGGTCGTTTGTTTTCCCCTTAATGTTACGCCCTCTATCGAATGACATATAAACTAACTTCTTGACCCATTTTTGTTTTGAGAAATATCTCGAAATGATATGCTGTACGGATTCCGTCGTAGAACTCTGCACGGGCCGGAATTTCGAGGACCGGGCCCGGCCCGAATAGAATTCGGCCAGGCCCAGCCCGATAAAAAATTAAAAGTTCGGTCCGCCCCGTACAGAAAATATTATTGGTCTGGCCCGGTAAAAAAATTAAAAGTTCAGCCCGAGCCCTGCACGGCCCGTAGAAAAAAGTTATTGGATGATCCTGTGTAATTGGTAAAATTTCGGACCGAGACCGTTCCGGAAAAATGTTAAAATCTCGGCCCGAGCGCGGTCCGACTCGAGTGAACAAAACATTGATTTTTAGGTCGATTTGGTTAAAAGTTTGTCTCATACGAGGAGTTCTGACAAAAAATATTTATCTTAACTTTTTTTTCATGTTTATAACCTTCATTTTTATAGAAGTGCCGCGGGCAGCGGTATTTATTTTTTTAATGAATCCCTATTTCTTGTATGTAAATGTTTCAGTTATCATTAATATTGTTAATCCATATTCCACGTATTGAAGTATTAAAAGTCTGAAAAATGCTATACAGTAAAATCTCTAAGACGGAGTTGCATAAAAAAATGCGTAATAGACAAGTCCCTTTCTTAGGAAGTGTAAATGTATGATATATTCTTTTCTTGCGTATTAGTATAGTAATTCTGCATGGGTCAACATGTTTTTCAGTTTAAAATAAGATTCCGTCATAGGCAAGCTCTTTTCACACGTTTTACTATATTTTAATAATCGAAGAATTCTACTATACTTTAAAAATAATAAATTTTAATGTTTAATTGTAAAATAATGGCGATTTAAAAATATATGCATTTTTACGGCCAGGTCTAATTTTACTGACCATTGAAAAGACCAGTAAACGTCGAGACATTAATTTTATACGGACTGGCTCAAAATTAGGACTGAAAATCTTGCAGTGAAGAGAAGTAATGAAACCAGTCCTGGCTCTGTGCATCAAAAAATAAGTTAAGCCCACCCCGTCCCGTTCCTTCAGTTAAAAAGTAAGGCCCCGAGACCGGCCCGGCCAGTAAAAAGTAGTCAGTAGGTCCGATCCGACTGCCGTGAATGAAAACAGGCTGAACCCGGCCCATTTCGGGTCACGGCCCGGACTTTGCATATCTATGCCCATAGCAACATCGTATGCTACAATCCATTTAGCAGCTTCATTTGAAAAGCGAGAGATGGCGAAACTAAATATTGCATTATAAGAAAAAATGTAATGTCCGCATCGAAAAATGGGGGAAAAGAAAATAATTAGCATTTAAAAATATGCTTGATTAAAATTAAAACTTTTTGTATTGTCATTATTTTTCATTAGTCGTATAATTTAATAGAAAATATCACATATGAAGGGTAATGCTTAATTTATAAAAATGAAACCTTATTGACTTACTGATTATGCTAATTTGAGATATATCTGATATAAAAATATTATTAGAAAGATGCCGTATTCGCCGGCAGTCCGTCATGATGTTTCTTTGTTGCTCATTGCCGATTTTAAATTTCTTCATTTAGATTTATTTATTTATTTTTGTTGTTGTTTTTTAAAATGTTTAATCTCTGATTCTTCTTTTGGCTGTAATTTCGGAATATGTATTCTTAAAAATGAATATTTTCTTTACTCTACTGTTGTAAAATTTGTGTATTTAGCGTTTGGTAATTACGAATTCCCCCTGCCCCTCCGCTATTTTTTTTTATTTTTCACAAATAATGTTTGGAGTGCTGGTTTTTTGTTTAAATTTTGTTGTTGTTCATTACCTCTAAATTCTCAAAAGTTAAGCATAAAATTGTTATAAATTACCAACCAAGGAACAAGATGGCAGACTCCGGGTGAATACAGCATATGTTCCAGGAAAGAAACTGATAATAAAAGTCAAATATTCTTTATTAACTGACTTAAAAAAGTTTTTAAAAAATCTGAAATTAAACATAAAAACACAAGTAAAGACAGAACTCGCTTAGCAAGTTCACTGGCTCAGCGCCCTTAACCACTGAGGAAGCTCTTTCGAGGATATTTTTTTACAAAAGTGGACTATGCGAACGAATACAGTAAGGGAAATTTTATTATAAGGGCGTGACAAGTTAGTGACGAAAAAATATAGTCCCATAATAGTTTTCCTAGAAACAAACGAAGTCTTATTCGCTTCATATAAAACATATTCATATTATATATTAACACATTGAATTCCACATCAGTTGCCGGTGACTGACACTTACAGATTCTGTAACTCGATTTCCCTAAACGGAAAGACAGAAAAAATAGACTTGGTATTCAACGTGTTAATTTAAGAAAAATCGCCCAGGCCATTTTGGAGAAGTTTTTTATATATATATATAAACTTTCACGTCCATATCTACATAAAAATGGGTTTACAGATCTCAAAATATACTGCATTTAGAAATGCAAAAATTTCAGAATAGGATTAGACTGCAGCTATAGGACTGTTTTTAAAAAAATCAGAACAATATGAGCTCTATTTGCTGAGTTATGAAAGGACGGCGGCTTTTCGCGTTTCCTTTGATTTCGAGTTAGGTTAGTTCCGCCATTCTACGATCCACGATATGATTTTAGGCTTAAGGTTGCGTCACTCGTAAATTTTATCGTCTTCCATGATTTCTTGTGCTGTTGGTAATTTTTCTGCTCACTCCCCTTAATTTAAATTACATAAGTTTAACTTTCTGTAGAAAAAAATATTTTGAACTCATTCATCATCTAATATAAAATCTAACTCATGTAATTTGAGAGTTTTAAATTCGTTTCCCGAATTATTTTTTTAGAATTTCTACATCGAATATAAGAAGACTAGTTTTACCCTTCTTAGTTTAGATTTATGTCTAATTCTGTAAGCCGTCTCACAGACCGCTACTTTTTATCCATTTTCACAGTTTAACTTGTAATTTTAGTACCAGTACAATTTTGTTTTGTTTGAGCCCCAGTACTATTAAGAAATATTTGCTATAGTATCAAAAAAAAGTTATGCAAAAGTTAATTTGAATTTCAGAAACATTTATATAAAATGCAGTTAAATTTTAGAGTACTACTGAAAAATATCTACTCAGTTAAAGCTATTCAATTTTCAGTATGTCGGGGGTGTTTGGAAATGCATACGTATTTCTGAAAAAGACACATTTTAAATATTAAAAACAACATACATCTGTTACAGTTGTGAGACTAAGTGAGGGAAAATGTTTTCTGTTTTATTTATTTATTTATTTGTCGTTGTTATTTAATTTAGAAGACGGTCTTTACACTGTATGTGGAATTTAGATTACTGAGATTCCGCGAATAAATTGTTAATATACGATTTTAGGATCCCACACCAACTTTAACAAGAAAATCGTTTGAATTAATTATAATTTCATTTGATACTCTTTTATTGTAATATGTAAAAATAGGTTTATCAATTATAAAAAAAATGATTTGTCTTTAGATTTAGATTTAAAATAAATTGCCAAAATACATTGTGGATATACTGTTTTGTGGTTGTAAAACAATCGTATTAGAAACAACAAAGATGTCCAATATATGCGATTGAAAAACATTTAGTTAACAATTTAAACATACCAAATTAGACAGTTAAGAATGCTATGTACACAAAAATTATATTTGGAATATTATATAAAAATCTATGTATTTTGAATACTATACAAATCTGTGTTATGCATAGTATGCAGTAATATGTCAAAGAATAGAATATTACACAAAAATATATGCTTTTTGAATATTACACAAACATATGTGTATTTTACATATTACACAAAAAAGAGTTGGACACAAAAATGTGAGATTTTTGCATAATACACTAAAAAATATGCGTAATCATGGAAGATTACATAGATAAATTTGTAAGAATGTTACAACAGAAATATGCGCATTCTAGTGCAATTTACACATTAAAGTGTATATTTCAAGAGTACGCATTTATTGTTATCATCTAATAACACATTAAACTGTGCATTTCGGAATTTACACATTACGTGTGTGTTTTGGCAATTTACACAACACTTTATACATAAAGACAAATCGTTTTTGTATCATCGATATACCTGTATTTATGTGTAAATTTACACATTTATTGTTTAAAGTGTATGTATATATGTATCTCTATTTTTTCAAAAATAAAAGTCGAAATCTAATCATATACTTTCCAAAAACAAACAAACAGGTAAACTATAAAAATAACAACATTATTCATTTTAAATCAGTTCAAAGAAGTAAACTTGAAGAATTCGTTGTTAAATAATAATTTTTTTTAAATCGAAAACATGACATTATTCATTTGCATATCATGTTACATTTTACGGTAATTACTCTTTTTGTATTAAAAATTATAAAACTTCTCTTTTAAAAAGCCTTATTTTCTTCTTCTAAAACACATTTCTTAAACCCCTTAAACTTCGCAAAATACGCTTAAAAAATAGCATTTAACTTTGCAGAAACATTTATCATAACTTGCTCTTTTCGGGGTTTGAAAAAAAGGAAAAACTTCTGTATTAGAAGTTGCGTGACGGTTGTTATAGCAAAGTTCTTCTTTTTTAAAAAATGCGAATACAAAAGTAGAATAGATAAGTAAAAACTTCGAAGTTAAACCAACATTTTACATCAATTAAAAAACAAAAGTGGTGGTATTTTTAAATAATTGTTGTTTCTAGATAACAAATGATAGGAATTTTTATGTTATTTAATTATGTGTCAGTACCTGGATTATTTCAAACTGTGCCAGAATTTGAATTGTTTAAATTACTTTATTATTTCAGAAGTTGGAAATTTTTTAGATAATTTAAATATATATTGTTTTTCAGCAGTTAGAAAAAGGAAGAAATGAATTTTCAATTTCAGAATGTTTGCAGTGGGGAAAAAAAAATGAATACATGTTTTAATTATATTTTGTCCCAAAATACCTTTTGGTAAAGGTTAATATACTACTGGTAGTTGTTACTAATTAACATAAAAAATCACGTGCATAGAATCTATACATTATTAAACTATTTCTTGTTTTTTTAATTATACCAAAAATTTAGACTATTTGTGGAATTTTATCCTAACGAAAATCTAAATTGAGATCCACTCAGTAGTTTAATTGGTAGCGTAAGTTCGGATCTAAGCTTGAGAATATTGCAAAGTTGCCTCGTAAACAGATTTTTGGTGTTTTCAGTGCATGGAAATAAAAACACAAACATTTTTGTACTAAAAATGTTTTCTTTTAAGTGATATTTCCGGAGATATAGGAAAAGTTGTTAAATTCAGTATTTCTTTCCCATTTTCACTCATAGAAGGCAATGATTAAACTTCGATTTCGGATGAAGCTAGGCCAAGCAGTTTTTAATATATATTAGCCGATAAGTTTCAATCGCTTGGTAAGAATTTATTTTGTTGTTGTTTCATTTTATGTTTTGTTTTATTCTGTTTTACTTACATAATTTTGAAAACTACTCGTGTCGTTTATATTGAGAATAACAATAATAAGAATAATTAAATGTCATGTATACTAACGTGGTAGTATTGGTACTGATTCAGTATTTCACCAGGTAACGTGAAAGCTTCAATTATTCGAATTTATTGAACATAACTTACCAATAAAGCTTTTTGCTTAAAAAATATTAAATACGTAGAAAATCTTTCCATTGAATACTTTATCAGTACCAAACAAGTATAGATTCTGCTCGGTGCACATTTTCAGATTCCATGTGTTTGTTCCTACCTGCGGCATTATAGAACTATATATTTTTATTTTTATGAAAGAAGTTGCATTTAGAAACAAATATATAGAAAATGTATTTGAAAATAAAAATAAAAAAGTAAAATTTATTTATACATTTAAAAAATAATAAAATTGTTGTGTCCCAAACAACCGTAAAAGATAAATAAAATCATAAGAAGAAATGCAATGTTCCACAGTCATTCAATCGTAACTACATAATATGAACTTTAAAAAGATCACGTTTATTTAAAAGATAACAAATAATAATTCAAGGTGCTACAAGTTTAAAAATATATATTTTATTTAAATTTTCGCGTACTTTCGGTCTGCAATCCCGCTGTCATCGCCAGGTATATTTTCACTACTTGTCGTTTCATTCATTCAAATATGTCAATTCGTTTTGAATGGGAAAGTCTATAATTCTTAGTGTAGCTGGAATCAGAAGTAACAATGTTTCGGATTAAACTTGTGTATAGGAAACTATTTAACTGCTGTTCCATTCAATTTTAATACATCACTCTGTTCATATACATCATTTTGTATTAAATGTGTAGCTGGAAAATAATAAAAGTAGTAACACATTGGACATTTTTTACATTGTTGGTTCTACGCTTCGTTCTCAATGTGATAAATCACGTATTATACATTCAATAATTTCGAGCGTAATTTCACTGATGAAAATGAATTTCAAAATAAATTAAAATTACATAAAAGAAGTAGCCCCTTGGATTAAAATTTAGGTATAATTCTTATAGTAGCTGGAACCAGAAGTAATAGAGTTTCGGATTAAACTCGTGTACAGGAAACTATTTAACTGTCGTTCCATTTATTTTTACTTTCTTCTATCTTTACAAGAAGAAAGTATTGGATTCATGAAAATTTTCGAATTCCGGTTTTTGACGCATTTACACGTTTTATGGGTCAGAGATCCCCAAAAACATATTTTTACAAAATGTCGGTCTGTGAGTCGGTGTCTCTGTCTGTCTGTATTTATGTGACACATGTGTGATGTTGTCGGCCCATTATCTCAAGAACCAATGAACGGAATTTAATAAAAATGTATATTCAGTTGTTCCCTGATACAAATTGGTGCTGAATAGTTTTTGGTTTAAATCGCACAACAGGTGGCGCTGCTATGCTGCATTTTTCCCGAATTCCGCAATAGCTGTATCTCAAGAACTAATGCGCGGAGTTTCATAAAACTTCATATTCCGTTAGTCCTTGAGATGAATGGATGCTTTTTACGTTTTGGTGTAAATCGCGCAACGGGTGGCGCTGCTATGCTGTATTTTGAAGGATTTACACGATTTCTGCAATAGCAATCTCAAGAACTAATGGACACATTTTCATCAAACTTCAAATTCAGTTACTCTTTGATATGAAATGATGCCGACTATGTGTTGCTGTAAATCGCCCAATAGGTGGCGCTGCTGGGCGGCATTTTGCACTATTTCCTCAGTAACTCTATCTCAAGAACTAATGCACGAATTTTCATCAAACTTCAGATTTAAGTATAAATTAATAAATATTGCTGCTGATTATGTGTTGGTGTAAATCGCTCAACAGGTGGCGCTGCTATGCTGCATTTGTCATGGTTTCTGCAATAGCTCTATCTCAAGAACTAATGCACGAATTTTCCTCAAACTCCATATTCAGTTAGACGTTCACATATGATGATGATAATTAGGTTCTGGTGTAAATAACCCAATAGGTGGCGCTGCTATACTGCATTTTGCTACATTTACACGATTTCAACGACAGTCATACCTCGAGAACTAATGCACGGAATTTCTTCTTTTTAGAATTCTCATGATGAGCACAGATTGTCATTTAATTTGGCACTGTGATAGCGAATTTTGAAGTATTGACACGTATGAGATAGAAGAATGTTTTGTGATGGCCACAACATACTAGTTATTACGTAACTTTGTTCATATGCGTCACTTTGTTCATATACATCGCTTTGTTTTAAATGCATAGCAAGAAAATAGTAGAAGTAGTAGCCCTTCGGACTAAAATTTGTAGAAGAAAATATGTAACTGCTGTTCCAGACAATTTAATATGTCACTTTGTCCAAATACGTCATTTCCTCCCATCTTCATTTGCAAAACAGACACACTACACATTAAAGATATATATAAATAATATACAGACATACATAAAATAAATATTGTATTTATTCTATGTATGTCTGCATAATATTTATATATACCTTTAAATGTTGAATGCAGGCGTTATTTATGTGTGTATGTAAGTTTTAATATATATTGTAGTATGTGTGTTTTATAACACTACAAATTCTTCACCCGGTGACAACCTAGTAAAATCCCATCTAAATGATTCGTATGAGTGGAATGATTGTTCGTCCTAATTATACCCTTCTTAAAACATTTGGCTGTTCCATATTACCGACACATCATCTCTAAAAAAATAATCTCTTCACTCGTCAATTAGCGCAGAGGAAAACTAGATAACTGTAAAGTTTGAAGATTAATAGAATATAGATTTTCTGTTTATTGAACAGAATTAAACAGAAGGTAAACAGCGCGTTTTGGTTTCTCGTCGCATAATCCAGCCGTGCGATAGAGATTACTTAATTAAAATTCAAAAGCCTTTGACGACTTGCATCGAATATTGTAAATTTGAATACCTAAAATTAATTTACTCACTACTAATAATAAATGAGAATAAGATTTGAATCGAATCAGATTTGGCTTTTCACACCTTAGAATCTAGAATCACAGCAGAACGAATTAAAACATTTGTCTGTTCCATATTACCGACACATCATCTCTAAAAAAAAATAATCTTTGTCAATTATCGCAGAGGAAACTAGATAACTGTGAAGTTTTAAGATTAATAGAATATAGATTTTCTCTTTATTGAACAGAATTAAACAGAAGGAAAACAGCGCGTTTTGGTTTCTCGTCGCAGAATCCAGCCGTGCGATAGAAATTACTTAATTAAAATTCAAATGCCTTTGACGACTTGCATCGAATATTGTAGATTTGAATACCTAAAATTAATTTACTCACTACTAATAATAAATGAGAATAAGATTTGTATTTCACATTTTAATCGAATCAGATTTGACTTTTCACACCTTAGAATCTAGAATCACAACAGAACGAATTCGTCTGCAGTCCTGCAGCGAATGCAAAATAAATAAATAAATAAATAAAGCAAATAAAAAATTATCTATTAAATAGAAAAAGACAATGATTAATATACATGATACATAATAATGAAAATTAGAATTTCAAAATTAAAAAAGAGTTAAAAAAGAATAGGATTTACAATGAATTAAAATCTAATTTATCAACAGTAAATAATTCTCATCAAAAAGACAGCTTTTTTCAGATTTGTAGTGCGGCCATCTACAGTGAGTTGGAACTACTAAAGGATGTCTGAGAAGTCTGCCAGAATAAAGAATCATGCATTAACACAGCAATAAATATCACTGTTAAACTTTATGCTGAATTTAGTTAACATCACTGACGGTGAGATTTTATAATTAACATAAATTTTATAAAATTTACCTGAAAGAACTGCAAAAATTGAGTTTAAGATTTTATTTCCCCCCGTCGCTCCAACAACAAATACCCAAACAGAACTGAGCATGCCAACAGAACAGACAGTGCCTCATGCCAGTACTAGGAAGTCGTTTGGTAGTGTTATACTTGGCTATAAAAGGCATTGAAGTATTCCATAGTGTCCGACCATTCCATAAAATCCGAACTTCTTCTCTGTATATAATTATTTTTGTTATCTTACAGAGTTAGAAAATTTATGAATTTAACGTCCTAATATATAGAAATATTTCAGAACATAAAATTTTACAAAATTCTTTCATCATTAAAGAACTGCAACAGTTATAACAGGAAATAATTTAATCATTAAAAATAGTTTTGTTTTGTTATGAATTGGACTTTCAAAACATGTTAAAGTGTCTATACATAAGTTATATTCTATTTCTGCAAATTGAACTGGTAAATGGTGCTAAGAGAGGCAGCGCACATTTTTGCAACCAATTTTAGTGTCCTATATTTTGGTATATCTAAATCAAACATTTTGGTAGCGATACTGAAACTGGCATTGACTAGAATCGGGGAGGATGCCCCCATAGAAACACCGCGCAGCCTGTACCAAATGTGGAATAAATGGCAACCGATATCGGATGTTCTATCCAAATTGCGGAGGAGTGGGTGCGTATAATCAATTATCAAGTTACCATTCATTTCACATTGCAAGGAACTGTGCGATATTGATATGAGAAGATGTTGCGGCAACTGGGTGTTAGTTTCATTATCTGTACGATGTAATCTACACTGCTCAAAACAATTAAAGGATATTTGAAGTTTTATATAAAATAAAGATATAAACGAATTTTTTTTTGCCGAAAATAGAAGAAGAGAATCACAAATGCAAATTTTTCTGGTTTTCAAACTGTGAAGTATGCAAATTTTGAGTTCGACATCAAAAACGTCGCTTCAGCGGCAGCGAATTAAATTTGACTTTCAACTGGATAAAAGAGAATGAAGACAAGGACGATCGGTATTCAGTGATTGCTTTGTTTCGATGAGTACGATGTCTCAGCGAAGTCATTTGACAGATTCAGAAGCTTTGAGAATTGTTGGTAGGTTAGAAGGGGGCCAAACTCAAGCCGAAGTAGCGCAAGCCATTGGAGTGTCACAAAGTGTCATTTCCAGGATCTGGAACCGTTTTTTGGAGAGTGGATGTGCAGGCCGAAGACCAGGGTAAGGTCGTAGACGGACAACAACGCCCAATGAAGATCGGTATTTAGCGTTAACAGCTCGGAGACACCGAACCATGAACGCTACACTTCTCCAACAACACCTTCGCTCGGCTACAGGCACCACGATTTCAACTCAGACTGTCCGAAACCGGCTCCATGCTGTAGGTCTGTATGCTCGCCGACCGATGGTATGTGTTAGATTAACATCAAGGCATCGTCGAGACCGCAGGGAGTGGGCTACCGAGCATGTCAACTGGAGGAGAAATGAATGGAGCAATATTCTGTTTTCTGACGAGTCCCGTTTTTCCGTGCATCCTGATAATAGGCGTATTTTCATCTGGAGGGACCGTGGCAGTAGGAATAATCCTGCGTTCGTGCACGAAAGTGTCAGATTTGGCGGTGGAAGAGTGTTGGTGTATGGTGGCATCTCCATTGACGGGCGCACTGACCTCTACATCATTCGAGATGGAGCTCTGACTGGTCGCCGATATAGGGATGAGATCCTCAGACCTATTGTAGTCCCTTACGCTGCAGCAATCGGAGATAACTTCATCTTAATGGACGATAACTGCAGGCCACATCGTGTAAACCTGGTGGAGGATTTCCATTTCGAGGAAGGAATCGTTCGAATGGAATGGCCAGCGTGTTCTCCAGACATGAATCCAATCGAGCACGTTTGGGACGCTCTAGGAAGACGAGTTTCTGGCCGCCAACAACCCCCACAAACTCTCCAAGAACTGGAAAGAGCTCTTCTGGAAGAGTGGGGCAGAATACCTAAACTCGTCATTAATACCCTCATTGAGCCCATGCCTCAAAGGTGTTCAACGTTGCTGGCCGCCCGTGCAAACCATACCCCCTACTGAAAATGATTTTCTTTGAAGAAAACACCTTTTCTTATTATTTTTTTCTCATATGCACAAATTGTGTTTTTTTTCCTTTAGTACACAAATGCGCAATAAAATGCATTTTTTTCTGCCAAACATGTGTAATTTATTCTCATATAACCTACTATGTCTGTCGACCATGTATCAATCAGCTAAACAGTTTACCAGATACAAAATCCACCTAAAACTTCAATATCCTTTAATTGTTTTGAGCAGTGTATATTATGTATATATAAATGTGAACTGCCTGTGGATAAAGACAGACTTTTCACCATGAACACATACCTACACTCTGAACTGGTTGTAGTTGTTAGATAGTGCTTGGTCTCCTGCTGTTAGTAAGGCAGTTTGGTCGCGATAGGTAGAAGTGGGGCATTACAGAGCCGCTCAAAATAATTTCATTACATTACGGCCTATGGGGAAAATCCGTTTAAGATAGTTTATAATATTTATCTCCATATATAAAGTGCCCAGCCGAAACTACTGAACCTCTAAGCATGAAAATTGGCGTGAAAAGCACTAAGGACGAATTTTTGAAAATTACTCCCTAAAGGGGTTGAAAAGGGGGTGGTCGAAAATTTTAGAGCATGTTGCCATATCTCAGGAGCCATTTTAGTTAGGAGTGTAAAATTCCAGAAGACAAATCTGAAAAAAAAACTAAACACATGTTTCAGTGATTTAAAAATTCCCTCCTTAAGGGGTCCGGGAAAACCCTATCTCCGCCATGTTAAATTCACTAACTTTATGTATCTTTTTCTCAGAAATGGTGAAAAATAGAGGTCTAGATTTTTTAGAGTAGTTAGAATAGAATGATTTACGTATTTTAACAGACCATTTTCTTTTAAGGGAAACTCGAAATTAATTATTAATTATTTATTGAAAGTCATTTTTAAATTACCATTTTTGGTAAGATTTCACCTCCTAAAATAAATAATTCACAATAAATCATTAAATTCCTATGTTAAAGTATACACTATAACATAATATAAGTATTAAATAAAAATATGAGTTCTTAAGTTTAATAGATACTGAAAAAAAGGAACACAAACATGCAAAATCCAAGTTTTGAGAAAAAGTCAAAGATTTAAATGGCCGTTTTGCTGTGAAGTACTCTTAGAAAGAATGAATAATTTCAACACTTATTATATATATATATAAACATGTGTGACACATCGTTGGAAAGATAAAATTTAAACTATTTAATGATATAAAAAAGTAACAATCGATTTTTTGGTTGAATTTTGCTTTCCCGGTCCCCTTATGTGATTAAAGTGGGGTCGATACTTTTTGAATATTTGGCCATATCTCAGCAGCCATTTTAGCTAGAGGCGTGTAAGTATGAAAATAAATGTAATAAAAAATAATTAAGCACGTATTTCAGAGATTATAGACCCCCTCCCCCCCCCAAAAAAAGAAGGGTGGTTAAAATGAGGTCTAAAATTTTAGAACATTTGCCAATTCTCACCAACCGTTTGAGGTACAAGTGTGAAATTCCAGAAAATAAATGAACTAAAAAATAATTAAACATGTTTTTGATCGTTTATAGAAATTTACACTTACGGGGGTTAAAATAATGTGTTGAAACTTTTAGAACATTTTGTCATATCTCAGCAGCCGTTTTAGGTATAAGCGTGAAATTCCAGAAAATAAATTGCTAAACTTTAATTGAAAACATGTTTCAGCGATTTTATAAATTCCCCACCCTAAGGTGTTTAAAAGTCGGGGGGGGGGGTCGAAAATTTTAGAACATTTGGCATATCCCAGCAGCCATTTTAGGTAGAAGCGTGAAAATTAAGTAAACAAACATACTAAAAAAATAGGTAAACACATTTCATCTTTGCTAGATATATTTCGTTTGATTCAAGGTTCTTTTACAGAATCCGACTAGAGAAGCCCCCTAGTCTATAATATTTATCGTAAACATCGACATTTATTTATTTTTTTTTTTTGGATGCTGTCTCCTAGCGGTCGTCCGACGTATTAAATTACCCAGTTTGACGAACACGCTGTTTTATGCGATAAACTTTTTTATTTTAGCTTTAAATATTTCTGGAGTTCTGGTCAGGGTTTGAAAAAAAGCAAAGGATCTCCGATGGGCAGAAAAAAAAAAATATAAAATAATACTCGATAACGATAGCTAATATTAAAAGATATTGTAGATAATTAAAACCGCTACAACTTCGCAGAAAAGGCGGCCGCACGACCTTCCATGGTGCCTACACCCTTTCAAGAGTGACCGGAAACGGTAGCGGCAGACCCGGTGATGGAAGAGATAGGTCATTGGAAAAATTTAAAAGCAAAATTCAATAAGTTTAATGCATCGACCAGCTAGTTGGTTTGTGTCGGTGTGTTTAATACTTCGAAAGACCAATGCTTCGACATCATTATAGCTCTATGCAAAGCAGGTTTAAAGAGATATATATTATAATTTACTTATAGATACTACGAGGTTTAACTATCTCAATACTGCAGGTATCGTTCTCAGTCATAAACGCCGCAGCCCAAATCTCCTCGTTTATCGATGTTATTAATTTAATGAATTTAACATTTAAAATTTTCTGGTGACAGATTCCGTAGTCGGGTCTGCCACTACCGTGTTCAGAGGGTGCAAGGAACCTTGGCGCTTGCGACTGACCGCCTTTTGCGAGAAGTAGTCTCTGTTAAAGGTACCAACGTGGTATATAAGATCGCTGCTACTTCAAGGAAGTGGTGCCTGCATCGCCTGTCCAAGGTCCCTTCCACCGTTTCGACACTGTAGTGTTAGACCCGATCATGGAAGATGACACCGAAAAAATTTGAAAGGTAAATTCATTAAATTAAAGATTTTGATCAGCTGGCAGGATTGAGCAGCGACGTTTAATACATCGGACAATTCCTAAGGCTTCAATATCATTACAGCCCACGGAGGTGAAACAACTTTTTAGAATTCATAATTTCGGCTATCAACCAGCCAGATTTTTCGACAATTTTCTCCTTTTTACTGCCACATAAATATAACCTTTTTGTACAAGGCGTTTGTAAATTGCCTCTACAAAATTAGAAAAATGGCTTTACAGATGAACATGGATAATTTTTGTAAGTAAATCCAAATTATCAAATCCCTTATTTTACCAAAAACATAGTGTGTCTGGTTCCATATCGAATCAAGTTATTTAGTGACAACTTTAACTATAATTGAGATATTCAAAATATGTTTCCCAAAACACCTTTTTCTTTGTTGGCAATAAGTTAAAACCGCGCGTTGTCAACACGCTAAGGTGATATCCCGAGAAATTCCGAAGTAGCTGCCGATTCACACCCATACAACGCAGAAATAGCCATTCATTATTTCAGATCATGAATGATTGTAAACTAACTGAATTACAGTGCACTTCCAGCACTTCATGTAATCTAATCCCATTTCATGCATAACAAAGCCTCTACGAACTAGACTATATAATCCATGAAGGATCTTGGCCGACAGTGCATAACTCGCATTGATTTAGATGCAAATACATATGGTATACATAGTATGCAAATACAGATAATAATATTTAAAATTATACATATATAAAGAATGATTTTCAAGTTTTTTTTTGTTTTTTTTTTCAATTTTTTATCTCTCATACAACACGGAAATTTTAATCAATTTATTTAGTATCAAAAGTACGCGTTATACACCAGAATATACGCTAATTTTATTTTTAACTTAAAATTTCATCATTAAGATAATTCCCAATTTCATGTTGTGGTATGAGAGATATGCTTGGCCACCCCTGTCTTCTTCATCCTGGGCCTTGAGATACTATACAGCAAATGTTACGGCCAAGTGGTTAGCCTACAGCGGAACCCTCGGTGTTTAGTTCCAAAGCAAGCTTGGTACTTATTTAATCGACAGCGAAGGGATGAAAGTTAAGTTTGAGTGAGCGTTGAACTCACGACCAGCAGCGCGGCATTCTGATGCTCTAACAACACAACAAAACTAGCCTCTTGAAAATATTTGGTATCTAAATAATATCAGTTATTGCTATTGAGCATAACTATATTTTTAATCTTACCCTAATCTGTTTACGTTGAATTTAATTCGGTACTGACAATAAAAGTAGTGCATATTTAAACTTCATTTGACATTTCATAAAACTAAATTCAGCGTAATAATAACCTTCTCTTTTTACAGCATATCTAAAACAAAACACTTGTTCAAAGTTTAAACTTGGCATTGTGGTAAGCGCGCTTCGAAAGGAGATCGCAAAGTTGGAACGCCGTCTTGGTCCGTGCCGCATTTTTCCAGATAGGTTTTTAGTTAATTTTTAAAGACACGGGAGGAGTATTGAGAGATCCACCCAAATGCAAACTAGTCGCGAATCCCATAGTATTTACGTAATTAGTTCTGATTAAATTAGGGATTGTAATCCCTAATGCAGCCCCTGTCATTATGTATGTTCAAACCGTCCAGGACTTTATGGGTTGATATCTCGGCTAATTACCAACGATTTTTTTCGAAAATCATTATCAACAATCCATTTATACTTCTGCTACGAAAGATACCATCAGCGGTCCTAACACCTTTTCTAAATGTCCGCAAATCGAAATTTGTATGTAACGGAATAATGTGCTTTTCTTAAAAACTATGAGACCTACTGTAATCGCTGTATTTTCCCCACAAAGTTTAAATTATCGTCTACCACCTCTAATTTTTTTCACAAATTTAGTAGATTCGGAAATATATGGGGGGGGGGGGTGGATATTTTTTCACTACATTTTCAACGAAAGAAAATGTATTTCTGAGTTTAGCGTTACAAAGTTTTCACACAATACCCAACACGAGATACAAAGAAAATGTTTTTTTTCAACTACTTTAATTAGCCCCTCTACATTTTTTCTAGATATATTTGTGAATGTTTAATAATCTATAAATATGTGGGTCAATAGTCTTTATTAGTTCTACCCATTTGAACTTTCCGCTTTCCATAGTTTACGAGTAAAATGGCTGTGACAGACAGACACAGGAGTGATCTTATAATGGTTCCGTTTTTACTTTTTAAGCAACTCTAATATATATATTCAGAATTAGTTTAGAGAAAATAGTTAACAAACTACAAAAACCAGAAACATTTTCAAAAATAAGTGGCAACAAAAGAATTTTCTTTTATTGTTTTCTTTTAATCTGGAAACATATCGATTTCGAAGGATTCTAAAGATAATAAACGTATTTCTAAATTGTGTGTAAATTTTTAAAAGATTATTGTACGCTTTCTTAAGTGGTTGTAACATAAATTTGCAAACCTTTGTATTTTTTACACTGTATTTATGTAAATCAGATTTCTGTATTTTTAAAATCCTTTATGACTTTAATTTTATTTTGTAATATACTTCATTTAATTAATTAATTGCATAAAGTTTGTATATAAACACAAAAACTAATATTACAGAATATCTTAAAAAGAAAACATTTGTCTAATTAAATAGGCCTTTAAAAATATTAATCCTTAAGTGGTTGTAACATAAATTTGCAAACCTTTGTATTTTTTACACTGTATTTCTGTAAATTAGATTTCAGTATTTTTTAAATCCTTTATGACTTTAATTTTATTTTGTAACATACTTAATTTAATTAATTAATTGCATAAAGATTGTATATAAACACAAAAACTAATACTACAGAATATCTTAAAAAGAAAACATTTATCTAATTAAATAGGCTTTTACAAATATTAATCCAGGCTTTTGTTTTATTTTATTAAACTTTTACCTGCTACACGACGACATGAGTATACTTTAAACACCAAAACAAATATTTTGAAGAAATAATTTGTTTCTATTGACATAAAACAACATTTTCACAATCCCTAATAAAATTAAATAAGATTAAACGTCTTTTTTGGAATTTATCAAATTCCCTAAATGCCATCTTTTCCCCGTAGTAAATAACTTTTATTTGCAGTGAAGAAGAATATATCATTCCTGTCCTTAATTTGATTTGGAATATCTTTTGTTCGAAAATGTTATTCATTTACTAAAGAATAAAACATGCTTAATCTATATTTTCTAAAAATGCTAATAAGATAGCTTTGTTATGATACAGTAGTTAATAAAATTTCTTTCTTGTACAAAATGTATTTTCATAAATATATTAATTTAGGATTTAAGTTAAATTATTCTACGTCTGTCTGAACGAAGTAAATAAAATATGTTCAATGTGTATACTTTATATTTTGAGACAAATAGTGCAATGTAATGCATTTATTTTAATATTTATTGTTGTAAATTTTACGGCACATTAATGTGCCGCATTTTTACTTTTTTAAAACAATTGTTTTAAAAAAAGTAAATATAGGTCATATGGCTAATATAAAACTTTTACTTTTAAAGAATGTTTCTTTACTCATAAATACTAAATTTAATTAAAACCAGAAAAAATTAGCCACAAGTTCAAAAACATTTTTTTCCCAACCAGATGTAAATGTTCGTGTGAATTTTGCTATGATATATCACTCCATTAAAAACAATTTTACCATTACCAACAGATTACAATGAAAATTTTTCAAATAAAAAGACACCAGTTTTTATATTTACTTCAGTTATAATTTATACAAGAATTGAAATAACAGTTCAGTCCTTTTTTCATAAAATGCTCTTTAAAAATATTCGGTACTTTTTGTATCACTAACGGTTCATACATATTAAAATTAAGACATCCTTCTAAAGTTTAGTAGAAACACTACAATTTAAAAACATTTAAAAAACATATCATATACGCCATATGGTCATCGATGATCGGACACATTGAATTTTAGGCATTTTGTCGAATATTTAAAGATATATTTGTCAGATTTTTCTGGATCTTCAGTATTATGAAGAATATGTTCTATTTCATATTTATAAATGACGATTTGATTTGAAGGGCAAATAAGGGGCCAATAAAAATCAAATAAAAATAATAATGTTTATGATCACCCTGTAAAAGAAAATGTATGAAATGATACATCGATATAGCTTACAAATATATGGATATTGTATTATATATGTATTCATTTGTGGAAGAATGGAACTTACATTCATAGAGACATATCGTTTTTTTTTCAGCTCAAAGTATTTTTGCATATTTTTTGTTTATATCATGGAGGATTTGTTACTAAATTTAACGCCAGTTTCAGAAAATTTGGAAAAATGTAGTAGAACTAATATGACGTAATTGGAATGTAAATATATTATATATTTAATGAAATATGAGAAGTTGAATGAAATGTTTTTTATCTGCGCATGCTCCCCAATAAAAAGTTTTTTTTTTCATGATTTGATAGGCAACTCTATGGACCAACTCATAAAAAAAAGGCAGTCAAGTATCGTGAAAATACAGAAAGTTATTGCCAATATAGTGAGGGAATTTTTAGTTGCTCACATTACGAGAGTTTTCATAAAGGCTTCAGGCTAGAGAAAGAATTAATACTTCATGCTAAAAAGATATCAATGAACAAATCTAGACTTCTACTTGACGATATAACACCATGTAACAGAGTTTTAAAACAATCGAACAGCACAGAATTCTTCTTCTGACTTCATGACGACGGTTTTGTTCTACTTGACGATATAGCTCCATGTAACAGAGTTTTAAAACAATCGAACAGCAGAGAATTCTTCTTCTGACTTCATGACGACGGTTTTGTCAGTACTCGAGTAGGCAGACCTACTGAAATGTAAACTTCATGATGAATCAAACACATTCAGAAATGAGACACAGAATGAAATGCGCTCGGTTACTCAACCAATGCAGAGCGAGAGATGAGCGTATTAGGCAATGAGTTGCGTATCTGCTCATGGAGGTATTTCGGTGTAATACGCCAGACTGCTAAGCGGGAAGTTTATTCACGGAATAAAATAAGAAATAGGCAAATGGCTTTTAAAAACATTAAAAAAATAAGAGTAGCTTCTCTTAGAATATTATAGTTTTGGTAGCTGATAAACATTAATGAAGAGATTAAAAATTTTGATTAAGGTTCCGAATAAGATAATTATTAAGATACGCGTTTTAAGTTTATAGGAATTTAACTAGACATTGTAAATAGAGATTATTAAAAAATAAGGAAATAATGAATATGCCGGAAATTTAGAATAATTTTAATGAATGTTGCAAGTGAAATTCTTATATAGCACACACACAGACACACACACAGACACACACACACACACACACACACATATATATATATATATATATATATATATATATATATATATATAACGTAAAGTATAGTAATCACCAACAAAAACAAATTATATTCATGTGAAATGCGCCAAAAAGCTGCAGTAAAACATATAAATTCAATATATACCAGTATAAGATTATATTTAGCCTAAAGGGGGTTTTAGGCTAAATATAATTAGTCTAAGATTATATTTAGTCTTGGTGGGGGGGGGGGTGCGCTGCTTCTGGCCAAATATAATCTTATACTGGTATACATATATATATATATATATATATATATAATACCAAAAACACATATATATATATAAACCAAATCATGTGAGCATTTTCAATCAAATTGTAAATGAAATTACATATTTTGTTTTATCCGATGTGTACAAAATTTTCCTGGTTTTTAGAAACGAATATATGCAAAAGCGTTTGTCATTCCAACCATTGTTATGACATGAGCGTTAGAAATAAACATGTTTTTGAATTATAATATAGATGTACGATTTTCGTTTGCATCTTAGTGTTTTTAGTAATGATATTTAAAAGTTGATTAAACGGGGAGACAAAATATCCACCTTAAATCAGAAGATCTTTTTCAGTGTTTCTTCATATTTAGAAAAATATGAAAATGGCAAATACAATTAAATGCACAAAAACAGATTTCTCACTCACTGCAATATATCCTAATTACATTGTGCTACCCTTTGAAATAAATGTAAATTTTATAAGAGAAACATTTAATTTTCCGTTTTGTATTTGAATTAGAATTTTACTGCCGTTCGATAAATTTTTCTTTTCAAAAAAATAGAGCGAAAAACATGGTACATAAAAATACGTACAAAAAAATTTGAACACTTTAAAAATAATACTCGAAACTTTCCTTTAGTTTGAAATAACGTCTAGATGACACTTGAAAAATAATTATTTATTTGAAAAAATTGCCGTTAACTAAATATTTGTTCAGGCACTTTAAATCAAAAATTTATTTAGTCACAACTTATGAAGTATATCTCCACAAAACTCAATTTTATAGTTAAGTATCTATTGAAAGTTAACATAAAATTTGAAGCATGTAATTCACTTCGTTGAAAAGAGAGATCAAACAACAAAAATAAAAGATACTTTTTTATCATATACTATGATCAAAAACAGAGTCATTATTTACCAGCTAGAGAATAATTCAATTAACTTTTATTAGGGTAATATGGCCTTGAGATCATTTACCTTTCATAATAATAATTTTATTAACTAGATATTTAGATGACCCTTGGTTAAACATTAATTCTTTGAAAAGCATATGTACATTACGGTTATTAACTTTCATTAAGTTAGCAGGGAAATTTTATGACAAAATAAAGGTTACAGAACCGTTAAATATCGGAAAGAAGTGGATGGTTGTTAACCATGAATATTGAATGTAATAATATTTATAAAATATTCGACAGTTTAGAGAAACTTACTAAACAATTTTTATGATAAAAAGTTTGGATATAATGTAATATGTTTTTGACTTAAAAATATAGGTTCTAATTAAACGCTGATTTCGCTGTATGTTAAGTAGTTAAAAACAAAGATGCGTTTCTTTATTTAAATCGTATTTCATATTCTTTGAAAAAATATGTTTTCGCATCGGTAAACAATGTATACACAATTTGTAAGGCAAAATAAAAATATAAAATGCAATATTATTGCACAATGGAAAATAATCCAATTATTTTTTTTGCTTTGCAAATAAAATGACTCATCAAATAACTTTCACTATGAATACTTTTAAAGTAAATTCTAAAATTGCCTAAAATTTTAAAGTAAACATTATACGAGGGTAACGAAGAAATTTTTGAGACAGGGCAGACGATAAGCGCTTAAAAATATATATTGGTCTGATACGTTAATTTTAACACTTGTATGTTAGTTGACGATAACTGATGACAAAAATTGCAATTTAGCTATCATAGAATAAATATTAAAAGAAGAGAAACTAGAGTTGACGCGAGAGCATTATTCAAGGTATGATTTCCTACTATATTTAAGTGGTGCTAAATCAAGAAGAATGTCTTCAACGTCTACAATTAGCATATGGAATTGAAGTTCAAACTAGTGCCACTGTATTCAGATGATTTAGAGAAATTAGAAGAGGTTGGAATTTTCTTTTGGATGATGAAAACACAGGAAGACCGGAAAAATTAAACAAATTGTACTAAAAACTACAAAAAATTAATATTTCAAAAATAAATGGAGATACAGTTTTCAAACAAATTTCATTTAAAAGTACTTTTTTATCCCAATACGACGGTATAAAAATTGAAAATGTGCGATACTTAGAAGTTTAAAAATTTCGATAGAATATTTAATCGTACTGCTTTTTTTTTACTGCTGGCTTCTGTAAGGTAACGTTATTTTTTGGAGTCAACACAAAATAAGTTGGGAGAAAGAAATAGCATACCGTACCGGGAGTTAAAAACTAGTTATTTACAGACTGAGAAGGTAGCTGCAAACAATTCTTAATATTGCGTACTGTTTAACACTTAAAATAAAATAAAATTACATGAATCTAGTTTATTTCCAAGAACAAAGATCTCCAACAAGAACAAAAAAATATATTTTGTTTTATTATACATTATAATCAGAAACATAATCATTATTCACCAGATAAAGCAATATAAATTATCTTTTATTAAGATAATATAGTCATGAGTTCATTTACCTTGCATATTAAATTTATTAACTAGATATTTATATGACCCTTGGTTAAATATTAATTCTTTCAAAATATATATATAACGATTACTAATGCGCCTGAAGTAAGCAGAAAATTTAAGTAATTACATTAATGTTACAGCCATAAAATATCGACAAGCTGTAAATATTCGTTATTCACGCATATTTAATCTAATAAAGTTTAAAAGATATTAGGCTTTTTGAAGCAAAAAATTAAACGAGTTTTGTGGTGTAATGTTAAGGATATCATGTAATATGCCATTAGCGTAAATGATATTCACTAATGAAACATTCACTTCGGTGTATGCCAAAGAGATAAAAAGATCACGTTTTTAAATATTTAAAAAGTTTTCATTTTATTATAAAATATTAAGATTTCAGAACGATAAATGATTCGTGACAGAATTAATAAAAGAGTATAAAAATATAAAAGAGTTTCCTAAATTTTATTAACTTTTACAGAATAAGTGTGATTTGTCTACGATAATATACTATTATTATATTGTGGGTTTTCAAATTTATGTGGACAATCACGGCAATTCTGCAAATTGGAAACATTGATGACAGCACTTATACAGTGAGTAACTGACCCAACCAACGTTGTCTGGGCCTCGTATATAAAAAAAATACTAATTATATAATAATATTAATAGTAGAAGAGACACTTTACTGAATTACAAGGTTTCAAAAAAGCTGGCTGAAATTTCAGAAAGCCACGCTGATTGCTTTTAGCCAGCCTTTTTTTTTTCTTTTTTTTGCGAAAATGGTCTCTTTTTATCGTTTTTTAAACATTGAACCATTTTAACTAAAAACTGCGCAATTAACAGTATTTTTAATTAGTTTTAAAAACATTTCATTGACTTAGAATTATGTAACAAAACTAATTTTTCAATAAGATGAAATTAATATTATTACAACACATTAATGGAACTGTTAGTGATTTTTAGTCAGAATTGCAAATATATCAGTTAAATTTCAAATTAATGTGAAATTAATTATTTATCAAACATTATGTAAAATTTTACAGCAATCGCAATTTAAAATGCTTTAGAGCGTTTTCCGCCCAATTCATCCTTTTTAATTTTGTAATTTTTTTTAGAAACCATTCTTAGTAAGCATTTGCATCCTAGAAGTAGCTTCTATACAAAATTCTACGCTTCTGTAACAAATGTATCATGTAAATCACTATTTTAGAACGATTATTTCCCATGCATATTATTAAAATCTGAATTAAAAAAAAAAATCTATTCTGCGGATGCATTTGTGTTTTTAACGTAGCAGTCATGCCAAATGTAAAGTTTCTATACTTAATATTTCCATAGAAATCGTAATTTATCACATTTTTTTAAATATTCAAACTAATTTCATACTTTTAAATTTCGAATTTTCTTTAGAAACCATTCTTATCAAGTATTTTTACATTACAGGCAACGGCAAGTTTCTAGTAGCTTCAGATGGCTTTTTAGATGGCTTTCCGCTCATTTCAACTCTCAAAATTTCTAAATTTTCTAGAAATGATTCTTAGCGAACATTTGTAACTTAAAAGTAACAGATACGCCAAATTTCAAGTTTCTAGTCCCTTCAGTATCAGTAAAATCGTGCAGTCGTTTCATTTGAGGTTTTTTAAAAAGTGTTCTGTATGAACATTTTTTCTTGAAAGTGATCCATGTTATATTTCAAGATTCTATCCTTAAGAATTCCAGAGCAATTATAATTTGGAACATTTTTCGAATGTTTTCTATTCATTTCACTCTTTGAAATTTCGAACTTTATAGAACTCGCTTATAGAAAGTATTTAGATTTTAAAAGTAACCGCCACACGAAATTTGAAGTTCCTAATAATACTAATATCACAAGAATTGCGATTTTATAATGATTTTGGCAGATTCACGGTGCTGGATATCCCTAAAAAATTTTGTACCGAGATAAAATATAGCCTATGTTGTAGCAGAGATGATCACCAGCAATTTTCCATCATAATTTTTTAAATCGTTTCTGTAGTTTCAGACTTTATCCATACAAGCAAACACACAAATGTAAATATTGCTATCGGCGATTTAAAAAAGAGATTTGTGCAAGGATAATAGGAAGGTACCCATTTTTTCTTTTTATCCAGTACCAAATAATAAGTTTCAAAATATTTTTTCAACCCGCATAATTGAAAAAGAAAAAAATATGTCGTATGAACACGGCTTTCATATTTAAATTAAATACTTTCGTTTTATACTATTAATTTCTTATTAAACATTTCTTCTTTGTATTTTAAATAAAATCAGGAACAGTTATTCTTTTAGATGAGTTTGTAATTGTTTTTCTAACTGTTATAGCAGTTTCAATATTTAACCAAAATAATTCATTACTAAAAAGATTTAGTTTGAATTTATTCCGTTACTTTAGTAACGGATACATTTTAAGACATTATCACTTTAATATTTGAAATTTTGATCTTTTGGTGCCAAACACAATGAAAAATTAGAAGAAATATTAAATATCACACGAACTTGGAAGAATTTACTTGCTACCATTCGATTCAGCATACAAAAATACATTAGAATATGTTATCATTTGACAGATAACTATAGTATGCGATTTTTAAGGAATTTGTGTATATTTTTTTTTCCATCTTTACCTCATTTAGGTGTGGAATTTAGAAAATTCTATCTTCGTGCGCACCTACGTCATAAGAAGTATTTTCCCACCAATTTTCGTCTTTCTAAGTTCAATAGTTTGGACTGTACGTTGATTAGCCCAGCAGTCAGGATTTTCTTTTTATATATAGATAGCTGGCGTAGCAAAGCCGATGTCTTGTATTTGTACGGCATGAGATCTTTATATTTTCAGCGAACAAATAAATTCAATTTAATACTATATTTAAAAAAAATTTATAATATTTTATTAAATTTCTTATTATAAGCAAAGAATCATGTTTATAATGTAGAACTGGAGATCACATTTTGTAAGTTACGTTATTTTGATTAAAATATAAAAAAAAATGTCTTTAAAGAGTGATTGGGGATATTTGAAATAAATTCTAATTATCGACATGACTTGCGATAAAAATTTGGAGGGATTGCCATTATTTCCAAGCTGATATTTGTTAACTTGACTAACTCCTGTAGACGAATTTATCCATGAGAGTTTCGATAAGTTCTAAACTATGGGCTGCTTTGGTTTATACAAAAACTTTTAATCTGAACGCATTCCCTGTATGTATGTTCGGACTCCGTGCCCAAAACTCCATGCTCTATCACATATCTATTTATGTATATTTTTTAAAAATATTCTGAAAATACCGATGGTTTCCGTGTATAAGACGAGTATACGACTTTTGAGTGGAAAAATGTCCAAAATCGGAAACCCGTAAGTTATACAAACGTGGTAAAAAATTCAGCGAACGAAAACATTCACCTTTTTTGCATAGCTATTAGAATAAACTGCGCTCTCCGAAATTATTGATACCTTCCAGAGATCTTCTGTAGATTCCCGCTGGCTTTACTTCTATTCTTCAACACTCGGAAGTTTTTCTAATGCTCGGATGTTTTCTAATGATTCATTTAAAGACAAATCCCGTTCGAAGTAAATTGAATGAATGTCTTCTGGGGATGCAGCTGTAACAAATGGCAGTAATTTGTAAAAAAGTTCAAATCTTTGCTATCTCTGAATTAGTGAAAGAATCTTGTCTTGAATTACCACAAGAAATGAACGCACGATATTAAAAAAAAATGTTGCGTCAGTAAATGCGATGGATGGAACTGAGGATGGAGCCAATTTTGAAGAAGATGGCTATGATGATGAACTAGATACTGACAATATTCATACCGAAGAAACAATGAGAGAAAGCAATTTTAAGGAGTTGCTTGAAAATTCTGATAATGACTTGGATAGTAAAAGATGATTGGTGACTTGTTTCATTAAAAAAGAATGGAGTATTAAAGTATTTTTAGAAATTTTTATGTTTTTTTATGTTTTTTTTTATTTATCATCCTTTTTTGTTTTGGAATATCAAAATTAAGGCGCCCTCTCCACTTTTAATTAAAAAAGTGTCCAAAAATTCTCGGTTTATACACGGAAATATATGGTATTTAATAGGGGTCAATAATTTATAAATCTTTTATCTTTTGAATAATAATTTTAGCAAATGTGAAAGTCATATGGATATTCGTTACGTAACATATTTTTAAAGATATTGTAAACAAACAATAAACAATAAATTCATCTATCCAATCAAAGCAAAACAAGAATATATTTCTTTTCAACTTCGGATAGCATAGTATATTCCGTTCTTTACACTTTTCTTTCTTTTTCACAAGTATGGAGTACTTTAGTTGCCATCTTTTGGGAAACTTTCTTAAAAGTTACAAAAAATTAATATCACAGAAAATAAATAAATATATATATATATTAATTATTACAGTTTATATGACATTCTCGAATCCATATGGATAACAAGTGATAATTTCACCAAGCTGCGTTACATATTCTAAGAGGAGGAGTTGTCTGAAATGAAATCAGACAGTCTGATTTAAATACGATAGATGTTACTTGTTGCACACGTCTATATATTTTTAGCATTAATTGCATAACACTTTGAAATACATTTTACAGACAATTACATAATAGTATTAATTTTGGATATAACAAGTTGGTTATTGCACTTCAAACGTAGCAAATGAGCTGCGTTCGTACTATAACTAGTTTTTCAAATATTTTTGCACAGCATTTTCTACTGAATGTATATTTTAGTGCACTTCATAACTGCATATCAATTTCATTCCGTTCAAAAGGCTATAACATCATTAAAAGGCACTTGAAATAATGTTTTACCATTGGTCGTAATGTTACGTAAACCTTTTGACTGTCCATGTAATTAAACTATGCATCCGATTTTTCTAAAATTTGAAATGACTCGACAAAATTTTGTAGCAATTATATATTTAAAATTTCAGGCCATTCGGTTGGGTAGTTTTTGCTTTGTTATATGCGAACGGACGGGCAGATAGACAAACGCAGAGACAGACAGACAGACGAACCAAGCGACGACTATAGGTGCTAAGTGTTTATATAATTACGAACGCATCTAAAAATGATGGCCTAAAAAGCCAATATTTATAGACACATTCTTTCATGTCACAGAGAGCTTGCACTTCATACTTTTGCACTTTTTTCAGGATTGTGATGCCGCACATTGGAGATCGTGATTTTTCTTTTCTTGGATATACTTTTCATGCGTCTCCCCTTTTTTGAGAACCTTTTTATCTTTTCGAAAAGAGTCATCCAGGAGGAATTTTCTTTCGAATGTAAAACTTCTAAAATTTTTGAAAAAATTATGAACGATCCTGACCTTATGCGGAAAAACTGATCAGTGTATTCAAATATGATTTTAATCATTTTTTTAATATTTCTGGAGCTCAGGTATAAGTTTACTTTATATTAGTCATGAGAAATATCTAATAAAATCATTACTATAAAAAACAACGGACGTAAAAACTTATACAAGTGCAGGATCTCAATATCAATGTTAAAATAAATGAACCAATTATTAAAAGGCAGCTGAAAGGCTCTAGTAACATTAAACTGTAATAAATATTGATTGATTACAATTCACTTTAAAATTTTTTCTGTAAAATGCAATGGAAAATAATATTTCTTTAACTTATATATATATGAATGAGATTACATGTGTGTGTGTGCGTGTTTGTGTGTGTGCAATTAACATATAGCAACATTGCTTTTGTTCCATTTCAAGTAACATCAAGTTAGTAATTATCTTGACTGTTTTATATAATTTCAATATTTTATAAATCCACTTGATATTAAAATCAGAATTTTCTTGTTTCATTTTAAATGCAATTCTATTATAAACTAGCGAATTCCATTCTAAAATATAATATTTCATGCATAATTTTAAATAGTATTGTCAATAAACATAGTATGGTATTATTTCATTCTACATATAATAGATGTCAAGAAAATATATTCAAATGTTTTCAAGAAAATGTGCAAGCAGAATTTCAAATTATTTCGATACGTTGATACAAAAGCGAAATATTTCGACGTTTACATATTGTTACTCGATATAGAATATTTATTAAATATATTGAAAATTCATGGTACGTTAAACACTTATATCAATGTGATATTTTAATTTTGGGGAATTTTTTATAAATCCTGGTGGCAACCGATTATGGATCAAATATTGGGTGCATATTGCGTACATTTGTATGCTGTATTGCTCACATTTTGCTAATTTTGCACATTGGCAAAATATGTTTCATCCACTCAATAATCCAATAATGCCAAGATTGGAGAAGAATTGCTGTTTTATTCAAAATATTTCCAATGTAATGGTAATATTGGCGAAAATTTGTCTCAACGGAAAGGGGGCGGGTCTTCTTTGTGTCAAATGGCTCGATATTTTTTTAAAAAATTTCTTGCATGCTTTACGTGTGTAGATTGATGTACTAGAGCGATTTCGTAATATTTTGAATTTCTTATATTTATTCCTGCATATTGAATGTAACACTCGATGATCATAACGCTATTCTAAAAATTTAAACTTCTTTTTCTCGAAATCCTGTTTTTCAGCCTATTTTTCTCGAGAACTATTGAACGGATTTCCTTCAATCTTTATTTAAATGAAATCTAATCGTTTTTGTTTAAACTTATACTACAGACAATTATAATTTTCATTGATTGAATATATTTACAGATCCCAAAAGTAAAAAAAAGAAGGTTAAAAATAACCTTTTTATTTCAAAGTATCGCGGTTTTGTCAAAAATAAACTTTTGTAACTTAATGTTGGTACAAGTTCCAGAGCATGTAATACCCTTTCATAATACGGTAACCAAATCTATTTTAGATGCTTGTGTCCTGATAAATACGTTTGTCAATTTCGAAATTCATTTCTCGCGTCTGCAGTAGCACAAGCATATATAGTATTATTTTTTTTACACAAAAATATAAATATATAAGTAAAATGTCAATAAATATGAAGCAAATAATCAGAAAGTGATATATTTTTCTTTGTAACAGACAAAATCGTTAAAACTATGAAAATTTTAGTCGACAGAAGTTGGAACTCCATTTAACAATGATACATATCTCATGAAATACTAATAAAGCAATGGAAAAAAATTCATTAGCATTGGTGATATTTCATTGTAAACATTTACAGAAAACTCTGTAAACAATAAGAAACGAGAACTTTTTTCGAAGTAGACAATATCGCACCATAGACAAACTTTAATCATGCCTATGTATTCGCCGTGAAATGCAAATCTTTTCTGGCTAGAGAAATTTTAATCATACACAGAGTCCGCCGTAGAAAAAATTTAGTTCATAGGTTTTTATTGATTGGAAATATTTGTGATCAAAGCAATAAGTAAATAATCGCGTTTTATAGTCCTGTATGAAAGACTCCCTAAAAGAAATTAGTACTTCGATAATTATGCAAAATATAAACAAGCAGGGAGCAGAAATTCTGCTTTTCAGAATTTAGTGTCGTCCCCGATTAGAGAACATAAATGATTAATACTTCGAGGTGAAACCCGTCGAATTTCGAAGAAAGAAAAAATGTTTAAGAAGGAATTGTTTTATTATTTTTTAATAAACATACAGAATTATCTACAATAAAAAATGCATGTTATACTGGTTACTTTCAAACAAATATTATTTAAACTAAAGGTAATTTAAGCGTCTGATTTAAGCGTCTTATTCATGGAATATTTCCTCAAAAATGAAGTAAAATTTTCTAATTGTTTTTAGTGGTGTCAGTGTGCCTTGTAAAACTGTCCGTTTGTTTCCCTGGTTGTCATAATTTGGCGGAAACGCTGGGCCTAACTACTGCCAAAGTAAATTTCTACCAGTAAAAATGAAAATCTGCTTCTACCATTATTTATGACTGAAATTTTGTAATAATAAGGCGTTTATACATGTTGAAAATTTATATATAAATTTACTGGTGGGAGTTTTCACCGGCGGCAAGCACCGCCCCGTAAAACATGGTGACGTCACGGCGACGTCGTTGTGAAGTCACACTGTGATTTTGTGACCGTCGACGTGACGTCACGTGATGTGGATGTGACGTCATAGTGACTAAAATGCGAGGTCGTTATGGCCGTTTTAGAGGTCGTTTGTGACGTCACACTGTGACCACTCTGCGAAGTCACGGTGTGACAAATTTGTGAAAAGTGTGTCATTTGTGACTATTTTGGCATTAACTTTGTGACGAATCTGTGACGAAAGTGACAATGCTTTGAAGTCACACTGTGACCAATTTGTGAAATATGTGTCATTTGTGACGAACTTGTCATAAACTCTGTGATGATTTCAAATGAAAATCAAATTTCAAATTAATTGCTTAAAAGGCGCAAAGGCGAGCTAGTGAAAAAGATTCCATGCTGGAACTGGAACCCGGGCAATCAGTATAGCGCACTGACATTCTACCGACTAAACCACATGGAACGATACCCAGCCTGGAAAATTTCTCACTATTACATGTTGGAAAGGCTACAAACGCAGCACAAGATGGAATATTTATCGTGAGCCACCGACATGGGGCAAACACGAAACTTAATTAAATCCAGCATCGATTGAAACTATATTAATAATTGGAAATTTTTCCAGAGAGAAACATTCGCCTTGCATACAGTATTTCAAATGAAAATCAAATTTCAAATTAATAACTTAAAAGGCAATTTTAAATTTAAATTTGATTTTCATTTGAAATACTGTATGCAAGGCGAATGTTTCTCTCTGGAAAAATTTCCAATTATTAAAATAGTTTCAATCGATGCTGGATTTAATTAATTTTCGTGTTTACCCCATGTCGGTGGCTCACGATAAATATTCCCTCTTGTGCTGCGTTTGTAGCTTTGCCAACATGTAATAGGGAGAAATTTTCCAGGCTGGGTATCGTTCCATGTGGTTTAGTCGGTAGAATGTCAGTGCGCTATACTGATGACCCGGGATCGAGTCCCGGCGTGTATATTTTTCACTATGTTGGCCTTCGTGCCTTTTAAGCAATTTATTTTAAATTTGATTTTCATTTGAAATATTGTATGCAAGGCGAATGTTTCTCTCTGGAAAAAATTCCAAGTATTAATACTGTGATGATTTTTGTCATAAACACTACGATAATTTTAAAGTAAAGTTTTGTTTGAAATATAAAATCTTATCTTTTTACCGTACTTTTTAGCAAGATATCGCTATTTTGGAGTCCTATTCTTCTAAAATATTTTTAATTTTCCATTTAAAAAACAATGCTTATCAACTGACATCTTTTTTTAATAAGTTCTAAGCTTGATCTTGAATTCAAGCTTAATATTAAGAATGTGTAAGCTTTTTAATGTGATGTGATTTGTCATTGCTTTATTAAATACGAACATGGAGTCTTACGGACATTAATACAACTGTTATTTATAGAACGACAGGATAAGCCCTATTTATTTAAATTTTTTATTCCCGTATATATTGTATTTTGTGATTATGAGCTAATTAGATTTGGTATGTTTTTTAGGAAAAGACTGATCTGGGAAATAGAAACAACAAGTAAGATATATCATGCGTTAAGAATAGATTATAAAACACTTTCCAACTCTTCCTAAATGTTTTAACAAAACATCGGGGGAAATAACGTAAATAAGATAACTAAGTAAACATGAAAACGCGTAAAACATTTGAAAAACTGATTTAAGCAGTTACCATCCACAGCCAAATATGTTTTCTAATTATTTTAAACAGTCCTGTATTTGATCTGTAGATTGGTATATATATACTATATAATGGGAAAATTTAGTTTATCAAGGAAACGCATAACAGGTTGAAATTCTCTTTCAGCAATTTAAAATAATATATGGAAACATTGTTAAATAATTTTGTACAACCCCGTAGTTTACCTAGAACCTTTATTACACGCCACTATTTAGTTAAAATTTAATTCAAACGAAAACACTCTTAAAACTGCTGAAATCACATTTCCATAAATTATAATTTATAGACGGCAACGTATCCATTTCTTTGCGTGACCCTGTATATCATTTTATATATATACTACAAACATTTCTTAGTAAATTAAATACAGTGCAGCGTAAAAATGCATAACTTATTTAAAAACCACCTTTAAGCAATATCCAGTAACCCTTACGAATACTTTTGTGTAGTCCTGTATATGAATTATAGCATATACAGGGTGTCCCAAAAAGGACCACCTATTTTTAAAAATGAATAATTAACAAACAAATAGAGTTATTAAAAAAAATTCTTGCAGGAAACGGATGTGTGAAGTCTGGAATTTTGTTTAGAACTTTTTATTATAATAGTTCAAAATCTGACCGACAGATGGCGCTACAGAACATTTTGATGGCTATATGAACAAAAGGAGCATGCGTGAAGACCAGACAGAAGTAGACATGGTCAATGAAAGTTCAGTAGTAACCATTTCAAGGGAAACAGTAGTTGTCGTTGCGTAAATTCTTCAAAATGGTGTATTCGTTGGCGATATAACCACCAAAATGTGCTATAGCGCCATCTGTCGGTCATATTTTGAACTATTATAATAAAAAGTTCTAAACAAAATTCCAGACTTCACACATCCGTTTCCTTCAAGAATTTTTTTAATAACTCTATTCGTTTGTTAATTATTCATTTTTAAAAATAGGTGGTCCTTTTTGGGACACCCTGTATGTATACACCATATGCTATGCATAAATGTAGTGAATCATAATTAAAAATGCATTTCCAGCAATCATCGCTAATGAACAGTACTTCGGATACAATATAGTATCTGAAATATTTTGTGTGTCCCTGTAAATGCTATATACACTTCGTATTATACATGAAATAACTCATAGTATGTAAATCTCAACGACGTATATTGATTCCATTACATATCAAATAGATTAACATAAATAAAGTACGCCGCAAACAATTCCCTCCACCCCTATATCATTATGTATTGGAATTCCTTTTTTAGCCCTGTAAATGAAAAATAACTATTCTTTTGCATCGCACATTCTACGGAATGCACATTTTAGTGCGCTTCATAAATGCATATCACTTTTATTCTGTTTGAAAGCGTGTAAAATCATTAAAAATCATTTGAAACGATTTTTTTTCCCACAGGCCGTAATGTAATGGAATACAATTGACTGTCCCTGTAAATGAACTAAACATGCTACAAACTTCATTACAAATAGGGACCTTGCTATGGTAAACGTCAATAACATCCAAAAATTTCAGGTCAATCCGAGTATATTTACGCGAGTTAGAGCGCGGACAGACGGCCAGACAAACCGAAGTCATAAACACTTTTCAACTTTATCGGGCATGAAAAACACTTTATTTCAATGCTTAAATATTATATTTTATTTTTTTAATGCCAATAAAATAAATGTATCGAAAACGTAGAAAATGAGTTTACAATCAAAGAAAATTTAATAACTGATTCTGAATGTCTACAATTAAATGTTTGATTAAAATGACAAACAGCTAAAAAAATGCTTAAATACAATTGAAAAAATAATTATAACAATTTGAAAAACACTAAATAATTAGTATTTATAATTGTACTATTAAACAACAACAAACTATAATAGACGAATTAAATGCATTTAACAATTTCTCAAAAATCTTTCCATCGCCATATTGCTTCTGAAAAGAATCCCAGCTCAGTCTCATTGTATATAACATACAACTATTTAACTCATGATAATAATCTATCAAACAGGAACAAAAAATTTAAATTAAATAAGACATACCTTTTACGTTCCATAAATATTTTAATAATATCCGTATTTTATCCTAAATTGTCAGGCATATTTCTGTTAGCTTAAAAAATTAACTTCCCACGTCAGTAGTTCTCTGATCCTTATTTTATTCTGCGGTTTAATCGAGCGCAGACGATATTGCAAGCAGGTGCTAATATATTACAGGTGCTAATATATGTTATAATAATACTGAATTATTATAATTTTTTTTTTTTTTGTACACAACAGAGAGTTTAAATGCGCAATAATTTTATCTTATTTAAGAGTATCTGTAATGAAAATTATCTATTTGAATGAAACACCTGCCTTTTTTCTTTCTTTTTTTAACAGTAAAGTTTGTTTTACACGTAATAAATAAATACGTATCTTTTTAAGGCAGATGTCAGACGAGCGATTTTGAAAATCAGCATTTTCGCCGCTCTCTCTTGAGAGCAGACGAATCTTCTGGTCTGTTCAGACGAGCGCCCACAAATCGTTGTCGTAAAAATTCCGAAAAGCTTCACGTCGAGGCTCGGCGTTTCCCCCAACTCGCTGGGAGCTAGTGGCGTGCTCAGGTCTTTTGTTTCTTCTATGTTGTCCAGACGAACCGAAGTTTTGACGCTGGCTTTAATTTTCTTTATCAGTGATTCGTAAGTTGTTGGTTCTGGTTGCGTATCGAATTTTTTCGCTAGAATTTAAAATGGATTTAATACACGTAGATTAACTAATTTTTGAAATACAAAAGTGTTCAATATAGTTGGACACCTCATGCTTACATTACATAAAGATAAAAATTAAAATATAATAACTTGGTTAAAGGCATCCTTGATTTAAAAAAAAAAAAAAAAAATCAGAAAAATCTAAAGAAGATTAGGAAGTTATCGATAAATTATATGAATTAATTTTGTTTCATATAAACAAACAAGTTGGAAATTGCTCGTCAAACGTGGCAAATGAGGTGCATTCGTATTATAAATAGTTTTATAAATATTTTTTGCACCGAATTGTACTGATTGTATATTTGAGTGCACTTCATAAGTGCATATAAATTTCATTCTGTTCGAAAGGCTGTAACATCATTAAAATACACTTGCAATAATTTTTTTTCCCATTGGCCGTAATGTAACGGAAGATTTTGACTGTCTCTGTCATTAATCTATACATCCGATTTACATAAAATTTGAAACGACTCGACAAGATTTTGCAAAAAATATATATTTAAAATTTCAGACCATTCGGAAGGCTGTAACATCATTAAAATGCAGCAATAATTTTTTCCCATTGGCCGTAATCTGACGAAAAACTTTTGACTATCCCTGTCATTAAACTATACATCCGATTTTCATAAAATTTGAAAAGACTCGAACAAGCTTTTGCAACAATTATATATTCAAAATTTCAGGCTATTGTTTTTGCTCTGTTATAAGCGGACAGACGGACTGAACGACGACTATAGGTGCTATGTATTTATATAATTACGAACGCACCTAAAAAATCATTTAAAATTATGCTAATGTTGCAAGTTAACGTTTTATAAGAGAAGTATTTAAATAGTAAAGTATTATTATAAGGAAAAATTGAATGTAATCTTTATCAAATACTACTAATAATAATACTATTTTGTCCTAGTATGTACTAAATTAAATTCATGGATAATTGCAGGGGTTTTTCTTTGCGGGGTAGGGGGCGAAGGAGGCATTTTGCGAAAAGTAAATGCTAAAGTTTTCGTTTCGGGGGAACTTGTTTTCTTTACAAATTACAGATTTTTAAACCTAACAATGTTAAAATAATTAATTATTAGCATGTTTTTATGGAATATAATTCTGTGAAAGGGCCTGTTTTATAATTACGATTTTTGAGAAGCCTGTTTTATTAAATGGATTTTTGTGACGGGGCCCTAAATAGACAGCAAATGTTGCATTTCTTAATAATAACGAATTCTTAATAATAATACTTTGAAATTAAAATCATTACACGTTATATCTGGTTTTGAAAATCCAGTATGGGAAAAGACACTGCAAAACAGAGCCTCTGTGGTCATATCCGGTACCTGTTCTATTTACTGCGAGCATGTAGTTTTAAAAATACTGTAATTTATTTTTTATTTTTTTAGCTCACAGGCTATCAAAGTTTGAGAACTAATGTGCCCGCCGTACATACATACGTACATATATACGTACACACGTGTTACGTACATACATACGTACGTATGTACGTAACGCGATAACTCTTGATGGAAACATCCGATTTGCTTCAATTTTTTTTCTAGTTTCATTCTGATAAGGCGCTTCCCTGATTAGTTTTGGGGATTCATTGGTTAAGTATTAAGGGAGACAACGGGGGGCTAATTCGAACTTTAATTTAGATAAATGTTTTTTATGCAGATTTATCCGATTTGCTTCAAAAAATTTGTCTACGTTCATTCCGATAAAGCTCTCCTCTGATTAGTTTTGGGGGTTCATTGGTTAATTATAAAGTTGGAAAGGGGGGGGGGGTCTAGACTCCCCTTTAATTTAGATAAATGGGTTTTTCATGCAGAATTATTCGATTTGCTCCAAATTTGGTATACCGGTTTATTATGTTAAGGAGCTTCCCTGATTAGAGTTGGAGGTTCATTAGTTAAGTATAAATTGGGAAAAGAGGGCTAGTCCCCTGCCCCCTTTAAATTAGATAAATATGTTTTCCATGCAGAATTACTCGATTTGCTCCAAATTTGGTACACCAGTTTATTATGTGAAGGAACTACCTTGATTAGGTTGGGAGGTTTATTGGTTAAGTATAAAGGGGGTAACGGGGGATAGTTCCCCTTTAATGTAGATAAATGGGTTTTTCATGCAGAATTATTCGATTTGATTGAAATCTGATAAACCCTGTTAAAAGGAAATCTATCTTCTTTGCTATTTTTGAAGCAAATATAGTTAAGTTTGGTAAAGTGGCCGTTCCGTTTTCTTTCCTTTCTTTTCTTTCTTTTTTTTTTTTTTTTTTTTTTTTTTGTAAAATTTTGTTTACAGCAAAGTTAATTTTCTACCGATTACTTAAAATAGGATGAACCTAGTACCGTCTGTGTATATTTCTTTTTTCTAATTTCTTGAATAACTAATATAAAATTACAAAATCATTTATTTCCTGCAGAAGATCCATTTTGCTTATTGAAAACATCGAATGGAAATCATTCTGTTGCGGCGATAAATAATGTCGTCTGCTCTGTGTGGCGGGAACGGTTCATAGATCGCTCGTCTGACCGGGATAGCGCAGGTGTTTATTTTTCTTGTTGAAACCACAAGCGTTCAAAAAGTCGTACGTCTGACATTTGTCTAATAAATGAAAAAAGAGTATACAGGATAAAAAAAAATTCTTTGTCAATCTGTCATTTTTTTCATATTCACTTTCTGTAGAATAAAGCAATTTGTAAAATAACTTTTTTTAAAGTCATATCTCTAAAACACGAATTTGAAATACGATTAATACGAATAATTATAAATATCGTATTTGAAATACGAATAATTATATCATGGGTTTTGTATAAAATTTGTATACATATTTTTTTGGAAAATACTAATTTTATTTAAAAAGTCTGAAAGAAGTAGAATTTTTTAAAAAATAGTTATTTAAAATAGTTCAACACTAACAGGAAAAGATATGACTTGAATGCAAATTCTAAAGCAAGAAATGCATATATGACTAAACACTGAGTATTCTTTCTACGTGCTCATTAAAAGATACAGACTTAACTGTAATAGAAAATTTTAGTTTGAAACCACAGAAGGGTTTCGAATACCACTGGTCGACAAAAAAAAAAATAAAAAAATAAATAAATAAAATAAAATAAAATAAAATAAAATAAAATAAAATAAAATAAAACAACTTCCTCCCTGCAAACTAAATATATAAAGTGTACAGATTTAATATTCCTAATTCTAAATATGTTATCCAAATTGCTCCAATACGTACCATTTTTCCGAGAAACACTTTTATAATAATAGCAATCAGTGGAGGATTAAATTGCAATGGTAGATAAAATTGAAATCATAAAAAAGTATACTTTCACTGTCTTAAATAACAAATTGATAAAATATAGCATGAAAATCTAGTTTGTTGATACTTCTACCGTGCATTTTCCTTTTCCTGACCCCCCCCCTCTTTTCGTGTAAGAATATACTATTTCATATCCACTAATATATTTTCATTCCTTATATCGCTGTAACTCGGGCATGTAATATTTCTGTTCATTTTCAAAGATTTTTGATGTTCATATTTTTGTCACACTGTGACTTACAATATGGTGATTCTTTTCGTAACATATGTGACGTGACGTACGTTACTTGCAGTGTCATAACTGTGACGTCACATTTTTTTTTAATTGCCAGAAAATATAATTTTACATAAATAACATGTTTTGAATATTTTTTTGTAATTTTTTTAAAGTTTTCTAAGAAGTTCACATCTCAGTCACAATGTGACATCACTGAGTGGTGGCATTTTGGTCACAGATGAGACGTGACCACAGTGACTCACAGTGACGTCACAACGACGTCACCGTGACCATGCATGCTATGAGGGGCCTGCGATAGCCGTTACAGTTGAGGCTTCACTATTTTAAGGATATGCCAGTTCCTTTTTATTAATAGTTCCACAAACAAATCCAGATATCTATAACATTTAAATTAAAATTAAAAAAAACATCAAAATAAATTAATTTACTTGACTAGGATTAAAGATCATATTGGAATAGCTGGAAATGAACTGGCGGACAAGATGGCGAATGACACTGCTTAGTACTGCAACCTTCCAGTAGATCGGAGTATTAGATTACCTCGATCATATTTATTAAAATGCATCAATTCACATATACTGGATAGGTGGCAGTACAACTGGGATCACTCAGGGAGCGGTCGATTTACGCATCAGCTTGTTTCAAAGGTTCAACAAAAACTAATTGTTAACAACAAAATTTCCATTTATTTCCTAACGGGCTGCGGCAGCTTCCCATCTTTCCTTCAACGCATAAGCAAGAAAGATAACGGTCTCTGTAAGTGTGGTGTCCGAGGAGACCCACTACATTATCAATTTCGCAATTGCAAATTTATGAAATTTAAATTCAAGCGAACAGTACCCTCAATCTTCGCAGATATTCTTAAGATTATTAAAGATCCCATTCAGCTCAAAAATTTATATGCAAACTATAACATTCTCAACAGTTTTTACTCCTTTATAAATTATAAATTTCTAGCTTAATTCTATACTATTTAACATTTCCAAACCTAATTTTGGCTGTAGTCTGGGGTATTCGAGTTGGCGTGGTCATATTTTACATAAAATGTAATTAATTTATACTCCTGGTAAGTTTTCTTCGACTGAGTCATCTTCAAATACCAATTCTTTTGTATAAAGTGTAAATAGCAACTTTCATTATTCCAGTACAGATTCTTAATTATTATTGGAGTATTATTGTGTTGTAAATTTAGATATAACTATTACATACAATTTCTTATACTTTTATGATAGTGCATAATATTAATTATTGATCGCATCTTGTACCTTAATACTATATTTTTAATGTAGATTTAAAAATAATTTTTGCATCATGTATCTTACATAATATCTCAAACATAGTATCATTGTATTGCAAATTTGTAAATAATTATTATCTACAATTACTTATAATTTCATAATAGTGCATAATATTAATTATTGTTCGCATCTTGTACCTTAATACTTATTTTTAGTTTAGAGTTAAAAATAATTTTGCATCATATATCTTGAAAATAGCTTTAAGTGTTGCAAATATCACATTTGTGCATGGTTTAAATTGATGTTAGTATTGTGAATCCTGAAAATAACATAAAAGTGTTGCAAATATGTAGGTAATTGTGATCCAAAAAGTTTAATATCAAATTCTAAAAACTATGCATATTTATATGTTATAATAATGAATATTTCTCTCAAATGTAATTATAGGGGTCATATGTAAATATTTATTGCACACACTGCCAATAATTGTCATATATCTAACATTGTTATTTCTGCTAAACTGTAAAAAAAAAAGAAAAAAAATTCAAGGTGTTTCGCAGGTAGTAAAACTTTTCCCTGCACTGGGCTTGGGGGTTACACCTAACCATAAGCCAAAAGCGGGTTCCCAGGGTGGGTGCTTACTTACTTGCTTACACGCACTTAAGCCACGCCCTATTTTGTCTAAAATTCTTTCACCAGTAATCGCATAAAACTATCGTCAAGCTAGTGAATCGTGAATTCGTTGGGGTGAAAACGATCTTTCTGGTTTACTGGTGGTTCAGCCCTTACAAAATGAGGCGTGGCTTAATGCGTTTTATCAGCGTGTGATTTATATTGTGCTATTTTCAAATGTGAAGCATTTCCGTATTAGTCCAGGCAATAGAGACCGTATAGGGACTCTGCCTAGCAAAATTAATGGTAGTACTGGAAATCGGCTTTCTAGATGTTTTTTGGGTCGCTGAATCCGAATTTGTAACTTCCCACCACAATTTCCCCAGGCAACCCCCCCCCCCCAAATTTTGTAAAAAGCCCCCCAAAAAATGATTTTATTAAAAAAATTCATTTTTTTATTGTTTTAGGGGAAAAGTAGCTAGAAAGTCAGAAAGTAGACAAAATTTGCAACAAATTAGATATATGACATTATGACGTAGGACGAAGAGGAAGGGGGATCTGCCTCGGAACATGCGCCGCAGTGCTGCGTGGACTAAGTTGCGCAATTCCAATTAACTCACTCACTCGTTTACATTAGCCCTCCCATCTTCCCTCCGAACTTTCTCTATAAAGTTTACTTTAAGTTTTTTGGGTCGATGAATCCGAATTTTTAACTTACCCCCAAAATCCCCCCCCCCCCGAAACCGCCCCCCAAACAGTTGTTTTTAATTTAAATTTCTTATTATTTTAGGGGAAAAGCATTACAAAATTCAGAAACTAGATAAAATTATCAACAAATAGGATATATGACATTATGACGTAGGATAAACGGGGGAGGGGGGGCTGCCTCGGATCATTCCCCGCGCGCTTTTCTCAAAAACGAAATTTTTTCAAAAAATCCATTTTTTGGGGGTTCCCGGGTGAAATTTTGGTGGGAAGTTACAAATTCGGATTCAGCGACCCAAAAACATGAAGTGAGTCGAAATCCAGAACTAGTATTAATTTTGCCAGATAAAATCCCCTATTGCCTGGACTTCATCATTTAGTGCACGTAGTGCCGCAGTGCATGTTCCGAGGCAGCCCTCACCCTCCCCGTTCATCCTAATTCATAATGTCATATATCCTATTTGTTGCAAATTTTATCTAGTTTCTGAGTTTCGTAATGCTTTTCCCCTAAAACAATAAGAAATTAACTTAAAAACAACTATTTTGGGGGAGGGGTTTCGGGGGGGAAATTTTTGGAGGAAAGTTAAAAATTCGGATTCAGCGACCAAAAAATCTTAAAGTAAACCTTATAGAGAAAGTTCGGAGGGGAGATGGGAGGGCTAATGTAAACGTGTGAGTGGTTAAGTGGAATTGCGCAACTTAGTTTACGCAGCACCGTGCGCATGTTCCGATGCAGATCCCAACTTCCTCTTCATCCTAAGTCATAATGTCATCTATCTAATTTGTTGGAAATTTTGTCTACTTTCTGAATTTCTAGATACTTTTTCTCTAAAACAATAAAAAAATTGATTTTTTTAATAAAAATCTTTTTTTTTTTGGGGGGGGGGGTGGCTTTTTACACAAATTTGGGGAGGTTGCCGGGGGAAATTTTGGTGGGAAGTTACAAATTCGGATTCAGCAACCCAAAAAACATCTAGAAAGCCGATTTCCAGAACTACCATTAATTTTGCTAGGTAAAATTCCGTATTGCCTGGACTATATGTGAAGAAGTTCAAAGCCGCTGGAGTGAAAATGGTGCACATTTGCGAAACATATTTCAACTTTACGACTTAAAATACACGATTTATTTGATATAAAATGACGTGATTTGTATCCGCTGAAGAATTCTTCATTTACGACCCGGTTTTAATAAAAACAACATCTATAGAAAAGTATGCACCTGGCGTCACTATCGCGGAAAAAGACGAAAACCAACAAAAGCGTTCTCGTAAACACGACAAAAAAATCGTCTATCTAATGATTCATATACCTTCATTTGTTTGTAACATTAGTATGGATACTTAAAATTAAATATGGTTTATAATAGCTCCCAGATTTATCACAACTCATCCATTTATATTTTTTCCAACTAGCACGTATTTTATTTCAATATGTTTTTACTTGTTATAAAAAATGGGAACAAAAAGATAAAGTAATCTACATGCACTTTCGACTGAAATGGAGTATTTTAGTTGCCACTGTGACAGATTTTCTCTGTACATATCAGTTTGACTTCAAAATTAATTTAAACTTAACTTTTTGCTTTTAAACCATGTTTTCTTCCCCGCTAATTAAACGGAAATATGCAATTTTATTTCATTTCTTAAAAACATACAGTATTTTATCTAGATGTTTCCCACCTCCCTTTCACTAACGTCTTTAATTCAGTTATCTTTTTTTTTTCTTTCCGTTACCACTCCTAGTTCAGAAAGATAATAAAAACATGCTTAATGCAGATGTTTGTAACACTACGTTTTCATTTATTTTCATCCGCTTTCGCCCACGTCTTACATAAGTCATTCTTTAATTGCTCATAAAATTTAACCGTTGAAAACATATAAAAAATAACCTCGATTTAATTTGATTATGATCTTTGAAATCATCTCATGTACGTTAGCTTGAGTTATGAATAATTTAGGAACAGATGCCTTGTTCTTTGTCGTGTGCAATAATATGTAGCAATCATTTAGATTTAATGTAAACATATCCAATCTTCCTGTCGCCGTTTAGGTGATTATGAAAAACGTATTTTTGGCAGCCTAGGCGTCACGCGTCTGGTAATGTTACCAGATAAATTCTTACAATTCATCGCGCCAAATGCTTTGTGCGGCTTCGTGCAGTCTGCAAGAAAGTTTGTAAATCGGCGATATTGTATATCGCCAAGATATCTGACTTCTAGCGAAACTCACTTCTCTGCTGACCACCTTATCTAAAGGATGTAATGAAAATAGCGCCTCGTGCGCATTGTCTGTTATGGCCTTATGGCCTCTCTTTCCCATTTTACTTCTTTCCCATTTTTCTGTTTTTCCCAATTTACTGTATGAATCAACGTAACTGAAATGTTTTTAAATGAAATTCCATTTTTTTCAGTAAAATTATTAGTTGGATTTTTTTTTTTTTTTGTGCAATTCTAAGAGCTTGGAACCAAAAATCCTTTACATAATATTTGGCGCATCTGCCTTTTTTTCTCCAACTTGTAAAAGAAAAGAAAGCACAAAGGGAAAGAGAGACCCTCCTTAATATTATTACATTTAATTCATCTTATACATGAATATAAAAATTTTGTGGACTTTCCTCATCTAAGATATGTGTTTCGGCTTCCTGATTCCGTGACGGTTGAATATCGACGCTGCTATACGTCTGGACGTAAGCCTTCCCTCTCTTATATCGGTCCGGTTGTTGTTCTCGTTCATCGCTGTCTATACACTCGATCTGAGGAGTAGCAGTTTTTCGTACCTGCTGGGTCTAGCATCATCACCTCCGCCAGATGATTCTGCATTATTCGGCTCCTCTCAGATGTCATCTAGTATCATGATTATTCTTCAAATCCCGAGTGCGGCTTTGACTTCAGCGGCTAGTGTTGTGTGTGTGCTCAACTGTTTTTCGCCAGTGCTTTTTGGCCTAGTGCTCCTATCTCATTGTGTTGTGATGCGTACGCGTGTGTCCTCAAAAGGTGCTTCGGGTTTTATTGTTTTTAGTTTGTAAAAAAAAAAAAAAAAAAAAAAAAAAAAAAAAACTGTTAAAAGAGTGAGTTAGAACTGTACGTAATACTACACATTTTTTTTAAAGAAGACGATGTTACAGTTGTGCAGTTCTGAGGCGCATATTCTTTTATATGTCCGAGCTGGCATATTGTAACTATGTATATAGGTTGTATTGTATAGGTGTATATGTAGGTGCTATGTATAGGTTGTATTGTATGAACCTTGCAAAAAAGGGTACATTTTGTTCTTCTTCGGGTAAAATGGAAATATGCAGACAATACATATATTTCAAATATTAAGTTTCTGCTTCTGTGGTGTACCTTCAACAAGTGTTTACGTGCCCTGTGAAAGAATTTTTTTGTTCATCACAGTGTGAATTCAATTGAACAGCTGTGATAAAAAAAGGGGGGTAGTTAGTTTAAAAAAATAAAACAAAAGAAGATCCCAAGAAAATCTCTGCAGATAGTACAAAATAAAGAAAAAAAAAACGCAGAAATTGTAACTGAAAATTCGCCAGCAATCATAACAGAAAATTCGGCGGTTGCTAGATAAAAAAAAATTTCTCGACAGATACAATATAATTTCAAAATAGAAGTAAATAACATTCACTTCAAGAGCATGAACAGGGAAAATTTAATTTTAATTTATAAACTTTAATTGTAATAAATATAGTAAATGATTTGTTATTATTTTGCTTTTTTTGGTTCTCTGTATATGTTATGGTTTCTATATATTTCCGTTTTCATGCTGTTTGGTTAAAAAAAATGACTGCCTAATTTTTATTGTTTATTATATTTGTTAGCATGAACAGAGAGGATATACTAAATTGAAAGATTATATTTTAATGTTTTTACTTGGCAGTTATATTATTGTCGTCTCTTTTCTTGCTTTATTTTGAAAGGTAGGTTTTTAATTTCAGCATTTCAGTGCATATTTATTTAATTTTGATATTTATATGGTTTGATATTTTTCATGCATAAAATAAAATTTCATTTAGTTAATATTTCTTTATCATAGGATAGACATGTTTGCAGTCCTTGTCGCTGTTTCCAAAAGAGCCTTGTAAAATTTTATTTACTAAAAATTACTAAAAACTACTTTTATTTTAAAAAAAAAAATATTTACTTTTGCTCAGTATTTCCAATTAATTATCATTTTTGAATGCCATAGTATTGGTAGATGTTGTAAAGATTTTTTGCTGATTTCTGCATAATATCTGAGGGTTTATAATTTTTCTTACTGTATGAATATTTAATATAGTGCTTACTTTTAAAATATACAGAAGTAATATTTTAAGAACTCCACCCCATTTTTTTCTTTTCTCTATCTGCTCACTCAGTAAAAAAATATTTGGTTAGAAAAATTTTCTTTTTCTTTCTTTCTATGCACAAATACAGTATGCGAATTTTAAATTATTGTGTCATCTTTTATACTTTTAAATTTTTCTTCGTCTACACTTTTTAACAATTTTAAAATGTCACAGACAGATAACCATCCAGACTTGGAATTGTCTATGGCTGAGTTAAAATGTTCCTTAACTTACATGTTTGAGGAAGTGCTTAAGAGTTTTGGCAAAAATGTAAGCACAGAATCCCTTCTACTACAGGAACAAATTAGTCTTGAAAACAATGACACTTTAGTTGAAAATATATCGTCTGTTCATAAGAAATTTTTGTGGGTATTTCGAATATTGAGTGGTTTTTTTTTTCAGGTAGTAAAAGATGATTATGTTAGGTTGAAAAATATGAACAAAATTTACAAATTGTAAACACTAAAATTTTGGAATGATTGCACGCACTCACATTAAAGGATAAACGTGAACTTCAAATTAATCAGACTCGTTCTCAAAATCAAAGCACATCGGAAGTATACAGCGAAATATTATCACCTAAGTCGAATGAAACTACACAAACATACATTTGTGAAAACACCAATCTGACGTGAAAATCTTACAACATAAGTCAAATATTGTTTCTGATTTGAAATGCCCACTACAGAATAAATGTAGTACAAAAGTTACCACTTCTCCTAAAAATAGTGACTTATCTTCCTCTTTTAAGCATGATTTGAAACCTATTTCAGTTATTATTTGTCAGTTGCCAGAAAATTTTAATATCCCTCATATTCTTTCGGCATTTGATATTTTTTCTGACTTAACTTTTATATCCACACCTTCTATTCAATTTCAACAAAAATATACACTGGCCTCCAAAAGTTAAGGTACAGGGACTTTATGCTTTCTATTGCACACGGTTTGTCGAATATCTACCAGCATTATTGACGAATTGTTCTTGAAATTCTGGGATGTAAAGAACATGTTTGATTTCATATTTCTCGATGAAGCTTTAGTCGAGCCGATAATTAGGGAGCTAATAATAAATTTAATAATAAAATAATATTTGCGATCAGCTATGCAATAGAAAATGCTGGAAATTATTTGTCACTGCGTTAAATGACTACTTGGGTCCTGTTCAATGTTTGTGTACATTTGTGTAAGCATAGCACTCATATTCGTAAAGATGTTGACGTTTTTGTGAAAAATTCAAAAGTTTTTTGTTTATAGCATACAGAGTTTTCTACCAAATTTAACACAACTTTCCGAAAACCTGACAAAGAACAGTAGCAACAGTACACTTTAATTAAAACATGAATATATTGAATATTTGATGAGATATGTGCACTTGTATGAAACAATTTTTAACTGCGCATGCGTCAAAGATTTCAAAATTTTTATTTCATAATTTGGTAGTCAGCTATTTAGGGCAACGTATCTAAAATGCCCATTCAAATATCGATAAATTTCACAGTGATAGGGGCGATATAGTTACTTGCTTTCTAAAAATAGCTTTATTATAAGGGATTTTCCACAACTTTTCAATCAACTCACTATATCTTTCTGTGTTTTCAAAATATTTGACTGGACTTTTTACAGAAGTTACCCAAAATAGCTGGCTACCAAATTATGAAATAAAAATTTTGAAATCTTACACGCATACGCAGTTAAAAATTATTTCATATAAGTGCCCATATCTCATGAAATATTCAATATATTCATGTTTTAATTGCAATATACTGTTGATACTGCTCTTTGTCAGGTTTTTCGAAAGTTGTGTTAAATTTGGTTGAAACCTCTGTATGCTATAAACAAAAAACTTTTGAATTTTTCACAAAAACGTTAACATCTTCACGAATATGAGTGCTATGCTTACACAATTGCATACAAACGTTGAACAGTACCCAAATAATCAAAGACAAATCATTTCCAGCATTTTCAGTTACATAGGTGATCGCAAATGTTATGTTATTATTAAATTTATTATTAGCCCCCTAATTTTACTTCCGATAAATCTTCACCGAGAAATATGAAGTGAAACATGTTCTTTACATCCCAGAAGTTCAAGAATAATTCGCCAATAATGTTGGTAGATATTCGACAAACCGTATACAAACGAAAGCATCCAGTCCCTGTACCTTAACTTTTGGAGGCCAGTGTAGGGTGAAATATTGTAATTTATTTAATTGGATATTTTTAATTCCCTCAAAGACAGCTAAAATGTTAATTAATCATGGGGAAATCAAAATCCGATCTACAGTTTACCCTGTAAAAAAATATGTTTCAGCAAAAAGATGTTTTATTTGTCAAAGCCTTCTTTATCAGGGAAGATCATGCACTGATAAAATTAGTTGCCCCGTATGTGCCTTATCACATAAAGATCCTCATTGTTCAAACAGCCCAAAATGCATTAATTGCATGAGATGTAACGAGGTAAACAACACATATTTTGAAGTTTTCCATACAGCTTTTTCACATAGATGTGCTACTGTAAAGAAAATTATACGAGATGAACGTGTAACCTCAGACAACTGCATATTTTTTATTTGAACACATTTAATTTTTTTCCTGTTAAAAAAAAAAAACCCTGTTAGCAAGGTAATATTTTTTTTCTTGCTGCATCGTGCATAGATGGCATTGTGAAGGATTCTTAAAAACAAACGAAAAAAAAAATACTATCTTTTTTTTTTAACATTTCACTTTGTTAGACACTTATGTACATCTTAATGCTTCACCATATGATATTGGTGATCATTTATTTCACATTTAACATTTAGCTTTAAAGTTAAATGGTAGTTTGTTTTAGAAATTAGGTGTGAACTGTTTGGTATTTTGTTTCTCATTCAGTTATTTACTGCAGGAATTATCGGAAGATTAAAAGATTGTGTGGTAGAGCGAAAATACACTGATGCGGATCGTCGGATTTTTTTCCTCACGTGTAAAGGTTTTGGTAATAGAAAGTGTACACACAAATACTGTATATTTTTTTGGCAACAGTTATATTTAAACGATTTTGGATACTTTTCTATTTTTGTAACTTGATATATACAAGTGATGGAAACATCACACTTCATTCATTGCATTTAGTTTTGGTTTTGAAATTTGCATTTTCCCAATATAATTTAATAACATCTTCTGTTAAATATTTTTTTCACTTAACATTTACTTTAAAATTGACGGTGCTTTTTTACTTTGTGACAACAGTAGTCATGTGCTACACGTAAGTTTTGGATATATACACAATTCGTTCATGTGGAAATACAGGTAGTTCAGTTACTTAGTTTGACATATAGTTCATGCGTTGATTTTTTTTTTCACTTTGTTCATTCGTTGTTACACAGTATAAATACACAATTTTCTTCATGTGAGATTACAATTAGATCATGAGAATACTTACACAATTTTGTTGATGTGAGATTACAATTAGTTCATGTGAGTTGTTACACATTAGTTCATGAGTATACTTACACAATTTTGTTCATGTGAGATTGCACTTTGCTAGTATCTTAATGAAGATACTAGCATACATTGTTCTTGTGTTTGTCACATTTTATTCATTGAGATAATTTAAAACTTTCACTCTTTGTTCATATGTTTATACTCTTAGTTCATGGTGCCAGGCAAAACCCTTTATCATTACATAATCTAATAATGCTAATTCATTAATTATGTACTTGAAATCTCATTCACAAGAAGTTGTTTGGGGTTTTGTGTTTGTACACACATACCGTTGTCTTTTTTTTTACTTCTACACTTTACATCAGGTTTTCGTTTTGCAGCATTTTTTTCAGCTTTTAAATTTTAACATTTTTAATTGTTCACTTTGTGCAATGTTATAAGCTAATAATGGCACCATCACTTTGTTTAATTACAAAGATTTTAGAGTTACATGAAATTATCCTTCACATAACATCTTTAAACGACATATTCATTTTACAGCAATTAACTTTTAACGTTTCACATTTTTTATTTTACACTTTTATTTTAGACTCCTTTCTTGAGAGTGGCATATCAAGTAAGGTCTCTTGTTACACTACACGAAATAATACACAGTTTGTTAGAATTTTTAATATACTTGATAGGATTTAACTTTAAATAAATCCATATCACTCTAAAAAACTCTACATTTACTTTATTTGATGCAGTGTTTTGAACACAACAGTTTCTAATTTTAATTACTACACATAAACTTAGATGTCTTTGAAAATTTTCTCTAAATATTAAATAATAGTTTACTTTTTGAAAGAATGCAGTTGTCGCCTTTACCTGATAATAACAATGTGTCTCTCGCCACATACGGACTGTCTTTTTGTAATTTGATATATGAGATATATCGCAATTTTTTTTTTTAAAATTAGAACCTCGGAATTCGTGAACCGTTCAAAATTGTTGCCCCAAGGTTTCACGCTATACTGTGATGAGAGACACCTTTTACTTGAATTGGTTTGCCAATTCATGCTACTTACAAAATATTTTTTTTATGAGATATTGAAATGCGCTCCTTTCGCAGATCATTGTGATCTACTGGGGAGCGAGGAGGCTCGTATTGAGTGCAATGAGAGTCTTCCTTTTTATTGCCTCTTCCTCTGAATTCTAAAGAATATTCTCTGAATTCTGATTCTTCCTTCTGAAGTTCTAAACCGAAGCCATAATACTTGTATACTTACAAGATTTAGGGCTACATTTTTATGGACGTGAGTTAGGCACCTCCTTTTTTTGGTAGTCCTGTGCTTAATGCACATCCCCCCCCCCTATTTCAGTACCCTTTTGTTCAATATAATATATTTAAGATTTTACTTTATAAATAGAAACTTTTTCTCTAGTTACAAAAATTCTGAGTGGTGTTTTTATTTTCATTTGCTTGCATTGTATGAAATTATGATCTCTGAAAGATCACATTGTGAGAAGTTATAGATACATTTAATGTTATTACTTCTCTTTTGAATCATGACAAATAAAAATGAAAGCTGCTACCAGCGCCACAAACACAGCCACTAACAAAAAAAGGGATCCTAATTCTTCATCAAAAGTGGCATATTTTTTTTTGTGGAATATTTAATTGATATATTGTTATTAATATCAAGAGCGCTCAGTCATGAAAAAAAAAGATAATAAGTATGATTACAAGCAAATGTGTTTATGTATTTCCTTCATATTGTGTTATATAATTATTACTGGAAATGGTTCTTTCATCAAAATGTTACAGATACAGCTTCACAGTTTTTATTTTTTGATGCAGACTTAAAAAATTTTTACCTTTCTAACGTGTTGCATATTTTTTTGTTGTGCGAAGCTGGACAAAGTGCATTGCTAGGTATAAAGCTGTAACGTACCCGTCACAGCTTTCTTCAACTTTCCGGTGAGATATGTGACAGATTTTCTCTGTACATATCAGTTTGTCTTCAAAATTAATTTAATCTTAACTTTTTGCTTTTAAACAATGTTTTCTTCCGCCCTCGTTAAACTGAAATATGCAATTTTATTTCATTTCTTAAAACAATACAGTTTTTTATCCAGATGTTTTGTTCCCCACTTTCACTGACGTCTTTAATTCAGTCACCTTTTTTTTTCTTTCCGTTACCACTCCTAGTTCAGAAAGATAATAAAAAAATGCATAATGCAGTTGTTTGTAACATTACGTTTTCATTTAATTTCATCCGCTTTCGCCCACGTCATGCATAAGTAATTCTTTAATTGCTCATAAAATTTAACTCTGAAAACATATCAAAATAACCTTGATTTGATGTGATTACGATCTTTGAAATCATCTCATGTACGTTTGGTTGAGTTATGAATAATTTAGGAACAGATGCCTTGTTCTTTGTCGTGTGCAATAATATATAGCAATCATTTACATTTAATGTAAACATATCCAATCTTCCTGTCGCCGTTTAGGTGATTATGAAAAACGTATTTTTGGCAGCCTAGGCGTCACGCGTCTGGTAATGTTACCAGATAAATTCTTACAATTGATCGCGCCAAATGCTTTGTGTGGCTTCTTGCAGTCTGCAAGAAATTTTGTAAATTGGCGATATTGCATATCGCAAATATATCTGACTTCTAGCGAAACTGTCACTTCTCTGATGACCACCTTATCTAAAGGATGTAACGAAAATAGTGCCTCGGGCGCATTGTCTCTTATGGGCTGTTTTTCCCATTTTACTTCTTTCCCATTTTACTGTTTTTCACAATTTACTGTATGAATCACCGTAACTTAAATGTTTTTAAATAAAATTCCATTTTTCCAGTAAAATTATTAGTTGGAGTTATTTTTTTTTTTGTGCAATTCTAAGAATCTGGAACACTAACTCCTTTACAGCCACCATTACTGAAAAGACATTAAAAACTACAAAAATGTATTATCGCAAAAATATATTGAGATATAAATTTCAAACACATTGCAGTTAAAATTATTTTTTTCTATACAAAGGTGTAAAATGTATAGAGGTTTAAAAAATTGCAATAGAGATTATCAATATTTAACCGTACAATGATACATCTGCTTTGTGCACGGCTGGCTTATGCAACGGAACATTATTTTTTAGGGATGACACTTTAATTGTTGCCCGAAAGAAATAGCATTTCGCGGGCTAATAAAAATCACGAGTCGTGTACTATCTTTAATGCCTGAAATGCGTGAATAACTAACAGAAATATTAAAATAACTTTAACTGTTTTTATACTATATTCCCAATAGTTACCAGGCACTTACGATGTTACACATTTTATCGACACGTGACATGCTTGTGATACAACTCATGAATGTTCTATGAAAGGTTTTAAAAATTGTTAAATTTTAGTTAAAACGTGGCTCTTTCAATCTGTAAATGTCCTAAATTAATTTAAAACTTTAAAACACTTTTTAAAAGTTTCGCAAATTAAAGAGAGTACGGAGTAAACAATGAGTTAAATTTATTACAGCATGTACATGTTAGTTTTGGCATTTTTATACTTTGAAATATTAAAACACCCTCTATTAATGAAAGTGAAAACTATTTTTTAAATTACTGTATGGTAGTTACGTTAGCTAACTCAAAAATATTTCATTTATTTCATTTTAAGATTTTTTATAGTTTATAAGTTTTTGAATGTTAAACTTTCGAGTTCTGTATAAAATATTTACTAAAATTAATCATGTTAACGCTGTAAATTATATAAATATCTTAAACTATCTTCGTCTCGACGGTTTAGATTTACGTATTTAATTAGGGATGAGGTTTTAAAATGTGTGAATCCCAATGTTTAAGTTTAAAAAAAATATTTTTATGGAAATAAAATATGCACATTGTGAAATTTGATTCATTTGTAAAATATACAAAGACTGGCATGTTGATTTTTTTTCAAGAACCGCGGTTTAGCTTATGATTATATCTTATATGTTGTTTTAAATGCCTTGCCTAACAATGTGAACATAAACCGATAAGATAACAAACGATATGAAAAGCAGATCAGTCTTAAACATTTTTTAACCGAAATTAATTATTTTCAGTTTTATAATTCCATATTTAACTTTATTTTAAATAGAAAACAGCATAAATATAGAATACAGTAAGGCGATTCAGTTTGTTATTTAAAAAGCTCTGCTATTAGGAAATACTGATATTGCCTGTATCATAATTTTTAGAAGTTCACTTTCATAAAATATTTATAGTTTCAAACTCATTCTGATAAGCATAAATCAGCTGAAAAGTAAGATTTTTATCTCCTAAATTTGATGTACAATCTCACAATTTTACAGTTTAATGCTATAATATTTTTATATTTTCAAAATGACTTCTACGCAAACATGTATTTTATGTAAGAATTAACATATCATATAATATGAAAATCTAATCAGAAATTCTTTTTAACCGAAATTCATTCTTTTTAGTTGTATAATTCAATATAAAACTTTATTTTATATACAGAATATCATAAATATAGAATACAGTAAGGCGACGATTTTGGTTATTTTAAAAACCCTTGTCATTATTAATACAATTAATCTGACATTAGGGAATACTCTTATTTGCTTAAATCATAAGTTTTAGAAATGCATTTCCATAAAATAATTATAGTATCAAACCTTTTCTATTAAGGATAAATAAGTTTTTTAAAATAAGATTTTTATCTCCTAAGTTTAATTATACAGGGTGTCCGGTCTCAACGGTGTACAATGGCTAATTCCTAAACCGTTAGTCACAGACGTATAGTTCCAATTACAAAAATGTTTTAAAAAGGGTAAAGAAGTATTTTTAAAGCGATTTAGGTCAAGAAAAACATTTATTTAAAAATTACGAAATTTAAATTTTTATATGGACTCCCGGTCCTATAAGTGATATTTAGTAAACTTTTCCTATTTCTCTAACAAGTGCGGCAAAAAAAGTCCCATTCAACTAACATTAAAATTGACCGTGTTATGACATTTTCAATTTTATGACTTAAACCACTTTTCTGTAACTGAAAACAGATGAGTTGGACTAAACTTTCAGGGGTCGTATACGAAGTGCTTAAATTATTATAAAGGGCGTCCACTCCAAATGATGTTCAATGGCTAATTCTAGTTCCAATTACAAAAATGTTTTAAATACTGTAAAGTAGTATTTTTAAAGCGATTTAACTGAAGGTGCTGCCCCCATATAAATATTACAATAGTGTTAATTTTTAGTAATTAACTTCGAGATTGGTTAAAATAATTGAAGAAGTGAGTTTCAAAACTCGCCTTTTCAAGAAAATCAAATTTTGGGTAAATCGCATAAAACCTTTAAATGAGCCTATTGGTATTCATTGAAAATTTGGAGATTGTAGTGTTTGATTGGTACAGTTATACCAATAGAATAGATTGATAGACAAACACGATTTTTTAAATTTCGGATAAGGCGAGTTTCGAAACTGACGTCCTCAATTGTATTTTGACATTTTTTTTTTTTTTTTTTTTTTTTTTTTTTTTGATAAGGAAATGAGTGTGTTTCTTTTGATGATTTTATTTTAAAAAGTTGTATTATTTTTATAAGCTTTTAACTTACGACGTTTGCGTGTATGTCTTCCTAATTTAAAATTTGTAATCTAATTTTAACTCACTTCGAAATACCCGATCAAGATTAAATTTTGCATAATTGTGTAAATCCAATGACAATGTAATATTAATATGATTTTAGGTACGTACCATTTATATTTATTTTACAGGACCACTTCAAAAATTTCGTATACATTATTGCCTACAAACAGAAATTTTAAAATCAAAATTAGTAACACTTATGTAAGGCATTGAGATTCACAATGTAATTTTTCCAAATAAAAGTGCGTTGCGTTTATATTTTTTACACAGTGCCGCACAAAAGAAGTCAGATACATTACGATGTATGAGCAGAGATTGCTTAGTATACATTTTGATGATATTATGCATTTTTCAAATTCAACTTTTTAGTTCTTTATAAAAACTTGTTCGAAAAAAATATTTTAGAGACAAAAATCAAAATGCAATTTCTACTTGCTAAACAAAAAATAAATATTAAACGGAGTGAAAATTTTTGCTGTTGGACAAGGAAAATGAGGTAAACACCTTTATTTGTACAATAGATGTGCCAAAACACTTGCGGCATCAAATCATGCACATACAAATACTTTATAAGGTTTAAAATGTATATTTTTCCCAGCCATGTTTTTTCCAATTTGTAATCTGATTGGCCACAGGTTTCGGCGTCAAAGGGACTCATCTTGGCGGTATTCGTGCTTGGCAAGCGCAGAGGCAAGTGTTTTATGGCAAAAGTGATTTATATGCTTTTTAAACTTGCTTAGCGAGAAGTACGGAAAAAAATATGAATTGTTCAATGTTAAAATTTAATAATTTAACATATGTTTTGATTTAACAATATTTTCCCCCTAATTTTTAATTAAAAAATAATAAAAAAATAACTGGTCTAATGAACATTTGCTGCGGGGAGAGACAGTGGAATTTTCAGAAGGGGTAATGTAAAAATAATAATAATTATTATTTTTTTTTATCATTACAATAAAATGACAAATGGAACAAAATCTTTAAAAAAAAGTTAATTAAAAAGATAGAATGTAGGAGGTTATATGATGTCCGACCTTTAATGGATAAATCTGTGCTCTATTGGAACAAAATATTAAAATATTGTAACAATTTCGTTATGTTTATTTAAATCGTTAAAGTAAACGCACATGTAGAATCATATAATTCAAACAATTGATGTTTATTGTAAAAGAAAATAAAAGTGATACGGGGATCATTTTCAAAAAGGGACATATTAATTTCCTTAACATTTTCAGAGCAGCCATTCAAAAATTTTGTATAAAAATATAAGCAAAAAAAATTAAGATGGTACAAAAAAAAAGACTTACAAATTGAGCTTTCTTATATCTGTGGTTGGGACGGGAAGGATGGGGGGGGGGGGTAACAAAACTTGGAGCGGAGATTTCAGAGGGAATTGATACGACTGTTTAGTGTTCATTTCTACAACAAATATTGTTGCATAAAAAAATGTAGTTTTCAGGATTATAAACTTTGAGAGACAGTGAGGGAAACGTTTAAATTGCAATTTCAGGTGGAATTTAGATTTTGGATTACTTATGAATAGCAATAAAGAAAACGGACCTTTTTTTCCAAGATTTACAGCGTGATAATCCTTTGCACACAAGCAGATTTTCGCTTTTTCTGAAGACTTCATCTAAATTCATCGGCCCCTTAAATTTATACTTCCCCACTTTTTGCTACACGTGCACGCAAAGTTAAAAATCTATAGAGGATTTTATATATATATATATTTTTTTTTACTATTCTATTCTATTTGTGGAATTAAATAATGCATCTTCTAAAACTCCAACCCCTTTAAAAATTTTATTTCCTATTGTCTTAATTATAACACTTAATTATTAGAGCATAAAGAGGTAATAATTTTAAAAATTATTAAATTTAAAATCATTAAAAAAGATTAAAATTTATAATTTATAAGCAATTATAGATTTCAATTATAATTTTATTTAAATATAAATTACTGATTAAATTAAATTATATATATATATATATATATATATATATATACCTTTAAATAAAAAAAATCTAAAAAAGTATATTAAATTTCAAATCATTAAAATTAATAACTTTATTAAAATGTTTGGAAATTTTTCTACTTTGTCTTTGTAGTTAGCCGTTACTTTATAGTTACAGTAAGTTACTAATCATCCCTAAAATTTATATCCCCTCCCCCAACTTTTGCTCGGCCCATACATACTGTCTAAAATTATGTATGTATTTTTCAATATATTTTATTTTATTATGCAAGAAATAGCTAACTAATTTACCACATCAGCCCCCCCAAAATTCTACTCTCTCTTCCCCCAACTCACGTGAAAACACCCGTTCGCTATTGTTAATCCCATGGAAGTATTTTTTTAAGATAGCTCGTCGCAGAATATTTCTCCCTCCCCCCCCCCCCCCCCTTCTGATGTAGATGATACAGATTATCTTTTATTTTGTTCGACGGTGGAGGCGATATTTACACATTAAAAGTTCAAATAACGCAAGTTAATATTTAGAATTGATTGATTGGATAAAAAAATACAAATAGAAAACTAATTTAATGTAATTCTATTAATTCTAAGATAGTTTAGTTTTTCTAATTCTCCTGGTCCTCATACGAATCACTTTTTTCATCGAAACTCTATCCTATGATGGCTTTCGCCAAGCATGATTCCCGCCAAGAATTGTCACTTTGATGCTGAAACTCTGACCAATCAAATTACGAGATACATCATAAATGGCAAAATGAGGTTGGAAAAAAATATGCATTAAAAATACCTACAATATGTTAAAAATATTTTCAGTGTTTTTGTTTAAAAATATAATCCAATTACTATGCGAAAATTTCATTGGACTACAAATGCTTTGCCCTCTCAATTTATGCAAAACAGTTTGTATTTTGGCTCTATGACAAAACATTTTCCTTTTTTTTTAAGTCTGCGCTTTAACTAGATTGCAAGCATTTGTTAAATTTTGACGTTTAAATAAATATGTTTACCAACAATCTGTACTGTGATATGGTATTGCTTTACGGACAGAGTAATCGGAATAAGCCAGAGGCTGCAAGGCTGTATGCTTTGAAATTTCCAGATCAAAACCAACCACATCCAAACACTATAGCGAAAATTGCTAAACGTTTAAGAGAAACAGGTATCTTTAAGGAGCATCCTAGATTAAGTCGACTCACTGGTTTAACAATACCTCTGAAGGATGTTCTAGGGTATACACTTGCTCATCCTGAATGTAGTGTACAAGATATTAGCAGAGTGTGTGGATATTCAAAAAGTTAAGTATGGTCAATTTTAAACAAGTATGGTGTGTATCCATATCGATCAATACTAGGACAAGAATTAGCACCAGGAGACAAAGAGCGTCGTTTTAATTTTGTAATTTTATTTTAAACAAACAAGAAGAAAGTCCATTTATTGTGAATGAAATTATGTGGACTGATGACTGTCAGTTTACAAGACGAGGGGTCGTAAATACTCAAAACTTTCACTATTGGTCCCTGGAAAATACACACATTATTCGTCCTAACAAACATCAAATACGTTGGTCCATAAATGTTTGCTGTAATATCTGGAAGATGTTCTTAATTGGGCCATTCATCTTCGATGACACTTTAACATAAGAAAAATACGCGGATATTTTATCTGGACTGTAACATAGATTGAAGACCGGGTTCTAAATGCTAAAAAAACTCCAACTATAAAATTACTGGAACTACTCTTTATTTAAAACATTTTTTTAAAAGGTGGTCCAGTTAAGAGAAAAATGGGAGAGAGAGACCCCCATAATACATGGGACGCCAAAGCGCCTTTTTCTTTTAGCCAACTTTACATCTCGAAAGCTGAAACAGAAGTGTCCGTTTTCGCTAGAAGTCTAGAAATCTTCGCGTTGCGCAGAATCGCCAACTTACAAACTTTTTGGTGACTGCGCGAAAGTGAACAAAGGTTTTTGGCGATAAACATTACAGCAAAAATGTGGTGTCTCTACCGGACGGGTGACGCCGAGAATGCAAGTAAGCGCTTCTAATTACGATGAGAAATGCCTCAGAAAAAGCGAAAATTGTTTATACAACAGATAGGACTTTGCCCAACTAACTGTTTTCATAAAACTCTACAAAGCAGACCGCCGCCTGAGAAGAATGCCAAAAATCACAGGCATCTGGCTTTTAGCTCGACCACAAAACACGAAAAATACATGCTTCCCATAAGATTCGTTCATTTTTACTTTTTATTGTTAATACATATTCACCGTTCAAGTATTAGTAGAGATAAAAATTTCTTATCACAGCGGCGGGAAAAAAATCCGATGCAAGTAAATGAAGACCTTGATACCAGCAGCTGTGCCATTTAATTCTTATTTATTTCTTTGCACTGGGAGCGGTAACGGACAGATAAGGAAAAAGGGAAAAAAGAAATGAAACTTTGAGCGGCCTGAAAAAAAGATGTTTTTAGAAAGAAAAATACTTTAATAAAATCTGGATGGTTTTGCGAAATGAATTTAATCACCTATTTCAGTATAAGAACGATGAGGGCGAGGATAATATGATCTAAAAGTAAGAAAGTTATGTTTTAAATCAATTTTGAATAAAAATGATAGCTACGGGACAGAAACGCTGTCACATAACTCACCCCGACAACAGAAGAAAGCTGAAACGTGTAAGTTGCAGCTTTATATCTACTTAAAATCCTTTGTCCACCTTCGCACCTACAGAGTATACAATATACATAGAAATATAAAAAAAATTGTATACAATAACAGAAAAAAATGTTTGAACCTGTTTCTCTAAAATGTTATTGGAGCATCATTTCCAGTAATTTAAGTAATAAAATAGATAGGTAGTATATAAACATATTTGCTTGCTTTCAAATAATTCAGAATAATAATATTTATTCATGACTGTTCGCTCATATTTAAAACAAATCTTATTTATCAATTCAATATGCCACAAGAGAAAATAAAGTGTGCCACATTTGATGAAGAGTTAGGATCGTATGCTTTTTATGTGGCTCTATGTTTGTGGCGCTGGTACCAGCTTTCTTTTTTTGTGTCATGGTTTCAAAGAGAAGTTTTCACATTAGATATATTTTATAACTTCTCACAATGTGATCTTACAATGAGATCACAATTTCATACGAAATGCAAGCAAATTAAAACAAAACACACCAATAAGAACTTATTTTAGATGAAACAAAGAAAAGTATTGTATGTATATTTATAAAATAAAAGTTACAAATGTACTGTGTTACACTAACGATGAATCGTGTATGAAAAAAGAATTTGTGCACTGGGCACAGGACTACCAAAAAGGGGTGCTTGTAGCACGTTCACAAAGAGGTGTAGCCCTAAATCTTGTGGAGACCACAAGTATTATGGCGTTAGCTTAGGGTTTCTGCCTTAGATACTAAGGGTATATTTTTTTTTTATACCTGCACTATAACTAAGTTCCCGCTGTAACAAGAAGTCAAAGTATAATATAATTTAGCATTTGATAAATTTACACACTGCCGTCCTGTATTTCTGTGTATTAATTAAAATTTCCCATCTTGTGTTCAAGATTCTGCATGATATGAAGTGCCTGTGCAATGACTGAAGGGTTTTTTTTTTTTTTTTTTTTTTTTTTTTTACCTGGCAAGAATATGAAAAACAAATAAGGAAATTGTATCAAAATGTTATATAATGTAGCAAGATACCTTACTCGATCTGCCACTTTCAAGTAAGAAGTATCTAAGCAAAGTGTTAAAATGTAACATGTTAAAAATAAACAAATTAGAAATGTATGTGTAGTTTACTATGTCATGTGACGGGTAACTCCTTGTAACTTTAAAATCTTTGTACATAGACAAAGTGATGTTTTCATTGATATGTTATGACATTATGCGAACATATAAAAATTAAAAAGGTGATAGAATATTTTAATATTGAAATATGGTGTAACGTTTAAAAGATAGGAAAGTAACAGGGAAAAAAAAACAAAAAAAAAGGAACTGAATGTGTGTGAATGGAGGGGAAAAAGAAACTCCAATTCATGAACTACCTGAAATAAAACACATGAACAAGTGTGTACGCAAGCATACACAGCGTGTGAGTAAACACATGAACAAATTGTATAATATCACATGAACTATATGTATTAATGTCTCAATGAACTCAAATTGTTATGCATTTGCCAACAAAATAAACAGACAGTATGTGTAATAACCCAAAACACTTACATACGAGTGAGATTCAATTACATAATTAATGAGTTATCATCAAAATGTAGTGAATAAGGGTTAAAAAAACAAATAATTTAAATTCTTGTAATGTGTGTGTAAACTCTGGTTAAACTCTAAACCAGCCAGTGTGTACTACTCAATGAACTACTTGTAAGAAAAAAAAATAAATACTGCAGAATAAATCGTTAGCAAAGTACAATGTGTAAAAGCAAATGAACAAAATATGTAAATCATCGCATGAACTAGTGTAATGTATGTATATGGATGCACAAAATGTATTCTAAATAAGCAAATGTTGTGCAACATAAACAAATATGCAACACATGAACTACTTGTAAAAAAAATTGAATGAATGGTTGCCTAAGGGTTAAAATTAAAATAAAGTTGTATCTGCCAAAGTTATTACTGTATTAAGGTAACAAAAGTGTGCATAAAATGCACAAGTGCCCAGCAGATTGCATAACTCTACGCTAAAAATGTAGAAGTTATGCCAAGCCAAACATGTTCCAAGTAAAAAGAATGAAAGAGAAAGAAAAAAGATGAATAGAAAAAAAGGCTATATTCTTCATGTCATATGAGTGTATGTATCCGTCACAAGACAACGTGAGACTTTCACTCACAAATTAAAAAATAATTTCAAATGTGCGAAAATGCCAAAGATTTAGTTTAATGACTCTATTTGAATAGCGTTAAAAAAAAGTGAAGTGTACATAACAGCTCAGATTGTGCATATGAATAAATTTTACAAAAAAAAGAGGAACAACTCCTAATGATATCAAATATCATGTCAGATAAAATAAAATTACCTTATGTTATAAATAAAATAGCAACAAGTCACCAGCTTTGCGTAAACAATGAAATTAAACTGTAGATTAACTATATGTGTAAAAATGTACAGCCTACTAATTATATCTTGCATAAAAAATTAAGATGTATGTGCAAACCATGTACAAAAGTTAAATTATGTCATAATTTCTGCAAAAGTTTTAAACACATCAACCAAAAACCTCCTATCAAGTATATTAAAAATATTTATAAACTGTATTTTACTTCGTGTAGTGTAAAAAGAGACCTTACTTGATATGCCACTTACAAGCAAGAAGTCTATAACAAAAGTGTTTAAAAAGGAACTGTTACAGGATATTTGCTGCAAAATGAATGTGTCAAGTAAAAATGTCATGTGAAGGATAATATGATGTAAATCTAAAAAAAATCTGTGTAATAAACAAAGTGATGGTATCATTAGTAACTTATGACATTACACAAACTGGAAAAAAAAAATATTAGTATTTAGAGGGTAAGAGAAAAAAATCTGTAGTGTAAAACGAAAACCTGACATAAAATGTAGAAGTAAAAAAAAATAACGGTACGTGCGTACAAACACAAAACTCCAAAATCATTCTTGTGAATGTGATTTCAATTACATAATTAATGAGTTAATATCATTAGATTATGTAATGATACAGAGTTTTGCTTGACGCCATGAACTAAGTGTATAAACATATGAACAAAGTGTGAAAGTTTTAGATTATCTCAATGAACAAAGTGTGACAAACTCATGAACAATGTATGATAATATCTTAATGAACAAAGTGTATTCTCACATGAACTAAAATTGTGTAAGTATACCCATGAACTAACATAAACTCACATGAACTAATTGTAATCTCACATGAACAAAATTGTGTAATTATTCCCATGAACTAATGTGTGTTTTCACATGAACAAAATTCTGTAACTATCTAAAACTTAAGTGCAGCACATGAACTAATGTTGTCAAAATTTAAAAAAAAAGTACCGTCAATTTTTAAAATAAATGTTAAGTAAGAGACAAAAATAGAAAATGTTATTAAATTATATTGTGAAAATGTAAATTCCAAAACCGAAAACTGAATGTAAAGAGTGAAATGTGATGTTTCCATCACTTGTATCTATCAAATTACCAAAGTAGAAAAAACATATTCAAAATCGTTTAAGTGTAACTGGTGCAAAAAAAAAAAAAGAAGACACATCTGTACAGTGTTTGTGTGTACACCTGTACTACCAAAACCTTTACAAGTGAGAATAAAAAAAACTGATGACTGCATCAATGTATTTTACTCTACCATACAATCTTTTAACCATCCGACCATTCCTGCAGTAATAATCGAATGAGAAAAAGGAATACCTAACAGTACACACATAATTTCTAAAAAAAATATTTAAATTTGCAGTTAAGTGTTAAATGTGAAATAAATTATCACCAATGCCATATGGTGAAGCATTAAGATGTACATAAATGTCTAACAAACTGAAATATTTTTTTTTAAGTATTCCTCACAATACAAAATGCAGCAAGAGAAAAAATAATACATCTTGTAAAAAAGTTTTTTTTTTTTTTTTTTTAGAAAAAAATAAGTGTGTTCAATGAAATGAATTGCAGTTGCCTAAGGTTTCTCGTTGCTCTTGTATATATTTATTTACGGTAGGACATCTATGTGAAAAAGCTGTATGGAAAACGTTAAAATTTGTGTTATTTATCTCATTACATCTAATGCAATTAATGCATTTTGGGCTGTTTGAACAATGAGGATCTTTATGTGATAAGGTACACACAGGATACCTAATTTTATCTGTGTATGATTTTGCCTCATGAAGAAGATTTTGACATGTAAAACATTTATTTACTGAAACGTATCTTTTTACAGGGTAACCCGTAGACTGAATTTTGATTTCGCCATGAATAATTAACATTTTAGCTATCTGTGGGGGCATTAGAAATATCCAATTAAATAAGTCAACATATTTCATCTTATATTTTTGTTGAAATTGAATAGAAGGTGTGGATATACCAGTTAAGTCAGAAATTGCCAAAAAAATATCAGGAATATTAAAATTTTCGGCAACTGACAAATTATAACTGAAATTGGTTTCAAATCATGCTTAAAAGGGGACGAAAAGTTACTATTTTTAGGAGAAGTGGTAACTTCTGTAGCACCCTTATTTTGTTGTGGGCATTTCAAATCAGAAATAATATTTGCTTATGCTGCAACGAATTTTTAGTCAGACTGGTGAATTCACAATTATCTATTTGTGTTGTTTCAATCTGCTTAGGTGATAATATTTCGCTGTATGCCTCGGATGGGCTTTGATTTTGAGAACTAGTCTCAATAATTTCAACTTTATGTTTCTCTTTTACTGTGAGTGCGTGCAATCTTTCCAAAGATTTTGTGTTAACCATTTGTAAATTTTTGTTCTTATTCTGCAACCTAACATAATCATCTTTTATAACCTGAAAAAAATTACCTTAATTTGAAATTCCCATAAAAATTTCTTATGCATAGACGATATATTTTCAACTAAAGTGTCATTGTTTTTACTACCAATTTGTTCCTGCAGTATAGGGAATTCTGTGTTTACCTTTTCCACAAATCTGTTAAGTGCTTCCTCAAACATGTACGGCAGAGAACATTTTAATTCAGCCATAGATACTTCTAATTCTGAATGGCTATCGGCCTGTGACATTTTCAAAAATGTTGAAAAAATGTAGCAGAAGAATAAATTAAAAAGTATAAAAGATGGCACAATAATTTAAAATCTAGTTACTGTATTTAAGCAAAACAGAAAGAAAAAGAAAAATAAGTTCTAATGAAATATTTTCTCTCCCTTTCTCCTTTTCCTTCCCTTCATTTTTACTGACAGAGCAGATTAAAAGAAAAAAAATGAGGGAGTTTTCAAAAAAAAAAATATTTCTGTCTATTTTAAAAGTATGTACGATATGAAATATTCATACAGTAAGAAAAATTTATAAACCCTCAGATATTATATAGAAAACAGCACAAAATCACTGCAACATCTTCCAATAATATGCAAGCAAAAATAATATTCACTTGTAAATGCTGAGTATAAGCAAAAAAAAAAAAAAAATAATAATAATAATAATAAATAACTATCAAATAATAGCCAAGAAAATTTTATAAGGCACCTTTGGAAACGGCGACAATAAATGTCAATATGCCTAGCCTATCACAAACACATTTTAACTAAGTGACATTTTATTTTCTGTATTGAAAATAATGAATCACCTAACTATCAATATAAAATAAATATGCACTGAAATACTGAAATTAAAAAAACTTACCTTTCAAAATAAAGCAAGAAAAGAGAAGACAAAAAAATTATAAGTGCCAAATAAAACATTTAAAATATAATGCTTAAATTTCGTAAGCTTCTCTGTTCATGCTAACAAACATAATGAATAGTAAGAAGCATTTCATCATTTTTTTTTCTACCCAAACAGCATGAAAAGGGAAATTGATAAATCATAACGCATACCTACAGATAAAAATTGAAGCAAAACAATAATAACTAATTTACTGTATTTACTACAATTAAAGTTTAAAAGTAAAAATTCAATTTTCCGTGTTCATGCTTTTGCAGTGAATATTAGTCACTTTTTTATTTAATTTATATTCTTAGCCGTAGAATTTTTTGTTGTATTATTCGGAGACATACGGTGGTATATTTCTGTACGTTTTCGCTTTTTTTTATAACTTCACGTTTTCCTTTTTATAAGGTGCACGATTTTTACCATTGCGAACATATTGGCACTGATTTTTTTACAAGCTAAGATGGCAGAAACCAGCAAAAAAAAAAAAATCAATCTGATGCAAATTTGATAGTGTCATTTTTTTTTCTTTATCTCGTTTATGGTCAAGAAGCGAATAGTTATTCTGTTGATAGCTGAAGCACAGATTAAAAGAAAATTGTTCACATAATTAGAAATATTTTCGGAAGCACTGATTCTGTTGTGATGCACTTTCTTTTTCTTTACAAAACAAACAACATAAAAAAATATATCAGCTGTTTAGAAAACTCCCTGACATTTGTCAAAGAACATCTTTTTATCGCCTACTACTGATGAAGAGAGTACATAACTGTAGTAAATCACTGAATACACACTCGGAAATAAAAACTTTTGAAGACACTTTCCAAAAAAATTGTAGTATAAGATTTTACGTACACCTTCACCGCAATGTACGCAAATCTTTTTACTTTTTCACATTCCACACGATAATCTCCAGGCACCGTTGAATGCACACGCACTTGTATGACAACACACTAGGTCACAATATTCTGTCGAAAGGGGAAATAAAAACGTCGACACACACACACATAAGGCGAACAGCTAAAGTCACGTTTTTTTTTTTTTTTTTTTTTTTTTTTTACGATAAGTGACGATACAAGATCAAGGCTCCGAATGATTCCGATCATCTGGGGGAGGTGATGGTGAGCAGGAACGAAGAAACAACCGAACCAACATCAGAGGGGGGGAGGCATACAGGCGAAACAAGAGTGGCTCGAAGATGCCCACCCGGTGAGCGAAGAAACACTAGAACGCGTTCCATCACTGTCCGTCGGAGAAAATCGCATTCATCCATCGAGCACAGGGTGTTATGAGTGCAGGATATCACGGCACACCAGGAAGGCACACGGTTCGGCATCGTTGAAAAATACACAGTCCATGAATTTGAAGAAAATTACTGCGAGAGCACTTGAATGGGGTACTTGAATGATTTTAATGGGGGGAGGGATTTCTCTCTCTAACGTGCATTTTTTTTTTAAACTAAGTTGGAGAAAAAATACATATAGGCGATGCGCCAAAATATATAATATAGATTGAAGACCGGGTTCTAAATGCTAAAAAAACTGCAACTATAAATTTACTGGAACTACTCTTTATTTAAAACATTTTTTTAAAAGGTGGTTCAGTTAAGAGAAAAATGGGAGAGAGAGACCCCCATAATACATGGGACGCCAAAGCGCCTTTTCTTTTAGACAACTTTACATCTCGAAAGCTGAAACAGAAGTGTCCGTTTTCGCTAAAAGTCTAGAAATCTTGGCGTTGCACAGAATCGCCAATTTACAAACTTTTTGGTGACTGCGCGAAAGTGAACAAAGGTTTTTGGCAATAAACATTACCGCAAAAATGTGGTGTCTTTACCGGACGGGTGACGCCGAGAATGCAAGTAAGCGCTTCTAATTACGATGAGAAATGCCCCAGAAAAAGCGAAAATTGTTTATACAACAGATAGGCCTTTGCCCAACTAACTGTTTTCATAAAACTCTACAAAGCAGACCGCCGCCTGAGAAGAATGCCGAGAATTACAGACATCCTGGCTTTTAGCTCGACCACAAAACACGAAAAATACATGCTTCCCATAAGATTCGTTCATTTTTACTTTTTATTTTTAATACATATTCAACGTTCAAGTATTAGTAGAGATAAAAATTTCTTATCACAGCGGCGGGAAAAAAATCCGATGCAAGTAAATGAAGACCTTGATACGAGCAGCTGTGCCATTTAATTCTTATTTATTTCTTTGCACTGGGAGCGGTAACGGACAGATAAGGAAAAAGGGAAAAAAGAAATGAAACTTTGAGCGGCCTGAAATAAAGATGTTTTTAGAAAGAAAAACACTTTAATAAAAATCTGGATGGTTTTGCGAAATGAATTTAATCACCTATTTCAGTATAAGAACGAGGGGGGGGGGGTAATATGATCTAAAGGTAAGAAAGTTATGTTTTAAATTAATTTTGAATAAAAATGATAGCTATGGGACAGAAACGCTGTCACATGGACCAGTATCCGATTTTTTAGAAGAGTACGTTTCATTACAAGATTTGTCTAATATGTGGTTTCAGCATAATTTCGCACCAGCACATAGATCGCTAAAGTCACGCACTGTCTTAACCAGTACTTTTGGAAATAATATTATCGGATATGGAGGTCGTATTGAGTGGCCTCCAAGGTCGCCAGATTTGAATCCTTTAGATTTTTTTTCTTTTTGGTTTTCGGAAAAATAAGGTATATGAAAGAGAATCCACTAGTCAAGCAGATTTTTGGAATCGTATTGCTATGGCGTGCAGATCTGTAACACCTACAATGTTGAGAAAACTAGAAGAAGAATTTATATCACGTGTGCATTTTTGCATTGCAGCCAAAGGGAGTCACTTCGAGAACGTTTTAAGATAACCTTAATTTTTATTAATTAAGTTTTAGTTTAGGTAATCTAACTATGATTCATTTTCTAAAGAGCTGTGACTGTTGCTTTTATAATCATTTAACAAAATTTCTGTTATTTTTTTAACTTACATTTTTAGTACAAGTTGTACATTTTGTTTTAATATGTCAGAATGAACAAAAATCTCAAAATATAATTGTAATGTTAAATTACTCTCAATGTTTAATGTTAAATTTTATATCTGACGATTGTTTCTATTTCTAGTAAATTTGTGACTGACCCCTATTTTGCAGCAAAAAATATACTCCAATTTTAAACATCTATTACTCGGTCAGTTTTAATCGCAGAGGAGTGGGACTTTTTTTTGTCTTACTTGCCAGTGCAATAGGATATTTTTACTAAATATCACTTATTGAACCTGGAGACCGTATGGAAATTTAAATTTCGTAATTTTTTAATAATTTTTTTTAAACCCAAATCGCTTTAATAATACTTCTGTACCTCATTTAAAACCTTTTTGCAATTCGAACTATATGTCTCTGACGAACGGTTTAGGAATTCGCCATTGGACACCGTTGAGACCGGACACCCTGTATAGTGTCACATAATTTTACAGTTTAATGCTATAATATAATTATATTTTCAAAATGGCTTCTAAGAAAACATTTACTTTAAGTAAGAAATAACATATCATATAATATGAATAGCTAATCCAAAATTCTTTTTAACCTAAATTAATTATTTTTCAGTTTTATAATTCAATGATTTAATTTGACACTATGAAATAATAATGTTGCCCAAATCATAATTTTTAGAAGTCCATTTTTAGGTAGTTTCGTAAGAAATACTACCTATTGCAGTCGTTACCATGGTGCGACTTTTGAAAAATTCCTTCATAACTTTTCATTATATGACCCTAGGAACCCAAAACCACCCCCACTTAAAAAGTTTATATATATATATATATATATATATATATATATATGTATGTATGTATGTATGTACTAAATTTTGTCCGCACGATAAAAGTCGCAATTATGCACGGATAGTTTTCAAACTCGTCAACAACTTTGAGATGGCTAATATCTCGGCGGGGATTGAAAATGGGCAAAATCGACCCAAGGGAATGGAAATGGGGGGGGGGGGGGACTTTGAATACCGTCTTAACAAGATTCTGATAAAACCAGCTCTTATACAACAATGACAGGATTTTTTTTTCGTTATAGCAGTTGCCAACTATTAAAACCAAAAAACAATAAAATTTTCACCACAACAATTGCTTTTCTATTGCAAGAATTCCACGTGAAAAAATAAATTAAATAAATAGTTTGACGAATTGAAAACAAATTGAATATTACGTCATAAGTTTTCTAGAGCAAGATTTCATCATGGAAACTCAAAATGAAATAAATAGTTTGACGAATTAATATATATATATATATATATATATATATATATATATATATATATATATATGTTACGAAACAATTTAATAGGTTACGTCGAGATATCACGTCGTGCTTATTACGACATATTACTGGATTAGTATCACATATTAATCAGCCGCTGGTGATGTTGTATAGCAATCATACCACTTAGCACAAGCATCGCTAGTGGAGGTATCAACTCTGTGAAAATTTAGCATCTGTAGAGCGATGATAATATTGGTAGAGTCCAATCAAACACTTATTATTTCATTATGAAACAAGGTAGGTTAGGCCGCGTGAGTGGTGAAAACAGGCCTATGAAGAAATCGGGGGTTTTCCCAATTAAACACATGGAAACGTAGTCATAGGAAAACTGTTTATTCCATCAGAACATGCCAACACTAAACAATTCCCGCAGGATGAAAAATCAGAGCATTCCACTCGAGCATAAACTAGTTACTCATGCTAATAGTTGTTAATTCACGAAATGAGTATTCTACATGGCTAAGGACACCGGGTAACAGGCTGTGTAAACAATCAAACAGCACAAAATCTCTCCTTCTGAGCTCATGCTCTCGCTATTTATTAGAATGAGCGGAGGAATTCCGATTGAAAAATAAACTTCAGGCTAAACCAACCAAAATCACAAACGAGCCTCGAAGTGAAACTGGGATCCGACACTCAGCCAATGGAGAGCGATCAAGAAACGTCACAGGAAAGAATCCCTGCGCCGCTAATGGAATGATTTCGATGTGAAAAGGCTGACACCTCGCGTGTGGGAAAATGAGATGAAATAGAATAAAAATATAAAAATTACTTTGATAAACATTCGAAAAATAAAACTGCGTTCAGAACTTTACAGTTTGGCAGACGATAAAAATTAATGAAGGGATTAAAAGTTTAGATTACGTTTTGGAATAAATCTATTAGTAAGATGCGCGTTTTAAAATTATAGGAATTTAATTAGAAATAAATAATAGAGCGTTTTAAAAAAAAGGAAATAATGAATAGGCCGGCAATTTAGAATAATTTAAATGAATAGTAAAAGTAAAAATTTTTATATAACATATATATATATATATTGCGTCATATTAGAAATAAAATGGACCTCAGCAGGTGAATATGTAACGTCATGTGAGTTTGAAGAAACGTATTAAAATATGATAAAAACCCGACTATGGAAATATTAACATATTTTAATACTTTGAGGTTCTCTGAATTTTATTTAGCCATTTTTAAAACTATCCCAGATACATGCGTGTGTGTATTCGTGTATATTAGAATTTTCACAAAATGTTTAGCTCCCTAGAGTTCATTCTTAGTGAAGGAACTGGATTTATCTCTAATCTTGATTTAAGATTTGTTGGTGAATTTAGTACTTAACATCGAAATCTACCTCCGCCTGTAGGCCAGAGCCGACAGGGATTTTTTTTTTATAAAATATTTATAGTTTCGAGACCTTTCTGATAAGCATACAACAAATACGTCGAAATATAAGATTTTTATTTCCTTAATTTGATGATATAACGTCACGCAATTTTACATTTCAATGCGATAATATTGTTATATTTTCAAAATGACTCCTAAGAAACTTTTACTTTAAGGGGGTCCGGGACACATTTTAAAATAATTTTTATTTATTGAGATAAAATTTTGAATTGTTTGGGATGGTTATCTATACCATTTGTAAAGACAATCACATGGTAAAACTTATCATATTTGTTTAAAAAAACTTTTAAATTTAAAATTTATTAAAAAAGTGGTGTATTTTAAAATCGCTATAACTCAAAATATTATTTGTAGAAATTCATTTTTTTTCATTTAAATAAACAGAAATATAAGGTAATTCTAGGATTGATGGCCATAGAAGAGAGATGGCCATTCTAAATATTTAAAAAAAAAAAAACTATATCACAGATTGCAGCATAAACTTTGTTCGTAAGAAATACTTCAATCTGTTCATTCAATACGACGTGCAGCTGTGTTTTGTAATTATAAAAAGAAAGTGTAATTTTAATGTTTATTTAATTTAGTGTTTGGACATTTTTGTAGAGTTATCTGAATATTTTGTAGTACCCATGTTACATTTTTTTTTTTACTATAAGGATTTTTAAGGCACGTATATAATCCAATCTTTGCTTTTAAGTCTAAAACAAAGACGCACAATGACAGAGTGACGCTTTAAATTGGGTGGCCATCAATTTTAGTATACATAATCACCTGTAATCAATATTTCAAAATTATACACAGTGAGGATTTTAAATAAATATAATTATTTTTAAAATAATTACATATTTTTAATGTTTGTAATTATATTAATTCCTATAATTGTTTAAATTTTAACTAATATAAATATTGTATTAGCAATAACGTAATAGAGCCTAACGATGTGTTTTTGTTTCAGAAAATATTGAAAAATTTCGAGAACGTTCGTTCCAGTAACAGATAAAGTTTATAAATAAACAAACCGTGAAAAATCTAAAGTAAACGCGAGAAAAAACAAAAACATGACACTATCTGTAGCGAAGAAGATGAAATATATTTGAAAATTATGACCATCTATCCTAGAGTTAACCTATAAGTTTTAATTTTGATTAAGCATTTTTTAAAAATATTAATTAAAATAAATATTTACAATATTTAAATTAAAAATTTAAAAAATATATATGTAACTTAAAAAAAAATATTTTCAAAAGTAATCGTTCAAGTAAAAGGTCACGATCATGATCCGCCATTCTAATAACGTTCTGTTTGCAGCGGGCTGAGAGTTTTGATAGCTACCCGCGACTTTTATTTCTAACATTATTCATTGGATCATAAAGAAAATTGTGCACAATAGTTTTAAATTTATTTATTTTAGGGCAATTTGCCTTTCCGTCAGCCTGTAATCCGAAAAAGGCCTTATTTAACACTTTTTTCTTTAGTTAATGATTTCCCGCGAACCACGCTTAAGTATGATGTAAGATATCAAATAATATGAAAAGGTAATTCGAAATTCTTTTCAACCGAAATTATTTATTTTCATATTATAATTCAATATAAAACTTTATTTTAAATACAAAATAGCATAATATAGAATACAGTACAGCGATTTGTTTGGTTATTTAAAAAGCTCTGTCATTTTTAATAAATTTTATTTGACATTAGGAAACACTATTATTGGCTAAATCATAATTTTTAGAAGTTCATTTTATATATTTTATATATTTAAGATATTTATATTTTCAATCCCTTCCTGATAATCAAAAACATGTTGAAAAGTAAGATTTTTATCTCCTAAATTTGATGATATAATATCTCACAAATTTACAGTTTAATGCTATAATATTTCTATATTTTCCAAATGGCTTCAAAGTAAACATATATTTTAAGTAAGGAATAACATATCTAGTAAGTCTACAGAAAGTGTTTCGATATATTTAACCCATGCTTTTCTTTTTTCCTGAAGGCGAAGATATCTTCTAACATTTTTCTTTTCTTATAGTTTAAATTGTCCTTAGGGACATTTTATGATATTTAATGTCCACAAAGTTCCGTTGAAGTTGTTCCTCAAATGGTTTTACAGAGTAATAAACATAAGAGCTGAGACGTGTTTCCCTGCTACTTAAACAGAAGAAGGAGAGAGATAGAGAAACAGATTCTTGTAATTCAGCTAAGATGGTTTAAGGGCTTCACGTTTTTAGAAATGAATTTTTATGACATTTCATGTCGATGACTAGATTACTTTTATTGTTCAATTTTTTTTATCAATATCCAGACATACGTCTTGTATAATAAAAGTAAATATCCCCTAAATTTTATGCTTAATTATTAGCAGAAACTTTTAAAATATTTTTAATTGGAAGCTAATAATTTATATATGAGCCCGCTTCGTGCTTTAATTCTATATATTTTAAAATAAAACATAACTTGTAAAACTAATAAAAAAAACTAAAGAATTTATTTCCTATACGCTTAAAGTCTGAAAAGGGACATATTTAATGTTTCGATAATTAATGTTAAAATTTTGTAATAAGTAGGTTAAACGAATGAAAAATAAACATAAAACTCAAACAATATGGCACTTAAAGTACCCTGAAATTTGGTTGTCCATTCAAATAAAATCGACATAGATCTTAGACTTTTTTACAGGTTTGTATTTTGCATGTACCTTATCATTTTGTATACTCTCATCATAAACATAGTACAAAATCTGCAATACAAATATTAACAACTTAAAAATAGAAATGTCTAAAATTTATTTCAATTTTATTTAAATGAAGTCTAAAATTTAAGGTGTTTTAAGTGTCATATTATTTGAATTTTGTCTTTATTTTTTAATGATAATTCGTTTAACTTATTTTTTACAAAAAAAATATCATTTAAATGTATAAATAACTAAAAAAATATTGTCTCAGACTTAAATCATATAGGAAATAAAATTGTTTTGTTTTTTAATTTTTTTTTTTTGTAATGTATGATTTTGTATATTATATCAGGTTTTTTAATAATTGCTGCATTCAGAATAATTCAATCAAGACTATGGGGGTAATTATCTATCAAAATACGTTTGCATATTTACACAATATTTCTAGCAATGTATGTAGAACTTTTAGAAAATTATTTGAATTAAATTAATTTTTCGAAAATAAGGGTTCTTTTATGTTAGCCTGGCAAAATTCTCGCCAACATCATTTATTCTTGCTAATAACCGTTTTTAGGTGCGTTCGTAATTATATAAATGTGTAGCACCTATAGTCGTCGTTCGGCCTGTCTGTCTGTCCGTCCTTCCGTCTGTCCGCATATAACAGAGCAAAAACTACCTAACCGAATGGTCTGAAAGTTTAAATATATAATTGTTGCAAAATTGTACCGAGTCATTTCAAATTTTATGAAAATCGGATGTATAGTTTAATTACAGAGACAGTCAAAATTTTCTGTTACATTACGGCCAATGGGGTAAAAAAATATTTCAAGTGCATTTTAATGATGTTACAGCCCTTTGAACAGCATGAAATCAACACCTATCACAGAATTATGCACTTATGAAGTGCACTAAAATATACATTCAGTACAATATGCGGTGCAAAAGATATTTATAAAACTAGTTATAGTACAAACGTACCTCATTTGCCACGTTTCACGAGCAATTTCCAACTTGTTATTTTTTGCATGTGCAAATTAGAAACTATATTTTGTTGATGAAATAAAATGTTTTGCTTTATGTTGTTATTTTTTTTTATTCTCCTTTTTTTCTGTATTTTAACTGAAATTAGGCAAAGGCATGTATTTTCAATATCTATAATATATGTGCTTTAAATGAAAGTTAAGTATTTAAAATGAAATGAATACTAATCCTATGAAATTTATGACGATAGGAAGAATATTTGTTTATTTACCACTTGCCTGAGGCTAACATTATCTATACCCTTTTTTTAAACTTGCCAAAATTAGATTTCATTTTTGCATGAGTAAATTAGAAATAATGGCATATACAAAAAAATAACTGCATAAAAGCAACGTTTATTGCCTGTTTAAAAAAAATGTAATTTGTTTTTGATATTATACAGTATATTTTGTTAAATAACATATCATAAAGTAAATACAACAAATAACCACTAAAATACGTTGCGAAAGTAAAATAATAAATATTTTGTTTTTCAATTTGTATTTAATCAACTGTAAACCAAAACAGATTAAAATAATGAAATGAAATTTTCGTCAATCTGCGTTCAATAAAACAAGTCAATTTGCCACATGATCGGACTTGAACTTTGGTTTCTGATATTAGAAACAAATGGGCATGAGTTCTCTCTTATTAAGTTTGTCATGATTTTAAGCTGCTCTAGTATCAATATTTAAAGTTTGTGTATTTTAATAGTTTATATAAAATCATCCTGTTTAATTTTGCCAATGTAAACAAACAAACGTCATAAAATGTTTTGGAGGACATCATTTGCCTATGAACCAGTGAAATTATTTTTATCATTTGCTTTAGAAGTAAACTTTTGGAAAACCGAACTCAATTTTCTGCGTATTAATTTTTGAAATGGAAAAGATAATAAACATCGTTTTTTGTTTGTTTGTGTCAGGTTTCTATGTATAATTTATTTTTGTAAAATTATTTGATTTGATTTATCATAAATCAATTTCTTTTTTTTTTTTTTTATTCAATTACTTCATCATCGCATAAATTACAACATTACAACATCGCATAATTTTAAATTTTACAAAGTTGAACAGCAGAGAGGGAGGAGGGGATACTTTTAAATGTAATCTGTTTAAAAAGTATTTTTTCAGTTTATTGAGATTTTATGATTTTTAAACGAAAGAGCTCCATTATGGAACTTTTACACGTTTGCCCTTAAAACGATAGAATAGTTTAACATTTGTTTTCAGCTAATATACCATAACAAAATTAAGACTTCATAATAAAACAAAAATTAAAAATATATCTAAATCTGTTTCATTTTACTAAATAAAAAATATCTCTAATTTTGCCTGTTTTCTGTCATCTTATTTAGATATTAATTTTTTGTTGTTGTTGTTAAAGCACTAGAGGGCCATGGATAAATCAGGCTCTGAACTTAACGTTTCAGATTTGTTTTCCTTATTTTTGATGAATAATCTGTAAACATTTTTGCATATCTTACCTCCAGTAAAATTTATTTATACTGATATTCCGTTGAATCTATATCGGTTCCATTTAATAATTAAGATAGAGCTGTAATTTCTCATCTGTTTTGTCGTCTTATTTACATCATATTACAAAATTGTTGTTAAAATCCATCGCCGCATGCATTAATTAAACCCTGAATTACCGTTTCAAGTCAGTTTTCCTTATTGCCGATGAAGTATATAAAGGTTTTATATCAACTATTTCAAATTTTAACTGAAAAACACGTTTTTTACGCACTGTCTTCGGACTGGCATTTACACTAGTATGTTAATAACAGCAATTTTAACGCAATATTCAATAAAATTATCCTTTTAATTTTATTTTAAACCATGGAGTTAAAGAATAAAATAAAAATAAACATGTAAAAAGTTTATGCACAAAATCGATTTTACAGAGATTTTACAAACTGTGTTGCGCACGTAAACGACTTCTGTGTGTATGATAAGCAATCAGTTGTTCTATTTGAGTTAATACACAATACCTAATTCGAAAGAATTTTCAGAGGAGGAGGTGATAAATATCTGGAGTATGAGAGCAAAACATATGTATGTTTCTGAAATTGCAAGTGCATAAAAAAGACCAAAACGAGGTATGCATCAAGTTTCGGCTCGTGGTAATGATTTCAAACGAAAATTCCGTTCAGGAAGGCCACAAGTGACTACTCTGCACAGAGACCGAAGCTAGATTACAGGGGCCAAAGAGCACATGTCTTTTGGTGATAAGTGGCTGAATGTCATACTCAATGATGAAAAAAATGAAACCTCGATGGCCCTGATAAATTTAAGTAATATTGGCATCATCTCCGCAAAGAAGCTAGGAGTCTATTTAGCCGACAACATGGTGGTGGTTGTGTAATGGTAAGGGGCTATCTCTTTCAATGGTCAGACGTCTCTAGCATTCATCAGGGATCCTGAAATCTCTGAAACTTATCAAGATACACTTGCCAATCATTTGCTCCCTGTTGCTGAGGTTTTGGGGGAGAAAAATTGTTATTTCAACATGATAATGGCTCGATCCATGCCTCAAACGCAATTTCACCGTGGAGTACGTCAAAAAAAATATTTATTTTGAAATGGCCGGTAATTAGCCCTGATTAAAACCCTATAAAAAATACGTGAGGTATTCTCACTCATGCAGTTTATCCAGATTGAAATCCGTATTCTTCGGTTAATTATTTGAAAGATACCATTGAGAAAGTGTGGTTTAAAATTAACCAGAAGCAATACAGAACCTCATTTTATCGATGGAAGAATTTAGTATATATATAAATCAAATATTACTTTTTTTTAAATTCTTGTATTACTAAAGACTAAATAACTAATGTCCTCAAACTTTTGACACACTCATTTTGTTCTTTTGATAAATTCTATCATTTGAGATAAATTTTAAAGCATAAATTGATAAATATCTTTCTAAAGCTAAAATTTGTAGGTCATGGGAAAAGGAAAGAAACTTTCAGTCAATAATAAAATTTTATTTTGAAATTGTATGTTGTGCTTAAACTTTTGGCACGTACTGTATGAATATGAGAAATACCTATCAAAATTATGTGACGGCGAAAAAAGACGTTATGTTTAGACTTCATTGAAAAACATTCTATGACTGTATCAAAGTGACTTATTTTTTCCGGATTTTTAATTCCGTAATACGAAAGATCGAAACTCAATTGGTAAGTTCACGATCATGAAATATCTAGGCTACATGTTACACATTACGCATACGTATAAAGTTTAATTTTTAGATGATTTGAAAAGTTGAAGTTAATGGAAATATTGTTATGGTAACTTTATTTTTATTTTTTAGAGTTAGACGAAACTATAAAAGATTGATGTTTTATTGTAATCTTTTATGTAGATTTAATATAAACTCAATCTAACAATCACTTTAATTTTTTTTCATTGAATCCCGACAGTTTCTATCTTGTGTTTGTAAAAATAAATGCAAAACAAATAAAGTATACAGTTGAAGTACTTCTTGAGAAGAAAAAGAAAAAAAAACTGAGAAAATAATAATTATTGTTTTAAATTTAATATATATATATGTGTGTGTAAATAACTGAAAATGTTCTCATCATAAATTTAATACAAGTATTTCTGACATTCTTAACAACTTCACAACGTTTTACCTGAGATAAGTCGGGGATAAAAGCACTGTTTGTTCCACATTGCGTTTGTAAAAATAAATGCAATGCAAATAAATTATACAGTTAAAGTACTTATTGAGAAGAAAAAAAAACTGAGAAAATAATAATTTTTATTTTAAATTAAAAATATATATATACATGTAAACAACAAAAATTTTTTTCATCATAAAATTAAAGCAAGCATTTCTGACTTTCTTAACCACTTTAACGTTTGTCCCGATATAAGTCGGGGATAAAAGCAATGTTTGTTCGATATTGTGTTTGTTAAAATAAATGTAAAACAAGTAAATTATGCAGCTGCAGTTCTTCTTGAGAAGCAAAAAAAAAAAAAAAAAAAAAAAAAAAAAAAAAAAAAAAAAAAAAAAAAAAAAATGTAATCTTTACTATTTAAAAAAAATATATATATGTAAATAACTGAAATTTTTCACATCATAAATTTAACACAAGTATTTCTGACTTTCTTAACAACTTCAACGTTGTCCCGAGATAAGTCATGATGAAAGCACTGTTTGCTCCACATTGTGTTTGTAAGAGTAAATGCAAAGGAAGAAAAAAATATACAGTTGAAGTACTTCTTGAAAAGAAAAAGGAAAAATAAAAGAGAAAATTATAATTATTAATTTAAATAAAAGAATATATATGTAAACAACTAAAAATTTTCTCATCATAAATTTAAAAGAAGTATTTCTGACTTTCTTAACCACTTCAACGTTTGTCCCGAGATAAGTCGGGGATAAAAGCACTGTTTGTTCCCCATTGTGTTTGTAAAAATACATGCAAAATAAATAAATTATGCAGTTGAAGTCCTTCTTGAGAAGAAAAAGAAAAAGTAATAATTATTATTTAAAACTATATATATACATGTATATAACTGGAAATTTTCTCATCATAAATTTAAAACAAGTATTTCTGACTTTCTTAACAACTTCAATGTTTGCCCCTAGATAAGTCGGCGGTAAAAGTACTGTTTCCCTATACCTTCTCACCGCCGTGAACCGGTATATCCATTCACTAAGCTGCAGGTTTCATTGCAATAGAAGCATTTTATAAATTAATATAATTCTACAGTTATAATTCAGTTTTGAAAAATTATTTCTGCTCTCAAGGTTTATACATAATTAAATACATAAATAAATATTTATATCTATACATAATTAAATATTTATATCACGTTAAAGGAATTATCTTTTTTCATCATTTTCAAAAATATTACACAGAAAACATCCTTATAATTTTGCCCTTTTGTTCGGTTGTCAGGAGACTAAAAACATTAGAATGGGTTAAATTAAATAAATCTAAAAATCTAAAAATGGGATTTATGAAACTTTAATCAGACTGAAAGATTTTATCGTTAGAATATACTCGTTTAAACTCACTCGGAAATTTAATATTCTACAAATAAAATTTACTGTTTAAATTTTATCAACAAACTTTTAAAATGTTTATGGTTTCTATATTGAAAATAGCATTAATCTCGTCCTTTGTCATCCATTTAACTAAGCTCCAAAAAATTAAATAAAGAAAAAACAGTTCACTTTATAAATTTCTCCCAATTTTAAATATTTTATTCTCTCAATTTGATTTAATATTAAAGGAAACGTATCCGCTCATTTGTTAAATTAAAAAAAGGGAAAACTGAAATTCTTGTAACGCTTGTGAAAATATTTGAGGATAAAATTCAATTTCTAATTTTTTTTTAAAGTTAAGTGTTCATACTAAATGTTTTAAAATATAAATAAAAAAGAAAGGCATTTTCCGTCAAAAACGCTGGACATAATATGGACGGTAGTAATGACAGCGTGTAATTTTCATTTTAATCTATTCCTATTGTGTGCAGTCCGATTACGGAATATTAGCTCTCATGCACTTAGAAAGATATATATAGTTGAGAACTTGTCTCCGGCAAACATTCGAAAACAAAATGAACACGTCATCAATAAGTAAATGAATAAGGTTATATATATATATATATATACCGTGTGTCCTAAAAAGGACTGACTGATTTTAAAATTCAATAACTTGCAAACGGTGACAGATATGTAAAAAATTCTTGCAGGAGCGTTATGCATAAGGTCAAAAGTTTCTTTACAGTGATTTTCGATTTTAGTTCGAATTACAAACAATAGATGGCACTGTAAGCAATACACGCTAAAAACAGGCTCGAATTTTTGGTCGATCTCTTCTTCCATGCGGAAAAAGGAGATGGAAATGTATTAAGTGGGTCCCGAAGGACCAAAAATTGAGCCTGAATTTAGCGTCTATTGATCGCAGCGCCATCTATTGTTTGTAATTCGAACTAAAATCGAAAATCACTGTAAAAGAACTTTTGACCTCATGCATAACCCTCCAGCAAGAATTTTTTAAATATCTGTCACCGTTTGCAAGTTATTGAATTTTAAAATCAGTCAGTCCTTTTTAGGACACCCGGTATATACATACTAAATTTTAGCAGATATGTAATCGAACTACGCGCTAAAACACTGAAATATGTTTATGAGAAAGCCTACTGTAAATAGCACAATGTTTGTCTATTTCTTCGGTTATTAATAGCAGACAAGCGGCTTATAGGAATGTATCGTTCTAATTAATTTCAACTTTTATTTGATTACGCAACTGATATTATTCATATAAGAATGATTTTTTTTTGTGTTGTTAGCGTGTAATTTATATTAATATATATATATATTTAAAAATCTTTCAGATATTTCAATTAAAATAATTTTCACTTATACTCTGTATACCGGGAAGAATGTTCTGCAAATAAGTAAGCCCGTATTGGGTTTGTAACCACTCATATAAACACATTTTTAATTTCTTTCATTAACCCTCGGATGACCAAGTGGGATCATTTTCCTACGCTAATGCAATTCTATCCTAATGTGAATTGATGATCATTTTACTTTTAAATGATTTGTTTTAACAATATAGCATTTTATCTTTCTTTCTATGACTGCAAATGTTATATATATATATTACTAAATTATTTTTCAAAGCTAAGTTTCGGATATTTTTTTATATGAGTTAACAAATGTGCGTGTTTTTTAACTATGAGGTCACTGAATGACCCCACATGATCTTTCATGATTCAAATTTCCACCTGGTCATCCCAGGATTAAAAATAACTGGAGCAGATGTTTATAACTTATTTTGAAGCGCAGTGTTAATATGTATAGGAAAGGTATTATGTAGAAAGTCCTGTTTATTTCACTACGGACTTTTTTCTGCTCCAGAAAGTAGTAACTTATTTTTGAACGACTGTCAAAAACCTCTGTGTATTTCCCGAAATGTGTAACCATTGGGTCAACGAGTTGCTGTAACTGGCAATTGATTGCCCACAGCAAATAAAAAAAAGCTCTATATCTTTCTCTCTCTTTATTTTCTACATCACTCCTCCTCTGTAGTTGGGTCTCTGTTCAAGGATTGCCACATGTCCGCAACGTTCTTCACAATGGATGTGAATACCACAAAAGCTATTTAAAATCAATTTGCATGAGATATGTCTGGCTATATGAAGCCAATTACTGGAGATTTATCTTAAGATGAGATTAATTATATAAAATGGCACTTTGGCGCTAAACAGAAATCAGTCATAAAAAATAGACTAAAATTTTCACAATTTTTTACACTTTCTTAGTCAATGTACAGTTAAAATACAAACAAACAAACAAATAAAAAAACATTTATAGCCCTCTGCTAACTCTACCAGAAATCACCGAAAAAAATGTGAATGGTACCAATAAATTAGTAATGACGTCTACTAATAAATCTTGTATATAAAGTATTATTATTTTTTACCAATTGCACATGATAAACTATGTAAATAATGATATTTATAAATTCTGTCTACAGAATATGGCCTGTGTGGGAGAGGGGATTTAAGTTTGTGCTCTTTGGGAAACTTGTCTTTGGCGCCCCGTGTGATCATTTTTCAATCTGATCCTGATTGAAATATTAAAACTCTATACGTGTTCATATATATTGCGTTTTTTCGTAATATTTTAAATAAGTCTTAAAGTGTTCTCAGGTATACAAAAAAAAAAAAAAAAAAAGAAATTAAATGCGTCTGTCGCATTAAAATTGCGTTTGCGAATGTCAGATTGCGTAGAGCAATTTCAACAGCTATTTGCGGGCAATTTTCGATTTCCTTTGTGGTTTTTTCTTTTTTTTTGTTTCTTTTTTTTATTTTGGTATTAAATCTCTTTTTTTTTACTGAACTTGCAAATTTATATTTATTATACTTAATTATTAATTTATGAATGATGACTTTTTTTAAAGTGTCGTGGGCTAATCTTCAGGATTGACGAAGCACACTATAACAAGAATTTGTATTGAGGAATTCTTGCCAATAAAAAGGCTAATATAGAGTAAATTTATGAAGAAATTACAAAAAAAGTATTACGAAAATTCATAAAAATATTCAAGATTTTTCTTTTTTAAGTCTCTACTTAATTCTTACTTTGCCCAATATAGCCGCAAAAGAATACTAAATTAATTTTTCGCAGGTTTCGCCACTTCAACTTAATAAATATTCCCCGGAGAATGCACCACAGAATTAAAAAAGTGATATACATTGCAAATCTTGTGTTCATGTTGGTCATACCGTTCGTTAAAGAATGCCCGACTTGGAATCACGACGTAGACTAACTCTTTTAATTATAATTAAATCAAGAAATTTTAGTGTTACGATTCGTGGTTTTTATTTTTTTCGTGGGGGGAGAACGGATTATTTTTTTTCTTCTTACAGCATCCCTTTAAATATTTTAACATCATTCATTTGCTAGAATGTCTGATGTAAACCCTGTTATTGTCAAAATCGTAGGTCGCTGGATAACTTTTCACTGTTTGCGGTACGAGAAAACAGTGTATATTAATTTATTCGTGTATGGTTTTGTTTTATCTCACATAAATATTATTCGTATTAATAATTTTAAAACATCTTGTAAAATAAAAGGTTTCCCTTTTTTATATTTGTCCATTTAATATACACCACGACCATTTCTGAGTTTGCGTGTGAGTATGTATGTAATTAATCCAATAAATTTTATAAATGCTTAATCATTAAAAATCATATAACATAAACACCTTAAATCCTCTGATTCAACGAATTTCAAATTAAAGTGTGAAATATTAATTTTCAAAGTTATCAGTTAAAGAAGGAAGGAACTTCATTCATGATTTCTTTTTACACATTTTAGTACCTATTTCTAGAAACTCGTTTCACAGTCTATTTTAACATTCCTTTAAATTTAAGTACAAATAAATTAGTCCAAGAGCTGTTAAACATTTTAGGGAAGGTATTTGAGGCACCCTGAAAATTTGTGAACACTTCTTTTGTAATGGCTGAATACAAAATCGAATTTCTGGCTGAAGGATCGTGGCCCAAAAACTGTGCCAGACACGTGTCAAGTGCCATTTTTTGACTACCCCCCCAAAAAGGTATTTGAGGCACGCTGAGATTGAGACAGAATAATATTTATGCTTAGAAAAAAATATTTTGAAAATGACAGACTCTTTAGTCGGCCCAAAAACTGTGCCAGACACGTGCCAAGTGCCATTTTTTGACTACCCCCCAAAAAAGGTATTTGAGGCACGCTGAGATTGAGACAGAATAATATTTATGCTTAGAAAAAAATATTTTGAAAATGACAGACACTTTAGTCGGCACAAAAACTGTGTCAGACACGTGTGAAGTGCCAAATGGCACTTGACACGTGTCTGGCACAGTTTTTGGGCCATGATCCTTCAGCCAGACATCCGATTTTGTATTCAGGCATTACAAAAGAAGTGTTGCGCAAATTTTCAGGGTGCCCCAAATACCTACTCAAAAATGTTCAACAGCTCTCCTACTAAATGACCAAGTGCGTGAATACTTGCGCTCAGAGGGTTGCGTATAATATTCTGATTTGCATATGAGGAACTTAAGTCGATACTGACAATAAAAATAGTGCATATTTAAACTCAATTTGACATTTAATAAAACTAAATACAGCAGAGTAATAATCGTTTCTTTTTTAGAAAATAGCTAAAAATAATCCTTGTTCAAAGTTTAACCTTGGCATTGGTGTAAGCGCGCTTTGAAAGGAGGTCGCAAAGTTGCAACGACGCCTTGGTCAGTGCCGCGTTTTTCCATATAGGTTTTTATTTAACTTTTAAAGACACGGAAGGCGGATTGAGAGACCCTCTCAAGTGCTTAATTCTAATTAAATAAGTCAGTTTTTACCAATTAACGTTTATTGCTTTGCTTTTTGACGCCTTCTGCTACTGGGCATTGCATTACAGTAATACATCAGTAAAAGTTGTTATCTGTGCTTTAAAACCCAATGATCCATAGAGTACACCGCCCATGTCTTTAAGGGTTAATATCTCGGCTAATTATAAACGAGTTTTTTTTTTCGAAAATCATTGTCAACAATGCTTTTATACTTTTGCTACGATATGTATCTCCAGCGCTCCTTAACATCTTTGCTGAATGCCTGCAAATCGAAATTTGTGTGTAACGGAAAACTGCGTTTTTCTCAAAAAGTAAGTCACCTAGGGAAATTGCTATAGTTTTCCTGCAAGGTTTAAATTACCGTCTACTACCTCTAATTTTTTCATAATTGTAGTTTCCGTAGATTCGGAAATAGAGGGAGGGGAACATATTTTTGCACTACATTTTCGACAATATCTCTGAAATTATAATACTTAAAATTAAAATAAATATATTTTTGAGTTCAGCGTTACGAAAGCTCTTTTATATGATACCCCACACGATATACAAAGAAAATATTTTTTTTTTCGAGTAACATAATTAGCCCCTCGACATTTTTCCTAACTATTTTTGTGAATGTTTAATGGTCTAAAAATATGTGGGTCAATAGTCTTTATTACTTCCCCCAATTTGAACTTTTCACGTTTCATGGTTTTCCAGTAAAACGTTTGTGACAGACAGACAGACAGGTACAGGAGTGATCTAATAATGGTTCCGTTTTTACTTTTTAAGTACGGAATTCTAAAAACTACTTGAAATAATATAATAGATTTCTTCGAGATCCCTATAGTCTATCTATGCATATTTTTGAAATATGTATATATAAATCCAGGCTTTAATTTTATCATATTTTGAGTAAAAAAATATAATAAAATTTTAAAAGTGTTCCCTCTTTTCCCACAGATTATCTTTTAAAAACATTTCTTATTCCTTGAAATTTCTAAAGGCGGAAATCGATTTTCGATAAAATGAAAATACACGCATGAATACATTATTGATTTAAAAATCTGACTCATTTACATCGGAATGCACTAATGAGTCTAAATGAATGAACTTCCACTTGTTTCATTGCTATTTATTTTCTAATATATAAAATTTTCATAAAAAAATATATAAATGCATTAACTTTTTAGTAAAATAATTTAATTTACTGATTTTTTTATTATAAAAAACTTATTAATTATTTAAGTCACTTGATGTAATTCATTTTTCTAAAATTTCTGATTTTTAAATTTTGACAACCTCTTCATTTATAACGAAATTGCTTTTAACGAAATTTTTCAATATCTAAACGTTTTAAAAACGAAAGTCGATTTTTACAAAGAATATAAACACACACGTGATTGCATTATCGATTTTAGAAAACAAGTGTCTATATACAGGGTGTCCACAATGTCTCTACGGTGTCCAATGGCTAATTCCTAAGCCGTTAGTCATAGACATATAGTTCCAATTACAAAAATGTTTTAAATCAGGTAAAGAAATATTTTAAAAGCTATTTGGGTCAATAAAAACATTTCTTAAAAAATTACGAAATTAAAATTTTTATACGGTCCCCCGGTCCTATAAGTTATATTTTGTGAAATTTTCCTTTTACACTGACAAGTAATACAAAAAAAGTCCCGTTATTTTACGATTAAAATTGACCGACTAATAGCTGTTTAAAGCTGGAGCATATTTTTTGCTGCAAATTGGGGGTCATTCACAAATTTAGTCGAAATATAATTTCGTCAGATATAAAAAATGTTTGGGAGTAAAATTAACATTGCAATGTAAATTTGAAATCCTTAATCATTCTGGCACATTAATGGAAAATATACAATTTGTAATAAACATTTAAAAAGACAGAAAAAACAGAATTTTTGTTAAATAAAATGATTCTAAATTAACAGCCACGTATTTTAAAATATTATTAGATTGCACAAGCCTGCAAAAGTTGGATTATGTCATGTTTTTTAGCTTTTGATAATTGATCTTATATATTCTGTACCGCTGAATCCGAAATTGACATTCATTTTTAACTATCATATCAGGATTTTTCGCAAATTCCAAATTTCAAAGTCAAAAAGTTCAATGTTAAAATTAAATTTCCTCGTTAATCTCATCGGACCACTCAGCTGTTTAGCTGTAAGAATCCCAGGATAGGCAAAAATATCGAATAGATTTTTTAATAAAATAAAATAAAATAAAATAAAAAAATGTTTTACATATGTTTTATAGTATGAGATTTTCGCTATATTTTAACTTACACATTTGCGATTTGCAAAAAAATTCTAGCGTGATGGTTAAAAATGAAGGTCATTTTCAGATTCAGTGCTAAAAAGTGAGCAAAAATAAATTATCAAAAGTTAAAAACCACAACCATCTCCTCTACTTTATAGTATTTGACTTTTGTTATTCTTTAAATTTGAAAATTTATGCTTTGCGAAATATCCTGACATGATGGTTAAAAATTAAGGTAATTATCGTATTCATTGCTAAAAAATACATGAGTTAAAAAACCCAACAATCGCAGTCTTGTATTATCTAATCTAAAACATTTTCTTAAACTCCTTGGCAGAAATGTATCCGAAATTTTTTGTGTTATCCTGTAAAATAAGTATAAATGGTAACCACCGAAAATCTTAATAATATTACATTGTTATCGGATTTGCGCCAGTATGTAAAATGCAATTTCGATATGATATTTAAAAGTGGGTTAAAGTTCAAGTACCAATTTTGAAATGGAAAAACATACATACGATTGTTGAAGTAACATAAAAACTTATAAAAAAACATAATTTTTGTTAAAAGAAATCATCAGAGAAACAGTCTGAAATCCTGACAAAATAAAACATATGTTATTTTAGCCAATTTGAGAATTAATCATAATATTTTAGGATTTTTTTTTCAAAGCGCAGGTACACATGAAGTAAGATCTTCGAATACTTTAAACATTTGGTATATGATCCCTCAAAGCTAAGCCGAACTCATTTGTTTTCAGAGTAGAAAAGTGGCATAAGTCATGCATTTTTAAAGTTTCATAACTCGCTCAATTTTAGAGTTATATGAATAAGACTTTTTTTGTGTTACTTGTCAGTGTAATAGGAAAAAATTACTAAATATAACTTATAGGACCGGGGGATCGTATAAAAATTTAAATTTCGTAATTTTTTAAGAAATGTTTTTATTGACCCAAATCGCTTTTAAAATGTTTCATTACCTGATTTAAAACATTTTTGTAATTGGAACTATATGTGTATGACTAACGGTTTAGGAATTAGCCATTGGACACCGTTGAGACCGGACACCCTTTATAACAGAATTCAGTAATGAGTATAAATGAACGATCTTTCCCTTTAGTTATTTGCGCTGTAATATTTACATTTTTTGTAAAGGTTTAGAAGCATACATTTGCTTTTTAGTCGAAGAAATCTATTCACTGAATTTTTGTTGTAAAATATGGTACTTACTTATTATCAAGACTAGGTATATTGATCACGAGAAATGATTTTCAATCGTCAATTTTATTTATCGCTTCCAATCGCCAATTGCATTCAAATTTGAAATTTAATGTATAGTCGTGGTGAAAAAAAAAGTAAACACCACCTACTAATTCTGCAACTAATTAGAAAAAAAATTACAGGTATCAAATGATTCGAAATAAAGTCTACTTTTAAGTCATGTATATAAAATTTGCTTAGGTAGTCAACTCCAAATTTAAACCAGATCAAACTTCTTTTTTCAATGGCCAAATTTAACAACATATTTTAAACCTTAGGTTCAAACTATGCCTAGAAACTAAATTACAAGTCATTTGGTTGATAAGTTATTGAATTATAAACGTTCAAAATTTAGAGCTTCTAATGTTAAATTACATTTTCTTATTTTAATTATTAGCATCTGAAATTATAATCCTAATGTGATATTTTTTTTTTTTGTTTAATAGTAATACTAAAAAACTCAAACATAAATACAATGAATCTGTAATTTTAAAAAATTATAAGATGAATTATGAAATTAATATTCGAAAAAAATATGAATTGTAACCTACAATTTTTTTAGATTTATATTTATTATATCCTGCTTTAGTGACTGTACTTATATAACGTTATTAACTTTTTGGTAATTCTGGACCCCCTCACCCCCTTTACGATATCATACGTTATCATCTCTCGAACACCCCTCCCCCCCGGCAATGATATCTTTATCAATGTCTAAAAATTCTTTTGATTTTTGGAGTGATATACAAGTATGGTTACATTTATTTTTCGCATACTTTATTGATTCACAATGAAGAGAAGTCAATAAAATATCCTTTTGTATATGAAATAACTTTATATCAAATTAAATGACAACATTCCTTCTCTTTTATTTACTAGTAAACACAAATTATGATTTCAAACGTACATCGCATACGGTTTCTCTAACAGCGGATTATATATGCATACATATATGACAGAAGAATAGGAATGCCAAACGTTGGGGGTATTCCATATTTGGGAATTAAATAATTTTATAATCATTTCAAGATTTTAATAATAACTTTGTATTCTCATAAATATAGATAGCAGACTAAAAAGAAGATATAATACAATTTTGACAAAAAAAAAAAAAGTAAATTTTGGTTGGGTAAAAAATGATATCGATATCAAAAGACAAATCCCCCCTCCCCCTATCAATATCTTACGATATGATGTTGTAGATCCCCCCCTAAAATGATAACGTTATATATGCACAGTCCCTTATGCAATTTCTCAATTTCATATTTTTCTTCTAAGTTGTTTTTTAATTATGAGTAAAAATTGTCAAAATGACGATTTAAGGGGTTGCCAATGATTTCCAGAAAAGCATAATTTGAAAAAAAAAAAAAAAATATATTTTACTCATTTTAATGAAACATTTGGTCTCGCAATAGTCGAAACAAATTAAGCGAGTGAAATGGTCATATTGTCAAGGAATAATACATTAATAGTAGTGACATAGTTATTCTGTAGCATTTCAACAATCGAGTACAGAACTTCAATTTGGATACAGCACCTAAAATATACTCATTTTAAAATAAATAATTTTAAGGAAACTAGTCATACGAATATCATGAAAATTTGGATTTAGGCGAATTGAAGGATGTAGAATCTATTTATGGTGTTAAAATTGTGTTTTGCTATTAAAAAAAAAAAAAAAAAAAAAAAAAAAGTGGGTTTGTTTTAATATGTAGATGCCCCCCCCCCCCTAAGCAAATATTATATATATATATATATATATATATATCATTTAAAAGTGGACTTTATTTCCAGTCGTTTGGTACCAGTAATTTTTTTCTACAATAATATGTTGCAGAGTCAGTAGGGAGTAGTTACATTTTTCTTTCACGATTTACATTTAATAAATACACAAAATCGTTAAAAATGATAAATTTTAATAAAGAAAACTAAAGAAATAAAAAGCAGAAAATTTGTATAAATTCGTAACGATTGTAGAATTATTTACAGTGGTTCGTTATCCCCAACTGAATGAATATCATATGTATAAATACACTGCTCAAAACAATTAAAGGATATTGCAGTTTTAGGTGGATTTTGTATCTGGTAAACTGTTTAGCTGATTGATACATGGTCGACAGACATAGTAGGTTATATGAGAATAAATTACACATGTTTGGCAGAAAAAATGCATTTTATTGCGCATTTGTGTACTAAAGGAAAAAAACACAATTTGTGCATATGAGAAAAAAAGAATAGGAAAAGGAGTTTTCTTCAAAGAAAATCATTTTCAGTAGGGGGTATGGTTTCCACGGGTGGCCAGCAACGTTGAACACCTTTGAGGCATGGACTCAATGAGGCTATTAATGACGAGTTGGGGTATTCTGCCCCACTCTTCCAGAAGAGCTCTTCCCAGTTCTTGGAGATTTTGTGGGGGTTGTTGGAGGCCAGAAACTCGTCTTCCTAGAGCGTCCCAAACGTGCTCGATTGGATTCATGTCTGGAGAACACGCTGGCCATTCCATTCGAACGATTCCTTCCTCGAAAAGGAAATCCTCCACCAGGTTTGCACGATGTGGCCTGCAGTTATCGTCCATTAAAATGAAGTTATATCCGATTTCTGCAGCGTAAGGGACTACAATAGGTCTGAGGATCTCATCCCTATATCGGCGACCAGTCAGAGCTCCATCTCGAATGATGTAGAGGTCAGTGCGCCCGTCAATGGAGATGCCACCATACACCAACACTCCTCCACCGCCAAATCTGACACTTTCGTGCACGAATGCAGGATTATTCCTACTGCCACGGTCCCTCCAGATGAAAATACGCCTATTATCCGGATGCACAGAAAAACGGGACTTGTCAGAAAACAGAATATTGCTCCATTCATTTCTCCTCCACTTGACATGCTCGGTTGCCCACTCCCTGCGGTCGCGACGATGCCTTGATGTTAATCTAACGCATACCATCGGTCGGCGAGCATACAGACCTACAGCATGGAGCCGGTTTCGGACAGTCTGAGTTGAAATCGTGGTGCCTGTAGCCGAGCGAATGTGTTGTTGGAGAAGAGTAGCGTTCATGGTTCGGTGTCTCTGAGCTGTTAACGCTAAATACCGATCTTCATTGGGCGTTATTGCCCGTCTACGACCTTGTCTTGGTCTTCGGCCTGCACATCCACTCTCCAAAAAACGGTTCCAGATCCTGGAAATGACACTTTGTGACACTCCAATGGCTTGCGCTACTTCGGCTTGAGTTTGGCCCCCTTCTAACCTACCAACACTTCTCAAAACTTCTGAATCTGTCAAATGACTTCGCTGAGACATCGTACTCATCGAAACAAAGCAATCACTGAATGCCGATTATCCTTGTCTTCATTCTCTTTTATCCAGTTGAAAGTCAAATTTCATTCGCTGCCGCTGAAGCGACGTTTTTGACGTCGAACTCAAAATTTGCATACTCCACAGTTTGAAAACCAGAAAAATTTGCATTTGTGACTCTCTTCTTCTATTTTCGGCCAAAATAATTTCGTTTATATCTTTATTTTATATGAAACTTCAAATATCCTTTAATTGTTTTGAGCAGTGTATAACGTAATATAAACATACTGTAGCAATGAATATATCTATTCTATATCATATTATATAGCCATACATATATAAATACTTGGTGTGGTACAATATACAGTGAAATACGTTTAACACGAAATTAAGGGGACCGAAATTTTTTTTCGTGTTAAAAAAATTTCGCGTTAAGGGGTCCTTAAAAAAAGAACAAAACTTACAAATATTTTCGATGTCGTCAAATTTCATTTCGATTTCCTGTTAAACTACTAGTAAGTTGCATTCCTTAGGATAAAAAGGATATTGTTTTGGGGGTGAGAAAGTCAGATTTTTTTAAGTCTCTTTTTCAGCATTCTGAGATCTAGCTTGTTTGAACCAAATAAGCAAAGTTGTCTCTAAATCTTCGTGATTAGCAGTTCTCATACATTTTCTCTCTTTCTTAAACATACTGCGATCAAACCTTAGCGTAATGGGATCCTTGTGTTTCATTTTTGTGCAAAAAGTAGAATTAGCAATGCCAAACTCTTTGGGGAATTCTGTTTTCGTCCCTCGTTTTCATCAACTGCATTAAGCAGTTTCATCTTCATTTGAAGCGAAATAGCAGTTTGTTTTCGCACTGATTTCTCAACCATTGCGTTAATAAAACGCAATAGTAATAATAAGCAAATTTACAAAAAAACACGAATTCACTGATTTTCACACAATATTCAGTGGTTTTAACACAAAATTCACCAATTTCAACTCAAACTAACTAGCTCGGAAGTGGATTTTTTTCGTGTTAAACGGTTTTTGTTTCGTGTTAAAAGAAAAAAAAATACATTAAATTGCATAGTATACTGTCCGGACCGCTATATCATTTCGTGTTAACCGATTTTTCATGTTAAGCGTTTTGTTAAATGTATTTCTCTGTAAATAAAAAACAATGTTGAAAGCACCAAAACACTTTAATTCTTCTAGCAAACTTGTTTCAGCACACATAGCTTACCTTCATCAGTGCAAAATATGATTGCTCAGAAAAGAAAATTGCTGAAATATATGTAGGAGAAGCGGATTCAGTGATAAAGTTTATTAGCCAATAAATTACAGGAAATAGCCAATGAAGGAGAAGTGGATTAAAAGATAAAGTTTATTAGCCAATAGAAATGCGATAGGAAATTTTACGAAGCGGAGCATCTGAGCGGATTCAAAGATCAAGTTTATTGGCCAATAGAATTTCAGGCCAATTACAGCCAATAAGATATAATAAATGTAATGTGAAAATATTCAAGTTGTATTTATAAACAAGAGGATTTTTATATAATTTTCCCAACAATCTGACAACGGAGTAATTGCAAAATCACAATTAACAGTAATTTAAATACTTTTATAACTATGGAATGCTTCGAGAAAGTGAATTTCATGAATGGAAGTGGGTTTTGGGATACTTTTTGCGGTGTTAAAGTCAAAAATGTCATTCATTTTCCATCAATATTGAGCAATGGCAGATTTGTTAATTTTCACTTTCTGAAAATATTGCTTGTGCTCATTAATATATTTCAGCAACTTTCTTTTCTCAGCAATCATATTTTGCGCTAATGACGATACGCTATTGCTACTGAAACTAGTTTATAAGAAGAAGTAAAGTGTTTTGGTGCTTTGAACGCTGTTTTTTAATTATAAATATAAATACTGCCTTTAATATGACAAGTATATAATATTAACTATGCAGTTACAAAATAAATAAATAAATAAATAAATAGGGTGTACTATAATTAATGTTTCCTGAGTCATTTCAGTGCAGTAAATATGACATGGTCTGGATAATATGTAAGTACGATATTAATAATGTAATGTCTCTATTCTGAAAAAAAAAAAAGTAACTTACGCTGTCACCGTCGCCGCGAGCGGTTTTGAATTGTTTGTGACTGGAGGTCTTTCTCCATTAATATTAAGAAAAATATTGCATACAACAATATGAAAATCGGCGGTATTATAGAGAAATGTTTGATAAACACGCTGATGCAGACAGATTTCAAATCGAAGAATTATTTTAAGAGATATTTAATGCTAAAGTAGGACAAAATCGTTCCATTAAAAAAGTTTTACAGGAGCAAAAACTACACATGGGAATAAATTCTTTTTTAGATCATTTTAAACGTTAGAATTTCCCGGTGTGCAGACTGCATTTATTTTTTTTTATTTGATTCTTTTTTGATGTTTTATTTCTATTTTAAATTAAAATTTGCACATTTCGAGATATATTTTTTACTTATTTTATAAAATCGTATTAACTTAAACTGTTGCCAACTGTATAAACAGCGCAAACAATAATGTTTGCTTCAAATTAAAAATTTATTTACACGTGACTATATAAAGAGAAAAAAAAAACTTTCAAATTAGAATTAAATAATTTCTTATAAAAAGCAGGAACTTATTGAAATTTACTTCATAAAAACTATATTTACAATTTTAAAAGACAAATGATATTGTAAAATAATAAATTCATTAACATGCGTTAGAATTCTTAAAGAGGAGAAATTACGTCAAATTTACGTTACAATACACTTATTACGTAAAACGAACAAAAAATGATATTGCAAAACAGTTTAAATTTAAAAATTGCGCGAGACATTTATTTCATATTTTGAGATGATCTTTACAACTATTTTTGTTAGGACAACGCAAATAATATTTCATTTCTAACAAAAGTATTTTCACGCGAATATTAAAAAGAGAAAGAAAAGTTTGTTGAAAATGACGTCAGATTAAAAACGATACATTTAAAATGTCTTATTTAAAAGAACTTTCTTTTCGCTTTGCTAAAAAATACCGGAAGACAAAGATTCTGTTTACTTAATTCATTAAATATTACCTTATTTTGAATTGTTTAACTGATTTTATTTAATCAAAGACAAAAACAACCATTGTATCTTTTAACATAAGCTGATTTTTCCTTAAAATTCCCCCAATCAAAGAGAAATGAATAGAAACCCGTTTATAGGGAGATCGCCACTGTTTTTAAAATTATAATTCAATCTTCCAAAATCTTTTTGAAGCCGATCAAATTAACGTGCTTTTAGAGACTGCGGTGCCTGAACGGTTGTTGGCTAGAGTAGCTTGTAGGAGGCCGAGCCCCCTAGTTAAAAAAAATAAAAAACATGTTGCTATAATCAATTTGGATACAGCACCTAAAATATACTCATTTTAAAATAAATAATTTTAAGGAAACTAGTCATACGAATATCATGAAAATTTGGATTTAGGCTAATTGAAGGATGTAGAATCTATTTATGATGTTAAACTTGTGTTTTGCTGTTAACAAAAAAAAAAAAAAAAAAAAAAAAAAATGTGTGGGTTCGTTTTAATATGTAGATGCCCCCTAAGCAAATATTATATATATCTATATATATATCATTTAAAAGTGGGCTTTATTTCCAATCGTTTGGTACCAGTAATTTTTTTCTACAATAATTTGTTGCAGGGTCAGTACGGAGTGGTTACATTTTTCTTTCACGATTTACATTTAACATATACACAAAATCGTTAAAAATGATAAATTTTAATAAAGAAAACTAAAGTAATAAAAAGCAGCAAATTAGTATAAATTTGTAACGATTGTAGTATTATTTACAGTGGTTCGTTATCCCCAACAGAATGAATATCATCTGTATAAATATAACGTAATATAAACATACTGTAGCAATGGATATAATATATCTATTCTATATCATATTATATTGCCAGACATATATAAATACTTGGTGTGGTACAATATACAGTGAAATACGTTTAACACGAAATTAAGGGGACCGAAATTTTTTTTCGTGTTAAACGAATTTCGCGTTAAGGGGTCCTTAAAAAAAGAACAAAACTTACAAATATTTTCGATGTCGTCAAATTTCATTTCGATTTCCTGTTAAACTACTAGTAAGTTGCATTCCTTAGGATAAAAAGGATATTGTTTTTTTTTTTTTTTTTTTTTTTTTTTTGGGGGGGGGGGGGGGGAGAAAGTCAGATTTTTTTAAGTCTCTTTTTCAGCATTTTGAGATCTAGCTTGTTTGAACCAAATAAACAAAGCTGTCTTTAAATCTTCGTGATTAGCAGTTCTCATACATTTTCTCTCTTTCTTAAACATACTGCGATCAAACCTTAGCGTAATAGGAACTTTTTTTTTTATTATTGTGCAAAAAGTAGAATTAGCAATGCCAAACTCTTTGCGAAATTCTGTTTTCGTCCATCTTTTTCATCAACTGCATTAAGCAGATTCATCTTCATTTGCAGCGAAATAGCAGTTTGTTTTCGCACCGATTTCTCAGCCATTGCGTTAATAAAACATAAGCTAATTTACAAAAAACACGAATTCACTGATTTTCACACAATATGCAGTGGTTTTGTTTTAACAAAAATTCACCAATTTCAACTCAAACTAACTAGCTCGGAAGTGGATTTTTTCGTGTTAAACGATTTTTGTTTCGTGTTAAAAGAAAACAAATACATTAAATTGCATAGTATACTGTCCGGACCGCGATATCATTTCGTGTTAACCGATTTTTCATGTTAAGCGTTTTGTTAAATGTATTTCACTGTAAATAAAAAACAATGTTGAAAGCACCAAAACACTTTAATTCTTCTAGCAAACTAGTTTCAGCACCCATAGCTTCTTCATCAGTGCAAAATATGATTGCTCAGAAAAGAAAATTGCTGAAATATATGTAGGAGAAGCGGATTCAATGATAAAGTTTATTAGCCAATAAATTACAGGAAATAGCCAATGAAGGAGAAGTGGATTAAAAGATAAAGTTTATTAGCCAATAGAAATGCGATAGGAAATTTTACGAAGCGGAGCATCTGAGCGGATTCAAAGATCAAGTTTATTGGCCAATAGAATTTCAGGCCAATTACAGCCAATAAGATATAATAAATGTAATGTGAAAATATTCAAGTTGTATTTATAAACAAGAGGATTTTTATATAATTTTCCCAACAATCTGACAACGGAGTAATTGCAAAATCACAATTAACAGTAATTTAAATACTTTTATAACTATGGAATGCTTCGAGAAAGTGAATTTCATGAATGGAAGTGGGTTTTGGGATACTTTTTGCGGTGTTAAAGTCAAAAATGTCATTCATTTTCCATCAATATTGAGCAATGGCAGATTTGTTAATTTTCACTTTCTGAAAATATTGCTTGTGCTCATTAATATATTTCAGCAACTTTCTTTTCTCAGCAATCATATTTTGCGCTAATGACGATACGCTATTGCTACTGAAACTAGTTTATAAGAAGAAGTAAAGTGTTTTGGTGCTTTGAACGCTGTTTTTTAATTATAAATATAAATACTGCCTTTAATATGACAAGTATATAATATTAACTATGCAGTTACAAAATAAATAAATAAATAAATAAATAGGGTGTACTATAATTAATGTTTCCTGAGTCATTTCAGTGCAGTAAATATGACATGGTCTGGATAATATGTAAGTACGATATTAATAATGTAATGTCTCTATTCTGAAAAAAAAAAAAGTAACTTACGCTGTCACCGTCGCCGCGAGCGGTTTTGAATTGTTTGTGACTGGAGGTCTTTCTCCATTAATATTAAGAAAAATATTGCATACAACAATATGAAAATCGGCGGTATTATAGAGAAATGTTTGATAAACACGCTGATGCAGACAGATTTCAAATCGAAGAATTATTTTAAGAGATATTTAATGCTAAAGTAGGACAAAATCGTTCCATTAAAAAAGTTTTACAGGAGCAAAAACTACACATGGGAATAAATTCTTTTTTAGATCATTTTAAACGTTAGAATTTCCCGGTGTGCAGACTGCATTTATTTTTTTTTATTTGATTCTTTTTTGATGTTTTATTTCTATTTTAAATTAAAATTTGCACATTTCGAGATATATTTTTTACTTATTTTATAAAATCGTATTAACTTAAACTGTTGCCAACTGTATAAACAGCGCAAACAATAATGTTTGCTTCAAATTAAAAATTTATTTACACGTGACTATATAAAGAGAAAAAAAAAAACTTTCAAATTAGAATTAAATAATTTCTTATAAAAAGCAGGAACTTATTGAAATTTACTTCATAAAAACTATATTTACAATTTTAAAAGACAAATGATATTGTAAAATAATAAATTCATTAACATGCGTTAGAATTCTTAAAGAGGAGAAATTACGTCAAATTTACGTTACAATACACTTATTACGTAAAACGAACAAAAAATGATATTGCAAAACAGTTTAAATTTAAAAATTGCGCGAGACATTTATTTGATATTTTGAGATGATCTTTACAACTATTTTTGTTAGGACAACGCAAATAATATTTCATTTCTAACAAAAGTATTTTCACGCGAATATTAAAAAGAGAAAGAAAAGTTTGTTGAAAATGACGTCAGATTAAAAACGATACATTTAAAATGTCTTATTTAAAAGAACTTTCTTTTCGCTTTGCTAAAAAATACCGGAAGACAAAGATTCTGTTTACTTAATTCATTAAATATTACCTTATTTTGAATTGTTTAACTGATTTTATTTAATCAAAGACAAAAACAACCATTGTATCTTTTAACATAAGCTGATTTTTCCTTAAAATTCCCCCAATCAAAGAGAAATGAATAGAAACCCGTTTATAGGGAGATCGCCACTGTTTTTAAAATTATAATTCAATCTTCCAAAATCTTTTTGAAGCCGATCAAATTAACGTGCTTTTAGAGACTGCGGTGCCTGAACGGTTGTTGGCTAGAGTAGCTTGTAGGAGGCCGAGCCCCCTAGTTAAAAAAAATAAAAAACATGTTGCTATAATCAATATTTCAAGCGCCATTGTTACGCAGTGAATGTCACCTGCCCCGAATAATACGTAAGTACCTGAAATGTTCACCAATGATTTAAGTCACTATTATCTAGACACACGGCAGTGTGTCAGCCAAGTTCGCCTGACATAGCCGTGTGTTATTTACACGAACCATTTCGAGCTGTTTTCGTCAAATTTCAATGCTCTACTACTGAAAATCTATGAGACCTACGTACTTGTTATACGAAATGTGTAGTAAGGCCACCCTAATTACCTAAAATCCAAAATTTTATAAATAACGCATAATTAGTTTCCGAGGTAATGACATTTGAAAATGTCTGATAATCGATAATTTTACCACTGACTGACTGACTGACTGACTGACTCACTCATCAAAAAGATCTCGTATATCTACTGACACTATAGACTTCAAATTTGGTACGAAGTTTGTTTACACTATAAAACTAAGGAAAAAAATAAAAAATATGTGAAAATCGATGAATTACCCACCTGGGGGTGCCCATTTTTACTTTAACGTTACGTCTATTAGGGAAAATTTTAATTTGCCGTAGGAGGGGACTCTGTTCTGTCGCCAAATACCGCCAAGTTTCTCGCCAACATGACGATATATCGCCAAATTTGGCGACCAAAATTAGTCGCCAAAAGTGACGCCACCTTGGCGATATCTCTAATATTTCGCCAAATTCCCATAGACTTCCATTGTAAACCTATTTACTTATTGGTGGTTAATCTGGGTTTACTTGCTTACAAAAAATCAACAAATTGAGATATTCTGTCCGTCACAGAGCCCGTTCTCAAAAACTTTACATGTTGGAGACTTGAAATTTCGCATACTTATAGCTGAACACCACACATCATACGACAAATAATAAAATTTTGAAAAAGACGTACATTTAACCCTTTGGCTCCCACATGTGTATTTTAAACAATTCTTTCTAAGTGATCCCTTATTTAGATTGGAGGCGTGAAATTTTACATACTTATAGCTGAGCACCTCGCATCAAACGACAAATCATAAAATTTTCAAAAAGTCGTGCATTTAACCCTTTGGGCTCCCACATATGTATTTTAAACAATTCTTTCTGTGTGAGCCTCTGACAAGGTTGGAGGCGTGAAATTTTGCACACTTATAGCTGAACACCTCACATCAAATGACAAATCATAAAATTTTGAAAAAGTTGTAAATTTAACCGTTTAGGGTCTCACATGTGTATTTTAAACAATCCTTTCTAAGTGAGTCCCTAATTAGGTTGGAGGCATAAAATTGAACATACTTATAGCTGAACACCTCACATCAAACAAAAATCTATATAATTTTGAAAAAGTCGTACATTTAACCCTTTGGGCTCCCACATGTGTATTTTAAACAATTCTTTCTAAGTGAGCCCCTAATTAGGTTGGAGGCGTGAAATTTTGTATACTTATAGCTGAGCACCTAACATCAAACAACAAACCATAAAATTTTGAAAAAGTCGTACATTTAACCCTTTGGGCTCTCACATGTGTATTTTAAACAATATTTTCTAAGTGAGCCCCTAATTATGTTGGAGGCGTGAAAATTTGCATACTTATAGCTGAACACACATCAAATGACAAATCTTAAACTTTTGAAAAAGTCGTACATTTAACCCTATGGGCTTCCACGTGAGTATTTTAAGCAATTCTGTCTAACTGAGCCCCTTATTAAATTGCAGATTTGAAATTTTGCATGCTTATTGCAGAACACTTGAGGCCAGGCGACAAATCATAAAATCTTGAATAAGACTTACCTTAACCCTTTGAGCTACCACATATGTATTTTAAGCAATTTTTTCAAAGGGAGCCGCTACTTAAGTTGGAGACATGACTTTTTGCATACGTATAGCTGAATACCTCAAACAACACGACAAATCATAAAATTTTCTAAAAGTCTTATATTATTTTCCCCTCCGGGCTCTAACTTGTGTATTTTAAGCAATTTTTCTAACTTCCGCCCTTTTCACCCGAGGAGCACTTTTCCAACTTTTGCCGAAACCCCTTTGACCATTCTTCCATATTATGCACCATAGCCTTACATATTTTAGTTCCACTTTCTACCACCAGGGTCGCCGACTTATCTATGTGCTCAATCCCCTCGACTAATATATCTACGGATAGTATGTAAAACAGAGTTTCGTTCGGATAGAGGTTTGTTTAGAATAGAGTGCGCTCCTGGTTGCGAAATGTGGAACTAACAGATTTTTCAAAAGGATAAAGTGTTTTGAAAGGAATATTAAACGAAACCCTCTGTGCGATCTGTGATCACACTTACGTTATTTTCAAAATCATCAGAGAAAAGGATATTTAGTTAATTAAATTTGAAAATCCAGGGAGGGGCAATGTCCTTCCTCAGCACTGCCTCTTTGCCGGCACCCATGGATGAATGATACATAGTGTGGCATAAGCACATAACTTTATTTTTCACTTACAGTGCAAAAAAGCAGTCCCAGCTATAGGATATTTAATTGGAAAATTTAATAGGAAAATTTAATATAGGAATTTAATAGGAATTGTTGTTTCAGAAACAATAAAAATTTCGAATCAATGCATTTCGTTTCAAACCATGCATTCAATGTAGCAGTATTAAAATATAGATTTCTGCCGCAAATTGACAGCCAAATAGTTTGTTGTGGAAAATTTAAATTAAAATTGAATGTTGCTTAGTGAATAAAGTAGTCACATGTAAACACATTAAAAAGCTTTAAGTAAAGTATCTAAATATATTGTAACTTTACAAAAAGTAATGATATCTAACAAAAACATAGCTGTGAAAAAAGGGAGCCAAGTTCTGTAAAGACAATGGCAAGAAAAGAACTGATATCTAAGTGGGTGCCAAGTTCAAATAAAATTCACTCAAACTTACCTACTGAAGTATTATAGCACTTTTTATATTGTTTAGAAATAAAAATTATTGATAGCATATTAATAATAAATCTAGAACTTGGCAAGTTTTTGATAAATGTTATGCCTACCAATTTCATGTCTAAATAAAATGATGATGTTAATATTAACAACAATGTCATTATAAAAAAAATAATATAGTTATTATTATAAACAAATGACTCATGTTAAAGATTTGATAAACCAATAAATACGAAAATACATTCCCGCTCGTCTTTGGTTATCACTCTAGCACCCACCCTTCGGAAACCGCAATGCAAGCAGACTAAAAGGCCTGAGAAAGAGACAGATACCCTTACGCTTGTTCTTGGTCATCCCTCTAGAGACTGCATCCCTTTAACCCTTCAGGGGCAAAGAGCTTTTATTCGTGACATGCTGAAATGATTGAATCACACCAGAATTTAAAAACAAATTTATTTAAAAATGGGTAAATGCTCCTTTTCACGTATTTAATAAAATTAAACTTTTTAGTCCTGAATTCTAGTGTCAATGGGGCATTTTGCAGTTAAAATTAGGTGGGATATATTTTATCCGACCACCGTTCAAGTGGAAGTAGCTCACTCAAATGAAGGCTTCCAAACATGAAATAACAAGTTTTGATATAATAATGTCATTAATAAAAATAAATGACTTGTAGGTAAAAACTTGCCAAGTTCTAGATTTATTATTAATATGCTATCAATAATTTTTATTTCTAAACAATTTAAAAAATGCTATAATGCTTCACTAGGTAAGTTTGAGTGAATTTTATTTGAACTTGGCACCCACTTAGATATCAGTTCTTTTCTTGCCATTGTCTTTACAGAACTTGCCTCCCTTTTTTCACAGCTATGTTTTTGTTAGATTCAGTATACAAAAACTCCTGATTTTTAAGTCTTTTTATACTGCGCGCATCTCTGTCCCAGCTAACTATCTTTCAAACAAGTTTATCATTTCTTGAATTTTTAAAAGCGGAAATGGATTTTGGATAAAATAAAAACACATGCGTGATTGCTTTGATTGATTTTAAAAAGCACGTTCTTTTACGGTGGAATTTACTAATAGTCTGCAAGAACGATCTTTCCCTTCATTTTTACCAATTTCTTTTCCGTAACAGTTACATAATTTTTGTATCGATTCATAAAAATATTTTCGTCCATTAATGAAACAGAAATATTAGTCAGTTTTTTGTTACAAAATATTTATCGATCATTTAAGCTGACCGTGGACCTTCAGTTTGCCAAAATTTGAATAATAATCGTTTTTTTTCCTTTTTTTGCTTATTAATATACATAAATTTTAACTGCATCATTTGCAAACAACGGCAAATAATATTTACTAATTTACAAGCATTTCAGAATTTACATGCATTTCAAATTTGTACATCGTACTTGATTTACACCAAAAACAAGTAATATAACAAAAAAAAAAAAAAAAAAAAAAAAAAAAAAAAAAAAAAAACTCAATTCCGACTTAGAAGAATTTTTTTCTCCCATATAAGACTAAAATTAATGAATTAATATTTGGAAAATCTATATTAACATCAAGTTTCATCCATTACAAGTTTAAAAAATATATTTGAACTTGATTGGATGAATAATAATTATTTTATTAACGAATGAAAATTTGAACATGATATATAAATATAGGGAGAATGTGAACTAATGGTAGTCTTGTAATCCTATCCTGTAAACTAGCAGTCTTCTGTGACTGCTTGAGTGGCGTTTTAAATGCTTTGATCAAGAAGAGGGCTCTCTCGGTCAACAATCTAGTACGGATTTGATTATTGAAAATAAATTTATTTTATTTTATTTATTAATTAGTATTTGAAAAAACTGTATTAACATCAAGAGTCATCTACTACAAGTTTAAAAAATGTATTTGAACTTTATTGGATGAATAATAAGTATTTTATTAACGACTGAAAGTTTCAACAGGATATATAAAAGGAGAGTGTGAACTAATAGCAGGAATTGAATGAAACTTTAAATCTTGTTTTCTCAAAATGAAAATAATCGTTTAGTTAATGTATTTAAAATGTGCCATGCGTTTTATTTTTCTATTTAATTTTCATAAAATTAAATATTATTGTTTGCAATATGCTACATTTCAAAATCTAGTATTAATATGCATGCATTAGTGTACATAAAAGAAAAAAAATGTAGTTAAATAACTTTTCACAGTGAAATTTCAAGAAAAAGTGTAAATACTCGAATTTGTTCATTAATTTTTTTCACAATATATTAGTATAATTTTAAAACGCATATCAACTTTTATCGCAATATTATAAATCTACCATTTCAGAAAACACCAGGTTCTGAAAGCCCAATTTAATGCGCATGGAGCGTTTTTACTTAGAGTGATTAATTAAACCCTTAAATGCCGGGTGTTGCTTTTCGGCAACATACCCAATTTAGGCTTCAAAATACTATTAGAATAATATTGAAGCTATAATGCCTAATGTTGCCTTTAAAATACAGTCGAAACTCTATTTAACGAAGTCGCTAAATCCCGGAAAAAATTTCGTTATATGGAAAATTCGTTAAATAGAGATTCACCTTTTAAAATACTTCAAACTACATAAAACAGATTTTAAATTCCTAAATACTAAATATTTTTTCGAAAAGTAATTAATCAGATTTTTTTTTTATAAATTATATCGATTTGTTTTATTTATTTTACCCACCAATATCCATCATCAATTCATTTTGTCTATGTGTTTAAGTCTTTGAAATCTGCAAGGAAAACAAAACATTGTCCCGGAATACACTGTACTTTCTGTTTAAAGTAAATAGCTTTACATTAAAATTAACGAATTTAATGACATTGTCGTATTTATTATTATTATAACAAAGAATTTTAACCATACATTAACATATGCAAATATGCGTCCTTAAGAGGACAAGGGACCTTAAAATCCTTATTTTATTTATTTATTTATTTATTTATTTATTTTTTTGGTAAATTTCACCTAATTATTATTCAAGGGTACATTATATGCATTATAGCATGCATTTATCACAAAAAAAAATTAAAAAAAATTATTTTTGAGTAAAAAATGGAATTTTACGTCTGGAAATTGTCTTGAAATCTTCGAAATGCCCCTTGCGCATTCCATGTCAATGAACATCCCCACTATTTTTAATAAAAGTTTGGTTTATATATATAAATAAAATAGAGCATCGAATTTTATATATTTGAATTTAAAAGTTAAAAAAAATTAAAAATTTTGAAATTTTTTCGAAACAATTTCAAAAATTTCAATTTTTTTTTTTTTTTTTTTTTTTGTACCATTAAATTCAAATATATAAAATTATATACTCTATTTTATTTATATATATAAAACAAACTTTTATAAAAAATATTGCGGATTTTCATTGATATGGAACGCACAGGGGGAATTTCGAAGATTTCTAAGACGACGCGTAAAATTCCATTTTTTTTCATAAAAATATTTTTTTTTTTTTACATTTTTTTTTTTTTTTTTTTTTTTTTTTTTTTTTTTTGTGATAAATGCATATAATGTATATGCCATAATGCATATAATGTGCCAAATGCCATAATGCATATAATGTACCCTTGAATAATATTTAAGATAAAATTTACAAAAAAATGAAAAAAAAAATGAAAAAAAAATGAAAAAAATTAAAAAAATTAAAATTTTTTCGAAAAAATTTCAAAATTTTTAATTTTATTTTTTTTTTACCTTTAAATTCAAATATATAAAATTCGATACTCTATTTTATTTATATATATAAATCAAACTTTTATAAAAAATATTGGGGATTTTCATTGATATGGAACGCGCGGGGGGCATTTCGAAGATTGCTAAGACAACGCGTAAAATTCCATTTTTTTTCTCAGAAATAAATTTTTTTTACAAATTTTTTTGTGATAAATGCATGCCATAATGCATATAATGTACTTTTGAATAATATTTAAGATGAAATTTACAAAAAATTGAAAAAAATTGAAAAATTTAAAATTTTTCAAAAAAAATTTTTCAAGATATTTAATTTAATTTTTTTACCTTTAAATTTAAATATATGAAATTCGATGCTCTATTTTATTTATATATATAAACCAAACTTTTATAAAAAATATTGGGGATTTTCATTGATATGGAATGCGCAGGGGGCATTTCGAAGATTTCTAAGACGACGCGTAAAATTCCATTTTTTTCTCATAAATAATTTTTTTTTTAATTTTTTTGTGATAAATGCATGCCATAATGCATATAATGTACCCTTGAATAATATTTAAGGTGAAATTTGCAAAAAAATAAAAAAATTATTTTAAGGTCCCTTGTCCCCTTAAATTTAATTTCTGAAAAATTCTGTTAATACTGCCTGAGTTTTTTCTTTTAAAAAGTGCCTTTTCTCATACTACTTCACGCATCTTTGCAATGCACCAAAAATCCCTTCATGCGTATTTTCTTCTAACTATAATCCGCTAGGGATTGTTTCAAATGATTTTAGTATTTCAACATACGAAGTTTTGTTAATTCCTGCATCATGAACATTTCAATCATCATCATAATTCGTCTTCATCGTAATTCATTGCTGTATTGTTTTTATTTTTCACACTGTCGAAAATATCCAATTCGGATAGTATTTCCTAGGTCTCAATTTCAGAATTAGAGAAATACAATCCTCAATCAGTACATCATGGTTAATTTCTTCTTTTTTTCTCATATGTGTCCACATTTTTTTAAGTTACTCTAAGGGATTATCGTCTTCGTCTTACCGAATTCTCACTGCTGACAAAGAAGGCGCCTTGTAAAACCAGTTCAAGTCCATTGAACATCAGAAAATGTGTTTAAAGAAAGAGTAATTTTGAAATGTCCAGAAATATTTTGAGAAATGGGGGAAAAAAATTTAGATCACAAGAAAAAGTTCGTTAAATAGAGAATGCACTTCGATATTTGGAGGTTATTTTACGAAGAAATTCGCAAAATGTTCTTAGTTCCAAGGAAAAGTTCGCAAAATAGAGGTTCGTTAAATAGAGGTCCGACTGTACATTATGAAAATGTTATTAAATAGATTTTCAAAAGTAGATGGCAACACTTGCGCTGTTTAAGAATAATGATAGATTTATTTTTTCAATTGTTGCTGCTTGTTCTTTTTGTTTTGTTTGGAAGCTTGCGAAATTCCATATTTTGTTCTGCAGGGAGCAAGTAAAATTTATTTCTTATTATAGTTCCTAAGATTCTTGTTTGTTTAATATTATAGAATTTTATCAAAGAAAAATTATTTTTCAATTAAAGACCAGTATTGGCGATTAGTAACGAACTGTTTTTTATCCGTAAACCATACCTAACACAAAATATGAATTTTTTAAAGTATTTTTTCCATGATTTATTTAAAAAATGAAAGTTAAAAAACATTTTTGCAATGATTTTTGAAAAATCAGGCATTTAAGGGTTAACGTATTTTAATTAATAAAATAATGAAATACGCACATTTTTGAATAAAACTGTTTAATTTACTTAGAAAAAGTACCAATTATTATGTGTGCAAAATTTCCGTACAATTGAGTTAAAAAAATGAAAAAAGTGATTTTGAATGTCCACTGTCCCCTTCAAAACATTTATTTTAGTAATTGTACTGAAATTTCTGGTTTCTAAAAATGTTTATATTAATATGAGTTATTTTTGTATTAAATGTGAAATTAATATCTAAGAAAGTTTTATAAATACAGTAGATCGTCGATTATCGGAACTCCAATTAACTGAACTTCCAATTATCCGAACAACCAATTTCTCTCAAACTTTTTTTTAAACCGTACTTCCAATTAGCCGAACAGCCAATTTCACTTTTTTTAAAACGTTCTTCCACTTATCCGAACACAATATAAACCAGGGTATCAGATTTTAAATGAGGATGAGATTGTGTATGAGATTCAAGACGAAAACGAAATTGAAGAAAAGGAATACGAATGCTCTGAAAATGATCAAGGTCCATCACATACCGAATGTTTGCCTTTGAATGTTTGGGAAAAGCTAACAAATGGCTCGAACGGCAGAAGAACGCTGACCCTATTCAACTAACATATTTAAGAAGAATTCGAAACATGGCAGGATTGAAAAATACATCTTCGTTGAAGCAAGCAACAATCAAACGCTTTTTTGCTTACACTATAATCTCTGGAGTTCAGCAAATGATATAAAAAAGGTAAACAAAAAATTAAAGAGGTAAAAATCAATTTTTAAATACGCCAGAATTAATTAATCCAGTCCGTCCGAAGCGTGGATAAAATGTGAAGATTTTAGTATAGCCAGGAACATCCCATACATTTTTTGTCCATTTATCCGAACTAGGGTCGGTGACTACTTGTTCGGATAATTGGCGCTCTACTGTATCAGAATAAAATAATACAGTTCAACAGTCACTGATGCTTTTTATCCTCTTTTATTTAATTCAAGTTTGTTTTTGTATGAAAAAATATAATTTTGTAATGGATTTTGCACTCGATTCTTGATGTACTAAAATTATAAAAAATTACGTTCTGAAGTGTGTTTTCGATAATAATAGAATATTTCAAAAGTTTTAGAACTTATTTCTCATTTAATTCATTGTAACTCAACGGCAGGTGGTGATTCGCAAAGTATTCTTTATTATTACAATTGTATGCCAGTTACGATATGCATTTAATGAAACGCCAAACAACACTTGTCATAAAATGCCAACTAGTTGTGAATCTGCAATAAAGAAAGATTCAAAAACTAAAAACTCAAAAATATAAATGAAAAATGTGAGTAATATATATATTTTTAAATCGATTTTGATCCATTAATAGATTCATATTCATAGAATTATGAGTATATTTTGAGATATTTTAAATATCCTAAGAATGTAGTTGAAATCATGTTTTTTTCTGTCCCATATCTTAAACTAGTATGTTGTGGCCATTACAAAACTTTCTTCTATATAAATCACGTCAATTAAATCATTTAAATAGTACAAGAAATTACATCAAATTAGCACCAATTCATATCAAAGAATATCTGAATTTGAAGTTTGATGAAAATTCGCGCGTTAGTTATTCAGATATAGCTATAGGAGAAATTCTGAAAAATGTGTAGCATAACAGCGCTACCTTTTGAGCGATTTGCAGCAAAATATAAAGAGCACTAATTCATATCGAGGTATACCTGAATCTCAAGTCTTTTGAAAATCCAAGCATTAGTTCTTGAGATAGAGCTAATGCGGAAATTTCAAAAATGCAGCATAGCAGCGCCACCTGTTGAGCGATTTCCACCAAAACATAAACATAACTTATTCATATCCAGGTATATCTGAATCTGAAGTTTGGTGAAAACCAAAGCATTAGTTCTTGAGATAGATCTTGAGATAGATTGTGGAAATCGCAAAAAATGCAGCATAGCAGCGCCACCTGTTGAGCGATTTACAACAAAATAAACAAAACATCAATTCATGTTAAGGACCAACTGAATCTGAAGTTTGATGAAAATTCGTGCATTATTTCTTGAGATAGAGCTATTGCAAAAATCGTGTAAATCCTTCAAAATGCAGCATAGCAGAGCCATCTGTTCGGCGGTTTGCACCAAAACTTTAACAGCACCAATTCATATCAAGGAATAACTAAATCTGAAGTTTGATGAAAATTCGTGCATTATTTCTTGAGATAGAGCTATTGCAAAAATCGTGTAAATCCTTCAAAATGCAGCATAGCAGAGCCATCTGTTGGGCGGTTTACACCAAAACGTTACCAGCACCAACTCATATCAAGGAATAACTAAATCTGAAGTTTGATGAAAATCCGTGCACTATTTCTTGAGATAGAGATCTTGCAAAAATCGTGTAAATCCAGCAAAATGCAGCGCAGCAGCGCTATCTGTTGGGTGATTTACACCGACACCTTAGCAGCATCAAATCATATCAAGGAATAACTAAATCCGAAGTTTGATGAAAATCCGTGCAATAGTTTTTGAGATAGAGCTATTACAGAAATCGCGAAATATGCAGCATAGCAGCGCCACTTGTTAGGCGATTCAAACCAAAATCTAATCAGCACCAATTTGTATTAGGGATTACTATAATATACATTTTTATTAAATTCCGTGCATTAGTTCTTGAGATAGAGCGCCCACAAAATTTGTGTCACATACAGACAGACAGACTCGCAGAACCACAGAACCACTGACTCACAGACAGACATTATGTAAAAACATGTTTTTCGGAATCTTGACGCCTAAACGTATAAATGAGTCGAAAATCGGAAGTCTAAATTTTTCATGAATCCAATACTTTCTTCTTGTAAAGATATAATAAAGTAAAATGAAACATCAAAAATGAGAAAGTTTTTGAAAAATAAATTGTAAAGGTCGCGTAACCGACCAAGATTTAAAAAAAAAAGTTCATTTCCAATAAATGAGTTCAGTCGTCAAGTTAGATTAATGTACTATAGACATTTTTATGGAAAAAAAAAAAAAAAAAAAAAAAAAAAAAAACTTGAATTGCAGTTATGAAATTATGCGTGATTTTGAATATAAAAAATGGATGCTATTAAAAGAGTGTTTACAAATAAATATTTTTACTTGTCTACTTATTTATGAATATGCAAACAACAAAAAACTGATTCACTGAAAAAGACATATTAGGACGTTATTGGTCCCATGACTGGTATGGAACCAGTGTTGAAAATATAAAATAAATTGTAAAGGTGGATACATATACTTTTGATTTATAATTATTAAGATACTACTTGGCGCAGGATGATAAAAATTTAAAAAGCAATGTTACAAACGCCAGAATAAGTAAACATTCAGCAGACTAGTTTCGGTAGCGTTTAGCATACCGTCCTCAGGGCGAAGAATAACGGAAACTTGGTCATTTATATAGAGGAGAAGCGGATTCAAGTGAGAAGTTGAATCCGCTATTATATCTTATATATCCGCTAATTATAAATTAAATGATAAAAAATATTTTGCATTTTATTTATCATTCGGCATAAAGTGATTTTTATTTCTTAAAGATAAATATCGAAAATAACATATCATAATATATGTCATTGTAATATTTGGCATCGTTTACATTTTTTAAATGCTCCATGATTTGAATTTTGTGTTAAAAATTCCCAGTGTATCTAAATCTGTGCAATCTATTTGGAATATTGACTTATTTAGGACCTCAGATTAATATTAAACAAGTTGGAAATTGCTCGTCAAACGTGGCAAATGAGGTGCGTTCGTACTATTGCTAGTTTTATAAATATTTTTTGCACCGCATATTGTATTGAGTGTATATTTTAGTGCACTTCATTAGTGCCTATCAATTTCATTCTGTTCGAAAGGCTGTAACAGCATTAAAATGCACTTGAAATATTTTTTTCCCATTGGCCGTAATGTAACGAAAACTTTTGACTGTCCCTGTCATTAAACCATACATCCGATTTTCATAAAATTTGAAATGACTCCACAAAGTTATGCAACAATATATTTTTAATTTCAAAAGATTCGGTTTGGTAGTTTTTGCTCTGTTGTATGCGGACGGAGAGACAGATGGACTGAACGACAACTATAGGTGCTCCGTATTTATATAATTACGAACGCACCTAAAAAAGTACATTTACGTCTGATTTAATGTAATGCAGTTTCGTGACATACAGGATAGTCAGAAAAAAATTCCCCAATATATGAACCCCTAGCGGCCTAATCACCCAACCAATCGATAAGAAATTTCATATATATCCCTATTTGAAGGTCTGCGCTCGAGATCGGGATGATTTAAAACAACAGAGCTCTCACAGTTACGGTTACAGTGAAAAAAATTAGAAAATTTCGAATGGCAACACCCATTTTTTTCATGCGCAAATTCATCAGCGCATTGAAAAAGTATAAATGCCGTTTAAATGATACACGTACGATGAAAATTGCCGGCGTAAATCACTTGCAGAAAAAAAAAAAAAAAAAAAAAAAAAAAAAAAAAAACATTGCGACGAACGAAGGAATTGCTACAAGGCATGTTTTTCAGCAGCCGATTTTTTTTTTCATTTGTGAACTGGGTAAGAATAGTTTTAAAATGTGTTTTTGAGTTGTGTTTGTGTACACATAGTGAAAATAAAAATTTAATCATTAGTTTTAGTGTGTTGAATATTACGTTCATAGGAACTGATTACAATTGAGTGCCACGATATTACACAGGCAATTTGAGTTATATATGTATCGTTTCAACGCCATTTTTGGTTTTTCAATGCCCCGGTGAATTTGCGCAGGACACAAAAGAATGTTGCCATTCGAAAATTTCGAACTTTTTTCACTGTAACCGTAACCGTTAGAGCTCTACTGTTTTAAATCATCACGATCTCTAGGCATACCTTCAAATAATTAAATCTTAAATTTCATTTCCTTTGGTTGAGCGGTTATGTCGCTAGGGGTACATATATCGGGGAAGTTTTTTTTTTATGACCACCATGTATTTATTACTTTTTTTTTTAACCCTGTCTTTGAATAGAAACTAGATGAGCATTTCCCAGCTAAAAATGAACTGCAGAAATTCTACAAAAAAACCGCAGTTGGAAAACTGCGGTGATTTGGCCGATTCCACTACAGATTTTTTGCGGTCAATAGAACTACAAAATTACAGCAGTTTACTAACTGCAGTAATTTAGCAGTTGTATTGACCACAAAAATTCTACAGAAAATTTATAGTTATATCAATATTAAAAATTCTGCAGAAATTTCGCAGTTTTATTGACCGCAAAAATTCTGTAGTGGAATCGGCCAAATCACCGCAGTTCTCCAACTGCAGTTTTTTTGTAGTATATCGACCTCAAAAATGTAGTTTTTTTTTTTACTGAGTATCCACTTTGCCTCCCTGAGGATAGTGCCCTCAGGGGGGCAAAGTAGTGCACGGAGCAGTGGAAGTATATAAAATGATTAAGCGGTCACAGGTTTGGGTGTCGGCAAAATGTAGGAAAGTGCCCTCCAAAGGGGGGGGGGAAGTAGTGGATGGAGCACCAGAAATGCATAAAATGATTAAGCGGTCACAGGCCTTACCAACGATATGTCACATGATGGGTGTCGCAAAAATTTAGGAAAGTGCCCACCAGGGGGGCAAAGTAGTGGGCGGAGTACCGGAAGAGCATAAAATGATTAAGCAGCCAAGGGCCTTTCGAACAATATGTCACATGATGGGTGTCGGGAAAATTTAGTAAAGTACACCCCTGGGGGGGGGCAAAGTGGGGGTGGAAGAGCAGTACCGGAAGTGCATAAAATGATTAAGCGGTTACAGGCCATTCCAACGATATGTCACATGATTAGTGTCAGAAAATTTTAGGAAAGTGCCCCCCTAGGGGGGGGGGGCAAAGCAGCGGGAAGAGTACCGAAAGTACATAAAATGATTAAGCAGCCAAAGGTCTTTCCAACGATATGTTACATGACAGGTGTCGGGAAAATTTAGTAAAGTGCCCCCCTGGGGGGCAAAGTGGTTTGGTGTGGTACCGAAGTGCATAAAATGATTAAGCAGTCACAGGTCTTTCCAACGATATGTTACATGACGGGTATCTGCAAAATTTAGTAAAGTGCCACCCCGGGGGGCAAAGTGGTGGGCGGGGTACTGGAAGTGCATAAAATGATTAAGCGGTCACAGGCCTTTCCAACGATATGTCACATGACGGGTGTCGGAAAAATTTAGGAAAGTGCCCCCCCAGGGGGCAAAGCAGTGGGCGGAGTACCGGAAGTGCATAAAATGATTAAGCAGCCAAGGGCCTTTCGAACGATATGTCACATGACGGGTGTCGGGAAAATTTAGTAAAGTACACCCCTGGGGGGCAAAGTGGGGGGGTGGGGGAGGAGTACCGGAAGTGCATAAAATGATTCAGCAGTTACAGGCCATTCCAACGATATGTCACATGACAGGTGTTAGCAAAATTTAGGAAAGTACCCCCCAGGGGGGCACAGTGGTGGGCAGAGCACCAGAAGGGCATAAAATGATTAAGCAGTCACGGGCCTTTTCAATGATATGTCACATGAGGGGCTATGGCAAAATTTAGAAAAATGCCCTCCCACGGGGGAGGGGCAGGCGGGGAGAGGGACACGAAGGTGCTAATACAAATAAGCAGCCACACACCTTTCCAAAGATATGTCACATGATGCATGTCGGCAAAATTTAGAAAAGTACCCCCCCCCCCTGGTGTGAATGTAAAGGGAGGGTCATCGTAGGTACATAACATGAATAAGTGGTAAGAAATTTGCATATTACACAATCTTTCGAGGAAATACACATATTTCGCACGACCTTTTGAAGAAATTCACTTATTTTACACGATCCTTTGGCAAAAATCGCAGTTTTCTACGACCCTTCAAAGAAATTTGCATATTACACAATCTTTCGAAGAAATTTGCATATTTTGCATGATCTTTCGAAGAAATTTGCATATTTCACACGATCATTTGACGAAATACACATTGTTTTCGCGATCATTTGACATAAATCACATTTTTTCGCGATTCTTTGACAAAATTAGTGTTTTTTCCGTGACCTTTCAAAGAAATTTGCATATTACATGGTCTTTCGACAAAATTCGCATATTTTACACAATCCTTTGGCAAAAATCACATTTTTTCGCAAGATCCTTTGAAGAAATTCGCATATTTTCCCCGATCTTTCAATGACATTTGCAATTTTCTGCGATCATTTGACAAAAATCATATTTTTTTGCGATTCTCTGTCAAAATTCGCGTTTTTTCCACAACCTTTCAACAAAATTTGCATATTACACTATCTTTCGAAAAAATTTGCATATTTCGCACGATCTTTCAAAGAAACTTTCATATTTCGCACGATCTTTCAAAGAAACTTTCATATTTCGCACGATCTTTCGAAGAAATTCACATATTTTAGACGATCATTTGACGAAATATGCATTTTTTTCGCAAATATTTGACAAAAATCACATTTTTTCGCGATTCTTTGACAAAATTCTTGTTTTTTCCGTGACCTTTCAAAGAAATTTGCATATTACATGGTCTTTCGACAAAATTCGCATATTTTACACAATCCTTTGGCAAAAATCACATTTTTTCGCAAGATCCTTTGAAGAAATTCGCATATTTTCCACGATCTTTCAACGACATTTGCATTTTTTCTGCGATCATTTGACAAAAATCATATTTTTTTGTGATTCTCTGGCAAAATTCGCGTTTTTTCCACAACCTTTCAATGAAATTTGCATATTACACTATCTTTCAACAAAATTTGCATATTTCGCACGATCTTTCAAAGAAACTTTCATATTTCGCACGATCTTTCAAAGAAATTCACATATTTTACATGATCATTTGACGAAATATGCATTTTTTTCGCAATCATTTGACAAAAATCACATTTTTTCGCGATTCTTTGACAAAATTCTTGTTTTTTCTGTGACCTTTCAAAGAAATTCGCATATTACATGGTCTTTTGACAAAATTCGCATATTTTACACGATCCTTTGGCGAAAATCACATTGTTTTGCAAGATCCTTCGAAGAAATTTGCATGTTTTCCACGATCTTTTAACGATATTTGCATTTTTTCTGCGATCATTTGACAAAAATCATATTTTTTTGTGATTCTTTGGCGAAATTCACGTTTTTTCCACGACCTCGCAAAGAAATTTGCATATTACCCGATCTTTCGACAAAATTTGCATATTTCGCACGATCTTTCGAAGAAATTCACATATTTTACACTATTATTTGACGAAATACGCATTTTTTCGCGATTCTTTGACAAAATTCTTGTTTTTTCTGTGACCTTTCAAAGAAATTCGCATATTACATGGTCTTTCGACAAAATTCGCATATTTTACACGATCCTTTGGCGAAAATCACATTTTTTTGAAAGATCCTTCGAAGAAATTCGCATGTTTTCCACGATCTTTTAACTACATTTGCATTTTTTCTGCGATCATTTGACAAAAATCATATTTTTTGTGATTCTTTGGCGAAATTCACGTTTTTCCCACGACCCTTCGAAGAAATTCGCATATTACACGATCTTTTGATGAAATTCGAGCATTTTGCACGACCTTTTGAATAAACTTGCATATTTTACACGATCTATTGGCAAAAATCATGTTTTTTTTGCAATTCTTTGATGGAAATCGTGTCTTTTTCGTGATCCTTTAATGAAAATCTCATTTTTCCGGCAATCCTTTGACGAAAATTGCGTTTCCCAGCGATCCTTTGACGAAAATTGCGCTTCCCAGCGATCCTTTGACGAAAATTGGGTTTCCCAGCGATCCTTTGACGAAAATTGCGTTTCCCAGCGATCCTTTGACGAAAATTGCGTTTCCCAGCGATCCTTTGACGAAAATTGCGTTTTCCACCGATCCTTTGACGAAAATTGCGTTTCCCACCGATCCTTTGACGAAAATTGCGTTTCCCAGCGATCCTTTGAGAGGAGTCGCATTTTTTCCTGTAATCCTTTGACAAAAATCGCATTCTCCCCATGATTCTTTGACATTAATTGCATTTTTTCCATGATCCTTTGACAATTGTGCTCAATTTGGTGCGGCTCGTAGTCACGTTTTTGTTATATTTCCTACACTCCCACTACAACCCTTCCCTCATTAAAAATGTTAAAAAATTTTAATGCATATTTGCATCGATCCCAGGAATAATAAAATTCAATGCTGAAAAAGCGGAATTCCGCGTTTCTGCAGTAAAATAAAACGTCTGAAAACATCTTTCGATTACATAGTTTCTGAACACAAACACCTGCTAGTTTCATGCGTTTCCAAACAAAAATAATTTAAAACATATGTCATAAAGTTGCCTCTTTGGATTTGAGAACACCCATAATGAAAAGCATTCACCATAACAAATGCACAGGGATAAATTCAGTCAGGAGATGCAGCGTTCCCACATCATATATATATATATATATATATATATACAGGGTGTTCCGTTAAAGGGGTCCAATATTAATAGGGGTAATAGAGGAGATCACACGGAGCATAAATCAGTATATAATGCCTGGCCGGATCTCAATAATTTTCAAGTTACAGCAAATAGAATGAAAATTCGGAAAATTGTAAAAGAACCCTCATTGATAAACTATCAATAATGCTACATAAAAACGAAGCACATATTTAGAAAGAGCAGAAAAAAACCTACAAAATGACATCAATTGTATTAAAATAGCAATATTTATTGACGAGTTACAAGCCCTGAAACAGTGAAAAAAGTACGAAATCCAATATACATCAAAATAGTTAATCGTTAATTCCAAAAAGACAACTCTAGCTACAACAAGGAAATGTAGTAAAATTTGGTCCATTCCGAAAACTTTCGAAAAAGCTTACAATGAACCATATCGGTTTAATTGTGTGAGAGAAATTAATCAGTTTCTTAGTTACAACTCCGCTTTCTTTGACACTAGCAAAGGTTAAACTCCGCCTATCACGATTGGAAACACCGCCTTTTTAATTACTCTCAACTATACATTTTCGATCATGCTTCTTCTGAGATGCAACATTTTTAATTATTCAAGAGTTGAAGGAACCAAAATAACTTTACAATAATAGTCTACATTTTAAAGTGGTCTTTTATTGATAAGCTTAAGTTAAATTCTTTAAAATTAAACTGGTGGTGAAAATTCGGAAATAATTAAAAATATTGCGATTTGTAACTATGCAAGAAGTTTCAGTACATGTTTTACATGGACAATTATTGTATGTATATGTGCATCATAATTTATGATAGGAAATAATAATAACAAATAGCATAATAATTTTATTAATTATAAATTTAAAAAAGACACTAAATTTTAAATTAATTCATACAAACTTTGTAATTTACAATTTGAGTACACCACAGTCTGTGACTTACAAAATACTGTGCCAAAAAGTGTTGAAAATAAAAGAAAAATGACAAATAAAGAATTACGTTCCACGTACTTTATGACATATGTGAAGCATAGTCTTCTGGCCTGCGCTGCACAGTTCAATGTCGGAAGGCAGACGAACGGACATTATTATAATAGGTGTTCGAAGTTGCGCCCATTAACAGAATCGCACAGCCGACAGCGACGTCGTAAAGATTGGCGAACACGCCGAAAAACTCCGACGGAGTTGGGAATGTCTCCTGCAGCGACAACGATTCGCGCTAGTAAATCCTCCGGTGTATCCACAGGCGTTTCATACACCAGCGATTTAAGGTGTCCCCAAACAAAAAAGTCTAACGGATTGAGGTCTGGAGAGCGTGCAGGCCAAGCAACAGTTCCACTGCGTCCAATCCATTTCCCAGGATATGTTGAATTGAGGTGATTGCGAACACCTATGAAAAAATGTGCCGGTGCGCCATCGTGCATAAACCACATATTGTGGCGCAATGTTGCTGGCACATTTTGCAGTAACTGCGGTAAGATATCCCGTAGGAAAACCAAGTACGTACTGCCATTGAGTACATCTGGGAGTAAATATGGTCCTATGAGATAATCGCCCAGGACACCTGCCCATATGTTCACACTGAACTTTTGTTGTGCGTTCGACGGGAAAACAGTGTGCGGATTTGTATATGACCATGTTTGCATATTGTGCGTGTTTACCACGCCCTCTCTCGTAAATGTTGCTTCATCAGTAAATAAAATATTTTCCAGAAATTGTGGATTATTTTCTGTTACATTAAGCAACCAGCGTACGAATTCTGTCCGCTGAGCACAATCTGTTACTGATAACAGTTGTACCCGCTGCACATGAAAGGGGTGCATGTTTTCTGCACGCAGAATACGCCACACACTTTGGTGAGAAACACCGACTTCAGACGCAGCAGCTCGTGTACTCGTGGAGGGGTTATCTTTAAAAATATTCAGTACATCTTCTTCCATTGCAGGTGTTCGTACATGTCGAGGTTTCCCTGCATCAATGCTTGCTGTATTAAACAATCCAGTCTCCCGTAATCGTCTATCGATTTTTATGAAGAGTTTCGAACTTGGGCAACGTCTCCATGGAAATTGCTCACGTTACATGCGCTGTGCTAGACATGCATTTCCATGAGCTTGCCCGTACATCAGATGCATGTCCGCATATTCTTCGTTAGAGTATTCCGGCATAATTATTATACATCAACTTACTACAATCCCACTTACAACAGCCTCCCTTTAACATAACGCCCACTGATGACTGCTGTTTTATTACACTTTTCTTCCTATACACATAGAAAATTTGCATAAAAAGTATTTCTTCTTCATCATCCTGAAAGTTCATGGAGGAAACGCAGCAGTCATGGAGTTTGCTTTAAGACAAGGCGAGAGCTGCACAATATGTCATTCACTTGACCAGACTGAATAATGAAAGGGTATTGATAGAGGTTGATCAGAAATGTATAATTGAAAGATATTAAAACGGGGTGTTTACAATCGTCATGGGCGGAGTTTCGCCCTTTCCGAGCGTGCAACAGTACAGAGTTGTAACTAGGGAACTGCTTGATTTCTCCCATACAATTAAACTGATATGGTTTATTGTCAGCTTCTTCGAAAGCTTTCGGAATGGACCAAATTTTATAACATTTTCCTTGATGTAGGTAGAGTTGCATTTTTGGAATTAACGATTAACTATTTTGCTAAATATTTGATTTTGTATTTTTTCACTGTTTCAGAGCTTGTAACTCGCCATTAATTCTCAATATTCTAAAACAACTTATGTCATTTCGTAGGATTTTTTTCTGCTCTTTCTAAATATGTGCTTCGTTTTTATGTAGCATTATCGATAGTTTAGCAATGAGGGTTTTTTTATAAATTTCCGATTTTTCATTCTATTTGCTGTAACTTGAAAATTATTGAGATCCGGCCAGGCATTATATACTGATTTATGCTCCGTGTGATCTCCTCTATTACCCCTATTAATATTGGACCCCTTTAACGGAACACCCTGTATATATATATATATACACATACATAGATATAATGCTAATAATGTATTATACTTAAATTGAAGGATGACATTTATATAAAAAAAAAAAAACAGAGCAAACATAAATACGTCAATTTTTTTAAATTGAACAGAACTGAAATTATCAATGCAAGTTTGAAAATATGAATTTCATAAAGTACGATAAATGTCACATATAATTTTTCTTTACAAAAAATCCCAAAACTCCCTTAAATAAAATTGCACATAACAAAACTTTTTCAAAGAAAATTACGTCATAAGAACAGTTATTACTTTGTTCATTCTGACACTATTTTCTAGGTGTGCCCACTTGAGGAGAAAAGTAATGTGAAGCTCCCTAATTTTTAGATAATTTCATATATAAACATCAAGCAAACACAATTCTATATTATTAATTGAAAAAATTCTAAAATGCCTATAAATTAGTGATTTGGGGACAAATCTACAACTAATGTCACAAATAATGGCTGTTTGTTTACATCAGATGAATCAGAGATTAAGGGTAATGTTTACATTAATGTCAAGATTATAAGTAATTTAAGGGGGAACAAATGTCATATCTTTCCGTCGAAAGAAAATTTGCAAAATTTGTCAGTCAGTTGTATGAAAATATCTCAAAATTCATCAATCAGTCGCAGATCAAAAGTTAATTATTTTTTTCAGTCAGACATGGAAAAAAATGCAAGTTTTGTGACTCTGTCACAGAATGAAAATACTAAATTCACAAATCAGTCATAAAAAATATTGCAAAATTTTAACAATTGAAGCATTAATTAATCAAACAATCACTTACCTGTAGTGTTTTTAGGTATTTTATGAATTGTTATTAATAATAATCTCAACTTTTTGTATTAAATAATAAAGAGCTAAAAATAATATGAAGCAAAGTAATGGCTTGATGAAAAAGAATATGCAAAACAGAAAAGAAAATCTGTGACGACCGCTGCCAGTCTTGAACTTTCTGCAAACTGGCGTCGGAAAAAACCCCCGCCCGTATATGACATCTGTGCCCATGCAAGTACATGCACTTTCTAATCTTAATCTTTTGGAGATTTTTTTTTAAATATCTCGTTTGCATTCCCATGCTTTTGTTTGCATTGGGTAACTAAAGACGATCTCTAAAATACACTTTTTTTTTTTTTTTTATGAGGACGTTAATCTTTTTCAGACAAAAATAGCCTCAAAAAAAAAAAACCTGCAAACAAAATCAAAAAAGTAAAAAACGGCTGTTGTAAAGATCGACCTCAGCTGGCATACAGAATAATTTCAAAATATGGAAATGCAAATGAGATACTTTAAAAAAAAAATTCTTATAAGATTAATATTACAGGGCAGGCGTTTTCATGTGAGTGAAGTAACCTCTTAAGTAAGTAGTGGATATTCTTTGCAAAAATCAACTTCATACTGTATAGTACTGTGTTTACTCTCATAATAGTTGCACTTTTTTTTGCCAAATTTTTATTGTGAAAGTCTAGGTGCAACTATTATGCGGAGAAATCTACTGCATAATATTGTACACTGAAATGCTGAAACATTACTGGTATAAAAAAACACATAATAAAATTAGTAACTTACCAAATGTTTCCAGATTATGATGTTTATTAAATACCATTTTCTTTTTATGGTAATATTTTTATAGATGTAAAATTTACAAATAATAATTTTTGTGAAAATTTAAACAAAAAATTATCATAATAAATTTCTTTTACTAAAGGTTTCAGTATCACTATTGTAATGAGAGTCGGTGTCTGAAGAATCTCCGTCATTCCATAAAATGTCATCTTCGCTTCCGTCCAAAGCGTCAAAGATACCCATCTTCTTAAAATTTTTTGGAAATTATATCGCTTGTCATTAAAGTCAAGCTTTGTAATGTCCAACTACACATTAGTTCCAGGGATGGGCGCCTTACTTTTCCACTGGGAATTTTCTCGTTGTTCCCATTGATTATCCAATATCCATATACTCGTCTCATATTGTCTTGCAGAATCTCTGTGACTCCTCCGGGAATTACCACAAGATTTGTTTTGCCTTCTGAAAGTTTTTTCTTTACATCATCAACAAAATGTCTTCGGAAACTATCAAGTACCAGCATGGCTGTTTTTTTGAGCAATGCTCAAGACCTTTGCTTCCAAACGTTGATCTTTCATAATTTTTTCATCCATTCAATTCAGGAAAAGAAAATATTTTGATGATTTTTTCTGCTTCAAATCAGGGGTGAGACTATTACACAAGTAAACACGGCAGTCTATTGAGTGCTGCTTTGCAGAATTTCTGAGCATCGAATACCAAGTACTAGTGTATACTAAGGAAGAAACATTCATGCACACACTCTAATCAATACTGACCACTCGACTGGAGGCAGAATTTTTTTAAAAGAAGTTACCAGACAAATTTAAAAGAAAAATTGCTTAAATTAAAAACATTAAAAAGTGGGAAGTCTTAGTTCCAGGCCATTGGACAACCGCTGTGGCTTCAAGTTTAATCTTCAGCAGCAGTTGAGGGGGTAGGCAGATTTAAAAAAAAAAAAAAAAAAAAAAAAAAAAAAAAAAAAAGTAAGATTTTTGCATTGTCTGAAAACATACTTTTTCTGTTTACTTTTAAAATTTAATTTTATTCCAAAATTTAATAAGTTATGCACATTGTTTTAAAATGTTTAAAACCAGCAACACTACTTGAAAAGTTACATTAAATAACCCGAACAATACACACACAAAAAAAAACTATTCAATAAAAAACTTAGATTATTGAACTCTTTTCCTCTGTAGTAACAATAAATTACTTAAATTTACACTAACTAGCTTTTAATCAGCTACACCTCTATTATTCTTTAAAGAAAAACCAAAAAATATACATATAAATAGTATCTTGCACCTACAAATCCTCCTTCGAAATATTTTATTGGTGCGACTTTTATTTTCTACTGTTGAATAATCCGAATTTTTTAAAAAGGGCCCACTTTTTTGGAAGTATAATAGTCCTTTCAAAAAGAGAGATCAAGCTCGGTACATAATTTAGCAATCTTCAATATACATTCTAAAAGAATAATCAAAGTAGTATTATACGGACAAGTCAGATTTAAAAAATAGTATACGAACGCAAAAACCGAACGGGCATGGTGTCAGTTCTTTAAAAAATTAGCTCGGTACATAATATTCGCAATGTTATGGTTATTGACATTCATTTAAAAAAAATAATAATAATAATTAACGCGAAAGCATAATACGAACAAAAGGGGCTATGAAAAAAAGACGAAAGCCGAATCGCGAGTCACATGTATTGTAAATAAAGCATTCCGCCTAGATCGAAAGTTGAGTTGTACGAGCACTACTGCTTCATCCGCAGGAATCCAGATAGATTTTTCGCTGTTAGCGAAACGAGATCGACCAATCAGGAAGCTTGCTTCCTTAAAACAGGGAAAAGTTCGCGAAATGTGAGCTTCTGATTGGTCAATCTCGTTTCGCTAACAGCACAAAATGTATCTGCATCCCGGACAGAATTTAGAATAAAAAATATTATTTAAATAATATTAATTTATTATATATTATTAATAATTATTAATTATAAATAATAATTATTAATTATTTAAATTATATTATTCATATTATGTAATATATAATTAATATTATATTAAATATCAATAATTATTACTTATAAATATTATTAATAATTATTAAATCAATTATAATTAAAAATTAACTTAAATAATAAATATTTATTTAGTCAGAAATGCAGCCTCAGCTGCGTGAACAATAATCAAATATTCCAATGTAAATTTAAAATAAAATATTTAATAAGAATTATTTATTTTTCATTCGTTTTTATAAAGTAGAAGTAATTTTCATACGAACTGGGAGTCATGTATTTTCGGGGAGAAGGGCAAATTGTGCATTTAGTAAATCCGGGTCCGGGTGTGCTATGAAAAAGAAAAAAAGGGGGGGGGGATGCCTCCTCATTGGATTTTGAAATTAAAGTAAAAAAAAAAAAATTCTGCTTTTGAAAAACACAGTAGAATTTATTCCTTTCGAGTATGTTTAAAAAAAGGGAAGCTGGAATTTTCCGTTTAGGGGAGAGGGGGGCATAGGAGAGCAACTACCCCTCCCTAGATTTTGAAGTAAGTAACTAATTTTATTTTCTTATTTTGAAAAACATAATAAAATTTATTCTTTGCGAGTGACTAAAAAAAAGAAACCAAGAATTTTCCGTCAGGAGGAGGCGGGGGGGGGGGGGGTTATAGAACAGTCATTTGTTCCTCCCAGGATTTTCAAATATAAGTAACTAGTTTTTTTTTTTTCTACCGGTTTTGAAATAGTGAAATTTATTTAATTCGACTAACTTAAATTAAAAGAGGAACTAAAAAGTTTCAGTTGAGGGAACGGTATAGGAGGCCCATTGCCCTTCCCTGTATTTTGAAATTGTATAAACTAAATTTTCTTTTTTTCCTATTTTGAAAACATAGAAGAATTTATTTTTTTTCGAGTAACTTAAAAAAAGGAAACAAGAATTTCCGTTTAGGGGAAGGTGGCATAGGAGACCAATTACCTCTCCCTAGATATTTCAATTTAAGTAACCCAATTTTTTCTCTCCTGTTTTGAAAAACATAGTAAAATTTATTCTTTGCGAGTAACTTAAAAATGAAGGTAACCAAAATTTTCCGTTAAAAGAGGGGAGCCTAGGGGAGTCATTGTTGCTCCCTGGATTTTGAAACATATATGTAACTGAATTTTCTTTTTCTCCGATTTTGTACATAGTAAAATTTATTTATATTCAGAAACTTAAAATAAAAAAGAAGCAGTATATCAGAAATATCAGTTGAGCGGGGGAAGGGGGGGAAAGGGGGATAGGAGAAAAAAGCCATTTCCCTTCCCTGGATTTTGAAATTTAAGTAATTAAATTTTCTTTTTTTATGAAATGCATAGTAAAATTCATTCTTTTTCAGTATTTTAAAATAAAAGAAATAAAAAAATTCCTTTAAGGATGGGGGGGGGGTGGAAGGCCCATTGCCATCCCTGAAGTCTGAAATTTAATTAACGGAAATATCTTATTTTCTCCGATTTTGAAAAATATAGTAAAATTTATTTATTCCGAATAACTTAAAATTAAACAGAAACTAAGAAGTTTCTGTTGGGGGAGAGATTCACCCCCCTATATCTCACTCTTGGTAATTAATTTTCGGTCGATTTTTTTTCATGTTTATGTATTTAAACTTTATCTTAAAGTCAGGTTAAAAAGAGTTCTTTTTTTTTTTTTTTGGAGGGGGGGGGGGGGGCGGAGCTGTAACCCGAGGACGGCATTCTCTTTCGGACTTTGAAATTTAATTTTAACTAAATTTTATTTTTCTCTGATTAACACAAAATAAAATTTATTCCTTTCGGACAACTAAAATAATCAAACACTAAGAGAAAAAGACGAACTGGTAAAATTATGAGATAAAATTATTTCAATACTGCAGCATTACTACAGACGCAAAATCTCATTATTTTAAAAGTTTATGATGACTTCAGATAAACTATAGTATTTTTGAAGTTGATAGCACAGAGTATTTTTAAAACAAAGTACCACAAAATTACGCCACATTAGCCGCAGAATTTCTAAAGTATTTTCACAGTCGAGATTGCACTACAGAAAATCTATAGTTGACTATAGAAAAACCTCAAAAATACTCCACTTCTGTAGAAAAACTGCAGTTCATTTTTAGCTGGGTTTTTTATTAAGAATATTTTAAGTAAAAAAATTAAGAAAAATGAAAAAAGCATTTTGAAAATAGGAAAACATTGAGCATTTGTTCTATAAAAAAACTATTTAATAGTTTAATGTCTTTTTAGAGCAAACTGAGTACTTTTTGAAGTCTTTATTAAAATAATAAATTCTTTGAAAATTGGAATTAAAATTTGGGTCAGAATAACATAAATAACGAAACCTGTATGATTATCTCATTACACTTTATAGCAGAGTAATTAGGTACTCTTTTATAAGGGTTCTCTAATGGACAAATAAGTTTTAATACCTTGCTTGCGAACAACATGTCTTGAATTCTGACGTTTGTACAATAATCAGACCTAATCTGTCATTTCTTAAAGTTTTGCTAAATGCGTATGCATTTGCGGGGATCTGTTTATCACGGTTATTTGTACAATGGAATATTAATTAGATAACTGTGGTTGTCTACTTGTTTATAGTACGATAAAAAATGGAATCAGAAGATTTGGAACGCATCCGCGTTAGGTTAGTTTGTTATCTCGTACATTTTAAGCCACGTGTTATCTTCAAGTGGAGTTTTGACTATCAGTTTTAATAGAGTCATCAGCGTTGAGATTTCGCAAATTTGGTCAGTAGTTGGATTTTATATTTTTGATAAATATTTGCATCAGAATTCACAGGATTCCAGGTATAGTGACATTGTTTTCAAAAAAGAATTCCAAAGTTTCTTTAGACTGAATGTTGAGGTCGTTTAGAATGGAATTAAGCTAGTTAAAATCAAATAACTTTTGTAATGTATCTATCCTCTCTGAATCGTGCTTTGAGATTAAGTTTCATAGCCTTCATTAAAGCCGTGTGATCCACTGCTTCTACTACAGCGTCTAGAATACCTAGTGTGGTAATATGCTATCCAAACAACGCTAAAAATTTGTATCCCTTAAATGTGCGACGATACTGCTAAAATCCCAAGTGTCGATCGCATCGATATCTGCGGGATTTTCGTATTACATTGTATAGACTAGCAATATCTTAATGACTTACAGTTGCAGAAAATATCCAGCAGATGTCGCTGCGATCTGTATATTACAGCAACATTGCTGCAAATTTAAGGGATACAATATTTTAGCACTTTTTTAAGTATTACAGGGATAGCCAATTTCCACACTATATATTCTAGGCGCTATATTTATACCATGGTTACTGTTATATATACATTATGGACTTTTTAGTGAAATCTGTGATATAACCTCCTTTTAAACCGAAAGTCACCAAGGGAATGTCACAACGTTAAAGAAATGTTATACTCAACAACATATTAAAGGTTGTATTCAATTTGCCTGAATGATTTTCAAAAACAGATTTTTTTTTAAATACACTAGCAATTTATCACTTATATGTTAAATCGTTCTGAAAAAGAGTTTTACTTTTTATCTTACTGTTTTACGAAAAGATATGAAATGGTATTTATATCAGTAACAAATGATTTTTAAAAAAAATCCCTTTAAATGAAAAAGTTTGTAAAACAGATTTTTAGAGTGCACTGTCATTGTAATTACTCATATGCATATGCAAGAATGTTTTTTTTTTTAATAATATTCTTTTTTTTTTCATTTCAGTCGTGATACAGAGATACGAAATCAGACTTTTCGATGAGTTTGTCCTACGGGGTAACATAGCTGTGGTCCGATGTCCAATTCCCAGCTCCGTCATTGATTACGTCAGAGTCATTTCATGGGAGAGAATAGACGGATTCATGATCACCGAGAACACAGGAAATGGTAACATATAGATCATGGCATTTAATTTGTTAGTTAAATATGATTATAAAACAAAGAATAAAATCATGAAAATGATATATATATATATAAGAGCAGTCAACTATTTTTGGAAATTTTGGAAATTTTCCTTTATCCTGCCACTAATATGTCGCTAGAGAAATTTTTGTACGAAAACGACAATGTAAATTAGGTAATTTATATACTTCTCTATATAAAAAAAGTAATGATTTAGATATGGACCAATGAAAATCTGCATAGATACCGCGAAACGCTTCTGGTTGGTAAGAGCTTTCTGACGCTATAAGGGGGTTTACCAAAGGGGGAAAGGGAAACGGCTCTGTTGCAAAACGTCGCCAAGTTTGTCGCCAACATGGTGATATATCTCCATATTTGGCGACAAAATTAGTCTCCAAAAGTGACGTCAACTTGTCACTATTTCCGAGATTTCGCCAAATTTCCTTAGACTCCCATGGAAATCCAATATGGTTTACATGCTTGCAGAAAAAAAAAAAAAAGATATATCAATGCAACAAAAACTAATATTAGCTTATGAATAGAGCTTAATTGAACTATTTACATCATTTTTAACTACAAACACTAACTATTTACAATATTCGTAACACAATATATATATAATTTTATATTTAATAATTCTTATAATTATGGAACTCTTTCAGCTGTAATGATTAGGCGCTTGGAGATAAGGAAATAAAATTGTCAGAAGTTGAGGAGGAGCGCATTTTTACCAAGTGGAATCTAAAAATTGAGTGCATAGAAAATAAGGAATCGCGAAGGAATCAAGAATGGAAACGCGAAAGAATTACGTATGGGGTTGGCTAGAAAATAGAGATTGCTTTGCGATACTGAATGGAATCGCGAAGAGATTACGCAGTGGGTTGGCGAGCGTAGCGAGTAGGGGGCAGAGACTCCTAGTTTTAAAAAAAGAAAAGATAGAGATGGTAATCAAAGTTATAAATTTGGTTTAAAAATAGATGAAAACTATAGTTATTTCAATAAATACAATATATAAAGGAAAATGCAAATGGAAATAAAAAATCGATGTTTCATAGCGAAGGTGGTATAAAGGTGACATTTTTTTTTAAAACTTTGCTGAAAGCATCTGATTTTTTCGCCTTAACGCACTGCACAGGATGTCCCCGAATTCACGGGACAAACTTTAAGGGAAAATAAAGTGTACATAAAGAGGAAATTTTGGTATAATAATGTGGGGTCGGAAATAAAAAAAAAAAAATTGGCGAGAAACAAGAAATGCTTAGGGAATGAAAATGAGCTTCTAAGGGGACCGGGAAAGCAAAATTCAACCAAAAAATTGATTTTTACTTTTTTATATCATTAAATAGTTTAAACTTTTATCTTTCCAACGATGTGACACACAGGTTTAAATATAAAAAAAAAAAGTGTTGAAATTGTTCATTGTTTTCTAAGAGTATTTCACAGCTTAATGGACATTCAAATCTTTAATTGACTTTTACTCAAAACTTGGATTTTTTATGTTCATGTTCTTTTTTTACAGTATCTATTAAACTTAAGAATTCAGATTTTTTTTAATATGCATATTATGTTATGTTGTATACTTTAACACAGGGATTTAATGATTTGTTGAGAGTTATTTATTTTAGGCAGTGAAATCTTAGCAAAAATTCTAATTTAAAAATGACTTTCAATAAATAATTAATAATTAATTTTGAGTTTCACTTAGAAAGAAAATGGTCTGCTAAAATACGAAAATCATGTTATTCTAACTACTCTAAAAAATCTGGACCTTTATCTTTCACCATTTCTGAGAAAAAGGTACATAAATTTGGTGAAATTAACATGGCGGAGATAGGGCTTTCCCGGTCCCTTTAAGGGGTCTTGTACTTTTAAGCTTGTCGAAAATCAACAAAAACATTTAAAGTATGAATGAGTGTATCTTCATTAATTTTTTAGGTATAAACCTGAAATTTTGACTTCTGAGTGCACAGATTATGCTTTTTAATATAATACCACTTGAAACTTGCTAGTCGTTTGCAGACTTTGCGTATTGTTGAAATTAAAAGACTTCTATTTTTTCACTCCGTAAGTCATTGCGCGCATGATATCTTGAAAACGTACGTATGGATTGTTGTGAAAATTGATATATATAATAAGCACATATGTCAAAATTATTTCAATAACTATCAAAAAGAAAAATTTTTGTAAAAAAGAAAAAAGAAAAAATCACATTTTTTTAAATAAATACTTATAACCAAAAGTTTTACTACTGTAAATAGTTAAAAGTAGATCATTTTAAACATACATATTTGCTTTGTATCTATACCAAATTTCATAACGATCAATACATTCGTTCTCAAGATATCATGCGCGCAATGACTTACGGAATCGAAAAAAAGAGTTATTTGAATTTCAACAATACACAAATTCCGCAAAATACTAATCAGTTTCTAATGGTAGCATATTACAAAGCATAACCTATTTAGTCAATATTCAAAATCTCTCTTTTATACAGGGTGCAAAGGAAAGTCCCTTTAACCTGAAAGTACTTGCGAACGGAGAGAGCCACAGCTATGCAAGTGAGGTAACAGCATAGTAAAGTGCCTACGCCCGACCTAATGCAAACGACAACAGAGCACCTAGTGGCGAAATTTGGAAGATAGCCATTGCAAATCGAAAACGAAAAGAGATAGGACAAAATTTCCAATTAGAAAGTATTACAACATCAATTAATTAGTACGAAACGACATTTGGTTCACACGAATAAGATAAATCGTCGCCTGTATACTCAAAAATGTCCGAAATATATGAGCGACGATTATACTTTGCATATTCACATTTTGGAAATGTAGCAGTGCACAATTGCAGATTGTGACGTTGTACTGTGCTGTAATGTCTGTAAAAATTTAATTTCCAATTAATTTAAAATTTTAGATTAACGCTTACAGGGGCAGAAGAATTATGTTCGTAAACTGACGAAATATTTGACTGACACACCAGAATATTCAAACGAATTTCTTAGAGAATAAAATCCCGCTAATTTGCACTTTCATTACAAAAGCAAAATTTAATTAAAATATTCTTGGTGCGATTTGTCAGTTTTGGAATTAAAATTCGGTGACTAGACCGTCTAGCCACCGCCCTTGAAAAGGTTAAATCTATGTCGTCGTATTGAAGAGGCTTGCAATAGATATTTGAACCTGAGAAATGTGCATGCAGAATTACTCTCACGAATACCAACGTGTATCGTGAGCAATGGCGAACTTTTCGAGCGTACTGAATATTAACTTTTATCACTGTGAGACAGTTTGTCTTTTTTTTGTGTTTGTGATGTTATCAAAATGTATTGAGATAAGTACGTATTTATACCACAAATTGCGCGTATTTCTTCACACTTCTCGCTATTCCATTCAAACATTTAGACAAAATGGATTGCATCGATTTCGGACATTTTTGGGTATACAGGCAAATATTTATCTTATTCATCTAAACCAAATGTCAATTCATACTAATTAATTGATGCTCTAAAACTTACAAATTGGAAATTTTGCCCTATCTCTTTTCGTTTTCGAATTGCAATGGCTATCTTCCAAATTTCGTCACTAGGGGCGCTCCTGTCGTTTGCATTAAATAGGGTGTATTCGCTTTACTATACCGATACCTCACTTCCACAGTTGTAGCTCTCTCCGTTCGGAAGTATTTTCAGGTTAAAGGGACTCTCCTTTGCACCCTGTATACATAAAGGTTTTGAAGATAGACTAATTCAAACTTTGAAATTTTTCGTTAATTTTCTTCTCTCTTAAAAGGTACAAGACCCCTTAGTTCACATAACAATTATAGAAAGTGCACAGATGTGCCACTGGCAGCGTCTAGCAAGAGATTGACGTACCTTTTCACATATTCCATTCGTTTCACGAACTTTTGGATCAACGACTGTAAATCTTGCAGTGAGGTCCTCATCAGAGTCAACTGGTGGTAAATAAATGAGGTATCTGAAACATTCAAAACGGTATCCCAATACCTTGCTAGACGCTACCATGTATGTATTGATGTCGGTGGTGGAACATTTGAGCGCTTACTGTAACTGCAATGTCAATAAAACGCCTGATTTCATTTCCTCCACATTTCTTGTTTTTCGCAAAAGCATTTCCTTTCCGACTCCACAATGCTGTACCAAAATTGTTTCTTTATGTGTACTTTACCTTCCTCTACAATTTGGCTCATGAGTTCTGGAACACCCTGTATATAACAGTTGATCAATTTTAAAACAGTTATTTTATTTGGTAAATAAATCACATTAGTTGTAATTTTTGAACTCAGAGAAAAAAGCATCCAGGTCAGGATTTGAGCCAGGGACGTCTCGTTTAAGCTACGAATACTCTACCAACGGATCTATTCTGTACAAACCTGGCTGCCACAATTCACTGCATGAAATTACAATTAATATTACTTATTTAACAATTAGAATAATTCTGTTAAAATTAATGAAATATAATTACCTTTGCAGCGTCCATTTGGAGTTCCATTATCTGTGGCTTATTGTATTGAGCAGTTTTAATTAGCAGATCAGGTGCTTTATCAAAAGCTTTTCTGAGTGAATTGTACCCTCAGATTTATGCAGAATAGATCAGTCTGCAGAGTATTGGCAGATTCAGCCAAAGGTCCAAGGTTGGAATCCTATCTTGGAAACTTTTTCACCCAGTTGGAAAATTACAACTAATATCACTGTTTACAAATTGAATAAAATATGATTATAAGATTTTTCACAATAGTCTGTAAAATTAAGTTTACGACATCATAAGACATATTTAAACAAGTCAGAAAAAATCATGCATGAAGCATAGATTATGAAAAACTTTTCAAAACATTCAGAATAATTTAACAAAACTGCACCGTTTAAAAAAATAAAATATTACGTCTAATTCAACCATATGGAAACACATAATACATTTCAAAACCCAATTTCAGTTGTTCCCATCCACAATCGGTAAATTATACAATTTTTTTCAGCACGCCTGTATATGATATATAGATTTGAATCTGTTAGCTACACGCATGTCAAAATTTAGTTCACTTAAGCGATACATATAGTTCAGTTGAAAATTTATCTTCAGCAATTTCCTCTAATAAGGAGAACGGTACGTGAATACTTTTGAGCAGCCCTGTATTTGAGGTATAGTATTTACATATAACGAGTAAGATGCAACAAATTTTCTTTTGTGTGTCCCTGTAAATGAATAAAAAATGCTATGAATGCCCTGTTCTAACGTGATCATAGTGAAATTTAGTGATTTATATCAGTTTCCATACATTTGAAACAGCATAATATCATTAAAATAATCTGCAAACGATTTTTCCCCGTATACCATAATGTAAAGGAATACTTTTGAGTGTCTTCGTAAATGAACGATTAATCCTACATATACAACTTCATATACAACGCCAAACATGTTTTGGTGGCCCTAAATAACCTTTATCAATATCATGAAAATCCGAGAATATTTAAGGGAGTTAGAACGTGGACATACGGCCAGACAAACCGAATGCATAAACACTTTTCAACTTTGCTGGAAAGTGTTAAAATACGAAAGTATTAATACAGTTTCCATACCGGAGTATACTTTTTTTGTTCTTGGAACGTCATTTTGCTGCTTTTCAGAGTTGGACAAATTAATATTCTGAAATATCTCCATTGAAATCACAAATTAATTGCATGTAAACGCAGAAATTTCGCAAACAGAATGGAATTAGGTCAGTTCCAACAACATTACTGTAAGAATTTTTTGCAGCATGTAGTTTTAACCTTAACCTCTTTAACCATATTAAACAGCAAAGTTTCGTTCAAAAATTCTGGGAGTTTAGAAAGAGTTTCATAATCTCTGGTTGACGCACGAGTTCACTTTCTTGTTTTCCTTTTTCTTAATCAGTATATTTCAATTCAGTGACTCACTTCGACATTTGTTATTTCTGCACGCCTTATTTGCCTATTCATTTATCCTAGATATTTTAGAATAATTCTGTGTAAAATTAAATAATTTTTGAAACAAACGCTTTTCTCTGCAGCGAAATATGGAATGTTAGAGAACGGAGATTTGTACCTCCGCGAAATTACCGACAATGAAAATCTGTTGAGCTTCAGGTGCCATACGGAGAACGCCATCACGAGAGAGAAGAAAGTCAGCACGAATTATTCCAGGATCATAGTCACAGGTAAACCTATTTCATGAAGTTTATGAAGTTAATGACTCAATTTATAAATTACGCATTCTATAATACGGCAAGGAAGCAAAACACTGGTCCAAATGGACTATCATTTAGAAAAAATTCAATTTTGTATGGGGTTACATTAAACGGTAAATCGCAGTTCATTTATAAGAATTACACCTTTAATGATTACATGAAAATGAAGTTTGTTCCCAGAAGCTTTCAATTGTAACGTCAATCATGAAGTTTAATTTGAAAAGAAAAATAATTGACTTTAGAAATATGTTTCCATGTTTTATTCCTATATAATGTAAACCATAGAATGCATTGTCACTGCATTTAAAGTAGTGTTAACGCATTTAGCTTTAAGGTATTACTATGAGATATTGTTGTAGGTATACGACCGAAATAAGAAGTAAAACACCAAATTTTTCTTATAGACTTTTTGATGTGGTACAGCAAATGTCTAATAGAACGTTCGGTCATATTTATTAGAATTTTTTTAATTTCGATTTTTTACACATGCAATTGAAATGCATATGTTATAGTACATGTTTTCCGCCGAAGTATTTTAAATGAAGGCATTTTAATACACCCGTAAAAAACTTTTATAATTTTCTATACTAAATATGCGCATTATTTGCTCAAAATAACGTCAATTCCGGATGCGAAAATGTAGCGATAGAGTTTGATATGCTTAAAAAATATGGTCCATACGTAGTTTAATTTGTGGCAACCGAAAGAACAAAAACACATTTGAAAAAAAAATAACTTTTTATAACAGATAAATTATGGTTGTTGTCTAAAAAAGGAATGAAGTGCGGCCTGAGAACATTTTAAAGTAGTCAGTAATTTTTCTCTTTTTCCAATACGTATGCATATCAAATTTCGTAAAATTTTTTCAAAACTTTTAGATTTGTGCGTGGAAGGTATATCCAAATACTGATTTATATATAGAAAAAATAATATTCGCCTACTTGAAAACCAAAATAAGCAAGTGACTTTTAACGTTAAGCCTATAGCTCTTAAGATCTCTAATTACTTCTCAGTGGTATAATTTTTGTAAGATTTCACTTACATGGAATATGCCGGCCATGCCGTTTATCCCTGTGCTGAATTATATGGTCATTGGCCGAAAAAGTTTGGAAGAATACAGACACAAAAATACGATTGAAGTGCACGCATAAAAGATTCGCTTTTCTTAGCTCAATAACAAAATATATTAAGAAAATTTATAATAATAATTTTTGCTGTTCGATTCAGTCTCTTTCGAAAATCACATACTCACCTAATTTCATTTGTTGCTATTAGTGGATAAAGGCTATTAAAAGAACCAGCGTTAAAATATAACTATGACAGATATACAGTGTGGGCATATGAAAGCTATGCTGATGTATGAAAGAGCACTGTAACGTGGAGAAAATTATTATGTATTTATTTCAACGCATGCTGCTATGTAATGTGACGAAACTCACCACTCGAGCTTTCTGAGAAGCGTTTACAATGATAAACTCCTTTTTCTGAAATTTCAGAGCTTTCTCTCACTATAAAATTGTTTGTCATTTTTTGTGCTGAAAAGTTTCGAAAATTCAAAAAATTCAAAGTATCATAAATTGGTTAGTTTTGGTCATTAAAAGAAACGACTTTTTACAATTTTACATATAAGATCATGGAGAAATTGCTTCTTAATAAAATTTTTAATATCCAGGTACTCTTATAAAAATTAAAGAAGTGCAAGTTTTTCTAAAGTAATGGCAGAACTATTTTATCGACATATCCTTATTCCTAACCTTATTTTTAACCCTTTTTTCAATTTATATTGCTTCGTATCTCTATTAGGTGGAGAATTAGAGCATATATTAACCCTTAAATGCATAGTGTATCGAATTCGCAACACTTTTTATTCAACTTTTAATAAATAAGCCATGTTCTTTGCAACCACTATATTTATATAGAAATATTAATCCTGTAAAAATCACATAAATATGCTACTAAATAAAGTTAATAATTCTTGTACAAAATTTCTGGTGTCTAATCCTTAATATAAGTATAAAAAAACACAATTCTAAATGAAAAAATCATGCATTTAAGGGTTAATGTTTTTGGACAACATGTGCATGCAAAAGTAACTATTTTATAGAATCATTATTTACCTAAATGCGTGCCTTCTAATATATTAATCTTTTTTTTTTTTTTTTTTTTTTTTTTTTTTTCAGAACCTCACCATAGTCAACCTCCTAGAATCATGCAGCGATCAAGTATAGTCACTGTTGCGACAGGATCAAAAGCAGTTTTATCCTGCATTGCTCAAGGCCATCCAGCTCCATTGTACAGGTGGCACAAAGTAGTCGGAAACCAACCCGTCTCGCTTCCGATGACGTCTTCCGCCAGGCAGGATGAGGGCGTGCTCGTATTCCACAAGACATCGGTAACGGACAGTGGTCGATACGCCTGCCACGTTAGTAATACAATGGGAGAGGATTCCGTTCAAACAGAGCTTATAGTAGAAGGTACAGTTTAACGTTATTTTAGACAGCATAAAATCTTAGCGTGTTTTAGACAGCATAAAATCTTATTGTAATAAAACCAAATTTAATAAGAAGCCAGATTTATTGTAGACGATAGCAAGCATCTCTAATATAATCTCGATTGAATCCCTATGTTTTCCATTTTTTTACTCTTTAAATGTAAAACTCTTTTAATGGACCACAATGAAACCCTTCGTCAAAACTAAAAGAATAAAACGTCAGGATTTATTGGTACTTTAAAAGTTCTGTGAAAATAGTCGATGATTTCCAATGGCTCTGTTATGAAATAAGAAGATTTATATATATAAAAAAATGGTGTTATTTAGGGTTCATTCATTTTTAAAAAAATCGATTTTGGCAAATGTAACCAAGCGAAGGTATATTTAGTAGACTATTCAATTCGAAACTTATTTTTGCCATCCACCGAAGCATACACAGCCTCCCGTTGCGCAGCCACAGTACTCAGCATGTCAGCTGTCCTTTGTAGCAGCTGTCTCTTTTTACTCATGCAAGCAAGCTCGTCTGTTTAAAATATAAAACACGGGTTATATAGAATCTTTTTATGAATTTTATGTATATATTTTTTGTCATTTCAAAACATTAAAGTCGTTTTTTTTTTTTTTTCGAAACGACATTTTAAGCTCACGAGGAGGCGTCAAGGGTGTGGGGTACAAATAAAGTAAGGTTATATTTATATTCAGTATTGAGTAAGAGGACTCGTAGGACCAAGCCGTAGCGCTCACTACTTAGTAGTTATTGAGAAAAAAACTTTATATTTTTGTGTATGTTCTCCCACAAAACACACCCTTTCAGGAGTAGGAGAACTGTGTTCGTAAAATGGTGAAATAATTGACTGACACCAGAATTTTCAAGAGAATTTCTTACAAAATAAAATCTTGCTATTTTGCACTTTTATTACAAAAGCAATGTTCTTGATGCCATTTGTCAGTTTTGAAATTAAGATTATGTGGCTATACCGTGTATCCACCGCCCTTTAAAGGGTTAAAGGCAGACATGAGTGACATTTTTTGAAAAAAATTGATTTTTTTTTTTTCATTATTGGCTTAAAAAATTCTTTGTATCTTACTGAATCCATTCGTACGTCCAGTTTTTTTCCTGACCATTAAAAAAAAAATAATAATAAAAATTCAAGAAAGACAAGAATGGGACGCTACGCCCACTCACATTAAGGGAATCCGCGATTGGGAAGCCACGCCCACTGACATGAATTTTACTCTAATATTTTATACTCATTTATTATATGTAACAAAATTTTATACAAGTGTTATATATACTATTATTCATGTCTTTTATAAAACTGTGCAAGAACTTCACACATGTTAGAAGTGTCTAACTAACTGTAAGCGAATTAATCATAACAAATTGCCATATATAGTAATAAAAGAAATTTTTTTTCCAACTTAATTTTTTTTTTCTCAATAACTACTGACAAGGGAACCACTTTTGGTGTTGCTCACACCTAGCATTGAGACCTGGTGCATTTTAAAGCCCTATATTATGAAGTTTGAGAATCGATAAAATTTTTCTGTTAAAATAATATTTCTTGATTATACAGCAGGATAACTTTCTGAAAAAGCAAATTTCGAGACCTCTTATCGGACTATTAACAGTGAATTTTTTTAAAGAAAAGCATTTAAAAATAAAAATTAGTTAATAATAAGTATAAAATATTGAAAAAAGTTTGAAAATTCCTTACAAAACCCACGAATTTGATTTTGAAAAATTGCAACTTTATATTCATATTTTTGGCGGGGAAACATTTGTCGTTTATTTTAAAAGTAGTGCTTTCCGGCAACCCTAGCCAAATGCCATAGCTGAATTTGTAATAGCTAGAAATTTCAATGTCCAACCTATTTCGCTACAGTAATTTTTCTAAATTGTGTAAAAATATTAATTTACTTTAATGATTACTTTTACCGAAGAACCATTTAATACAGCAACATTTCATTTTAAACATTTGAAACTTTATTTCATTCGATTTCAAAAGAAAATAATTTACTTATTTTGTATTTCACTAAAAAATTGTTTTCAATGATCTTCAAAGCTTTTATAGAATTATATTTATTACTTACATATTTATCGTCTGCATAGAAAAAAAAATTTAAAACCTAATATTTGTTTCTTATGCTATCAATTATAAAAAAAAAAAAAAAAAAAAAAAAAATGCAATCTGATGTAATTCTAGTAATTTGTTCTGCACATTTTCTCCTTGGATAAAGCGGGTGGAAAAATTGTAGCGCTCTATTTGGCAACTTAACTCACTTTTGGCGTGAAATAAACAAATAAATACGTAATAATAAAAAATTAAAAGTATAAAAAAGTATATAAAATATTATTTTAACAGAGAAATTTTTTCGGTTCTCTAACTTTTATGTATAGGGCTACAAAGCGCACAAGGTCTCGATGCTAGGTGCGAACAACACCAAAAGTGGTTCTCTTGTGAGTAGTGCGCGCAACGATTTGGTCATCTAGGTCCTCTTACTGAGTACTATTTTCACACAAAACCTTGCTTTGATTTGGATACCCCACACCCTTGCCGTCTCCTTGTCAGTGGGCATGATTATAAGCAAACCTATCAACGGATTTCGGCGAAACTTTTTAAAATTGTAGTTGTTAGAATTGTCTTGCCCTTGTTTCAAAGACTATAATATTTGTTCAAAACTAATATACACTGCTCAAAACAATTAAAGGATATTGCAGTTTTAGGTGGATTTTGTATCTGGTAAACTGTTTAGCTGATTGATACATGGTCGACAGACATAGTAGGTTATATGAGAATAAATTACACATGTTTGGAAGAAAAAAAATCCATTTCATTGCGCATTTGTGTACTAAAGGAAAAAAACACAATTTGTGCATATGAGAAAAAAAGAATAAGAAAAGGTGTTTTCTTCAAAGAAAATCATTTTCAGTAGGGGGTATGGTTTCCACGGGCGGCCAGCAACGTTGAACACCTTTGAGGCATGGACTCAATGAGGCTATTAATGACGAGTTGGGGTATTCTGCCCCACTCTTCCAGAAGAGCTATTTCCAGTTCTTGGAGAGTTTGTGAGGGTTGTTGGAGGCCAGAAACTCGTCTTCCTAGAGCGTCCCAAACGTGCTCGATTGGATTGATGTCTGGAGAACACGCTGGCCATTCCATTCGAACGATTACTTCCTCGAAAAGGAAATCCTCCACCAGGTTTGCAAGATGTGGCCTGCAGTTATCGTCCATTAAAATGAAGTTATCTCCGACTGCTGCAGCGTAAGGGACTACAATAGGTCTGAGGATCTCATCCCTATATCGGCGACCAGTCAGAGCTCCATCTCGAATGATGTAGAGGTCAGTGCGTCCGTCAATAGAGATGCCACCATACACCAACACTCCTCCACCGCCAAATCTGACAATTTCGTGCACGAACGCAGGATTATTCCTATTGCCACGGTCCCTCCAGATGAAAATACGCCTATTATCCGGATGCACAGAAAAACGGGACTCGTCAGAAAACAGAATGTTGCTCCATTCATTTCTCCTCCAGTTGACATGCTCGGTTGCCCACTCCCTGCGGTCGCGACGATGCCTTGATGTTAATCTAATACATACCATCGCTGGGCGAGCATACAGACCTACAGCATGGAGCCGGTTTCGGACAGTCTGAGTTGAAATCGTGGTGCCTGTAGCCGAGCGAAGGTGTTGTTGGAGAAGAGTAGCGTTCATGGTTCGGTGTCTCCGAGCTGTTAACGCTAAATACCGATCTTCATTAGGCGTTGTTGCCCGTCTATGACCTTGCCCTGGTCTTCGGCCTGCACATCCACTCTCCAAAAAACGGTTCCAGATCCTGGAAATGACACTTTGTGACACTCCAATGGCTTGCGCTACTTCGGCTTGCATTTGGCCCCCTTCTAACCTACCAACAATTCTCAAAGCTTCTGAATCTGTCAAATGACTTCGCTGAGACATCGTACTCATCGAAACAAAGCAATCACTGAATGCCGATCATCCTTGTCTTCATTCTCTTTTATCCAGTTGAAAGTCAAATTTCATTCGCTGCCGCTGAAGCGAAGTTTTTGACGTCGAACTCAAAATTTGCATACTCCACAGTTTAAAAACCAGAAAAATTTGCATTTGTGATTCTCTTCTTCTATTTTCGGCAAAAAAATTTCGTTTGTATCTTTATTTGATATAAAACTTCAAATATCCTTTAATTATTTTGAGCAGCGTATTTTATGCATTTTACATCAACAACAAAAAAAAAAACCCTCTTTCAAGCGGACGCCTTTTTACTTACGATAACAAAAAAATAATTTTATTCGCTTAAGGGCAAATGTATTTAATACGTTATTAAAATCAATTGGTTTCGTTTGTTTTATATATATGGTGTCCTTGTTATCCTGTCTACCAAACGCAACTTTCTCTTAAAGGAGCATTCGGAGCCCGTCCATAACTCAGCCATTTTTCATTATTTTTGTACATAAAAATTCGAGAATAAATTTTAAGACTGAAGTATTCGAAAGTTCTAACTATTGTTTTCATCTATTGTGTATTTTAAGCGTAAAAAAATGTCAAAAATGACCTCCAAATGGAATTTTTATAATTTCGACATCGTTGAAGTTAATATATTTTGATCTTATTTGGAAAATAATAATAAATTTTTAACATTCATTTTAAGAGTTTATCATAATAGCTCAGTAAGCTGCTGGAAATCAGGTTTGTTTTCAAATTAGAATTAAGTAATATATGCAAATAAAGTCACACACAATCACATTACAATATGAATTTTTCAGCTGCATTTTCATAGGAGAAATAAATATAAAATGAATTTTAGTAAATGGGTCCCCTTTAAAAAAGAAAAGAATCTTTTTTTTTTCTTTCGCGCCTTTTGATTGTCTTTAAAATTTTAAACATCATTCTAATTAGAACAATCTTACGCCTAACATAGCAGCTCGTAACTAACAACCTTATTTCAGTTACAATCGTTATTAAACAATACTAAAAAGGGCAAAAAATACTGTAAATTGAAACCAAAAATGAAAAATTCTTGTCATTAGTCAGAATAAAATTAGTTATTCATATCTATTACTTCTCTAACTTTTAATTAAGAATATATTTCATATTAAAATATTTCTAGATTAGATTTTCCCAATTTAATATTAACCCTTAAATGCCGGGTGTTGCTTTTCGGCAACATACCCAATTTAGGCTCTAAAATACTATTAGAATAATGTTGAAGCTATAATGCCTAATGTTACCTATAAAATACATTCTGAAAGTATTATTAAATCGATTTTCAACATGTAGATGGCAACACATGAACTGTTTAAGAATAAAGATAGATTTATTTTTTCAATTGTTGCTACTTGTTCTTTTTGTTTTGTTTGGAAGCTTGCGAAATACCTTATTTTGTTCTGCAGTGAGCAAGTAAAATTTATTTCTTATTATAGTTCCTAAAATTCGTGTGCGTTTAATATTATAGAATTTTATCAAGGAAAATTATTTTTTCAATTAAAGACCAGTATTGCCGATTAGTAACAAACTGTTTTTTAGGGGTAAACTATACTTAAAACAAAATGTGATTTTTTTAAAGTATTTTTACCATGATTTATTTAAAAAATGAAAGCCGAAAAACATTATTACAATGATTTTTGAAAAATAAGGTATTTAAGGGTTAACACACAACTCAAAAAATTTTTGCTCAAGACAGTAATGTCAAGACAGTTTTGAGTGTACCTGTAAGCGAAGTACAAATGCTGCATACTTCATTTTCAACACCGAACCTGCTATAGCAAACCTTAATAACATATATATTAATGAATTGCCTAAATATTTTTTAGCCGTAAACCATACTTAAAACAAAATATGATTTTTTAAAGCATTTTTTCCATGATTTATTTAAAAAATGAAAGCCAAAAAACATTATTGCAATGATTTTTCAAAAATCAGCCATTTAAGGGTTAAAAGTTTAATGCAAAAACAACTCCCTACATATGCATTGCTCTTTTTGCTTTCGTTTAATTTTGCGTACATTTCTGTGCCTCAGTTCACTCGTGTGTCACAAGTTGATCTTAGGTTTGCACGAAAACTTATGCCAATAAAAAGATACCATAAATAAATTCTCATATTTTGGTTATTTTTCGGTTAAATTTCCAATAAGTGAAAAAAGTAATTTTTTCCCTATGTCAACGTCATATTCGTGATATGAGCTTTTTTTTGCAATGAGGACTATTAACAATAGAAAATGATAACATCTAAAATTGTATAGTTGAAAGAAAATTCAGTGTATGTTTATATCTCAAATACTACAGGACTATTGCTGCCCAGAATAAGAAAAATCGAAAAATATATGTGTAAATATATAACTCATTTTTTTTTCTTTCAACACTAAAATAAAATAAAAATACATAATTTATAGAAGGAATTCAATTATGATGATTTTATTATAAATTATACTAAATAATTTTGTTTTAACATTTGGACAATTTGTCAATAAATGTATGAAATATTGCCATAATATAGGACATATTTTCGATATTTTTAATTTAAAACCAGTATGTCTTAAATAACATCATTATATTAAAATATTTGTAATGTAAATTACCAATGCGTGTAAAAGCCTTAAAACTTTTAAAGAGTTAGTATTATAGTTATAGTTATACAGCACATATATCTTTCCAATATTTTTCGAAAGATCAAGAATGTTTCTGACATGTAATCCTAGAATTTATAATACCTTTCTTCATTTAAATAACGTGGGAAATTCTATTCTTAAAGAGTCGTATAACTACGCGTACCCTGCATAAATACAAAATATTTTTGATAGCAGCATAGCATTCCAAGTATTAAAACCAATGTTGAAATAATATTCATGTTTCGTTGAAAATATTTGATAATAGTCAAATATTGGTAAAATCTGGGACACCATTATAAGCAATAATCTTTTAGCACAACAGAATATTATTTTCCGTAGTCATAATTTTTATGTTCATCCTTCATTGCAGATCCTCTTCGTGTATCAGTCTTCCCAAAGGAACTGCAAATGGATGTTGGTCGCACGGCTACATTCAGTTGCAACATCTCCGGAAGTCCATTTAGTTCGGTCATCTGGAAGAAAGATATGAGACTGCTGTCTTCGAGTCCTCGTGCGATCTTCCCCACACCTTACGTTGTCCAAATGCGACAACTGAAGAGGCAGGATTCTGGAATGTATCAGTGCTTTGTTTACAGAGAAGGTTCTTCATCACAAGGTTCTGCACGACTTGTTATAGGAGGTACGTTGTCATCGGTCAGAACTATGTTGCCAGTTGGTACTTGAGTTTTTATTCAGATTTATTGTTTTTTGGCACTTTTCGAAATAGTAAAATTCTCCTTATTTAATAGCAAATTAATTAATGCGAATATTTGTATTTCAAAAAGTTGGTGGCAATATGAATGAAAAAACTTCGGCCAGCTGACAACCTGGAATCAAGATTCAATGTGGTTATTATTTTTAGATATCTATTATTTTTGGATCTTTATTATTTTTGTTTTATTATTTTTGTATATCGCACGCTAAAATATAGTAATTGGTTATGGACTCAGTTACGGAAAAATTTTTGTTTTGTATCTTCAATATCCCTGCTCACCCCTTTCTGTGTTGAACTGCTAAAATCGTTGAAATACGTACTTGACCATTTTTTAATGGATTTGACACACTGAATTTCCCATTCCTAGACAAAACTGCCCTGGGGATATTGCAAAATAACTTAAAACTTTGGACAACATTTTTAGTGTTTGAATTTCTACAATCGCTGAAATGTATGTTCAACTATTCTTTTTGCAGATTTGATGTGCTGAATTTCGCACTCCTAACTAAAACGGCTGCAGGTATACGGCGAAATAGTATACAATTTCTTACAAACCGTTTAATTCCCTTAGTGGTTAAATTTATGAAATCGCAGAGATACGGGTTTAACTGGTTTATAAATAGATTTGTTATGCCTAATTTCACTCTCCTACATAACACTACTGCTGAGATATGGCGAAATGACTTAAACCTTTCGACCCTCCTTTTAACACCCTTAGAAGATAAATTTTCAAAAACCTTTTCTTAATGGTTGCCTAAATTATGTATGGAACGTTCCTTTCAAACTTTTGACCGTTTCTTTAACTTCCTTAGAGGTTGAATTTTCAAAAATCCTTTCTTAGTTTGGGCCTACATTGTCTAAGAAACATACCTTTTAATTTTTATTCTTATAGGGCAATAGCGGAGGTCAGTGTTTGTAGATTAGTCCATCATAGCCAAAAGTCGAGTTCATAGCTCATATTGGTAATAAATAATTTTAAAATTTTGAGAGTGACAACAACTGTTACAACAATAAAATTTATTTTCCAGCAAATATACGCATGTATAAAACAAGATTATTATAGAGTGGATTACGGAAAAATCTTTTGTTTTGATCTTGAATATCCTCTCTCACCCCTTTGAGAGTTCAATTGTTTAATAGTCGAAATACGTGCTTAACTATTTTGTAATATATTTATTATGCTGAATTTTAATCTTCTGCCTAAAACTGCTGATGAGATATATCGAAATGAACTATAAATGCCGACACCCATTTAACCCCTTAGTGGTTGAATACATAAAATCGCTGATACGTATATGTAACTATTTATTTAATGGTTTTGTTACGTTGAAAGTCAAGCTCCTACATTAAACTGCGGCTGCGATATGGTCAAAGGACCCAAAACATCTAATGTTTTCTTTAACCGCTTTAGGTGAGACATTTTAAGAAATCCTTTCTTATTATTGTGGCAAAGGCCTTTTCTTTATCTAGCCTACGTTTATATAAGAGGCCCAGCCGAATTTCATTTTTTCCACCTTCGTTAAAGTACAAAATATGCTGAAAAATAAAAGTATATGATTAAAATTAATTGGCATAAACTGGTATTTTTTTGCATTTTTAATACCTCTTATATTGACAATATTGTGGCAGAACAGAAGTATATTTTATATTGACCACTTTCTATCGCACATTTTTTTCCAAATGATAGTATGTATGGGATAATTGGCGTTTATGCGTTCGAAGATACCAAGTGAGAGTATTGTACTTTAAATCTTGAAACAACTTGCATATAATAAAAGTTATTTAAGCTCAATAACATTTTCATTCATTTGAATCTTCTATGGCAATAATGATAAGGAGATTTAACATTGATATTTCAGAAGCGAAGATATGATTTTGTGTTATATTTATATATTTTATTTTCTGTGATAATTTTGAGTATATATGAGACTTTTTCTGTTATAAAATTTCAGATCTTGCACCAAAATTCAAATCCATCTTCAGCGAGAAAACAGTTCGTCCTGGAAGTTACGTCTCTTTAGCTTGCGTTGCTACTGGCAATCCAGAACCTCACATCAAATGGTCACTAGACAACATATGGCCTTTATCGACTCGTCCAGGTATACTCGTCAGCTCGTACCTCAGTGCTGAGAGCACCGTCACAAGCTACGTAAACTTCACATCCATCGACATCATTGACAGCGGCATGTATACATGCGATGCTGTCAACGAAGCTGGAAGGGTTTCGCACATGCGCAGATTGAATGTCTTCGGGCCCGTTTTCATTCGGCCGCTGGAAAATCTTACAGCTGTAGCTGGTGCTACTTTCTACATGATGTGTCCATTTGGAGGATTTCCATTTGATGCAATTACGTGGAAGAGAGGTGAGAATATTTTTAAATAAATTTGTACCTAGTCTGAAAATTGGTAAATGTTCAAAATTACCCTTTTGATATGTGTGCACAAATCACTGCACAATCGTAATACTATTCATACTATACAATAGAAAAATATACAGATATCCTTCCAATAAGAAATCTAGAATGCAATAAGAAATGCCTATGAGAAATGAATTTTTGAAAAATATATCTAAAATTTGCATAATTGTATAAATTGAAAATTATGTTTTTTGTTTACGAGATTGCGTGGTAATTGTCCTTTTTTCTTTTATTTTTTGCCGACTGTTTATTTTAAATTTTCCCTACTTCCTTAACTACGAAACAAAGTACTGAAATCGCTTGAGTATTTCTCGAGGATAAGGTACTTCAACGTCAGCTGTTTAACGCGTGATTACTTTTACTTTTCCATTTTTTATTTTTTATTCTCCAACGATCAATTTAGAGTTTATCTAATTGCAAAACTAATTTCACAAAATTGAAATTACTTCAGTAATCCTAGAAAGAACGTTGCATTAATGCTAGTTCTTTTACATGGGATTATCGCAAATGTTGTCGATTCCTTAATCTATTCCGCAAAAATCACCATTCTGTAATGATCATCGTTCTTCAATAATCACAGTTATTTTTTCTCGATTCTTTCTTAACTTTCAGACTAATGTGAGGTATAATACAAAGTAATCAAAATGTCCTTTGTTTAATTTTTTCTTCAAAGAAGTTAGATTTTACCGAAATAACTCCAATGATATCTCAAGCAGATTTAAAAGATATATGCGAAAACTTTCAGGGAACTTTTTTAAATCAAAGAATGGACATTGTTACTTTTTCTTTCAAAGTACGAAATTATTTTTGATATGCCTTTACAATTTGATGCAAATGTTGTGAGAAATGTAAGATTTTAATGTTTTACTTGGTTTAAAAAAAAACAACAACAAATGTATAAACATTTTTTATGAATATATTTTTAATAAAGAAATTACCATTATTTTAAATTTACATTTTAAAATGTTTGATACATTCACACTTCTTTTTAATAAGTAATAATAGTGATGATAAACTCCAATAAAATCCTTCAAAAAATTTTTGCTTAAGGCATGTCAGAAATACAAAAATTACGTACAGAAGTAGAAAAATTAGAGCGCATTTGTGAACTGTGTCAGTATTGAGAAATGCTCTTTGAAGATATAAAAACCTTACAAATTCGACTATTACTGCAGTAAAACCTGCGTAAATAGGAAACCACATAATTACGGAACTTCAATTTGAACTAATTTAATCGTCCCGTCTGAGAAAATGGGAATTATTTTCATAATTTTTTGCATAAAATGGAATCTGTTTTACGCGGAAATGGAAAAAAAAAATAAAGAACCCATTAAAAACCATCTGCATACCCAGAAAATGCAGACCTTTTGGCTTACGGTTGGGCTACAGTTGGCAATGTTGATTTAGAATCGGCATATGTATAGTGGAACTAGTAAGATGTCGGTATCATGCTGGCAGCCGACTCTAAAGAAATCCTATTTTTTAATGCAGATTGCCTTTACCGGGCTGTTTTCGGCCAAAAATTGGCAAGCAATTAATTTCGGCAGGTGATTAATTTCGGCAATTAATTTCGGCAGGACCGATATTTGTTTCGGCCAGAACAGATCTGCCGTTATCGATCCAAATTTGGACATTAATACTTTGCCGACATTTTTTATATCTTCATTCAAGTTCGAGTATATTTGGAAATATTAAATATATATTTTTAAATTAATGGGTTTGATATATTTTCATACTTTTGTTCAGGGAATCATTATAAAAATATGAAATAAAACCCTTATTTTTTATTCTTATGTATTATATATGCGTGTGTGATAAATAAAAGATGTTATTGGAGAAATAAAGTGATTTAATATATGTATATATTTCATGTATGTAATATAAAATTCTAACAGTGATAAACAGAAAAATTGTCAAAAATAGCATACATTTATTTATATTAAAAGAAAATGTTTTGAAGTCAGTTTAAAAAGGACCTACAATTATTTGAATCAACCAAAGGTTTTTTTAAAATCGCTCCTTAAAATTATTATTCATTTTCAACCTAATCGTAGAAACAAAAAGAAAATACTTCGTAAGTTAATTCAACTTATTTTCTAATTATATATTCATTTCAGAAACATTATCTAAGTTCCTTGTTTTATTTAAAAAACATATTATTAAAAAGTGTTTTAATTAATTTACAAGTTCTAAAAATATTACAAATATTTTTAGCATTAAAATTTAAAAGAAATATTCAGAAATCTACTCCTTCTGAAAAATTATTTAACAAAAGAAAAGAGATAAATTTATATTTTTATTTTATTTTAAGATTAAAAAATGTTGATAAGTAAATGAATTAATAGTGCTACATAATCATTAAAAATGTATTCTACATTAAACCATCAAATGACATAAAGTGAATTCTTACTCAAATTAAAAGTGATTAATTACCAACTTATTTTTTTAATTAAAATTAGTTTTCAGGTTACAAATATATATTTCTTAATTTAACACATTTAATTACATTATAATTCATAAAAAGAAAATTGTATTAACAGAAAAACCTCTAAAATTCACTTATTTTATTAAATACTTAAGAATTCTTAAATTTATAAAACAGATTCAGAAATCTCCGCAATCTAAAAATTTTCCTACCAAAAGAAAAAAATATATATAAATCAATATTTATATTTTATTTTGAATTTAAAAAAATACTTATAAGTAGTAAATAAATATTGCAACTTAATCATTAAAAATTTGTTCTATTTTAAATCATCAAACGACATAAAATGAATTCTTACTCTAACTAAAAGTTATTTATTACCAACTTACTATTTATTAAAATAAATTTTCACGTGTTAAAAAATGTAGTTTATAAATTAATGCAACGCAAGTAATTACATTGCAATTCCTAATAAGAATTTTTTATTAGCTGAACAAAACCCCTAAAATTATTTATTTTATTAAATACTTAATCATTCTTAAGTTTATAATAAAAACAATTCTTTTGCATTAACTAATTCGCTAAGATATTTATATCATTCAGGTAAATATTAAATTAACTTTTATATACACACGCATAAAAAAACACACTTTTTAAACCCTTCAAAATTCTCTTTACCATTTATGTACAACAACAAACCTTAACTTATCGAAACGCTTCTCACCTATAATCCCGTAGAATTCTCTCCCCAACAGGGCTCAGTGGCCAAGTTGTTAAAGCCTTTACCTTCTTGTGCTTGGGGGCGCCAGATCGAACCCATCCCCTTCCAGCACCGAAATATGTTCCGTTGAAATATTAATAATTTTTTTCAATTTATGCTGGTGTCAGGCTGCGACCGTCATTCTTATGGTTAAATATCGGCGTGCTTTCTGCGTAGTGTTCTGTCAATACCGGGCAGGCTGTGTGCCTCATGAATCGGGCCGCATTCGCGCGGCGTATCAAAAAAGTTACGGAACCAGTAGCTGCAGCCGGTATTGTGTCAATACCACTGGTAGTCGCAAGCAATTTTCGGACGATTACTTACCGGTAGCTCTATGTTAGCTGGCAAATACAGAATTGTTGTAAAATATAAAATGAAGAAATAGTAAACTCAAAAGCGAAATCTTTTTTTTTCAAGACTACTATCACAATGAAGAAAGAATGAAATCAATCCCGATCTATAAAAAAAAAAATAATAATAACAATTTCCAGTAGTCAGAAAATAAATCCTGTCATTATAATGAAAGCAGATCTGTTCACACAATGGGACCCGTGCGTATTTCTTTTTCGGCAAACTTTGAAATGCGCCTTTCGTCTCTAAAATCATAGAAGATTGTAGTTGTTATAAATTACTTATATATATATATATATATATATATATATCCATTTTTAGCGTGTTTTCGTGTTCTTTATAAGTGTCCAAAAACCACTAATGTGGTTTTGGTTCCAAGTTATCTATGAATATTCACATATCAACGACAAAAATAAAAACACGTATCCTCGCCAAAAAAGTAAAACAACTTCTTTGTAAGATTCAGGATTAATGATTTAATTGTTTTATTTTTTATTTCTTTTTTCTTTGTATCTGTATATGCTTAAACATTGTAGTAAGATATTTTAGTACGATAACGATTTTTACTTGCCTGAATCCCATATTAGAAACACAAATCCTATTACTTATATCCATTTAGAACTAATTACAAATTGCAATAAAATATTATTTATCATCTGTCACTGTATTAAAGTTAATTTATGAGCACCAGTTAACTATTTCCGAATAGTAATTTAAGCAAATGTTTAAATTTGTTTACATCTCAGGTACCAGTCAAAATTTTTGACCACTGACTGCAGTAACCTTAATTAATCATTTGTCAAAAAGCATTTTCATCGCCCATCGACCTTGCACATTTATAACACAGGGGATTTTTAACTTATTTGAATCCCCACTGCTTCAGCTAATATATCTCCAGATACGTTAAATAACGTAGTTTCGAGTTTCGTTCGGATAGATGTTTGTTTAGAACAGAATGCACTCCCTGGCGGTGGAAATTGAGACTATCAGATTTTGGATTTTATGTATATTTAAGATTATTATTAATAAGATCTCGGGCAACGCCGGGAGGATCAGCTTGTAATATATAACGTTGAACAATGTGTTATAATATTATCTACCCTATATATATATATATATATATATATTATATAATCCTAATGAAACGATTTTATGAAACGATTGCTTAAACGGCTGATTATATTTCACAGCTATTTCTCCTAAAATGGGGAACGATTGACGATGAAATTAACACCAATTATCTGTATTGATTCACAGGTTGCCAAAAGTGGTATTATAATTTTAAAATTTCAATTGATTTCGTGATATTAATTTTTTTCTAATCTTAAAAATATTTCTCTAATAATGGCAAGTAAATTACTAAATTTTTGTGGGAGAAAGGGGAGAAAAGTGAAAACCATAGGGATAATGAGTTTTTTTCGTCTTCGTCATTTTCAAATTGAAATTGAAATTATCTTTTATTTTAATCGATAAGTGAAGACAGAATTTTTTTTTCAGGAAAATGTGAAAAAAAAGAAAAAAAATCACATTATAATCGTCAAGATTAAGTTTATTTTAATAACGAATAATCGTCTGTCATCTTCAACTTTGACATAAATTCCATAAGCGTAAGGGTAAAAAAATATTCAATTTTTGTAGAAAAATGAAATGGGAAATCGAAAGGGATTATTAGATTTATTTTTTGTCGTCATTTTCAAATTGAAATTGAAAAGTGAAATTATTAAAAACGATAAGAATATATTAAAGTAAGAATTAAATAATCACGTATAAATCAGAAAATATGGATTATTACACGTATTTACATGTAAATATTAAAAAGTACGAAAACTTTAAAATAATAAAATTATTACATGCGAAACGCATTTAAAAGTCATAATTACGTCATATATAAAATGACCAAATATTATTTATTATGCGGGAAAAACTTTTAATGGTGAATATTAGGTTATATTTAAAAAAGTAAAATAATATTATTCCCAAACACTTTTACATAAAACAATATATATACCCGTGAATCTTAAAAGATTAAAAAAAACTTTAAAAAATATTACATGCGAAATACATTTAATAGTAAAATAATACTATACATTTAAAATGATTTTCATTCCGGAGAATGTTAATGTGACGTCAAATGGTATAAAAATAGTGCTGTTAGCAAATTTGTTTATATATTACATCATTTCATGCAGCATAAATGCAGATAAGTTAATACGCAAAATACTTTCGATTTATTTTCTTCGAACTACTTTTCGATAAATGCATTATTAGTAAATTCGTATACTCTTATAAATTAATATAAACAATATACATTGTAAAAATAACATGAAAATATGGATTAAGCTTGTATTAAAACACAGAAAAGAATTCATGAATAAGCTATACCTGTTCCTGAAAATATCTAAAATTGGATAAAAACATAAAACAAAAGCGTACAATTTCAAAACACAATGATTTTCAATACTGTGGTTCTGAGAGCAATTCCCAAAACTCGGAGTTTTTTACTTTTAACCTGAAGAAAGAATAGTGTCCATAGCGTCGTTACAAAAGTCAGAAAGATAGCGACATTTTTAGCCTAACCATTTAATACAAGCTGATTTTCAAATGTGTAATTCTTCTTACTTATCAATCACGAAAACAGCCCTACGTTATTACGACAGTGACGGATGATATCATGGTATCTGAAAAATACCCCATTCAAGCAGAAACACATGGCAACTTGATTACATAAGATAGCTGCCGTTATAGTGATAATATCATTCAATCTTCTGTAACCTGGTGATATTTCTTTAAACAAGACACTTTACTATATTTTTAGTGGCTGCGAAGCCTGAACGGGGGTTGGCGGAGATAGCTCGCAGAAGGCTGATACTCCTAGTAAAATATAATACATTAAGCAGCCTTTCTTAATAATTTTTGTAATATTCGCAGATTATTTTGTACAACACGGAAATATGTCCATTCCGAAAAAATATTTTGGTCACTTGCAATTCTGCGTTTAACCAGTTTTATTAAATAATGGTGTCAGAAATACTATTTAATCGCAAAAGAAAAGACACTCATATGAAATCCTGAAATACATCGTCAACTGAAAATTAACTGAAGGTTTTATAAATTTGCTCATAACTTCAAAAACAGTGGCCGGAAAAATTACTTTCTTTCTGTAGCAAACTAGAACTACAACTAATTTATCAAAAATGTACTTAAAAAAAACTACAGTTGCTTGTATTAAAAAGTAGCAACTGCAATTACTTTTAAAAAATAGTCACAACTTTGCCACTTATGGATTTTGTCAAGTGATGTCCCTTTTCCCATTCAGAGACTCGACCATAGGAAAAATAAATAAATAAAATAAAATAAATAAACCGGACAAATTTTAAAAAGAAATTTATTAAATTAAGGACATCGAACAGCAGGAAGGGTTGCCAGCGTGTGTCTAAGCACCAGTTAGATTGTTCCTCTCTGTGACCCTGTTTTTGATGATGTCTCAGGCCCACGGGTCTGGCCCTATTGCTTCAGGCGGTAATGGTGAGATGAGTCACACATCTTCTATATCTTCTCTGTCTTCTATTTATAGAATACCTTCTAATCCTGCCATAATGGCTAGAATTCTTAGTATATATTCTCTTGAATTTAGCGGCCCTAATGAAATTAACATTAATGATAAAGATTATAAGATAACTGTAAATGAGAAAATTGATATTATGAATATCTTAAAAGAATGCAAAGCCAATAATATGTCAGATGCTATACAACTTGTAATTAATTCTAAAATGACAGATGGTAGTGTAAAATTAATGGACACTGATGAGGGCTTTAACCACGTTAAGAGTAAAAAACGTAAAAATAAATCGCAATATAAAGCTGCTGCTTAAAAATACCTCTAATCACAACAATAATAATAGCATTGATGATTCTTAGGTTAGTGACATTGCAACTGACGATGAAATACCTACGGAGGAGGTAAATAAGAAAAGGCCAAAACCTACCATGGTTATTGAAATTCCTAACATCACCGAATTTTTAAATGGACTTTCTCCTATTAATAAATTCAATTATGTAGCTAAATTAACCGGAGAATTCATCAATATCTCCCCTACAACTTTCCGTGACAAAATGTCTCTTCATAAACATTTCAAGCAATTACATTATTCCTGACCGTGACATACCGCTAAAAGTGGTAATTAGACGTCTCACTAAGACTCTCGATATATAAGCAGTAAAAGAAACTCTTTCGTCTATAGGTTTCACCATACTTAAGATGACCCAAATGAAAAGTCGTAGAGATGTTAAACTCCCCCCTCTCTACCTAATGGAGCTTCCTAAAAATATTACGTCATACGAAATCTTTAAATTTAATGCTATCTACGGTCTACGGGTGGAAGTTGAAAAATTTCTCCCAGCAAGGAATGCTGCCCAATGCTATCATTGTCAGAGTTTTTTTTCACTTAATTTCTAACTGCCATTTAAATCCTAAATGTGTGGGATGTGGTGGTCCACACCTGTCCCCAGAATATCAAGTGAAATAAGATGCCTCAACTGAAGACCTTAAATCCCCTAGTAAATGCGCTAACTGCTCTTTAGAACCCTTCATCTTATAAGGGTTGTTCGTAATTTCCCCTTAAACCGCAATTTAGAAAATCTTGTTCAAAAGCCGCAGGCACGACTAAAAATATAAATTCTATTTAAAAAACCCTGAAGAAAACTGACAACAACGCCATCTTATCACCCACCAATTCCAATCCTTCTGTATCTAAGGCCCCGCCACCTACTCAGCAGCTCTATGAATGGCAGGAATTCTCAAGTTCTATCTCTTCAATTGCTAAGATCCTACTTAAAATAAAACAAGAACTCGATATTAGCTCTTTTACTGAAATCCCCAGTAAACTCAACAGTGTCCTAGAACATATTCAAACTAAAAAAAGATCCTATTTCTAAACTCGTCGCCTCAGGAAGATTCTATCTGGTAACTTTATACTTTCTCCGATTAGCGAGTCATAAGTTCGCTTATGGTTTCTACCCTTCTGAAATTTTTTTATTTTTGTTATTTTAAAATGTATGGTCACTGAAAAGTGTCTTTTTTGGAAAGAAATTGGGCTTTGTTAGCTTTTTTCGGCTATTCTGAACTTTGAACATTTTTTCCTATACAATCCTTTCATTTTCTACTGAGAGCTTCACGTAACAGCGAAGCCCCGCTTCCTTATTTCGTATTTCTGTGGCCTTTCCTCTCTCTCTCTTTCCACTTTTTATACTTACACATACATAGTTGCTTTGCTCGACAGCTATACTAATTTTACTTTCTTTTTCATGGTATGCTATGCACTTACTCATCTATAGGGCGTGGATTTGCTTTTCAAATGGATAGCCCCTGGAACTGTACACTGTTCACTGTTAAGGAAGGGTTAGTTATGCGTTTAACTAAATTTTGAATATTACGGGGTATTTATAACCGCTATAGATCATATACAAGTCTACATAAAGAAAGACTCATAAATATTACTGAATATGAGTTTAAATTGCTTAAAGATTGTTTTTACTTGAGTTATGCATTTTCAAGCTAAACTATAGTTAGCATAGTAAGAGATATTTGTAGAATATAAATTAAATCTTATACAGGTTCACACAAAGAATCAGATAAGTGACAGCTTATGAATAGTATTTTCTAAAAGTGTGATTTCAGTGATTTTAAGCGTCTTTTTTCCTAAATAAAATTTTAATTTAACACGTGGCGTGTATAAAAATCTATAGGTAATATACAGGACTGTAAAAAAGAAACTAAGCAATTTTTTGGAAAAAATATTTCCGGCTGTGGTAGGTAATTGCGTAATCCTGTTTTTCAAATAAGTTATGAGTTTTCTAAAACAATTACTTTTATTATGATAACGATTTATTTAGACTATTAAGCAGCGAAATATTATTGAAGTATTCTGGAAGTATTGGAAAATGTTTCATAGTCTTATACATGACGCATGATTTATCTTGTTTTCAGATGGAAGAGATTTGCCAAACAATCAAAGACAACGGGTGTTTCCGAATGGTACACTACAAATATTGGATGTCCAGCCGGATGTGGACAGTGGTCACTACAGCTGTGCTGTTTCTTCAGGACAAGGGATGCAGCCAGCGACAAGAACTTTTCGAATAATTGTGAGAGGTAAAAATACTTAAAGCTCTTAAATGTAATATGTAATTTTCATGTGTTACTTTTACTCTTAGACTACCAATGGAAAATGCGCTTCTGGCAGAAAGGGAATATATAGAGAGATTTAAACAATAGCTATTCTATTGGGTGTTTCAAAACTAAGGAAAAACTTTCAGTGGTAAAAATTTCCACCATGAAATGCAAACTGATCAGAAACCCAGATTCACAAAATATTTATTTAATCGTAAATATAGTGTATTGAACTACAAGCGGTATTCTTAATTTTATTACTATTTAAACAGCGACAAATAGATTTTCATTAGGTTATCTTTTGTTTTAGTCGAATGTAATGACATCACGTAAAGCATTACAAGATCAGTTACAACGTACGTACTATTAGCTGTATTCCTATTTATGAGGCACTAGTTGCTTGTTGTTTGGATGTGAATCTTGTCCGATTTGATAAAGTCTTCTGAATCCATCATATATAACAGAAAGCAAGGTGAGGCTATTAAAATCGTTACAATACGTTCACTACGGATAAATTTATGAATTGCAATCCAAATGCAGCTTGAAGTGAGGTGTATTTTGGACTATATAAGTGAATTTGTGAGCCATTTTACTATACAAAACTTGCTAATTTCGACGCATATTATCACTCCTGAAAGTTTGTTACATTAGTTAAATTACCCATAATCAGATTCCCCAAATTCTCGGAAAAGGACACATTTCCCAGCAACTCTCCCTAATTTGCTGAACATAATTCATGCAAAAACATCTGTTTAACAGCAGTTGGCTTTATGTGGTTCTGGATATTTTCATTTTGAAAAAATAATATGATTTTTATGCATGTATTTTCTCTTAACGTTCACGTTGCAGAATTACAGAAGAATCCAACGCCCGAATTTGATTCCAATAAGTTATTAATGTTCCACTGCAAGTTGATAGCAGTTTAAATATGTTCCAGTACTATTAAAACAACGTGCTTATATCATTTAATCCCATAAAAAGTCATGCATGATTAAATGCAGAAGCTTTAAAAACAATTTTACTGGCTCGCACGCGTTTTTTTTTTTTTTTTTTTTTTTTTTTTTTTTTTTTTTTAACAATCTCTGTATCCATCCCCTTCTCAAAACATTTTTAATGGGATGATGCAAATACATAAAAATACTTACTCTCACACATATAAATGTTTATTAAATCTAGAGTATATTTATAAAAAGAAGAGCGAAACGGTTCTTTGAAATTGCATAAAATGGAACAATGGACGTAGTTCTTTATTAGTATGAAATTGTATTTCAATATTTTGAAAACATAATATTATATTTAAAAACTGTAAGCATTCATAATATTTTTCCTATTTTTTTATTTATGAATGAAAGCACATGGTTAATATAAACGTTAAATTTACAAATGTATGTATGAAATATACTTGTTCATGTGTAGATTTTCAATTTATATAAACCACCTATTAAGTTCGCCTACAACCACAAAAATAAAATTCATTTTTTCTTAATAACAAATCTTCTAAAAGTAAAATAAAGTAGCCAGCCTTTTTGATATCTGCGGAACATACCCGAAATAACAGTTACAATCCCACTTATTATATTTTTCTAGAATGTCGCATATTTATATAAATATTGTTCTAATGAAGTGTGATATTTTTCTCCACTCGATAAATATGTAAACAAAATTTTATTCTCGTGATCCTTAATTTTTTTTTTTATTATTTGTAGTCGAATTAAAAAAAAGCGTTATATATAGATAACATTATTTTACTCAACCGATACAAGTGATGTCAATATTTTTTTACCCAAGTGAATATAACTTTTTTTTGTACATTTACTATAAAATTTTGAATATATGCCAATCAAAGAAAAAGCGCATATTTTTGGTTTCTTTTTTATTCTGTAGCTGGACCTAAAATTGCCAACTTTGCGTTTAGGGACAACTTGCATGAAGGTATGCGGACGGCAGTCACGTGCATAGTGATCGCTGGAGACGGACCGGTCAGCACAAAATGGCTCAAAGATGGACGTCCGATCATTGAACATGAACTGGATGTCCGAATGTTGCAAGAAGATGATGGTTTTATTTCGACGCTAACATTCAAGAAACTCACTTACAAACACAATGGAAATTATACTTGCATTTCTACGAATGACGTCGCATCAGGAACATTCAGTGCTGTTCTCACTGTTAAAGGTGAGTTTTTATAGTGACGCTTTTCTACTTTACACATTTTTCTTACATTTTCGGTTTTATAAGATAAGAAACAGAGGAAGTTGTAAGGAAAACTATGAAAATTCTATCGTTAAACCTGATTTTAAAAAGTAGCATTTTTAATAAACTTTATTTGGAAGTCGTAAAGTGATTTTTCAATATATTTTATTATTATTATTATTTCTGCTACCAACAAAATTAAGATCGATTTGTAATTAAATAGATGGCATAATTTTAAACGGATGAATGTTACGTGTCGTCAGAACTATAAAGGTTTAATTTCTAGTCAGTTAAAATTTAAAATCCAAAATTTGGGTCAGATTTTATAATTAAATGTCCGTATACGCAATTGTTGGACAGGTATACATTTCCAATACCTTATAAAATGGAGACAATAAAATTCGCCGAAGTATTTCAATCCATTGTGTGCTATTTGGAACTATTTCGAATAATTGTAAGAATTACAAAAATGTAAAAGCGCAACATTTAACAGATATATTATTTCTATTATCAACATCCCTTTTACTCAACTAATGTGTAGCGTACAACGATAAATAAGGAATCACTGGGTAGGAAGTTTTGCACACATCTGACATTGCATACTGAATTTATGTTAAAAGACTTCGTTTGTTTGAGGTTTCACCTAAACTAAAAATTGCTTATATACGGGAATGTGGTTGGGTATAATGGATGGGTATATAGGGGGTGGGAGAAAAACGCAGGGGTGGTGCAGCTAAGTGAGAATTAATCGGATGAATCCACTGGTTTTCTCATAATTTCGTTTGAACAACGATTAAACTATTATAAATGCTGTAGCACATTTGAATATTTACATACAGTTAAATCAGTTAGTAATATATGTGTACATATATAATGTTTTAGTGCCTCCCCGTTGGTTACTAGAACCGAAGGATATCGCAACTGTTGCAGGTCGTCCAGCAAGAATTGACTGCCAAGCAGACGGCGTTCCCCAACCTCATGTGCGGTGGAAAATGGCCACAGGTACGTGCAATATTGTAATACTAAACCTATACTAGCCCTGCGACTGTCATGGAAAAGGGCAAAATTGTAATGTTGTTTTATCTGCATTTTGTTTTAAATGTTAAAAAAAATGATTCTTTGAACATTTTATAAAAAAAAAACTTAATAACGAATATGAATGCAATCCTTGGAAATATTAATCATTGGTCAATGTATTAAAAATACATTAAATCAATAGAATTATATTACTTTAAATATTGCTTGTATTGCAGTGAAACCTGGAGCTTAGTGAACGTATTAACACGGACTTGTCAGTGAGGGGGCTAGAGATGAGGGCGGGCTCTATTTTCGGGCAACGAGCCAACGATAACAAGCGTCTAGCGATCACACTTTTCCACTTTGATCCTGTGATCCTGCGGGATCAGCGCGCTCCGCGCATATCGTTCCGCGCATAACGTATTTTGCTACTAGAAGCATACTAGAAACATATAAAAATTTATTATATTCAGAATTTAAAGTGGCTTTAAATGATAAAAAATAATCAATTACTAAATCATTATAAAATTTATTATATTCAGAATTTAAAGTGCCTTTAAATGATAAAAAAAAATTAAATTACTAAATCATTATAAAATTTCAAATTATGAAAAAAATATTAACAATTATTATTTATTCAAAATTAAAAGTTCTTTTAAAATGCTGATAAAAATTAAAATTATTAAATTTAAAATTATGTTATATGAATATATATAATAAATATTTAATTATTATTAAATTTAAAACATTCTTTATGATTTGCTAACCTTTACACCACTAGATGGCGATACTAAAGGCATTAAATCTGAAAACTACGATAACCATATTAAATTTTTGAAAAAATGCAATATAAAAAAAAATGTGAATAGTGGTACAAATATTAAAAAATAAAATTTTCAATTTTTCTCTTCAAAAAACTTTAGTTTTTTAAAGCAATCTTGACATTTATTTTCATTCAGCTCCGTAAGGAATCGAACCCATGTCATCTAACCTGAAGTTGGACGTCATACCACTACACCATAAGGTTCCTTAAAGAAATTTGCTTAGAATATTATTTTACACAAACATCGCTAAGTCATGCGCGGAACGGTATGCGCGGATCACGCTGATCCCGCAGGATCACAGGATCAAAATGAAAAAGTGTGATCGCTAGACGCTTGTGCCAACGATATATAATCCGATTTGGTCTGAGACCATTATCGAATTGTCTAGTGTAAAATTATTAATAACAATTTTAAACTGTGTCAAGATTGATTTTATCATTTAAAAAACTTTTTTAGATAGAAAAATTTATTAAACCTAAATATTCCCATCTGACAACAGAAAATCTGTTTAAAATAGCAAGTTAGTTATTTATACCCTACCACCTGAAGAAATTGGCAAAAGTCGCAATTATTAATCTTTTAAAATATCGCTGTATACCTATGGCACAAACTCAAGAATTCTTATTTCCAGTAATTAAAAAAGAAAAAAAAAAGAAAAAAAAAAAAAAAAAAAAAGAAGACGCCAAACAGAAATTGAAGGTAGACAAAGCTTTTTCACGTGACTAGCACTAACCGTACTCTGACTTCATAATTGGATGGAATATTTGTCCTGATATAACTTACATAAGAATTCAATCCCCTTTCTAACTGATGTTTAAAAGATTGTAAAACTTTTTAAGGAACTTATATTACATTCTTGTTTCTCTTAACTAGCAAGTTTTTAGTGAATAAATAAAATTTTTACTTTGACCCAGATCTTGAAGTCTGGTATAACAAGAAAGAAAAATCATGCGTTAAGCATAGATTATGAAACACTTTCCAACACTTCCAGCATTCTTTAGTAAAACCTTTTCGTTTAATAAGTTGAAGAAGATACCCAAGAAAACATTTTAGTAAACACATTACTAATTTGAAAACTAGATTTTAACAATTACTGCACTTAGCCAGAAAAGTACTCCAATATTTTTGTGCAGCTCTGTATATGGTGTATATATTTGTATATATTCTACACAGAATGCTAAAATTTAGTTTAGTTAGAAAACGCATAACACGATTGAAATATCACTTATAGTAATTTCTACCAATAGACAAAAACGTACTTGAATACTTTTGTACACCCTTGTATATTATCTAAAGACTTTTATACACGCCACATAATAAACTGAAGCTTTAATGAGGCAAAAACACGTTTAAAATACTGAAATCACCCAAGAATTACTAACTATGTGCTGTCCTTTATCGAGTTTTTTGCTTATCTCTGTATATGATTTTATGTATATGCTACAAACATCTCTGAATATACTAGATGTAGATTATCTTGAAAATGCATAGCTCAAAAAAAAAAAAAAAAAAAAAAAAAAAAAAAAAAAAAAAAAAAAAAAAAACTTAAAACAATTCATACTCATTATCAATAATGCTTACAAATTCTTTTGTGTAGTCCTGTATATGGTTTATATAATTTATATACGCCCCTAAGTGTAATTTAGATAAACTTTAAACGCATACTATAACAGAAAATACATCTTTAGCAGTCATCCCTAATAGAGAATGCTTGTTGTAGGGTATCTCAGTAATGTTTATAAATTTCACCATGTTTGAAGTAATGCAAAATAATTAAGATATGCTGCGAGCAGTTTCCCACCGTAGATTTTTATGTAACCGACTCTTTTGTGTGTCCCTGTAAATGAAGGACAAATGATTGACACCCCATATTCTACAGAAAACGTGTTTTAGGGAACCTCAAAAATTCATATCAATTTCATAATGTTTCTAACTGAGTGACATTATTAAATACGCGGCAAACGATTTTTTTGTTCATTATACTTTTTTGAAAAAAAAAAAAAATCCCATAAACCGTAATGTAACGGAAAACTTTTGAGTGCCCCTGTAAATGAACAATGAATGCTACACACTTCATTTGCAATATCGAAAATGCCATGCGAAACTTCAATAACATATATTAATTACGTTACTATCCGAGTATATTTACACGTTTTAGAGTACGAACAGACGGCAGACAGACAAACCAAAATCATAAATACTTTTAAACTATTTTGGAAAGTGTTAAAAATCGGTTCAGAGCCCATCTAAGCCCTTACATATTTTCCCACTATACATAACCAGGTTCCGACAAAGGTCGACCCCAGGTCGACTGGTTGACTAAAAATTTTCTCTTGGCGACTAAATTTTTTACCTACTTATTAATTTTATTTTTTTTTTCTTTAACCAAAAAAAATTCCTTGCGCGAAAATATTTATTTTTAATAGCGCGATTATTTGCAGTGGTAGAAAATACACCATACCGTTGCAACAACTCTCCCTAATTTTTCAGAAATCAGAGTTTTTGCTATGCATGTTGAAAGAGCACTGCTTAGATTAGAAAACCTGAAAAATACTCCAGCAGAAAATGTAAAAAAAAAAAGGTGTTTCATCAAGTGGAATGTACCAAAATGTACAGTTGTCAGATATATCTAAACAAAAATGACGAATGAACAAATGGTATTTCAAATCAAAATCTCATAGACATTGTTTATTTATGTATATAATTTCTTGTTGGGAATTGAAGGTAAGGATATTAATTTGCCTACTGTTTTAATGTTTAATTTCATAGTTTGTTTCTATTTAATTTTTACGTTGTGAAAGTAGCATTATCTTAAAACTTTTGCTCAGTTTCATTTTTTTATTGAATAGTTAACTTTTTCACTGCAAGATGACACATATATCACTGAAAAATAGCCGAATGCGATTATGAGTAGGTAGCGTTTTATTTTGCAGTGAATGCGTTAATGTCAGAGAAATGATTCTTTAAAATGGATCCTAAGAGTTTTTCTGGCGCCTAAAATTTTCAACTTTTGTTAGTATCTATATATAACAAATAGTTTTTTTTTAATATCTTAAAATGAGATTCATAAAAAAAAAAGTTTTTACATTAGGAAAAATCCTTAGGAACAAGAGAAGGAGTCAATGATGTTAATTTGCAAATAGATTTTGATTGAACCATGCACACTTGAAACGAAATTTCAGTAATTTCATGGTATTTGAGGCGATACGGTAACAAAGCTACCAAGAATACGAGATAAGGTGTGATTAAAGTTTTACGAAGATGCATGAAATAAGTTATATAAATGTTAACAGTCGATTAAAAATCTGACTAAAAAAATTAACTAGCGGTCTTTCTCTCTGTCACTCTTTAAATGTACAAGAGAGCCTAGTAGGTAATTCTTTACCGATCTGAAGAGTTGTGTTCCAAGCCGTGGTTTTAGCTTACACAAACTACTAGATGTAATTATATAAAACTTTTACGATTACTTAAATCAATTACTACAGGTTTTTTGTTTATTAGACGACTTCAAACAAGGAGGAGGTTATAAATTCGACACTTACGTATGTATTGTTTTAACCTGTCCACGCGTACCTTTCGTAAATGTACATCGATTTTGATATATTTTTTTTAAAGTGTAAGCCCCTGGGGGTTGGGTCAAATTTTAAATTCCTCAAAATCTCGGGGTTAAGAACAAATTAGTTTTTATTAAAACTTCAAAATTCAAGACTTTAACTGAAAGTAAGATTGACAACAATTTCCGTAAAATTGCACCAATTTTTAATACACTGATTTAGAAACTCAACAAAAAGAAAAAAATAAAGAAAAAGCATATTAAAAAAATTCATTTCCAGAGATTTTCATCAAGTGGCGTGGAGCTATCTGTTTGGTTAGGTAGACGCTACTAGCGATTTTCCTCCCCCTGTTTTGTTTCTAGGATTGTGCTAGGGAATATCAAAAAGCGACGTTATAATCGTTAAGGGGGTCCGAGGCTCAAAATTCTATTTTTTATTTATAGAGATTTTGTTATGAATTTTTTTTTTCTGAAATATATTTTAATATAATAAAAATATTGCATGTAAAAAAATCGGAAAACATTTAAATATTTTTTTAAAGATTTAAATTGTAAAATTTTAAACATATTTAATTTTTAATATAACTCTGGAAGTACTTACTGAATTTACAAAATTTTTACACTTTTGTGTACAAAAAATGCGTCATTTTAATTTGTCTTCAGGATTTCTGAAAATATTGATTAGGCGTTTTATAAAAAAAATTAAGTAAAAAAATGAAGTGTTTTTATGAGTGAGTTTTGCATTAATTAGCATATTTTCACAATTATCACTCAAAATTAAAAATCCTGAAGACAATTTGTTGGAAATATAGCATAAAATCTCTATTAAAAATTTCGTACAAGGCACTTTATATATATTCTTTTAAAGTTCACAAATCGTGAAAAAAATTCATTCTGAGATAGATGGAGCTAAAATACTCGTCAGTGGGCAACTGATGCATCGCTTCTCTAGGCAAAAGGTGTGATATCTCTGGATATAATGAAGATAAAAGCATGCGGTTTGCGGTATTTAACGCTAAAAACTCAGTACATTTTTTAAGCCAATAAACAATTGCATTTTCTTTTGAGAATTTGTAGCCCCGGACCCCCGTAAAAACTTTTATGACATAAACAATCACTAAAGGGAAAAAAAAACAAATCCTCACTCTTTATAAGGTTTTGTTTCTAGGATTGTGTTAGGGAACATATAAATGCGACGTTTTCATCGTTCAAAGCTTTTATGACATAAACAATTACTAAAAGAAAAAAAAATCAAAATCAAAATTGTAAAGAGTTTAAATTAACCCAAGAAGTTTCCTGTACACTCATTTCATTTGAAGAACTATATTTTTACAGTGGAGATATTTTAGAATGTGTAAGACCCATGAGAGATCATATTTTAAATCCCTCAAAATTAGGGATAGTAACAAATTAGTTTTTATGAAAATTTCAAAATTCAAAGCTTTAACTGATAGTAAGATTGACAACGACTTCCATAAAAAAGTACCGATTTTTAATATATTGATTTAGAAATTCAACAAAAAGAAAAATAAAGAATAAGCCTATTTAAAAATTTCATTTCCAGTGATTTCCATGAAGTGCCTTCACGAGGAAGTCACTACAAGCGATTTCCCTTCCTCTTTATAAGGTTTTGTTTCTAGGATTGTGCTACGGAATATAAAAAACAATGTTTTAATCGCTAAAATCTTTTATGACATAAACAATCACTAAAAGAAAAAAAAGTCAAAATCAAAATTGTAAAGCGTTTAAATTAATCCAAGATTTTTCCTGTACAGTCGCTTCATTTTAAGAACAATATTTTTACGGTGGGGAGATTTGAGAATGTGTAAGACACCTGGGAGTTCAAATTATAAATTCCTCAAAATCTCGGGATAAGAACAAATTAGTTCTAATGAAAATTTTAAAATTCGAAGCTTTAACTGAAAGTAAGATTGACAACAACTTCTATAAATATGTACCAATTTTTTATACATTAATTTAGAAACTCAACAAAAATATCAAGGGGCGTGACACTATGTGTTTGGCGAGGAAGTCGCTACTAGCGATTATCCCCCCTTTTTATAAAGTTATGTTTCTTGGACTGTGCTAGGGAATATCAAAAAGCGACGTTTTCATCGTTCAAAGCTTTTATGACATAAACAATTATTAAAAGAAAAAAAATCAAAAGCAAAAATTTTAAAGAGTTTAAATTAACCCAAGAATTTTCCTGTACACTCGCTTCATTTGATAAACTATATTTTTTCGGTGGAGAGTTTTGAAAATGTGAAAGACCCCTGGAAAGTCAAATTTTAAATTCCTCAAAATCTCGGGATTAAGAACAAATTGTTTTTTATAAAAACTTCAAAATTCAAAGCTTTTGCTGAAAGTACGGTTGACAAAATCTTCTGTAAAAATGTACCAATTTTTTATATATTAATTTAGAAACTCAACAAAAATATCAAGGGGCGTGGCACTATCTTTTTGGCGAGGACGTCGCTACAAGCGATTTTCCTCCCCCTTTAGAAGTTTTTTTTTCTAGGATTGTGCTAGGGAATATCAAAAAGCGACGTTTTAGTTGTTCAAAGCTTTTATGACATAAACAATTATTAAAATTTAAAAAAAATCAAAGTCAAAATTGTAAAGAGTTTAAATTAATCCAAGATTTTCCCTGTGCACTCGCTTCATTTGAAGAACTGTATTTTTACGGTGCAGAGATTTCAGAATGTATAAGACCCCCTGGAAAGTCAAATTTTAAATTCCTCAAAATCTCGGGTTTAAGAACAAATTAGTTTTTATAAAAATTTCAAAATTCAAATCTGTTACTGAAAGTAAGATTGACAACAACTTCCGTAAAAATAGACCAATTTTTTTTTATGTTAATTTAGAATCTCAACAAAAATACACTCATTGCCATAAAAATTTGCCCACCAAGAAATAATGGTGGGATTGTAACGAAACTTGGCATGAAGGTACATATCAGGCAGATATACAAATGATTAGATATGCAGCGTGATTGCACTTTGAGTAATGCCACTAGAGGGCGTTGAAATTCGTTCTCCTTGGAGTGTAAGACTGGTAAGCAGAACTTGTCGGAGTGTACCTATTCTTTTGCAAAGGAAATGCTGAGGTAGACATGCCGTTAAGCAGTCATCGAAGACAATATGAGCAGTTGCCAGAGTTCGAGAGGGGAAGAATCATCCGGATGATGGAAGCTGGGTGGTCGGTTCGGCGAGTAGCTCGTCAAGTAGGCCGTTCTGATTTTACTATGAGGAGGTGCTGGGAGCAGTGGACTGAAGAGACGTCATTTACACGGCGAACAGGCTCGGGACGCCCTCGACAGACCAGTCGTCGAAAAGACCGTCACATCAAAAGAAACTCACGCGTAGAGCCAACTGCCTCATTAGCCGCTATCCAGACACAGGCATCACATTCACTACGGACCTCTGTGACTTTCCGAAACATCGCAAGGCGCCTGGCTGAAGGTCATCTGGTATGGCGGTGCCCCTTACGTGTGCTGCCAATGACATCCACCCACCGACGCCTCTGTATGGAGTGGTGTCGCGCACGATGGAATTGGACTGCAACGGAATGGGACCAGGTCATCTTCAGCGACGAGTCTAGATTCAATTTGACCACCGATGACAATCGTGTTCGTGTGTGGAGGCCCCGCTGTGAACGTCTCAATCCTGCCTTCGCTTTACAGCGACACACCGCTCCCACAGCTGGTGTGATGGTACGGGGTGCCGTTACTTACGATACACTGTCACCCCTAATATTGATCCGTGGCACAATGATTGTCCAGCGGTACATCCAGGACATCCTTTAGCCACATGTGTTGCCACTTGTGGCCGGGCTCCTATGAGCAATTTTTCAACAAGACAATGCTCGGCCACACATAGCAAGTATGTCACAAGCCCGCCTTCACTACATTACCACCCTTCCCTGGCCTGCTCGATCCCCAGATTTGTCACCAATCGAGCATATCTGGGATCATTTGGGACGGCAAGTTGGATACCCTACGAGTTTGGTTGAACTCGAGGCGCGTTTACAGCAACTGTGGAACGAGATGCCTCGGGACATCATATGGAATTTGCATGCCTCAATGCCCGCTCGTATCGCATCGTGCATTTGCGCTAGAGGGGTTCCAACAGAGTACTAAAATTTCCGTTCATTTGTACTTTTTCTGCAATAAATGAACCTTTTTCTTTGGTTTTCTACTCACTTACTTATATCATAGTAGTACACACGCGTGTAAAATTTCGTTTCATTTGGACGTCTTTTTCTTGGTGCGGAAATTTTTATGGCAATGAGTGTATCTCGTGGCGTGACACTATCTGTTTGGCGAGGAAGTCGAAGCAAGAGATTTTCCTCACTCTTTATAAGGTTTTGTTTCTAGGATTGTGTTAGGGAACATATAAATGCGACGTTTTCATCGTTCAAAGATTTTATGACATAAACAATTATTAAAAGAAAAATAAATCAAAATCAAAACTGTAAAGAGTTTAAATTAACCCAAGATTTTTCCTGTGCACTCGCTTCATTTGAAGAACTAGATATTTACGGTGGAGAGATTTCAGAATGTGTAAAACCCCCTGGAAAGTCAAATTTTAAATTCCACAAAATCTCGGGATTTAGAACAAATTGGTTTTTATAAAAACATCAAAATTCAAAGCTTTTACTGAAAGTAAGATTGACAACATCTTCCATAAGAATGTACCAATTTTTTATATATTAATTTAGAAACTCAACAAAAATATGAAGGGGCATGACAATATCTGTTTGGCGAGGAAGTCGCTACAAGCGATTTTCCTCCCTCTTTATAAGGTTTTATTTTTAGGATTGTGCTAGGGAACATATAAATGCGACGTTTTCATCGTTCAAAGCTTTTATGACATAAACAATTATTAAAAGAAAAAAAAATAAAAATCAAAATTGTAAAGAGTTTAAATTAACTCAAGATTTTTCCTGTGCAGTCGCTTCATTTGAAAAACTAGATTTTTAAGGTGGAGAGATTTCAGAATGTGTAAGACACCCTGGAAAGTCAAATTTTAAATTCCTCAAAATCTCGGGGTTAAAAACAAATTAGTTTTTATAAAATTTAAAAATTAAAAGCTGTTACTGAAAGTAAGATTGACAACAACTTCCGTAAAAATAGACCAATTTTTTATATGTCAATTTAGAATCTCAACAAAAATATCTCGTGGCGTGACACTATCTGTTTGGCGAGGAAGTCGAAGCAAGCGATTTTCCTCACTCTTTATAAGGTTTTGTTTCTAGGATTGTGTTAGGAAGCATATAAATGCGACATTTTCATCGCTCAAAGCTTTTATGACATAAACAATTATTAAAACAAAAAAAATCAAAATCAAAATTGTAAAGAGTTTAAATTAACTCAAGATTTTTCCTGTGCACTCGCTTCATTTGAAGAACTAGATTTTTACGGTGGAGAGATTTCAGAATGTGTAAGATCCCCTGGAAAGTCAAATTTTAAATTCCTCAAAATCTCGGGATTAAGAACAAATTGGTTTTTATAAAAACTTCAAAATTCAAAGCTGTTACTGAAAGTAAGATTGACAACAATTTGGGTAAAAATAGACCAATTTTTTATATGTTAATTTAGAATCTCAACAAAAATATCTCGTGGCGTGACACTATCTGTTTGGCGAGGAAGTCGAACCAAGCGATTTTCCTCACTCTTTATAAGGTTTTGTTTCTAGCATTGTGTTAGGGAACATATAAATGCGACGTTTTCATCGTTCAAAGCTTTTATGACATAAACAATTACTAAAAGAAAAAAAAATCAAAATCAAAATTGTAAAGAGTTTAAATTAATCCAAGATTTTTCCTGTGCACTCGCTTCATTTGAAGAACTGTATTTTTACGGTGGAGAGATTTCAGAATGTGTAAGACACCCTGGAAAGTCAAATTTTAAATTCCTCAAAGTCTCAGGGTTAAGAACAAATTAGTTTTTATAAAATTTCAAAATTAAAAGCTGTTACTGAAAGTAAGATTGACAACAACTTCCTTAAAAATAGACTTATTTTTTATATGTTAATTTAGAATCTCAACAAAAATATCTCGTGGGTTGACACTATCTGTTTGGCGAGGAAGTCGAAGCGAGCGATTTTCCTCACTCTTTATAAGGTTTTGTTTCTAGGATTGTGTTAGGGAACATATAAATGCGACGTTTTCATCGTTCAAAGCTTTTATGACATAAACAATTACTAAAAGAAAAAAAAATCAAAATCAAAATTGTAAAGAGTTTAAATTAATCCAAGATTTTTCCTTTCCGGGATTAAGAACAAATTGGTTTTTATAAAAACTTCAAAATTCAAAGCTTTTACTGAAAGTAAGATTGACAACATCTTCCGTAAGAAGGTACCAATTTTTTATATTTTAATTTAGAAACTCAACAAAAATATGAAGGGGCATGACACCATCTGTTTGGCGAGGAAGTTGCTACAAGCGATTTTCCTCTCTCTTTATAAGGTTTTATTTTTAGGATTGTGCTAGGGAATATCAAAAAGCGACGTTTTAATCGTTCAGAGCTTTTATGATATAAATAATTATCAAAAGGAAAAAAATCAAAATCAAAATTGTAAAGAGTTTAAATTAACCCAAGATTTTTCCTGTGCACTCGCTTCATTTGAAGAACTGTATTTTTATGGTGGAGACATTTCAGAATTTGTAAGACACCCTGAAAAGTCAAATTTTAAATTCCTCAAAATATCTGGGTTAAGAACAAATTAGTTTTTATATAAATTTCAAAATTCAAAGCTTTTAATGAAAGTAAGATTGACAACAACTTCCGTAAAAATAGACCAATTTTTTATACGTTAATTTAGATTCTCAATAAAAATATCCAGTGGCGTGACACTATCTGTTTGGCTAGGAAATCAAAGCAAGCGATTTTCCTCACTCTTTATAAGGTTTTGTTTCTACGAATGTGCTAGGGAACATAGAAATGCGACGTTTTAATCGTTCAAAGCTTTTATGACATAAACAAATATTAAAAGAAAAAAAAATCAAATTCAAAATTGTAAAGCGTTTAAATTAACCCAAGATTTTTCCTGTGTACTCGCTTCATTTTAAGAACTATATTTTTACGGTGGAGAGATTTCAGAATGTGTAAGACCCCCGAAAGTCAAATTTTAAATTCCTCAAAATCTCGGGGTTAAGAACAAATTAGTTTTTATAAAAATTTAAAAATTCAGAGCTTTTACTGATATAAGATTGACAACAACTTCCGTAAAAATATACCAATTTTTTATATGTTAATTTAGAAACTAAAAAAAAAATATCAAGTGGCTTGACACTATCTGTTTGGCGAGGAAGTCGAAGCAAGCGATTTTCCTCACTCTTTATAAGGTTTAGTTTTTAGGATTGTGCTATAGAATATCAAAAAGCAATGTTTTAATCGTTAAAAACTTTTATGAAATAAACAATCTATAAAAGAAAAAAATCAAAATTGTAAAAAGTTTAAATTACCCAAGATTTTTCCTGTACACTCACTTCATTTGAAGAACTTTATTTTTACGAGGGAGAAATTTGTAAGCAAATAGGGGATTGGTAGAAAAGTCCATAGCAAATTTTGAAATTTAATAGAAAATTAAATATAAATGTAATTTTTTTTTTACACATGCTTTCACTAAAATTTACAAAAATGTAGAAAATATATGTTTTTTTTTTTTTTAAATGCACTAAAAAATAGAAAAGTATCTAAATTGAAGTTCGGTACTCGATTCTTGAAATGTTACAGAATGACTATGTCACTTCGATTGTATGTATTATTTCTTGCCATTGTGACCATGTCACTCTCTTAATATGTGTCGACTATTGACAGCGCAGATGTTTTAATAAAATACGTAAAATATAACTGTTTTTTTTTTAATTATGCTTTTTTGCACACCTTAAGCCACCATTTTGACGTCTTTATATCATAATTCGAAAAGTACTGAGAAGACAAATTTGAAATTAAGACTTCGAATAAAAGAGGACATAATAAATATAAATCGATCAAAAAAATTATAGCTTTAATTCATATTTTTTTCGAATATTAATTTCAAAATTCATATTATATATATTTTTTTTATTACAAATTTATTGTACTTATGATTTGGTTTTTTAGTATCACAAACCTTCAAACGAATAAGAGCGCCCTTTTCAAATTTCTCGTTCGCATTTTCATATTTTTAAATGTTATCATATGTTATCAAATGTTATACACATTTTCATATATTTAAATTAAATTTCTTGAATGGAACTTACTTAAGTTTATACTTAAAATATATTTAAATTTACCCCAAGCCCAAGCAGCAAATAATTCCTGGTCGAACCTCAACTGAATGTCCTGATCTGACTATTTTTCGCTCGGTCGATCTCATTTCCTGAGATCGGCTGTAAATGCTTTTTTGGCCGCTCTGCAAACAATCTGAGGATAGTATGATCCTCATATGTTGTATATAGGTTTTGAACATATTGCCGACCTCTTTTTAACTGCTGAGTTTAGGCTGATTTCTTGTTATTTTCAACCCCTCCCTCTCAGGTTTGTTGACCTCTTGTTTTTGCGGTTTACTAGTTACCCTATCCTTTAAAAGTGCGCTTTGTATTAAAAGTAATTTATAAAGAAATACATAATTTGTTTTTATGTGAATTATTAATCTATGACTTTGAAATTAATTTTACGAAATACACGTAACAGTTATTTTTCGTGAATATAAATTGCTTAGCAAATTTTCTACACAAATTAGTAAACTCTCATCTAAAAAAAATTAATGACAGCCCGACTGAAATTTCAAAATAAACCTAAATATTAGGATATTTTTGTGCTGTTTTTTAAGAATTATGAATGGTCATTCATACTTTAAAAAAAACATTTTGTTACGTAAAACGAAATGAAATACACCTATTGTAATCTTACTTTAAACACTTGGGTAAAAAAAAAAAAAAAAAACTAGGTTATTGTTGGTGATTTAAATGAATAAATTGAAAATAAAGTATGTAGATAATAGCTAAAATGTTGAATATTAAAACAATTATTTACACGAAATTCTTTTTTAAAGTAAGGTTAGATAAATGATGAGTTGAAATAATAAATTTAGCACCGCACTTTTAAGAAACATGTCGAAAGACTTTTTTTTTATTATTAAAATAATTTAAAACATTAAAACGTTAGTCAGGTGTCTAAACTAATAATAGACTGTTAATAAACTAAAATATTCACGTTTTCTGCAATGCATTTAATTTATAAAAGAAAGTATCATTTTATTTCTTGCAATGCACAAAAAAGGTATTGATAATCATTTTTCAATAAATCTCGAAAAAAAAAAAAGAAGTTAAATTCTCACATTTTAGGTTTTTTTACCCCCACCCCCAGCCCTCTTATTACAGTCTTTGCAAGGTAAAAAGTATTTAGTATTTATATTATAACATCTCATTCAAGAAGGCTATTTCTTACGGCAACATTTCCAGTTTTTCATACTTTCCCTAATTCTAACTTAAAGAATAGGTGAAAAAAAGAAAAAAAAAACACAAATAGTTGCTTAATGCTTTAATTTTATTATCAAATATTCTTTATTTTTAATTTATTCATATAAATCACAAAAGCAATCTAGTCTTTGTATCAAGTATATAATTCATTTTTTTTTTTTTTTTTTTTTTTTGGTTTTGAAGCAACTTTTTAAGTATGAATAACTATTCGTAATTCCAAAAAAGGGTGTAAAAATTCCTTCTACTTTCTAGATAGTTTGCGGTATATATCGAGCTATCGTTTATTTTTTAAAGGTGAAAAATTACTAACTTTTGAAGAAAATGCTAAAAAAAATATATACTCTGTCTCGCACTTTACATAATTTCTTTCCACCCCCTTACTCCTTCTCCATCTGGTTAAAAATGACCTTGCTCGCAACATAAAAAAAAAAAAAAAAAAAAAAAAAAACTTTGAAGGGCAAGTAAAGTGTGAGAGAAAGATCTTGAAAGGGAGTGGGTAGTCACGTGATTCGGAAGTACGCAGAAACTGCAGGGTATATTGATGAGGGTACACACGTAGTCGGGTATTAGTTGCCCCAGGAATGTCGGCCGATTTTAATTTTGGAGTAAATATTAACGTTTAAAATCGGCCAGTTAGTGCGATTTCGTGCCGATACCAGCATTGGCCTACTTGAGCAGAGTATCATCTATTGACATCATAATAATATCAGTGGGCGATTGCCGATATTCCGCTGATAATTCAGATAAACGGCCTAATTGATTTCGTTATATTTTGCTGTCTGGGAGGGATCGTCTACACATAGAAATTATAACAAACTACTTTAATATTTTCTATGCTAATGCCTAATTTTGATTTGATATTTAACTTCTTCCATATATTTTACGTAGGAATACCAGATAGGATATCATTCAGTGAAATACTTTTGGTTATAAAATTGTAAATGTTATAAGTTCTAATGTTAAATTCATTTCCAATTGTGACAAAACAGATTTCAATGTCAGTAGTTTTTCAAACATAACTCGAAAACACCTTGGAAGAATGAACTGTTATTTTTAAATCTCATATTTGAAGATTTTTTAGATCGAATTCCGTTAAAAATTCTTGCTTTGTAAATTCCTCTGTCGAATATGAATTTCAATTTGAAAATTACATAAAAAATATGAATTGCAACCTTCGAATGGTTTAACAGAAAATGATTTTTGGAAGATTTCAAAAATGCGAATCCAAAATTATAACTCATTTCGACATGTTTTGATTTATACTTCAATAAAAAGAAAAGTGCCCAGTTAAACTGATGGCATTTAGCTCAAAGGCTATTCGCACTAATTGTATATTATATTCTTATTTCAAAGAAAAATCCCCTCAAAAAATAAATGAATGGGAATTAGCTGCCGTTTCCCCACTTTATGCTTAACCAATGAACCTCCAAATCTAATCAGGGAAACTCCTTAACAGAATGAACCCAGAAGAAAAAAAAATTGAAGCAAATCGGATATTTCTATCAAGAGTTATCTCGTTACGTACATACGTACCGTATTTTCTGGCGTATAAGCCGCGGCTAAATTAAGTTTGTTTTATATCGGAAATTTTATTTAAAAAATGAAGTCAAATAAATGCTAAGCAGAAATAAGTAACATTAAAAAAAAAAAACAATTCTGGTAGGATAGAGAGTTATCTGAGCCGCGGCTTATACGCCGGAAATTACGGTACATAAATACATACATACAGAACTGGCGGGCACATTAGCTCTCAGACTTTGATAGCCTGTGAGCTAAAAAAAAGCTACGCCAAGGGGAAGAACATGTAAAGTGGCCTTTTGAAATTTTTCCGCTTTAAAGTGCCCCGCCACCTAGGAACTAGACGAAGCAGTCGTCACAGATGCTGGTAGTATTGTCTGCGATTTTGGACCGGAAGGCTTTTCTAGTTCTAAACTCATAAAAAAAATCCATTTTTGAATTCAGAGATACAACTTCTTAATTATATCTAACTAATATCTTGTGCTATAATAATTTGCTGTTATACAGTTTAGTCGGTGGTAAATAACGTTTTAAATAATTTTGTGTGATTAAAAACCGTCATGTACCGGTGTCCCAAAAATGACGGATGATTTAAAATTAAAAAACTTGCTAACGGTGACTCATATTAAAAAATTCTTGCAGGAGGGTTATGTATGATGTCAAGATTTTTTTTTTTTTTTTACTATGATTCTTTATTCTAGTTCGAATTTAAAACTACGCATGACGCTGAGAGCAACAGGTGATCAGTCCAGCCCCGCTTTTTGTTACTCGGGATTCTTTCAATACATTTTAATCTCATTTTTTCACATGGAAGAAGAGGACGAAAAATAGAGCCTGGATTTAGCAGTTATTGCTTTCAGCGCCATCTATCGATGCTATTTGTGCCTAAAACTCAGAATCGCAGCATACAATCTCCTGACATTTTACATAACACTCCAGCAAGATTTTTTTTTTTTAATATCTTCACCGTTTGCAAGTTTTTGAATTTTAGAATCATCGGTCATGTTTGGGACATTCGGTAGATAACATGGTAGATTTTGCGAGTTTTTGTAATGGCGTCATTCCGGGCAAAGTGGTTAAAAAGAAATCGAACAAATGGTCAGATTGATACTTTACCCGAAAACGATTTTTTTATTCATGTTCGTAATAAAATACTTCTCAAAAGTATTTTCTTTGAAAGAAAGAAGGCAAATCTGGGTAATAATTTCTGCAAAGAAAGGCTTACTCTCGACATTTGCAGTATGCATGTCTGTTGGGGCCACTTGTCCACTTGCGCTCCATTCGTCATGTTGATACTTATTACTTTTTGCTTTATCTTGTAACTATTTAATACTTAAACTATAACACAACATAATACTTATACTTAATGTGTGTTACTTTAGACTGTGTTTATTAAATTTACATCCTAAATTAATGTGATCTGTTCATTCAACTATACCAGCCAAGGCGAACAATGTGTGCCTTTTGTAATTTTTCTTTTAAAGTAACGTGTACATTTAAAAAAAAGAAAAAAATGGCGATTAAAGCTAAAGTTATTATAGTAAATATTGGTATTTGTTTCTAGAACTTTACTGATTAAAAAGATACTTATACTTAATGTGTGTTATTTTAGCATGTGCTGATTAAATATATATCCTGAATAAATGTGATTTTTTCATTTCATTATGCTGGCCACATTACCCAGCCGAGGCAGACAAAGTTGCCCTTTTGTAATTTTTCTTTTAAAGTAACGTGTGCTTTAAAGTGTAAAATAATTAATAAAAACTAAATCAGCAATTCAAACTAAAGCTATTTTAGTTACTATTGCTATCTATTTCTAGAACTTTACTGACTAAACAAATACCATAAAAATTCATCAATTCCTAGATTGACCACTTTGCTCTTTCTCTCCCTACTTCAATCTACTTGAACCCATTACAATTGGAATTAAAATCTGAATTCCAATTTTAAACTTACATAATTACCAAACTATTTGACCAAATGGTATCCTGTTTCGTATCCGAGTGTAAAATTTCCTAAAGAATCGAAATATGATGCAAACATCATGTGCTAGAAGGGCTTATTTTATAATTTGTTAGTATTTCTACCTGTATAGGACCAGATTAAGGCAATTTTAATTATTGCATTAATCATTAGACATTATTACTAATCGATATAATTCATTTTTGATACTATTACTATTGCTAATCGACCAGTCACATTTTTCTAGGATTATTTCAGACAACATTAGTGGGGGATATCTTTACATTTTTATGTTGGTGTTCTTTCCTACACTCTGAAAATTGAATGTTTAGCACACCGTTATTGAGGCTCAAAAATTTTTAATTTTGACAACTTCTTTTGATGTCATGAAATTTAAAAGTAAACAAAGTAAGTCTTTTGAAATTAATGTATATGTATGTTTATTATAGTTCAAATTATAAACGTAAATAGAGAATTATTTAAAATGAACTTCCTGACTTCATTTTACTGATGAGGTGGACCGCATTTCAACGGCTTTACCGATTGATTAAAGATACAGTTTGTTTGCTATCTGAAATTGGATATAAACAGTAAGCGACCATTATAATTCCACTGAAAAAAGAAAATATTTATCTCGAATACATAGGAATGACTTCGCGTAAACTTAAAGTTTTATTAAAGAACATTTGAGAGATTTAAAGTATAACCGGCCTACAACAGCCCTGTCAAGACTTAACCAGAAACAGAATATACAAGTTAATTTCGAAGACGCAAAAATTATAAATCCCTCAAAGAATTATCATGATTTAATTATCCGCGAATCAATAGAAATTATTTCTAAAGTAAATACTGTTTATAATGACGTTTCCATGTTTTATTTTCCCAATGTTTTCCGGATCTAAAAAGTTTACTTCCGCTTTCACTCCTTTCGTCACAATCTACGTGAATTTTGAAAATTAGACTTTAATAAGAGTAGTATTTCTTATGTTTCTCTGACGACGACTATGTTTTTATAGTTGAAAGCATTGAGATATTAAAGTAATTTAACATCTTTTTAAACATGTCTCATCTTTTAAGTTGTTTTGCACATAGTGTAAGTTTAACTTTTCAAAAGATGAATTAAGCATTTCTATTTATTTATTTACTGACCATTATATGATTATGGCAATAAACTCATTTTTCGAATTTCTTTTGTTTCAGATCATCCATCCGAACAATTTAAAACAATCGTAAGCAGTTCCCACATCCATATCCTTGTGAACGGTTCGCTGAATTTTCGCAGCGTAGAGGCATCTGATGCGGGACGTTACTTATGCGAAGCAAACAATGGAGTAGGTACTGGTCTGAGTGCGGTAGTCCAGTTGAGAGTTCACAGTAAGTATAAATTACGAATTTGAAAAAAATAATTTAAATTTAAACAATATGTTTTTACAAAATTGTCTGGCTTCCAATGCAGAAGAAAGTGGATCAGTAATTAAAAATTATATAACAATTGACTTTATGAATGTAGTTTTTTTTTTTTTTTTTTTTTCCGTTGACTTATCTAAAAGACTCGTGGATTAAAATACGCTTCACAGAAAAAAAAAAAAAGATACAAATCTACTTAACTTAAATAATGTTGGGTGTCAATGAGTTATTGATCTACGAAAAATATTTTTTATGAAGAAGCACTGAATAATTCCTAAGCCTTAGTCATAGACATATAGTTCCAGTTACAAGAATGTTTTAAATGAGGTAAAGAAATATTTTTAAGAGCAATTTGGGTCAGTAAAAACATTTATTAAAAAATTACCAAATTTAAATTTTTATACGGTCCCCCGGTCCTATAAGTTGTATCTAGTAATATTTTCTTGTTACACTGACAAGTAAGACAAAAAAAGTCCCGTTGTTCAACGATTAAAATTGACCGAGTAATAACTGTTTAAAGTTGGATCATATTTTTTGCTGCAAATTAGGGGTCATTTACATTTTAGTAGAAATATAATTTCGTCAGATATATTTTTTAAATGTTCAGAGTAAAATTAACATTGCAATATAAATTTGAAATCTTTAATCATTCTGACATATTAATGCAAAATATACAATTTGTTATAAACATATTAGAAGAAAAAAAACAGAATTTTTGTTAACTAAAATGATGAAAATTAACAGTGTTAGCTTTTGGTAATTGATTCTTGTGTATTCTGTATCACTGAATACGAAATTAACCTTCATTTTTTACCATCACATAACGATTTTTTTAAAATCGTAAATTTTAAAGAAAAAAAGAAAAAGAATGGCGAAAATTTTATACTGTAAAATAGATGTCATTGTTGTGTTCTTAACTTTTGATAATTGATCTTCATATATTCTTTACCACTGAATCCGTAAATAACCTTCATTTTTAACCATCATTACAGGATGTTTCGCAAATTGTAAATTTCAAAGTTAAAAAATTCAAGATTAAAATTAAACTCCTCACTCACCTCATCGGACCCCTCAGATGTTTAGTTGTAAGAATCCCAGTGTAAGTCAAAAATTGAATAAATTATTGAATTAAATAAAAATAAATTAAATGAAAACAGTTTTACATATGTTTAATAGTATCCGATTTTCGCTATATTTTAACTTACACATTGACGATTTTTGCAAAACATTCTATCGTGATGGTTAAAATGAAGGTCATTTTCAGATTCAGTGCTAAAAAGTGCATAAAATCAATGATCAAATGTTAAAAAATACAGTCATCTCCTCTATTTTATAGTATCCTATTTCTGTTATTTTTTTTAACTTTGACTATGATTTGCAAAAAATTCTGACATGATGGTTAAAAATTAAGGTAATTTTTTGGATTTAGTGCTAAAAAATGCATAAAAGTTAAAAGCACAACCATCGCAGTCTTACCTTACCTAAACTAAAACTTTTTCTTAAACTTCTTGGCAGAAATCTATCCGAATTTTTTTTTGTATTATTCTGTAAAATAAGTATAAATGGTAACCAACGAAAATCATAATACTAGATTGTCATCGAATTTACGTCAGTATGTAAAATTTAATTCCGATCGGATATTTGAAAGTGAGTTAAAGCTCGAGTAAATATTTTGAATTGGAAAAACATACATACGATCGTTGAAATTAAATAAAAACTCGTAAAAATAACATAATTTTAGTTAAAAAAATCATGAAAAGAAACAGTCTCAAATCCTTACAAAATGAAACATAATGTTAAAATACAGATATTTTAGCCAATCTGAAACTTAATAAAAGTTAACTCACATCAGTTGCAATACTTTAACGATTTTATTCAAAGCGCCGATACATATGAAATAATTTCTTTGAATACTTTAAGCACTGGTATATGACCCCTCATAACCTGGCCGAACTCATTAGTATTCAGGGTAGAAAAGTGGCATAAGTCATGCATTTTTAAAGTTTCATAACTTGGTCAATTTTAGTGTTATATGAACGGGTTGTCTTACTTGCCAGCGTAATTGGAAAAGTTTACGAAATATAACTTATTAGACCGGGGGACCGTATAAAAATTTAAATTTCGTAATTTTTTAAGAATTGTTTTTATTGACCCAAATCGCTTTCAAAATATTTCTTTACATCTTTTAAAATATTTTTGTAATTGGAACTACATGTCTATTACTAACGGTTTAGGATTTAGCCATTGGACACCGTTGAGAGTGGACACCTTGTATATTTATATGTATATTTCTTCAAATTTTAATTCTACATAATAAATTTACCTTGTTTTTGCGAAAATATTTCTTATTTTTTTTATTGAAACATAGATTATAATATTTATTTGATTTGTAATGCAATTCTTTTTTTAAATTTATATAATGATTTACAATATTTTTGTTAAAATTTAGCAAAGAACTATTAAATATTCCTCATTAATTTCAATTCCCTCCTTAATACTTTTTGAAATTACTTTTTATACATTTAGGTTTTTTTTTTTAGCTCACATGATTAACCGAAAATCCAAATGTTTTACCCCATTAATGGTTTACATCATTATCTCCTATTTATAAACCTTTTTTTAATTTATTTCAGGAATTAAGTGATCATTTATTCTTTGTTTCAGTTCATTAGTGAAATCTATTCATAATCTCGTTACTTTTTCTTTGAGTTTGTAAAATATCTTTTTTTGTTTAGATACGAACTGTCAAAGGAAGTTTACTGAAAATTAATTATTTAAATTTTTGGTATTACGTTTTATTTATTCTAGATAATTGAAATAATGGGAGAGTTTATTTTCCTGAGATAGTTCACTTTTCCAGGAGATTTTACTTTTCATCGAAGGATTTAATATAATTAAATCATATTTTGTAATAAGTGTGTAGTTCGTTGTATTTATATAAAGATAAGATAAAAGGTCTATTTTTTACGTATATTATATATATACTATACAGTATATATATTCGTAAACGTCGACATCCAACGTTAGGAGATAAAACCTGAAGAAGACCATTTATTCGATAATTGCTAGCTTTACTTTATTTAATAGAATAAAATTATTAGCAATTCATCTATTAATAAGGAGGAAACTTGCATTAGAAAACATCGGCATCCATTTGTTTTTCGTCGCGGATATATGTGACGACTTATAAACGAGTATATGTGGTATTTACTATTTAATTATTAATATTTTATTTTTACGGTGAGAAATGAGTAATATATGCTATAAATGATTATAAAAACTTGATTTTATCATATTAATGAGTTCACTGACTAGCCAATACTTTTTAGGAAATATAGGTTCTATAGTGAGCGTTTTTCAAACAACTGACTATAATTGAATAATTAATGAATGTATAAAATATTTTTGCATTTCGTGTTAAACTTTAGTATTTATATAACAAACTACGACAAACATTCGATAAGGATAACAAAACTTCCCGAAATAATGAAGAAGATAAAAATCACAAGGATGTAAATTGACAATTTTACGCACTCTGAGCTACCGTTCGAAGGCACAATACACTGTTAAAAATTTGCAGCATTCTGGCAGGTCATTTGACAGTTTTTTTCCTAAAACGGTTACACAACCTTAATTTTAACACTCTTCTGACCATATTATTGGCCATTTTATGTTCAGAATATAGTTAAATTATGGTTAGGAAACCGTTTTTCAAAAAACGGTCGAATGACCTGACAGAATGCTGCAAAAGTTTTAACAGTGTCTATTGTCTTAATATACGCTTCCAAGAAACCCGCTATTCGCATTTTTAACACGTTAAGCACCACGTCAGTCACCTGTGACTGACACGAAACTTTCCGTTTAGAACGCGTCATTCACCAATGACTGACAGTCTAAAATATGATATAAAACTAAAAAATATATGCATTGTTTTAAGTATTTACTGAAAATTTATTTAAAATTTACTCACCTTTTATTTATTAGAGGATTGTACTTTCTTACAAATTACTTAAAATATTGCAAATTTTTCCACCTTTGTGTCAGTTAGCGTGGCACTCAACGTGTTAAATAAATGAGCTAATGCACCACACTGGGCATTTGTTTATTGCGAAATACGTTCGTATTTGATAGCAATTTTCATCGCGTTACTGATGTTTTGTCTATGGGCGCACCACTCAGACCTATCCTCAGTGATATTTACTTCAATTACTTCGTTTCAAAGCTATTCAATAAGGTTATTTTTTCCATTTTTCATTTTCCAAGTTATTTTTTCCATTTTTTATTTAACAAATTATTTTTTTCATTATGTCGATGACAGCTTCACATTACGAATTCTTGAGATATTGATACTCCTAACTAGGTTGCTCTGTATCCTGCGAACTACGCCCGCCAACACACATTCAGACTTTAAAAACATGGTAATGTACCTTGTTTTAAAATATTGGCATGTTATGCAATATTAAAAATCTATTATAAAAAACAACGACTATTTTCTTTAATCGTGCTGCCACGCTTTTCCGTTTCAATTGGACATTTTTCTATTACTATCACCTGCTCCACCGCTGTCGCTACAGCTTACAGTTACTTCTGGAATTAATAAATAAATCAGCTACACATTTGAAAATCAGCTTCTATAAAAGTTTAGTCTTAAAATGTCTCTGCTGCTATTCTTTTATAACGATGTTATGGACAATATTCTTCCTTTGTGTTCGAGAATTTAAAAAAAAAACTCCGTCTGCTTGGTAATAACATTCCGAACCTCGGAAATGCACCGTTTTTTTTTAATTATTTCTTATATTTTATGTTTCGATTGACTTTTAGCTATCTGCAGAAAAAGTTTCTAATTATTTTCAGATTTTAATGCACCATCATGCATATTTCCATTTTATTTTTTAAATGTAAATTGTCTATTTTATTTAATAAATTATATAATAATTTTCTAATAAGTATTTATTTAATAATAATTAGTACAAAATAAATCGAGATCGAAAATATTTTATGCAGGCATTTACCTGCATTTATGCTCCATCAAGGGATGAAGTATTTAAACAAATTTGTTAGCCGCGCTACTTTTATATATCATGATATTCCCAATGTGACGTCACATGCATGTTGGCCATAAGATAAGTAAATAAGATAAGAATTATCCCCAATCATTTCAAATGTATAGTTATTGTGTATGACGTAATTTTCCCCTCAAATTTGTTTCTCCTGTAATAATTTAATTGTTTTGAAGTTTTTTTTCTGTTTGAGATTTACATGTAAATAAACAATATTATTCAGTAACAATGCTATTGAAATATTAATTTAATTTAAATTGTAATAGTATTTCTCTAATAGCATGAAACATTTTTTGTTCTTGCTGTGAATGAAAGAGTTAAAATAGTAAATGATATCTTTTTCGTATTATTGATGTCATTTCCTATTATTTCAGATATTCGTTTCAGATATCCGTATGTTTCGAAAGGTCTTATAATAATTCTTAAAATTTCTGAATCTAAAATATTAAAAAAGGAATATCATTGAAATACTAATTTATTTTAAATTTCAATGGCGATTTTCTAAAAGAGGCAAATTTTTTTTTTACTGCTTTAGATGAGAGGAAGTAAAAGTTAAATGATGCCATTTTCCCATTTTCTCTTTGAAATTGAATATAAAATCAAGCAGGAAATTTTATTTTTCTTGCATTCAGCTGAACAATTATTATGTCATATATTTTTTCACATATCCGAATCAGAGTTTTTATAAATTTGTTTCATTAAAGTTTTTAAAAAATGACAATATAATATCAATAAATAACAATCCCCGTTAATTGAAGAGCTAAGTGGAAGAACATGTTAAGTAACAAAAATTACATTTGAAGAAATTTGATGTGAAAGTTTTTGTTGTCAATTTTAATGATTTATTTTCTGTTTGATACCATGCGTTTAAAATATTAAAATGTGTGGTACTAAACTCTATTAAAAAAATTTATTCATATTTAAATTTTAAATATTAAAAAATATTAATATTATTTGCATTATTAAATATTAAAATATTAAATATTAATGAATAATGTCTTAAATCTTCAAGGCTAAATAGAACTTTGGTATTTTAGCTTTATCATGTGATAGAATACTTGATAACACCTTCGTCCAAAAGATAAAATAATTTTTATGAAAATGTAGCATAACATGTTCTTCCAATCAGGTCATCAATTCCTTTAACTCTTTTCTTAAGCGTTTACACAAATGTAGTCATTTGGACAAATTTGTTCAAAATATTCCAGTTTATGAATTAAAATAAATGCTTAAAAATTTGTATTTCTCTCTCTAAACCATTTCGGTTTCCACCGCCTTTGTGAACTAACTGAAAAAAAAACTACGACGGAATATATATATATATATATATATATATTAAGTCAATGGACTTTGTGCGAAGGAGGAATATGACAGACTAATATAGAATGAAATAAAATATCTAAAATAAAATGATTTCCGAAGATCGAATATAAGAAAATAAGTTTTTATTTCTTTAAATATTCTTGAAAAACATAATTTAATCACAATATGGTCATCGCTATCGATTGAAATGAAAGATAATTTAAATTGGAAAAGGGAAGAAAAAAATTAAATCTAATAATCCCTATTTTTTCCCTTTTTTCCCCTTTTCCACAAAAATAGAATAATTTAGTTGCCATAAAAATTTTGAATTGGAAAATGTCATTAAAATTACAAAAAAAAAAAAAATTCGAAAACTAACTCAAATTTTAGAATACTAATAATACCACTTTGGGCACTTGTGAATCAATACGGATAATTGTTGATAATTTTACCCCCAAACAATCCATATTTTAGGGAAAATAGCTGTAAAACTAAATGCGTCGTTTAATCAGTGGTTTCATAAAATCGTTTCATAAATTCGTTTCATTAGGAATTTATATATATATGGGGTAGATACTTTCTTTATTATGAACTCCATACATGAACATATATAGTTTACTTCTAAATTTAAAAATCATAACCGACCACCCTTCCTTGATTTTATGTTTTTCTGCGAAAATAACTTACTTCACACGACTCTTTATGGTAAACCATTAACAATTTCTTGAAGGCCACATCGTCCACCGCCATATCCTCCTAATCAGAAGTTGGCTGGTTTTAATAATCATGTTTACCTTACTCTAAATGTTTTTTTCTTCTGAGAGATTGCACAAACTAAAATTAGACTGTATTATATCTAATGCTATTCATCAGGGTTTTCCTGCTGAAATCATGAATTCAATTCATAATAAACTTAGCCGTTCGAACGCTAACTCTGTTCGCAATGAGAATTCAATTGTACTTCCATATTTATCTTAAAATTAGCAATATCTAAAATAAAATATTATGCAAATTTAAAGTGATTTATAATTCATTTAAGAAAATCAAATTATAAATCTCAAAGATCAAATAGACAGATTTTCACAATGAGAAATTTACAAGATATCCCTCGAGTGTGATTAAATGCATATAGGCCAGACAAAGTGAATTTTTAATGTCCGCTTTCGGAGCATAAAACGAATGTTAAATTTGGTAACATTAAATGCTGACTTATTGCTAACCATGGTTGGTCAAACAATATATATTTTTTTTAATTTTCAGAAGATTCAATCGATCAGAAATGCTTATCAATTTACTACCTTGATTTCTGGAAAGCTTAATCATAATAAGGAAAAATTCTACTGTGGTTAATGATACGTTGAATACACAGAATTTTTCCAATATCTGGCTTCCGTTTTTTTTTAGTTCACTCTCTTCTCTTTCTCACCTTTTTCTCATTCTGCTTAAGCTTTTTCAAATGGATAAGCACATTTCATTGTTCTTCTCGGGTACACAGGAATGCTTGACACCGCTGTTTGTTTTTCAACAGTTCTCCCTTGGCTGCGAGATGCGTCGTTTGCAAATTTCTATGTTTTAAACACTTATCTATTATTTTAACGTTTGCAAAGATAATGGTGGTTTAGAAGTTTCAAAACAGCTGTCGGCCATTTTCTACACACACATTTATATTTGTGCTATTTTCACGTTGTACACTTTTTTAATTTAATGGCACAAAAATTAATCCTCCTATGTTTTAACAAATTCAAATATTGTATAAAATTTTGCCTACAAATAAAATTTTTGGCAGATCCAAGCTCCCAATATTCCTTGTGTGTAAGAAAAATTGGGATAGAATATTTCAACGTGTCCTTCTCACGCAGACTATTTCAAAAAGTACAGCTCCATAGAAGTTTTGACACTATTCTGACATAACAGGATAAAGGAGCGCACCTATGGTAAGATCCCTGATGTTCTGGAAAGCTCAGCCGGAAAATACCTTGACCGTAACGGAAGAGACGAGTTCTTTCTCACGAAGGAAAGGCGGAAAAAGGCTTCATTAATAACGCTTATGGCGGAAGCAAATCCCTATAAAACCAGAAATGAACGGATAAGGTACCGTCCTGCGATCTTGCGACACTCAGGAGAAGATAAAAAGTAGACAGAAGAGAGAAGAAAACGTGATCTAGTAATTTTTGCTTGCTGAGATAAGTGTACGAAGTAAGTTTTGACTGTGGAGGTCTAATAATCCAGGCAGCCCTGGCCACTGAAGCGTGATTAAATCCAGGAGGGACACCCTTTATCAAGTGGAAGCATCATAATTATTCGGGAAACCATCAGTCTTATTTAGCACACCAATTAATGAGAGAAACCCTAAGTTAAAGTTCTGTGTGTCGTCTCTTTAATTTTGGAAAAACTTTTTTTACTATAATATTTAGTGCCTAGTCCTCTGACCCAGCTAAAAATGAACTGCAGTGAAACTTAAAAAAAAATGTAGTTGGAAGACTGCGGTGATTTGGCACAAATCCCTGCAGTGTTTTTGAAGTCGACATAACTATAAATTAACCGCAGTAAATGTGTAGTTGATAACTACACACTCACCGCAGTAAATTTATAGTTATGTCGACTTCAAAAGAACTGCAGGGATTTGTGCCAAATCACCGCAGTCTCCCAACTACATTTTTTTTTGCAGTTTGACTGTAGCCTTTTAAAAATTTATTAGAAAATATGAGGAGAAATGCCGGATGTGCATAACATAAATAAGTCGTATTAGGTCTTTCCAACAAAATGCCACATGATGGGTGACTCCAAAATTTAGAAAAAGTGCCCCGTTGGGGGGTCAAAGTGGGGGGAGGGAAGACGGATGTGCATAACATGAATAAGTGGTATTAGGCCTTTCCAACAATATGTTACATGATGGGTGACTGCAAAATTTAGAAAAGTGCCCCCCTTGGGGGGGCAAAGTGGGGTGAGGGAAGTTGGATGTGCATAACATGAATAAGTGGTATTAGGCCTTTCCAACAATATGTCACATGATGGGTGACTGCAAAATTTAGAAAAGTGCCCCCCTTGGGGGGGGGAAGTGGGGGAGGAAAGCCAAATGTGCATAACTTGAATAAGTACCCATTGGCCTTTCCAGCAATGGGTCACACGAGGGGTGCCGGCAAAATTTAGAAAAGTGCCCCCTCAGGGGGGAGCAAAGTGTGGGGGGGGGAGAACCCGATGTGCATAACATGAATAAGTGGTATTAGGCCTTTCCAACAATATGTCACATGATGGGTGACTGCAAACTTTAGAAAAGTGCCCCCCTTGGGGGGGGGGGGGCAAGGTCAGGTGAGGGAAGCCAGATGTGCATAACATGAATAAGTGGTATTAGGCCTTTCCAACAATATGTCACATGATGGGTGACTTCAAAATTTAGAAATGTGCCCCCCTTGGGGGGGGCAAAGTGGGGTGAGGGAAGCCGGATGTGCATAACATGAATCAGTGGTATTAGACCTTTCCAACAATATGTCACATAATGGGTGACTGCAAAATTTAGAAAAGTGCCCCCCTTGAGGGGGGCAAGTGGGGGAGGGAAGCTGGATGTGCATAACATGAATAAGTGGCATTAGGCCTTTCCAACAATATGTCACATGATGGGTGACTGCAAAATTTAGAAAAGTGCCCCCCCCCCCTTGGAGGGGGCAAAGTGTGGGGAGGAAAGCCAAATGTGCATAACTTAATAAGTAGTCATTGGCCTTTCCAGCGATGGGTCACGCGAGGGGTGTCAGCAAAATTTAGAAAAGTGCCCCCTCAGGGGGGAGCAAAGTGGGGGGGAGAAACTAGATGTGCATAACATGAATAAGTGGTATTAGGCCTTTCCTACAATATGTCACTTGGTGGGTGACTGCAAAATTTAGAAAAGTGCCCCCTAGGGGGGGGGGGAACCGGATGTGCACAACATGAATAAGTGCTCACAGGCCTTTCCAACAATATGTTACAAGGCATGTTGGCAAAATTTTGAAAAGTTCCCCCTTGGAGGGGGGGGGGGGGCAAAGCGGGTGAGGAAAGCCGGATGTGCATAACATAAATAAGTGGTGATGGGGCCTTTCTAACAAGTTACATGAGGGATGTCGGCAAAATTTTGAAAAGTGAGGGTTGCACCACCTGGAATACACCCTCACTTCTCTATGAAATTTTTATATATTATAAATGACATTTATCGGAGGGCTCTGTAAAAAAATCCAATCTAAAAGGATGAAAATATTAAAAAAGTTCAAAAAGTAAGAGAAATAATGAAATTCTTCGATCGGACGTGGTGAAAATCTGCGAAATTCATCCATCGACAATATGAAAAAAATCGCACGAGTTTTGCAAATCGATCGCAAGGAAGCTCCCGCACATTTTCCCGATCAGTAGAAATAAAATATTGCAAAACTCGAGAATTGGTAGCGTGAAAAAAATTGCAAAAATCATTACTCACTCAATGAAAAGATTTATGAAATTCCCCAGTCCATTATTGAAAAGCCCCACCAGTGGCCGAGAGGTTCTGCTCTCGAAGCTGGTAGGACGGGAGGTGCTGTGTTCGATCCCAATAGCGCCCGTCGGCCTAATCTTTTAGAGTTTTCTTCGGACCTTGGTTTTCCAAGCATAAATACGGGTTAAGTTCCCTTAGAAAGACCACCTACGGAGGGCACTCCCCCCTGTTAGGGCCTATAACCCTCATGCTGATAACTGGCCATCATAAACACAACCAACAACCATTATTGAAAAAAAAAAAAACAGAACAATTATTCAGTCGGCTGCTTTAAAATATTGTGAAACTTGTCAACCTGTTGCAGAAATCAATCGTGAAATTCATCAATCGAGACAAAACTCACAAGATTCTTCAGTTGGTGGCAGGAAAAAATGTGAAATTTGTCGACCGATTGCAGCTGAAAAACTGCTAAATAAGTCACATTAACTGATAATTGAAAAATAGTTATTGAATATTAATATTTAAAAAAAGGAATGCATAATAACATTAAATGGGGGAAAAATCGCAAAATTCAATCTGTCACAGGAAAACATTGCAAAATTTTATTGATAAAAAATAGAGCTGTACTGAGTACTCGGTAAATACTGAGTATTCAGCATACTCAGCCAATTTGCCGAGTACTCGGTACTCGGTGAAATTTTGGCCAAGTACTCGGCCAATACCGAGTAGTTGTAAGAATTTCAAACTGATCAGTAAAAAGTTATTCGAATATCAATGTATAATATATGTAATAATTCATAAAACTATTTACTCAGTATTTAACAATATGTGTACAAAATATAAAAAAAGTTAAGCAAAAACCCCTCATAAAATAATTCAAGATTAAAATTTAGTTTCACACATACAAATAAAAGTAAGTTTTTCTTATTACACAACTACTCGGTATTCGGTACTCGGTCGAGTAGTCAGTGGCCGAGTACTCGGTACTCGGCCAAAGTACTACTCGGTACACCACTAATAAAAAAGGAGTCTAAGAAAACCAATTAAAATTATTTTTTTGAACAAGGTACACGAATGCAAGAAAAAAATTTAGGTGCCAATGGGCAGTCTCTCACCACTAAATTTTATTTGTTATTTTTTGTCTAATATTTCACCTAAATTTTTTGTAAGAATTTAAGTGAAGAGAACTAATAAAATTTAGTGGTGAGAAACTGCCTGCTGGCGCCTAGATTTTTACACTTCTGTTCTGCGAGTGCCCTTTTTTAAAAATTCGCACACAGCAGTCCTTTATTCTAGAATCATCACTATCCTAGTGTTGATTCTAGATAAAAAGGGCCACTGGGCGGAAATGTTTAAAAAACAGCACACTTGTACCTTGTCGCTTGCAGGGAAAATCTGAAAAAGTGGTCTGAAAGTCGAAATTCATTCATCGACCATATGATAAAAATCCCACGAGTTTCACAAATCAGTATCAAGAAAAAACTAAATTTTACCAGTGGGTAGAAATTTAATATTGCAAAATTTGTCAATCAGTTGCATGAAAAAAAAACTGAAAATAGTCATTAAGTCGTCAGAAAATTTGGTGAAATTTGCCACTTGATTGTTGGACAAAAAAGAGAAATTCTTTAGTCGGGGATTTTGATCAAAAATTTACCTTAACACTTTGGCTGCCGCCCATTTTTCAAAATCTGTTCCCAGGCACCGAATGCGTGAGTTAGAGATCTGCACGGGCAGTCCCGTGGCCCCAGAGTTGATTTCTGGGGGTGGGCTCTCATTGCTTTGGAAGGAATGTCTCGCCCCCCCCCCCCGGACCACCCCCTGAAATCAACTCTGGGGCCACAAGTCTGCCCATGCAGATCTCTTAAGTCACGCATTCTGTGCCTGGGAACAGATTTTGAAAAATGGGCGGCAGCCAAAGTGTTAACGTAAATTTAAGGATATTGTCATTGGTTTAACATTAGCTTGTGAATATTGTAACATGACAGTGTACTAAGCTCATTCAATGTCCTCCAATGCAAAAAACATTTAAAATAATTAAGGATATTTTCAGTGGTTTAACATTAGCTTGTGTGTATTGTAACATGACGGTGTACTAAGCTCACACAAATCAGTATCAAGAAAAAACTAAATTTTACCAGTGGGTAGAAATATAATATTGCAAAATTTGTCAATCAGTTGCATGAAAAAAAAACTGAAAATAGTCATTAAGTCATCAGAAAAATTTGTGAAATTTGCCAGTTGATTGTTGGACAAAAAAGAGAAATCCTTTAGTTGGGGATTTTGGTCAAAAATTTACCTTAACACTTTGGCTGCCGCCCATTTTTCAAAATCTGTTCCCAGGCACCGAATGCGTGACTTAGAGATCTGCACGGGCAGACCCGTGGCCCCAGAGTTGATTTCAGGGGGTGGCCCTGGGGGGAGGGAGCTCTCATTGCTCTGGAAGGAATGTTCCCCCACCCCCTGAAATCAACTCTGGGGCCACGGGTCTGCCCGTGCAGATCTCTAAGTCACGCATTCGATGCCTGATAACAGATTTTGAAAAATGGGCGGCAGCCAAAGTGTTAACGTAAATTTAAGGATATTGTCATTTGTTTAACATTAGCTTGTGAGTATTGTAACATGACAGTGTACTAAGCTCATTCAATGTCCTCCTATGCAAAAAAAAAACAAAAAAAAAACATTTAAAATAATTAAGGATATTTTCAGTGGTTTAACATTAGCTTGTGTGTATTGTAACATGACGGTGTACTAAGCTCACACAAATCAGTATCAAGAAAAAACTAAATTTTACCAGTGGGTAGAAATATAATATTGCAAAATTTGTCAATCAGTTGCATGAAAAAAAACTGAAAATAGTCATTAAGTCATCAGAAAAATTTGTGAAATTTGCCAGTTGATTGTTGGACAAAAAAGAGAATTCCTTTAGTTGCGGATTTTGATCAAAAATTCACCTTAACACTTTGGCTGCCGCCCATTTTTCAAAATCTGTTCCCAGGCACCGAATGCGTGACTTAGAGATCTGCACGCCCCAGAGTTGATTTCAAGGGGTGGCCCGGGGGGGGAGCTCTCATTGCTCTGGAAGGAATGTTCCCCCACCCCCTGAAATCAACTCTGGGGCCACGGTCTGCCCGTGCAGATCTCTAAGTCACGCATTCGATGCCTGTGAACAGATTTTGAAAAATGGGCGGCAGCCAAAGTGTTAACGTAAATTTAAGGATATTGTCATTTGTTTAACATTAGCTTGTGAGTATTGTAACATGACAGTGTACTAAGCTCATTCAATGTCCTCCTATGCAAAAAAAAAAAACATTAAAAATAATTAAGGATATTTTCAGTGGTTTAACATTAGCTTGTGTGTATTGTAACATGACGGTGTACTAAGCTCATTCAATATCCTTCTTAATAAATGAAAAAATCATTTAAAAAATTTAAACGCATATGAAAACTCTGTCATGTGGAAAAAAAATAATTCTTCGATCGCTTGCAGGGAAAATCTGAAAAAGTGCTCTGAAAGTCTAAATTCTTTCATCGACCATATGATAAAAATCCCACGAGTTTCACAAATCAGTATCAAGAAAAAACTAAATTTTAACAGTGGGTAGAATAGAAATATAATATTGCAAAATATTGCCTTTATTATTTGATTCTGAGAAGTGTCATAATTGACGAAAAAAACTAATTTGGCCCTATTACCATTCAGAAGTGTAAATTTTCTTTTTACAATAACACAATTCATATGACAGTAAAAAAAGATTGCTTCATTTAAAAAATTTAATATTTTACATAATTAGTGAGTACGTACTCATTAAATAAAAATTATTATTAACTCTATGTTATGTTATTAACACAATGTGTCAAACCGCTTTGTATTACATAAAACTGTTCCATTCCTAAAAAGAAAATAAGTTACTTACCTGTGAAATGTTATGCACTTATTGTAGGTATCCTATACAGGCATCAAGTTATAATTTGAAGTTCAGTATTGATTATTTGTGTAACTGAACATCAAAACATACTTTAATACAAAGCACAGATAAGTATCTGTGTAAGATATTTAAAAATTCTGAAACTCCTAATCTAAAAGAACATACTGATTGAAGCAAGTGTAAATCTGTAATAAAACATTGTTAATTACTATAAATAGATAAGTGCACTAAATCAAGTAAAATCGAACGATCTGGATTGTCAGAAACAAAATTTTATCATATGTTTTGGATGACATTTGAATTTAATTAATCCTGTTAATATGAAATGGACCTAATTTTTTTTTTTTTCGCATGCATTAACCGTTAATAGTACAATCTCATCTGGATTTGAAATACTAACGATGATTGTACAAAAATTGCGACGGTTTATAAATCGTTATCACTTTATTCAAATTAACTCAATCGTGTGGATCTGAAATTAATTTCTTTCGATTGAGAATGTAAAAATACCCATACAGCCACTTTATTTCAATAAACAGTGGTGATATTTTTCGCCAAACTGCAAAATAAATGATCTTCTTTCAGCAAATCAACGTGGTACTCCGCGCCGATTTTCATAAACAAGCCGGCGTTTCCGTGAGTTGAGGTGTTTCTTTAATGCTTCTCCTGCAGTTGCAACAAAACCATGGGGTTAGACATTCAGCTGTAAGGGGTTGAAAAATAAATCATATGTCCAAATGAGAAATTTAAATAAAATAGAGGAAGAAAATTATACTATTCTTTTGTTGTTCTTCTTTGTTTTTATGAGGTAAAAGTGGAAAACTGGAAGTTATATGTATGTCCGATATGGAAGAAAGACAATTTATGCAATATGCAATGAGTAAACCCACCTGTGTTTCTAATTTCTAATCATGGGCGACATATAAAAGAATGGTTGGGCCACTGTCCCTCTCGATTTTGAAATTTATCTAATTAAATTTCCTTTTTCTTCGATTTTGAAAAACATAGTAATTTTTTTTCGAGTAATTTAAAATAAAAGAGGAACTAAAAACTAGTTATGAAGATAGTGGGGCAGTGAGCAAGGGAGACCTATTGCCCCTCCCTTGATTTTAAAATTTAATTAATAAGAATTTCTTTTCTTCTGTTTTCAAAAACATTATGTAAATATTTTGAGTAACTTAAAATGAAAATAAATAAGAAATTTTCAGTTAAGGGGTGGAGGTGGTCTGTGTGTGTGTGTGTGGGGGGGGGGTGAGACTCATTGCCCCTCCCTGGATTTTGAAATTTAATTAGCAATTTTTTTCTCCAATTTACAAAAACATAGTGAAATTTATTCTTTTCGAATAACTTAAAATAAAGGAACTAAGAACTTTCTGTTAGGGGAAGGGGGCATATGTGAGTCATTGCCCCTCCCTCGATTTTAAATTGTAACTATTTTTTTCTCTGATTTTTGAAAAACATAGTGAAATTTGATCTTTTCTCTTATCTTAAAATAAAAGAATAACTAAGAATTTTTTCTTAGGGGAACGAAGTTAGAAGAGAGCTATTGCCCCTCCCTAAATTTAGAAATTTAATTAATTAAATATTCTTTTTCTTTTGTTTTCAAAAACATAGTAAAGTTTATACTTTTCGAGTAACTTAGAATAGAAAAATGAGAAATTTTACATTAAGAGGGAGGGAGGGGGGGGGGGGTGAGAGGTTCATTGCCCTCCCCTCCCTGGATTTTAAAATGTAACTAATAAAAAAAAAAATTCCACTTTTGAAAAGTAGTAAAATTTATTCTTTTCGACTAACTAAAAATAAAGAAACTAAGTATTTCCTGTTAGGGGAAGGGGCATAGCTGAGCGATTGCCCCTCCCTTGAATTTAAATGTTAACTATTTTCATCGCTTTTGAGAAACATACTGAATTTTTTTTAATTATCTTAGAATAAAAGATAAATTAAGAATTTTCAGTTAGGGATAGGGTAGGGGGTAGGAGAAACCTATTGCCCCTCCCTGGATTTCAAAAGTTAATTAATTAAAATTTCCTTTTCTTCTATTTCAAAAACATAGTAAAATGTATACTTTTCGAGTAACTTACAATAAAAAAATGAAGAAATTTCTCATTTCCCGCCCCCCCCCCCTGGCTTTTGAAATTTAATTAAAATATTTTTCTCCGATTTTGAAAAAAAGAAAAAAAATAGCAAAATTTATTCGTTTAGAGTAAGTTAAAAAAAAACTAAGAATTTTCCGTAGTGGGCAGGGGCACAGGTGGAATGAGGCCACTGCCCCTCCCTCGATTTTGAAATTTAACTAATTGTTTTTCTCTGATTTTGAAAATCATAGTGAAATTTAATTTTTTTTTATCTTAGCTTAAAATGAAAGAGGAACTAAAAATTTTGCGTTAGGTAGGAATGTGACTTTCAATTAAGTCCTTAAAAGTCTTGGAAAGAGTATTAATTATCATTAGTATTTAAAAAGTGTGTTTCATAACATGCAACTCTCACAAAATTAAAACAATTTTAAACACTTTAGAAAATTCGGGAAATATCACACAATCATACAGCATTGTGTCTTGCAAAAGAATCTTACAGTGTCTGCTGTTATACTGTAGTTACTATTATAATAATCATACTTACAAAATTAAGACCTGTAAAGTTCTTCAGAAACTACAGTCAGACTGTAGATACATCACCGAAAATTTTTGTGAATTAATTGCTATAAAATCACTTGAAATTCACTGCCGTTTTACTGTAGACATAAAGTCTTACTATTTTTTTAAATTTTGGGTTGAAAAAATACTTATCAATAACTGGAAAATAACTGAAGTGTTTTTACTGTTGATATTGCACTACAAAAAAAACTACAGTTGACCGTAGAAAAACTTGAAAAATACCTCATTTCTGTAAAAAAACTACAGTTCATTTTTAGCTGGGGAGTACTGAAACGGAATTAGGAACGTAATCCTTTTCACTCAAATCTTACTTCCAGGACGTACTAGCGCATTACCGCTAAGAAACGTAACTCACAAGTTATGTAAGATCAGATCTAAAACAATAAGTAAGCCCTCTAGACACCTGCTCTATATCGAGAATATTGATATTTGCTAACTGAGAAATTATTAATATGAAGCTAATCGCAGAAGAAAATCCTTACAAAACCTGTTCTAGCAATATCTTGAATTACTTGTTCTCACGACTGTATTTCAAATTGTTAGCAGTAGAATGCATTTTATATTATGACAAAATCAAACCTTATATTTACTTTTTGTTATTTAACACAGATGGATTATTTTGTTTTATGCAATTCTTAATTATACTTCATTTTTAAATATTTAATATAGATTCTGTTTTGATGTAAATCTACCTACAGAACCCAAAAAGCGGAATCGTTATAATTGGTGAAATATTGGGTATTTTATTTAAAAGTACTATTTGAAACGGGACCGAAATATGTGTTTTACTTTGGAAATATTCTGTATAAAAACGAAAACATTTCAATAAAATAGTAAATATTTCTTATCAATAATTGGGCAATATTGCCAAATGTAAACATTGTAATATTTAGGCCTGATTTTGTGCCAAATATTTACAAAAGGCACACTTTTTCCCCAATATATAACCGTTAACCGATAAAAGAACTAATACCCCCAAAGTGTTCTAGGAAACAATGGACATTTTTTAGTTCTCTTTCATTTCTTCAATTTATTGCAATTAAATATTTTAAATTTAAATTTGTATGAAAATAATTTAAATATGCTAGAAATACACCATTGAAAGAACTATATGTATTACAATTATGCATAAAAACTCTCAAAGGATATTTATTGTACTTTTAGAAAAAAATCTAAGAGATACAATCAGTTACATGCTCAACAAATTTCTCTTACAAATTTCGCATTAATTAAAAAACCAATAAAGATTTTTTTATATGTTTCTACATCAACGTCCTCTGGGTTGAAAAATGTAGAAAAAATATTTAGAGTGTTTTTTTATATCCAGGGAAACCCAGCAGTCCCTGGAGGATAACCAAATGAACAGTATAGAATGCTTAATGCCATAAATAGTTTTGGAATTCTGGTGTCACAGATGCCACTGACCAGGTAATGAGACTAGGGCTGCCTCTGGCAAACCATGTTTATATTTTCTGCCACTATTTTCACACAAAAATAATCTGCTTCAAAGATTAGCAACAATCTACCATAATGATTATTGTTTGATAATACAGGTGGGCAAAAAAAAAAAAAAATGTCAGAAATGAATCCTATGAGATCATCGGACAAGTTTTGAAAACAAGACCTAACTGCCGTGTAGAAATTTAGACTTTAGGCCCAAGATCAATTTTAGATTCAACAGGTAGCATCAGTGCAAGTGATTGCAGAGTTTTTCAGTATTTGCACAGGGTATTTGATCATTCAGATTAATTTTCAGAAATTTTCATTATTTTAAAGCCAGAACAAGGGCATTCTATAAAATATTTTTATGAACACGAATTAAGGAATTGCTTAATAAATATAAATATTTGTCTGAGAATAAATACTTGAAAATAATGCATCTTTTACATTTCCATAATATAAGAATCTTATAATCATCGGATAAGACTTATAATCATCAGTTGAGATAACTTGATGGAGAGAGATAGATTGTTGTTTAGTCGAAATTCATCATATATAATCATTACAAGAAATAAATAACAACAAGTGTTGCTGTTACACTGACAGATATGTAACATACACTGTAAAAAAAAAAAAAAAAAAAAAAAAAGAAAAGAAAAAATCCCTGCCGGCTCGGGCCTACAGGCGGAGGTAGATTTCGAAGTTAAGTACTAAATTCACCAACAAAACTTAAATCAAGATTAGAGATAAACCCAGTTCCTTCACTAAGAATGAGCTCTAGGGAGCTAAACATTTTGTGAAAATTGTAATATACACGAATACACACAAGCATGCATATGGAATAGGTTTAAAAATGGCTAAAACAAATTCAGAGAACATCAAAGTGTTAAAATATGTTAATATTTCTATAGTCGGTATTTTACCATGTTTTAAATACGCTTCTTCAAACTCACATGATGTTACATATTCACCTGCTGAGGTCCATTATATTTCCAATATGACGCATGATATATATATCTTTTAATTCGTCAAACTATTTATTTTATTTTGAGTTTTCATGCTGAAATCTGGCGCTGGAAAACTTATGACGTAATATTCAATTTGTTTTCAATTCGTCAAACTATTTATTTATTATTATTTTTTTATGTGAAATTTTTGCAATAGAAAATTAATTGTTTGGTGAGAATTTTCTTTTTTTTTTTTTTTTTTTTTTTTTTTTTTTTTTTTTTTGTCAACTGCTATAACGAAAAATATTTACTTTTTCCTATCATTGTTGTGTAAGAGCCAGTTTTATCAGAATCTTGTTAAGACGGTATTCAAAATTTTGAACCCTCCCCATTTCCATTCCCTTGGGCCGATTTTGCCTATTTTCAATCCCCGCCGAGATATTAGCCATCTCAGAGTTGTTGGCGAGTTAGAAGACGATCCGTGCATAATTGCGACTTTTATCGTGTGGACAAAATTTAGTACATACATACATACATATATATATATATATATATATATATATATATATATAAACTTTTTTGGTGGGGGGTGGTTTTGTGTTCCTGGGGTCATATAACGAAAAGTTATAAAGGAAGTTTTCAAAAGTCGCACCATGGTAACGACTGCAATAGGTAGTATGTCTTACGAAATCTACCTAAAAGACTGTGATTCTACAGATGTAAAGCTACAGAAATCTGTATGCTTATTAAAGTTTTATCTGCACACTGTTAAAATAAAGATTTAAATCTACAAAACTAGTTTTTGTAAAGCTACAGAAATCTGCAGCTTTACAAAAGAATTTGCTAAAATTACAATAATCTTAATTTTATTTGTAACACAGGATGTAGTTACATAAAAAGTTCTAGGCATCCACGTTTCCTAAAACATTTTAGTAACTTACAAGATTTTCTTACAGTGTAGAAGAAATTATTAATATCTGTTTTATCTTTTAGAACATCTGAAGTTCAAGGGTGCCACTTAAAAAATTTTAAAAACCCTTAATGAAAAGATTAAATCTTGAGGATGTGTGGGTAAACAACGCGACTGGTTTATGTTAGTGCAATGCATTTTTAGAAATAGCTTCATGATTAAAAGGACGAAAAAATTCATCATCAAATTTGGTGACTGTAGTTTACGCCAAGGCTTAATTTCTAAGAAAAAAAGTAGCGGGTCCCAAATATTATGTGGTACCGGTATTACAAATGTACCATTTCCACCTAATCCCCCTTCCTGTCACTCCAATCTGCATATTTATATTTCGTACATTATTTGCAAAATTTAAAGCCTTTTTTTGCTTTAGCAAAATGAAAAAAAATTAAAATTATCTATCAGCATATAATTAGCTGTCAACTATTCCACTTTTTAGTAATCACTCCTTCCTAATCGTAATCTTTGTCTAGTTTAGTGTTAATAAATTGTAGAATTCTGCGATTAAATATGGTAAAGATTATGATTCTAAAATAGTGTTAACACAAAAAAGGGATAGTTCTTAGCTACGCATTTTTTTAGAAAAATGCATAGCTACGAATTGCCCTGGGCTCCGTAGCCCTGTATTTATGAACTACGGTTAATTCCGACCAATATTTAAATATTTACTAAAAACAGAGTTGCACCGGAGCTGAGCTCCGGTGTGCTCCAGCGCAAATTAAGCCCTGGTTTACGCAGATCCTTCAGTTTTTGATTTAAAACACTGACCACATTTTAAGTAGAGATAAATACGTGGGACACAACAACATATATAAATTTTAAAATTAAGTGCATTTTAAATGTCCCGTTATACATTCGTAATGAAGTTTAATCACCACTCTCGTAACTGAAAATGCATTCCTATTTTAATCAAAGATCAAATCTACTAAGAATATATCCGTGTTGATTAAATACAGATTGTGATATGTACAACAGTGAACGTGCTAATAGCCCGTTCAGAGAATTAATTCCGATCGTGTTTTGTATGATTAATAAAATATGTCAAATGAAACAATCTGGCTCACATTGCTGTTTATTGATGGTATGTAAACACATGCGTCGTGTAAACACATACATTATCAGATGTCTATGTTTTCGGCTGCAGATAAGATAATTCTTACCTTTTCTATTTAACGCTACGGTAAAGGGAAGCTCAAAAACCTCGTATTTTATATAACAGAACGTGAAAAATATAGATTGGTATTAAGTGAGACTATAGTATGTGATGGTGTTTTGAACAAACGATTGTCATCTTGCAGTGCAAATAAAAATCCGGATATATATGTGCGGTTTTATGTGCAATTTCTGTCGTTTAAATTTCTGCAATTTCTGCGTCGGACGCATTTTATTTTGGGTGGAACTCGTGAATTTTCCCGAAATAAATGAGAAATGTATTTTTATTATTACTCTTTGAATATTAAAGACAAAAATTTTCCTTTCAAGAGAAACCAACAAAAATGTTTTTTTTTTTTTTTTGAGAAAAATTAAAATGCACAGTTAATTCTTTTGAAATTGATGTTTTGGCCTATAATCAATTTGTAGGATGTGGCCAGATGCAGAAGGGGACACAGAATTCATCTTCGAATGGAGTGTACCGTGGTTAGAATTCTGTGAAACGCAATACGATAAAAGAAAAAAAAATGGCTATAATAATATGCAATAATTAACAGTTCCGTGTAAATGCCCAAAAGTATATAAAATGTTTGTGTGGATTTTCTTAATATTGCATTATTGCTCATAATTATTTCTAAAAATGGCAATTTCAGACTTGAATACCGCAAAATGTCGCTCTTGGAATTAGGGACTATCGTTTTGACAAAAAAAAAAAAAAAAAAAAAATGGAGAGTGGATTGTATTTTAACAACCAGTGCTTTCTCTGCATTTTCTCGGATTTTTTAGATTTATGTTACTTTTAAACTTTTTTCATAGTCTGAGTATTTTCATAGTCTGTATTGAAACAATTGCGTTTATACGAAACTTTAGCTTTTATGAATTATTCTTTACGAAGTAATATGGATTTTTTTGTGCATTGAACAAAACCGGCTTCCTAAATCCTGACAAGTTCTAATCAATTCACCAGAATATATACAGTATAACCTAAAAAATCCGGCATCTTCGGCACCAAGACAAAGTCGGATTTTTGAAAATTCCGGATTTCTGAAGGAATATCAAAATTAATTCCCATATTCCTAATGGTGCATTTATTGATAATTTAATCATATTCAAATGATAATTATGTGGGAAGAAATAGAAAAATAAATATTTTAAAAAAATCTTACTTTAATTGATATTTTCTATGTTACAAATATACGGGGTGCAATATGTTATCTATCGCCGACCTTTAATTTCTCAACCGTTGGTCGTAGACATATATTTCCAATTACAAAAGCCACTTTAGCCGGTATCGTCGGTACTTTTGAATGTTGTTCGACCCATAAAAGTTAGCTCAAATTTTTAGATAAAATAACCCTATTTCGTGATTCCCCAATTTGATGATACCGGCTAACGGTGGTTTCGCCGTAAAAAGGACATTGCACTCTGATTTTGATCTCGAATTACTTTAGTTCATCTTTTAACTGATCCCTTAATGAAAGACAAAATCATGTGCAAAAATCTCGAACTTTGAAATTTAATAACTGGGTCAATTTTTGTAGTACAGATCTCAAACTTTTTGTGTTATATCTATTATGATATGAGTAAACTTTTACTAAATATAACTATAGGGACTGGGGGACCGTATAAAAAGTTAGTTTTCGTAATTTTTATAAAATTGATTTTTTTACTTTAAATATTGCCACAACATTAGTATTTAGCTCATTTGAAACGTTTTTGTAATTGGAACTATATGTCTACGACCAACGGTTGAGAAATTCAAGGTCGGCGATAGATAACATATTGCACACTGTATATATATTTTTTAATCTAATAAACAGTAAAGTCATTTTTTTCTCGAGTATTCGTTAATGCTATTTGCTCCAATTTTTTGGCCGTTCTTTAACAAGTTTTTCTTGTATTTTATACAAGTACAGAATACCTATTTTGGATACATTTTATAACCATCTTGTTTGTCAAAAGGGGGATATTAATTCTCCTGTCAAATTTATGCATTTTTCCAGTGATAAATTTTCTTCTGTCGGTTCCTCGATTCCGTCTCCGGAGCTGCTTCTAGCGATATTGGCGGTTATGTTGCGGTCACATATTCCCAGCTCCGAGTTTTCTTGGACTTTCTGTTGTTCAAGGAACTATCGGGTCTGTCTCTGTCATTCTCATGACATATGAAGAAAACATGCATTCTTCTTAGTCAATTATTTATTTTTTGCACTTTTACTTTCGAACTGGAAGTTTTTAATTTGTTAACATTTTCTATTTTTCTTTGCCCCGTAAGATTTTGGAAGTTGCCGGTTTTCCGAATGCCGGATTTTTGAAGTCATACTGTATTTTTTAAAGCAGAGTTTTAATTTTCGTCCATTATGATAATTTATTTCTTCAGGTTCTCCCCACTTTATGACGAAATTCTCGGTCGTAAGCACAAAAAGAGGAGGAAAAGCGGTGATAGAATGCACTCCAGAAGGAGATCTTCCTATGTCCTTTCTATGGAGGAGAAATGGTATCCCCATCGACTTTAGTAAGGAATCCCGGTAAGTCACCCTTTTTTAAAAAACAAGCATGCATGCAGGTTGTAGCGAAAATAACTGCCAAAATTATTATGTCACTATTTTTGGCATAATTTTTTCGGTAAAATTCATGCTTTTTTGAATAACTTGTAATTTGTCCATTTCAATCAAAATCATGATTTGAAATAGCGAGCATTATTCGTTTGTGGTCGAGATAATTCAAGTGACTTTAAATAATAGTAGTGATTTACGTTCATGCCGCCTTATCAGATTGGAGGTATTATTCCATACTGTAGGGGCCCACATTACGATTTAAGTTATAATAATTTGAGAATTGAACAAATATTACGTTGGCGATAATCGAACAATCATTAACTCGAAGAAAATGGCATACTTGCCAAATTTTTGTCTTAAGCACACTAGAAAGATCAAATTTTCCGTCCGATTCATCTTCTTTTCCTAATAACTTTATTGTAGTAAAGATGTTTGTATCAAACAGAAGTTTCGTTATTAAAAGACAGAAGAAGTTTCGCAGATACATCCCCCCCCCCCCCATAATAGTACATCCAATCAGTATGATGTCGTTGAATACGAATGGTTACAAGTTGCATAGTACGAACGTGATCCAATTTGATAGTGCAGAAATTTAAAATTTGTAATAAAGTTAATTTTTAAGAAAATTAATCATTACACCCACTTTTTTAATCTTTAGTTTAATATAAATATGTTTTTATTTGATACTTGGATATAACTTCAGCATTTTCTTGAATCCTGCACTGTAAAAGAAATGTGATAACATTACTCGATAAAATTGGAAGCAGTATGCTACCACCAATTTTATGGAATATTTAACTGATATAACTGGTTCAATTTTAATCGATATAACTAGTGTAACGTTACACCATAATAATGTGAATTCTAAATTTTCACATTATTATGGTGTAATATTGCACTAGTTATATCAGTTAAACTTACACCAGTATCGTCAGATTAACACTCCATAAAATTGAGGGCACATGCTGCCAACAAATTTATTGAGCAACGTTATGATTATTTCTTTTTTACAATGTGGAAACGCATATGCGAACTGCTGCATTTTGTATTTAAAGAAAATTTCTGAAACTTCAATTTATTTTGATTTTTAAAAGAAGTTTCAAGGTCGTTATTTAAACTAAAAATTACATTATTATCTATCCTGTATTTTCACTTATTTATACTAAGTATACCCTTATGATTTAAAAAATCGAACAATTATTTAACAGAATTTCGTTCTCTTTTCTCCATATTTCTTTCTGTAATAAAAATTGTTTTGTTTTACTACACCGAAAAAAAAAACCCATTAATTTACCCAATTTTATATGAATATAATCTTCGATATGCGTGTAGATGGTAAATTAGTTTCATTTTCTTTGCCGAAATCGAAAAGATTACGCACCGACAAATTACTTATGTAATAGTTTTCAATCAGGAAAAAACATGAAACGATTTTGTTATTTATCTTATTATAAAATATTTATTACTATTTTCGTCATCTTGTTCCTTATTTATATATGTATATAGGTACATGAATGTAAGTCTATACATATTTCATTATAATATGTATCATGGATCATCAAAAAAATTAATACTTTAATAATAGAATATAAATCTATATAAATTTAAAGGAAAATATTTGTATCCTGTATTCAATTATTGTATTTTAAATTTCAAAAGATGTACCCCATATGCGAAAGGAAATTATTATTATACGAATTTGCCGTATTCTCTTCGTCATCCTGTATTTGATGCGTCATGTTTAAAAATGACAAATGTTACTATTTTGTGTGAATTCTATGACGTTTTCGTTTTTGACTCGTGCCAAAATTTTTACTAAGTGCTTGGTATTGCATTCATTTATAATTAGATTAATATAGAGAAAATATTTTTTAATTGTCGTAAAATTAAATGTAGAAATTTTTACAGTTGGAGGTCCTTTTTTAAATATTACATGAAATAGAATATCTAAAACTAATTCTAATGTTGACGTAATATGGATAAAAAACTGCTATTATAAAAGGTAAATATGTACCGGCTGTCCAAAAAATGACTGATGTATTTTAAAATTAAATAACTTGCAAGCGGTGACTGACAGTGAAAAAAATTTTGTATGAGGGTTATGCAGGATGATAGGAGTTTCTTTACTGTGATTCTTGATTTTAGTTCGAATTTAAAACAATAGATGGCGCTAAGAGCAACGGTACTCCGTCGAGACCGATTTTTGGTACTTCGGGCTCTATTCAATACATTTTTATCGCTTTTTTTCACATGGAAGAAGAGAGAGGCCGAAAAATCGACCCTGGATTTAGCTGTTATTGCTTGCAGCGCCATCTATCGATGATATTTGTAGCTAGAATTGAGAATCGCAGCATACAAACTCCTGATATCTTACATAACACTCCTGCAAGAATTTTTTAATATCTCTCACCGTTTGCAAGTTATTGAATTTTAAAATCCATCAGTCATTTTTTAGACACCCGGTATAATGAAGACATTAAAATTCAAATCTAAGCAATAAAGAGATTAGGAATTGTCAGTGTATACCAACACTTTCAGAAACTTATTGTCGTAAAAAAAGGATAAATGCACAAACACACATATATATATTATATTATTATTACTATTATTATTATTATTATTATTATTATTATTAAACCGTATTCGCCAAAATCCAACATCATTCTCTAAATTGATATTTAAAAGTTATTTTAAGTGTAACTAAAACAGTACTACGAGAAAAATGTTAAAGTTGAATAAACATTTTTAAGAAGCTTTTAGAATTATCGTGCACTAGTTTTTTTTTTTTTATAGATTCAAAGCCATATATTTTTTAAATACTATTTAAGAATACATAATTCATAACATACTTTTATGGGACAGGACTAAAACATATATGAACATTTTTTTTTTTTTTAAATTGTACGCTCATAAATAATTATCATCGTAAGATTATTCGTTTAGAAAATATAAATTAAAGAATGTAAATCAGGAAAGTAATTTAACATACAGGGTGTGTTCACAAGGTTTTAAGACTAGTCGTTTCCTGAGTAGGGGGCGCGAGCTTTCCCGTTCCACCGAGAGGGTGAGTTAATGTGGAGTGTCACCTAACAGAGCGCATGCCTGTCAGTTGCCTCCGAGACGTTGCAGTAAGCAGATCGGTAGTGGAATGAATGCGTGTCATTGTTCCCCGTCGAAAACTGACCGAGGCGTTTGCAAGACGATTCCATTTTTTTTTGGATAAATTTGTTACTGTTGATGAGACATCGGTGTACTAGTTCGATCCTGAAACGAAATCTCAAAGTACAGAGTGGCGCACACCCTTGGATTGTTCACCACGACAATGCGCCCTCTCTCACGCCGTTTGCCGCCATGGACGTTTTGGATAAGTTTAACGTGGCAATATTACAGCAAGCCACCTACAGCCATGAACTCGCTCCCAGAAACTTATTTTGTTCCCCCGGATCAATAAAGACCTTAAGGGGAAGTAATTCAACATGTTTCCAGTGATCTAGGCAGCTTCGACGAGGTTTCTTAACAGCCTTGCCCACAAAGACTTCCAGGGAACCTATGAACAATGGAAAAACACTGCCAGTGATGTGTTGATGCCTGAGGGTCATATTTCGAAGAGTTTTAGTTCGCTGTACAAAAATGCTTAATAAATATTGTATTCTGAGATCAGTCTTGAAACATTGTGAAAACATCTTGTACGTCGTTAAAAATTAAAAAAAAAAAAAAAAAATCCACTAAATAAACTGAAATTTGACTCACGCAAAATGAAGAATTGAATCTTTGTCATAATTAATCACTGCTGTACAAAAAGAAAGGAAACAAAGAATTTAAATGTGAGATGGAATTTTAATATGTTGATTACTCCTAAAGATCTCCATTTAAGGAAAGATCCATGTACATGAATTAAAAGTAAACGCTATTCTTAATCGATCGTTACGAATATTGTTTTTAAATGATAATTTATATACATTTATATGCATTTAAATATTTATAATATGTATCATGAGTCATAAAAAAAAGAACAAATAAAACTTCAATAATAGAGTATAAATCTACGTAAATTTAAAGTAAAATATTTGTATACTGTATTCAATTATTTAGCGAATAATAAGAATGTTTACTAATTTTCCCAGGGATACATGTCTGATTTAAAAATATACTACATATTATAAAAATTTAATAATTCAGTGGCTTATCATAATCAAATATTATTTTTGCACATTCAAAAATTCTCTATTCTTGAATTCATTCCAAAATCAAAAAGTAGAATTTTACAGTACATATACATTTAACGTTTGAATTTAAAAACAATTAAAACACCAAATAAAATAAACTAAGACAGACTTGAGCACAGTTAAAAAATAAAATTTATGAAGAATATACTTAAAAACAATTAAAAATACAATATATAAACGTTTCGCCAAGCGACACGCAAGGCATCATGAGTACAAAAAATATCCATTGCATTTCAAACGACAAAACAAATCAAGAACAGTTACAGTTAGTTATTTTAAAAACAAACAATATTCACTAGGGACAGAACGAGCATCATTCAAAGCCTGCGACCGCAATTAGGTGAACAAGCCTCAAGGAGCAATCTACCATGGCAGTTGTTGCAACCAGATTTAAAAAAAATTCCCCCAAATTCTGCTTAGAAACTGAAATGTTACACCGGTCTTGTCCCTCGTTTTTATGGGTTACCAAAGATTCATACATCCCACTCCGCCCCATTATTGATTTTTCAAAATCCCCTTTATATAATATTTCTAGTTACTTATCCGCACTTCTTAAACCTCTTACTTTAAACTCCAATTACAGTCTTAATTCACCTTACAAATTTCTTGATGATTTACAGAGTTTTGTATTCCCTATCGGTTTCATCATGGCTTCTCTCGATGTTGTTTCGCTGTTTACTTCAATCCCTTTTGATCTGGTCTGTAAAGTTATTTAAGATATCTGGCCTACTCCTACTCACCCTTCTGATTTTAATGTCGAAGATATGTTGAATTGGCTCAGTTTTGTTTGACCTCAAACTGTTTTGTATTTAGTAAATGCTTTTATAGTCAAATTTCTGGTACCGCTATGGGGTCCCCTTTCTGTTGTAATTGCTGAACTTGTAATGCAGAATATTGAAAATACTATTAATTCTGAATTTGGTCCACGTATTCTTTTTGTAGACGTTATGTCGACGATATTTTTTTGACAGTGAAAGAAGCAGACTTAAATGATATTCTCACGATTTCTAACTCTATTGGTAACCCTATTAAGTTTACTGTTGAAATAGAAAATAATGCTGAATTACCATTTCTCGACATTCTAATCCGCAGACTCATGACTGCTATCTCTCAATCTGTCACCACTACTCTTTACAGAAAACCTACTTCTATTGGTCAATATTCTAATTTCAATTCAATATGCCCTTTCAGCCATAAAATAACCGTTATTAAGACTTTAGCCTTCAGAGCCATAAAATATTGCAGTTCCAGTAATGATTTTGAAATAGAGAAATGTAAAATTTATCGCGATTTGGTTAATAATAGCTATCATATTGGTCTTGTTAAAAAAATCTTTAAAAATACTTTAAATTTTGTAAATTCTACCCCCCCCCTTTTCAACGTAGTAAACTAAGCTCCTTTATCTGTATTCCTTATTATAAGAACATTTCTGAAAAAATTTCTGGCATTCAGAAATCATTCAATATCGGGGTTTCTTTTAAACCTATTAATAAATTGAGTTCCTTTTACAGTAAGCATAAATTTGAATATGATAAGTCTAAATTACCCGGTGTTGTTTATATTATTCCTTGTAAAGATTGCAATAGTGTTTATATTAGTGAAACTGGTAGATTATTGGAAATTCGCCTAAAAGAACATACTGGTGCTTTAAAAAAGGGTAATTTGAATTCAAAAATTGTCCAGCATTCACTTCAAACGAATCACATTTCTCTCATTGCGAACGCCAGTATTTCGAAATCTGGTTGCAACAACTACCATGGTAGATTGCTCATTGACGCTTGGTTCACTAAATTAAGGTCGCGGGCTTTGAATGATGCTCGTTCTGTCCCTAGTGAATATTGTTTGTTTTTAAAATAACTAACTGTAACTGTTCTTGATTTGTTCTGTCGTTCTAAATGCAATGGATATTTTTTGTACTGATGATGCCATGCGTGTCGCTTGGCGAAACGTTTACATATTGTATTTTTAATTGTTTTTAAGTATATTCTTTATAAATTTTATTTTTTAACTGTGCTCAAGTCTGTTTTAATTTATTTTATTTGGTGTTTTAACTAGAATTTTGTCTGAAGTACAAATTTCCAAATTATATTTATTTTATTGCGACGAAATTCAAGATTTAAATTTGAAAATTGAGATTTTCTATTCAAAATTTCACAATTAAATATCTTGACTATTTTTTAGACGATATGCATAGAACATTGAGAATTTACTTTATTGTTCTTCACCTTATAATGTGGGACATAATTTAATGGCGTATGTGCACTTAATTTAATCTGACAAGGTGCAGTCTAATTGAACTTACCTCAATTTCAGATACACACAGACAACCGAAAGTGTTTCCGGTGGAGAGAGATCAAACTTAATAATAGATAAATCTGAAAGAAAAGACTCAGCACTCATCACTTGTACGGCTTCGAATGGATATGGAGAAGATTCCATTAACATCCAAGTTACCGTCCAAGGTAAAAATAGTATTTAGTAATAAATTGCATCTATACATTAATTTATCCTTTATTGTCGCCGTAGGTAAACTGTTAGAATGGAAGTTTTAATAACTTATAATATTTTAATTCTTGTAATTGAAGTTAAAATGCCATTTTATATAGATGTATAGTTTCTAAAATTTTTAAGCAAAACGTGAATAGTCCAAATAATAAGTAATCAATCAAGTTAAATTATTTTTTCAGTAATACATTTTATCTCCAAAATATTTTATCATTCTTGTATTTGAAGAAACATTCTCTTAATTTGTTTAATGAATCAGCGCTATATTTAATATTTTATTGTTTATATGTTGCTTGTTGTAGAAGATTACATTTGTACTTGAGTGGAAGAATCCGTGGATTTCTGTTGAGAAAGTACTAGGTGCAAAAATGTGTTACATGCTATCATAAAAAGGTGAAAAAGAAGTCTGAAAGAGAATTATGGAAATGTGACTAATTCTTCATTAAGTAAGCATGACTTGTCGTAGTCTGCAAATGGATTATCAGCGTAAAATACAAAGCTTTAATAAGAAGAAAAAAACTAGTGTTCTGTATCTTGCAGAATTAAGAGGTATGACAGAGTATATTACGAGCTTCTCTTACAAAATTTCCCATAAATTTGATAAATAAAATGTATATAAAAAGTATTATAGAAACCTATAGAATTATGACCCGTTTTTCTATACGCTAGTTTAACTAAAATCTACAGAAATATATGTAGAAGTTCAATAGAAATGTCTTTTGGAGTTCTATAAAAATATGTATAAAAATATATAGTTTCTTCAAAAATATTCGAATATGCTCTACAAAATATTGTATAAAAAATTCGAATATATTGTATAAAAATCTCGAATTTCGGCAACAAGCAGCCATTTCCATGCAGCCATCCTCCCAAGTTCTAACCGCGCTCGGTGCTGATTGTACTTCAGTGGCCGGTCGTGAACGAGAACTTTGAGCTCAGTATCAGTATGTCCATTGATAGTTTATGTATGTTTATTATGCTATTTCAACGTTGTTTATTTGTGATTTACGATTGCGTTCCCAATCATTAGTCCCGTACAGACTTTATGCTGATTCTGAAATTATGTGAATTAGAAAATCGAAACCATTTCTGACTTAAAAAGGATAAGAATAGATTAGAATAAAGAATTTATTTATTTATTTACCGATTTATGTTGTTGGTAGTGTTTAAAAAATTAATGAATCATAAAGAAACCAATAAACCATCATTTAAATCAATATTAATTGCAAAATTAATCTTTTTTTAAAATTTTTAATATATATGTGTAAATAAATTAGTATACATTAATATTAAAACACCGATATATATATATATATATATAAATATATTTATAAAAAACAAAAAAAAATCTATAGAATCATTAGTCAATACAAATTTTATAACGTTTATGTACACTATAGAAAAATTGTTCTATTGAGAAAAAAATTCGACAGAACTTCTATGAATTATATAGAGACATTTTCTGTAGAAAAAGCATTCAATAAAACTTTTCAAAAGTCTATAGATATAGTATTCTATAGAAAAAGTTTCTTTAGAAAAAGCATTCTATAGAACTCTTCAAAACTCTATAGAAACAGTCTTCTATAGAAAGGTTATTCTATAGAACTTTTAAAGAGTTCTATAGACAACACGACAATGCCAAGACACGCTGAAGTTCTGTGTCTACCAAACCACAAAAACTGAACTGGAAAATTTTACAACATCCGGCGCACTCACCAGACATTGTATCATTGGAAATCCGTCTTTTTAACTCGTCACAAAATCGCTTAGCAGTAGAAGCAATTTCAGTCTGAAGATGATTTGAGAAACAATATTGATGAACAGATAGCGTGGGAAGAACAAGCAACAAAATCTACTAGCTGTATGAGCGTTTATAAAAAATAGTATAAGTATTTGATGAGATTTTTATTAATAAAATAATATTGCTAAAAATGGGCAGAATTTTTTCACACAAAATAAATGCTTTGTAATTGCATTACAGATTTTTATGATTTTCTTTTATTTATTGTGCCATTGTTTGGAAAATATGTAGCTAAATTTCGTACGTGGCTTAACAAAGTTTTAAGTCTAGTAGACTAGTTTAATCCAAATTGCTATACATTAAACTTCCGATTAACTGCCACTCTATTAACTACCACTCTCGATTAACCGTCACCCCGATTCCTAAACGAACATTTAAAGTTCAAATGCACATAAACCTGAGTGAGATGGCGTTATTTTGAGTAAAACATTTGTTTGACGTCAGGAACAGCAGCTAGAAAATTTTTTTGTGAAATCACAAACTGTCTTAACTGTAACAAAAATGATATTGGTTATGAAGAATTAACAGATGACGAAATTATACAAAATTTTTTGAATCCAGAGATCTGAAGAATATGAATGTGATGAATTGGGGAATGATGATTCAGGAGACACTTATGCAGACTATGCTCCCTAAATGCATTAATTGGTTTGAGATTCAAGAGGAAGCAGATCCAACACAGGTACTTTTTACCCGACTGCCAAGCAGGGTTATGTGTTTCACGCGTGTCTGGGTAAGTGGATTTCTTTATACCCTCGAAACATCCCAACGGCTGGATAGATTTTAATGATAGAGGTCTCTATCGATTCGCCTTAACAGTCCGTTGGTAATAGGCTAGGTTTTGTTTTTATAAATTTAAAATGGCGGCCGTAAAATACAAAATGGCGGTAGTGACGAAAAAAATTTATGCACCCTGTTGAGTGGCATAGCAATGGATAGGTCTTTCAAAATGAAGACGATGTTTCATTGACTATTTTACAGTCAGAAGCTTCTTTTAAATATTACACAACCTGGAAGTTCTGTAGGTAGGATCTCTAGCTTTACTGGAACTCTAACCTTCATAGACATCTGTAGCCCTCATCAAAACAGTGTTTATAGATGGGAACTGACAATATCTTGCTGCAATAAATGTACAAGCAAAACGCAAAACAATATAATGGATTATTTTGGATGAAAAGAGGTACTACATATTTATTCAATAAAATTGAATGACAAATAGATTTATCATTACCAGTTATGGTTTTTAAAAATGAAAAACACACCAAAAAAAAAGAAAATCTTTGAATTATTCTTATTTATAAATTAACATATGAAAATGTAATTTTGGTAACGGTCTTCGATTATCCGTCTATATTTCGATTAACAGCCACAGCGTCGGTCCCTTAATTGGCGGATAATTGGAAGTTTACTGTATAGTATTTCGATTAAGTGAGTTTACACAGAATTTTAAATTGTATCAAGATATATTTTTCCACCGCGAATAACAAAAATTCAGGAGGTATAATAGGAAATGCGAATATTATTTTTGGAAGAAAATGTATAACGATAACTTTAATTAACTACAAGCACAAAAGAAAAAACAGTTAAAAAATGAGGAATTAAAAATATTTCTTTGAAAACTATACTAAGTTATAAATATTGAAGTGTCTCAATCGTTGGAAACTCTGAAATAATAGAAAATTAAACAAATAACAAAAAAACAAGAGGCAATAAAGAATTAAGGGCATAAAATAGATCTTGAGATTTAAATATCACAGTGAATTTCAAACATATTAGATACTGGGTGTCTGAAACAAAAACTATTAATAAAAAAGTTTTGTTTGATAATTCTCTCAACAACACATTTATAAAATTGTTGTTTGCTGGAAATAACAAATAGATTTTAATGATTATCAATAAAAGTATGTGTTCTCCCCTTGTCGTATGACAGACACTAAAGCTCTATTCCGTTTATCCCAGGTGTCATCTAGCATCTCCATAGAGAACAATTCAAAAGCACATGAATATGAAATTTATCCTCCGAATTTATGAAATGAGTGTTGTAAATGATCTCTTTTATGTATCTCTAATAAATTAAATTAATAGAAAATTAGATATGGTATTTTGTGGAAAAACTCTGCGTGACAAAGTTGAGCAAACGGCAAACCAATACTCAGAGAAGCAAATAGCCAAATTATCAAGCAGCATTTAAACGTTTATTTTAAATTAAATGTCCTTTTATAACGGAAATTTGTTTTAAATAATTATCTGTCATGATTGCATATGATTTATAGGAAACAGATTTTTACCAAAGGAGTATTTTGAATAATAATATGTAAAATGAATAAATTTGTATAAATAATATATATATACATTACATATACATATATATATATATATATATATATATATATATATAGATTATGTGTGTATATATATGTGAGTGCATTTATGTGAAGCAAATTAAAGATGCATAAACTCCAAACTTTTAACGAAGTCTTGTAACTTACTCAAAAAAACAAGAAGATCACTTGTAAAATCATACTCAAAGGACATTTATACAATTATTGGAAAGTTGAATAGCTATATTTATAAATTCAAAACTAATATCGCTTATAAATATCTTAAAACGACAAAAATAAATTCGCTTGTCTTTAAACTTAACCGAATACCAAATGCATTTCCTCATAAATTTTATGTAGAAACTAAAGGGAACTATATTTTACACACTTCTGTAAGTTCAAAAGTATTTTTCATTTTTATCGTGGGACATGTTTAAGAAATCTCTTTAAAAGGATTTATCTTTTCAAATATATATTTTAAAAGCATTTAAATATTTTATTTTTGCAATAACATTAGCGATTCATATTTCAGGAATATAAGTCATTTTTGAAATTGTGTACCTATTTATTTATTTATTTCAAATTGTGTATTTTTAGATAGATAGGATTTAGATAAAGTGCAGTTATTAATTTTGTGCAAATTTAATTTTTTAATTTAAAAAATGCATCTTACAGCATTTAATTAAGTCTTGAGCATATCTAGTTCTGCTAAGCTTATTTGGAATAATAATATAATAATAATAATAATTATAACCCAAATTTTGCATGTTTTAGCTTGATGTGGATTATGCAAGGATGAAAATGTACATGTTATTCGTCGAACTTAAGGGACTTTTTTCCTGCAGAATCTGCCTTACTTCCTCAAATATTTCCATTTTTTACATGTTCACTGAATTTTTATTTTCTTGCTTCCCTTGAATAAATTATATGCTTTTATTTTTTTCCCCAAAAGATAAAACTTCATTTTTAATTTCCAAAAACTTCATTTATAATTTATATATTTACTTTCATCCGCGGTGCGGTTTATCGGCGAAGCGAATTTATATTTATTTATTTTTTAATTATTATTATTATTATTCAAGTCAACAGCAAGGAAAATTCAATAAGCACTAAGACATATAAATAGAAATGTCAATGTATTCAAAAAGTCATCTCTATAATAATAGCCTAAGTCATATGACTCTGTCATCAACAATTCCGGGTTGACCGCTTCACATTTTATATGCCTGGTGGCCACTTTGGTAATTTAATATTGGCCGTGCTATATCGCGTGATAAATCGCGAAATATATTTCCATCACCTTCATGTCATCAGTTTTACAATATTCCACATCATGCGACTGCAATAAGCAATTTTTCGCGTGGTAAATTAAAACAAAGCTTTGATGTTGAAAGGGAGTCTTGGTTTAAATTAAATGTTATGTTTTATGGTATTATTACTTTTTTTTAAATTAATAATTGAGAATCACAAATTTTAAATAAAGTGAGTGAAGGTATTATATTTCAAATGAAATTAATGAAATACCAAAAAATACTACGTGAACAATGTTTTGCGATTTATCACCTGAACCCGGCTAACATAAAAATAACGAGTTCATGATTTCAGTATTAGGATCTTCCAATTTCTCGAAGTATTGAGCAAATAAATTAAAATATGAATAAAAGTAACATGATACAATGCTTAGCATACATTTAAGGGAGACCAAACTGGTCGCCAAGGGTCGCTAGAAGAAGAATATTTCTAGATTCGGTTGCCATGTTTGAAATATCAGATATATAGTCTTGCTGTCTTTTCTTGACTTTATTAACCAAACGTAAACACAGCAATTAAAATATTTTACAATTAAATAACATTATTATGATAAACTCCAGGAGAGCATATCAAGAATAACTTCATTTTTGAGATAAAAATTATTCCATACTAAAAGAAAAAAAAGAAAAAAAAAGTTTACAAATTAGAATAAAGAAAAGGTGTTTCCAAAACAAGAAGCAAAAACAAGTGACTGATTTTTTAAAAAAGATGCAACTCACTTCTTTTTGTACAGTATGTACGGCATTGTTTGTTGTTTACTGATCTTTATTTTAGTGATTTAGACATAAAGCAAAGGTTTCTGACGTACTTTACATACGTATGTATTTTAAACAGTTTATTTTGTTTTTTGTACACTAAAACATAGTTTTTATGTTGAATTTTCTTTTTTTTTCGTGTTTGCACCCCATTTTCAGTTTTTTTCGGATTATCCCCGATTTTTGTTATCCGCGGTGCCCTTGCCACCCAATCCCGCGGATAATCGGGGCTGTACTGTATATATATGAGTGTGCTTGTGGGTGTATTTATTTTTTTATATGTATATACATTTATGTATGTTTACCGTCGTACAATTTATTATTCAACAATCTTACTAAGATTAATCCAAGAAATGTTTTATTTTTGTTACCTTAAGCTTCTCTTCATGAATTTGTCTTAATTCAGATAACCATATTTAGAATTCTTTTGTATAAAGAAAATCTCTTATTCTTTCATGGAATTGGTGTAACCACTGAATCAGAGACATTACATATGTATTCAGTCTGTCTACTTTTGTAATTTAGCATAGACTTGAAGCAGATTCTTGGCTTTAATCTCATATTCTGCTTTTCCGCCGCATTTCTTCATTTTTCATAAATTACATCACAAGGATTTGTAAAATCAGGCGCAAATGTAACATTTAATTTTTACATCAAATATCACAGCCGTTTTCTCAGATTTGAATAACTTTATTATATCTGATCAGTTACACCGTCTCTTTGTTGTTCCTTTCTTTAATTTTCCGGATATTGTCTAATCCTTAAAACATGATTGTCACCTTGTATTTCTATATGTGCAGAACATTTATAAAAGTGCTACCAGACTTTTATATAAGTCCAGATCATTTAAAAACCTGTTTAACATCCACATATAATTTATATATTTCGACAGATATACCAGATGCTCCCCAAAGTTTGGAAATACATGACGTCTCTAGCAGAAGCGTTCGACTATCTTGGAAGAAACCATTTGATGGAAATTTTCCCATAACTCGCTATACTATCATGTGGAGACAAGTCAATGGTAAATGTTTTAGATGTACAGTGCCAGCAAAAAAATCCTGACAGTCATTGAAGAATTAAAAAAAAAAAAACCACTCTTTTCAAACCACTACCGGAACTTAAAAAAAAAAAAAAAAAAAAAAAAAAAAAAAAAATGTAGAACATTGAGTCATATCAAGCTGCAAGGGCCACCACTCCACGTGACCAATGCGCGATAGAAACTCTCGTCTGCATCTTCTATTTAAAGCAGTAAAAGTTAAAATAAAATTTCTGAACATTGAGAATATGGCTTGAGTGTCAAGATTTTTTTTTCTGGCACTGTATTGTAACTTTAATATCTGTCAGTGTACGGGAATTGATTTGTTTCACATATCACACGTGTAGTCTTAAAAGAATTTTTAGAAGGTTTTTTTTTTCCTATCAAAATATATAAAGATTAATTTTAACATTAAAATATATTTAAAATTCAGAATAAGTGCCGCTGTATTCAATCACTTACCAATTAGTTAGTTAAATCAGGGAAAAAACTTAATAAATATTTATTTTTTGTTAAAATGAAATGCTTTAAATTTTAAATGAGGAACTCCTTTTCATAAAGGTACAGAGAAAGATCATATTTTTATACCGATAGTAATAAACTATTTATGTTCGGTTCTTTTAGGACATACTACTGGTATTGAGTGTTTGAAAACTTAGCCTTTTATCCTGTGAATGTTAATAATGAGGAAAAAAATTAATAAATATTTATTTTTTGTTGAAATGAAATACTGTAAATTTCCAATGAGCAGCTCTATCTCGTAAAAATACAGAAAAAGATCATGGTTATTTTTATACCGATAGTAATAAGCTATTTCTTTTCGGTTATTTTAGGACATACTACTTATATTTAGTGTTTGATAACTTAAACTTTTATCCTATTAATGTTAACAAAATGTTAATAATTAAATTAACAACGTAATGTTTCATGTTGTGAGTAGGAAAAATTGAAAGAAACTGATAAGAAAATTAAGAATCCAAGTGTTTAAAAATATTTAATATAATTATTGTAAATTGCAAATTATTTTGATAAAGAATAAAAAACGAAACATTAAAATTTTTAAATTAAGCATTCAATTAAATTGAGGGACGTCTTTTTCGTATCTAGCTAAAATCTAAAAATCGATCTTGATTCTAAAATTAGTAAATGGTATATAAAATTATAATAATAATATATCTAAAATTAGTAAATAGTATATTAAAGTAAAACAGTAATATGTTATTTCAAATAATAAGATTAAGATTTAAACTAGTAATAAAAATATATATATATATTATTTGAAGACGTGAGCTTCAAAACACGCTTTATACAGAAAATAAAATTTTTGGGAAATAGCAAAAAAACTTTAATTGCGTCCAATGGTTTTCATTTCAATTCAAAATTCAATCAATGCCAGAAATACAGAATAAAACTAGTTTTTTCAGATGATAGTAATTTTTGGGTACATGTTTACTAATAGAAAACATTATTACAGAAAACTCGACTTGTTAATTTTTGGATAAGGCGAGCCTTAGAAACTCACGTCCTTATTTGTAATAGCATTATTGTAAACTTTTCGATAGAAAAGTTTTAATCCTGATTTGACTTTTACAATTTACGTTAAGTAGATATAATCTTTAAGATTGAAAGGGTATTAAAAAGGCGATATTGTAAAATATCAACATTGTTATTTATTTGACGTTAATAAATAAACATTTTGAAGAATCTGTTTTTAATTTATACTTTTTATCGCATTAAGATTTCACTTTTTTAACAAGCAGTTTTAAAAATGCATTACATTCTTTATCAATGTGCAATTAACATTTATTCCACATCGCGTATCGCATTTCACTTGGAGATTAAAATAAACATTTAAATTCTGGGATACATTTTGGAATTTCGTAGCCGACAACTAACAAGGAGAGGGCCAACCTTGTTAATCACAGATTTTGTTTATTTTAATATATGTTGTAAGGTAGAAACCTCTTAGTGTCAGGTTCAATGGATTTTATCCAACGCACGTTAGTTTTTGTGAAACCGGGGGGGGGGTCTAATAATAGTACACAACTTAAAAAATTACTTTGCAACCGCTATGATAGGTTGGTGGTAGCTCAGTTGGTATGGAGTTTACCGGCTGGTCCGCGGGCCCGGGTTCGATACCTGAATGCGCTACATTTGTTTTTCTCATTTTTTGTTTTATAAATATACTTGTAAGTATAATTAATAATATCATTGTCAATTAAAATTTATAATATTGTATATCAATTATAATTTTAACCTATTTAATTTTTTACTTTTAACTAAATAGTTGTATAAAACTTCATAAAACTATTAATTTTTTTAAAAATCACTTTTAAAATGTATTTCATATATTCTTTATTGATGCAATGATATTGACCAATTGTGTCAATTCGTGATTTTAAAGAAACATCATTTACGAATTGCTTTAACAAAGAAAGTCAATGCGATAATACTATTATTATTCTGTTTTTAAAGTGACAAGCATAATTATATTAAAAATTAGCATCAGAATTAAATTACAACCGATTTTTTGCATATTAAAGATTTTTATATTCGTAATACGCATGCTTGCGCTTTCAATTATTTTGCTTTCACCTTTGTCTTCTTTCTGCTTTTATTTTTATTTTATTTGAATATTCTTTTATTTTATCATAACTAGATAGCACCACAACAGCTTTTGTCACGATTTTGGAATTTTTATCATTCAATAATAGATCCAGTTTCTTTTTAAACCTCTATAAGGATGAGAAATAAAAGTTTTAAAATAAAAATTGATAAATTTACGTTTGTTAACATTAAAATTAATGTATGATATTAAAAATTGTAATTGAAATTATTAAATTATAATTACAAGTATATTTATAAAACAAAAAATGAGAAAAATAAATGTAGCTCGGTCGGGTACGAACCCGGACCCGCAGATCAGCCAGCGAACGCATACCAACTGAGCTACGGCCAACATATCATTACGGTCGCAATGCAAGTATTGAAGTTGTGTACTATTATTAGACCCCCCAGTTTCTCAAGAACTAAGGAACGTTGGATAAAATCCGTTGAACCTGACACTAAGGGGTCTCTACCCTACAACATATATTAAAATAATCAAAATCTGTGATTAACAAGGTTGGCCCTCTCCTTGTAAGACTTACGATCTTACATTGCTCAGTAACTTGAAGGATTTTATTACTTGTAAAAGCACATTTTTGTGAAAAATGGATATTAAAACATTTATACGGCATTCAAATTTTTGAAAGCGACATTGTTAGTGCTTATTGGTATAATAGTAAATTGTGGTGATATCCAAAGTTCCGAATTTGTATTTAATGGCTATAAAATATATTTAGACATTAAAATAAAAATTATTCGTCGGTGTCGTGATAAACACAGTGGGTTATCAATTCATACAGTTTTATTTTAGAGTCAAATTGTTGATACAATCCAGAGTTAATAACAAATACGTTTCAATAAAGCAAATATCTATAATGAAGCTTTTTGAACAATAATATTTCTGAATTTTAATTAATGAATTTTACACTGTTTGGATTTTATTCTCCAAAGTTTCTGCGAATATTCTTTACAGACTTCCTTTGAAATAATGGCTAAAAAAATTAATTTTCATTTTACTGTAGGCATTTTTAAATAAATATACATTGTCAAAACAGGGACAAAATTTCTACTTCTACGCCATACATTCAGAAAAAAAAAATACAAAATCCGTTATTTGTTCAAATATATATTTTTCTTTAAGTTGTTTTGAGATTTCTAACACTTTTACCTTGTATTCTAATATTCAGTAATACAGTGAAGGAATTTTTATTAAAATCATGCTTGGATAATTGTTTTATGCCTTTGTATTCCAGCTGATATTGCAGGTGGGCCTCTTCACGTTCCTGGTAGCGAGACAACGCTCATCATACGCAGTTTGCGTCCCAAAACCCGGTATTTCTTTCGTGTGAAATGCGAGAATACTTTAGGTGAGAGCCAGTTTGGAGCCGAAGTAGCTGTAACAACACTGGAAGAACGTAGGTATAGATACTCTACATGTTTATGTAGTTAGTCAGTTTCGTATTTTTCGCGCATATTCGTCGGGTCAAAAAGGCCAAAAAACGTAATTTTAAATAATATAATTCTTAAAATCTCCAAACGACCGCGTGAGTAAATGTGATGAAAACGAAAATTAAATGATAGCTGAATGAAATCCTTTTGGCTCGTTTTGTCTTCATGTGACGTGCATGATAAGTATTATCTATGTCTGATTGATGTTAATGTTTTCCATTTTATGAGACGTTGAAAACATTGGGTAACTCTAGAATAGATGGTCATAGTTTTTAAAGATAGAAATAACATTTTTTAGAATGCAAATACAAGAAATATTTATGCATATTTAAAATTCTTATACATATACTCATAATATTTTATGCAAAAAATAATTAAATATTGAAAAAAAAAGTGTTAAACAAAAGTGAAATTAAAATGGCAGAAGACCATCTCTCCTTGAAGCCGAGGAGAGATGGCCATCCAATACAAAAAGAAAGAAGTAAAGTTAAATAGCAAAAAAATAACACATTTCATATAGTTAATGATGAAAATCAAAGAGCAATTTGTAAAGATGCAGTTATGTGATGGAAAATGAGTAAATAAAAATCGAATAAACAAAATTTGACGAATTATCTCAATACTTCACTTTTCGTAAACTCTTGCCACATGTTTGGCGAAGGTCTTGATAATTTGTACATGTTTCATGGAGCCATTTAAAGTACCTTGTGCATTGTATCCATGCATCCTTTTTGATGTGATGCTATATTGATTTGCACAACCAACACAGTGGTCCTAATCCAATTCTATTTACATGGAATCTGTAGAATCTGATAATTTTAAATGTATTTCGTTTTCTTCGCTACCGGAAGTGTCGTGGTTTTTTTCTAGCGTTAATTTTTGGTTTATTTATCAACTTTATCAGTTTTTGTTGTGAAAGTTTCCGACGTTTTTGAATATCTTCTGAAGCAAATAAATCGTTAGGTCTTATATTATTATTATTATTATTAAAATATTTATATTAGTTAAAATTTAAACAATTATATCAATTAATATATTTATAAACATAAACGTTAAATATTTGTTTTAAATTTAATTATATTTAGTTAAAATCATCACTCCGTGTAATTTTGAAATATTGATTAAAGATGGCTATCTCTCCTCGATTTCAGGGGCCATCTCTACTGAAATTGAAGGACTCATGGTCGCCTAATTTAAAGCATCAATAGCCATTGTACGTCTTTGTTTTAGGCTTAGAATTAAAGATTAAGTTATATACGTGCCTTAACAGTCCATATAGTAAAAAATATATATAACGTACGTACTGCAAAACATTCAGATACCTAAGCAACCACTAAAGTAAATAAACATTAAAATTACAGTTACTTTTTATAATAGAAAAACACAGCTGCATAAATAAATTCGTTGAACTATTTTATACGAACAAAATTTATGTTGCAATCTATGATCAAATTTTGGAAATATTTAGACTGGCCATCTCTCCTCTATGGCCATCTATCCTATCAAAAATAGGTTATAATTTTATAGTCAGAGGATTAACCAAAGCAATTTTTTTTAACCACTAATAAGAGTAAATCATAAAAAAAATTCTAATTGTGCCGTGACCTAATTATCATGAAAACGTGAACGCAATATAACCCAAGTAGAACTTCTATTGTCCGCAATTTCGCCATGTGACATGTATGATGAGTCGCATCTACGACACCGTGAAAACGATGTATCCGATTTGTAAGTAGTTGCAAATTACTACAAAATTGATCAGATATTTTTTACAATGCATCACGGAATGACAGTCTTTTGATAGTCGTATTGTAATACGTGTAAAAATTCTCATTTTTGCCAACGTTGTGACTGTGACAAGCGGCTAAGTTCGTATAAAATGTATGACCGAACTAGAATCTGCTAGTATCGTCTTTAGAAACCGCCTGTTCTAGCAATTTGAGAACCATTAGCCTGTGCATCAAGCTATTTTTCAGTGTCTTTTAATCCATTCACTGTTTGTAATTGAAGTCTTGAAACTAACTGTACCCTTCTTTAAACATTTGGATTTTGCATTGATGTCAATTGTTTAACTGTGATGTAAATGATAATTCCCATCTTGTTATTTAAAATGTTTAAACTTAATGTTTCTTGCGACTCCTTACTATCTAATTATGACTGAATAACAACGGCATAGATAATTCACACTCAAATTGCTTTTAAGATCAATGTTGGCAAAAATCATCTTAAATCAGATATATTTTACAATGCCTCACGAAATGACAGTCTTTTGATAGTCGTATTGTAATACATGTGAAAAGTCTCATTTTTGCCAACGTTGTGCCTGTGACAAGCGGCTCAGTTCGTATCAAAATGTATGACCGAACTAGAATCTGCTAATATCGTCGTTACAAACCGCCTGTTCTAGCAATTTCAGAACCATTAGCATGTGCATCAAGCTATTTTTTAGTGTCTTTTAATCCATTCACTGTTTGTAATTGAAGTCTTGAAACTAACCGTACCCTTTTTTAAACATTTGGATTTTGCATTGATGTCAATTGTTTAACTGTGATTTAAATGATAATTCCCATCTTCTTATTTAAAATGTTTAAATTTAATGTTTCTTGCGACTCCTTATTATCTAATTATGACTGAATAACAACGGCATAGATAATACACACTCAAATTCATTTTACAGAACTCGAATGAATTGATTTTACAGACAGTAAGTGAACCCTGCCTTTCTTTAAAGATATAATTCACAATACCGTACAAGATTCAGGTAATTGTTTTATAGATGTTGAAGGTGACATTTTCAACGTTAAATCTTAGTTTATTTCTTTAAATATTACACGTTCAGCAACGATTAATGTATTCAACAAAGCCACTTGAAATTAACTATGTGACAAAATAAAATTGTGACATGTTGTTCATATTATGATTGCAAAACTATCCAGTATAATTCTCTTTAAAAAATTTGCAATTGACACATTTTATTTATTCTAGTTATGTAAACATTAGTGTTTTAATTTTCATATAAAACAGGTTTAATTCTTAAATTTACAAACATCTGATTTTTAAAGCAGCGTTAGTATGCTATGTAACACACGCAACAATATGCATTTTTAAACATTACTTTTCCCCTCATAATATGACAATTTTTGCAGAGCATTTTGCTTTATGTAAAAAATTAAACACGTTATGTTTCTTAGGGAAATGCAACGTAAAGGCAGCGATACACTGACTTAAATGTTGTTGTTCTAAATACAATGTTTGATGCCTTTTAGTGGAGAACAAATGATGTTGAGTTAACTGATTTTATAGCCCTGTATACCGTGACACAAAACCGTGCGTCATCCGGTAAATAAACGAGAATAACTACCATTGAAAGTCAAAACTTAGATAAAGATATTCCAACTGGGTTGCCTGCGTAGTAGTTGAAAAACGCACCCACTTCCTTTTGGTTTTTGAGATGCCTACTCACGTTAACAGAAACATAGACGGAAATGATACCAAGAAGTATAGGATTATCAGATGTAATTATAAAGTACACATACATGGTTGCCTGCCAAATACAAGTACTTAAAAAGGCTGGTAATAGAAAAGGGACCTAATTTTACGTCATGGACTACATTATGGTACTGTAGCTCATCTGAAAGTTCCTCACAATCAGAGTATGTCTAATGCCGATTAGCATCTATCAAGTTATCAAAAAATACCCTTGCTGCCAAGGAAAATGCCATTTGCTGCGACGGACTTGGAAAATGTTTGCGACTTTACGACTTTACGTCATTGAACATATCATCATACATTTGCTCATTTGAAAATATATTAAATTAACAATAAGATTAACTTGGTAAATAGTGCGAAACTGTGTGGAGACAGCGTATGTACAGACCTTTGTGGTAGTAGCATATAATCAAGTGCAACTTTGAGGACTAATCTTAGAGAAGAGTTTCATGTGAACACCAGTTGAATATTGGCCAGCCGTCTTTATATCACGTTATCGCAAAGTTGTGTTGCCGTCAATGAAATATCCTCCCGAATGAGAGAAGGAATTGAAAATGAAAAATTGAAAATTACTTTACACAATGGAATATACACTATATCTCACATTAAAGTTCTGCAAAAACACAATTTGGTACCTTGATTTGTCTTTGATCAAAATTAAAACTGCTAAACTAGCGTCCATATTTGGGATGATTAAATCCTTACAATTCTACGTTATCGACAGCATAATTATACCATATATCTTATGAGGGGCTGACAGACATAGTAGACAAAGTCCATTTTGAAACAAATGAGATAGTCTATTTAGAATGTGCATAGAATTCGTTTTATCTACTCCTACAGTGAACCAAGCCTGTTTTCATATACTGTGTCATATGGTACCTGTTTACACACTTTGTTCTCTGTGGCAGTGAAAAAAAAAACAGATTTTATGCATCTTCTACATGGACTATATCATTTATTTTAATGGACATGGTCTACTTTGTTTGTGTATCCCCCATATAAAATGTCTTACCACCCAAAATAAAAATAACTTCGGTGTCCTTCGTTTACGTGATCGATAAGTTTGGTTGCCATCAATTAGATTCCTTCTCAGTTGAGTGAGATAAATGAAATTTTTTACCAGTCTATATTATCGATCGCATGTTCGTATCTTTCTTATGTGCTTTCATACGATAATGTTCACGATGACATAAAGTCATAATATCGCAAGTATTACTCAAGTCCATCCTGCCATGTAGGGTTTGATTTACTGCAGTTGTAATGTTGGACCACTTGAGAAAAGGCAGCTCAAGTTATTCGTATTGTACATGAAACGAGCTTTCTTATGGTTTAAGGTACAATAATACTCAATGATTTAAAGTCGTTAAGTATCAATTACTTTTTAATTTGGTCTCAAAAATAGGTTTAGATTAACATTATCCGTAATGTGGCCCGCTTGAATGAAGGCAATCGAAGTTTCTCTTATTGTGAGCTTCTAGAATTTACATATGAGCTGAAGTACGAACATGCTGTAAAGTAAAACCAATATTAAATTATCTCTCTAAACTGGGAACTCTAGTTTTTGATGTCAACTCTAGTTTTACAACACGAGATCGAAGGCAACCCAAGTTATTCGTATCGTGGGTATCAGTATCTTTCATATGATCTAAGGTATGATCATGTGCATGATTAAGGAAAGTCGTAAGACCGCAATCACTTTTTAAGTACGTCTCAGGAGGAAGAGTTCTGATTGGTCGCAATCCTAATTTTGGATCTCTGGATTGAAGGTAAAACACGTTTTTTTTGTATTTTGATTGTTCAAACCTTTGACATAGTCTTTCATATATAGCATTAAAAAATATTTATTATTATTAGAGGGAACGAAAATTCAAATTTCCCCTTACTGGTTGAAATCTAGTGTTTTTGATGGATAAATGGATTTGAACTTAAATTCTAAATGAAAAATAATTCTGTTGTGCACGTTGATCTTTATTTTTGTTGTAACAGATCACGGACTGAATGTATTCTGAAATTTCCATAAAATCGAAAAATTTAAATGATGGTTTAATGAAAACGGGCAATTTCCTATTAACAAAGTCGTATTCTCTGAGAAAGTACAAATGCATATTTCATAAAATTATTTTTATTTCAGTTTTTCACCCTAACACCTTCATTCTAGAAAATCATTACAATATTTTGGAGTTTGTAGAAACCTCATTAAATTGAAACAATCACTTTCAATATGCTCATTATCATCTTATTCGAATCAGCTCCCGGCGTTGTTTGTTCAGTATCTGATAATCTCAGTATTAATTCATGAACATTCATCTACTGTGCTTATTTACTTAATTACAGAAAGCATAGGTGTAATAATGCGTTATTTTAACCAGTTTATAGAGGTTGAAATTGAAAGTTCAAAACTTCAATTAGCGTAATTTAAATTATTTTTTATTTAGAAAATAGATAATTTTCAAGCTTTTTAATTTAGATATTCTCTTTTCATCACCTCACGTTCTTAAAAATGAATTATAAGACTGTTTAAAAAGCAAATTCACAATTTAATTCATTTCAGATTAATTTTCCAGTCATTAAAATTTTATTTATTTTATCAATCATTATCCTATTGTAGAAAAGTTTGAACAAAATAATTAAGATTAGAAGATTATTTAAAACTTTATATAATCAAAATTTAAATAAACTATGTTCAGATTCACATTTCTGAAGAAACTCATTAACAGAAAACTAAATATAGAGTAAATTTTTTTTTAATAACTTTGAGATTAAAAAGATTTTTAATTTAACAGTGTAAAAATATTTAGACGAGCGTTCATGTTGCTTTAAAATTAAAAATTAAGCTATTATATAATTAAAATTACATAAAGATCTTTTTCATTCTGATTTTAATAGAAATCATTAATAAAAGATTAAGTTAGGCTAATGCGTTCTTTAATAACTTTGATTTTTTTAACATTTTAAGATTGTTAGTTTATAAATTAACAATTTAACATCGCATCATTAACATTACATAAACATGTTTATCACTGACATTTTTTATGATAACTGTTAATTTTTGTGCAATATCTTTATGTAAACTTCAGTGACTTCGAGATCCAGAACACATCTTTCCATTATCCCTACGTGTCATGTGAATTATCCATAGTTTGAAAAAGTGCTAGAAGCCTTCTTCTGTAAGCTCTTTCGTGACGCGTGCCGTTTTTTCTTTCACAGCTTCTGCGGTCTGAAATCTGGTTCCTTTTAATGCATATTTAACCGTGGGGAACAGATAAAATTTACACGGTGGCATGTCGGCCGAATAGCGCGGCTCGTCCAAAACTGGTATTCTATACTTGGCTAGAATCTTCTTGATAGACATTGCAGTGTGAGCCGATGCGTTATCCTGATGTAGCACCCATCACGTGTTCATAGAAAATTGGGATCGCATTTTTCATATTTCCTCAAGGAGTTAAGCAAGGACCTAAATTTAATATTGTTGATTAATACGTTGACCTTCAGGAACCCAGTGAAGGTACACAATCCCATGAATATCGAAGTTTCTTTTTGTTCTTGACGAGGAAAGGTTTCCCGAGCGAACATCATCATCAATGTCTTCTCGGCCATTTTGGAAATGCTGAAACAACTCAAAACCCGCGCACATAATAAACATTCATTGCTTTATACTTCTCTTAACCAATGACGAGTTTCAGTAGCAGATTTTCTAAGTAAAAAAATGTCACACAAATTCGTTGCTTTTTTAAAATACTCAAAAATTTTCGGCAAAACACTAAAACAGAGTTCATAACAAATAAAGGTCAAATTGCATTCAAACAAAAACGTCAAAAGAGACACGAAGATGCATCGAACGTATAATACAGGAACCAAAATGTAATTTACTTAATTTATGAATGTGTATATATATTACGATTACAATTTTTATGTAATCCAGTGTACCAATCCTGCTATTTTTGGCGAAAAATGACAATTTGTGAAATATCTTTTATTACCAGGTCTCTTTTTTTATTTAGAATCTCAAACACAGCGCACTATAATGACGATATCTTCCTAAATTCTCGATAATACATAGGAAATGTTTATATCAACAATTATTTTTACCTATCCTAAATATTGTAAAATAAAATGAACTATGTTTCTCGAATGTGCAATTAAATGTTGTTTTCTATAGATAAGTATCGGAACAGGACGTTTCGGTCCTGCCAATTTAATTCCGTTGTTTCTATTTCTTTTTTCTCTTTTGGTTCCTTGACATTTCGTTCCGTTCATTTTGACATGGATATATTACGCTATGTTTAATTTTTTTATATCTAGTTGCGTATTGGCTTTCAACTGTTTTTCAGTTTGAAACACTTAAAACAGCCTTTAAATCTTGTGAAAACGCAGCTTGTATACAAAAACATTTTTCCCTAAACGAAAAAAATGTCATGACTTTGTCGAAAATGGTCTAAATTTAAATTTTCCTGTTCTTTTGCCATATCGTATCTTTTCCCATGTTACTGACAAACTTGATTTATTTTTTGGATTTCGAAACATTTGGATTTAAGGGAAATCAAGAATTATTACTCTATCAGCGCATTTTTTAGCGAATCTAAAAGTTCCAAATAAACAGAAAGCTCAGAAAGTTCGCATTTTTCAGTAATTTATATCTATCTTCAATCTGATGGAATTTAAGTTCTCCTTCCTCTTTTTGTTTAAACTTTTTTCTTAAATCGTTTGTATTTATTCAATAACTTAAATATGTTCTTATTCAATCGTATCATTTCTGATTAAATAAAACATAGCTTTGGATGAGGAATAGTTTACAGTTTTCATTACATCGTCAATACGTTTTTAAGCTTTTACCCTTTTTACTCGCTTTTTCCTTTAAAAGCCCTTTCTTTTGTACAAAAAGAAATAAAAATATGTGAAACATTCATTTCTGCTTTTAATTCTGCGTTTGTCAAATATATATATATTTTTAAACAAGTTCAAATTTGTTATACCATACTTTTGAACTAACTCTGTTTATTCACAGCACCAACCAGTCCTCCCCAGAATGTAAGATCCGTAGCTGTGTCGTCAAAATCCGTAAACGTCACGTGGCAGGTAAGCATAAGATTATTAATCATAAAAATCTTTTAAAAAATACTATGAAATATCTGTGACAATTTTTTTTTTGGATATCTATGCATTTTGTAATTGTCATTTTTTTAATAAATTATAACCATTTAATGTTCATTAAAACACCTTTACACAATTCATTGAATATAATGTATTACTAGGACTTCCATCAGAGGGATCAGTCTGAGCGATGTTAGTGAAAACATAGATTTAATAATAACTCGAGACAAGAATAGAAAATGAGATGCTATATGTAATTGAAAATACGTTGCCTGTCTGTAAAATATTCAATCTTTGTCCGAAAAAATACATAAGTTACCTGACAGGATTGGTATCCTTATTCTCCTATCGAAGTAGTAACAAACTGGCATTGACTGGAGAACAAGTTATGACACGAGATCTGGAATATCTCGTGTGCATAACTTTTGAGCTGTGACAATGTCATTTCTAGTAATTTACAAGTCCGTACATATTTTTCCAACAAATCATGCAAGCTAAAATACGTCAATATTAAACCGATTTAAAAAAATTACCCGAATAAGTTACTTTTAAAAAATCGTCTAATGACAATTGAGAAAATAACCTTATGATTAAATCTCTAGATTAGTGAAGCTGAAGAAAAAATTGCATATCAAATTTAAGCAGGCACTTTTCGACACTTTTGCCCACAGAAGTAACATTTTGACAAGCACTTTAGTGCAAACTATTCGCTGTTTCATACCGACATTTATCCAATGTAACACAACTTATTCAATGTTAGGTAAGTAGCTACACGTTTTGTTGAATTTAAGTTGCATGTGTGTTTGTTTGTCTGTTTGTTTGTTTTTTGGGGGGGCGGGGTGTAGTTTTATTAAATATTTAGAGTTTCTATACCTAACAATGCAAATGAATAATAATTTAGAACGTTTTCCATTCATTTCATCTTTTTAAATTTTGTATTTTTTGGAAGCCATTCTTTGAGAGAATTTATATCTTAAATGTATCCTGTCCAGAAATTTCAACCCGATAAATCGTTTTTAGGTCAACAGTAGCACAGAAAAAAAATCGAAAATTTTCATTCCTGCATCATTTTACCTAGCGAAATTTTTAGAAATTGTTCTATTGCGAGAATTGTCGTCTTAAAAGCAACATTCATCAAATTTTTAACTTTATATTCCTAATAATTCCATATACTTAGATATTTAGATCATCTTTAGAATTTTGTCTGCTTTATTTAGTCCTCTTAATTTCGATTTTTTTAATTCGTTCTAATGCGTGCATTGCTCTTTAGATTATTTCTATAACGAGTATGTAGATCTTAAAAGTTACTACCATGCACAATTTTAAGTTTCTAGACCAAACAGTATCACAGAAATTGCAGATTAGATCTTTTTTAATGGTGCACCCATTTAATTTTTTTTAACTTACCGGCATTAACGACTTAAATGTAATAGCCATGTGCCAAAATTTCTTTATCTAACAATTCAAAATAATTCGTTATTTAGAAACTTTCTAGAACGTTTTACGTTTATTTCTAACTTTAAAATTTCGAACCTTGTGGAAAGAGTTCATAACGAGTATTTACATCAGGTAACCACCGCACAAAATTTCAAATTTCTTGCCCAAACAATATCGCAAAATTTGCAATTTTAGAACTTTTCTGCTCCTGCACTCATGGAGTTTGCTGTACCGACATAAAATATAGTCTTTGTTGGAGCAGAGATAGTACCAGCATTTTCAAACCATTATTTATTAAATCGGCTTGATAGTTTCTGAGATTACATTCTACAAACACACAAACGTTACTACTTTATAATATTAGCATACACGTAGATAAAGGAGCTGTTTAACGTTTATTATATAAAAACATAAATAATTTATTTAATACGTGTTAGCAGATGTGTTTATTAAAATACGTATATAAACCAGTTTAACACTTCTTCAATTTTATTTTCATAGTCATTTATATTATTTGGAAAAAACATCTCACTTTCTTAAACCCGAATTGGGTCAAACTTTTTAAAAGGGCGCCAAGGCCCATATAACAACGAAGTATCGCGAAGGGTATTAGACACATGGTAATAAGGCACTTAGCCGAACACAGGAGATATATCGCTAACTTACATAACTATAATCGCACCACATTAGTAAGTTTTTTCTGACGTTATTTTCATGTACGCACCGTATACTTAACTGGCGCAAAAGTGTCGTTATTTTGCTTGATATAGTAACCCGGATGTTGTTGTATATTTATTATTAAACTAGCTGACACGCCCGGCGTTGCCCGGGCAGAAACTGTGCCAGGACTGTCATTGGAAAATATAACACTGGAGTGGACTTTAAAAAAAAAGACTGAATAATATTTATATGGCACAGATGTCATACACACACCACATTGGCACGATTTTTCTCAGATGCTGATTTGGCGAAAACCTTGTTTTCGAATACCAGTTACATATATATTTTTTAAAAGGGAGTAACAATAAATAAAAAAAGTTTAATTAATAACTATAGTACCAAAAGTATGACACTTACTGTTAAAGAATGAAAAGGTGAGAGAAATTCTTTAGGTTGAACATAAATGGCATATTGGTGAAAGATCGACAGTGAAACGGAGCCGAACAATTTTTGATGCTCCAGCTCCAGCTCCGTCACTAGATAAAATACTATGGCTCTGGCTCCGACTTCGCGCTTTTGAGTTGCAGATTTAAATTTATACATTTAATTTTTTGCTCACACATTCTTTCTTCCTTTACCTTCATTAAAAATCTGACAAAATGCATTTTTCTTCTCATCAAACTTGTAATGCTTATTCAGAATATATGACATCTTTTAACGTTTGCTTTTAAAATAGAAAGTTTAGTGGAATTTTAAACACAAAAACATTAATTTTTTTCTACACTTTTCAAACAACCAAAATTGTACAACTACACATGTAAACAAAAGGCGGTCATATTTGTTTTCAAATAGTGTTGTCACTTAGCTCAAGTAGAAAGTACAAGTAATGTAGTGTTATGATGTTTTGAGAAGTTTTCCATCTCTAATATAAAAAAAAAAAAACCTAAAAAATGATATAATTCAAATACTGAATAATGATGTAATTAAAATATTTTAACCCTGGAAATTTAAAAGACTAAAAAACAAAAAAAGATTTAAAAGAATATTAAAAACTAAAGGTGCCCTGGAGCAGGGAAAAACTTAGAGCTCCAGCTCCAGCTCCTGGGAAAACACAGCTCCGGAGTGCTCTGGCTCTCTGAAGATCGAGGATTGATGCATGGAAAATTAAGATTTGTGAAATGCTAATGTGATGCATTTTTGAAAACTTCATTATAAGTACAATTAAATATATCTGCAGTAGGAGAAACGACAGTTATAGAGTCAAAAGACTCTAGAGACCAACATATAATTGTCCATGGCTGAACACAGGTTTTGATAAATCTAAGCATATTTTATCAAAAGTTTGTCTTTGGGATTTATTTATTGTCATTGAAAATGATAAACGAACAGGGAACTGCTTACGTTTGAATTTAAACGGCATAGTGACATCAGATGGAGTCATATATATACGGGGAATCAAGAAAGTTTCGTTGTTAATGCCATGAATATGTTTTGCCTCAATAATATTCTTCTGTAAATTAGTTACTATAAGTTGTGTACCATTGCATAATCTTTTAGATGGAACTAAATTTCTGAGCAACATTATTATGGCTCCCTGCTTAATTTTTAAGTGCGTGAGGTGGCATACCAGTTGGAGTTAAGCTATTTAATAATTCTTCAGGATAGGTAAGCCTATCTTGTGGATCATCACTTACAATGCTATCTTCACTATTATAAACAACTTCATTTGAAGGTAGACAATGTAATACACGGTGATTAATTTGTAAAGATAAATCGTTAGTTACAGTGATAATGGCATGTGTTTTAAGTTGTTCAGGGGTGACTATTGTGAAATCTATATCATGATAGAGTTGTTTGACAGGATCTTGTACTGAAGGATAACATATTGCAGGCAAACTAACTTTGTCTCCACTCTTCCCTTCCCCAACATCAAGCAGCCAATTTGCAAAATCTCTTTCATTTTCAAGAGCACGCGTGTTTTTCGTCTGTTTCATCACTTGAAATGTTGACCAAAAACGATGTTTTTTTAAGCAGCTCGCAACTGTCAGTGATCTGGAGCCCTTTAGTATTACAGGCAATACTTGCCGAAAGTCTCCACCAAGTAAAACAACTTTTCCGCCAAATGGTTCAGGACATTTTGCGAGGTCTTGAAGCAATCGGTAAACCACTAAAAAAGCATGAACATGCGTCATTGGTGCTTCATCCCATAATATAAGTTTCGTTTTCTTTAATAATTTAGCTTCTGTTGAATTTAGATTTAAACTACATGTGGAAGTTGCTGTAAGATTTAGAGTTATTTTGAAGACAGAATGAGCAGTTCTTCCGCCTGCTAACAAAGTAGCTGCAATTCCAGTTGATGCGACAGGTGTTGCATGATGACTCTTTGCTCGTATGATATGCAATAAGGTTTCATATACAAAAGTTTTCCCTGTTCCTGCAGGCCCATCTAAAAAGAAACACTTTGAGCCAGTGCCTTGATTTGTATATATTGCATTTAACACAGTATCTACTACAAATTTTTGTGAAGCATTCAATTTTTTCGAATTAATGTGAGCTTTATTTTGTTCTGCTAAAACATCAAAAGAAGAAGGAAATAAATGATCTGTTGGTAAAGTTATTTGAGGAAATATAAGTTTCTCAAGAGTTAAACTATATTCTTTAAGAAGATCACTGATATCTGCTAAGGCATATTGAACAGCTGTTTCTTCAGAGTATCTATGTACAAAATCCTCACACAAAGCAATTTTATGCCGCTCCCAAAGATCAGGAATATTTTGCACCTCCTCAAAGCCACAAATGATGCAAAATAAGACTCTTAAATAGCATGGCATTCGAATTCTTGCAGCATCCGATAAAGTCTCATGCCAATGGTCATCTCCCTCAAGGAAACCGAGATGTTTGCATGCTAATGTGTCGTATTCAATCCCATTAACAGTTTTTAAAACGTTAAAGTTCGTAGCGCCATGTCTGTGTAGCAGTAACATTCGAAGGTAATATCGTTCACTATCTTGAATTGAAACTGCTAGTAACCTACCAATTACTTTATCTCCGCCTCGCTGCATTTTCGTCCACATTGTTGTTTTTTTATCAAATACATAGTAATTTGGAATATCAGGGTAAACATAGTTTCGTGCTTCTTCGTCAACAATATTTAAGTGAAACCATGCAGTTAGAATATTTTGTTGATGCTCTTGCAATAGCTTGTTTCTCACGACCTTCTTGAAAAAAAAATCTTCTGCTGTTCTGGTAATTGTAGAGCTAATCTGAATACAATATGGGATTTTTCAGACATGCTGAACTCATTCAAGCGCCACAAAGCCTCAGGAGCACTGACATATCTTCCATCTAAAAAAGTTAAAATTTCATCATGATTGAGAACATCATCTTTCTGAAGTTTAACGGAAGCTGCATCATGCTCCTTATATGTATATTTGTACAGATACTTAACACTTTTAACTGATGCGCATACCTCAACATTAATATGAGCATTAAATTGTTTTAATAACCAAGGATTATACAGTACAACCCATCAATTATCACTATCATACGAACCAATTTTCACTGTGTCGATGGATCGCCTTCTGTATTCAGGATATCCGTTGATATTTTCTTCTGTCGTTTGCCTCACTTCTTTTGAAAATACCTTGCTGCATCCAGTTGCTTCCTTCATACATGGAGAATTAGGATTTATTGTCCCACAGGGACCATGTATCATACATTTTGTCACAATTTCAAATAATCTTGGATTAATATCAATATTTGGTAACTCTGCACTGACATATTTATCAATATCATCTTTTGTACGTATTTTAAAGTTAGAGTCTAACGTTAATAAAATATGAGCATGAGGTAAGCCTCTTTTTGGAATTCAATTACATAAACATAAGCAATTACAACACCAAATATATTACGTTTCAAAATATCATCTAAAAATTTTGATAACTTCATTTTAAAGACTCGAACAACAATATCTGGTCTATTTTCTGGTCTTTACGGGCGTTCTATGACATCCAATATTTCAGGCCAAGCTGGATTGCACGTAAACGTGATAAATAAATCAGGTCTCCCTAATTTTCGAACTATCGCCATGGCGTCTTGGTAATTTTGTTGCATGTATCTAGCAATTCCCTGAAATGTAGAGGGCAGTATAATTAACTTACCTGTTCTTAAATTGTTATTTTCTGAATTTGAATGTAAGGCATCTAAAATTCCACTATAAAGATCAACTCGTAAGCTATTTTGGTTGTTTCGAATAAAATTTAGACGTGAACCTTCGGTTTTAACATATGAATCAAAAATATATTGTTGAAACAGTTTTCCACTGCTGTGCAAAATGCTAAAACCACTACGTACTGAAAGCCTATATGCATAGTATTGCAACTGTGTAACTCGCACTCGTTTTGCTGAGCGCCTCTCTTCCACATGCTCCCTTCCAAAATGCCAACCTCGTTCCCCTGTGAGGAAAAGTAATGGGTATGTCATGTGATCACAACACTGATTCATTGGAGATATATTTTTCAAACTATCATCCTATGGATAGATGCAGATGTCTCGATTAACTGGAGGTTCACCATCGTCTCCAACAAATATCGCAGCAACATCTGTTGAGGAAGCAGGTGCATTGTACCTACACAAGTCCAAATCAGGATGTTCCATAAAAATCATTTTAACATTCATAGTTAAATTTTGATTCACTAATTCATGCATTTGTGAATATGATTCAGCAAATGGATTAATGTTTCGTAGAAGAGCATCTAATTTTTCCATAACATTTCTTAAACAGCCTTTGTTAGTTTCCATTCGATAATTAGTAGCTTCACTGCAGTCAAATATGTATAGCTGTCCATAACCGCGATTTCTGTTATCATCAGTGTACAAAGGAGAAATCCTGTGATATATCTGACCGTGTATCCGGAAGCAATATGGCCCTGCCCCAGAAGGCAATTTGATTTCTGCTCCCATTGAGGCAAAAGAAAAAGCGACGTTATACTGCCGAATATGCTCTCTATAGTTTTTAGCTTCGAGTGAGTTTTCACACAGCAAATCTTTTATCAAATCGGGAGTTTCTGATAAGGCAGGCAAAATTGCTTTACCGTCATGACAACAATTTGTAAACTTTTTGCTGCTGTTTAGTACCAATTTCCAATAAAGTGCTTAGAAGAAATTGCACGTTTCGCTCAAAGTACCACAGTTATGCTCCGAAACGTTTAAATCAGTAATTTTAATAATTTCAGAAGCAATGCGTTCGCATTCGCCCATGCGACGGTTATTAAGCCTATTTTGGCGATCGTTTATACTCTGTGATTGACGCCGCTCACGATCCAATAATCTATTACAATTTTCTCTTCTTAATGCGGCTTCTTCTGCCCTTTCAAGCATTCGACGAGATATTTTACAGGCATTACTAACGATATTCTGAAATTCCATAATTGCAGCGAAAGAGAGAAACGTGATACTACGAAATGTAAACAAACCGTATTTATCTCGTCTGCCTAAATCCTGCCAAAGGACTTTTACAATAACCAATGGGATGCGTTCTGTTTGTGCGTTGCCATTAAACAATAACAAATAATCGCGATTTCTGTACCACGTACGTTAGCGTAATATATATATAGATTGTTTATTTACTTTTATTTTATTTTCTAAAATTATATGATTTTTTTTTTTTTTTTTTTTTTTTTTTTTGTCCTGTAGTTATTAATTAAACTTTTTTTTTAGTTATTGTAATTCCATTTTTTAAAATATATATGTAACTGGTATTCAAGAACGAGGTTTTTGCAAAATTGGCGTGGTGCGTATATGACATCTGTGGCCCAATGGCAATATTGATATTTTTATGTTAGCGGAACGCAAGTGATAAATGGCCAAAAGAATTTCGCATATTATATTCTTATTAGATTCATTTAAAACGTGACAGCAACATAAAATATAACCTGTGTTGGAGGGGCGACTGTCACCATCAATTTGCAATCATTACTTTTGAAATCGGTTTGATATTTCCTGAGATTGTGTAGAAATCGCAATTTAGAACGTTTTTAGTACGCTTTTCGCGCATTTTCACCTCTTGTATTTTCAATTCTTTTTAAACTTCCATAAAGATCATTTATATGTAATAAATATGTACCATGCCTAATTTCGTTGCTAACCTCTCCCGATCACAAAAATCGCAATTTAGAACGCTTTTTTTGCTTTTGCAACTCCTAGGTGTTAATGACACCGACATGAAATATCGTCTACGTTAGAGCAGAGGCTTTTAGAATCAATTTCCTACTATTGCTTTTGAAATTAGTTTGATTCTTCCTCAGATTTTTCACAAATCGGAATTTAGAATGTTTTAGAGCGCTTTCCTCGCATTTTCCCCACTTTTAAATTTCAAAATCTTAAACAAATGTTCTTAGAGATTATTCATATCTAATAAGTATATGCTATGCCAAATTTCATGAATGTAGGTCCTTCCATAACACAAAAATCGCATTTTTAGAAAGTTTTTTGCTCCTGCATCGCCTTGGGGGTAGTGAAAACAGATATAAAATATAGCCTATCTAGGAGCAAGGATTCTCACCACATTTTGACACCATTATTTTTTAAATGAGTTTGTATTTCCCGAGATTGCGTAGAAGCACAATCATTTTTAAACCATTATATTTGAAATCGGTTCAGTACTTCCTGAGATTGCATAGAAATCGAAATTTAGAACGCTTTTCGCGCATTTTCACCGCTTTTAAATTTCGATTTTTTTTTAAATGTTATTAGAGATCATTGGTATCTTATAACTAACTACCATTCCAAATTTCATGATTCTAGGCCCTATCATAACACAAAAATTGCAACTTTGAACATTTTTTAATCCTACAACCACCAGGTGGTAGTGACACAAAAATAAAATAGAGCGAATGTTAGAGCAAGGGTTGTCACCATCAATTTACAACCATTACTTACGAAATCGATTTGATACTTCCTAAAATTGCATAGAAATCGCCATTTAGAACGCTCTTTAGAAAGCTTTTCACACATTTTCACCCCTTTTAAATTTCGATTTTTTTAGGTAATATTCTTAGATATCATTGATATCTTATAAGTAACTACCATGCCAAATTCTATGTATTTGGGCCCTTCAGAAACACAAAAACCGCAATTTAGAACGTTTTTTGCTCCTGTAAGCCCCAGGTGTTAATGACATAAACATAAAATTATTATCACAAAATCATAATGTCTTAATGTGGTTTTTAAACCAGTTAATAAATTAATTTTTTCGCAACATAAGGATGAAATTCCTCCTCATAATTATTGGGGCGTTTACAACATTCAATGCCAATGTGGTTTGTCCTACATTGGACAAACTAAACGAAAACTCCGTTACAGAGTCAATGAACACAGAAACTATGTAAAGAAAAAATAATTACAGAAATCCTCTATCGCCTCTCATTGCTGGGGGGAGGGACATAATTTTAATTTTGACTCAGCTATCATTATCAAGAAATGCATTACTCTTCTGGATTTAGACTTTTTTAAGGCTGTTCCTATCCATAAATTTAAAGACTCCTTGGTTAATGATTGATCTAGTACACCATACATCTCAACTTTCTGGGTGGATTTGTTGTGTCACGACACTTCACTTCCGCATTAATTTCATTGGCTGTTGGATCTTGATGGTCTTTTTGTATTATGTTTTGACATTTGGCTTTTTCACCGTACATGTAGTTGGGGGGATATTGTTTTTAATGTTTTTTACACTGAGGATGTGAGTCCTAGTACTCACGAAACGTATACGTCTGATCAAATCAACTTATTTTATTGTGTGTTTAAACGTTGTTTTCAAATAATTTATATTTGCACACAAGTTCTGTACTTACAAAAATATTAGTGTCAAGCCACGTGTTTGGTCATGTTCGGTTGAAATCGGTTTGCCAGATTCCGATGCAGAACATTATCTTCCGGATAACCAGCTCTTCCACATCTTCCGGATAAACGATACGGTATGTGCTCTCTTCTCTGTGAACCAAATCAACACTGACGCTAGTACAAAGCCGAAGGGCAAAGGAAATACTGGTTAGCTGACGTCATCATCCTCGGTCATGAAGGAACCCCACAACATTCTTTTTTTCACCGTAGTATCATCGTAGTAAATCTATGTACTGTATCGTTGTCGTGTGTGCGTGCTTTTCAGGAACATCCTCCAGCCCATGAGTTCCCATGAACATTATTAACATTCCGACTAAAGACTGGATTACTTTCAATTAGGGTAAGTACTTATTTACAATATATGTTTGCCATTTTAAAAAAATAATAATATGATATTAATTATCTTTTAAGATATTTTTACGTCGCGTCGTTGTGCACGTGCAGGCTTAATACCACAACTTTAAGCTTGTGAAAAAATATATATATAGTATTTCTTTTGCACAATTTATTTAGTAAATAAATAATTTGTCGCGCACCATTTTTTACGCATTATCAGTATTTAATAAAGGAAAACTTTACGTGTAAATGTAATACTTATTAGTTAAAAGTTGACTTTGTTTTCCTTTTCATGCATATCCATGCAAACTTTTGCATAAATAATTTCAGGACTTTTTATACCGATATCAATTTAAATCAAAATGCTAAATCGGATCATACACTGTTTATTATAACAGGAAAATTAGTTGACACATATATAAGCAAATTTAATATTATCCTAATACACACAGTCTTTAAGAAAGATTACCGTTAATTATGAAATATTAAAAGATATGTTATTGTCTAAAATTTCAGTTGAAAAAAAAAATATATATATGAATAGATTTTTTCTTTATTACATATCACTGTAAAATTTACGATGAAGGAAAGATTGTAAATTTATTTATTATTCCAAATTAATTTAAATGTACCTATTATTATTTCTAATTATTAAATTTATTTATTTATTTATTAAGTCTAAAATTTGGGTTACAAGCGTCATATCATAGCACGATTTTTATGCCACTAAAAAGTAACATTAGAAATAAATTATATGTAGCTTTAATTGATTTAAAGCTACCCTCCCCCTTTTTTAAAGACGTGTTTTTCATTTTATTAATGTAACTTTATTTTAAAAAATAAGCTTTCCAAATGCACAATTGCTTCACTCTGTTTTTTCTTATGTTTAATATTTCTCATCGCTAAAATATTCATATATTTCCTCATGTAAAGATTAAATTATATATTTTTTAACAAGAAATATTACTTTATTTAAATGCTTCCACTGTCAATAATTATATCTGTAATATAAGTTGTCAAAAAGAATTACAATAAAAAAAAAGTATTTTGCCATATATGCAGTTATTTTTTTCTTTGATCAACAATAAAAATCACCAAAGATATTTTAATATTGTAAAATAATAAATATATGATTTTCATTTTGTGCAATTAAAACGACTAGAGATTAGATATATTACAAATAACCGATTAGATATATTACAAATGTGTCTTTGCCTCAAATATACTACTGTTATCTCCCTCTTTCTCTCTCTCTTTTAAGGTATTTGTTATGTAAGTGCATGTTACAAATATGCATGTAAACATATTTTAATAGACAATGAATAAAATTGTTAATGTTCATGAAAATGGCAAATTTGTATTATAAGTAAGTGCTTACCTTAATTGAAAAATGATAAAATGTGAATGTGTTAGAACGTTAAATGTGTTAAAGCATAAACTTGCACATTAATACTTGCACCATAATAAACAGGTTTAAAAAAAACTTTTTAACAGATTAAAATCTAAGATAAGTTTATTAAAATGAGCAAATAAAATGTTACGTAGTAAAAAATAAAAAATGAATTTGATTCCTACTTTTCTTATTATTTAGTTGTTAATTAACAAGAACAAAAAATATATAAAGTTGAGATGTTTAGGAATTATATATTTTACTTTTATTAAAAGACATGAAAAAAGGGTGGATTTATTAGGAATTTCTTTTTTTCTTTTAAAAATTAACACAAAATTCTTATTAAATGCATTTAATACAATTAAATGTGAGTAAAACTCCCAATTCAAACTATTTTATTTAAACAGCAACTGTTCTGATTTAGAAATAATCATAACAAATTGCATACTCTTGATTTTATGTTTAAAATATGTTAGAAAAAACTGCACATAAAAAAAACAGGCGTTAATGACTTTTTATAAAATGTTAATATATAAGAAAGTGTCCCCTTCACGGAATGAATATGTATTTCTAACTCATAGAAAGGTAAATAAAATATTACTTAATAGAAAAGGAAAAAAATTAGATACATATTTTTCTTATTACTCAATTGTTAATCAAAAAATATATATAACTAGAAAGGTAGCCCGTCAAAAATGACGGAAATTTAATATAAAGATATATACAACTAATGTGCAAGAATATGAGTTTTCTCGCTTGTTCCGCAGTGATAGAGGAAAATAACATTTTAAGAACGAAACACATTTATGAAAAACTGTGTACAGTAGAAGACCACTAATCTGCACAGTTTGGTTCTAAGTGTTATGCAGATTTGAGGCTTTTTGCGGTCATGTCTATTCAATCTTTGTTTAAATTTTTTTTAATTCATATATTGGACAATTTAGATTGTTAAGCCATAAAAATAAATAAATTACACACTTGAAGTAAGGTAAAAACTATTAAATTATCGTATACGATTTCATGAAATGGTATTATATGTGTGTGCTTCACGATCTTGGTTACGACGTTGGCGAAATTGGCTGCAACTTGTCATAATCCTAATAGTGTGGGCCGCTATAACAAAAAAGTAACCAGTTTTTAGTAAAATTTCTGATATAAAGTAACTTTCAAAAACTTGTGTAAAATTGCAGGCCGTTCTCGTGTTATGTCATTCCTAGGAATAATATTTCTAACACTGAAGATTTTCCATGTATATATGGAATTTAAAAAAGCTTCTTCAAAAGAAAGGTCCTGAAATGACATTGTAATTCCTCTAACTTCAATGTTTAATCAGGCCCTGATGTTGAGTACTGAAATCTAATAAATACAGTTATTTTGAATATTACAACAGAATTAAACAGTTAAACTTATTTAACTTAAACCCGCTGTTGCTTCCCGATGTTATTTTTTAGTATTAAGAAAGAAAATTATTTAAAATTTTCAAATCATGCATTTATGATTTTTTTCCGTCTTTAATAACGAAATAATGAAAAAATAGGCTTTTGTTCTGAAGCTTATAAATATGACAATAAAATAATGTAACTAAGAGACATTGCAAAATTAAATCTTTGTGATTACAAACCATAAACAAACGATACCGCCACCATTTTACCTACTATGACGTCGTTAGAATATTGCCCATTGATTGTTGGAGAACTTACTTTGTGAATGATTACCTCAATGATTTAATATTTTTGACGTTTCACGATGAATGAATCACTTGTGTTTGTTTAGGTTTGTGGAATGAGATTATTAAGCTGTGAAACTAATTTCAATTGAAGTTATCCAAGGAAATATGTATTTTTAATCGAAATTAAAAACAATGCTTTGATCTCGAAATAAAAAAATTAGTTTGTATAATTTGTTATTTCTGTTAATTATTTATTTAAGTACTTTTCCAATATAGCGCATTTTTAAAAAAAGCTTGGCGCGATTCGGGCATCAGAAAGTGAGATATGTTGCGAAAATATATAAACAGCTAAGAAAACAAATCTAATGAACTTTTATCTTTGTTTATATATGCACTTATACGCATTAAAAAATCGTTTCTAAATATATATAATTTTTTTATATACAAATTACGGCACAGATTTCAGATATGAACCGGGATACCTCACTGGCGCCAAAATGGTGTTATTTTGCCTGCTATGGTAACCCGGCTATTGTTTTTTATTTATTAATAAATTGTTTATTTACTTTTATTTTCTGTTTTTTAATTATATAAACTGCTTTGTTCTATAGTTATTATTCATACTTTTATTTATTTATTGTTATTTCCTTTTCAAAATGATAGCAAATAATTTAAAAATATATAAGTAACTTGTATTCGAAAGCGAGATTTCTGTCAAATTGGCGTCATAGAAAAATCACGTCAACCCCCATGCGTATATGACATCTGTGCAAAAATTACTTATGTTTCTTTATAAAAATGCGTAAATAGCTTTTTTTATATTAAATTGTCGGCACAGATGTCATATACGCCCATATTGGCGCGATTTGTTTTTCTTTTTTTCTTTACGCCGATGTCATATACTCACCGGGTACTTAACTGGCGCCAAAGTGTCGTTATTTTACTTGTAATGGTAACCCGAATGTTGTTTATGCTGTTGATGTTTTCGCGAAATTGCCGTCGGAAAAAAATCGCGCCATTATGGGTCGTACATGACATCTGTGCCAAATTGTACACATATGGAAAAAATTGCTTGTGAGTATGAAGCAGTAAATAGGTTGCCAGAAAATACGTTGGCAAAATTCTTTCTCGCCAAGAAACTTCTCTCCGAAGTATTGTACATAAGCAACGATTGCTAGAAATGCATTTTTAATTATGATATGCGCTTTTATGTTTCACTCGACTCTTATGACTCTTTGGCGCCAGTTAAGTACCCGTTGTGTATATGACATTGGCGTCAGCAAAAAATCGCGCCAATATGGGGCATATATGACATCTGTGCCGAAACTTTAATATTTAATGTTTAAACTCTTCACTCCACTCCCATTGCATATAGTACAAACTATAACACGGATAGCGCAAAATAATAGACAGTTTGGTACTTTTCCACTGTAGGGGCTTTGGCATTTTTAAAAAAAAGCTTGGTGTAATTTGGGCATCAGAAAGTGAGATTTGGGTACTTTTCCGTTATGCGGACACCATTGTCGCCAAGCGTAATAGTTGGCGCAAAATCGTGAATTGAATCATTTGAAAAATAAAAGAAAAACCATTGTCGATACTAAAGTGAGCATTTAAAAAATATAACATTTGAAAATTCCAGAATTTTACGAACTATTTCATCAAATCACAAATATATACTTAAAATAAGTGAACAAATAACTGCTATAAAATAAAGCAATAAAATAAAACTCATATTAAACTGCTGGTATAAAATTACAAATATCTTTTAGCATTTTGATATAATTGGCGCATTAGCATACATTTTGGCATGGTGTCCGTATAACGGGAAAATATCGAGATTTGTTGTCAAATCATATAAACAGCTATGAAAACAAATTTGATGAGCGTTTTTGTTTGTTTTATATGTATACTATTGATGTTTTTATGTACAAATTACATCTGTTCCTGTATAAAATTAGAGAAACGGCTTTTTTATGTTAAATAAATCGTATAAATATCGAAAAAAATGCGTGTGTATATAAAATGAAACAGTGAATAGGTTCCCGGAAAATATGTTACCAAATTTCCTTTTTCGCCAAGGCACCTATACTGGAAAAGTACCTAAAGCACATTAAAATCGCGCAGTTAGGCGCTCACACAGTACACCGTTGTCTATTGGCGGTAATTTTATTAGTAGCATCGGGAGGAAGATGTAAAGATGCACTTTCAATTCTCACCCATAGATTTCGAAAAAATATCTTAAAAGAGTGGAGTTTAAATTAAATTTCGGTGACCTCCATTATGAAAAATTAATGGTTTTAAATAGGAATTTCGCCAAATTAGCCAGCTATCGCCAAGTTGGCTAACATTTGGCGCTACTGTGGTAACCCTGCATTAATATTTTTCAACAATTACTCATTTCAATGAGGCGGTCCTACCGGAATAGTGAGAGACACACAGAGACTTGGATTTTATATAAATAGATTCTTAAATATTTGACCTTGATTGTCAATAATAATAAAGCTCAGATACTGAATAATTATATTTTTTTCATTTATAAAACAAGTAAATAGCGAGGGAAATGTTTTGAATGTTTATATATTTTATTTTGTGGATTCAACGCACGACTGAATTAAATTTTGGAACAAACTCGAAATGCGTGATGACGAACGCAAAAAACATGGAGGTCACCAGGACTTGACCGAGGTTAGTGACGTCACTCCCAGTGTGCCCGCGCTTTGTAATAGCGTCCTTGTTGACTAAATCCGGTTTTCAGTGTATATTTTTGCTTACTTCCCGATGATTATTTTATTTTTCACTACTTTAGACACATTCTGATGATCTGGACAGCATCGATGGATATTACGTTGGCTATAAAATCCTGCGGAGTCCAGAGCCTTACACTTTCAAACCTGTCACAAAGATGGGGAGTGGGACTCACCAACATTTTGAAGTGAAAGACTTAAACCGATATACAGAGTACAGCATTGTAGTGCAAGCGTACAACAGTAGGGGCGCAGGACCACCTTCTGAAGAAGCCATTGCGCGGACTCTAGAATTCGGTAAGATTTACGTCTTTATTTATGCTGAAGGATTTTTTTTTTCGCAAAACCAATAAGTTTCATTTTAGATTTTTATTATTTTATTAACTTATTTAAGTTAGAATTTAATTACGTAATTTTGCGATTTTTGATTGTGGTTAAACATTGATATACGAAATTGAACCAATAATGTGATCTTCCGATTAGTTCTGTAGATAATAATTTCAGTAGATGTGGATAATAGCTTTGTATAATAACTGCTAAAAGAATAAGTAGTTTAAGGAGTCATTTACATTTAAATAAAAAGCAAAATCACATTTTTTTTTTATCTAATCATAATAAAATTACGTTAAATTTACCTTTAGGTATCAAAATTTTGCGTTTGAACAAAGATTTCCATAGAAATACAAGGTGTCTATAATTAATCAACCCTACTTTATAGTTGTCCATAGACGAAACTATTAGTCAGAAAATTGTGAAATTTTGTGACGGACATAATAAAGAAATGGGAATTTGTTTGAGCGAAAAATAATTTTAGTTAACAATTTCGCCACCAGGGGGCTTTTTGAAAAAAAATTAAACTAACTTTTTTTAAAGTTTTCACGGTTTATTTTTTTTTCAAATTAAATCAGACAAATATACAGACCCTCCCCCCCTTAAAAAAATAAAGCGTAAAACTTAAAAAAATTATTGGTGTTCGAATTCAACGGACCGTACAAACTCTGAAAAAAAAAAATCCGCCTACAACAGCCGTCATTTTTTTCTCAGAGCTCAGGCCTAGTATTCAGTGAGCGGTTGCTAAATGTAAAATTTATTAAAAGCGCCCTCTGGTGGCGAAATTTTGAACTATTTTTTTCGCTCAAACAAATTTCCATTCATTTTTTATGTCCGACACAAAATTTCACAACTTTCCAACTTTAAAGTAGAGTCGTTTAATTATGGACACTCTGTATATAAGTTATCACCGTGTAAATTAAATAAGTTGTTCATTTTTAAAGACATTTTAAGAAAAATGCTTTTTTTAAGCCCTTACTAATAAGTATTTCTACTAAGATATTCACAATATTCTAAAATCTTGCATAATAACTGAATGTACTGTTGTCGAAAAAATAGTTTATTCCTATACTTACTCCGCCATAACTCATTGGAAAAAGTGAGTCATAACTACATGTTAATCACAGTGTTCACTATTTAATACTAAATAGTAAATATTGTGATTAACATATAGTTAATCACGAAATTTTGAATATAATATATACGAATATAAGTATAACATATGCTATACTTATATTTATCCTTGTGGATAATATACATATAGATTTGTACGAAACACTAAAAAATTCAATATTTTCACCTTACTTTGACATTACATTTGAATTCTTCGGCAATTTTTCAATTTGGTTATTAAAATGGGAATTGGGTAATTATCCATTACTATTTGGTAACTATGCATGTTTTAATTTTAGAACTTCTAATGTTATAACATTTCTCAATCGTTGCAAAACAGTTTGCAGTGAGTTTAGATTTTAAAACAAAACTGTAAGTCCACTTGACGGAAAGAGCTATATTTTTGGTTTTGCATATTTCAAACTTTTAGAATTTGATTAGTATAAAAAATGTGTATGTTACAACATATATTTTTCAGAAAATTACTTCTTTAAAAAATGATATTTTGAAATATATATATTTTTAATTTAAGCTACACCTAGCTTTCAAAGTTCCAAACTACGGTACTAGACGACCCCTAAACATATTTAAAGTATAGGGTTAAGTTCTAGACTTTATTATAGTGCCTCTCAAAAGAAATAACAGCTAAAAAAATAAAGCAATAATCACGAAAAAATTACAATACAGAAATATTACGCTAATATCACAGATTTTTTGTAAATAAATAAAATTCAAAATAAGTTGTTCCAAAAATATATGGAAGAGGAAATGTATTGCTTTTATTACCACTGTATTAAACAAAAAAAAAATGCATTTTCTGCGTTCTATATGTATGACGTAACAACTTCTAAATACAAAATCAATGCTCGTTCGTCAATTATCGAATAATTGGAAAATGCCTCGTAACATTCAATTCTCTGCTGTTGAAATAACTAAAATTTGGCTTTAAGGGCTCAAAATTTAAAGTTTCTGATATTGCTAAAGAAATGAAGCATAACAGATCTGGAATTTATGATATGTTATCGGAAAGTGACAATGTGATTGCAAGAAAGCGTTTAGGTTGACCAAGAAAAAAATCTCTAAGACAAGATACAGAGATTTTGCGAGCGGTTTCAACTAATAAGAAGTCTATTCGTGAAATTGCGAGGACTTTAGCGTTTCCTATTTCGAGATCTACTGTTCAAAGTTGCATACAGGTAAGCAAAAATTATAAATATCGCAGAATGTGTTGGACACCTATGATGTAAGTGCACCATAGAAAGGTACGCGTTCTTTGGGCTAAAAAACACAGGCATTGGGCAGATGAATGGTTAAGTGTTTTCTTCAGTGACGAAAAAAAATTCAGTTTGGATGGACCTGATAACTGAGCATACTATTGACATGACCTGAGGCGAGAACCTAACAAGTTCTTTAGTCGACAAAAAGGAGGGTGTCTCTCGTGGTGATGGGCGCATACTGTTTAAGGAGGTCCGGGGAATATTTTTAAATAATTTTTATTTATTGAGTTAAAATTTAAAAAAAAATTGTGCTGCTTAACCGTATTATTTGAAAACAAAATCACATGATAAAACTTCTGATAATTAAAAAAAAAACTTTAAATTTAAAATTTATTAAAAAAGTGGGGCATTTTAAAATCGTTATAATTCGAAATATTATTAGAAGAATTTCAATTTGTTTTCAGTTAAATAAACAAAAATATATAAGTTTTAATTTTGTTTCAGCATTTGTAAAAATATTAATTAAAATAAAAATTAAGAAAATATTTAATATAAAAATGTCAAAAAAATCATGTAACTTAAAAAAAAATCATATTTTCAAAAGTGAATATTTTTTACAAATTTGCTGAATCAAAATTAAAGTAAACCAATTGAAAAAGACATGTTCCAAGTTTAAACTGTTTATCTTTAACACGTTCACTGCCGCAAAAAGTAAGAATTTTCATATTTCTTCTTGAAAGTCGTTTGCCACCACAAATTCTGAAAGGTAAATTTCGCTTTACTAATACAGAGAAATTTCTGCCAATAAATAAGGCATTTTTTTTAAATTTTAAAATAATAAATTAAAGTCACGAATATTAAAGCTACGAGTATACTCGTAGTGTGGCTGTCAACGTGTTAACGGTTCTGGACTTATAACAATTTAAATTCGAGAAATTGTGAAAAAACCCAGCATGAAGAAAACACATTATCACAAGAAGTCGTTTTCACGACAACCATTCCTTAAAAGCTAGATTCTGAAAAGAAACCAAAACGAAAAATTTAATATTTTCTATTCTACTTAAGATAAAAACACGATTTATATGTTATTTTAAGTAGAATAAAAACAGAGACATTTTTAATGCTATAAAAGTTTTTTTAGAAAATTTGAAGATTTTTGTGTCCCGGACCCCTTTAACGGAACAATTTATATGGTTTTTCATAATGGTTGACAGTGGTCTGAGGATTATCAAAATGTCCTCAAAAGCAATCTACTTCCAATTGTAAACATCTTAAGGGGGGGGGGGATATGGAAATTCCAACCTGACAATGCTTCAATTCACACCTAGCACTCAACAACAGTTTGGTTTAAGGAGAATCAAGTGAATGTAACAGACTGGCTAGCCATCAACAAAGACCTGAATGCAATTGAAAACCTTTGGGCAGGACGTTCACGTGATGTGTATGGTTGCCAGTTTTCTACAATTCAGGAATTACAGTAACAAGTAGAACAGGATTGGTTCTCTTTACAGCCACACATTCTTCAAACACTAGTTCGATGCATACCTGATAGGGTTTTCAAGATAACTATAAGAAAAGGATACAAAATTTGCATATAAATACAAAATAATCAAAAAGTCCATATACTTTTTGGACAGCCTTATTTGATTTTAATTTTTTTACAAAAATTCTGTAAAACGGATACTTTATTTCTTAACTGTAATAAATTTATGTTATAATACATTATGCTTATTATTTTTTCGTCATTATTTCTTCATTTTTTTAAATGCTATTTTTAAAAAAATCACATGTCCATATACTTTTGAGAGGCGCTGTACTAACCGATTGGTTCCCGTAAAATGTAGTACAAAGATTTTCGGCAAAGATAGGAGGGAGTAGGGGTGGTTTATCAACATTTTCCACATCTCTAAATGAGAGGGAAACTTTTAAATTACTTGTTAATGTGGTTATTGTTTATATTTTCCTGTATACTATACATTAATAAAGAGAAATATTGAATCTTTTCAGCCAAACATCTTAGCCCTTTCTGACTCCACAACTCCGATTTGAAAAATCTTTACTCAGTTGTTAGAATACATCATTTTAAGCCTGTAAAAATGTACTTTTTCACAGCTGCAATAAACATACAATTAGATACTTCAGACAATTACATCAATTTTCTAACACAAAATTGTAAAGTCGGCTGAATTATCTTTGTAAAAAATCTATTTCTTGACGTATCCGGCCTTTCTAGTTTTACGAAATGTATCGAGTTCATTTTAGCAATAGCGATGAAAAACTAATAAACTGATAAATAATTTTTGGCATACAACATTAACTCAGTATTGCCGTTTGTTCCGAAGTCTGTGAACAATTTACATTAACTTTTAAATATCATGGATTTTTTTGTACGTGCAGATATGCAAGGGGGTGATACAAAAAGTTAGTATATGAACTTTTTTTTAAATTTTTTGTCACTGTTTACAGATACTGTTTTACTGATTATTCAAAAAAATCAGATGTTATGGTTAAAACGTGTAGTGTCCTCGTCATCATATGCATTTTTCAAAATGCATAAATTTATGAAAAAATATACATCTATTATTTTAACACAATCAAGCTGATTGGTAAAGTTATCATACGAACTGAATATTTCGAACTGAGCGAAAAAATGCCCAGGCTGGGAATCGAACCCAGATCCTTGGCTTACAAGGCCAATGCTTTTCCGTTTAAGCTGGCATTTTTTCGCTCAGTTGGAAATATTCAGTTCGTATGATAACTTTACCAATCAGCTCGATTGTGTTAAAATAATAGTTCATATACGTATCCATCGTTTATATGGAGTTCCTTTACCTGCGGTTTATTCTGTTGAGCTGTCTACATGACAGACCAGATGTTATTACCAATAAGGTTTTCTGAGCGAAATATGCTGGCTGGTTGTCGGCCCAGTTAGCTTAAACGGAAAAGCATTGGCCTTGTAAGCCAAGGATCTGGGTTCGATTCCCAGCCTAGGCATTTTTTCGCTCAGTTGGAAATATTCAGTTCGTATGATAACTTTACCAATCAGCTCGATTGTGTTAAAATAATAGTTCATATACGTATCCATCGTTTATATGGAGTTCCTTTACCTGCGGTTTATTCTGTTGAGCTGTCTACATGACAGACCAGATGTTATTACCAATAAGGTTTTCTGAGCGAAATATGCTGGCTGGTTGTCGGCCCAGTTAGCTTAAACGGAAAAGCATTGGCTTTGTAAGCCAAGGATCTGGGTTCGATTCCCAGCCTGGGCATTTTTTCGCTCAGTTGGAAATATTCAGTTCGTAAAATATACATCTATTAAATGTCTTAAAATTTACAAGAAATAACTATTTTTAATTTCACTAAAAGCATAATATTCTTAATAATATATAATGCAGCAGCATAAAACATGAAGTTAAAACATGTTTAACGAAACCAAAATTGGAAAATACAGAAAATTGCACATAAGCACACAGTATGAAATCAGTCAAATATAATTATGGAATCTCGACAGGTTATTCGCAAGGAATTTTTGAGAAATGATATTTTTTTCACCAAAGTTAAGTACGTAGAGTAAGTATGCATCAAGTTGGTGCGACCTATGAGCATTACGGCGAAATGTCGAAGAATGTAATGGAATTTGATTATGCTTCTTAAATAAATGGTTTTACAGTTTTTTTCTGAATAAAAAATATAAAAATAATATAGATTTTAGCTATTAATGTGTGTGTTATAAAATATACGATTTATATATGTTACTATTGCTACAAAACAATTTACAGATAGTAGCTGTACAGTAGATCTATATTAGCTAATAAGTTTTCTGAATTTTTTGTTTGAAATTTTCATATTTCTATGCTTTTTAGTATTATTGCAAATATTATTGAATAAAACCCTTTCCTTTGGGATACAGTTTATTTCTAACATTTCTTATCGAGCTGTCAACTTCCTATTATTAATAAATATGAGAAATGTAGTAACTAAAAACGTTATTAATTTCTTTAACAGCAATGGATCGCGAAATATTTATGATTTTATCATTTTTTAGCTTATTCAATAGACATTTTCAGCCGAACTTTATAAATTTAATTATGTATATTTTCATTTGTAATTCATCAATATTGTAGTAAAATATTTTTAGAAATTAGTGAGGCATTACTCGCAAATTTTTTTTATTTAGTATGTTTTACTTTTTTTTTCTAATTATTGACACTTTTACATAACGTAATTTAAAAAAATCTCAAAGAAGCCTTAGAATGCAATATTTAAATTTTGTGTTTTTAACGAAGAATTAGTTGAATTAGTGAAAATTTTCTACGTCCGGTTTTCGATGGATTTATACGTTTTAGATGGTCCTGAACACGATTTGATGATTTTTAGAAAATGTCTGTCCGTGAGTCTGTCGGTATGTGACAAACAAATTGCTGTCGCTCTATCTCAAGAACTAATGCAAGGATTTTCTTAAAACTTTAGACTCAGTTAGACCTTGATAGAAAGTAGTTCTGATTAGTTTTTTCGAATATATAGTCCAACAGGTGGCACTGCTATGCTGCTATTCTCGATTATTTTTCGCGATTTTTGTAATAGCTCTATCTCAAGCACTAACGAGCGGCTTTTCATCAAACTTCAGATTCAGTTACACGTTGATGAAAGCTGTTACTAATTAGGTTTTGTTGTAAACCGTGGTTACAAGTGGTACTGCTATGCTGAATTTTTCGTGATTGTTTCAAAAGTAATATCTCAAAAACTAATCTACGTAATTTAATCAAATTTAATATTCTGTTACATTTTCATGTAAACAGATCCTAATTAGATAGTGTGTATATTGGACAACATATGTTGGTTTTATACTGTTTGGGTTGCAAATTTTGGTTGCGGACATCTAAGTAAGTAAGAAAGAGATGTTATATATTACCGCGGCCATCATCTTGGATTTTTTCTTGGCGTGAAAACCCCTTTCCGCCAAGTAAATGTCGCCAAGCAGAGATTTATGCGCATGTTAGTCTTAACGAGGTGTCCAGAACACGTCACTCGTCGGGTTTGCCTTATGAATAAACGCCAACAAAACTAAGCCAAGAAATCCAAGATGGTGGTCGTGGAAATATATAACATCTTAGCCGAGGGTGGATTCCGAAATTCCATGATTTTATAAACAATCCGATAATTATATCGTTAAATGCATCCAATTCAACGAGCCTATATGTACCTTTACAATCCTCATGACGCACATACCGGGTGTCCCAAAAAGGACTGACTGATTTTAAAATTCAATAATTTGCAAACGGTGACAGATATTTAAAAAATTCTTGCAGGAGGGTTATGCATAAGGTCAAAAGTTTTATTACAGTGATTTTAGATTTTAGTTCGAATTACAAACAATAGATGGCGCTGTAAGCAATAGTCGCTAAATACAGGCTCGATTTCTGGTCCTTTCTCTTGTTCCATGCTGAAAAAGGAGATGGAAATGTATTATCCGGGCCACGAAGTACCAAAAATCGAGCCTGAATTCTGCGTCTATTGATCGCAGCGCCATCTATTGTTTGTAATTCGAACTAAAATTGAAAATCACTGTAAAAAAACTTTTGACCTTATGCATAACCCTCCTGCAAGAATTTTTTAAATATCTGTCACCGTTTGCAAGTTATTGAATTTTAAAATCAGTCAGTCCTTTTTGGGACACCCGGTAGATGGCCATTTAATTTTGGCACAATGGTAGAGAATATTGAATTATTAACATGTATGAAATAGAAGAAAGTTTTGGGATTGGCACATCCGACTAGTTTTTAATTATTTTTTGCTGTGAAGTTATCGTGTAGATCTAGGTTTAAAATATTACTTCTCAATTGCATAGATTCTAAGATATAAGGCAATCGTATTTCAGATATATTAGCTTTATATAAAAAATAAATTAATTATATCTGATAGATAACTCACTATTCCTAGACATAATATTATTATTTGTTTTAGAATTATTGTTTCTTTTAGATAAGCCTTATGCACCCATTATGAGAACGTACTTTGCTACCTCCAAAACTCTGAAGTTGTCATGGGAACCGAGAAATCATCCAAATGCTCCGATTTCAGGTAAGGTTTAAGAAATGCATAAAGTTTGATTTAACTTGCACTGTAACTTATCTCCACAAATTAAGTAAAGCGGTACTTTGAAATCAACGATAAAAGCACAATAAATGCACTAATGTAGGTGTTTAGATATAGTTTGCATGCATTTTAATTTGTATTCTTAGAGTGCATATTTTGTAGTTCTTTAATTTTACTTTTATATAGAAAATATATAGCAACGTTTATAAGAACACAATTTGTGCAATCTTTTAAAGGTCTTTTTTAAACCAATCGCACAAAATCTGTAAATTTACTGCTGATTTTATTTTTTTTTAACCAATTATAGGCAAAGCGAATCAAAAATGCAAAATCTAATTTTTTTCTTAGTATTTATTATTTGAAATGCATTTATGAGTACCTTCGATATTTTAGTGAATAAATATTAATCAAAATATTTCAATTAAAGACAATAATAGTCAATATAAACAAAATGTAGCCACATGGCCGTTTACGACTAAATACATAATTTTAATAATACCCTGAAATTCCAACCTTTGTGTTCAATCCATATATACTCGTATTTTTCTGCTCTTTTAGATAACAGTTGTCTAATTCGAAACATTAAAATTTCTGTTCTCTAAGCAAATCGAAATAAATTTTTGAAAATCGCGCACAAAATCCCCTATGTAAATCTGAAAAACCCTTTATTTTTTGCATTTCTGTACATTGAGTACTGTAGAAAAATGTAAAAAGATATACTTATCGTTTTTCTCACAACATGCTTTAAAAGACAGACATTCTCATACCGCCCAAATAAAACATTTCAAGTAAGGGAAAAAAGTCATGGGTCGTATACAATTCTTCCAGCCTAAAATGGGTTAATCACTAATGAAATTTTTAAAAGAACATTAACTCTTTTATGTTATAGACATTGCAATGAATAATGAGCATCATTTAAAGGTAACAAATTGGTTTGCCAAACAGTGTTTTACAGCATGTTGAAAAAATCAATTTTTACCGCTAAATGTTGAGTTTGGATTGAAATAAATTAAACTTATATAATACCAGGTGAAAGTTGGGAAAAGGAAAGAATGAAAAAGGAAAACAAGAAAAGGAGGGATTCTTTTTAAATTTAAGTAATTTCAAAGTGGTTAACGATAGTAATTTCACGGATGTTGCATCGTTATTAGAAAAGCAATCAATTCTTAACCATTAGATCTCAAAATTAGTATAGAGATTCGAAAATAAGTGGAGCTGTAAGCTGAAAAAAATAAATGACAATATTTCTGAAGTATCCGCCACTTACAGGAATAACGTCACCTAGTCTAACAATAAAACTATACGATTCTAGTGAACATGTCTTACCAGGAATGTCCTGACATGCCATGCGAAACGTAATATTCTAGTCGCGTTAAATGTGTAGTAAGTTTTGTAGGTAAACTTTGTCTTTTAAGTACCTTCACAGAAAGAAATCGATTCAAAGAAATCGGATTAAAATCTGGCGATTATTATCATTTTGTTTTTACTACGTATAGAGCCCTCTAAAGGCAAATTTGAAAACTAATTTTGAAATCTTATGGTTAAAAAGGTATTGCTTTTATAATATATATATATATTTGCAACAAACCGAACATCTAATCGTTAAAAGCTTTGAAATTATTTAATTTAAAAAAGGGTACCTCTTTTTGGGGGGTACTCGGTAGTTTAAAAAGTTAGCTTTTAAAAGACTTAAACTCGGTAGTTAGAGTCTTTTTGCTTTATGTTTATCTGTCAGTTTGTTAGCTCTGTCTCTCTATTTCCATGTTAGTTAAAACAATACATATATTATATTATTAGTGAATATCATATTATATATAAATATATTATACGGTAGTAAATATGATTACAAATCTATACACTTTACGTACAACGACTGGCTGCAGCATGTTCCATTCTGCAAACTTACTGCCGCCTTCTCGATTCTGATGATTTCAGAGGTTGAATCATGTAGTTCGATTACATGTTTGCTAAATTTTAATTTATTAGCAGAAAACAAATGCGCAAATTTTTATTTTGCTCCAAGTGGAAACAGATAAATATTTCGCAATCGGTCTGCACGCTATACACACAGATCTAAAAGACTAATTCATGCTTGAAAATTATTTTTAAAAATATAACTATTCGGTAAACAGAGATTTATTTTCCAAAATAATTATATTTGAAAGAACACTTTTTTTTTTCTTATTCGGCGTGTAAAACTGGAAATTGCTCGATTACACATACACTAAATTTGTGTTTTATTTGATTTCACTTATATATTTATTTTATTTACTGCGAAAGATTTCAGTCTGTTATGCAAAATGCGCCGGGAACAAATGCTCAACTATTTATATTGATCTAACAAGGAGACGGTCCGAGATTGGTCTCACCGAATGCGATGAACATTTGTGTATCTATAGAGTATAGTCAGTATGTAAATATATGAGCGTCATAAAGCGCAACCACCAGGGGGGTCTTGAGAAAATAAGTCGAAAAGTTTAAGCGACAGTTCATACTCGGAAAAATTTCCTTCTTTGGCAAGCGGCTCAGTAGCGTGATCGACAGCACGCTGGATTTTGGGTTTTTACGGCACGGGTTCAAATCCGGCTCGTACTTGTTTCTTGGAACGGAAATTTTTATCGATTATTTTCAAACTGCAATTGAAAAGATATGTATAATAATTGCAATTTACGAAAAATATGAATTAAATGTATGTTTTGTAGCATATAAGTTATTTTTTAGCAACGAAATTTCGCATGTTTAAATATATAATGAAAAGTAAAAATAAATAAATAAACGCATAATTTTAAGTCTATATACCAGAAATTTTTTGTTGATATTTAAAATTATTTGCAGTTATGTCAATGAATATCAACAATTTTTATCAGAGAAATGAATTAAAATAAGTGAACAAATATATTATTTTCATTTTGTTTCCTCATTCAAATACTTCAAAGATTTGATGGTTTATTAAAAATATGCTTTTATATTTTTAATATTATTTTTAAAGTCTGGGATTCTTGATTTTTATTTAGAATAAGTGTATACGTAGTAATTTCTTTCGGAAATCATTTTTTTCTTGTTTAATTTTTTATATAATGCAGGTTATGTATACAAATACAATTTTAAGTGCGAATCTTTGCATGTTTATATATTTAATGAGAAGTAAAGATAAAAAATAAATAAATTATAATAATAACAAACTAAAAAAAGTCAATTGGAACTTTTATAGACCATAAAATTAAGATAATTTAAAAATTTATTTACTGTTATTTACATAAATATGCTACTATTTTTCACAGCGAAATAAATGTATCGTTTTTTATCAACTCGCTTTTTAACTTTTGAATTTTTTAAATCTTGCATTCTTATGATTACAGTTACAATAACTGTCTTTGTGCTTAAAAATAAGTTCAAAAAAGGTATTGAATTGCTGAAATAGTTACTACGCAGGTAATAATTACAAAACCAAAAATCTGAAAAAAATAATCATATTAAGAATTTTAAAAGCGGTATTAACAAATGATTAGATATTAGAAATACTTTCATATAGAAACAGAATTAAAATATCATAATTATTCACGCATTTATATGACGTGTTCTAATTTATTTCTCTGTGAAAAATAATAGATTATTTATTGAAATGACTGTAAATGATTTTAAATAACAACGAAAAATTTCTGGTCTATAGACATATAAATATGCGTTTATTTTATTATTATTTTTTAAACATTTCATTATATATTTAACCTTCCGTCTACCAGACGGGTCCATTGGACCCGACAGCAATATTTAATGTAAATTTTTCTCATGAAAAATAGCATTCAAAGTTTCGCGATTACATGACTTTTCCTGCAATTGTCTCCTCTATGTATATGCAATTGCGATTAAAATTTTGTTCGAAATTTTTTACCTATTTTTAATTTGTTTCATTGTTTACCACGCGGGTCCATTGGACCCAACATTAAAACAAACGTAATATACTGTTGCTTTCTTTTTCTAGGGTTGCCATAAATCATGAGGAGGAACAGGGTTAACATAACTGGCTGTTTATCGCCCATTTGGCGATGGATTTTTAGCGCCAATCTCGCCAAATTTGGCGACTTTATAATGAAGTTTTGAGAACATTCTAGACTGATCTAGTAAACTTCGTGCTCTATATATAAAAGGTTACTTCTGGTTCAGAGAGTCATTTATCAACAGACACAGTTAGTGAGCGAATGGTGTCTATTGATGTTTTTGAGTCTTTTCATTGAAAATAGGACTTGATATTTGAAGACAAGTAATAAGTGTAGTTTGTACGTGCTTTGTTATTTTACAAATATTCATCATTTTCTTATTTCCTAACTTATTTTTTGTTAAAAACTGAATTGAAGATGAACAGAAAAAAAGTATTGACTCAAGAGGAAATTCAAAAAATTATGGAAAATCCGGACGATATAGAATTCGACACCGATGATGAAAATCTGTCGTCTGATGAAGGTGAAGTAGATTATGTTGAAATACATAATGAAATTTCTGATTCCTACTCAGAATCTGAAAATGATTCCAATGAAGTAAATGTAGCAACCACAAGTACTTCAAATTCTACTTTTGTTTCCAAAAATAATTCACAGATCTGGTATAAGAATGAAGTTGCCAGACCACAAGGAAGACGTACTGAAATCAATATTTTACGTGAAAAATCTGGACCTTCAGGATTTGCAAATCGTGAAGTGGATTCCATATCATCCTCATTTCTTATCTATTTCCGAAAAAGACTTTTGGAAATTATAGTAAAATGGACAAACGCGGAAGGCAATAGAGTATTCGATAAAGAGTGGAAACCTATAGATATTATAGAACTTAAAAAATTCATCGGACTTTTATTACTTATTGGAGTATATAAATCGAAAAATGAAACAGTAAGCGAACTTTGGAGCATAAAAAATGGAAGACAAATATTTCGGGACATTATGAGTCGCAATAGATTCACAAGTATATTACGTGTCATAAGATTTGATGATGCTGCTGAGAGGCGTAAAAGAAGATCAACTGATAAATTAGAGCCAATAAGAGAATGCTTTGAATTCTGGAATAGCTATTTACAAGACCCTTATATTCCTAATTGGTCTATGACTGTCGATGAGCAATTAGTTTCTTTTCGTGGAAAATGTCCTTTCCGTCAGTATATGCCATCTAAACCTGGAAAGTATGGATTGAAGTTTTGGGTTATTTGTGACAGCGTAACATCGTATGCTTGGAAACTGGAACTATATACAGGCAAAAGTGAAGTAAGAGAATCTCATCAGGGAGAAAATGTAGTTAAAAGATTGACAAAGGAAATTGAAAATTCTGGTCGTAATATTACATGTGATAACTTTTTTACGTCATATGCATTATCAACACATCTTACTTCAAAAAAATTATCTCTTATTGGAACAATTCGAAAAATAAACCTGAATTACCCGCTGTGTTCACAAATCCAAAACATCGTTCTGTATATTCTACTTTATTTGGGTTTCAAGAGAAGGCGACCATCATCTCTTACTGTCCCAGAAAAGGTAGAATTGTTACTTTGCTAAGCACAATGCATAACACTTATGATATTGACAACAGCTTAGAAAAAAAGCCACAAATAATCCTAGATTATAATAAAACCAAAGGCGGAGTAGATACGATGGACAAAATGGTAAGAGCATATAGTGTGAAACGCATGACACGTCGGTGGCCTTTGATTGTATTTTATAATATGATCGATATAAGTGCGATGAATGCATACATAATATGGTTGTCACTGAATGCTGAATGTGATCCGAAAATGAAAAAAAGGCGGAATTTCATTATTCAACTTGCAGAAGAATTAGTAGGTGAAGGAGGTATCGCCGTCTCAACATCTACTTCAGAACAACTTTACGCAAATAGTTTTGAACCGCCACGAAAAAAATCAAGATGTCATATTTGTCCCTCTAAAAAAGATCGAAAAACACGAACATTATGCAAGAAGTGTACGAAAAATGTTTGCGGAGAACATTCCGTCGTTATTTGTACTTCCTGTACAGAATAATTTTATTATGATGAAAAATGTTTTGTAGTCATTATAATATACTATATATATTACTTTCTTACTGTATGTGTTACTTTCTTACTCTATTACTATATATATCACTTTTATATATTGTATAAGGTGCATTAATAACAAATATATTCATTGTAGATAAATGGGTGTTTTGTATATTTTGAAATCCTATATATTTCACATATGGGTCCAATGGACCCGAATGGTAGTTCTTGCATATACTTTTCTTTGGTAGTCTGAAGGTTAAACATGCAAAATGTCGTAGTTAAAAAAAGAACTTATATGCTACAAAACATACATTTAATTCATATTTTTCGTAAATTTCAATTATTATACATATTTTCTCAATTGCGGTTCGAAAATGATTGATAAAAATTTTCGATCCGAAAAACAAGTCCGGACCGTATTTGAACCCGGGTCGAAAAAACTCAAATCCAGCGTGCTGCTGATCACGCTCCGGAGACGCTTGCCAACGAAGGAAATTTATCCGATTATGAACTGCCACTTAAACTTTGCGACTTATTTTCTCAAGACTTTATGACAACTAACTATACTCTATCGATACACAAATGTTCATCGCATTCGGTGAGACCAACTTTGGACCCTCTCCTTGTAAATGCAAATAAGCATCTTCAGTAATGGAGCCTGCACGCGATGGATATTGATTAAAAATATTTATGCTTCAAAATTAATTTAAAAACAATAAATATTAAGTATATTAAGATAAAGTTTTCAAATAATTTGCGTTTAAAAGGTCATTGTTTTATACTAGAATATAAAAATTGAAGATGTCCGATGTTTAGTAGTTTAAAAAATCTCAATAATGAAAATTGTGAAGCAAAAATTTAATCGTCAGTTATGGCTAAAGTCAAAAATCCTATCAGTATTACACACAGAAATGTTTCTCCTTTATAATATGGTTTCTGAAATTTAAGAAAACAAATTTCATTTCAAATAATTTATTTCATAAATTTATTATTAACTTTTATTTTTCTAGTTTTCCAGACATTATTTTAGTACGTTAATTAAAAGTAGATTTTGTAAAATGAAAAAATGTTCCTCGACAATAAACTGACGTTTTGATAATTGCTTTTCGGGAAAATTTAATAAAACTCCTTTTCTTTCAAGTAAAACACATCATCGTTTAAAAGTTTTAAACACAAACTTTTCCTTTCCAATCTCTTTTTTAAAAAACTTTTTTTCTCTTTACAGGCTACATACTTCACTACAGGATGGATGATAGCCATTGGCAGGAAACCCATTTGACTGGCGACCGGACTTTTTACACCCTCCACGATCTACAGTGCGGCACGACCTATTCGTTTTATTTAGTGGCATTTAACAGCGCCGGAAGAGGAAATGGGAGCGAGATTTTATCGGCCAAGACAGATGGAAGTCGTAAGTACTGCTTTCTCCATTTTAAAATGAGTTTTAAATTCCCCGAAATAGTTTTAGGGAATAAGGAGGCCGCCATAAATCTAGAATAAGAAAGGGAGGACATGTGAGCTTTTTCACTTGCGTTGATTGGACTAAGATCAGAAAAAGAATAAAATGTGTTTTACTTTTTGAAAATCTTTATAAGTTAAAAATGTTCAATTCAAATTGCGTACATAAAACTTCAATAGATAATTTCGTTGGGTATTCTAAAAGCTTTCGTTTATAAGAAATAAAATTGAAAGCAATTTAAAACATTGTTGATGATTGTATTGAGTCGTTCTACATTAAACTGATTATTTAATGAAGTATTTTATTTACTGTCTAAAACTTAACAGTTGGTTGATTTAATTAGAATGTTTTTTTTTTTAAATATTCAGCTCTATAATTCTATATCTCGAATATAGTATATGTTTTTAATATATTTAATATATATGTGTATCTATATCTACATCTATATACATATATATATGTGCGTGTGTGTGTGTGTGTGTCACCGACCAAACTCAATTTCAGGCCGAACTAGTTTATGCCAACGCACTTAGGCTAAGCTATTTTTCCTAGGCCAAACTAGTTTGGCCTGATATTGACTGGCCTTAACTGGTAATAATTTCTATTGCTCTTTCACCTCCAGAAAATAATACAAATTTGCAAGTAATATTTTAAAACAAAAGACACACACTCACAAAATATATTTTGAAAATAAAATTGGATTAAGATACAGAATTATTGCAAATAAGGAGAAGTTATTAATAGAGTAAAAATAAAAAAATCAATAAAATAATCAGCGCACATTAAAATTTGCAAATGAGATTCATAAACACTTATAAGTAAGAATGAGGATGGACGTTTAGAGAAATATTTTTGGTTCTGGAAGCAACATTATGATATCATTGACATCAATATCAGATTCATCAACAATTTCTGGAAATGTAATTTCATTTCTATTCAGTTTGCGTCTCATGAATGTTACTTTGATAGATTCATCATCAATGGGCTACACTTCCTTTTTTTCAGTAAGATATTTCTTACTATGTAAAATAAATTGTAATATTTCTTTGTTTACTTTATTTCACCGTTAAATAGCTATTTTAAATCAACATTTTTTTTTATAGATAATAAACAATTATTAAATATTTTGAAAATTCTGCATTACTGAATCAGAGTGGATTGAGATAGACGGTAACGGGATAGACGGATCGGTAATGGGTGGTCTCATGTTGAAGTTCAATAAATAATCATTTTAGTAATGTTTATAGCTGATAAATGTTTTGCTGACGTTAGTTACAACGATTATTAAGGCAGAAAAAGTATCGCCGTCGATTGAGCCAAATTTGAAAATATCTACATTTTATTTTCTTCCTGAAATTTTGATCCCCTATCTTACATTTTCAGAAAAGCTTGATAATATATGTCCACTGTGCGTCACTTCTGAAACACAGTGGTCCTGTTTATGAGTTTATAAAAACATTTTTCTTTTGAAAAATTCGTATAAAACTGTATCCCGATAAACTTTTGAGACCTGTAGAAGGTTTAAGGAATATACAAGAATATTTTGAGGTAGATTGGTCTCTCCGTTAAAGAGAAAAAGTTAAAACTGCAAAAGTTGTCCACTGTGCCCTAGTCTCCTCTATACAACTAAATTATATTATTTATTATTCAATCTAATAGCAAATGATTTAAATTGAAATTCAATTAGTTGGAGATTCTTATTAACATTTAATGGTAATTACGTAACATGCATTTACTTGGAATTTTAACATAATGCAAAACAATTAACATAATGGGAATATTTTTAATGAACTATGTTCTACATAAGTATTGAAAGATTTTTAAAGCTCATAAGGCTCCACAGTATCTTCATAATTAATACAGACAATATCGAACATATTTTTAACTACTTTTAATGAAACATATTGTATATAAATATAGTACATAAATATCGTAAAAGTTCATAGTATTTTCAATAATAATATTTACCATATGGAACATATTTTCAACTACCAGTGGCGGCGAAATGGGAAGATAGGGGACAGTTACCCACACCAATCGGATCAAATATATTATACGGGGTTGATGTCAATATTACTTGCACAACGTAGGCACTAGGATCAATAACAGTATGCCAAATTTAATTGGCCTAGGATAAACTAGATTGGCCTAGGCTAAATTAGCTCAGATTAGTGAATAGCACGTCAAACTTGTTTATCCTGTATGCGTTAGAACAAATTAGTTTGGATAGGAAGAACTAATTTATCCTAAACGCGTTAGGATAAACCGGTTTGGCTTAGGAAAAACAAGTTTATTCTAAGCGTGTTAGGCAGCCTAAGAGAGACTGCTCAGGGCCGGCTAGACCTGCCCCTTAGAGCTTAACGTCTCTCCCGGTATGTTCCCCGAAACGTTGGGGCTCGTTAGTGAGCCCGGCCCTGTCTGGCCGTGTATAAATTACTTTGGCCTGAAATCGGGTTTGGCCGGTAACATGTATATCTCTATTCTAAAAGAAAAGTAACTAGCGTTATCACCGCCGCCGCCGTCGGTTTTGAATTGTTTGTGACCGGAGGTTAATATTAAGAAAAATATTGCATACCAAAATATGAAAATCAGTAGTATCATAGGGAAATTTTTGATAAATACGCTGATGCAGACAGTTTTTAAATCGAAGAATTATTTTAAGAGATATTTAATGTTAAAGTTTGTCAAAATCGTTCCATTAAAAAAAGTTTTATATGAGCAAAAACTACACATGATAATTTAATATTTTTAGATCATTATATACATTAAAAGTTCCCGGTATGCAGACTGCATTTATTTTGTTTAACTTGACTCATTTTTCAGGTTTTATTTCGATTTTAAATTCAAATTTTCAGCATTTTCAGAGATATTTTTTACAACTTTTAGAAAAGGGTATTATTTTAAATTGTTGCCAAATTTAAAAACAGCGCAAAGAGTAATATTTCCTTCAAATTAAAAATTTATTTACACGTGACTATTATAAACAGAAGAAAACTTTCAAATGAAAATTAAATGATTATACGTATTAAAAGCAGGAAAATATTGATCATCACGTAATAAAAACTATAATAATTTTAAAAGAGAAAGAAAATTGTAAAATAATAAATTCATTAATATGCGTTAAAAATCATAAATGGAGGATATTACGCCATATTTAAAATGGCCAAACCATAATATTGCCAAACAGTTTAAATTTAAAAATATATTTGCGCGAGATATTTATTGCATATATTGAGATAATCTTTTAAAACTAATCTCTATATATATTGAACAGCATTTAATGCACATCCATACGTATATGGTGGTTACCATAGGAGGAACCCTGTTCTGTCGCTAAATGCCACCAAGCTTTTCGCCAACTTGGCGATACCTCTAATATTTCGCAAAATTCCCATATACATCCATTGTAAATGAATAGGGTTTACTTGTTTGCAGAAAATCAAAATATTGAGATATTTTGGACCAATGTAGATGTTATTCAAGTGCCTACAAAAGTCGCATTGCTCTTGTGTTGAGAATTCTAAGACAGAGCAAATAATATTTCCTTTCTAACAACAAAAGTATTTTCACGTGAATATTAAAAAGAGAAAGAAAACTTTGGTGAAAATTACGTCAAATTTAAATCGATATATTTAAAATGTCTTTTTTAAAAAAAACTTTCTTATATAGCGTTGTTAAAAAATACCGGGAGACAAAAGCTCTGTTTACATAAATCATTTTATATTAGCTTATTTTCACATGTTTCACTGATCTGATTTAATCAAAGGCGAAATCAACCCCTTAACAGGGAGATAGCCATTGTTTTTTTTTTAAATTATAATTCATTCTTCCGAATTTTTTTTAAAGTCGATCAAATTAGCGTGCTTTTAGAGTTTTTGGTGTCTGAACGGGGGTTGGCGACCGTAGCTCGTAGGCAGCAAAACCCCCTACATTTAAAAAGGTTGTATTGCTTTTTCCATTTCATAGCATTTAATATTATTCTGTTTTCATTTGAAAGTATTCTCTTGGTTATAGTGGTCGTTAGAGTACAGGAAATTTTTTTTCAGCTTTTAGCTTTTTTCTCATAGAAAACGTCTAATTTTGCTTATATAATTGAATTCTGTACTCTTGATAACGTAATTCATTATATAAGCTATTCAATTATTTTTATCGTAATCCATATTCTTCTTTTTTTCTTTCTTATTAATTCTTGCTATATAGTACAAGGGGCTTTATTTTATGCATAGCAGCTTGTATATTATGTTTTTGGTATCCATTCAGTGTGTTTGAGGACACTGTATTGTTGTAAATTCATTCATACTATCACAATTTTTGTTGGTGGTCAGTAATGTTTAATAAATGGTTATATATATTACGTTGCTTATGAGGGATTAAGACTCACTAATAAAGACTAGAAAACGTTTAATTCTCAATTTCTTTGACGGAATTTTAATAAAAGTAAGCGTTAAACGTTTATTTATATATACACATGCATTTTTAATTTTTCCCAAACTGCCGGCCTTTTGTAGGTTCATGGATGGCGCACAATACTGCTGTATTATAAGGATTTGTAGGATTTCCCAAACTATTGTTATATGGATAAACTTGTCGAACTTACCCCTTAATTTTTTTCGGTGGGGCCTTCAACGATTGGGCCTACTTCTACCGTTCGGGCAGAGTTGAAAGTAAAGGCACCTCCGATGGGAATGTGATCGCCTTTTCTTCAAATTTAGCGGCTGTCGGCGATCTTTCCACCATCTACCTCCACCGTAAGCTATTATGATATCGAACCTGCCGTAATTATTCCAAAGTATTAAACACCCCAACCTAGACATATCATCCGGTCATGTTTTAGACTTGTCGAGTTAAGGGGACGGTGGAGCTTAAAATCCTTAAAGATAATTTTTTTTATTTTTGTAAATTTCAACTTAAATATTATTCAAGGGTACATTATATACATTATGGCATGCATTTATCACAAAAAATTTTTTAAAAAAAATTATTTTTGAGAAAAAAAATGGAATTTTACGCGTCGTCTTAGAAATCTTCGAAATGCCCCATGCGTCTTCAATATCAATGAAAATCCCCAATTATTTTTTATAAAAGTTTGGTTTATATATATAAATAAAATCAAGCATCGAATTTTATATATTTGAATTTAAAGGTAAAAAAAAAATTCAAAATTTCAAAAATTTTTCCCCAAAAAATTTTTTTTTAACCTTTAAATTCAAATATATAAAATTCGATGCTCTATTTCATTTCTATATATAAATCAAACTTTTATAAAAAATATTGGGGATTTTCATTGATATGGAACGCGCAGGCGGCTCTTCGAAGGTTTCTAAGACGACGTGTAAAATTCCATTTTTTTGTCAAAAATAAATTTTTTTTTAATCTTTTTTTGTGATAAATGCATGCCATAATGCATATAATGTACCCTTGAATAATATTTAAGATGAAATTTACAAAAAAAAAAAAAAAAAAAAAAAAATGAAAAAATTTGAAATTTTGAAAATTTTTCGAAAAAATTTCAATTTTTTCAACTTTTTTTTTTAACCTTTAAATTCAAATATGTAAAATTCGATGCTCTATTTTATTTCTATATATAAACCAAACTTTTATAAAAAATATTGGGGATTTTCATTGATATGGAAGACGCATGGGGCATTTCGAAGATTTCTAACACGACGCGTAAAATTCCATTTTTTTCTCAAAAATAATTTTTTTTTTTAATTTTTTTGGGATAAATGCATGTTATAATGTATATAATGTACCCTTGAATAATATTTAAGTTGAAATTTGCAAAAATAAAAAAAAATATTTTTAAGGATTTTAAACTCCACCGTCTCCTTAAGTATTTAGTTATTTTTCCGCTGGGATTGACCGTGATCGGGTCTACTGCTACCGTTCCGGGTAGTGTTGAAAGGGAAATGACGTCAGATGTATACGCGACAATCTTTTGTGAAAATAGAGCAGCTACCTCGCAGAAAAAGTGGTCGCACAACCATCAGAGGTCTCTTCACTTTCAACACTCACATGAACAGCATAGTAGGTCTGATCAGAGTAGATCCAAACTTAAAAAGCTGAATTCAATATATTTTCTTCTGTTTTATATTAAGTACAAATCATCTTTTATTTCTTACTTTTTTGTGTGCATTGTTTTATAGTTTTAACATATTATTTAGTGCAGAAATCAACATATTAAAATAATGATATTTACAAGTCTGTCTGAACATGGAATTTGATATTGATGCATGCTGCTACATATCAAATCCAAAACGGAAAATTGAAATATAATTTTTCTGATCATTGTATTAATTTCTAAGTGTGACCTCAGAAATTCACAGTATAACATTTCTGTGGTGTTGGTGCGTCAACACTGCTTCTCGTGATAATGATCGATGATAAAATTTTCGAAACTTTGAAATGAAAAGTTAACTCTCCATTCCCCACACAATTTTTGAAAACAACATTACCCATGCAATGTCTGACAAAAACTATCACTTTTTGTCACTACTTTACAAATTAATCTTACCATCTTTAAAGACTAAATGCAATTTAAAAATATTTTAAAAATATTTATTATGAATTACAAACTATTTTAAAGTATTCTTTGTGTTCATTTTACGTTATCAATAAAATATTCACGGTTAAAATTGACGAATAGAACATGCGCGTATCACGCCCGCCGGAAGTTCAAAACTGTTTCAGCTCCACTTAATAAATACATTTCTATCTGCCCACGAGAACATACTTTTGATCAACAATCTTGTCACTTTAGCGGTTATTTATTTTAAAATCTTCTAAAACTATACAATGGTAATTTTTGCTTTAATTAATAACAGAAATTCGTGATTAAAAAAAATATTACTACTTTAAAAAATTTCGAGGTATTTCGAGCAATAAAATTTAAAGAATCCCTTTATTCCAGCTCCAATCGCTCCAGATAAACGACTACTTCTGACAGTTAATTCTACGGCAGTGATGGTTAACTTGAACAGCTGGCACAATGGAGGCTGTCCCATCAGGGGATTTGTGATCCAGTATCGAGCCAATGGGCAGCAAGAATGGACGTTGGTCAGTAATAATGTTATCCCAGAACAGCAAAACATCACGATAACAGATTTGGTACCCGGTTCATGGTATTCTTTATTGATGTCTGCAAGAAATGATGCCGGAGTTACTGACGCCGAATATATTTTTGCAACTCTCACTTTATCAGGAGGTATGTATTGTAATGCAGTTTTATATATTTACAACAAGTACAAAATTTACAACTATTAACTATTAATTTGTAGTTGTACTAGACAAACACTCTAAGTAAACTTCAATAACTTGAATTATAGATGAATTTCTTTTATGTAAATGACGCGGTCAAAATAAATGTAATTCATCTTTTTTTTTTTTTTTTTTTTTTTTTTTTTTTTTTTTTTTTTTTTTTTTTTTTTACTAAAATTGTTAAAGTAATTTTTGTTGATATCCAATATTTTATTTATAGAAGATAATAATTGGATATTCAACAGTAATTCTAAAAGAAAAGTACTTTGTTAACACACACGATGTCATTGACAGACTTCTTGCGTTTTTTCAGCACTTTCTTTGTTACCATATCATTTCCCATAAAGTAAAATAGGTCTTCTGAAAACAGGTTTTAGAATGTATTCATTACCTTTTAAAAGTTATGTATGAATATCCCATTTTGACATGAAGTACAGTCCTTTTTTTTTATAAAATATTTATTTGTGTGTACATTATAATTTTTTTTAATCTACCTGTTTGATATCTACTTCCAACCATCCCATACAAAAAATTTAGTTGATGTATATAAATTTTTTATATTAACTTTTCGAATAAATTGTCTGTATCTATATCTATATCTATATCTATATCTATAAACATATATATCATTAAAACTATAAAAGTAAGCAACAGCTTAATTTAAGTAAATTGTTGACAAATAATATTTTATCGTGTAATTTTCCTTATAATTAAACGCGTGACAACATAATTTTGTTATTTTTAAAAGCACAGTACAAATTAATTTTAAATAAAATTAAATTGCTGCTGTAAATGATTATTTTTTAAATGCTTGTAATGTCCGTAATATTGAAAGAGGTATAGTTTATCGACATAAATGTTAAAGAAGCAATATTCAATTTACAAAACTCAAATACAAAATAAACCATTTTCCATTTTAGTATGAAAAAAAATATATATCTTTTGTCAGTTATTTATGACCCAAAGTGTTTCCTAAATAAAGAAATCAATATTCAATAAGAAGTAATTTTGTGCAACAATTAATGTAATTGCTAAACATTAGTCAATAAAGATATAGAACTTAATTAATTTAACCCTCTTAGAAACATTAGGAGGAAAAATTATCCAGAAATCTCATACAAAAGTTTTTGATTAATTTCATTTTAAAGAAGAAATGAATTATGATTAAATGATTATAGATACCAATAAAGCAGGCTTTACATGATTTAGTACGTGTTGATTGTTTCGAACCTTATTTTATCTCTGAAATAAAAAGCTTTAATTTACTTTTTATCAGTTTTATGATTTATTGTATAATATATTTGTATTTACTGGAGTTTCTTTTGTTAAATAATTGTAAATACTATTGTTAAATAACTGTAAAAAGCATTCGAATGAGAAATGTTTATTCACAAATGTGCTTAGATTTTTTTTTCAACTTTTTATTCCTTGTTAAATAATTCCATAGCGTAAAAAAATCTCCTTGGCTCAGGGTTAATATTTCCGTACAATGTTGCCAATATAGCGGATTTATTTGTTTAAAGTATCTCCAAACTTTCTGAAAAGTAATATTCGCCTTGCTTAATAACAGCCATTCTGAAGTTTAAAAAAACAAAGGAATTATCCTAGGTATGTTGAATAAAAACAATCCGCTAAATTAGCAAACACTTGTCTCCAGCTTCCGAACGGAAGTTCGCGGGTTCAAATATTGCGAACTGCGTTACGGCTCGCAAAATAGAATGTTGCACGTGTAAGTGGTATATAATCCACTAATCATGCCAAGATATTTTCTGGGAATGCTTTACATATTCCAGGGAAAGTTTTTTAAATACTAGTTTGCAGTTTAAATCTTCTTATCCATGAGTTTGAGGGTATATTGTTCTGTAGTACGCTTGCAAAAATAACTTGCGTATATATAAAAAAAAAAAAAAAAAAAAAAAAAAAAAAAAAAAAAAAAAACCTGTAGGCTGGATTGTTACGCTTTGTCATAAATCTTATTAGGTAGCTTTCTTTACAAAAACGCTACCTATTGCAGCCGTTCGGAGGAAAGCGATTTCAAAAAATTTTGGTATATTTTCATCGATCATGACCCCCAGACCCCGAAACCACCCTCCGTTCAAAATTGATATATATATATATCTGACCTATGTCACACTGTAACTCCCGTAATTATGAACCGATTTCGATGTAATTCGGTGTGTACATAGTACATACAAATGTCTCGACCGAGTTCGTTGGCCAGCTTCATCCGCCGTTTTGTTTCAAAATGGCGGCCATTTAAAATTTTTAAAAAAATTTAAATCTTGAAATGTGGTAACAAAAAATTAAAAATGGAAAAATATTTTTTTCTTATGTATTTGACCTTTATACAAAGATTCCGGAGCAGTTTTTGTTTCGTCTATATCTTACAAAATGGCTGAGTTATAGCATTTTGAATTTCTAGCGTGGCTGACATTTTGAAACGTCCTGAATTTTGTCACGCGATAAAAGGCGTATTTATGAACCGATTTGGATGTAATTCGGTATGTACATAGTACATACCAATCTCTCGACCGAGTTCGTTGGCCAGCTTTATCCGCCATTTTGTTTCAAAATGGCGGCCATTTAAAATTTTTTAAAAAATTTAAAATTTGAAATGTGGTACCAAAAAATTGAAAATGGAAAAATATATTTTTCTTATGTATTTGACCTTTATACAAAGATTTCGGAGCAGTTTTTGTTTCGTCTATATCTTAAAAAATGGCTGAGTTATAGCATTTTGAATTTCTAGCGTGGCTGACATTTTGAAACGTCCTGAATTTTGTCACGCGATAAAAGGCGTATTTATGAACCGATTTGGATGTAATTCGGTGTGTACATAGTACATACCAATGTCTCGACCGAGTTCGTTGACCAGCTTCATCCGCCATTTTGTTTCAAAATGGCGGCCATTTAAATTTTTAAGAAAAATTTAAATTTGAAATGTGGTACCAAAAATTGAAAATTGAAAAACTATTTTCTTCTTATGTGTTTAAACTTGATAAAAAGATTCGGGAGCAGTTTTTGTTTCGTCTATATCTTAAGAAATGGCTGAGTTATAGCATTTTGAATTTCTAGCATGGCTGACATTTTGAAACGTCCTGATTTTTCTCACGTAATAACAGGCGTATTTATGAACCGATTTGGATGTACCTTGGTGTGTACATAGTACATACAAATATCTCGACCGAGTTCGTTGGCCAGCTTCATCCGCCATCTTGTTTCAAAATGGCGGCCATTTAAAAAAATTAAAAATTTAAATGAGATACCAAAAAATTGGAAAATGAAAAAGATTTTTTTGTATGTGTTTGACCTTAATACAAAGATTCCGAAACAGTTTTTATTTTGTCTATATCTAAAAAAAAATGGCTGAGTAATAGCATTTTGAATTTCTCTTGTGGCTGACATTTTAAAACGACCTGATTTTTGTCACGCGATAACAGGCGTATTTATGAACCTATTTGCATGTAACTTGGTCTGTATATAGTACATACCAATGTCTCGACCGAGTTCGTTGGCCAACTTCATTCGCCATCTTGTTTCAAAAGGGTTGTCATTTAAAAAAAATTAAATTTAAAATTCATAATGAGGTATTAAAAAATTGGAAAATGAAAAAGATTTTTTTTATGTGTTTGGTCTTGATAGAAAGATTCCGGAGCAGTTTTTGTTTCTGAAAATTTGTTCTTTTGTAGATATCTTAAAAAATGGTTGATTTATAGCACTTTGAATTTCTAGCATGGCTAACATTTTGAAACGATCTTGTATTTGTCATGCGATAACACACGTATTGGCCTATTTCGATGTAAGAAGGCATGTGGATAGTATACATCAACACCTCGACCAAATTCTCTGGCCAGATTCATCAGCCATCTTGTTTCAAAATGGCGACCATTAAATTTAAAAATATATATATATATTTAAAGTGAGGTGCAAAAAAATTAGAAATTGAAAAAGGTTTCTTTCTTAAGTATTTGATCTTGATATAAGGATTCAGGAGCATTTTTTGTTTGTTTTTACCTTAAAAAATGGCTCAGATATAGCAGTTTCAGTTTCTATTGTGGGTGACATTTTGAAAAATCTGATTTTTTGCATGCGACAGCACTCCTATATATTAACCGATTCCGATGTGAGTGAGCATGTGCACAGCAATTACTAAGGTCTCGACCAAGTTCACTGCTTAGCCTCATCCACCATATTGTATTAAAATGACAGGCACTTTAAGAAATTGCCGAATTTGGCAGCCAAATATAAGTTACTTTAAAGAAAAGCAGCTTGGATAAAGCTGACTAATTTCGCGGAATTCTCATTCATTATATTGATAAAAATTAGTATTGAATCTCCTATATTCGGTTTCCACTAAATTGAGCTTCGTGTGTTTGCATGATATAAGTTGGCTTTTTTAAAATAAGGATTATGAAAGCTACCTCTTCCTCCCGGCACTGGCCGGAAGGACTTTTTTTTTTCATTTCATCGTGACGATAAATAAAAATATTACTACCATTGTGAAAATAACAACTTTTATTTCTGTAAATTAAACAAACTTCGAGAATGGCGGGAAACGAGAATTCCCGTTTTCATTCAAAAACATCAATGACTAAGGGCGTGGCTTATTTAAGGGCGTTTCCATATTTTTTTAGATTGTAAGATATTTGATATTAAATTCGTAGATTAAAAGATATTTACCAATGTACAAACTTGGTAAACCTATCTAGAACAACAATTTACAAAATACTTAAGTATTAGATGGACTAAAAACACAGTAAATGCCTACACAACTCGACGGGACAACTGGAAACAGTCCGTGCTAAAAGTAATTCGCGTTAAGCGTGTTCGTGTTAATAAGGTTCGACTGTAATATAAGTTTGCGTTTGGGTTACGGAGTTTCCACATTTTGGCGGGTATTGTCAGGATAGAAACTTTGTGACCATCCATTATTTTTCATGTTTAATTATCTTGTGGTTTATCATCAGAGACTTTTTTATGTATTAATTAAAAATTATGAATGAAATCAGCTTTAAGAAAACCATTCTATATAAAAAAATATGAAATTATTACTATAGAATATGTATTTTTTTTTTTGAAGAAATACCACCCAGGCCATCAAAAATCAGTGACGAGAGTGGATCATTCTACCGGCATCTGACAATTACAGTTCCCGTAGTCAGTTCTATCATAGTACTCCTCGTCGTCATGTTTGCAGTTTGTTTCATTACGCGAAGAAGAAGCGGTGGATTAGTGCACAGGCCGTCAAATGGTAAGTTCCCATCATTGCATCCTTTTAAAAAATTCCAGTGACAAATATTGAAAATGTTTTGTAATTTATTTCTTCATAGTTGATTTTAAAGAGAGTATAAAGTTAGTATTAAAAATATATCAGAAAAGTACTTTTTTGTCTCACATCAAAAATATATAAGAAATGTACACTTTATTGTCTCATATTAAAAAATATATCAGAAATGTACACTTTATTGTCTCATATTAAAAAATATATCAGAAATGTACTTTATTGTCTCATATTAAAAAATATATCAGAAATGTACTTTATTGTCTCATATTAAAAAATATATCAGAAATGTACACTTTATTGTCTCATATTAAAAAATATATCAGAAATGTACTTTATTGTCTCATATTAAAAAATATATCAGAAATGTACTTTATTGTCTCATATTAAAAAATATATCAGAAATGTACTTTATTGTCTCATATTAAAAAATATATCAGAAATGTACTTTATTGTCTCATTTAATCCATGTAACTGAAATATATATAGCTACAGTGTAGGTTCCATAATAACTGCGTGTAAAATATCAGATAAAATCAAGAAATAGAGCTAGAGATTAAATACCTTTCTTTCCGTAAAAATAACTTTTCTTAAATTCTATGCAACGTTCTCATCATTCAGTCCCATTTTAAACTTACGTAAGTGGCGATGACATTTTATGAAATTTACTCTAGAGAACACAATGGATTTAAAGGAACGCTTCCATCGTCAGAGCCTAGTTACACCAGAGGAGATAATACACTAATATTTCTGACTAGTAATCGTGGCCTTTTTTAAACGCAAAATTTTAGACATGTAGTATATAAGGCAAAAATTACAATATAAAAAATGGTGAAAGATTGATACAGTGGTAATCATGCTCTTACAGTATTTCACTTAATGTTATTTATAAAAATTCGGACTAGGATTTAATTGCAATACGTTCTATTTTTTTTTTTTTTTTTTTTTACTGAACAAGTAGATCTCGATTTTGATACTAAAAGTAATATTAATTGTATTTCTTGTCTGTTTTAGACATGTATTTTGTTGCATATATGTAGATGCTACTTCTTATTTTTATAGAAATGCTGTAACATGTTTCATTGATTTGCAGCTGATACAGATTCCAGGGATCCAATCAAAGCTGAAAATCTGCCTCTCTCTGTCACCTACGATCAAGGACAGGATCCAACCTACATTCCTACCCCATATGCTACAAGTCATGTGTCTGGATACAACCGGGACCACTGTATGCTTCCACCCCCTGCAAACGATGAGAACATTGGCACTTTCGGAAGCACTCGAAGTGGATATGCGTACAACGTTCCAAATCCACCAAGACGGGTAAATAAACTAATTTTGAGAAATTTAAATGTAATTCTTTAAATTTTAAATATGTTTATTTACCCCATAATAGTTGTATATACGAGGCCTGTCCAATATTTCAGTTATCGGGGTCGCAGCTGAGCTTGTGACAAACAATGAAAGGCGCCATTATTCAGATGACTGGAAACGTACAATGTTAATTTCATGTGATAGTGTTAGCTATATATAGTGATAGTCTCTTAGACATGCACATACACCACACAGTAACAGATATGCCCATGTAGAAATATAAAGCAGCAAAAATGTAAATGACACTAAATATAGAATTATATTTCACCGGGAGTAGCTCATATAAAAAGAATTAGGATAAGGGACCAAAACCCTTGAAGGTGCCTACAACGTAAAAAGCATGCACACATTAAGGGCTTAAAAAATCTAAGCGTCTTTTAAAATGGATTTTATGTAAAAACAAGCTACTAACAGGAAACATTCGAAAGGACCTCAAGAGATGAGATCGTTAAAGGGCACATAGGTATGTAGTCCTGGACTCTAGCCGGTTTCTACACACGCACTATGGAGAAAATTAAATAACACATTTCCTTTATTTGTCGTAGCTTCGACTAATCATAGAAGTATTATCTCTGCGTTTTAATACGACAGTCCGTCAATTTAAAGTTAAATTGTCAGAACAAACTATCACAAGTAACACAGTCGCAACATGACCGAAAGGTAAATTTTATCATTTAGTGGATTTTAGTGCAAATTTGGTTTTTTATTCCTGCCGTCAAATTGATGTGTTTTCTAAGTATGTCACATAGGAGTCATTACATTATCACACATTACATAGTCACACATTAAATTCTTTACAGTTAATAAATGGTTCAAAATGCGAATTTAATTAGGGTAATTCCGGGATTTATGCCGCACATTTTTTTTTTTTTTTTTGAATTTATGTATAGAGTCCCATAGTGGACATAAAATTAAAAAAAAAATTATGCTGTGCTATTTAATGTTAAATATACAACGGGTGTACTGCGACAAAAAAATTCAAGACAAATTATTAATATTTTTTAACAATTTTTTTCTAAAACATTACACTGCGGCAGGTCATCCGTACGTTCAGGCTGAGACGCCGCACTTGTTCGGTAGTTATGCCGCGCTTGTAATAAGAACAGAATGAAATTATAAATAAACTATTTAAAAAAGATATTCATATCTGTACTATAATTAACGATATAATAACAATATGAAACTAAATGTGTACAATGAAACGTATTAGTATATTCAAATTAGTAATTCTTGCCAACTTTCACTATTAAAATTACGACTTATTTTTTTTTTACATTAAATTTTAATTGTTATTTCGGCAAAAACGTAACATCAATGTATTAGAAAGGAAAAAGGAAAAAAGTAAAATTGTGTTTACATAATTTATTTATTAACCCTTTCGGGACCGGTGGCTTTTACACAAATTTTATTTGGTTGGTACCACTTTTTTAAAAGAAGTTAACTTTACTTAAATAATCATGACAATGCTCTAATTAAACAAAGCAAATATTACTTTTTTTTATTGGTGCCAGTAACAAATTTTGTAAACTTTTTATGGAAGTGCTTACATGCACCTATTGTCCTGAATGGGTTGAGAGACCTGTTTTAGGTAGCTTTCTTTACAAAAAGCTACCTATTGCAGCCGTTCGGAGGAAAGCGATTTCAAAAAATTTTGGTATATTTTCATCGAACATGACCCCCAGACCCCGAAACCACCCTCCGTTCAAAATTGACATATATATATATATATATATATATATATATATATATATCAATATATATATATATATATATATATGACCTATGTCACACTGTAACTCTCGTATTTATGAACCGATTTGGATGTAATTCGGTGTGTACATAGTACATACCAATGTCTCAACCGAGTTCGTTGGCCAGCTTCATCCGCCATTTTGTTTCAAAATGGCGGCCATTTAAAAAATTTAAAAAAATTTAAAATTTGAAATGTGGTACCAAAAAATTGAAAATGGAAAAATATTTCTTTCTTATGTATTTGACCTTTATACAAAGACTCCGTAGCAGTTTTTGTTTTGTCTATATCTTAAACCATGGCTGAGTTATAGCATTTTGAATTTCTAGCGAAGCTGACATTTTGAAACGTCCCGAATTTTGTCACGCGATAAAAGGCGTAATTATGAACCTATTTGGATGTAACTTCGTTTATACATAGTACAGACCAATGTCTCGAACGAGTTCGTTGGCCAGCTTTATCCGCCATCTTGTTTAAAAATGGCGTCCATTTAAAATTTTAAGAAAAATTTAAATTTGAAATGTGTTAGCAAAAAATTGAAAATTGAAAAAATATTTTTTTCTTATGTATTTGACCTTGATAAAAAGATTCGAGAGCAGTTTTTGTTTCGTCTATATCATAAAAAATGGCTGAGTTATAGCATTTTGAATTTCTAGCGTGGCTGACATTTTGAAACGTCCTGAATTTTGCCACGTGATAACAGACGTATTTATGAACCGATTTGGATGTACCTTGGTATGTACATAGTACATACAAATAACTCAACCGAGTTCGTTGACCAGCTTCATTCGCCATCTTGTTTCAAAATGGTGGCCATTTAAAAAAATTAAAAAAAAATTAAATTTAAAATGAGATACCAAAAAAATGGAAAATGAAAAAGATTTTTTTGTATGTGTTTGACCTTAATACAAAGATTCCGGAACAGGTTTTGTTTCGTCTACATCTAAAAAAATGGCTGAGTTCTAACATTTTGAATTTCTATTGTGGCTGACATTTTAAAACGAGCTGATTTTTGTCATGCGATAACAGGCGTATTTATGAACCGATTTGAATGTAACTTGCTCTGTACATAGTACATACCAATGTCTCGACCGAGTTCGTTGGCCAGCTTCATTCGCCATCTTGTTTCAAAAGGGTTGCCATTTTTAAAAAAAATGTAATTTAAAAATTTAAAATGAGGTATTAAAAAATTGGAAAATGAAAAATATTTTTTTTATGTGTTTGGCCTTGATACAAAGATTCTGGAGCAGTTTTTGTTTCTGAAAATTTGTTCTTTTGTTTATATCTTAAAAAGTGGTTGAATTATAGCACTTTGAATTTCTATCATGGCTAACACTTTGAAACGATCTTGTATTTGTCTCGCGATACCACACGTATTCGCCTATTTCGATGGAAGAAGGCATGTGGATAGTATACATCAATATCTCGACCAAGTTCGCTGGCCAACTTCATCAGCCATCTTGTTTCAAAATGGCAGCCATTAAATTAAAAAAAAAATTATATTTAAAGTGAGGTGCAAAAAAATTAGAAATTGAAAAAGGTTTCTTTCTTAAGTATTTGACCTTGATATAAGGATTCAGGAGCATTTTTTGTTTGTCTTTATCTTAAAAAATGGCTCAGATATAGCAGTTTCAATTTCTACAGTGGGTGACATTTTGAAAAATCTGATTTTTTGCCTGCGACAGCACTCGTATATATCAACCGATTCCGATATGAGTGAGCATGTGCACAGCAATTACTAAGGTCTCGACCAAGTTCACTGGTTAGCCTCGTCTACCATGTTGTCTTAAAATGGCAGGCACTTTAAGAAATCGCCGAATTTGGCAGCCAAATATAAGTGACTTTAAATAAAAGCAGCTTGGATAAAGCTGACTAATTTCGCGAAATTCTCATTCATAATGATTTAGTATTGATAAAAATTAGTATTGAATCTCCTACATTCGGTTTCCACTTAATTGAGCTTCGTGTGTTTGAATAATATAAGTTGGCTTTTTAAAAATAAGGAATATGAAAGCTACCTCTTCCTCCCGGCACTGGCCGGAAGGACTTTTTTCGACTACAATCTACAGAAAAGGTGCCGAAAAAGTACAGTCTTTATGTAACTACATTTAAACACGTGACGCAACGAAGCCAATTACACTTCCTCTTTTTTAGAGTAGTTTGCAAAGTACGTCTACGTTACGCGTAATCCAATTTTTCATTATTATCATCTTGACTTGCATCTTTCTTGCACTTCTTACTTTTTATTTTCCCCTTTTTCTCCTTTGGTTTTAGTAAACTTGATAACATGCCTAACATGATTTGTCTGTGCAAAAAGGAAAGGTAAAGTTAATAACATTTAATCAACCCGTACAAAAGAAACTGCGGCATGTATACCGGATTAGCAGTGCAGCATGTATCCCATTTTGCAAGGTGCAGCTGTCGGTCATCACAGTTACCTGCCATCGCTAAGAAGAATGGCGTAACCATAAACACAGTACTCTAGACAAACGCTACACTTAGTTTTGACTTCGAAATCATCCATGAATTTAGTAATTAGTGTATGAAAAGTATTTAAACATAACGTGTTTAAAAGGTTGGACAGTGAAATCACGCACTTACATTAAATTAAGGATTTTACTTCTACAAGTAAACATCGAAATGAGATTCACGCTATACACTGGTTAAAATAATCTCATTGCGCACTTATACTGTGCGTTTGACGACCATCTATCGATAATTACAAGAAATACAATGGGTGCGGCGTCTATCCCATATACGGCGACTCTGCCGGAGTTACCCTATACAAAAATAAATTTATTATTATTTTTCTTTTTGCAAGTTTATATACACCGCAATTTCCTATTGACTTTTCTTTTCGCCAACTTAAATAGCGCAAGTTTTTTCATGGCCAGAATAACGACTACATGATCTATGTATTGATAAAATAGAGCTTTCTATTCAATGTCGATAATATAAATAGAATTTTTTGAGTTTGATTACGATCTTTGTGCTCTCAATTAATAATATCTCTGTACAATGCAACGAAAAAAATTATATATATTTAAAAAAAAAAAAAAAAAAAAAAAAAAAAAAAAAAAAAAAACCGGAAAATTCACCATATTCTCAAATTTATTTATTTATTTATTTTCAAAAATCTCTATTTTTGTAGTCCCGAGTTTTCAAGATTAAAATTTGTCACAAGCCTAGATGAAAATGTCTGTTTCCAGAAATAAACTAGAGATATGGCGCGATAATTAAAAAAAAAAATCTATGTAATAACTATATATACTGATACACATTTACGGAGCAGATAATGTATTTCATATTATTACACCCTTTTGTTACAGCTTTGTCTTTCTCAGGATTCGATTCCTGGTTCTCGACTGGGTACTCGCCGTTAGAGGATGTATACTCTGTTCTCTTCACTACCTGGTCAAATCCAACAACCTAATTATAGGCCAAAACATCAATTACGAACGTTTATGTAGATATTTTCCGTTTTTTCCCAGCTGAGAAGAATCATTTCTGTACGACTGTCTTGAAAGAATTTTTTTTTACATTCAACGAATTCGACAAAAAAAAAAAAAAAAAAAAAAAAAAAAAAAAAAAAAAAAAAAATTCCTTTTTTCCGGAATATGTACAGTTGTGGAAAAAAAAAGTAAACACCCCCTACTAACTCCTCAACAAATTATCGTAGAATAAAGTTACTGGTACCGAACGATTGGAAATAAAGTTTACTTTTAAATGATATAGATCAAATTTGCTTAGGGGACCATCTACATATTAAAACGAACCATAACTTTGTTTTTTTTTTTCAATAGCAGTACACAATTCTGACAGCGTAAATGAACTCTACACCCTTCAATTAGCCTAAAAACAAATTTTTATGCAATTCGTACCACAAGTTTCTGAGAAATTAATTATTTTAAAACGAGCGTATTTTAAGGGCTGTATCCAAATTGAAGTTCGGAACTCGACTGTTAACCGAGAGAGCACCTTCTTGATCAAGGCACCTTAAGAAGCCAATGAAGCCTGCTAGATTACAGAACAGCAGAAGAAATTTCAAAATATCTAATCACTTCTGTTATAGACGGCCCCTTAAACTGTCATTTCGCCGTTTTGTAAGCATGATTTGAAAACTACTTGGAAGAAAAATGTGAAATTTTGGATTTCCATAAAGCAGGACTTAATACATCTAAATCCATCAAAAAAATTGTAGGTTTCAATTTATAATTTTTTCGAATATTATTTTCATAATTCATAATTCATATCATAAAATTATAAAAATTGCAAATTCAGCGTATTTATGTTTGGGTATATTAGTATTATAGCTACACAAAAAATTAGCACATTAGGAGCATAATTTCTGGAGATATAAATAAAAATATGAAAATGTAATTTAACATTAGAAGCACTCAATTTTGAATGTTTATAATTCAAACACTTATCATTCAAATGACTTGAAATTTGGTGTCTAGGCATAGTTTGAACCGAAGATTTGAAATATCTTGTTAAAATTGGGTATTGTCATTGAAAAAAATGAAGTTTTGTTTTGTTTTAATATGTAGATGGCCCCCTCAGCAAATTTTACATACATCATTTAAAAGTAGACTTTATTTCTAATCGTTCGGTACAGTAACTTTCTTCTACGATGATTTGTTGAGCAGTTAGTAGGGGGTGTTTACTTTTTTTTTTCCACGACTGTACGCTTTCCACTTAAAATAAAAAGGTTTCTATAAATGTTTTACAAAACACCACTCGTACATATATGTCATTTGTTTACATTCTAAGAAATTTATAGCAAATTTTAATCAATAATAGTAGATTTGATTCGAAAAATAGCAATTGAGTATCTGAAAAACAAATGGCAATAAATGAAGTACTTAATCAATACTGGTTCCAGAAAAAATATCGGCTTAATAAAACAAATGAAAGGATAAGACAATTCTCTGGATCTTTTCAAATTTTGTTAATTTGTTGAATATTATTTTTTCAAACGTATTATACTTACAACAATGATCATTCTTCAGTTGTGATAAGTTGTTCTTCGAGAAAAATATATATTAAGTGGTCTTAGGACTCTTAAATCTTTAGAATTTTCGAAATTTAAATTTTTTTAGATGTTATACTCCTATCTTTTCTGAACATTTTGAAATAATTGTTTCCTTGAAATTTCTATTAGAACAGGTGTTATGGCTTTTATAATTACACCCACCCAATAGATAAAGCGACGTTTTTGAAGTTATTTTTCGCTAAATGACGTTTTTGAGCATAATGCGCAAGATATCTAAAAAAATACTGAATATTTTTTCATGAAATTTTCAAAACATATGTATCATGTTAGTCTGTATAAACTGAACCTAAAATTTTCTTTTTATTGTCAAAAAATATATAGGTTTTTTAGGTTATTATATTGTAGAAATTTTCAAAATTTTGCATTAGCTAAATACAACTTTATATTAAAAATGTAAAAATGCTTTAAATACAAATTTATTTAGGTTCAGGGTAATTATTACAATCCGAATATATGTAAGAAACACAATTTTCATTCTAGTTGCAAAATTTATTTTTAATCCTGCGCGTAATCTGTTATGCCGATTTTCTGCTCATCAAACGTCTGCCAGTTTGGAGCTCCCTGTAAATGCTAATTTTACATCTTGCACTTTTTTAAATATTTGAAATGAAAGAACATACTTATATCTTCCATCTCAATTAAAATTGTGTCTTAAAATCAAATACACTATAGGATATTAAATGTTGAAAATGGTCCTTTTTTTCATTTTTTCGAATTTTAAGAGTCTTGAGACCCCTTAAGAAATGCATAAAATATTCTTATATATTTTTATCAATTAATTTTTTTTTACCTAAGAAAATAAAAAATACAAAAAAAAAACAGAACTGTCGACTAAATACGGTTTAATAATGTTTTATTTAAAAGAAATATTTGTTTAAAAAGATTTTAATGCTGAGGGAATTTAATATATATTTATCAAAAATATTTTTTGATGAATTGTAGACCAAACTTTTTTATTATCTTCAAAAGCACTCACATATTAACTTTTCTTCCAAATTTTATATAAACTAAGTTATAATAAAAGACAAACTGAAATTCGTAACAAGTTGAGATTCTTAATAAACAAATTAAGCAAAAAATCTCGTAATGCCCATTACAGGGATACATTTTCTCACGCTACAAACAATTTTTTTTATTTTAAGGAAATTTTAGTAAAATATTATTTTTTCTAGTATACATTTTCATAATGATATAACTTCATGAACACTTATGACAAAAAATAGCCATAATTTACAGAATCTAATATGAAAGTTACGAATTCTATAAAAAAAAAATGTCACAGTTTATATTTTGTTATTTAGAAATAGATTGAACGTAGAGTGATTTGCTCTGATGCGGATTTCCAGCATTTACGAAGAGCGAAAAGAAACAAAAATAATGTATCAACTCACATTCTCAATTCATGTATTCAGACGAAATGCAAATGCTGTTAAGACATATTGGGAATGATTAAACAACAAAAAATTACACAAATTAAATCAATTGTTTTTAATATGTCTATCTCGTAACCCGTGTTTCGGTCTATCATATTACAGCGGAATTTTCCAAGATAGTAGGATTTTTGTAAAACTGGAAGTGGAATTTTATTCTATTCCTCAACCACACATTTGCAGAGTCCACTGAACGTAGTTGGTCGGCGTTTCGCTATAGCTTGTTTTAATAGTCCAAAGGCACAGTAATCCATTGGTGAGTCATCTTCGTACTTAGTTGGAACATGATTAAACTGTATACACTTTGTTCCAGTTTCTCTTGACAATTTTTCGATAAATGCGACTGTAATTTTAGATGCATGACTGCTCGTTTTATCCTGATTGAACTCAATAATTTTAACGTCCATAGAATAAAGATTTGGAATTAGAACATTGTTTTGATAAGAAGAGTGTTAATTTTGATATTTTTACAAAACTTTTTTTATCTTTAATTTTCGGTTGTAAAAGATAATATTATAAATCCTTTAAAGAAACTTTGTTAGTAGTGTTTGAACCAATGTTGTACGTCTTTTTTAACTCTTTTCCAGCAATAAATCGATCTTTGTTTTATTATAATCATTTATATAATTCCACGCTTCATCATTTGTGACAATTATTTTCCATTTTTCACCTGCTAAATGATTTTCATACAGATTTTCAAAATATTTCTCTTCGGAAAAAGCAAATATATAACCTCTTTTGTGTGCCATTTCTGTAGCAGATGTTTTTTTTTCTTTTTTTTTAAAACAGCTACCATTATTTCAGTTATTACGTAATTACACGTTTCCAGATTTTTCCCCCTGTTGTTTCTCGTTATTTTTTAACTCCCATTATGTGTAAGTACCCTCTGCACACTTACTGGAAGACTAGATCACATTTCTGTTTACAACATTAATAAAGTTGACTCGATGTAGCCAATAAGGTGTTAGATTTTTGGATAAATAGCTACACCAATACATACATTTAACAATTTGAAGATATTGTCTGAAAGCGTCAAAACTTTAATCTGAATTACGTGAAATATTAGTGTACTGCAATAAGTATTAGACGCGCAACACCCTATTACCGTACTGTGTATTACATTTTGAAATAGGGAGTGTCTAGTTCAGTGTTGGTTCAGCTCAAATAATTGCTACATTCAATAGTACTCCTGATAGGAATTCAAATCCTTTGAAGACCTCGATAAAATATTTGTTTACCAACATATAAGCAAAATTCCGAGTTACCTTGTGGTAAAAAGTCGTTTATTTTTATTTTTAAATTGGATTTTGACTATTTAGTTCTTAATAGTTTTCTATTCATATTTCAAGTTTAAATTTGTCAATATTATTTTAAATCACCCTGTATGACATGCAAGTATTCATACGTAAAAAAGGGACATGTAAAATGAATCTTCAATAGACGAGTTATATTTACATTTTTCAGTCCAAAATAAACTCATTTATGTATGCGAAAACGAGGTATGTGTTTTTGATGATAATCGTAAAAATACGTTAAATTAGCTGTGAAATATATTCCTATTCAACAAATCTACAATTATTCACTTTAAACTGACCTATGTTTGTCCGTTCCGCTTTTTCCAAGCAATCTTCTGTTGAAACGAAAAACAAGTTGTGGGCGTTAATGCCTTATGCAGTCTACACCTGCAGCGGTCTCGAATCAAACAATCTGGAATTTTCGTAATTATTTTAGGCGGAAATTTTCAAACGAAATTTAAGGTGGGACACCACTGCTTCTGGCTAAGTATTCCAAGGCAGGATGTGCCAGCACCAGTATATTGTGTTTTATAATTTTATTTATAATTGTTTATATTAATGTTTATAATTTTGAAAAATCAAAACAAAATCTACGTTTGGATGTCTCGTCAACGTTTTATCAAATTTTGACACAGAAACACAAGTGACCACCGATATCATGATTGCCATATTAGCGATTTAACTTCTAACATGTACATATATTGCACTTTAAATTTTTGATCATCAATGTCTGATCAAACACAAGTAATTTAAATTACAGCGTCCTCTACTTCAAGCTTTATTCAGACAATGTCATTCTTTCTTCTCTTTAGCGAAACAAATTTGTTAAAAATATATAAGAATTGACCAACTACTTCTCGAGATATAACTTTTTGAGATTTTAACTACGCAATTTAAAATCATTACTATTTCACAAATAAAAATCCTCACTTTTTTTTCCTGCCAACAACAAAACATAATTTTATTGATGCCCAAGTCAAGTAAGCTAACATGAAAATTGAAACACATATCAACGCTTTTCTGATCACATATGAAAAACGGCTTCGAAAGTTTGATTTCACCGCTGTAGAGACACATTGGTTATTTTGTTGATTCATGAAAAATTAAAAATCAGGTTTACGATTGTCCTTCATTTTCAGATAATCAATCAATGTTACATATCAGTTATGTTATCAGTCAATGTTACATACAATGTTACATTCAGATAATCAATCAATGTTACTTTCTTTAAAAAATTTTAAATAAATATACTTTTAAAGTTTTCTTAAATAATTACTAAAGGTTTCCTACATGCAGGGATATAATATATAAGATGTGAAATGCGTACGTATCTTTTAAGGAAAACCTCCTTATTTTCGATGAAAGGGGACTTTAAAAAAATTCTCACCTCAAACATCGATTCAAAAAACATCGATGTACAAAAGCTAAAATATTCTATTGAAAAGATGGCAACATTTTTTGAAGCCGTTTTTATTTAACTAATGTAGAAAAGATACCACGGTACGCAAAAAATGCTAAAAATGTCATAACCAATCAAAAATATTTGTATTCGAAAAATCTAAATACTGTATTCTATGTGCCTGATTTGAGACATTCGTTTTCGTCCACACTGTGTAGAGCTGCGCGCAGACGACAGTCTATACAAAACAGTCTAAATCAGTAGAAAACATATGAAATCACAAACATCTGACTTTATTAATACAAGGGGATATACAGAATATAGATGAAAACCATTTATTTAATTGATAAACTATACAGTTAAACTTGACTAATTTGAAGTTGAAAAAGACCAGAAAAAAGTTAGAAATATCCAAAAATTCGAATTACATATATTCTGTCAAAAAGAAGAGATAAATAAAAAAGATTAGCTCCATGATGAAAGATTTAACGCATAAATTTTATCTAAGAATGCTGATACTTTTCTTTTCATTAAATCAAACATTTTTTACTAGCTTAATATTCATCACTTTTGATAAAAAAGTCAGATTGCTTCTTTGAATGCAATTTTTCAGTCATAGCATATGATTCCAACATATCAGATGATACAAAAATAGAATCTTCCACATTAGGCTGACCTTAAAAAAAGCAACGAAGTTCATGTATATGCACCATAGCTTCTGAAGAACTAAGTAGTGTCTTCTCTTGTATCTCATTGCTCTCTTCATCCCCAAGTTGTCCTTCCTCAGTTTCGATGTTTTCCTCAACTGAGCAATAATGTCTGCATCAGTGGCCTCACCACACCGTCACATTTTGGTCCACATTTACAGAGTCCTCATACAAGATAAGATTGATGGATCATGTTTTACACCGATCTTCCCAATTGCCAACAGCCAGCTCGGGAAGTTTTCCTCTAAATTTACTCCTACCGTTTCTTTCATTACAAATCCAGCCTTAAGAAACCGTTTCATAACCGTTCAGTCACTGATCTTGTCCCTTGTCTGTCTATACATTCGAGAAGCATGAAGAATGTTGAGATTCTTAATGTCAAAATCTCCGATTAGGATGCTTTCAACCAACAGATACTTGTAGAAATGTTTAAGGTTTTTGATGATTCCTAGGTCCATTGGCTGAATCCCAGATGTCATGTTGGCCAGGAAAAAATGACTCACATTTTTCATTTTGGGATGCTGTTGCGAGCCGTATAAATTGTCAATAAAAAGGACAATCTCTCGTTTTAGTTTTCCGAAATTTTTTTGCGTATTTAAAAGTCATTTTTCAAACATTTCGGCGGTTATCCATGCCTTTGTATTTGAATCATTGGACACAGTCTTAGGCAGATCACGCACTGAACAGACAAGCTTTAAAAAAGCGTGAGTCAAGAGACATTTCACCCTGTAACAAAGAAGAAACAGGTTTGAACGCGACAATTTGTCGCATGTCGCATGCTTTTGTCTGCTTGTCTGTTTAGTGTGTGAATTGCCTTAAACTCTACATTTTTAAATCAGTGTGGATTGACTGATTTTCCAATCATTAATAATGGCAGCTTTTCGAACCCGTCCATATTTGCTGCATCAAGTAACATTACTCGCTCTTTACTTAGTTTTCCGCCACGCATGTTTCTTCTTTGAAAGGAAGAGTTTTTTATGGAGAGCACTTGTAAAAAAAGTCCAGTCTGGTCGACATTAAAAATATTTTTTGGTTCTGCTTGAATATTCACTGCAACGCTTTCACAAACCACTGCTTTGAAAGAAATGTCGTTTCTATCACTGAAACGATTCGGTCAACATGTGTTGGCTTTGAAATCTTGAATGCCTAATGCAACGGCAAACTGTTCAGCTTTGGCTTTCTTAATAGGGCAACTAGTTTGAATATTCTTATATTGTGTTCGTTTAAACCCCTAACATTAAGAACAAAACCGCCCACATCTGGGTTGTAAGGTCGTTTCGTTCTTTTCCTATTTTTTTCCAGAGCCGTTTTCACTTTGTTCTTCAAATATGTCGGTAATGTGTTGAATGGAATTCCCAGTTCCTTGCCAATTTCCAATTTCTTTTTAAGGCATTTTTCCACTTCATTAATCACCGCTACCTTTTGAGCTAATGTTAATGACTTATAAAGAGATTTAACTCTTGACAATGCCACAGTAATAGCGTAAGAGTTGCATTTCTGGTGAAAAAAAAAAAAGAAAGATTATAAGCGGTGATAATCTCCCATTGCAACCACTAAGCTTCGATCCTTGCAGCCCGCAGTGAAATAGACTCTTCTGCCGAAGGAGTTTGAAAATGTCTTATGATTTTATCAATCAGGAATTTGTTTGTGTAAAAAGCCTTTGGAACAATTTCCCCCCCTCAAATTTTTAAGGACAAAGAGTACGAAAAATTCGAATTATCCAAAGTAAAATTCGAAATATCCCCGATTTTATTACATTATTTTAATATAGAATTCTAGGGACCGTTCAAAAAATTCGAATTATCCAGATTTTGAAATTAAACAAGTTCGAATTATCCAAGTTTCAATGTATTAGATTTTTATTTATTTTTATTATTATTATTATTATTATTTTTTTTAGAATACGCTTTAACAATACCAAACATCGTATTTATATGAAAAATAGTAATTAGTTTAAATACAGTTTTGAAATTTATTAAAAGCGACAGTTTTGTATTGGCCTCAAGCCAGGAGTTAATAGCCAAAGATAACGCCAAATATCGCAATTTAAAATCAACTTATTTTTATTCTGATCATTTTAGTGGTTTAAGTGAATAGTTTTATCACATGTCGTAAGTTTTTATTTTATTGTTTAATTTATTTATTGATGAATGTTTTAATTTCGTTTTGTCGGATAAGTTGGAAACAAGTGAGCTATTTATATAAATTTAAGAACAAACGGATTTATGTTACGTAATAATCTGCTACAGGATAGACATTGATTATAAAAAAATATGCCTGAAAATTATTGTCCGTACACTGTTAAAAATTTGCAGCATTCTGAACAGTCATTTGACCGTTTTTATCCAAAACGGTTAGACAACCGTAATTTAACACTATTCTGGCCATATTATTGGCAATTTTATGGTCAGAATATAGTTAAATTACGGCTATGAAACCGTTTTTTCAAAAAACGCTCGAATGACTGGACAGAATGCTGCACATTTTTAACAGTGTACAATAATAATTTAGTAAATAGCGATTCATTTTCCAAACAAATTGCTATACAGTTTTCAAACAATTTTCATTTCAAAATACATTTTTTCTCTATTCGACGGTGTAAAAAATGAAAATGTGCGATATTTAGAAGTTTTAAAAAACTTGCACTAAAAGTTAAATTTAATCTTTTGGTGTTGCCAGCTTCAAAATGGCGCCGAGTTAAGCATGAACACGTTTGTCCGTTATAATATAGATAGATTATATACAATATATACCACCTAGAACAAATAAGCGTTTTGCAGTAAGAATGCCCTCTAAAAAACTAAAAAACTAAAAAAGTATAATACTCTTTCATAAAAAAAACTATGTGACTTTTACATTTGAAAGAAAAAGTTTGACGTCAAATCCACGCACGAAAAATAAGCTTTTTCGAAAATATGAACATAGGCACTTTTATCATACTGTTATGGTAACACGATTAAATTTCTGCACACATTTAAAGGTGCTGCTTGCTCGCTGTTTTACCGTTTGCGATCAGTCAGAACTTTGTGTAGTTTTTTCTTCCTAAATCTTATTTAACCAAAGTGTATATCCATTTTCTAAGAACATTTGATGTAAAATTTGAGATTTTATAATTTCGTTTTATTTGCAATTGCTTAAAGTATTCACTGTTTATTTGTGGTTTGTAATTTTTATCAGAAATATGTACTTACAAAAGAAATGCGTGGTACTACATATACAAATGTTATTACATCATTATAACCTAGCTGTCATTTTTTTCATATTCCGAGTATTCAAATGTAAAGATAATTAGCTTTCCCCCTGTATATTGTTTTCTTTTTTTCTTTTTTTGCACTCATAGGTAGAAAAAGGAGAATGTATATATGAATCGCCAAGAATATATTATCCTGGATATCGCCATTCAGGTAAGAGTTACTGGGATTGTTTTCATATTATTTTTTTTTAACTTTTAAAAACTCGGGTTGTCTCTAGTAACACAAAAAACATGTGCTGCATACTGTCTTCGACAGTGCATTTTAAGACGTAAATAGCAACTTTTATGTACATATTGGGTTAATACAATATCCAGCATTAGTAAAAGTGTAACAAACATTAAATTGATTCAAAAAGACTTATTTGAATTAATATAACTACTCTGTCGATTTTAAATAACATAGAAACACTGTCGGAGTACCCATATGGCAACTCCTCTTAAAGTATAAATATAAGATTTTAGCGATACTTTCTTTAAGTACAATGTCCAGTAATAGTATAAAAGTAATACAAATTAAATTTGTAAAAAACATATATATATATATATATAACAGTAATACAGAAAGAAAATGCAAAAGTCTCCGCAGATACTCTTGTAGCGTATTCCGTATGCCAATAATGGAGTGGTGACTTACCAAAAAAAAAAAAAAATAATAACGAAATAAAGCAGAGAAATTGCATACTTCAACTTTAAACATTTTTTCAAAAGCGAATGGTCTCCTAAAAGAGCGTAACTTATACACATTTTGTAATGAAGTAATAATTCTGGAATTCGCAGCTGTGTTTTCATAGAGGGTCACACTCGATGCGCTTTCCGTGATTTTGAAATTTAACTTCGTTCATGTAGGTAAATATTTAATTTTATGATTGATCGTTTACTCATTTCCTGATATGCTAAAATTATAATTTCATCTGTACTTCTGATAACAATACAATATCTTCTTGCTTTTAAAACATACTTACAAAATAATAGATTTTTTTAAAGCTTTTTCATTTGCCAAGCAAATAAAATTAAAAATTCATGAAATGATAAATTGGCAACTATTGTTTACGGTTACAATTGTATACTATTTCGAACAATTGAGTTAAGTATGCGTGGATATGCTCGCTAAAATATGCCAAATGTCTGCTAAACTGCAAAATTTTTTAAAAATTTAAAATAAAATCCTGTTTTAGTTAAGTGTATTAATTAAAAAAAGCTTTTATTGTTTATTTTTTTAATATTGATTAAATTATAATTATACGTTCAGAAAATAATTTAAAATCCAGAAAGGGATAGTTTAAATCATGGTTATTCCCTTCGTTTTTGCCTTATATTAAAAAAAAAAAAACAACAGACAAAATATTATAGTTTTTTCAATAAATTTATTAATTCGTTCTTTGTACCGAGCGCAAATTAAAGTGGAAAGTTTTTGTAATTGGGTGTACGCCAAATTGATATATTTAACAGACATTTTTTTGAAAATGTAGTAATGTAAATTTCTGTGATTTTTCAAGCTAAACATTGAATATTTATAAAAGTGTGTTTTTTTAGTTTCTTTACTTTTATAATTTTTTTTTCACATGCAGTATAAGAATAAAATTTCGTGTTTTCTTGCAATAAAAAATAAAAACTTTATTGAAAAACATTTATTATTATTAAAAACTTTCAATGTAAATATTCATGTTTTAAAAAAAAGGAAATGACAAACATTTTAAGAAAAAATAGTACACTTACGTTATTGTGAGCTTGTACTTAGATCATGTGCAGTATAATAAATAACTTAGCATTATGAAAGAAATGTTTGTTCAACTTTGCGAAACATTGGTTCAAATTTTGTATACTTTTCAAATAATGTTTATTATCATTTATTCTCAGAACCATTTAGTCGCAAAATGCAAAGGTAAAATCTTCTGCAATACAGTAATTTGTCCCTCTAATTTTTTTAATAAATTTTGTACTTGTTTAATAATCATTTATTTCATTAGAATGTGTACTTCTTTGGGCTGAAATTTGTGTATAAAATAAGACTTACTACAAGTCGGTATACTAACAAAACACTCACAATATCTTAAAATTGAGTAGCATATATACGCTTGTTTGTTTTTCAGAGAAATTGAATAGAAACCGTATATAATTTATATATATATATAATATTATCATAGAGGGTGTTTTACAAAGGACTCCCAACTTTAAAAATCAGTAACTCGAAATGGTGATAGATAGAAGCATGAACCCAGTGATATGTTTATTAAAAAAATCGTAAGAATCTGATACATAAATATTAAAATTTAGTTAAAAATACCGGCGACAGATGGCACTGAGAGCATTAAGAAACCTTCTAAAGAGAGTTTTGAAGCATAGAACGACTAGCTGTCGAAGATTTCACCATTAAAATGTAAGCGCTATTAGCGTATAGTGAAAATAATTCCGAAAGTGATGTATACCACGGAGGAAGGTGTGTTTATTATGTTGGAGTACCACCGATTAAATCAGAGTCCTACAGCCACAAGGAGAAGTTTTCAAACGCGCTTTCAAGTCACAAAAGTCCCAGATGTGAAAACAATTTGTGAACTTTTCAAAAAACTTCAACAGACAGGCAGCGTGTCCGATGCGTTAGTCGGAAATGTGGGTTGGACGCACTCCGACGTTACTCCTGAAAATTCAACGACACTTGCTGAATTTATTGAGCGTAATCTGAATAAATCTTTCCGCAGACATGCAGCTGAATCCGCAATCAAGTCATCCACAAAAGTACAGAATCCTGCGGAAAACATTAAACATGTTGGCCTACAAGATTCAATGTCGGAACGCCATACCAGTTCAAACAAAACTATAACGTGAGGATTTCGCTAACGAGATGCTGGACAAGACTGAAGTTTCTGGTTTCGATGTCGGCCGAATATGGTTTACGGATGAGGCCCATTTTTATCTGGATGTTGTCATTAACAGAACAATTGTCGATTTGGGGGTACAGAAAATCCACATTTGACTCACGCACGAGCACTTTATAACCAAAAACTTACAGTTTGCGCTTCAGTCTGTCGCAAAGGCATTATAGGACCCTTTTTCTTGCGAGAAACAGTGACGACTGAGCTGTATATTGCGCTTTTGAAATAATTTGTCGCCACTCACAGGCACGATCGACCAGGTATGGCGTGGTTCATGCAAAACGGGCCGCGTCCGCATCGTACACAAGACGTTTTTGACTTTCTGAACGAATACTTCGACGATAGAGTTATTGCGTTGAACTATTCGACAGTGAAAAGAAAAAGAATAGAGTGGCCTCAGTATTCACCCAACATCATTCCCTACTGTTAGTTTTTGTGGGGTACACTAGAGGAGATTGTTTACCGGAACAGTCCTTTAACATTCGGCGAGCTTAAAGAGGTTATTTGTCACGCTTGTGTGTCGATTTCCGGTGACACACTACGGAGAGTCACTGACAATTTCATTCTGAGTTTGCGACATGTCTGTTTTCCGACATTGTCATATTTATCGCAGCGCCATCTATCGGCACTATTTTTAACTAAATTTTGAGATTTAAATATAAGATTCTTACGAATTTTTTAATAAACATACCACTGGTTTCATGTTTCTATCTATCACCGTTTCCGAGTTATTGATTTTTAAATTTAGGGGTCCTTTGTTAAACGCCTTGTATATATCAGTATAAATCATACCATAAATATCTATATAAAAACTGCCATTTCTTCAACATGTATCTTTTTATTCTAAAATAATGTAAATAACACTATCGACTTAACGGCCATAAAGGACTTTTTTGTGACCGCGGGTATTTCCCCACTAATAATACAAAAATATGCATATAAAAATATGAAAAATGGTAGTTTTTTAAGGAAATGTTCGATAAACATTCCGAAAAACACAGTTTTTAAAAGCGGTTTACTATTTAAAGAGCTATTTAATGTTGAAATCTGTCAAAATATTTCCGTTAAAATAGTTTTACAGGAAAAAAATTTATGCATCCTATTTTAACCATATTTTGCGGGGATACACTTGACGAGCTTGAGGTCTGCGTGTGATTTTTGTTTTATATTTCACGATTATTTTAGGGTATTTACTTTTCTTTTTGATTTTAAATTATTTCGATAGAGATTTATTTCATATTTAGAAAATATCATTTTTTTTTAAATTGTTGCCAAATTGTAAAACAGCGCGAATAATAATATTTCCTTTCAATTTAAAAATATTTTTACACGTGACTATTAAAAACAGAAATAAAACTTTAAAATAATTAAATTATTAGATACGAAGCTTATTTAATCGTGAAATTTACGCCATACATCAAAATTATGCATTGAAAATGATTTTCTTGTGCACCATATTCAAGTCTCGGCAGAATGGGATCGCGTGAAGTAAAAATAGCGGAGTTAACAAGTTTTTCTTTATATTTAATCACTTGATCTAGTATAGATACAGGTATGAGTAAAAAGCATTACATTTATTTTGTACAAAGTGCTATTCCATAAATACATATTAGAAATTATATATATAGATATTAATGGAAATGAACTAAATATATTTGAAGAATATCCTGAAAAATATGCTTGAAGATGCATTAAAATATAGAAAAGGTTTCATGCATAAGCTATACCTATTTCTGAAAATATCTAAAACTCTAGATAAACATAAAATATAAGAGTAAAGGCAGTGCTTTTCAATGACGGCGTTATTCCCAAGCAGGCAAATTGTTCTACCCTTGAGTTCAGTGTCAGAGAGTCGCTACATACTTTACTTAACCATTATATACAAGCTAATTTACAAGTCTGTAATTGATCGTACTTCTCAATCACAAAAACAGCCGTCAGCTGTGACGGCAGCGGTGGAAGTGGCCACGAGAACTGAAAAATGTTCCATTATAACGGAAAATCATGGCAACTACATTACAGAAGATCACCACCGCTCACGATAATATCATTCAATCTTCCTTAACCGTATCCTTTTTTTAAAAAACAGGGTAAATTAACATGGTTTTAGATACTGTGGAGTTTTTATTGTAGGCGAGTATAGCTCTAACAGACAGAGCCTCCTAGTTTAAAAATAATAATAATGTAAAGAGTCTTCGATAGTTTAACTACGGATTAAATTAAAGTCTTTCGACATCAGAATATCATTTAATGTGAATATTTTATGAAAGTAAAACTTAATCAAAATTTAAAATAAATTTTATTTCTTTGCAGGTATAGATTTAAGATCTCATCGCGAGCATCCAATCTACGAAGTTCCAGATAAAACTGGAATGAAAAGAAAAGGCTCCAGATCTTGGCGAGATCCAGGAGATGGGTATGTATTGAAATTTTTTACGCCTCCGCGACTAAATAAATGAGCCGTTGATTTTTAAAGTAAGACAAGTCCATTTTATGAAGAACGAAAAAAAGTTTTAGATACACATTATTCCCAATTAAAATAAAACTTATGTTGTTAATCAATTCACTGTAAGTATAATTTAATATTAGTATAAATTTGTTACTGGTAATTTATTTGGTCAAAGGAAATTCAAATGCGCCAATGTAGAGAAAGAACATTTTGAATATAATTATATTTCATGCTGATTATTATTAACAAGCAGAATCAGAATTTGATCATGCAATCTTTAAAAATCTCCACTATCTAAATTATGAAATGTAATTATATGCATAGTACTTATTACTAAAATTTCTTATCTTATTTTTATTAGTTTAACCGATAAAATGTTTTTTTTTTTTTTTTTTTTTTTTTGTTTCTTTACAACTTTTAAAAAGATTAATAATATAATGAACTAAAATAAGTAATTAAAATAAAATATTCAATTTTTACATTCTGCTATCTATAATGGAAGAAAGTATTGTAATGGAATATATTTTTGACTTCCGGTTTTCTAAGGATTTACACATTTTAGGGGTCAGGAATCTCCAAAAATATGTTTATACAAAACGTGTGTCTGTCCGTGTGTCCGTGTGTCGCCATTGTAACACTGAAAAGTGCATTTGCGCATAGAATTGAATTTTTTTTTTGTGTGTGTGTGTATCTTTTTGGCTATAGCCAGCCGGTCCTCCTTGAATTTCGAAGTATCTCGCTGGTAGAAGGCGCTGTAATAGTGATTTTTATGCCATTTTCATTATTGTACCATGGAAAAGTGTATGAAGTTATGCATAGACTTGAATCACATGTTTAGTGCAGGATTTAGGCTGTAACCAGCAGGGTCTCCTTAAATTTTGAAATTTATCGCCGTATTGAGGCGCTGTAATAGCGTTTTTTGTGTAATTTACTCGATTTTTCGAAGTTCTGTTGTACATCGGCGGCTCGTGAAACCACAGACCTTCGCATCCTGTTAACCCGGCTAATTGCAAACAGTTGACGTATAACAGAATAAAGAAAATTACTGATTGTGTTAAATATCACAATCGAGATTAATTCGTTTTTACTTCGATTAATTGGCTGAAGCAGAATTTTAAGATGAAAATCAAAGTTAGTACAGTATTGAAGTATTAACTTTTGTAACTACTTTTGGGAAAAATGTAGATGTATGAGATAAAAGAAAGTATTGTGATTGGGACATCCAACTAGTTTTGTTATTATAATTATATTCCATTCACAAATTGTCAGTGTTTTCCTAGAATCGTAGCTTTTGAAAGTGAGGAAAGTTCTTTGGTGCATTCCAAAGCCATGATATTTTTTCACCTATAATCATTATTGCAAATTAACTTTACACGAAGTAAGACCATAAATATCTAAAATAAGTCTATTACTTCTTACGAATATTGAACCCATTCTAGTGCAAATTGTTAAATATTTATCAATAACATAATGTAGACTTGACCCAATTTAAAAATCAACGGCTCAAATGTGTTTAAAATGTTTTTTTTTTTTTTTTTTTTGTAAAATCCGAAACATATCAGTAGTATTTTGACAATTTATTGTGATAATTATTATATAAATGTTAAAAATATAAAAAAAATACAAATTTCACAATTATGCGCCATTTTATTTTATAAAATTTCACATTTTTTTCTGGAATCAAAAACAAATATACAGTATGATTCGAAATGGCAGTGGCATATTCATACTGAGTCTTTACTGTTTATCGCTTAGTAAATAATCCAAATTTAAACTTGAGTACACTTCCATTAAAGTTTGTTTTTGCTGATTATGGCCTTCTATAGCTCTGCGGAAACAAGAAATCTCTCTATTCTAAAATAAAGTATCTATCGCTTTCACCTCCACCGGTTTCGAATTTTTTTGTGACATTTCTTCGTTAATATTAAGAAAACTACTTCATACAAAAATATGAAAATCGATAGTGTAATAGAAAAATGTTTGATAAACACGCTGATGTAGACAGTTTTTAAATCGGACAATTATTTTAAGAGATATTTAATGTTAAATTTGGTTAAAATCTTTCCATTAAAAAGTTTTATAGAAGCGAAAACTATACATAGGAATGTAATATTTGTTTCTGGGGATATACATGAGACGTTACCGGTGTGCAGACTGCATGTATTTTTTTTATTTGACTCCTTTTTTGAGGACTTAATTCCATTTTAAATTAAAATTTTGAGCATTTCGGGACATATTTTTTACATCTTTTAGAAAATGGTATTTTGTTAAATTGTTGCCAAGTTTTAAAATAGCGAAAATAATTATATTTCCTTCAAATTAAAAATTTATTTGCCCGTGACTATTATAAACGAGAAAACTTTCAAATTAGAATTAAATGATTATGTATTAAAAGCATGAAAATATTGAACACTACGTCATAAAAACTATATTTGCATGTGAATTTTGAAAAAGAAAGAAAATTGTAAAATAATAAAGTCATTAATATGCGGTTAAATTCGTAAATGGAGTAAATTACGTCATATTTAAAATGGCCAAACAACAATATTGCCAAACAGTTTAAAATTAAAAATATATTTGCCCGAGACATTTATTTCATATTTTGAGATAATCTTTTAAACTATTGTTGTGAATTTTAAGAAAGCGCAAAGAATATATCCTATTTAGCAACAAAAGTATTCTCACGTGAATATTAAAAAGAAAACTAAAACTTTGGTGAAAATTACGACAGATATAAAACGATACATCTAAAATGCCTTATTTAAAAGAACTTTTTTATAGCGTTGTTAAAAAATACCGTCAGACAAAGACTCAATTACTTAATTAATTTTATATTAGCTTATTTTCAAATGTTTCACTGATATGATTTAATCAATGACGAGAACAGTCCTTTAACAGGGAGATCGACACTGTTTTTTAAATTATAATCCAGTCTTCCGAATTTTTTTTTAAAGGCGATCAAATTAGCTTGCTTTTAGAGTTTCTGGTGTCTGAACGGGGGTTGGCGAGCGTATCTCGTAAGTGGCAGAGCTTCCTAGTGGATTAAAAAATGCATGCCTACATACGAGATAGAATAGTCAAATAAAGTGAATAGTGATATTGAAAAAATAAATCTCAAAGAGCATGGTTATCAATTCAAGATAATAAAGAAAAGCAGAGTATTCACATATAAAATTAAGAAATGTTGATAGAGATGTAAGGGTTTTAATCACTTTTATGTACTAACTAATTAACTTTTATGTCCGAAAATAACTAAACTTTTACTGTAACTAAAGGTTAGGATTACGACTGCTTACATCACATTCATATCTGCTCAGCCTCACCTACTAACGTACTAGTAAAACTGAACAACATGAGCACAATTACAGATTCAAGCTGTTCGTGTATTATTTAAATGGTGTTTTACAAACTTGATAAAAATTTGGAAAATAAAATATGTAGTTGCGACGTAACATGCAGGTTAAAATATATTTATGGTGTCAAAAGTTTAAAGAATGAACTATAAGAAATAAACATGTTAGAAATAAGCAATAACTTTGTGAAAAATTATATCATTTTATTTTCTACAAAAAAAGGTACAATAGAGAGAAAAAAAAAAAAAAAAAAAAAAAAAAAAAAAAAAAAGAATACTCCATCCATATTCGACAAATTGCCGTAGATAGAAAAAACAGTTATATGATTGGGAAAAATGTCTTATTTCTATTAGGTTTTAAAAATATGCTTAAAAGCCCCTCTTTATACTGTAATTGTAAGAAATTTTCCATACGAAAACCTGATTTTTACATATTCGGATCCTTCGGAAAATTTTATCTTGGAAAACCAAATGGAAATTCATTTGATACGTTTTTTAGCAATTATGCAGATTATACAATTTTGATGTAATGTTAAATTCATTTTTAAAATAGCTTCAAGAAGAACTGAAGCAAGTGAAGTTTATTATACGTAACTCAAATTCTACTTTGCATAATAAGCTGGAATTTTGAATTAAGATTTTTGAAGGTTCTATAACCAATTTCTGTTATTAAGTTCTGTTTTTATATGTTACAATATTTTTTTATAATGTTCATTTCATAATTTATTATAAAGTTCTTTTCAAAAAGGTCTATATTGCAATGTTATAAGACTTATGGAAAGTTCAGTTTTATTTACTCCTAGCTTTCAACATGCCCTCAAAGCGTGGGCTCAAATGCCCCGTAAAAGAGAACTCATTCAATATTTTTTGTAATACACCATAACGGGTTTTGGCAAATTCGTCAGCCTGTTTTTTAAGCATTTCGAAATAAATGCAACGTAAAGCTGTTCAGCAAATATCCACATTGTCTAGTGAATTAAATTCTGAAGTGGAATTTAAGGTCTTTAAATTTCTTTTTTCTCTTTAATTTTTTTTCATCGTCATTCCCTCGACTTGAATCATCATTACTTTTTACAAACACGAGACAAACAGAATAGCCTGTTAATTACTTCGCATCTAAATATCATTTATGATATAAATTATGTTCGAAATCCCTTTTGAAATTTTTAATTTCGGATTTTTATCGTCTAAATCAGTTTAGCAAAAGTGTTACTTAAATAATTAACTTTAAAATTTTCTTTCCAGCTATAATGTTTTAAAGGCAAGTACTTTAGTTCTGAAAATCTGATTTTACTGAGTGTCATCTAACCTGTTTAAAACTAGTTCTTTTAAGAAATAATAAATATAAAAACAAAATGAGTAAATGAAAGGTAATTATTGCTCCTTGCTATTGCACAGATGAAACCATTTCAAATAGATTAATTATTAATATAAAAAACTAACCGAACATAACAACCCACGAAATAAATTATACGAACAAGAAACTAACTTACGAAAGTGCAATCGCCAGTATATTGTAGATATAGATTGTGCGAGTTGGCAGCTATGAGCGATACTCTACCCTGCTCGCGCCATCATAAAAAAGTTTGATTACAATTTTTTTGCTTGCACGATGGATCTATGAAAGACCAAAAGCTATGTGTTTAAAATTTTTAAATTTAATCTACTAAAATAACCTTTTGTGTTTGTCATTTATAAGAGGCGGGGTGCAGTGTGGTAAAAGAATCCAATTCTTCATTATGTACAACATTTTGGAAATGTGATCCTTAATTACATTTTTACACTTGTTAATATGTGTTTGTCGTTTTTCTTCGTATGCTCATCTACTCATATGCACCATTAGAGATGCCAAAACTTGATTCAAGCTCTTTTACAGTTACATTACAAACACTTAATGCTCTTAAAGGACTTCTATATAAGTCAACAACGTTGACGTAATGTTTTAATAATTCTGATAAAATCTTTTCCCGCCTAAACGTATATATCATAAATATTTTAGAGAGTTGATAAAAATAGATTGTCGTACGGTTCACAAACCGCTGCACATGAACTCTCTTAAACATACGCAACGGATGGGAGTGGGTCTGCAGGCCAACTCTACAGTAACGTACTATAAGTCAAGGAGGAGCATCGACCAAAGCGCATGATTTCCTTGCACCTAAACCTTTGAACATGATGTCTAGTCGTGTAACAGTCAACTCCGAAACAATTACATGTGTCAACTTCATAATTCGGATGCGCTCCAATGGATCGCACCGAGGCCCGTACGTAAACCACGCACTGACAAGAGAGATGGGCCTAGGAGTTAAAACAGCACTTCACCGGAATGCGTCGCTTTACAGGAGCACTCGATGATTTAAACAAATGCTAAAAATGACTGGCACCACATAAAAAAGTGAAGGTGATGTTTGGAAGGACCGAAAACGGTGAAAAGTTTTCGAGTTACGATCCTTTAAATGGATCTCCACACCGGACATTATCTAAGCCGCAGGACCGGACCGCCCAGTCCCCGACCACCGGTTCCTGGACATCGAATCGTCGTCTGGCCGTGCAATGCGCTCAGTAGCAATGATAATATTATGCGCGCTTGTCAGCCTGGAGGATCATGGAAACATTCATCTATAGCATCGAAGTAATTACCTCGCTCTGTATGTAGGAGCGTAAAAATTAGTTTCGTGAAAGCTTGCTACTCCTGCAGACGAACACAGAAAGTCTGCACAGGGGCACGCTGGATTTATCGCCAACCGGAAAGTCTGACATTGGTTCATATGCCGCTATTTCACATTGATTGCGGGATCCTGGGAAGAATTTTCCAGCCAGTTGAAACCGGAAAAGACTCTCTCCCACAGGGGAGCAGTTCGATACAGCATGCAACTTGGTGGCTACGCGTCCTGAACTACTTTTCCAGGATACTTTTCTGTCAACCGCCATCAATGATTGCACTTGACCACTCTAACACAAAGAGTCTTTAAGCTGAGGGACCAGCTAGTATGACCCAAGGCACCCAATCTGTACTCAATCCACTCCGCGAGGATGCCAGAGGCAGAACTCGCTATAGACTCTTACAAATTTTCTTGCCAACAATCTAGGCTTACGACGAGCTTCACCGCCAGAGGAATCCCTTAAAATGTGTGTTCAACTGCGTTGTATACCTTGGCAGCATTACTTTGCTATTCTAAGCAGTACACTGTACTCTACTCTTTGTTCTATCGCCATTTATCACAGCCGAGTTATGCTGCACACCGCCTCAAGCTCTGACTAGGTCAACAATGAAACTCTCAACAGCTGTTGCTTTCAGAGCACATTCTCGTCTCAGATGTTCATGGATGCGCCCTATTGCACTAGCTAACCTTTGCCCTGAGTCACCACCCCAGTCTAAAACGGGCACAAGGATTATTATACGAAGTACTGTGTCCCGCATTACGCTTGCAAGCCCACCTGACACCGAAAACTGGGCAGTGTGGGACAGCCCAGAAAATTGCGTTACCCTATATTATCGGCAGTCTCTGCCCCATGGGTCACACCAAGGAGATTGTTATTCATCGACATACCTGTCCCATCTAGCTGAACTCAACTGTGTGCTATGACAGGCACACGAGCATCTTCTGGTCAGGACCACCTGAAGGAGAACACAGACATTCATGTATTCTTTCGTTAAAGTATTTTCAATCATTTAAACTGAATTTTGAATTATTGAATATTTACTTTTGCAACATTAGATCAGTAGACTCAAGCCTATATCCCTACCCAGTTACAAACCTGTTATTTTTAATATTCTAGGGATTCCAGTACAGGTTCTGATAATGAAGACCTTATGTACACACTCCAGTCTCCCGATGATAGAGTCATTAGAGATGAAGCTAGAGAATCAGAAACTGAATGTGATCGACTATGTACGTGTATATTTTCTCTTTTCAGCTATTTATTATTACACTGAATTTCATTATGTTGTCTAAATTCCAGTCACTAAATGTGAAGTCTCATTTATTCACAAATTCTAAAAAGTGTCATACTTAAAATGTGATGAAGAGGCAAGTTACGCAGTGACATTCCGTTGAGTGTAATTTGGTGACCCCATGCTTATGGCGTCATAACCGCAATATTACAACAATATTACGGTACAGTAAAAAAATTATAACCCGAAATTACGTCATGGTCGACAAAATATACGAAATGATGAGAATGAGTCTTCACAGTGATGTTAGCTTATAACATTCTTTGACGAAATGGAAATAATAAAAAAATATGTTCATTGTGACCTCATGTCGGTATAAGCAAATGAGGGTCAAGTTAGTCATAATGTAGAGAAATGAAAGAAGTGGCATTTCGTGACCTTTGTGACCATTTGTAGGATCATAGTGGCATAGTATGAATTTTCTGTGTTATAAAAGCATTGTGACAGCTCTATGACCGTTTGTTTTAAGTGAGCTATCAAGTGACGACACCTAGTATCCAGATACGTGGAAATTTATATTTCAAAAGCAGTTAAAAATGAAGTTAAATAGTGCTGTTTATTTAAATACGATATCATTTGTAACTCATTACAAGCATCGACATTCAGTAAGTTTTATTTTACTCAATGTAAAACGACGATAATAAGATTCTAAAGAGAAAATAAATCTTGGTCTTTCTGATTTATTTTATTTTATTTTTATTTTTATTTTTTTTTTTTTGCGTTATACTTTCATTTTACATATTTAATGCTTTTATCATGCGAAATTTAATGATAAAGGACAGCTGTGTTAGAGAATTATGATACTGAAATTGTTTTTGTCTTATGTTTTTATATACTACAAGGCATTCATTATTTTTCATGATTATACTTTTTATTTTACTTATGTTTTACAAGTACAAACATGTTGTTTATCGATATGAATTCGAAGTTTCAGTAGCAAAAACATTTTTTGTGACGCCACAAATGGTCATAAGTGTCACCATCATGATTTCATAAGTAGTCACACAATACGAGGTAATGTACAGTCGTGAAAAAAAAAGTAAACACCCCCTACTAACTCCTTAACAAATTATCGTAGACAAAAGTTACTGGTACCGAACGATTGGAAATAAAGTCTACTTTTAAATGATGTATATAAAATTTGCTTAGGGTGCCATCTACATATTAAAACTAATCCAAACTTCATTTTTTTTCAATGGCAATACCCAATTTTAACGAGATATTTTAAATCTTCGGTTCAAACTATGCCTAGACACCAAATTTCAAGTCGTTTGAATGATAAGTTTTTGAATTATAAACATTCAAAATTTAGTGCTTCTAATGTTAAATTACATTTGCATATTTTTATTTATATCTCCCGAAATTATGCTCCTAATGTGCTATTTGTTTTGTAGTAATAATACTAATGTACCCAAGTATAAATAAGCTGAATTTGCAATTTTTATAATTTTATGACATGAATTATGAATTATGAAATTAATATTCGAAAAAAATATGAATTGCAACCTACAGTTTTTTTGATGGATTTAGATTTATTAAGTCCTGCTTTATGGAAATTCAAAAAAATCACATTTTCTTCCAAGTAGTTTTCAAATTATGCTTACAAAACGGCAAAATGATGGTATAAGGGGCCGTCTATGATGGAAGTGAGTAGACATTTTGAAATTTATTCTGCCGTACTGAAATCTAACACGCTTCATTGACTCCTTGAGTGGCGCTTAAGGTGCCTTGATCAAGGAAGGGGCTCTCTCGGTTAACAATCCAATACGGAACTTCAATTTGGATACAGCCCTTAAAATACGCTCGTTTTAAAATAATTAATTTCTCGGAAACTTATGGTACGAATTGCATAATAATTCGTTTTTAGGCTAACTGAAGGGTGTAGAGTTCATTTATGATGTCAGAATTGGGTACTGCTATTGACAAAAACAAAGTTATGGTACCGTTTTAATATGTAGATGGCCCCCTAAGCAAATTTTATATACATCGTTTAAAAATAGACTTTATTTCCAATCGTTCGGTACCAGTAACTTTCTTCTACGATAATTTGTTGAGGAGTTAGTAGGGGGTGTTTACTTTTTTTTCCGCGACTGTACCTTCATCAGTTCCTTAGATTTTTACACATGCAATATAAAATGTCCGGCGTGATCGTTTATTTAGAGCAACTAAAATTATCTCCGATGAAGTGACTATGAATTTATAAATGAGGCAATTTGCATTTTAAAAGAAATGTTGAAACGGGTAGTCAAACGATACTGAATTATACTTTCTATGTTCTGATCAATCGTAATTTAATGATCTTCTGGACAGTATCATGACAACATGAGTAATTAGTTCACTGTGCTAAAAGAAAACCTTAACATAAATATTTATAATTTGTGTTATGTTTCCTTTATCCTTGAGCAATCGTCTGAAACTGAGCACAACTTTATATCAAACAAATTAAATTTCTTCATAGATAAACATAAATATGTTGAATGTAAGATCTATTTTATACTGTAAGATGAAAAATATAATTTAATCTTGCTTTTGTCTTGCTAAATTAGTATCCATTTAAGAAAAATCTTAAATGGATATTTTTACGCATTGAGATGTAAACATGCTTTCAAATTTTATTTATCATTTTATATTATACTAGCAAGAACTCCCGGAGATGCCTGCGTTACCACTTTGGTACCAGACACAAAATTGAGATATCTAAAAATAACAGACCTTTGAGCATTCGGAAAATCTATATTTCGTTAAAACTGTAATCCAAAAAAAATTACTTTAATTTGGCACAATCATTTTAAAATCCCTCAAAAAAGACACTTTCTGTAAAGCGAGTAAGAGACTAATGTACAGCTACATTGATAATACCGAAAATAATGGAATAAAGGCATATAAATCGCGTAGTACTTACTGAAATTTTATTTCGTATTGCTTGTAAATCAAGCTGTTTCTCTGCAGTTAATAGACATTGAGCTCAGAAGAAAAAGAATCGTTAACTAATAATGAAACATGATTTTAAAATTTAAAACTACATTTTTATTCATAAAAATTTCATCTGCAATATTTATATAAAAATGACGTCATTTTCTGTGCTTTTTCTGGTTAGTACACATCTTAATTTAAATATATTTTAAATGTTTGTTCAACCAAAAACGACACAATATATTATTATATTATTATTATTATTATTATTATTATTATTATTATTTTTATTATCTTTCTTTTTTAATTTTGTTCTTGGAATTTAAATGTCTGCCAATATCTATGCGTCCAAAATGTAGCGGATGTGTTAACTCCAAATACATTTAAATGTAGGTAATACTTCATTGGAAAGCATTTATATTAATACTAGAAAGGTAGCCCGTCAAAAATGACGGAAATTTAGATATAATGATATATACAACTCATGTGCAAGAATATGAGTTTTCTCGCTTGTTCCGCAGTGATAGATGAAAATAACACATTTTAAGGACGAAACACATTTATGAAAAACTGTGTACAGTAGAAGACCACTAATCTGCACAGTTTGGTTCCAAGTGTTATGCAGATTTGAGACTTTTGCGGTCATGTCTATTCAATCTTTGTTTACATTTTTTTAAATTCATATATTGGACAATTTAGATTGTTGAGCCTTAAAAATAAATAAATAACACACTTGAAGTAAGGTTAAAAACTATTAAATTATCGTATACGATTTCATGAAATGGTATTATATGTGTGTGCTTCACGATCTTGGTTACGAAGTTGGCGAAATTGACTGCAACTTGTCATAATCCTAATAGTGTGGGCCGCTATAACAAAAAAGTAACCAGTTTTTAGTAAAATTTCTGATATAAAGTAGCTTTCAAAAACTCTTGTAAAATTGCAGGCCGTTCTCGTGTTATGTCAGTCCTAGGAATAATATTTCTAAGACTGAAGATTTTCCATGTATATATGGAATTTAGTAAAGCTTCTCCAAAAGAAAGGTCCTGAAATGACATTGTAATTCCTCTAACTTCAAAGTTTAATCGGGCCCTAATGTTGAGTACTGAAATCTAATAAATACAGTTATTTTGAACATTACAACAGAATTAAACAGTTAAACTTATTTAACTTAAACTCGCTGTTACTTCCCAATGTTATTTTTTAGTATTAAGAAAGAAAATTATTTAAAATTTTCAAATCGTGCATTTATGATTTTTTTCCGTCTTTAATAACTAAATAATGAAAAAACAGGCTTTTGTTCTGAGCTTATAAATATGACGATAAAATAATGTAACTATGAGACATTGCAAAATTAAATCTTTGCGATTACAAACCATAAACAAACGATACCTCCACCATTTTACCTACTATGACGTCATTAGAATATTGCCCATTGATTGTTGGAGAACTTACTTTGTGAATGATTACCTCAACGATTTAATATTTTTGACGTTTCACGATGAATGAATCACTTGTGTTTGTTTAGGTTTATGGAATGAGATATTAAGCTGTGAAACTAATTTCAATTGAAGTTATCCAAGGATATATGTATTTTTAATCGAAATTCAAAACAATGCTTTGATCTCGAAATAAAAAGTTTTAGTTTGTATAATTTGTTATTTCTGTTAATTATTTATTTAAGTACTTTTCCATTATAGCGCATTTTTAAGAAAAGCTTGGCGCGATTCGGGCATCAGAAAGTGAGATATGTTGCGAAAATATATAAACAGCTATGAAAACAAATCTGATGAACTTTTATCTTTGTTTATATATGCACTTATATGCATAAAAAATCGTTTCTAAATATATATATTTTTTTATATACAAATTACGGCACAGATTTCAGATATGAACCGGGATACCTAACTGGCGTTATTTTGCCTACTATGGTAACCCGACTATTGTTTTTTATTTATTAATAAATTGTTTATTTACTTTTATTTTCTGTTTTTTTAATTATATAAACTGATTTGTTCTATAGTTATTATTCAAACTTTTATTTATTGATAGTTATTTCCTTTTCAAAATGATAGCAAATAATTGAAAAATATATAAGTAACTGGTATTCGAAAACGAGATTTCTGCCAAATTGGCGTCATAGAAAAATCACGCCAACCCCCATGCGTATATGACATCTGCGCAAAAATTACTTCTGTTTCTTTATAAAAATGGGTAAATAGCTTTTTTTATATTAAATTGTCGGCACAGATGTCATATACGCCCATGTTGACGCGATTTTTTTTGACGCCGATGTCATATACGCACCGGGTACTTAAGTGGCGCCAAAGTGTCGTTATTTTGCTTGTAATGGTAACCCGAATGTTGGGCACAGATGTCATATTCCCCCCATATTGGCGCGATTTTTTTCGGTTGCTAATTTGGCGAAAACATCAACAGCATAAACAACACAATCCGGGTTACCACATTAAGCAAAATAACGACACTTTGGCGCAAGTTAAGTACCCGTTGCCTATATGATATTGGCGTCAGAAAAAAATCGCGCCAATATGGGGCGAATATGACATCTGTGCCGAATGTTGTTTATGCTGTTGATGTTTTCGCCAAATTGGCGTCGGAAATAAATCGCGCCAATATGGGGCGTATATGACATGTGTGCCAAATTGTGTACATATGGAAAAAATTGCTTGTGAGTATGAAGCAGTAAATAGGTTGCCAGAAAATATGTTGGCAAACTTCTTTCTCGCCAAGAAACTTTTCTCCGAAGTATTGTACATAAGCAATAATTGCTAGAAATGCATTTTTAATTATGATATGCGCTTTTATGTTTCAGTATATTTATGCATACTATACTGTGTGTATAAATGCTACAGTTCATATGCAGGGCTACACAAAAGAATTCGTAAGGGTTACTGAGTATGAGAGTAAATTGCTTAAAGGTGGTTTTTAAAGGAGTTATGCATTTTTACGCTGAACTGCATTTAGTTTTCTAAGAAATGTTTGTGGAATATAGATAAAATGATATACAGGGTCACGCAAAGAATTGGATACATAACCGTCTATGGATGATAATATCTGGAAATGGGATTTCAGTAGTTTTAAGAGTAGTTTAAATTAAATTTTAGCTAAATAGTGGCATGTAATAACGGTACTATTGGCTATGGACGGTAACTGCTGAAATCAATTTTTAAGTTTTTTTATGCGTTTTCTAAAATGTTTACTTAGTTATCTTGGTACTTCTTAGTTATCCCGTCGACCAAATTACTGTCGCCAAATTGTAAGATTAATTGCCAATAATGGTTGCCATTAATTAATTAATTAAATACCAATAATGGGCAATAAAACCATTAATTCGACGTTTTATTTGCATTTTTATTAATGTTTTACTATTAATTTGGCGATTTATATAATTTGGCGAAATTGGTCGACGGGATATCTAAGAAGTAACGTTATCTTATTTACCTTATTTCCCTAAATAACGAAGTTTTTTTAAAGCATTCAGGATGTGTTGGAAAGTGTTTCAGATTCTATGCTTAACGCATGATTTTTCTTTCTTCTTTAGTCTTATTTTGCATTTATTTTATTCTTAATTTTTTAGTCTTATACTGCTTTATAGAAACTTTGGCACAGTTGTCATATACGTTATCATATATTGGCGCGATTTTTTTCCGACGCCAATTTGGCGAAAACATCAACAGCATAAACAACAACATCCGGATTACCATATCAAGCAAAATTACGACACTTTGGCGCCAGTTAAGTACCCGTTGTGTATATGACATTGGCGTCAGAAAAAAATCGCGCCAATATGGGGCGTGTATGACATCTGTGCCCTCCCCTTGCATATAGTACAAACTATAACACAAAATTATAGCGCAAAATAATAGACAGTTTGGTACTTTTTCACTGTAGGGTCTTTGGCATTTTTTTTTTTTAAAGCTTGGTGTAATTTGGGCATCAGAAAGTGAGATTTGGGTACTTTTCCGTTTGCGGACACCATTGTCGCCAAGCATAATAGTTCGCGCAAAATCGTGAATTGAAGCATTTGAAAAATAAAAGAAAAACCCTTGTCGATACTAAAGTGAGCATTTAAAAATATAACATTTGAAAATTCCAGACTTTTACGAACTATTTCATCAAATCACAAATATATACTTAAAATAAGGGAACAAATAACTGCTATAAAATAAAGCAATAAAATAAAACTCATATTAAACTTTTGGTATAAAATTACAAATATCTTTTAGCATTTTGAAATAATTGGCACATTAGCATACATTTTGGCATGGTGACCGTATAACGGAAAAATATCGAGATTTGTTGTCAAATCATATAACCAGCTATGAAAACAAATTTGATGAGCGTTTTTGTTTGTTTTATATGCATATTATTGATGTTTTTATGTACAAATTACATCTGTTTCTGTATAAAATTAGAGAAACGGCTTTTTTTATGTTAAATAAATCGTATAAATATCGAAAAAAATGGGTGTGTATATAAAATGAAACAGTGAATAGGTTCCCGGAAAATATGTTACCATATTTCCTTTTTCGCCAAGGCACCTATACTGGAAAAGTACCTAAAGCACATTAAAATCGCGCAGTTAGGAGCTCACACAGTACACCGTTGTCTATTGGCGGTTATTTTATTAGTAGCATCGGGAGGAAGATGTAAAGATGTACTTTAAATTCTCACCCATAGATTTCGAAAAAATAGCTTAAAAGAGTGGAGTTTAAATTAAATTTCGGTGACCTCCATTATGAAAGATTAATGGTTTTAAATGGGAATTTCGCCAAATTAGCCAGCTATCGCCAAGTTGGCTAACATTTGGCGCTACTGTGGTAACCCTGCATTAATATTTTTCAACAATTACTCATTTCAATGAGGCGGTCCTACCGGAATAGTGAGGGACACACAGAGACTTGGATTTTATATAAATAGATTTTAAATTTTTAAATTGGAAAAAGGCGAATTTGTTGTAGAGGAAACGTCAATTTCTGAAGCGAAACTATAGCTGGTGGTTTAGAATTGTTTATTGGCTCAAAGAACAAAGTAAATGATTTCAAATATGTTTACCGTAATTTAAGTAAATGCCCAATAAAGTCAACTGTTTGAAAACTGTGCATTATTATTATTATTATTCTATTACTTACACCTGTAGAATAAGTAAAGTTTTGTAATCATGAAAAAAAAAAAGTAGTATAGTATACCTTTAGATTTTGAAGTTCTCTGAATCCGTTTATCAATTTTTACAATATATTCAAACGTATCTGTGCGTAAGTGTATGTTAGGAATTTTTCGCGTTTATTGTAATTTCACGATAATGCCGGAATGTATGTACGCGTGTAAGTCAACGCAATAGAGCACAAACTATGCGTTCGATTGATCTCACATTCGGTCGAATCTGAGTCATTTCAGTCAAAATTGATCCGTTGAAAAAGTTTTATCGGAACAAACAATATGTCTAGATATTCAAATATCTTTTGTATGAACATACTTCACAAGCTTATGCTTGCAGTGGTGCAATATGCAGACATTTATTATACAGTATGCAGTATTAAATTATTATTTGAATAATTTTTGAGATTTTTTTTCGCTGTTTTATTAAAGATTTAATTCTTTCAATAGTGATTTATTTTATAAGGACATATTTTTTATATTAATCTCAAATTAAAAAACAGTGCAAATAATACAATTTCCTATTAATTAGAAAATGATCCTGTGGTGTTAGAAAATATCTGGAGAAAAGTTACGCGTGACTAATAAAAACTAAAATAAAACTTTAAAATAATAATTAAATGATTGCTTGTTAAAAGCAGTAAATGGGTGAAAAATTACGTTTTTTTTTTTTTTTTTTTTTTTTTTTCTTTTACAACTGAATATTAAAAGAAAAGAAACAGAAAAATTAAACGTAAAAAATAAATTTTATTTTTATGCGTTAAAAGTAGTAAATGGCGAAAATTACGCCAAATTTAAAATGCTCAAATAATAATATTTCCAAACAATATCAATTTCACAATATGTTTACCTTTCAATTAAAAAAATGTATTTTCACGTGAATGTTAAACAGGAGGGAAAACTTTTGTGAAAATGTCGTCACATAAAAAAATATATATTTAAAACAAATTTCTTATACTGCAGTTATAAAACTGTGGGAGACAGTGATATTGGTTACTTGACAATTTTATTTAAACTTATTTTCAAGCTTATTTAATCAATCACAAAACAGCCGTTAGCTGTCGCGACAGCATTTAATTTGGCCTGAAAATCTTCGAGCCAAATGGAAATGAATGGAAAACCAATTATAGAAGATCCCCCACTGATTGCTTCTTTATGAATCAATCTTCCTTGATATTTTTCAAACAGGGCAAATTAGCGTATTTTTATATCATGCGTTGTCTGTTCGGGTGTAGGCAAGCTCAGCTCACAGGTGGCAGAGAACCGTAGTTTGAAAAAAAAAAAAAAAATCCAACCATTTTTTAACTGCACGACCACGATAACTGTAAAACATTTTCACTTATATCTCAGTTATTCTTTTTAACTATTTTATTAATCACATTCATCTTGCATCAACGTAACAGTAATATTCCACTAGTACGCGATTTAGTTGATTTCTTAAAATAGCAAAGTAAAAATAAATTAATGTGATTAAAAGACATATATATATATATATATACATACAGTGAATTTTACTAGTTTGATAAAAGCAAATGGATATTTTAATAGTAATTTTGATGCGGTAGAATAAAAAACAATATCTACATTTTAACTAAAATCCGAGCAGCATGCTAGTTTAGGTCTATCGAATATAGATAATTTATCGTACCATATCTGAATCCAACTTATAAGAGACTGAATTATAAAAAATAACTATGAAACATAAATAGGGCAGAGTAGCCAAATTTGGACCACTTCACTTATTTTCAGGTGTAACTCACTTAATTTTTGAAATATCCACAAAAGATCAATACACAGGGTCAATTTATTCAACTACTAACTAAATAAATATTTAGATCAATTTCTTTTTGAAAATCTTAAATTTTATTTTAATTTGAAAAATTCGTCAAAAGTGGTCCAAATTCAGCAACTGGTGGCTTAAGTTGGACCCCCAGTCTCCTAAATTGGACCAAATAATATCAGGTTGTTTTAATGACTAGGGAATATAACTAATTTTATTAAAAGCAAAGTTTGCGATTAATGAAACAATCAAACAAAATAACAGCAATGAAATATAATGAAATCAAATATCTGAAAATAAGAGTAATTGTTTTAAATCAAAATGTATTCAAAATATAAATCAAAGTTATCAGTAATTAAGAATAGAAATTATGGAACTAATTGTAAGTTACTTGAATATCATGTAAGGAGTGATGCAAAGCTTATACATGGAATTTGTTTATTGTTTGTGTTTTCCAGCGCACACAACATGGAACCGTAAATGGAAATCTAACATTTCTGAAATTTTATTTTTATTACAAATTAGGCAAAACCAATCATCACTGCCTAGAATTTTCTTTTTAGATTCTGAATTAGCAGACTTTTTTTTGGAACAGAAGTTTTTTTTACATTATGTTTGTATTTATTCTCTTCCATAATTTTCTTGCTAATTGAATTACGCCTATTGTTTAAAACTCGATGTTCTAATTGCTTTTCTGCTGCAAAGCTTCCTTTTTGCCTTTTTTTTTTTTCTTTTTTTTTTTTTTTTTTTTTTTTTCATTTCAAGGATTAGTTTATATGGCGATGATGTTAACACAACTGTTTTTTGGCTCCTTCTGTACTTTGATTGAACTGAATATAGCAAGGGAAGTAACATTTCCAATGTTTTTTTTTTGCTTTTGGGAAGGATTTGTAGCTGCAGCCTTGTTGCAGGTCAATTTCTTCACAACTTACTGTCTGCTTATTGTTTCCTATAACTTTAACAGCATTAGCTGTCACGGGTGTTTTTCTTCCAGACAGTTTGTCTATGTCTTTTTCAACATTTTCATCAAGGTTTGAGATTTTATGCGTTTTAAGGGCAAAAATGTATAATTCCACCCTCCAACACTATGGAAAGTCTTCCATCACAAGTATCCTGCAGGAGTAAAATGTTTGAATTCAACTCTGTAAATCAGATATGCCGTAGGAATATAGAATTCAAAGAAAATAAATACAATTACATACAAGATAAAAGACATTGCAAACAAAATTTTTTGCATAGACATTTAAAAATATTTTTATGTTTATATAGTCTTAAACTGTATTTAAAAAAATTAATCCAGATATAAAAAAAAACCTTGCCTGGAGATAGTAATCAATTATAAAATATAAAAAAGATAGTGTACAAAGCGTACCGTCCTCGAAATTCATTACTTACTTTTCAAATTTATGATGGCATATCTGGTCCAATTTAAGCAACTTAAATTGGTCCAATTACGGCAACTGCGCCATTTTTTAAAACAGTTAAATTCAAGACTAAGAACGAAAACGAAATCAAACAAATCCGCGCGAAAAATGTGCGCAATAAAAAGATGAATTCATATGTGTATATGAAAACATAACAACTTACCTTAGTTTTAAAATATTCACTTACGCTTAGTAGGAAAAAATTAGATTAAAACAGCTAACTTTAGGTTTTTTTTAATTGTCTGAAAACAGCACGTGGTAGGCGGCTGCTTCTTCTAATCATGATTGACGTTATTCTGATGAGTAGGATTTCAGCGGTAGATCGAGTCTCTTCCTCTAATTAACGGCAGAATGGCAACGGTCCAATTAAAGCGGCAGTCCAAGTGTGGCAACTCTCCCCTATATAAATCTAAACTGCACAGCTTAATTACTCATCTCATTGCGAGTAACGATCGTATCGCTAATATAACGGGAGGTCATAGCGTCTTTCCCTGTTTACAATAAGTTATTGCAGATAAACTAATATAATTAGGCATATCCTTGATCCAATATATTGCAAAGACATTTATGATGTTTTTAGTACAAGTACTTACGTCAGTAAATTTCGTCGGGAGTACCCTTGGTAGCTCTAAGAATGTCAAGGAGGTATTTCATTTCTCGCCACGTATTGCCCAATATTTGGAGTGTCACATTAGACACAGCATCTGTGTTCCTGAACTTGAGTTTTTCAATATATTTTACTGTATTTGCAAACACTATGTCCTTTATGTACACCCATAAGAAAAAATCTAAAGGAGTAATATCCGGTGAGCGAAGAGACCAGGGTAAAGGCCAAAGAAAGCATTGAGTTTTTTCTTGCTGCTAAGCTAATTTTGAAAATAATGGAATATAATTCCTGCTTAAGTGATGCTATCTGATGGACTAAAAAATAAGAACATGCCCTTTCCTTAATAAAAATTTTACAGTATTACATTCAATGGTTATTTCGTAATATTTTTTTGTAATAAGGGATAGACTTTATGACCACCCTTACTATACTGAAGCAATGTCTAGCGAGACTACGGTAGACTTGAGGACACTTAGTCCGACTACTAAAACTCCCATAGTAAAAGTTTTATTTCCATTTTTCTTAAATAAATGACAAAGAACAGCATGTTTATTAAGGTTGAGGAGTTTAATAAACAGACGGCTGCATTGTGGGGCCACATCCCGAAAACATGACTCGACTATGAAAACTTTATTCAAATTTCATAAAAAATCGTATAAAAATGTTGCTTAGGACACTTATTACGTTTTAAATGTTACAGTATATTCTCAAAAAAAACAAAATAACGGATCGAATATGGAGGACTAAAAAATAAAAAGTTTCAAAAGATATTCCATTCCTTTGTATGCAGATGCTTTTGAGGATGCTAATTAAGATGCAAATGTTAAAATAAAAAAAAACAATTACGTAATTAACTTAATTTATTCATACAAATGTATATCATTTGCGAAATTTACGTAATTTACGAAATTTATGTAATTATACTGAATTTGCGGAAGCTCGAAATGAAAGCATCTGATGATATCAAAAACGGTAAAAACACATCGTATTCACCATACTTTTCATCGAAATCATCATAATGTATTTTCGAACGAAATCTTCTCGATACATTTAATCAATTTGTTGTCCCTTTCTTGTGCGCCTTTCTACCTTTGTCCAGTGGCCAACAGAATTCTTCTAATTATAATATAATAAATAGAATTATTACTTATAAAGATAAGAAAATGTTACTTTTTCGGATCATTGAATATGAATTATTTACATTTTTTGTAGCTGAACTTGCCTAACAAATTCATTTATATTTATGATTATAATACTTATTTGTAATATTTCAAATAATTAAAAAAAATAATTTATTAAAATTTATTAAATTTATTAAAAAATGAATAATGTAAAAATTTCAAAATTGTTTAATGTCTAAATTAATGTGAAAAGTAATTAATTTTAGAGTTCTTTTAGTCTCTTTTATATTTTGCAGTATTTATTTTGTAGTTGCAAAAACCTACACGAAATGGACAATAGCAGTTTATAGCAGATGTTTTTATAATTATTTAATCGATAATAGTCAGGATATTATATTCTTCGATTTCGTTAGGGAACTCTGCTGAATTTATAAACTTTTTTATTTTTGATAGCAAAAAATAAAAATAAATAATTACAAATTTATTAATTTTTTGTTGTTATTATATTTTTGTAACACATGCATTGTAAAAAAAATGCGACCAGTTTTCTTGTAGGAATCAGAAAAATAGTTGCCCTTATCGTACCGGAAAAATTTCCGACCCGGTACAAAATAAAATTCGTAAAATCGGAATAAAATCCGTAAAATACCGTTTTATTGAATATTTATTTTTTTTTTTTTTTTACGGATTTTATTCCGAGCTGAATCGTAAAAATTTCCGGTACGATAAGGGCAACTATTTTTCCGATTCCTACAGGAAAACTGGTCGGATTTTTTTTACAGTGTGTAATCTACTCCCCACCACTGTGCGAATTCGTTTTCAAGCATTAAAATTGAATGATATGAAAAAATGTAGCGCATGTTTAAGGGAACCTTTATTTTATTCCTTTTGTTGGTCTTAGATGTTTTTTTCCTGGTGCTCAAGTTTGAAATGATGCAGATAATGAAGATATAGAGGAAACATTTTTTCAAAATATAGAGTCTGATACTTCAAACCTTATTCTAGCAAACTCTATATCAAACTTCTCTAAATAGTAACTTTATTTTTCAGCTTTTTGGGATTTTATCCAATTTTGTACCGAACCGACATTTAGCTTATTCACTGCTATGGGCAGTGCGCGAGGGAAGCGCCGACTAATGACTATGTACTCCGTGAGAAGGCTTAGCACGGACATCAAAGATTGTTGAATATATGGATTGCATTAGAAATTTGAACTTCCACAATGCTCAGGTTAAAATACAAATTAAAATACACTTAATGACGTCAATTGCATCCGCTAAAGCATCCGACTTTTACGTTTCCGTCTTAAACAACATCTACAGAACGGTATGCAAATGACATCATTACATGAAAGCAATTACGTCATTTAAGAATCTCGGCAAAACAATCTCGGATATCTAATAATTTATATGACTTCATTTTTTGTTTATAATAGCTCTATGCTTTATCAAAAGTCATTCATTTATATTTTTTCATTATTCGGAAAATGTAATTACACACGGATTAATAAAATTGCATTCTTTCAGATTTTTTATACGAATTAAGTAAACACGGAGAAAATAAGTCACACAAATATTCTTTAAAATACATTTTTGTAAAGAGAATCGTTGTATAAGAGATTTCGTTGTATCGTTTATAAAGTTAAGTTGCAATAAACTAAAAATAACTTATTGATAAAAACGAAATAAAGATCGAGTTTTGAAAATCCGGCCACTTGATTACATGGGTTATTTCGTAAAAAGTGGCCGAATTCACGTACTGGCATCCACAAGCAACGCAAAAAGCCTATACGTTTTACTCACTACACTATTGTACATAGTATCTATTTTTGTGTATAGAATCAATATTTAGGTTTTTCATGATTTGTTATTAAAATTTACTAAAACAGCATGAACATGTAATTGCTGTCTACCATAAATGGCGTATTGTGATAACTTTCTAAGGCGATATGATATGTCTTCAATTTCATAATATTTCGATACACATTTTCATCAAAAATGACGTAGATAAACCGCATTTACAAGAAAACGACTTTTATAGTATTATCTCTCAAGGAAGATATAATTATTAAAAATATTTTTAGCAGGCTGTCACGCCTGTTAGTTTAAAATAAACGATTCAAACTAATATGTTCAAGTTATGCTAACTTTTTAAAGAGGTTGTTGAAACAGCATTAGGAAGACTAAAAGTGGTCCTGAGTGGTTGGGCGTCCTTTAGTCGTCATATTTATTCATTTGTATAAAGACCGTCACGAGAAATTGAAATATATTTGTAGAATTGCACGACTCTCTTTTACTAGGATTTTTTATATTGTTATGTATAAAAAGGAAAAATATCTGGATATTTTAGAAGTTAAATACTTAAAAGAAAATACCTAATTTTACTCGAACAATTTTTATACTTTACTAAATACGACATTTAATACACCATTAAAACAAAATTTTTGTTTGCGATAATTGTGCGCACTGTTTTTTTTATAATAAATCACTTCCAATAGTGAAATTTAGTGTTATAAATAAACGTTATTACATATGTATAAATTCTTCTATTTTCCAGGGAAAACGTTTGAAGCCAATCAATATGAAGACACTAAAAGATGGACAAATGAACATTCGGTCATTGCTTAATGTCCCTAAAAAAAGTAAGCATACTTTTTTCAATTTGTGTAATCAGTAAATAAATAAAAAAATATATATTTTTTTAATTTCAATTAATTTATATATTAATAGCGCTAAAAAGTAAATACCAATTCTATTAAATATTTAAAATTAAGTGGGAATGGACGCAATTGTTTAAAAATAATTCATTTTTCTTTCTTTCAGTACTCTTTGCAAAATTAAAAATACAAAAAACGCAAAATATCTTTAAAAACAAATCTTTTTTAAACCGCTGTAAATTTTTCTTTTCTTTTATTGGCATGTGCTACTATAAAAGAAACGAGTTGTGGAAAGAAAAATGATATGCTCGTATTTGCATAAAATTTTCATTAAAACATTTTGACAGTTTTTATCGCGCTAATAAGTAAATACCAGTTCTATTAAATATTTAAAATTAAGTGAGAATGGACGCAAATATTTAAAAATAATTCAATTTTCTTTCTTTCAGTACTCTTTGCAAAATTAAAAATACAAAAAACGCAAAATATCTTTAAAACAAATCTTTTTTAAACCACTGTAATTTTTTTTTCTTTTATTGGAATGTGCTACTATAAAAGAAACGAGTTGTGGAAAGAAAAATGATATGCTCTTATTTGCATAAAACTTTCATTAAAACATTTTGACAATTTTTATCGTGCTAATAAGTAAATATCAATTCTATTAAATATTTTAAATTAAGTGAGAATGGACGCAATTGTTTAAAAATAATTCATTTTTCTTTCTTTCAGTACTCTTTGCAAATTAAAAAATACAAAACACGCAAAATATCTTTAAAAACAAATCTTTTTTAAACCACTGTAGATTTTTCTTTTCTTTTATTGACATGTGCTACTATTAAAGAAACGAGTTGTGGAAAGAAAAATGATATGCTCTTATTTGCATAAAACTTTCATTAAAACATTTTGATATTTTCTATCGTTTTTTAATCAGAAAAAAATTTCACTTCTTCTTTTTTTTTTCTGTTTTCAGCTGTCAATCCATTTGTGTATTCGGAGCTTAAAAAGATGAATGTATTTCTTATTTCCATTTGTCTAAAGAAGGTGCTTCTGTTTTTTGTTCATTTAAAGTATAATAAGAGGTGTAAATCATGTTGCTTTTGAAGACTTGTACAAATGATTTTAAATAAAAAAGTTATTTGAATGGTTTCTATTGATTAATAAATTTTATAATTCTTGTCTGTGGATGATTATATATATATATAATTCCTGCTCCCTTCAAATAATGTACTATAATCAGGGATTATTTGAGCCAGCGAAGTAATTTAAACCACTTTGTAGAAAATTTACATTTCTCATTTGGCATTACTGTTTCTAGTGTATATGCACTCGACCAGTTTTCCTGTAGGAATTTGAAAAATAGTTGCCCTTATAGTACCAAAAATTTTCCGGCCCAGCCCGGAATAAAATCGGTAAAAAAAAAGTCCTTCCGGCCAGTGCCGGGAGGAAGAGGTAGCTTTCATAATCCTTATTTAAAAAAAGCTAACTTATATCATGCAAACACACGAAGCTCAATTTAGTGGAAACCGAATATAGGAGATTCAATACTAATTTTTATCAATATAATGAATGAGAATTTCGCGAAATTAGTCAGCTTTATCCAAGCTGCTTTTCTTTAAAGTAACTTATATTTGGCTGCCAAATTCGGCAATTTCTTAAAGTGCCTGTCATTTTAAGACAACATGGTGGATGAGGCTAAGCAGTGAACTTGGTCGAGACCTTAGTAATTGCTGTGCATATGCTCACTCACATCGGAATCGGTTAATATATAGGAGTGCTGTCGCATGCAAAAAATCAGATTTTTCAAAATGTCACCCACAATAGAAATTGAAACTGCTATATCTGAGCCATTTTTTAAGGTAAAGACAAACAAAAAATGCTCCTGAATCCTTATATCAAGATCAAATACTTAAGAAAGAAACCTTTTTCAATTTCTAATTTTTTTGCACCTCACTTTAAATATATATATATATTTTAATTTAATGGCCGCCATTTTGAAACAAGATGGCTGATGAATCTGGCCAGCGAACTTGGTCGAGGTGTTGATGTATACTATCCACATGCCTTCTTACATCGAAATAGGCGAATACGTGTGTTATCGCGTGATAAATACAAGATCGTTTCAAAATGTTAGCCATGCTAGAAATTCAAAGTGCTATAAATCAACCATTTTTTAAGATATCAACAAAAGAACAAATTTTCAGAAACAAAAACTGCTCTGGAATCTTTGTATCAAGGCCAAACACATAAAAAAAATCTTTTTCATTTTCCAATTTTTTGGTATCTCATTTAAATTTTTTTATTTTTTCATTTTTTTAAATGGCCGCCATTTTGAAACAAGATGGCGGATGAAGCTGGCCAACGAACTTGGTCGAGATATTTGTATGTACTATGTACACACCAAGGTACATCCAAGTCCGTTCATAAATACGCCTGTTATTACGTGAGAAATATCAGGACGTTTCAAAATGTCAGCCACGCTAGAAATTCAAAATGCTATAACTCAGCCATTTCTTAAGATATAGACGAAACAAAAACTGCTCCCGAATCTTTTTATCAAGGTCAAACACATAAGAAGAAAATATTTTTCAATTTTCAATTTTTGGTACCACATTTCAAATTTAAAATTTTCTTAAAAATTTAAATGGCCGCCATTTTTAAACAAGATGGCGGGTAAAGCTGGCCAACGAACCCGGTCGAGACATTGGTATGTACTATGTATAAACGAAGTTATATCCAAATCGGTTCATAAATACGCCTTTTATCGCGTGACAAAATTCAGGACGTTTCAAAATGTCAGCCACGCTAGAAATTCAAAATGCTATAACTCAGCCATTTTTTAAGATATAGACGAAACAAAAACTGCTCCGAAATCTTTGTATAAAGGTCAAATACATAAGAAAAAAATATTTTTCCATTTTTAGTTTTTTGGTACCACATTTCAAATTTAAAAATTTTACAAAAATTTTAAATGGCCGCCATTTTGAAACAAAATGGCGGATGAAGCTGGCCAACGAACTCGGTCGAGAGATTAGTATGTACTATGTACAAACCGAATTACATCTAAATCGGTTTATAAATACGCTTTTTATCGCGTGACAAAATTCAGGACGTTTCAAAATGTCAGCCACGCTAGAAATTCAAAATGCTATAACTCAGCCATTTTTTAAGATATAGAGGAAACAAAAACTTCTCTGGAATCTTTGTATAAAGGTCAAATACATAAGAAAAAAATATTTTTCCATTTTTAATTTTTTGGTACCACATTTCAAGTTTTAAATTTTTTTAAAAATTTTAAATGGCCGCCATTTTGAAACAAAACGGCGGATGAAGCTGGCCAACAAACTCGGTCGAGACATTGGTATGTACTATGTACACACCGAATTACATCGAAATTGGTTCATAATTACGGGAGTTACAGTGTGACATAGGTCATATATATATATATATATATATATATATATATCAATTTTGAACAGAGGGTGGTTTCGGGGTCTGGGGGTCATGATCGATGAAAATATACCAAATTTTTTTGAAATCGCTTTCCTCCGAACGGCTGCAATAGGTAGCTTTTTTGTAAAGAAAGCTACCTAAAAGGAAATTGTCAATAAAACGATATTTATTCCGATTTTAGAGATTTTATTCCGAGCTGGGTCGGGAATTTTTCAGTTACGATAAGGGAAACTATTTTTCCGATTCCTACAATAAAACTGGTCGTATTTCTTTTACAGCGTGTGATATGAATACTCCTTTGCCAATAATTATGTTGAAATAACTTGTTTTTGTCGGCTCCAGACTTGAGAAATTACACGTAAGTTCAAATAATTATTTTTTTATGAAGTTATTTTCATCTTTATTTATTTTTTATTTTACTAATTTAAATCTAATAATAATAATATTCAATGAAATTTCAAGAGTTCATTTTTTTTTAACTTCGAGATACCCTTTACCTGTTTATTTGCTCTAGAGGTTAAACTCGTATTTGTTATTTTATTATTAGTTCTTTGTGACCAATAATGTCAATATTGAAATAACTTCAGCCGCCGCCACTTCCTACTTAGCTTATGTTGATAATGACTATGGGTATGAATCCGTCACACTATCTGACTCTTGTCAATATTCGCTGCAAGATTAAATGTCAGCTATAATGATCTGGAATCCATTCCCGTCGTCCGACGTATTAAATGCTATGACCCTCCTACATCCATAGTCGAACTTAAACTCATTGAATTTAGCTTTTAAATTTTTCTGGTGGGATTTCCGCAATCAAGACTACTATCACATCGCTTAGTAATTGGAGCAAGGGACGGGCGATACCGCAGCACGTTCCCCACGATATCTACTATCAATAATGAAAGCAACTATAATTATAAGTAACTAGTAAGTAAGTTATAAATATAACAATTGTAATTTTATTGCATGTACTGTAGAATCTCTTTTATCCGAAACTCTTTTAACAGAAACTGTCGGTTAATCGAAAATTCCATTTTTAAAGCTTTTTTTTTTTTTTTTTTTCCTTACTAACACATTGCTTGTGTGCAAAATTCATTTTGAAAGCTTTTTTTAAATTGTTATATTCTTTGTGTGCAAGTGGTCCTTTCCAAACTGCGAGTATACATATAAATATTTTCAATCACCTTTCCTAGAGTTCCTTTGAATTTAACTTGAGCTCCTATAAGCTGCGGAGTAGAACGAAGAAAACAAACAAATTAGCAATCCTGAAACTTATCTATGTTTTGCAAAAGGTTTGGCATAGCTAGAGCAGCAGAAAAACTGCAATACAGGGGAACTAATAACATTAAAAAACTCCTTGATAGAGCCTCAAAGCAAAGACAAGCGAAACTACGACAAACAAAACATTTTTTTTAACATTGTGATATAGGTAAAAGTTACTCAATTTCAAAATTAAAATGCAGGAAATTTATTCTTGTTTCTATTCTGCTACTGCTTTATTTTTATTAAGCACTTGTTACCATAATAAGAAATAGTGCATATATTCTTCCTTAATCTTAAAATTGAAGCATTCTCGATTATCCGGAAATTTCGATTTTCCGAAAAATGGTCGGTCCAAATTACTTCGGTTAATCGAGGTTCTACTGTACCATTACTGTTGCTGCCTTTGGCTGCAAAACAAACCCCGATGCAAAAGAATTCTCTAAAATGCCAAAAGTACGCTTCGAAAGATGAAATTGGTTAATCGGACGTATACATCATTTTTGATTTTGTCTTGAATGAGAACTAAACTCGAACCAGTTTTATGGTTTTCTTACTGAAAAATATGAAGTGAAGAAAAACTGTAACTAAAAATTTACATTAAAAAAAAATATTACTTGTTTCTCTGTGTACATGATGTGATGGAAATAGGCATTCAATATATTAGTAGTACCATAGAACTTACTAAATATCTCGGGGGAAGTTATCCATTTCCTTTTAGTCCTCAGAATTATTATTTACATCTGATTGAAGATGAACAAATTTATTTCCTTGATTCATTTAAAAATACAGATAAGAAATTTTAACTAGTTCCTTTAATATTATTGATGATAAATATTACGTTTGTTTAATATTTGAGTATTTTTATATTAACAGATGTATGCTATTGTCACTACAAAGCATTTTAAACTAAGCTAAATATTGATTTTATACCGGCTGTCCCAAAAATAACTGATAGATTTTTAAATTCAATAACTTTCAAACGGTGACAGATATTTTAAAAAAATCTTGCAGGACTGCTACGTAATTTGTCAGGAGTTTTTATGCTGCAATTCTCCGTTTTAGTTACAAATAGCGTCGATAGATGACGCTGCAAGCAATAACCGCTAAATCCAGGCTTGATTTTTTGGCCTCCATCTTCTTCCATGCGAAAAAGGGAGATTAAAATATACTGAATGGATCCCGAAGTACCACAAATCGGCTCTGGACTGTCCACCTATTGTTCTCAGCGCCATTTATTGTTTAAAATTCGAAATAAAATTAAGAAGTAACATCACAATAAAAAGGCTCCTGACATCATACATAACCCTCCTGCAAGAATTATTTTAATATCTGTCACAGTTTGCAAGTTATGGAATTTCAAAATCCGTTAGTCATTTTTGGGAGACCCAGTACATGTGACTACTAACATCAATCAATGGCTTAAATTTTGAAATTCGGCATTGTTTATACATACATGTTCTTTGCGTACATTTTTATTTAAATTTATTAAATCTAGCGATAACGTAGAATAGTGGACAAAAATTTCAGGTTTGGCAAATAAGTGGCTCAAGTAATGCCTGATTACGATATTTTGTTTCCGTTCCGATATTCTTTTAATTACAGTTATCGGCTCAATTCCGATTCAAATCCCTAATTTCAGTAAATCCCCAAATACGTTGTGTACTTTAACGAGAACAAAATATCATCATGGCAAATCAACGAAAATTTACTTTCTTTTCATCCTGTCCTTGTCTTTCCACAGTTATTTTGTACGTAAAATCATACAAAAAATGCTAAAGAGATTTAAACATTAACCCTTTAAGTTTCCTTCAGAATTTTCCATTCAAGTTTCATAAAATAGTAGCTATGAAAAGTAACTGTATGAGAATTTTCATTTCATAACCTTACACATTTATCTTATTCACTTCAAAAAATTAACTTTAATATATATTTGTGTTAAATCAGCCTTTGATTCCAAAAGTTACATGACTGAAAAACACGTATAGAATGGGTCAAAAAAAGTCTTCACTCATTTGAAAATACTCGCTCCGTAATGTTAAACCAATGGGCAGGTTGTTTTCGAATTTCTCATTTAAATTTATTTTTAAACGGGTTTTTTTTAACAGGAAAGCTGAGATCAAACTTTAATATGAATGTTTTTTACTTTTTCGATTTTGGTTGCGGCTTTTTTTATTAAAGCTACTTTCGCTTTCAAAACCGATTCCAAAACTGAAAGTATCTTTTAAAAAAATCTGCAACTGAAATCGAAAAAATAAAAAACAATCACATTAAAGATTGAGCTCAGCTATCCCATGCAAAAAATCGTTTAAAAGTATTCAAATTTAAACGAGAAATTCGAAAACAACATGCCTATTGGTTTGACATAACGGAGCGGGTGCTTTCAAGTGAGTGAAGGCAGTGAGTTAAAGGGTTAATGTTCATTGAACTTCAATTTTTATTTCTTCGTGACATGCAGCACATGTACTTGAAATATAGGTTGAGCAAAATATTCAGTTTGAAAAACGTTTTGAATGTTTCACATAATCACTAAATTAAATAAGACAAACATTATTATTCAAGTTAAGTATTTGAAATAAAGAAACCGGATCTTCATCGTAAAGTCTCTATTCTAAACGTGAATTCTGCGTCCTATCCTAAAAATTCTTTAGTCTTGAAATTAGAGGAAAAATTAGTTTGTAGATATTGAGAAATACTTTAAAACTTTAGGAACACCCATTAAAATGACAGTATTAAACCCTACCTACTCTTTAATTATAAACGTTTTCCTTTTTTGGGTAATTTCTTCAATTTTATTATATAATAGCTGACCCCCACGGTGTTACCAAGCACATGGTACATTGTAAAAAAAAGAAAAAAAAAGAAAAAAAAAAAAAAAAAAAAACGGACTAAAAAACGGAGATTCTACTGGCAATCGAGACGCCAGTACTATTTCCGTATTTTAACGGAAATTCCCCCCCCAAAAATTCCAAAAAAACGGAAAATTATCTGTAATTTATGTGGAAAAATTTCCGTAAAAATACGGATTTCTGGAATTTATGGGGGGGGGGATTTCCGGTAAAATACGGAAATAGTACTGGTGTCTCTATTGCCAGTAGAATCTCCATTTTTTAGTCCTTTTTTACAGTTTAATACACTTAAATACACTTAAAATAAATGTTGAAGATTTTTTTTTTTTAATTTTAAACATAAAAATTTCCAAATGAACCTAATGTTAACTCTGGGTGTGGCAGCGTGCGCCCTTGATTGTATATAATTTTAAAAGGGGGACTATGCCCCCTGCTCACTAATGCTCGCCAACCCCCGTGAATTGCGATACATTTCACGTTGGAACCGCTACGGGTTCCCAGCTCGCTTTGCTTGCTCGACACTTCTTGCAGCAACTCCAGCCATAATGAGTACTATCATAAATCCTTTTAACTTATGAAATGTCTCTATTCTAAAAGAAAACGTAACTAACGCTGTCGCCGTCGCCGGTTTTGAATTTTTTATTACCTGGGGTCTTTCTTCGTTAATATTAAGAAAACTACTGCATACAAAAATACGAAAATTGGTGGAAGTACAGAACTGCGTTTGATAAACACGCTGATTCAGACAGTTTTCAAACCAAGGAATGATTTTAAGAGATATTTAATGTTAAATTTTTGTCAAAATCTTTCCATTAAAAAAGTTTTATAGGAGCAAAAACTATACATAGGAATTTAATCATTTTTAGATCATTTAATGCATTATAAGTTTCCGGTGTGCAGACTGCATTTAATTTTTTATTTGACAAATTTTTTGAGGGTTTATTTCAATTTTAAATTCAAATTTTCAGCATTTCCAGAGACATTTTTTACATATTTTTCAAAGGGTTATTATTTTAAATTATTGCCAAAATTGTAATAACTTCTCAAATAATAATATTTTCATTAAACTGAAAATTTATTTACACGTGAGTATTATAATCAGAAAAAAACCCTATGAAATTAGAATTAAATGATTACGCGTTAAAAAGAGGAAAATATTAAAAATAACGTCATAAAAATTGTTTATACACGTGTATATTTAAAAAGAAAAAAAACGATAAAACAATTATTTAAAATGTGTTGAAAGCAGTAAATGTGGGTAAATTACGTTATTTTTCAAATCGCCAAATAATATTGCCAAACAGTTTAATCTAAGATGTATATTTACATTATACGTGAAATTGTTTTCATATTTCGAGATAATATTTTTAACTACTGTTGTTAAAGACAGCGCAAATATTAATATTTCCTTTCTAACTAGTGAAATATTTCCAGGTGAATATTAGAAAAAGGAAAGTTTGGTTAAAATTAAGTCAGATTTAAAACGTGTGATTTAAAGTTATTTACTTATAGTTGTATTAAAATATACATGGATGCAAAGACTCTGTTAACTTAGTTCATTTTACATTAGCTATTTTCAGACTTTTAACTAATCTTATTTAATCAAACATGAAAACAGCAATTCACAGCATTTTTTTTTTTTTTTTTTTGCCTTAAAATCCTTCATTAAAAGATAAACAAATGGAAAAGAGGGTTTACAGGGATATCACCACTGGTTTTTTAATTATAATTAAATCTTCCGAAATCTTTTTTGAGCCGATCAATTTAACTGATTTTTAGAGTCTGAATGGTGTACGGCGATCGAAGCTCGTAAGGGGCAGAGCCCCCTAGTTTTCCAAAACAAATTAAGGTAAAAAAAAAAAAAAAAAAAACCAGTAATTGAAAACTTCGTTGAAATCGCAGTTAAAAATGCTTTTTGTCGGTGCTACCAATTGGCATTTTAACATTATGAATACCATTTTAACATTATGAAATTGAGCAATTTTTGAAATGTAAAATCATTAACTGAAAAAAAATTACCCTTGTTCACAATTAATTTAAAACTTATTGCACATAATATTGCACAGAATGGCTTAGATTTATTTCGAAAAACTCTTGAAAAACACTACCTGACACCAATATAGTTAAATATAAATCAACAAATACTACCTAAAGTTCGTTCGACGGGAAAAATACAATATCAGTCTGACACTTGGCAAGTTAACAACACATAAACAAAACGTTTTCTGGTGTGTCTAAAAGAAACTTTTGATCAAAAACTGATTTTCTGAATGCATCAAGTGACAGCAATATGAATCAATGGCCATTGCTATTCTTACATCTCCCAAAAGATCGTACTGTGGTTAAAAAGAGCTCATGCTCTGAATTTTAATTTACTGAATTAGAGTAAAGGCCAGTGAATATGACGTCATATTGACAAAATCGTGCTGCAATATATCAGTTTTATATAGACTCTAAAGCTCATGACATCTTTGGCAGTTCCTGACAAACCGATCATGTGTATTTCCTGTTTTGTTTCTGTGCTTTTTTTCAGGAGGTAACTCCTTCACGCTATAGAAAAGTTTCCTAGAAATCAGTTGTTTGTTTGAAACAATTCTAATGCGTGCCTTTATACTTTTGAAGTCCGTATGAGATTGAATACTTTCTTTCAAATATAACATCATTTTCAACATCACAACCATTCATTCCTTCCGAGATCAAAGAGTCATTTAAGCAATTGTTTTAAAATTTCTGAGTTCCATTAAACATTCATTTTAATTAATTGGAAATTATGTAATTTTCAGTAATATTTTATTTTGTGCATACGAAGGATCTTTAAATAAATAGCAAGAGTCCATTCTATGTATGACAATGAATAAGGATCAGGAATATGACGTCATCACTGACACAGTTATAATAAAATATTTTAATTCATGGATGAAAATGCATCTTTTGTTTTCTGAATGACGTTATTATTAGGTGCGTTCGTAATTATATAAATACGTAGCACCTATAGTCGTCGTTCAGTCCGTCCGTCCGTCCGTCTGTCCGTCCGTCTGTCCGTCCGTCTGTCCGTCCGTCTGTCCGCATGTAACAGAGCAAAAACTACCCAACCGAATGGTCTGAAATTTCAAATATATGATTGTTGCAAAATTTTGTCGAGCCATTTCAAATTTTAGGAAAATCGGATGTATAGTTTAATTACAGGGACAGTCAAAAGTTTTTCTTTACATTACGGCCAATGGGAAAAATTATTGCAAGTGCATTTTAATGATATTAGAGCCTTCCGAATGATCTGAAATTTTAAAGATATAACTGTTGCAAAATTTTGTCGAGCCATTTCAAATTTTAGGAAAATCGGATGTATAGTTTAATTACAGGGACAGTCAAAAGTTTTTCTTTACATTACGGCCAATGGGAAAAATTATTGCAAGTGCATTTTAATGATATTACAGCCTTCCGAATGATCTGAAATTTTAAAGATATAACTGTTGCAAAATTTTGTCAAGTCATTTAAAATTTTAGGAAAATCGGATGTATAGTTTAATTACAGGGACAGTCAAAAGTTTTTCTTTACATTACGGCCAATGGGAAAAATTATTGCAAGTGCATTTTAATGATATTAGAGCCTTCCGAATGATCTGAAATTTTAAAGATATAACTGTTGCAAAATTTTGTCGAGCCATTTCAAATTTTAGGAAAATCGGATGCATAGTTTAATTACAGGGACAGTCAAAAGTTTTTCTTTACATTACGGCCAATGGGAAAAATTATTGCAAGTGCATTTTAATGATATGAGAGCCTTCCGAATGATCTGAAATTTTAAAGATATAACTGTTGCAAAATTTTGTCTAGCCATTTCAAATTTTAGAAAGATCGGATGTATAGTTTAATTACAGGGACAGTCAAAAGTTTTTCTTTACATTACGGCCAATGGGAAAAATTATTGCAAGTGCATTTTAATGATATTACAGCCTTCCGAATGATCTGAAATTTTAAAGATATAACTGTTGCAAAATTTTGTCAAGCCATTTAAAATTTTAGGAAAATCGGATGTATAGTTTAATTACAGGGACAGTCAAAAGTTTTTCTTTACATTACGGCCAATGGGAAAAATTATTGCAAGTGCATTTTAATGATATTAGAGCCTTCCGAATGATCTGAAATTTTAAAGATATAACTGTTGCAAAATTTTGTCGAGCCCTTTCAAATTTTAGGAAAATCGGATGCATAGTTTAATTACAGGGACAGTCAAAAGTTTTTCTTTACATTACGGCCAATGGGAAAAATTATTGCAAGTGCATTTTAATGATATTACAGCCTTCCGAATGGTCTGAAATTTTAAAGATATAATTGTTGCAAAGTTTTGTTGAGCTATTTCAAATTTTAGGAAAATCGGATGTATAGTTTAATTACAGGGACAGTCGAAAGTGTTCCGTTACATTACGGGGAATGGGAAAAATTATTGCAAGTGCATTTTAATGATATTACAGCCTTCCGAATGGTCTGAAATTTTAAAGATATAATTGTTGCAAAGTTTTGTTGAGCTATTTCAAATTTTAGGAAAATCGGATGTATAGTTTAATTACAGGGACAGTCAAAAGTGTTCCGTTACATTACGGGGAATGGGAAAAAATTATTGGAAGTGCTTTTTAATGATGTATCAGACTATGCGCTTTATGAAGTGCAAAAAAGTATACATTCAGTACAATATGGGATGCAAAAAATAATTATAAAACTAGTTATAGTACGAACGCACCTCATTTGCCACGTTTGACGAGCAATTTCCAACTTGTTTTCATCGGAAACATTTCGTTTTCCATATCGCTTACTATAAATGATTATTTACTATCATTTTATTTACACAAATTACTTAATATTATTTCTAAATAAATAATCTATGTTCTGCTCTTACGCGATTAGGGAATAATTAAACGAAATCAGTTAATACGTTTACATTTTATGAAAATCATTGACATTTTTCTTTTAAATACGACGCGAGTTTAAGTGATGAAATCACTTTCAAATTGATGTAATGTAATCAGGCAAATTATTTGTGTTACTGCGATTGTTGCCAAACGGCAAGCTACAAATGCAGCCCTATTTTAGTGCCATGCATGACAAATATAGTATATAGAGATAGATATAGATCTTTTTAAGTAATATCTATCCAAATGAACCTAGAGTAGGGAGGCCCACTGCCTTCGGCAACGGGCATGCTGCTCACGCTCAGGTCTGTTTTTTCAAACGGAGTTGCTATTATTAAGATTCTATATTTCATAAGAAAAATATTTCCAAACGATCTAAAGCCTTTCGGTATAGTGATTGTCAACTTAATTTTTGACAGTTAGATTTATTAAACTTTTAATTCTCACGAAACGTTCCCGAGAAAAAGTAACTAATATACAACACGCACTCATGCCATACTCAATTAAAATGTGAAATTGTATCTACCAGTATCGAAAACCTGTACTAAGAAGAAAATATTTCTCCCGACATGCGTAGAAATGATATCCCCTTCGAAAATTTTAGATACAATTCTAATGATGGGATACATTTATTCCCCACTGAACAGCGCGAAACTTTCTGATACGTTTTAACTATTTCCAACAAAGTTGAAATGTGTTTATAACTTCGGTTTTTCTGACCGTCTGTACGAGCTTTAACTCTCGTAAATATACTCGGATTGTCCTGAAATTTTTGGATGTTATTGACGGTTACCATAGCACGATCCCTATTTTAAATGAAGTTTGTAGCATGTTTCGTTCATCTACAGGGACAGTCAAAAGTATTCCGTTACATTACGGCCTATTGGTAAAAATCGTTCCAAATGATTTTTAAAGATATTATACGCAAACATAACAAAATGTATATGCATTTATGAAGAGCACTAAAATATGCATTCTGTAGTGTATGCGGTGCAAAGAATATGTATTATTCATTTAAAGGGCCACACAAAGAAATTTCATTACATAATGATATGGGGGGGGGGTGATTGTTTGCGGCGTATTTCAATTATTTTAAACTATTTCTTATATAATGAAATAAATTATTTCATGTATAATACGAAGTGCATAGCATTTACAGGGACACACAAAATATTTAAGATACTATATTGTATCAGAAGTACTGTGCATTAGCGGTTATTGCTGGAAATGCATTTTAAATTATATATACTTTTTTTATGTTTCACTATATCTATGCATATTATATGGTGTGTATAAATGCTATAATTTATATAGAGAGCTGCACAAAATAATTCGTTAGGGGTACTGAGTATGAGCACAAATTGCTTAAAGGTGGTTTTTAAACGCGTTATACATTTTTACGCTGAACTGCATTTAGTTTATTAATAAATTTTTGTAGAATTTACATAAAACGATGTACATGGTCATGCAAAGAATTGGATACATTCCGTCTATGGATGATAATTTCTGGAAATGTGATTTCAGTAGTTTTAAGAGTGTTTTAGTTTTATTTAATTTTTAGCTAAATAGTGTCATGTAATCAAGGTACTAGGTAAAATTACCTAGTACCTTGTAATTGTACAGTGCTGTACAAAAGTATTCAAGTATCTTTTCATCTAGTAGTATGAATTGCTTAAAGAGAAATTTCAACCTGTTATGCGTTTTCTTGCAAAACTAAATTTTCCCATTATATAGTATATGTATCAACATACTGATCAAATACAGGGCTGTTCAAAAGAATTTGAATACATATTTGGCTATGGGCGGTACATTCTGAAATCATTTTTTTAAATGTTTGCATAGTTATCTTATTTATCTTATTTCTCTAAATAACGAAGTTTTGTAAAAGCTTTTAGTGAGTGTTGGAAAGTGTTTCATAATCTATGCCGTACGCATGATTTTTATTTCTTGATTAGATTTATTTTGAAAAGTAAAAACGTGAAATATACTTTCATAATTATTTAAGTAATATGTAATCGAAAACGTTAATCGAAAATTATTTTCAGAAAAATAATTAAATCTTGCGTTAAAAATTATTATTGTCTCATGGCTGGCAGTTAGTTCCCTTTCTTGCGCTGTCACGTCTGGAAATTTTTTTCGAAACACCAACCGCGACTGCATTTTTCTGACAAATTTTCTGCCTTTATAGGAAAAATTAAAAAAACTAATCGATAACTCGGATTCTGCTTAAGATCAACTACTAATTTAGTGAGTTTGTGAAAAAAAATGAATTCAGAACTGTGTCAGAAAATAAATTGTTTGGATTGGACAATAGTCATTAAGCGGGGAACGACATCTTTCTACGGCCTCAGAGAGAAAACAATTATCTGATGAATTTGTGAAACGACTTCCAGAAAGCAATTTATTTTAAAAAGTATATATAGGGTAACTCCGGGAGAGTCGCCGCATACGGGATAGATGCCGCACCCCTTCTATTTCTTGTAATTATCGATAGATGATCGTCAAACGCACAGTATAGGTGCGCTATGAGATTCTTTTAACCTGTGTATAGCGTGAATCCCATTTCGATGTTTACTTGTAGAAGTTTAATCCTTAATTTGATGTAAGTGCATGATTTTACTTGTCCAAACTTTTAAACACGTAATGTTTAAATACTTTTCATACACTAATTACTAAATGCATGCATGATTTCGAAGTCAAAACTAAGTGTAGCGTTTCCATAGAGTACTTTGTGTATGATTACGCCATTCCCCTTAGCGATGGCAGGTAACTATGATTCCCGACACCTGCACCATGCAAAATGGGATACTTGCCGCACTGCTATTCCGGTATACATGCCGCAGTTTATTTTGTACGGAATGATTAAGTGTTATCAACTTTTCTTTTTCTTTTTGCACAGACTAACCATGTTAGGCATGTTATCAAGTTTACTAAAACCAAAGGAGAAAAGGGGGTAAATAAAAAGTAAGAAGGGCAAGAAACATGCAAGTCAAGATGATAATAATGAAAAATTGGATTACGAGTAACGGAGACGTTCTTTGCAAACTACTCCAAAAAAGAGAAAGTGTAATTGGCTTTGTTGCATCATGTGTTTAAATGTAGTTCATAAAGACTGTACTTTTTCGACAGTTTTTCTGTAGATTGAAGTCGATATCTTAACCTTTTAGGGTAATAGGTGCATTTAAGCACCTTCATAAAAATCTTACAAAAATTGTTTCTGGCACCAGTAAAAAAGAAAAGTAATATTTGCTTTGTTTAATTAAAGCATTTTCATGATTATTTAAGTAAAGGTAATTTCTTTTAAAAAAGTGGTACCAACCGAATAAAATTTGTGTAAAAGCCACCGATCTCGTAAGGGTTAACAAATAAATTATGTAAATACAATTTTTTTTTCCCTTTTTAATACATTGATGTTACGTTGTTGCTGAAATAACAATTAAATTTAATGTAAAAAAATAAGTTGATAATTTTAATAATGAAAGTAGGCAACAATTATTAATTTGAATCTACTAATACGTTTCATTGTACTCATTTAGTTTCATTGTGTTATTACATCCATAATTATAGTCCAGATATGAATATTTTTTTGAATATTTTTATTTATAACTTCATTCTGTTCTTATTACAAGCGCGGCATAACTACCGCACAAGTGCGGCGTCTCAGCTAGAATGTACGGGTGATGCGCCGCAGTGTAATGTTTTAGAAAAAAATTGTTAAAAAATATTAATAACTTGTTTTGATTTTTTTTGTCGCAGTATACCCGTTGTATATTTAACATTAAATAGCACAGCATGATTTTTTTTTTTTATGTCCACCATGGGACTTTATACACAAGTTCAAAAAAATGTGCGGCATAACTCCCGGAATTACCCTATATATATATATATATGATTTTAAACCAAATATACCGTTAGAACCGGAGAGGTGCCGAAAATAAATCAGTATATTTTTTTACATTTGTGTCTGGTAAAAAAAGATAGCATTTTAAAACCTGATGAAAAACAGAAAAAATTAAAAGCAATTTCAATCTTTTTCCCATTTTTTTTCTTTGGAATATTTAATATTAATAATTTTCAAGACTAAAGATAACTCCAGAACCAAATTAATGCGTTAAATAAGTGAGTATTTGTTTTTATATGTTCATACAGGAAGTAGATACGAAAGTTTCGAAACGTAGAAAAAACTGAAATCTTGAAAAGGAATCGATGAACTTTCGATTTTTTGCTCCTTACAAACGGAAATTACTGAAGGGGAATTTTCAACTGTGGTATTTATTTTCTAAATGAACTAAATTTTAGAAGGTATGTAGTTTATAGATACAAATCTATGTATGATATACAGGGCTGCGCAGAGAATGCGGATAATATTCGGACTGTTGATGGGAATTGTTGATTATATGTTTTCAAATGTGTTATGCTTTTTAAAATGGTTCAATTAGACATCATATTTCAACTTATTGTTACGTTATTCTGAATGCGTTGGAAAGTGTTCGTAATCCATGCTTGTCGCAATATTTTTTCTTTCTTGTTAATTTCATATAATATTTTAGTTCTATCCGCAATTTTTGTCTTTGCAAAACTTTTTCTTCGCAAGTCATTTTTAATTACTTTACAAATGGTGATATTGCAGTTGTTAAAAAGCTGCTTTTAAAAACGGATAGATTCAGATTAATTGCAATAATAATATTTTTAACACTTTACAGAATAGTTGAAAAGTGTTTATGAAATCGGTTTGTCTGTCTGTCTGGTGACCTGTCAGTCTACTCTCTAACTCGCATAAATATATTCGGATTTTCATGTAATTAATAAAATATTAATGACAGTTACTATGGCATGTTATGTATTGAAAATGAAATGTGTAGAGTTAATAGTTCATTTACAGTGGCACTCAAAATAATTCAGTTACATTATTTTCAATGGGGAAAAGTCGTTTTCAGTGTATTTTAATTAATGGCATTACGCTATTTCAAAAGTATTAAAACTTATAGAAACCGCCGAAGATCACTATAATATGCTTAATATAGAATAGGATGTATTTATTTATACACATTATTTATTGTTCATTTACAAGGACACAAAAAATAATTCTGTTACACTACACTCTTTATTCAATGATTGCGGGAAGTGCGTTTTCAGTTTCAGTATGCGCTTTTAATTTCAACTTATTTTTTGCATGCTACTCTCTGTGTATAAATTCTATAGGTCGTATACAGGTCTGCACAAAATAATTCACGTACATTGCTTCCTGTTAGCGGAAATTGCTGAAAGGGAATTTTCAACTGAGGTTTTTTCCTTTAAAACAGAACTTTTTCTTTCATATATGCAGTTTATAGATGATATGATGTATAGATACAGATATAAATATCATATACCGACCAGCACAAAAGATTTTGGATAATATTTCGGACTGTAGGAGGGAATTGCTGAAATTCAGTTTTTAAATATTTCATGAGTTTTCAAAAAAATTAATTAGATATAATATTTCAACTAATTAAACAATAAAATTTTGTTTAATTATTCTGAATATGTTGGAAAGCGTTTAATAATATATGCTTGACGCACGATTTTTCTTCCTTTTTTAAACGTAATTCAGTAATTTTCTATTTCATATGTCGATTACAAAAGAAAACAAAAGTAAATGATACAATCTCAAATGGATTTCGGTTCTTCATCCTTTGTAATATAACATTATTTTTGAGAAGAAAATCTTTTTGATCCTTTAGAAAGTCCGAAGTTTTCCTGATCGCTCAATTTGATTTCTAGAAATAAAACAATATAACAATATAACATTAAACAATATAACATTAAATATAACCATTAAAACAATATAACACTTCCCGAAATTTCTTATAGTTGTTTCTTTTAGTCGTTATTTGTTAAGGCTTATTCTATAAGTTAGTCTAAGGCCAGTTGTGGCATGTTCTCTATTGAAAATAGGGAGTGTAATATTTATAATTATTTTTCAAGACATCACAAAATAATTTAGATGCATTACACTTTATCGCCAATTACTGTTGGAAAGAGCTATTTTCTGTGATATTTATTTCACTTTTGATGCTTCATGTATCGGCAAACCGCGTTCTCGCTGCCGCTCGCCATTGCGCCAAATAACGACAAAATGTTTCAAATGACGAGGAAATTGATGACTAGGCTCGCAAAATGCGAGTGTTCAATTTTTGCTCTTTTTTTGTGTGTGTGCGTTTGTATCAGTACATGCGACACTTCTATTTACATTACTGAACGATTGATGTCACGTATCATGTTCAATCGTACTATACATTTTACATTATTATTATTTTTTTTTAAACTAACCCAACACTAATTCAATTTAGCATGATCCAAAGTCACAGTAAGCAAAAATGTCATTTCAGTATGTGTTAATGAGACCAATAGATAACATTATAATTTTGAAATTGCCTTTGAAGTATGGACCCAACAAACACAGAACTTGTGGGCCACTGATGGGTTCGTTAGCCTTGGCCGAAAGTGTTCGATGGCGGCCCGCTATCATTGGCCGTAACGGCTCCGTCAAAAAAGTGTCACGCCGGACACAATAAGGCCGCAAGTACAATAAGTTGCCCACAAACGCGCCATTAACGGTCATCTAAAACTGATATTTAGCCGCAAACTGGCCACAATTATACATTTAATGGCATTCCTCAATAAAAGCTTGCCACAGCTATGCCATTAAGGGTCATTTTAAATAAAAGCTAGCCACAAGCCAGACACACTTATGCCATCAATGGGCATAATTAATGAATGCAAGCCGGAAGCTAGCCACATTTGTGCCATCAATGGGCATCATTAATGAATGCAAACCAGAAACTAGCCACATCTATGCCGCTATTGGTTATCATGGATGAAAACTAGCCCGAAGCTGGTCGGAATTATATTGTTTAACCCCCCACAAAAGTTCAGTAAATGATTTTTTTTGGAGAGGGGGGGGGGGAAGACAGAAAATTTTTCTTCTAAAAAATATTTTGATAAAAATTAGAATCTAAATTTCCTGGTTTTGAAGTGTTTATCTGAAAAGTTTATATTATAAACTGTTTTCACATATTATATATTATTATACTATGTAAAATTTGGAACAGGTCTAGGAAATTTTATTTTTTTAAATATGTTCTCGTAACACCATCCTGACTTTCATACATGTTTTACTTTAACCTACACTTAAGTTAAAAACAATTTTTATTAAAAGTCAAATAATAATTAAAAAAGAATAAATTTTACAGAACAAAATGCATTTAGATCCTAAATTTTATCAAAATATTTAAGACTGTTCTCAAATCAAAAGGGTCAACTTTCTGACACCAGTTTTAATTCATTTTTGTTAGGATACGCATGAAACTAGAAGGTGTTCAGAAACTATGCCATCAAACTGTTTTTTCCGTTTTCTTGTAAACGCCATAGATCTTTCAGAAAATACTGTCAAACTGGGCATTTTGAACAGAACTTCCGAACGAAAGAAGAAAATCCAGTCAGTAAGGGGAGAAAAATGTCGTGTCACGTGATCAAAATCGCTTATAACCCAATAGGTAATTGATCAAAAAATCGAAAACACAGTTCGATTCCAAAGTCAGGCTTTCCAATTTTATATCTTTCCGTTAAAAAATGAATTTGTAAATATGTCAAAAGGTTTTGCGCTTGTTGAGCAGAGCAGTTGAGAACAGCCTTAAAAGATAATTCCAATGGAGGCATAACTGAGCCTTATCTACTCATCACCTTTGAACAGAACAAATTTCAAATTTGCTGTTAGTAAATGAACGTACAACAATATTCAACCTTAAATATTTTTATAGAGACATAGTCTCCTAAAAAATTTCTTTTTTGTGGTTGCTTTAGTTTTTATAAATGTTGAGATTCCTAAACAGCTGCAAGAACCAAATTTACAGTTAACAAAGAAAATTCGATAACAAAGCCTTTAATGTATTTTTAAAAAATATTGAACATATGCTAGCCAAAAGAGCAATTTTTTAACTAGTTTCTTCATTTCCATTCAAATTGTTATATAACAATTATATCCGACGCTTTTATAGTACCATGTTTTACACAGAATTTCTTACCTGGATGATGTTTCTTTTAATTATCTGGAAAATAAAATACAAGACCACAGGAGTTTTATTTTTGTAAACTGAGAAAATGCTAACCTTATTAATCATTAGAATTTAAAACGATTTTTTAAGATAGATTATTTATGTAATTTGGTACTTTAAATTATAGTTGAAAATATGCCACTTCACTACAATAATTTCTTTAGTGTATAATTAATCGGGGGGGAGGGGGAAATAAGTGTCTATAATGTAATATGATGATGTTGTAGTCTGTTAAGGTCTTACCCCCCCCCCCCCCCCCACACACACACACACACAAAACCCATCCTTGACATACCTCATTTCATGAGCTATAAAAGAAATTAATTTTCATCATACATTCAAAGTTTTTTTTTTTTTTCAAAATTATTATGAATTGACAGAAGGCCAGTTGGCACCACTTTTATTTTTTTTTTCATTAATCAATCTTAGAATTTATTAAAGGCAAAGAATATTTTTTCAAAATATTGGTGGCAGTTTTTTTTTTTTTTTTTAACAATATATAACCGCCACTCATGCACTAATCGTTCATGTTTTTTTCCAAATGAACTAACACTTCATAATAAAAATATCTTTGTTTTTCTTACTCTATAAGGATCATTAAGTAATGAGCACTTTATATTTCATTTTTTAACAATATTACCTAGACTATCAAAAATTCAAATTGTACTATACAATATTATCCATATTAAAATTGTAATTTCAACACTCACTATAAACAAACTTTCATTTAAATCATAACAGTTTTTGAAGAGCAGTTAATATTTAATGTGTCATCTCCAAGCAATACTAATGTATAATTTGTAGCATATTAGTTTTTCAGGCCGTCAAAGTTTAAAATATATAATCTACATAAATCCAGATATTTATTGAATTAAACAAAATATATAAAAACTATTAATTATTATTTAACCCCCATTTTTGTTATGAAGCAAAGAAGGTGGTTTTCTTAGAAGGAAAAAGAGAAATGCTTTATTTCTTTTATTTCACTTTCCTAAAAACAAAATATATTAAAACACTAGAACTGGATGTCATTTTGTCACACAATTTTATTTTTCACCAAAAATGTAAAGCAAACAAAAATAATTTTTTAATTTATTTACAAGTTGATCAAATTTATTGCAAATACATTACAAGTAAAATTATTCCTGTTAGAATCGTGCTATTAGTCAACAAATGTTGATAAAAGAGCTGAAAATCCACAGCCATCTTCTTAAAGAACTTTATTTCCAGATTTTCATATTTTTCTGTAAAACAAAAGAAAAAACAGAAATGAAAAATTAGTTTTGCAGAACAAAATTTAAATGTTTTTAAAAAATCATATTGAAAAATCAAATTATGGAGATACACTACTATTTATCACTTATATTTTCTACTTTCCAGTACTTGAAATAATTCGGTCTTGCAGTTCCACCACAAGGGAGAGCGTAGTTTGAAGCATAATTAACTCAATTGTTTTTGTAACTCATAAATTGTTATAATTATAAAAATTATTTGGTGATTTATTGCTTGTACCTGGCTAACAAAAAACTGCTTTTAAAATTATTAAGTTCAAAAAATATTATATTACCATTGGAAACATGCCTATGTACATTGTTTCGTTAATTTTAGTATATCAGGAAGTGAGTGAAAAATAGAATACAAAATTTCATCTTAATACAGAGATCAAGTTAAATAAAAGAGTGCAAGAAACAATAAAGCTGACACTATCTCAGAATTAAATTTTACTCTAAATACTGTTAATTTAAAAAAAATGTGCTGCACTTTATGACTTTTTATGGACTTGGGGGGGGGGGGGGAGAGAGTCCATTGTTGCAGAGCAAAACCAGAATAGGCAAATGATTAGGAATTTATGCCTAAATATCTTTAAAGAAATGTTTAGCGAGCCATTGTCATACTAGTAAATGAACAAAGTTTTAATGATTAGTTTTGAAGACATTCAATATTAAAAACCTAGCTAATTTTGGGTATCATCTAAAAGTGAAATTGGTTGCATTATAATTCAGATTACATACACATTTTATTAATTACTTTAACACTAAATATTATTAGCATTAGAAAAATGCTAAATAAACTGCTTAAACATTATAACAAGTAGCTGAATAGTGAATAAATATTAACAGTTCTTACAAATTCAACCATTTCTTTTTCAATGACTATGTAAGTTCCTGCTATAGTAACAGCTTAAAACATTTTTTCATACATTTTAATAAATTGCAATTTTAATTGTTTAAAACTAAGTTCATAACTGAAGTTTTTTACGTTTCTTTTTTAAAAATCAATAAATAAAACAAAAACCAAACCCTATTGAATGTTAGTCCTTAACTCATTTGCAATGATGCACACATACAGAAATGCACTTCTGATGACACAGCGCAAAAGTTTAATTTCATCTTCTCAGGGTGTCTATTCCAGCTGAGCTACAAATTTCTTTGACTTTTCCAGGTTTTCCATACCAAAAAAGAAAAAATTCCAGGTACCGAGATTTAGTGATGTTACACACAAAAAGTCTAAAAGGTTGTGAATTTGAGAAGAGAACTTTCACAATTGATTCTGAAGCACAAACTATTGATTTTTTGTAAAATGTACAAATTGTCGAATACCAATATATTTACTTCATGGTTAATGATTGCTTGACATCTCTATATTTCTTACATTTTGCAGCAGGGTTGGTAAAAAAGCTGGGGTTTTTTTTCAAAAAAACTGGGTTTTTTTGGTTTAAACCGGGTTTAAAAAAAAAAATATTTTCCTATTACATACACATGCATATTTATTGATAAAAATAAACATTGTTGGATATATAAGTAATATGACTTCATTTAAAAATAATTTAAATTAAATAATTACAATCAATTATGTAGAAAATTGAAATCATTTAGAATTTAAACATTTATAGTAAAAGTCTTGTGTTCCATGAATAAAATGTTCTACATAGTGAAACGTTGATACCTTGAAAATCTTAATAAACTATCTTTTGATTACTAATACTATAAATAAATATATGGTGTAGTTTCATAAATATAATATACTTTCCCATGGCTATTCAAAGTAATTTCTTTGAAATATTTGCCATCTGAGATATCTGATTTTTCTGTTAGAACACTACCTGAATAATTATCTTTTATTGAAAGTAAAGCTTTTTATAAAGAATTCCCGGAATGATTTGAATTTAGCAGTAGAGTCTTTACACGTTTCAAGAAGTATTGTGTATTGACATTTGACACTTCTCCTGAGAAACTGCCAGATATATATATATATATATATATATAAAAAAGGCAACAGTTAATAAACAGAATACCTTTTTACCAGATTTTTAGACTACCGAAAACATTGATCTTAAAATGGAAAGTATATTTATAAAAGTTGTCATCCACTAACACTTTTAAACAGCCATCAGACTTAATACTCAGGCTTTTTTTCTAAGCTATGTTATAATACATATTATTTTTTAAATGTCTAAACTAAAAATTAATAATATATCTTTTTAGGCATTTTTATGAGACTTTTTTCTATTATGTCTCAAGCGAACCTTATCTTGATTTCCCCCCATTTTTTTGTTAGATCTAAATTAGTGGGTTGGATTATGCAATAGATGATTTAAATATATGTTATTGCATATTTTAGTTAAAAGTAAACATGTGCTTCGCTACCACACAATTTTTCAATGTCCTTTTATTCAACTTCATATCATGAGTTTCTTTTTTATTCTAAGGTTGTTCTCAAATCCGAAAGGGCAACTTTATTGCATAAGTTTTATTTATTTTTGTTTGGAAATGCATTAAACTAGCAGATGCTGTTGTTCAGTAACTATGTAATAGAACTGTGCTTTCCGTGTTTTTTTTTTTTTTTTTTTTTTTTTTTTTTTGCAAACCAATAGATTTTTACCAGCGTGGTTTAAACCAAACAACCCTGTTTTGCAGACACACACTTTCAGCACAAGATTCCATCTATTTTGTGCAATCAATACTTTTAGCACCAGGTTCCATCTATTTTGTGCAATCAGAATTAAATTCTTTCTCACAGTAGTCACAATTAAATAGAAATTGCTCTAACATATATTGTACAAAAAAGACCGTTTTTAAAAGAAATATATCTGCTCTGAAACTAACCCTATTTAAGGATTATAAATATTCAACTATTAAGCTAACAAATGTTCAGTTCCGAAACAAACTTAAGTAAGCAGATTGAATCATCTAATCAATCCTACAAAATTACGCTTCAGTGAAGGTGGTATTGATTGAAACTATGAGTTATAAAGGACTGAAAGGTAGTAGACACAAGAAATTGAATAACAGGTTTAAATACTCTTTACAGTACTTATGAAAAACAAAGTCAGATTCTTATGGTACTGCAATTTCAAATCCTTAGTTTTAAGAAATTTTACTGAATATTTGCTGGAAATTTCAAATTTCCCTGACTTTTCCAGGTTATCCATGTGGCTAGACACCCTGTCTCCTGCACAATTACGCCTAACTCTTGTACAACATTTATTTTTAAAAAAAAAACTTTTTTCCGCGACAAATTTTGAAATTTACATATATAAAATATTATTCTAGATATTCATCGAAAAAATGAGGCATTGTTCGGATATTTTAATATAAAAATACTTTGAAGTTTGTCAATCAGCCGAGAGGGAAGAAAAAGTGAAATTTGTTGAGGGAGATGCGAAATCTGTTAATAGGTTGCAGGGGAAAAGAAAATGAAATTTGTCGATTACTCACAAGGAAAGAAAAAAAAAATTTCCAAAATTGGTCAATTCTCAGAAAAACAGACCAAAATTCGTCAAATCATTGAGGGGGGGGGAAATCACGAAATTTTTCAATTGAATGTTGGAAAAACATCGTAAATTATGTCTATCAGTAGCCAGATGAAACGGCAATCCATTCACAAAAAATAATGCAAAATCTGATAATCATGGGGAAAAAAATCCTGAGATATCAGTCAATTGCTGGGAAAAAATTTGCAAATTTAGTCACTTGGTTGTACACGCTAACTTTGTGGGGGAAAGGGGGGTGGAAAATAATGAAATCCGTCTATCAGTCGCCAGAAGATATTGTGAAATTTGTTCATTTTGGGAATATATCGCAAAATTCAGCAATCGTCCATGAAAGTATCACAGAATTCTACTGATAACAGGAAAACCAGTTCGAAGTATGTTTTTTGAACAGGACACAAAGAGTACCTTTTGAGAGCAATGTGCCCTCCCTTATTCTTTTAATTAAATTCCAGGCCAGCAACCCTTTTTTTGAGTAAACTAATAATTGCAAAATACTCACTAGTCTTTAATATATGAACATAAAAAAAAAAAAAAAAAATTACTCAGCTATAGAATTATTTTGTTAAAAGTTAAAATTTTGTTACTTAATAATGTTCACTTTCAGTAAACAAAATAAATATTTTTAATAAGCAGATTTATTCAGAAATTAAAATAAATAAAACTTGCAAAGAACCAGCAGATGTTACCTTATAACACTTATTATACAGATATACTACATAAAAAAAGAAAGTTTGTTTTAATTTTTATGGGAAAAAAAAGTATATAGACAAAGTCAAACACAGTATTGAATAATTAACATTAATCATGAGTAAAACAGAAAAATAGCTTAAAATATGAATTTCCACAATGTTATTGAAGCTAAAATATTTTTGCAAATGAAATATGTATAATAAAACTGATTAAAAAAAAATTATTAGGTAATGTGTAAAATTGAATGCTAACTTAAAATATATTCTTCAAATATTTCATTGGTGAAAAAAAAATCTTTAAAATTTAAAAAATACATATTTAAATTTATAAAGAAATATTTGAAGTAAAAAGTAATGAATAAGAATGAGTATAAAAACTAAACCTGTGACTTTATGATCCGTTAAGGAGGGTCTACATTGCCCATCCCTATTTACTTGACCCTGGGGCCCAAAGGGCTATACAGCATATGTCCCGGTCAAGTGGACAGACTAATGCAAAAACTTCAGTGTTTAGTTCCAAATAGCTTGGTACTCATTTTATCGGCCGCAAAGGAATGAAAACGCCAAGTTACCTTTGCATGCTGGGAGTCTAACATTCAACCAGTAGCGTGCTGACTAATATGCTATTAGGTTTAATAATGGGTATAACTCAATAAAAATGTAAATATACTTTTAAAAAATTTTGTTGATGCTAAAAATGTTTTTAAAATTGCAACTTTATACACATATATATACATATAATAAAACATTAGAAATAAATGAATTATAAGAGATAAAACCGACTAATAATAATAATTCTACATATGCACTTTATTGCATGTCACAGCTTTTAGGACTCTTAAAAATATTTTTGGGTTTGGTAAATTCTAAAACAATTCTCTGTACAAAGACCCAGAATTGATTTCAGAACTTTTTGTTTACTGCCCAACAATGATTATTCTTATCAACAAATTGTATCTGTATGTATGTAATTTCTGGCCTATAATCTGTGGATCAAACAATTATGTTTCTTTCCTGAAATCCCCAGTAGCAGAATTTTCGGTGTCTGTCAGCAGAAAACTAAAATTTATATGCGACCAAACAATGGTGAACCAAGCTACTACCATAAATACTTACAGTAAACCATAATATAAGCAAAAGTTGCATTTTACAAAGAAAATGCACCAAGAAACACAACTATAAAAACAAAGTAAATTTTTAGTGAACTTTTTAAACCCAATATTTATTTTTAAGCTGGTAGATTAATCTGCAAGGTCTAAAATAATCTGCAGCACTGCTGCCGTGTTGCACAGTTTCTGCTACGGGGATGAAATCTTATTTTCATAAAATGCAGTGGTGGAAAATTGGCGCAGGGGAGGAGTCTATTGACACCACTAAATTATTATAGTATTCTTCACCTTAATAAAAACTCAGAAATTCTGCCATTAGATAAGCCAAAAAATTCTACTAAAATTTAGTGGTGTCAATAGGCTCCGTCTCTGCGCCAATTTTCCACCACTGTAAAATGTAACTTAATGAATCATGGTAAATATTTAACTCCAATTATTAAATAAAATTTATGGGTCGAAACATGATTGTTTGATCTGCGGATTACAGCTCAGAAATTACGTAATAAGAAATGATATTTAAAAAAATAATAAACAGTTATTAAGTAAACTGAAGAGAACAAACACTACTAGTGTTGACTCTAAGCTAATTTGACAGGGTACAACAGCTGGCAGCCTTTTTTTGCTATTTTAAGCACCCGAAGACCCCTTTCAAAACTACGCACTCAATGGTCTGTACCTACTACTCTTTTTAACATATCCTTTTGGTTAATTTCCTCTTAAGATACATCATCGTCCGTAAAAAAAAAATTGTGAATTTTGTCAATTGGCCAAGGTGAAATTTGCCTATTGATTGTGGAAGGAAAAAAAAAAAAAGTTAAAATCCACCAATCGATTAAAAAAAGAAATTTGTCAATCAGTAAGAGCAAAAGGTAATTAAAAAAAAAAGGGGGGGGGGGAGAGAGACTCATACAGCAGTTGCATAAAAAAAAAAAGTTTCACCAATAAGCCGCAGGGACAAATCCTGAAACTATGTTGTGAAATTTTCCAGTCGTTTGAGAAAATATCACAAAATTCCATGATAGAGGGAATTCTAAGCAGATCAATTCAAAATATGTTTTTGAACAGGACAGGATTGCCCCTCCCTTTCTTTTATTAAACTAGGGGGCTCTGCCCCCAAAGAGCTACACTCGCCAACCCCCGTTTAAACACCCCAGATTCTAAAAAGACTAATTTGATCAGCTTTTAAAAAAAATTGAATTACAATTTAAAAAAACAGTGGCAATCTTTCTGTGAACGGGTTTCCATTTGTTTTCCATTGATTGCAGATTTTTAAGACCAAATCAACTGCTGTTAAGAGATACGATGGCTGTTTTTGTCTGATTAAAAAAAAATTAGTTAAAAATTAGAAAATAAGCTAATGTAATGTAATATGACTTTTAACGCATAATAATGAATTTATTTTAAAATTTTCTTTCTCTTTTAAAATTCAGGTGTAAATATATTCTTATGACGCAATTTTCAATATTTTCCTTCTTTTAACACGTAATCATTTAATCCTATTAATATTCACGTGAAAATACTTTTTTTGTTAGAAAGGAAGTATTATCTGCACTGTCTTAGAATTTACAATACTTGAAAAGATTATTTCAAAATTTGAAATAAATGTCTCATGCAAATATATTTTTTAATTTAAACTGTTTTGCATTAATATTTGGCCATTTTAAATATGACGTAATTTCCTCCATTTATGACTTTTAACGCATAATAATGAATTTTTTATTTTAACATTTTCTTTCTCTTTTAAAATCCAAGTGTAAATATAGTTCAATGATATAATTTTCAATATTTTCCTACTTTTAACACGTAATTATTAATTCTAATTTGAAAGTTTTTTTCTGTTTATAATAGCCATGTGTAAATAAATTTTTAATTTGAAGGAAACATTCTTTCCATGGTTTTTAAAATTGCCAACAATTTAAAATAACACTCGTTACTAAAATATGTAGAAAATTATTCTCAAAATGCTGAAAAATTGAATTAAAAATGGAAATAAAACCTCAAAAAATGAATCAAATTAAAAAAAAATAAATGCAGTCTGCACATTGGGAACTTCTAATGTATAAAATGATCTAAAAATGATTCAATTTCTTATGTATGGTTTTTGCTCCTATAAATTTTTTTTTAATGGAATGATTTTGACCAACTTTAACATTAAATATCTCTTAAAATAATTCTTCGGTTTGAAAACTGTCTGCATCAGTGTGTTTATGAAATATTTCTTTATAATACGACCGATTTCCATATTTTTGCATGCAGCATTTTTCTTAATATTAACGAAAAAAGACCCCCGCTCACAAAAAATAGCAGTGGTGACAGTGTTAGTTACTTTCTAGTAATAGAGATATTCCTGCATTGCTGCCCTTTTATTCTAGAGCTAACACTAATTACTGCACATACACACAAGAGGAAAATTCCCTAATAGATATCAGAACATCAACTTGTGAAAGATTTTAAGAAATACTTGGTAAAATTGGTAATCACAGGTAAAAAGCGGTAATATTATATATCAAACATGCAATTTAGCTCCCCCCCCCCCTTTCATATTTTTACTATAATTTCTCAATCTAGCTTGGAAACACATAGAATATCAATTTAAAAAAATAGCTTTCTGAGAAAATATAGAAAATAGCTATGCCTGCCTATGAGAAACTACACAAAACGAATGTTAAAATAAAACCTTTGAACAAAGAACTGACTGCATGTAGGGAAAAAAAATATTGTAACATACATAAACATAGCTTTGTGTTTTGACAATGAAACTGAACTCGTTACTGTAACAATAATAAATATTCCACCTACATTTTAGTATTTTAATATATTTATCCTTATTTTAACCCATTTATGCCTAGCGTCCTATTTTTGGGACGCTTTAAATTTTAATGCATTTATATAATTTTCTTCTTCTTTATAACATGAAAATTGCATGAAATCATTATTTATAAATGTCTTTATCTATAACCGAGAGATGACAGCACAAGTGGATGTTTATTTGCTTAAATTAAGGCTTTTTTCGGTGTTTATAGATTTTTAATTTTTCAAGAGGGCGAAATGTAAAAAGTAAGTTTATTTGTATTTTTTCTATCATGGACCCAAAATCGCAAGTTATAAACTTAGCTTGTGGACTTTTTTGAAATATGTATTTTTTTAAATTGCGAAATTAAATGTTCAAGCCTATTTTTTTATGAATTATTGTAATGTACAAAATATAGGGTTCTAGGCACAAATGAGCACACATTTTTGTTAGAAATTTAGGAGACAGTTATTTATGCAATCTCCTTTCGAAGATATTTATGAAATAAATTGTTATTAAGTCTGCAATACAATTATTCTTATTTTATTATTAATAATAGTTATAACATTATTAGTCTCTGCAAAGAAATAAATATATTTTTTTTGTAATTCATTAAAATACTAATTATAGTACATAATATACAATTTAAAAACATTTTAAATATAAATATAGGCAAAATATATAATTATGCATATTATTCTACTAGAAATACTCATATTTAGTTCTTTTACATTTTATCAAATAAAAACAAAAAAAATTAAGCTTAATTTTTTTTTAGTATTTTTCCAGTTCATTTTGCAACATTTCAAAGTGATTTTACCAAAAAATTTAAGAAAACAAAAATTCAGGCACAAATGGGTTAAGCAACTTTAAAGTAATTTATAATTTAAGGAAAGAAAAAAGAAAGTTTGAGAGAAACTTTGGAAAAGAGTGTAAAGAATAAGTATACTAACTTTATAAGTGTAAAAAATGGTCAAAAAGTGTACATTTAAATTCAGCAAACATGGTAAAGAGTTCCAAAGTTCATCAATAGCCAGGCGTGTGGAATTTCTAGTAAATCTTACCAGCCAGCAAGATGCAACATACAGTTGAAAATTGTTATGTCAAAATTTATGCGGTTGCAAAAATAATTACTGTTACTACAATGCATTTCCATTTTTCTATAAAATTAAGAAATATATACAACAGAGGAAAGTTTAATATAGGATAAAACTTAGTATCATGTTTACATCACAGTAATTTGGAAAGTTGCAAAATATAGTTAACTAGTAAAAAAAAAAAAAATAAAGTTTTTGGCATATCTCTGTAGGTTGCAGTTTTCAAAGACTAACTAAAAATTCACTCATCCTGTCAGAAAATTCATTTACTGATCATTATGCGCCAGTTGCAACTAAAATGATGAATTTCTCCACCCTTGTTCGCCTACGATATAGTACAATAGTGACAGTGCATTTCCATTTTTACATGCAAAAAATTCTATTGACATTATAAATATAGAAAATTGACAAGTATATTTACCTTTGCTTGAATGCCAAAAGAGCTGAGTAAGGTGCACAACCCTCTCTGAATTGATTTAAAATCATTGCACTCCCCTAAAATTCATGAAAATAAAAGTTACAATAACATTTATTTACACATTTATTTAACATTTATTACATGTATTTATCATGTTCAGCTAGGAATTTTGAAAAATATAAAATTGGGCATTTATAGCCAGAGTATTATTATTTTTTTTCTTCAATTATTTTGGATTTGAGAAGAACTTTAAACATGCAATAAGAAAAATATTCTTATTTATAATGCTATTGTATTTGCACTTATTTAGAACTTAAATAACCTAAACTTATATAAAATTTATAAGAAAATTAATACTAAGAAATGTTTTAATAGTATACTGAAATTAAGTACAATGTTTTGCATTAGATTATGGATTTCACAGGCTTTGCTTTGTCCTTAAATTGTGATACCACAATTTCCAAATAATAACCCTTGGACTACTTTAATAGATTTCAGAATTCTCACGTTAAACAACGTCTACTCAAAGAAACTAACTAGATCTATGTAACTAATACCTCAGCAGGGATCTGTTTAGGAAGAGTGAGCAATAACTCATTACGTAATTTATTTCAATTTGTACCAGTTTTGGCCACCCCTACACCCGTTATGGTCATCTCTATGCACCAGTTTTGGTCATTCCGTTATCATGTAATTTAACAAATATTTTAATTGATAACAAGTAAAAATAAAGCATGCAACATCTATTTTACCACACATTTATTTGTTTGCTGCATTAAGAGAATTTTACAAATTTCTTTATGAATTGATAAAAACATTAAGTAAAATATACTTATGTTGATTTTAACTGAAAATTTCAATTAAAAAACAAAATATGTATTTGAATTTGATTCATAAAAGGGACAACAGTGCCTTATAGGACATAAAGATTAACTATTTAATCAGTTTTATAATAATTATCCATGGATTGTGGATTGTTTAGAACACTTGAATCTTCATCAAAGAGTTATACAGCAGTCCAGGCAATAGAGGCCGTATATAGAGGGTCTACCTAGCAAAATTCATGGTAGTTCTGGAAAAAGGCTTACTATATGTTTTTTGGGTCGCTGAATCCGAATTTTTAACTTTCCACCAAAATTTCTCCTGGCAAACCCCCAAATTTTGGCAAAATGCCCCAAAAAAGGTTTTTATGAAAAAAACCAATTTTTGTATTGTTTTAGGAAAAAAGTATCTAGAAATTCAGAAAGTAGATAAAAATTGCAACAAATAAGATATATGACGTAGGATGAATGGGGAGGGGAGGGATCTCCCTCGGACATGCGCCGCGGTGCTGCATGGACTAAGTTGCGTAGTTCCACTTAACAACTCACATCGTTTACATTCGCTCTCCCGTCTCTCCTCTGAACTTTCCCTATAAGGGTTACTTTAAGTTTTTTGGGTTGCTGAATCCGAATTTTTAACTTCCCCCCAAAATTCTCCCCCCACAATCCAATGCAAAACAGTTCTTTTTAAATTAATTTTTTTTATTGTTTTAGGGGAAAAGTATGTAAAAATCCAGAAAGTAGACAAAATTTGCAACAAATAGGATATATGACATTATGACGTAGGACAAACGGGAAGAGGGAGGGCTGCCTCTGAACATGCACTGCGGTGCTACGTGTACTAAGTTATGCAAATTCAGGCATTAGGGGATTTTACCTGGCAAAGTTAATGCTAGTTTTGGATTTCGACTAACTTTGTTTTTTGGGTCGCTGAATCCGAATTTGTAACTTACTACTAAAATTTCACCCGGCAACGCCCCCCCCCCCCCCTCCCAAAAAAAAATTCTTTTTGAAAATATTTGGTTTTTGAAAACAGCTTGCGGGGAATGTTCTGAGGCAGACCCCCCCACACACACCCATTTATCCTACGTGATAATTTCATATATCCTATTTGTCAGTGACCTGGAGCCGAACAATTTTTGATGCTCCAGCTCCAGCTCTGCTCCTAGAGAAAATACTGTGGCTCCAGCTCCGGCTCCAACTTCGCGCTTTTGAGTTGCAGATTTTAATTTACACGTTTAATTTTTTGCTCACAAATATTTTCTACCTTCATTAAAGATCTGACAAAATGCATTTTTCTTCTCATCAAACTTGAAATGCTTGTTCAGAAAATATGACATCTTTTAGCTTTTGCTTTTAAAATAGAAAGTTTGGTGGAATTTTAAACACAAAAATCTTAAATTTTTTCTACACTTTTCAAACAGCCAAAATTGCACAACTACGCATGTAAACAACAGGCGGCCATATTTGTTTTCAAATAGTGTTGTCACTTAGTTCAACTAGAAAGTAGAAGTAAAGTAGTGTTACCATGTTTTGAGAAGGTTTCCTTCTCTAATAATAATAAAAACCTAAAAAATGATATAATTAAAATACTGAATAATGATGTAATTAAAATATTTTAAGCCTAGAAATTTAAAAGACTGAAAAAAAACAAAGATTTAAAAGAATATTAAAAACTAAAAGAGCCCTGGAGCTGTGGAAAATTTAGAGCTCCAGCTCCAGGGAAAACACAGCTCCGGAGCACTCCGGCTCCGGGCCCCAGCTCTGGGTCCCTGCTATTTGTTGCAAATTTTGTCTACTTACTGAATTTCTACATACATTTCCCCTAAAACAATAAAAAATTTAATTTAAAAACAACTATTTTGGGGGAATTGCCGGGAGGGGGGGAAGGAGAATTTTGGGGGGAAGTTAAAAATTTGGGTTCAGCGATCCAAAAAACTTAAAGTAAACCTTATAGGGAAGACGGGAGGGCGAATGTAAACGATGTGAGTACATTATTAATGTATACTGCTTCTTTGCAAGTTATTTTAGGGTGTGATTTCATAACGGAATCTTACCATTTCATGTCTGGTCTTCCATCTTGAAGGCTACAATTTTCTGAACACAGGGCTTGAATTTCAGGGTAGGATGGCGGGATTCAGGCTTTTAAAATCCCGCCCAAAAGAATATCATGGGCGCAAAGTTCCCGTCCAAAAAATTTCACCTTTTTCTGGAAAGTTTGCATTTTTAAACTACGATCAACTCCCGCGAATGCCTAGCAAATTTCGTGGTATTTTTGAGCGACCGATTGACATATGTTGCGAGTTTTTTACTGTGAAAGATCATTAAAATTTAAGTTTTTTTCTGTGACCGGTAGATAAATTTCACTATTTTTTCCGCGATATCAGTTGACAAGTTTCGCGTTATTTTCCGTGACCAATTGGTGAATTTAGAAGTGATTCTGGTCCAAATTTTCTGAAAATTATGAAAAGTCGATCATCAGTTCGAAACGCGAATTTCGTCAAAGGATCGCAGAAAACAACGTGAATTTCATCAAAGGATCGTGGAAAAAAGCAAATTTCGTCAAAGGATTGCGAAAAAAAAAAAAAAGCGAATTTCATCAAAGGATCGCGAAAAAACACAAATTTCATCAAAGGATCGCGTAAAAACGCAATTTTCATCAAAGGATCGCGTAAAAACGCAAATTTCATCAAAGGATCGTGTAAAAACGCAAATTTCATCAAAGGATCGCGTAAAAACGCAAATTTCATCAAAGGATCCTGTAAAAACGCAAATTTCGGCAAAGGATCGTGGAAAATAACCCAAGTTTCGAAAAAAGGATCATGGAAAAAAAAGCAAATTTCGTCAAAGGATTGCGGAATAAACGTGAATTTAGTCAAAGTTATCCCTATAGCAGGGGCGATTCTGAGTAAGAAAAAAATTTTCTGAAATTCACAGCAAATTTTATGAAAGGTTAAGGCAGGAGGGGGAGGGGAAATCCCTCCCTGTACTAATTATGCTTTTTTTCCATTAATATATAAAATTCTAAGTTTTCTATTGCTACTCAAACAAAAACATTCAAATTTTGCAAGAAAATAAATAATATATAAATTAATTAAACGAAGCCAGCTCTTAGCCTCTTCATCAAGATTTTGACAGAAAAACTTTGAAACGTTATTTTCTGCTTCCTGATTGGTTTGATTAAAAGTGTCAACAATAACACAGTTTTATAAAACATGCAAGAGGGAATTATATATATATATATATATATAAAAAAATAATTAAAGCTAAATATTTATTAGTTATTTTTTTTATGAACCAAAAACATCAAGGGGTGTCCATTACTAGCACATCTACCCTATATGTATATATAACACTGGTGACCGGCTAACCGAAAAGTACCTTTTTTTTTTCCACAAAAATATTAAAGTACTATTACTAAACTAAATTTTAATTTACTAATTTTGTTATGCAATTCAATTATGTTAGTAGAACATAGCAACTTGCAAGAACAAATTTTCTATTCAAAAAACAAAACATTTTATAAGTAGTAAAGTAATATAAGTAATGAGGGAAGTTAACAAACTGAACATTCACTGTTAAAGAAAAAGGGGAAGATAGAAGTATTAAAATATCCTCTTTCCAAAGCCGGGTTGCCAGCTTTTAGCCAAGCCCCAAAAAGCCGGCTGGCTTTTTTTTTTTGGTTTTGACCACTTAAAAAAAAAGACACTATTTTTAAAAAAGGTGGTTTACAGCTAATTCATATTAAATTTGGATTTATGGATTGGCAAGTTTCTTCCAAAATGGAAAAAACCAAAATTTTCTTCAAATTTCAAGCAAATTTCTTCCAAAATGGAAGAAATAGGTTTTTTTCAAGCAGAAGAAACTGCTATTTTTGCCAAAATCGCACACCTGTCTAAACCTTTTCAATGATTGGCTGCTTCGAGAAAAGAAATTTTGTCCAAACTATACAAAATCAATTAAAAGTTATCCATTTCAATTTAACTAGCATATTTTTTAAATTAATTAGACTTCTGAAACTAGTAGTAAATAGTATCTAGATCATTTACGAACAGCAGGCAGAATGAAACTAATAAAAGACAGTGCTTTTAATTTACATCAATTTTATTAAGGTAAGTAGTAGACTCACTTAAATGGGCCAAATCACAGTAAGTTGTTTTGTTGCGGAGGGGACATTTAATCATTTATTTCAACTAAATACATCAAAATAATTTTTTTTCTTCCAAGTTTGAATTTTTTTATGAGTGCATAAGACATGTTGAAAACATTCTGACATAAAAAATGAAACAAATATTAAAAGTGAAAGAGAACAAAATTTTTTTCTTATTGTTGCGGAGGGGACCGGAAAATATTACATTTTTAAAATCTTCAGTTTGCATCATTATTTTTCCTATGTATAATAAAGTATAGCACTAAAAGTAATTTTTTATACTAAATTATACTATTCAGCATTATAGTCATAAAATATTACACCTGAATTATAAAAAATTCACTGTCAATCATTTTTTTTAAAATTAGCACCATGTTGCGGAGGGGACTGTTTCGGAGGGGACATTTTGAAATTTAGTTAAAATTAGAAACCTATTCATTATTGGGTATTTTTTAGCAATTGTATACACTTCTTAGAAAAAAATTAAGCTTTTAAGGTCAGTTCATGATAGTCATTTATGTATAATCAATTAATTTTCAGCAATCAATGCTATAATTACTAAAACAATCTATTATTCTGTATGAACCGTACAATGCTTCAGCAACTGAGCATGTTACAGGGAGTTTCTTTGTACTGCCTTCAAAGTTGATCCATTGATGATAACTAACTATTGTCAAAGTCAGATTAAAATGTGTTTCAATAACTTCAACTCCGCAGTCCGTACACTGGCGATCAACACAAGAGTTCTGTATGTTTATCTTCTTCACATAAAGTTAATTGCATAACTCTTTCACTTCTTTAACTTGCAGCACACTACACTTGTTTTGGAAACCATGAAGATTTAAGTTAATCTTTTCATGGTAAATGCAATAGCATACTTCTTGGTGCTTTTGTGAAGCAAACAATGCATGCTTAGGTCTTAACATTCAGAATTTAGTAATTCCAATACTTTGCTTAGCATAAGAAGTACAACACAAAGAATATGCTTCATTTAAAGACATTTCTAAAACTCTATTTTGCTTTCTTTCTTTAAGTTTACCTTTACGTATAAGGATGGAACCTTTGATGCCAGGTAACATTCAACTAATGTCATCACGTTAAAAAAAAAAAGCTGTAATATTCTCAACAGTTTTTTCAGGAATGGCATCAGCTCGTCGCTTTCTTTCTTGAAATAAATTGCACCTTATAACAGAACATTGTGAAATTAGATCTATTTTCCTGTGTGGAGTTAAATTTTGAACAATTTTTGCAAGTACCGATACCTTCTTAGGAGATTCCTTTGTTAAACTCTTATTTGCCTTGGAAAGTGCTTTTCCTAAAGCTGAAGAATTCTTATAACCTGGGGATGATTGATTTTCTGGAGTAATATTGTTACTTTTTTTGTTTGCCCTCGAGTTTGCTTTTCTTTTTCTTTCTTTCTCTTTATTATTTTTTTTCTTCTGCTATGTCCTTACTGCTTTTTCCATTTTAGCAGCCTTTACTTTCCATTTCTATCTTTCTTTCTTCTCTGTTTCATGCAAAGCTGAATCTAACTTTATCCTCTCCCTGTATTCTCTTGATCTTTGTGTGGCTGTTTTTGCCATATTTTCTAGAAACTTTGATAAAATAAAATATATTTTTTAAATTTTCCTACCAATTAAGACAGATATTTTAGAATTACACTCAATTAGGCACTAGACTGAGAATGCCAACAAACTAAGAAGCACATGGTCAAAATACTGTGTTGCACAACCTAGTATATATGTGTTAGCAAATGTAAAGAAAAGGAAAATATACGCTTCAGTAATACCATCTAGTAGCAACATTATAAAATAGAAGCTGTAGGAGAATTTTGTTGATGTTTCAGTGTAAACAATGAATTAAATTTAATAATAAAAAAAAAAAATTGTCCCCTCCATCACAAAAATGTCCCCTCCAAAACATTTTTCTTTTGCTTTATATATATATTTAAATTGTTGAATTTGATACAAATTTGGAATTTATTTATTGCATTCTGCTAATACTTGATAAGTTTAAAGTCAAATGTTTTTCAAAATGTACTGACACTGAAAAAAATAAAAAATAATACTTAAAAATGTCTTGGAGGGGACAACCAAAATTTTCTATTTGTCTAAATTTATTAAATTTATATTTTTTAATCAATTAAAGGCTTAAAATGTTTCAATGTGACACAAAAATGTGGGTTTAAAGCATTATTTAAAAAAAAGAAATGTATTTAAAATACTTATCCTTTAAATAGCATTTTTTAGTTTGTCCCCTCCGCAACACATTTTTCTTCTAAATCCAATTTTAACTATAAATTACTTTTATTGAAAAATGTTATAATTACTTTTGTTTACATTTTTCAGAAACTTCAATATCTGCAGATTTTAAAAATATAAAGTTTTATCAGTTTCAAAATAAAAAAAATTAAGATGGCTTGGGACCAAATACTGTGGTTTGGCCCAAATCTGCAGCCCTAAAAAACCCACAAATACCTAAAATACACACATCATTGCAGATGTAAACAATGAAATTTTCAATTCAGATGTAGACAAAATTACACACTTTTTTATTTTTATATCATTCTGTACTACGTATTTTAATATGCAATTCTCGTTAATATGATTGAACTCATGCTTTTTTATGATGGAAGTATAAATTTATTTCTGAAAAAAAAAAAAAAAAAAAAAAAAAAAATCAAGATATTGCTGATATCACAGGTAATTGCAATATTTTTACCAGATATATTTATGTATTAATCAAGCTTTTTCAGTTATTAAGTCTGGCTAAACCTGAAATAAAACTTCCTTGTTACTTTGATGTGAATTAGTAGGGTACCTTTATGAGGGAAGTTTCATTCTAATAATTCAAGAAAAATGGATCTCATATATATTATGCATATTTAATTATATACTATTAATTATTTACTTGACCTCTGCTCTTAATAATTTAATCATTTTTAAAATTATCTTAATTTTTGTTGTCTTAATTTATTACTTTACTTAAATATTTTCATATTTTACTATATTGTAAGCATTCATTACTACATTCAAACTACTGCTTAAAAATGTAAACAAAGCATGACCAGAAATCTGTAAAATTCTAAAATCCGCACAACCTGTGGTTTCAATCTGTGCGGATTTGAGAGAGTCTACTGTAATACACAATAATAACTGTATTTAAAAATTTCATTAAAATCCTTATTTTTCTTGCAACCTGGTATAACAAAACAAAAGTTTTTTAGCAGTAGGATTAGGTTGCTGCAAATGGTTTCTCAACTTAGAATAGATGAATGAAAAAGATGAAAAAAATTCTTTCAAGTTTTACAGAACTTAAAAGGAGTATTTTTTAAAAGCATTTCAACATACGTAGACATTTTTAGAAAATTAGCCTTTTAAAATCAGCATTGAGATATGCATGCTAGATGCCAGCAGAGGTGCAGAATATGTCCGATCCGGCGACCTAGGATCGGGGGAAATTTTAAACACCTGGGGAAATTTTGCAGAAACATATACAATTGATTTCGATTTTAACAATAAATTCCATAATTTCCTGAGATAGGAAAATTTCACTATAAATAAAAAGATCCGTATGGTGAAATTCACAAAATCGATCTCAGAATAATATGTACTGTATATCGGGTGATTCTGTTCAGAATTTTCCAAAAAATTAAGGCATGCAGTTCCGAAAATTTAAAAAATCGTTCATCAATCTGAAAATTTGGGCATAAAAATACCGCGAATTTTGTCAAAGAATTATGGAAAAATGGCGAATTTTGTCATTAGATCGCAAAATAACCACAAATTTCATCATAAGATCGCAAAATAACCACAAATTTCGTCATAAGATCGAAAAATAACAACAAATTTCGTCATAAGATCGCGAAATAGTCGCAAATTTCATCAAACGATCGCAAAACAACTGAATTTCGTCAAAAGAGCATGAAACAACCGCAAATTTCGTCTAAAGCGGAGAAATGACCACGATTTTCATCAAAACGTGGCGAAATAACAGTTAATTTCGTCAAAGGAACGCGAAAAAAAAAAACCCGGAAAATTCGTCAAATGTTCGCAAAACGAATGCAAATTTCGTCAAAAAATCGCGAAATGAATGCAAATTTTGTGATAAGATTGCGAACAAACCGCACATTTGGTCAAAAGATCGCGAAAGAAGAGCAAATTTCGTCAAACGATTACAAACCAACCGCGAATTTCGTCAAAGAGCGCGAAATGAACACAAATTTCGTCAAAGATCGCAAAACAACCGCATATTTCATAGAAGGGCAAAATAACCGCAAAACTCGTTAAAAGGAAGGCGAAATAAAGAACATTTCATCAAAAGATCGCAAAACAACCGCAATTTCGTCAAAAGATCATGAAACAATCACAAATTTCGTCAAACGATTGCAAAACAACTGCGAATTTGTCAAAAGATTGCGAAAAAAACCACAAATTTCGTCAAAAGGGACAAAATAACCACGATTTTCGCCAAAACATAGCGAAATAATCGCGAATTTCATCAAAAGAACGTGAAAAAAACTCTCATATTTCGTCAAAAGATCACGAAACAACCGCGTATTTCGTCAAAAGGGACGAAATATCTGCAAAACTCTTCGAGAAAAAAAAACGCAGATTTCGGCGAAAGATCGCGAAAAAACCACAAATTTTACCAAAAGATCGCGAAAAAAACCACAATTTCGTCAAACGATCGCAAAACAACCATGAATTTAAACGAAAAAAGCACTAATTTCATCAAAAAGAAGGCAAAATAACTGCAAATTTCGTCAGAAGATCGCAAATTTCATCAAACGGCCGCGAAAAAAAAACATAGTGCTGGGAGTGGATCTCCCCCCCCCATTTTCCCCCACTCTGCTGTAACCTTTCAGAAAATTTGCTGTGAATTTCAGAATTTTTGCTTTTCACTCAGACCACCTCTGCTATATATGCTCGTGCATAAGTTGAGAAATATTGGAACTTACGATAATACAGCATTTACCTACAACATACTGTAAAATTTTGGGGAAATTTTCATGGGGATTGGGGGAAATGTTGGGAGTAGAAACATTTTCAGCACCCCTGGATGCTAGTATAAATATGTACAAATTCAGTTATTTACTGGGCTGCACAGTAAAATAATGTATAAACAAACACTTTTAAATAACACAATTTTATATGAAAAATAAAGAATTTTACAGAATTTGCATGAATGTAAGATTGTCTGCTTTTTTCATTCGCTAATCTGTTGTGCAGTTTAATTTTCAACAGTTGTTCTAGGTAAATAATGTCCCACAACATTGTTGAATGTATATTTAAAAATTCCAACTTCAAATGTAAAACTAGGAAATTTTATGTACAATTGTCATAAACATAATACAAAATCTGCAATTCAAATATTTTCAATTAAAAATGGTAGAAGTTTAAGATTTATTTCAATTTTATTTGAATGGAATCTAATTTTTTAGGGTGTTTTAAGTATCATATTGTATGAATTTTATTTATAATTTTTAATCTTCAATTGGCTTAACTTATTTGTTACAAAATTTAACATTAAATGTAGAACTAATTGAATGAAATATCTTAATATCAGTCTCTTCTCGGGCTGAAGCAATGCAGGAAATAAAGTTTGTTTTTGTTTTTAATTTGTTCTTCGAATTATGTTTTTGTTTAATTGTTTTTGATTGTAGAAAATTAGAATGAAATTCTTAAAAGTTAAATTTCCTGAAACTGCTTGATATATTAATTGTACTAATTAGTAATACACATAGTATGGAGGAAATGAAACTGCACGTTTTCGTTTTTAAATACTAAAAAAATTATATATAATAATAAAGCTGCTCCCATTATGTACATAATTAGTTTATCATAGAAAAATAATCTAACAAAGAATAGCTTTTAATAACTCGTTTGACTTTAATAAAATTGTCTATTTTAAAAACATGAACTTTAGCGCATTTAAGCCTACTCAAGCCGAAACTTCCTCATCGATACGTGATTGCATTGCTTTAGCTTAAATACAAATCTGTCCCGTAGAAAGATGAGAACTAATTTTAACTAACTGTAATAAACTTATTGAAATAATATATACAAATAATCTTACCTTTTATCTTGATGATAAAGCTTTTAACTTCAGAAACATGATGTCGCCGGCGAGGTACGAGAACGAGAGACAGACCGATTCAATTCGATTCTTTCACTTGAGAAGGAATGTGTAAACCACAGATTATATAACAAGTTCATAAAAATCCCTAGAAGTCCCCACAAATCAAAAGTTGCACACCTTTCTAAAAAACTATCTTTTAATATAATTGAATTTTCAATATTTTTATAACTCTAAAATTTTATATATAATTTAAAAATAATTTTAAAAGCTGAAGTTTTCAATACAAAGGCGAAAACATTTTTAAATATATCTACGAAAATCCCCGCTGGGGAAAACAATGTGTCGGAAAAGGTAAACCTCGTTTCGTTTTTCCCTAGCTTCCCTAACTACTTTGGTCTTGCCGGGCCGGTAAAGGCCGGTTGTTATTTTGGATTTTTTTTTTTTTTAATCTACTTTCAGGGTTTTGAAAAATGTCAAATAACTTATTTTTTGAAACTGACAACTAGTCACAGTCACACACACAGAGAAAAAAAAAATAATAGTTCGTTTGACTTTAATTTCTTATTATACAGAACATTTTAAAACAAGCATATTTGCACATAGACAACTTTAAGGGCAATGTTTACTTTTCCCTGCCCCCCCCCCCCCCTTCTTAAAATCCATAAGGATTTCATGGAACATTTGTGAAACACCCTTTAACAATAAATCTAATCTTGTTTTTGTTTTATGCATTATAATTAGGAATTTAAGGTGTGCAGTATATATATTTTAAACATTTTGATTCTCAAAAGTCAAAACATTCTATTTTATTTATTTATTTTGTCACATTTTAGATTATAATTTTTCTTTACACAGAAAATTCTGTTTTCAGTATTGTACTTTAGACTGAAATCTGAATTGAATGTCTCAAATGATACTGAATAAAATTTTAGCAGCAATCTTTTCAGTACAAGGTTTATCTACATTTAAAAATTTATTTTTTAGAAAAAAGTTTTAAACTAAATAAAAATGTGTAATCTATTTTACTGCTTTAAATATAAATCTCATGACGTATTTATATTTTTACTAAAACCAAGATTTAAAATAATTAAGCTTACATTAAAAGAAATAAAGAGAAAAATACATTACCTCTCTTTAATTAAATATTCGGGTTAGCCGATATTAGCCCTCTACTTTCTAGACGATGACGGACCATTACATTTTTACCGGAAACCACCCATGTACATTTTGGGGACAATTTTTGATTTTTATAAAATATTTTCAAACTAAATAAAAATATGTAATCTATTTTACTGCTTTAAATATAAATCTCACGACATATTTACATTTTTACTAAAACCCAGATTTAAAATAATTAAACTTACTTTGAAAGAAATGAAGAGAAAAATACATTTCCTCTCTTTAATCAAACATTCGGGTTAAGTGATATTAGCCCTCAACTTTCTAGACAATGACGGTCCATTACATTTTTGCCCGAAACCGCCCCTTAAGAGTTGCCGGGCAAAGTAAATGCAACAGTTCTCTCAACGCCGAAACATTTGCGGTTCGGCAATAGCTGCCGCAACTAGCGGCGGGTCATTTACGGCACAACATTGTTTGGTTACAAATGGCCTTAACTCCTTTTGGCCGCGACATATACGCCTTTCGGCCATAAGTTGAGTGTTTGTTGGGGAGCTTCAATGAAAATCCGAAGAATTCTTCAAAGATAAAATTTTTGACACATTTCGTTGTTTATATTTTGAATTTTTCAGAATTCATTGAATGTAATATCGTAAAATCCTGAGTTACTAACTGGGATTGGAAGTTTTATTTCATTACATTTTATTGAGTAAAATTATTTTCTTGATTGCTTAAGACATTTAGAATATAGTTTTTTTCTGTTAGTTTCTGCAGCGTATATTTAAATTTAAATGAATAATTGATCTATACGTAGTTACAAAAACTTAGATTATTTTAGAACATTTTGAAAAACGGGGCTACGTTAAGGGGTTAGATCGAATTTTCAATGTTTCACAACGATTTTTTTTTCCTTTGGCGAATGTTTTGTATTTCTGTTTAGCAAAATTCTTAACTTTCGTAAAAAATCAGCGAGAACCGCGTCTGTATGTATAACTGTGCCTACAACTATCTTTTCAAACGCTTTTCAATGTCACTTTCTGAGAAAGAATGCCCCTAAAACCTACAGATGAAACTTCTGCTTTTACCAAATTTGATTATTGATAGATTTTTTACCATTATACTCTGTCAGAAAAATTCGTCTTTATACACTAAATTATTCGTTATTTTCAAACAAATAATTTCCGTACTCCTAGAAAACATGTTTTTTTTCTGTAAATTCTTGCCAATAGCCTAAAAAAGAGGGGGAAATTTCGTTTATTCTTTACATGCATTGGCTGTATTAATTCCTAAGTTTGAATTCATTTTTAAAATAAAAAATCGAAAATTCAATACATTAAAATTTCTATTTTTTTCTTTCAAAACAAAACAAAAACAAAAGCAAAAACAAAAAAAAAAATGCTTTTGAATTTAATAAAGTTGTAATTTTCTCATTTAAACTTATTCGCAACTTAATTTTTAGAGTATTAAAAAATATATTCGCATGTAAAATATATTCTAAACGCGCACATTTCAAAAATATATAGTAGTATCATGTTTTTAAAAAATCTATTTTATTCAAAAAAAGCAAGCATTTATTTTCTATGCCTTATTAAAAATATGTCTAATATTTAACAATTTTTATCCTCTATTATTCTATTAGTGTTAAAACACCAACCATGATTTCATAAAGGCAAAATTTGCCTTTAATTAAATTTAAATTTCCGAGCTTTGTGAACAAGAAATGCAACAAGTCTTACCAATTCTCCATTTGAAGAAAACTCGCATCTTCATTTTTAACTACCCCTCTACCAAGTGTTCCATGGCGGAGTGGTTAAGATGCTCGAATCGAAACACGCTGTCCCAGGTTTAAAAACAAGTGGAATTACGGAATAAAGACGTATTTTTAAAAAAGAATTCCTTTTTTCAGATTACGGAAAATTTCTGTCCTAGAACGAAAAAATCTGAAATTTCTTCAAATCCCGGTAAGAGTGTTGCCAGGAATAATTCCATGAATTGAAGAAAGCATTTCCGAAGGAGTAGTTTTCTTCACTCTTGTGGCACCCCTAGTCGGAAATTGCATAATGATTTATTTTTAAAATGGATTTTTTATTTTTTTATAATGACGACCATACAGCTGAATTTAGTTAATGATTTTACTTAATGTTCTTTTACGCAGGTAATACACCACAGTTACCAAATTTTAAAAAAGTCCTTCCGGCCAGTGCCGGGAGGAAGAGGTAGCTTTCATATTCCTTATTTTAAAAAATCCAACTTATATTATTCAAACACACGAAGCTCAATTAAGTGGAAACCTAATGTAGGAGATTCAATACTAATTTTTATATACTAAATCATTATGAATGAGAATTTCGCGAAATTAGTCAGCTTTATCCAAGCTGCTTTTAATTAAAGTAACTTATATTTGGCTGCCAAATTCGGCGATTTCTTAAAGTGCCTGCCATTTTAAGACAACATGGTGGATGAGGCTAACCAGTGAACTTGGTCGAGACCTTAGTAGTTGCTGTGCACATGCTCACTCACATCGGAATCGGTTGATATATACGAGTGCTGTCGCAGGCAAAAAATCAGATTTTTCAAAATGTCAACCACGTTAGGAATTGAAACTACTATATCTGAGCCATTTTTTAAGATAAAGGCAAACAAAAAATGCTCCTGATTCCGTATATCAAGGTCAAATACTTAAGAAAGAAACCTTTTCAATTTCTAATTTTTTTGCACCTCACTTTAACTATAATTTTTTTTTAATTTAATGGCCTCCATTTTGAAACAAGATGGCTGATTAAGCTGGCCAGCGAACTTAGTCGAGATATTGATGTATACTATCCACATGCCTTCTTCCATTGAAATAGGCGAATACGTGTGGTATCGCGTGACAAATACAAGATCGTTTCAAAGTGTTAGCCATGATAGAAATTCAAAGTGCTATAATTCAACCACTTTTTAAGATATAAACAAAAGAACAAATTTTCAGAAACAAAAACTGCTCCGAATCTTTGTATCAAGGCCAAACACATAAAAAAAATCTTTTTCATTTTCCAATTTTTTAATACCTCATTTTAAATTTTAAAATACATTTTTAAAAAAAAATCGCAACCCTTTTGAAACAAGATGTCGAATGAAGCTGGCCAACGAACTCGGTCGAGACATTGGTATGCACTATGTACAGACCAAGTAATATCCAAATCGGTTCATAAATACGCCTGTTATCGAAAGACAAAAATCAGGTAGTTTTAAAATGTCAGCCACAATAGAAATTCAAAATGCTATAACTCAGCCATTTTTTTAGATATAGACGAAACAAAACCTGTTCCGGAATCTTTGTATTAAGGTCAAACACATACGAAAAAATCTTTTTCATTTTCCCATTTTTTGGCATCTCATTTTAAATTTAAATTTGTTTAAATTATTTTAAATGGCCGCCATTTTGAAACAAGATGGCGGATGAAGCTGGCCAACGAACTCGGTTGAGTTATTTGTATGTACTATGTACACACCAAGGTACATCCAAATCGGTTCATAAATACGTCTGGTATCACGTGGCAAAAATCAGGGCGTTTCAAAATGTCAGCCACGCTAGAAATTCAAAATGCTATAACTCAGCCATTTTTTAAGATATAAACGAAACAAAAACTGCTCCCGAATCTTTTTATCAAGGTCAAACACATAAAGAAAAAATATTTTTTCAATTTTCAATTTTTTGGTACCACATTTCCAATTTAAATTTTTCTTAAAATTTTAAATGGCCGCCATTTTTAAACAAAATGGCGGATGAAGCTGGCCAACGAACTCGGTCGAGACATTGGTCTGTACTATGTGTAAACGACCTTACATCCAAATCGGTTCATAAATACGCCTTTTATCGCGTGACAAATTTCAGGACATTTCAAAATGTCATCTTCGCTAGAAATTCAAAATGCTATAACTCAGCCATTTTTTAAGATATAGACGAAACAAAAACTGCTAGGGAGTCTTTGTATAAAGGTCAAATACATAAGAAAAAAATATTTTTCCATTTTTAATTTTTTGGTACCACATTTCAAATTTTAAATTTTTAAAAATTTTTTAAATGGCCACCATTTTGAAACAAAATGGCGGATGAAGCTGGCCAACGAACTCGGTCGGGACATTGGTATGTACTATGTACACACCGAATTACATCCAAATCGGTTCATAAATACGAGAGTTACAGTATGACATATGTCAGATATATATATATATATATATATATATATATATATATATCAACTTTTGAACGGAGGGTGGTTTCGGGGTCTGGGGGTCATGATCGATGAAAATATACCAAAATTTTTTGAAATCGCTTTCCTCCGAACGGCTGCAATAGGTAGCTTTTTGTAAAGAAAGCTACCTAAAAGTTGATTTTTTTATGTTTCCTTGTACATCAGTTATATTAAAGTTGAAAAGTGGTATGAAAGATTCAACACAATTTTCTTTGTGTATATAGTAACGCCTGGCAGAAACTTTAATTTAAATAAAATTGCTTTTTTTAGGTGCGTTCGTAAAAATGCGTAGCACTTATAGTCGTCGTTCCGTCTGCCCGCATATAACAGCGCAAAAACTACCCAACCGAATCGTTTGAAATTTAAAATATATAATTGTTGCAAAATTTTGTCGAGTCATTTCAAATTTTATGAAAATCGGATGGATAGTTTAATTACAGGGACAGTCAAAATATTATTAAAATAAAAATATTTCAAGTGCATTTCAATGATGTGACAGGCTTATAAACAGAATGAAATGGGTATGCACTTATGAAGTACACTAAAATATACATTCAATACCCTATGCGGTGCAAAAAATATTTATAAAGCTAGTTATAATACGAACGCACCTCATTTGGCATGTTTGACGTGCGATTTCCAATTTGTTATATTTTACTGTATGACAGTCGTATTCCAGTGGAGAATTGGTTGGTCAGATTGAAGATAAATCAAATTTTGCTTATAGTGCCCCTGGCGGAAAATAGTTTATCTGATTTTAAGTGAAATTAATTTTTTATGTTTTAAGTTTCCAGAATGAATCTGCTACGGTCAAATAAAGTTTTAACAAATAATTCAATTGATAGGCTTTTTAGCTCTAGTAGCGCCACTGGTGGAAAACGGTATAACTTATATTTTACCCTCGCTGTACTATCTGGATATTTTTCAGTTTTTTTTTTTTTTTTTTTTTTTTTTTTTTTTTTTTATTTATTTAGAATATGTATGCTAAAATTATCATCTAGGAATTTTCTGATAAAGATTTATTTCATAATTTTGATTACTTAGTAAATTTTGCACAGTTAATTTTTAGGTAGCTTTCATTACAAAAAGCTACCTATTGCAGCCGTTCGGAGGAAAGCGATTTCAAAAAATTTTGGTATATTTTCATCGATCATGACCCCCAGACCCCGAAACCACCCTCCGTTCAAAAGTTGATATATATATATATATATATATATATATATATATATATATATATATATATATATATATCCATATATATATATATATATATATATATCTGACATTTGTCATACTGTAACTCTCGAATTTATGAACCGATTTGGATGTAATTCGGCATGTACATAGTACATACCAATGTCTCGACCGAGTTCGTTGGCCAACTTCATCCGCCATTTTGTTTCAAAATGGCGGCCATTTAAATTTTTTTTTAAATATAAATTTGAAATGTGGTACCAAAGAATTGAAAATAGAAAAATATTCTTTTCTTATGTATTTGACCTTTATACAAAGATTTCGAATCAGTTTTTGTTTCGTCTATATCTTAAAAAATGGCTGAGTTATAGCATTTTGAATTTCTAGCGTGGCTGACATTTTGAAACGTCCTGAAATTTGTCACGCGATAAAAGGCGTATTTATGAACCGATTTGGATGTAACTTCGTTTGTACGTAGTACATACCATTGTCTCGACCGAGATCGTTGGCCAACTTCATCCGCCATCTTGTTTAAAAATGGCAGCCATTTAAATTTTTAAGAAAAATTTAAATTTGAAATGTGGTACCAAAAAATTGAAAATTGAAAAAATATTTCTTTCTTATATATTTGACCTTGATACAAAGATTCGGGAGCAGTTTTGTTTCGTCTATATCTTAAAAAATGGCTGAGTTATAGCATTTTAAATTTCTAGCGTGGCTGACATTTTGAAACGTCCTGATATTTGTCACGTGATAACAGGCGTATTTATGAACCGATTTGGATGTACCTTGGTGTGTACATAGTACATACAAATATCTCGACCGAGTTCGTTGGCCAGCTTCATCCGCCATCTTGTTTCAAAATGGCGGTCATTTAAAAAATTAAAAAAAATTAAAATTTAAAATAAGATACCAAAAAATTGGAAAATGAAAAAGATATTTTTCCTATGTGTTTGATCTTAATACAAAGATTCCGGAACAGTTTTTCTTTCGTCTATATCTAAAACAATGGCTGAGTTATAGTATTTTGAATTTCTATTGTGGCTGACATTTTAAAACGACCTGATATTTGTCACGCGATAACAAGCGTATTTATGAACCTATTTGGATGTTACTTGGTCTGTACATAGTACATACCAATGTCTCGACCGAGTTCGTTGGCCAACTTCATTCGCCATCTTGTTTCAAAAGGGTTGCCATTTAAAAAAAAATTAAATTTAAAATTTAAAATAAAGTATTAAAAAATTGGAAAATGAAAAAGATTTTTTTATGTGTTTGGCCTTGATACAAAGATTCCGGAGCAGATTTTGTTTCTGGAAATTTGTTCTTTTGTTTATATCTTAAAAAATGGTTGAATTATAGCACTTTGAATTTCTAGTATGGCTAACATTTTGAAACGATCTTGTATTTGTCACGCGATAACTCACGTATTCGCCTATTTCCATGTAAGAAGGCATGTGGATAGTATACATCAACATCTCAGCCAAATATAAGTTACTTTAAATAAAAGCAGCTCGGATAAAGCTGACTAATTTCGCGAAATTCTCATTCATAATGATTTAGTATTGATAAAAATTAGTATTGAATCTTCTATATTCGGTTTCCACTAAATTGAGCTTCGTGTCTTTGAATAATATAAATTGGCTTTTTTTTAAATAAGGAATTTGAAAGCTACCTCTTCCTCCCGGCACTGGCCGGAAGGACTTTTTTCTGTTTATTCGTAGAAATTGCGAGTGGGGTAACATTGGTCCCATCTTAGACAATCAGGGAATTAATTACAGCTTACTGTCATTTATCACGTTTCAAGAGAAAAAAGAAAGAAAATTTTTAGAGACCTGCTAAATATAGTTCACTAGCCGGTACCATCAGTAACGACAAACCAAACATAAATAAAACAGATTTTATATTTTGTATTGTATGATGTCATACTCATGTTAAAATGAGGATGAACAGATTAATTACAATTTTATTTTTAAGAGCACTTCATGATAAACTGAGTACTTACAATAAGATAAATCGATTTTTTACAAATTAGTCTTTAGCTGAAGCTTGACCCACGTTCAAAGGTATGTTTTAATTAAAACTTTCACATGATAATTCTTTTTGCACTGTGGATTCCTCTAGCGGGAAATTACTTAAATAGAACTTTACAAAAATTAATATTCCCTTTTAGTATTTTATAAGCGATGGGAATAAATTTGGAACAAAACTACTCAGCTTTTAACTTGTTATGACATTGTTTGCGTAAAATAGGAAAGATTAATTTTCCGTAATCAGGTCAATTGTCAAAAGTTGTTATCTAATATCTGTGATATTGGATACGAAATTCTTGAAAATGAATGTGAAAACCATGAATTTTGTAATCCAATCACTTTTGCACGAGATAACCCTTGCTAATACGCAATTGATTCTGAATCTAATTACCGAAGATTAGCCACAAAATCCAGCTTTATTTAAGTTTTAGGTGTAAAAAGGAAAACGACTAATTCGGGTATGAGTATTTCTTTTCAACTCACACCTTCATGACTTATTATACGCTAAATTCAGACATCAGTGTAGGAAAAATATTTATAAGTACTTTAGATTCCAAATATTTTTTAGATTTAAAAACATTAAAAACTTGGCACCATTTTTCGCGTTAATTTAATTTATTTGATTTGTTTACAGGACCACCAACAAACGTACACCATTTGTGAAACTTTTATGCCTTTTTGCTACCACTATATTTAATTGAAAAATATACATTATTAAATTTATAAAATCCGCGATTAAATGTCCAAATATGTTTTTTTCGAAAATAGTGGTAAGAAAAAACTGTTATTGTAAATGTTAGTGTCCATCGATGTATTGGATTGAAATGCATTTCACTGAAATTATATTAAAGCTTAAAAAGTTAAACGGAAAGAAAAAAAAATACCATATATACTTCTGTATTTTAATTATTTTTGTGTTAATTACATTTATATATTTAAATTTAAATTAACCACAAAATATCGTAACTACAATGAGATATAATTCATTTTCCGTATACATTACATTTACACTGAAAGCGGTTATATAGAACACTTAATTCGAAGTCAAAGAAAGTTATTTTAATTTCACCGTTAACTAAAAGGACTTTATGACAAAGAAATCTATTTCCTGAAAAGTATTTATAAAGCCGCGAGCAGAAAACTTCTGGAATTGGATCAATATATCTGAAGAAGATAAAATTTTCTCTTTATTGTTAGAGGCAGACAATTTCAGTTTTTGATTAAAAAAATTGTTAAAAATTAACTTTCTTATAAAGTGTAAAATTTCAATTATTTTGTTGTAAGTTTTCTTGGAATAAGGCAATAGCTCAAATGCATGATTTTAAAAATAATATTTTCAGCCATATATTTTTTACCAGTAAAATAGTTAAAATTAAATGATAACGTATTTCACGCACAGTAGGAAACAAAACTGGAAGAACATTTTAACTATAGTCATAAATCCACTTCTGAATGTCGCAGAAGAAAACTATTTGCACCAAAATTGTTTACACTCATTATTGATTAATATTTTTTGGAACAAATTTATTGTTATACCAATAATAAAGATTTCCATATCAGACCCTGTAAAATTTTCCTTTATTAATAATAATAAATAGGGGTATATGGCGTTCGCGGACCTTGCTAAAATTGAGAAACGCATTTTTAAGATTAAGTGATATTGCTGCAAAAACATTTTAAACAAAAATATAACAAGTATTTGGTAGCGTATGTACCAACACTCTTATGAATATCTATAAGTATATCGTCTAATTGCTGTTTATAGAAAACATTAAATAACACGAAAAGAATGTTCATTAATAAAAGAGTAGATAATTAAAAACTATGTCTTTAGTTTTAAAGTCTTTTTTATTATTTTATGATTTATATTAGCAATTTGTCAGACATCATTACATATTTTCACTTCATTGGGAAGTTGCCTCTCTGTATTGATAAATATAAGACTTAAACATCAATTAACCTGTTTTTCAGAATTTAAAATCTTTATTATTATTAAGATAAGTTGTGTCAGAATGTTGTGTCAAGGTGCAGAATGATTCTTACCTTTCCCCCCCATAGCCTAAGTCGGACCCTGCCCTGTATATGGTGGTTAATTAATGCTCTTCCGCCTGCCCTACCGCTAACTTTTGTAAATATTATTTAGATGAAAAAAAAATTGCTCGTTTAACAATAAAAACTTTGACACATTAACGAATTAATATATAAGTGTAAAAGCTTGACAAATGCAGGTATGACTATGTAAATGATTTGAGACCAAATGTTTTTTTTTTCTTTCACTTTTTCTTTTTCGTTCATCTATTTTTTTTTTTTTTTTTTTTTTCATGTCTACGTAGTTTTTTTTTTTTTTTTTAATATTTTGGCAACTCATCTTGTATATACCGGCAGCCTACATTTTTTCATAAATTTCGGTTACAATTCTTATAGACTTGAAAAGAGATAAGGGGATATAAGATAAGGGGTTATCGAAATATGTTTTCCAATTTTTTCTAGTTCTCTTTTAGGTAGCTTTCATTACAAAAAGCTACCTATTGCAGCCGTTCGGAGGAAAACGATTCCGAAAAATTTTGGCATATATTCACCGATCATGACACATAGACCCCGAAACAACCCTCCGTTCAAAATTTATATATATATATATATATATATATATATCCATATATATATATATATATATATATATCTGATCTTTGTCATACTGTAACTGTCGTATTTATGAACCGATTTGGATAAAATTTCGTATGTACATAGTATAATACCAATGTCTCGACCAAGTTTGTTGGCCAGCTTCATCTGCCATCTTGTTTCCATATGGCGGCCATTTAAAAAAAAAATTTAAATTTAAAATTTAAAATGAGGCACAAAAAAATTAGACATTGAAAAGGATTTTTTTTATGTATTTGTGCTTGATACAAATATTCGGGAGCCCTTTTAGTTTCGTCTATATCTTTAAAAATGGCTGAGTTATAGCACTTTGAATTTCTAGCATGGATGACATTTTGAAACGATCTGATTTTTGTCACGTGATAATACACGTATTTATAAACCCATTTGGATGTGACAAGGAATATGCATAGCACATAGAAATGTCTCGACCGAGTTCGTTGGCCAGCCTCATCCGCCATCTTCTTTCAAAATGACGGCCATTTAAAAATTAAAAAAAAATTAAATTTAAAATGAGGCACAAAAAATTTAGACATTGAAAAATATTTTTTTCTTATGTGTTTGACCTTGATACAAAGATTTCGGAGCATTTTTTGTTTTTTCTATGTCTTAAAAAATGGCTGAGTTATAGCACTTTGAATTTCTAGCATGGCTGACATTTTGAAATGATCTGATTTTTGTCATGTAATAATATGCGTTTTTATGAACAGATTTGGATGTGACAAGGTATGTGCATAGTTCATAGCAATGTTTCGACCGAGTTCGTTGGCCAGACTCATGCGCCATCTTGTTTCAAAATGGCGGCCATTTAAAAATTAAAAAAAAAAAATAAAAGTGAGGTACAAATTAATTAAAAATTGAAAAAGACTTTTTCCTTATGTGTTTGAGCTTGATACAAACATTCCGGAGCATTTTTTGTTTCGTCTATGTCTTAAAAAATGGCTGAGTTATAGAACTTTGAATTTCTAGCATGGCTGACATTTTGAAACTATCTGATTTTTGTCATGCAATATTATGCGTTTTATGAACAGATTTGGATGTGACAAGGCATGTGCATTAGGGGGGAACTAAAAAACGAAGTTTCGAATTTTATATTCTATTAGTGATTATTTTTTTCCTTTTTAACTCCATAAAAAGAAAATATTTTTCTTTCAATTTTAAAATAATATTTTCCGGTTCCTCAAAGCACCTGATTTTCCATAAAAATGAAAAAAAAGCCAATAATTGCAAGAAAAGTTTTTTAAGCTTATTGTTAAATTTATATTTTGCAAAATTAAATTAATTAAGTGTTAATGTCCTGTAATAAAGAGAATAATTTAGTTTGAGTGCCTTAGAAGAGTTAGCCCCACTTTATTTGACTTTTGTAGAAGCCAGCGTCGTGGGTGTCGGCTTTCATTGTCTCTGATTTATTTGGCTGCAGCACATAACAAGTTAGTCCGATTTAACGGGTGTTAACAGTTTCTTTAATTATTTTTCGATAAACATTCGGTGTCAAAAGTGACAAAGTCTGTTAACGTACCTAAATCTAGATAATTGTTGGAGTGTCCTGTATTTCCTGAACCAAAACAATTAACATTAGACTGTCATCTTTGACGAACATATGAAGAAGTTATGAAATATTATTTTGGGGTTCAATTTAACTTAAAATCTGACAGCTGGAATCTGGCACACACTATTTCTAAAATATCTAAAGCTGTTGATGATACAATTAAAAGTGTATTGCTGAGACCTTCAATTCCAACGTTTTCTGATACACAAATAATAAAAAATGATTAGGGACTAGTGCGAGAAATGTCAAAATTTGAAGAAAAAATATTAAGATTAGAAAGAATAATCCCACATCCAATGTAAAATTGCAAAATGTTAGGTAATCCTGTAGAAAACATTTCTTTGTGTAAAAGCACTAAATATTATCGTGTATCAGAACAAGAATGTCACTTTCTCAAAGACCAAAGAGATATGGGGTGATGACAATAGGATCAATAGATATAAAAACTACAAAAAATGTGTAGCAAGCCTGGAAATGGAAATATCAAGGAAAAAAGTTATTTTAAAACAAAAAAATGATGCTTTGATTGAATGATCGTCAAGTGTTAAAAACAGTTCGGAAGAAAATAGTTCAATCGGTTGTTTTTCTAAACCTGAATTTGATAATCAATACGGTGAAAGAACCGGAGTATTAGACAGAACTGCAAATATTATTGCAAATGGCACCTTAGAAGATATGGGTATTTCTGATGATAATAAAGAAAAGGTAACTGAAAGAAGGACTTGAAGATGACAAAGAGAAAAGAAAAGGAAGAATTTGAAAGAACAGGAAAGATGAAATGAGCTAATTTTAGAAGGTTAGTATTTTGATGGCAGAAAGGATAACAATATGATAACTGAAGCAGAGGGAAAAAAGTATAACTAAGAATCATTAAAGACGAACACCTGGTCTTAGTTCAAAAACCAGGATAAAAATATATTGGTCATATTTCATTGACATCTTCTTCTTATATTAATATAGCTACTGCAATTTTGGTGTATTTTCAAAATAATAATACAGACATTTCAAGTTTGAGAGTTATTAGGTGAAACAGAAACGCCTTTAATACAGGATGCAAATCTGGAGTTGTTAAAACATCGGAAGCAATACCCTAAAAACTTTATAATGGATAATTTGATTATTACATGCAAATGAATTTTTTCTTAGATACTTATTTCAACATCTTGCTGAAAAACTACGGGTACAAAAGGATTTTCTGGGCCAGTAGGAAAGCGACTTGAAAAAATGCGAACATATTGAAATTATAGACTATAAAAACATTGATCCGATCTTGGCGGTCTGATCGGATGAAGAACTTAAAAAAGGTACAAACAGGGGATATACCTGAATTTTAGATTTTCCTTGTCATACTCAGGAAACGTGTGTCAAAATTGTCCCGCGAGCTGCGTCAAGCGTCTTTAAATATTAAGCAAAAGACGGCTTAATCTTGGGAAAGTTGAATTCCCACAATGTAATGACAAAGTTTGCCTAAAAAGACAGTAGGCTGAATATCCAATTTAATTAATTCATAACAAAGGGAGGTAAGGAAGGTGGAAGTCGATATTTAACCAACTCCTCGCGGTGACTTCTGGATAGTATTTGCTAAATAAAAGTAGATATGAGCTAACAGCTACGTTGTTTACTTTCAGTTACTTTATACTGAAATTTCAAAACTTTGACCTCCTTGAGGAACCGGAAAACAACCAACTTAATTAAAAAAAAACCTTTTCAACCAAAAGTTTAGACATCCAAAAAGGAGAAAAAAGTTTTCACTATTACACATTAAAATAAAAAAAAGTTTTTTTTTACCTTATACTTATGTTCCACCCTAATGTGCATAGTACATAGCAATGTCTCGACCGAGTTCGTTGGCCAGCTTCATCCGCCATCTTGTTTCAAAATGGCGGCCATTTAAAAAAATAAAAATAAAATGAAATTTTAAAATGAGGTACCAAGAAATTGGAAAATGATAAAGATTTTTTTCGTTATTCTATTTTTTCTTAATGCAGCTCATTTGACAGTGCAATTAGTTTCACTCCTGCTCAACAGCCTAAAACATCTGTTAGGCATCATTTACCTACCTCTGTATCATTGTGTATTCTAATTCTATTTCATGTTATTATTCAACTAGGTATTCGCATTGCTTATTGTTATTGGTACCTCTATCGTGTATTATTATTATTATTTGCAACGTTTTTGTCTTATTTGACATTCTTATTGTTGGCATCACTACAGTATTCATTAGCGCCAAATTTAATCTGCATAGAGTTAAAGTCTTCTCTTGCACCGTGTTTCACTTGTAAATAATGGTCTATTGCATCAATTTTAATTTGTAAAATATCAACTTATTATTATTTTTTTTATTTATATTATTATTTTTTTTTATTAGGATTTGCATATAATTCTTGGTTCAATTCTTACTTGCATATGAGTTTTGGCATCAAAATAAGAATTAAAACTCTCTTCAAAAAGAGCTCTATCATTTAAAACGAAGTATTGCTTTGAACATTGTTATTTGTTTTCTAGAATCGTGCTTTTCTGTAATTAGTTTCCTGTGTCAGTTCTTATATATTGTTTTTTTTTTGTTGTTGTTGTTTGTTTGTTTTTTTTTTCAATGTGTAACGGTGTAATCCAGCATTGTATCCTGTATCGTATCCTATATGAAAAAAATGGGAAAAAATTCCTTTAACTCCCATTGTTTTTGTTGTATCTGTAAGTCCTATTAAGTGGATTTTCCACATTTGGTTCACATCTGGACTTCTTTTGTTTACTGTATTTTTATTGTTTTTTACTTGTCCAGCAATGTATAATACTGCATAATGAGGTTTTTTTTTCCCCCTTCAAAATTTGTAATGTACACAAGTTTAAGTTTGTATAATGATAAGTCCAGCACGCCTGGGATATAACTGGGCTGCCACTTGTAACATTTCAGTATAATTTTCTAAGTTTTAATATATAGGGGTCTTTTTCAACGAATTTATTTCCGGGCCCTGCTGCCGGCAGCGGTCCGTTATCATGGTAGTTATTCTGCTGTGCGGGGCTTGTTGAGCTAAAACCACATTGGTAGGCCTCCCCGCCTGGCCTGAAACTGAAGATGAAACTGAAACGGTGTTTGACCTTAATACAAAGATTCCAGAACAGTTTTTGTTTCGTCTATGTCTTAAAAAATTACTGAGTTATAGCACTTTGAATTTCTAGCATGGCTGACATTTTGAAACGATCTGATTTTTGTCATGCAATAATATGCGTTTTTATGAACAGATTTGGATGTGACAAGGAATGTTCATAGTACATAGCAATGTGTCGACCGAGTTCGTTGGCCAGCCTCATCCGCCATCTTGTTTAAAAATGGCGGATATTAAAAAATTAAAAAAAACAATTTTTAATTTAAAATGAGGCACAAAAAATTTAGACATTGAAAAATAGTTTTTTCTTATGTGTTTGACCTTGATACAAAGATTTCGGAGCATTTTTTGTTTTGTCTATATCTTAAAACATGGCTGAGTTATAGCACTTTGAATTTCTAGCATGGGTGACATTTTGAAACGATCTGATTTTTGTCACGCGATAACACGCGTATTTATGAACCGATTAGGATGTGACAAGGCATGTGCATAGTACATAGCAATCTCTCGGCCGAGTTCGTTTTCATCCGCCATCTTGTTTCAAAATGGCGGCCATTTAAAAATTTAAAAAAAAAAAATAATGAGGTACAAAAAAAAAAAAAAAAAAAAAAAAAAAAAAAAAAAAAAAAAAAATTGAAAAATATTTTTTTCTTATGTGTTTCAGCTTGTTACAATGATTCCGGATCATATTTTCTTTTGCCTTTATCTAAAAATAAAGGCCGAGATATAGCAGTTTGAATTTCGAATGTGTGTGACATTTTGGAAAATCTGATTTTCTGCCTGCAACAGCACTCGTATATATCAACCGATTTAGAGATGAGTGAGTATGTGCACAGGAATTACTAAGGTCTCGACCAAGTTTATTGGTGAGCTTTGTTGCACCCATTATGTTGTTTTAAAATGGCGGGCTATCACCGATAATTCGGGTTAATATAATTATTAATATAATTCGGGATATCACCGAATTTGGGGACAAAATATAAATCACTTTAATAAAACCAGCTTTGATAACGCTGACTGGTTAGCCTCATCCACCATGTTGTCTTAAAATGACAAGCACTTTAAGAAATCACCAAATTTGGCAGCCAAATATAAGTTACTTTAAATAAAAGCAGCTTGGATAAAGCCGACTAATTTCGCGAAATTCTGATTCATATTCAATATTGGCAAAATTTAGTATTTAATCTTCTACAATCGGGTTCCACTAATTTGATCTCCGTGTGTTTGTATAATATAAGCTGGCTTTTAAAAAATAAGGACTATGAAAGCTACCTCTTCCTCCCGGCACTGGTCGGAAGGACTTTTTAAGAATAAAATACTAAAATAGTAATTTTACTACTACTACTAATATTCTTTATAATATAAATAAGAAAACAATTTTTTTTCGCTTTAACTTAAGCAAAGGATTCTAAAATTTTAGATTTTACCTATTTTCTAATAACACGAGGACTAACGTTCACGTGTTGTTCTGTGGGGTTTTTGATCATCCGTTTAGTAGTGGTGACTAATATATATTTTATTTGAGGGGCTCACAGCCATAGTAGACCAAGTCCATTAAAAAAAATGAAATAGTTCATTTCGGATGTGCATGAAATCTGTTTTATCTACTCCCACAGTACACCACGTGTAAACAGATGATATGTATTATGAATTATGTGAAAACACACATGATAAAACAGATTTTATGCACATACTAAATGGACTATCTCATTTTTTTTTTCAAAATGGACGAATCCCTCATTCGTCATTTTTTTTTAATTTTTAATGGCATTATTAATTAACAACATTAAAAAAGAATTCTGTTTCAATATATGCATCCTCTTAAATTTCGTATTTTTACAAAATATCATGCAAAATAAAAGCTTATGAAATGCATAAAAATATATATTAAAGTTTTGTCTTAATAACATACGTTACTCATTAAAGAATATTCGTAGAACATTTTTTTATCTTCATATTTCACTGATAAATCATTTAAAAAATTATTTAAATTTTCATTTGTATGTTAATGTTTTTTTTTTTTTTTTTTAACAAGTGAAGCATAAATGAGAAAAACATATGAAATTGCTATTGAATTTTAAAAATGTTGCTTATATTCGTGTACTGAGGTCCGCACGGTTACGTTTCTTCCATGCATTGACTGTGTTTTCCACAACAGTTTCAGGTAAATTTTACTTGTAAGCAGATTTCTACAAAATTTGCGACAAAAATCTAAAACAAAGAAGGGGAGGTAAGGGAGGTATGATAGACTTATTTTACTAATTTTTTACAACCCTTAGAAATCAATTTTTAAACAATTTTTTCGTGTTTTCTTATAAAGCGACCTTTTTTAAAAAATATTGTGAATTTAAAAAATAATCATTCAAAAAATATATTCCAATTATTGTGAATGGTTACTACTGTATCAAATCTCCCCATTGCTGGGGAGGATTGATACACTAGCAAGGGAGATTTGATACATTGTTATGGAAATGGAAAAAAAATGCAGACAATTCAATTAATTTGTCATACATTTTTTTATGATAAATCTTGAAATATTTAAGTAAAATTTAAAAGGAAATGACATTGACATAATTTTGTTTCAGAAATGTTTTTTACAAAAATATTTAAAGAATTACTATTATTTAAAAAAATCTATTAACAAACGTTTTAGAAAATAAATAATGAAAAGAAAACCTAAAGATCTTGCTGCAAGGAAAAATGAAGTGAACATTGGTGATTTGCAAACAATTTAACATAAATATAGCACATTTAAGATTTCTTTAACCCTTTCAGAGCGAAGCATTTTCAATGCTAATGTGTTGAATAAATGAAGGGCGCCGGAATTTACCAACAAATTTAATTGGAAATAAGAAAAGGGATATATTTTATTTTCATATTAAATGGAAAATATTTTACCAAAATTCTGGTGTGAATGTGGCGTTTGGGAATTAAAATTAAGTGATTTCAGAAACATACCACCACGCCTAAAATGGTTAAAAGAAAAACTAATAAATCTATCATTTTGGTAAGTAAAATCGGGTAGAATTAATGTTTTTTTAAATTTGCCCTTCGTTAATTATTTAAACATCTTCCCTTCCATGTCTTTTAAACTTTCATTCTACATGACGAACAAAGTGAACTAACCACCTATCATTGCACTGCTTTTCTATGTAACCTACATAATGTCTATGAATAATCTCTTGGTTCTTTCTTACCAATTTTAGTAGCTCCTGCTGTAAAAAAAAATAAATAAAGAATATTACAATCCTATATCAGTTTACAACTTTAAAAAAATATATTAAATTTCAAACATTTCTCCCCAGCACTAATGTATCATTTCTCCCTGTCATGACTTATTGGATTTCCAATCACTTTGTATAAATGCAGTTACAAAATGTCATTCTGCTTTCTGGTAAAACTCACCCTAAGAATGTGCTTTACAAATAAAAAAAAAATTACAAGATATTATCATCACAACAGTAAGAGTTATGAAAGAAAATCAGTATTTAAAAAAAGATTACATTGACATTCCAAAAGTCTACAAAATTAAAAGAAAAAAAAAAAAAACGTTGTCAGTTCTTCACTGCTAAGTCCAGCTAATGATGGCATCTGCTAATAAAACAAGACTTTACATCTGTTACAATGGCTGTTAATGCCATTTGTTGAGAAAAATTGTCAATGTATGTACCCTCAAACATCCCCTACCTCCCCTAACCTTAAAGATATTGGGAGCGAAAAAAATGACTGGCCACCGCTGCATGTGAATGATTATTTATGACAAAATAAATTGCATACAATTCTAAAACCTTTTTACCAATTAAATCGATGCTTATCTATTTTTCTTGCATTAATTAAAACTAAAATCACAGCCATTGTACGTTTTTAGAGTGTAAGTTGCAGATGCAAATAATGACCGAAAAACGACATAATGAATGTTGTATTTCTATATAAAGTAAATATTTTTTTTTTGTATACAAATAATATCGAAGTAAAATAAATTACTTATCAAAGTTAGAAATAATTTAAATTACAACTTGTGATATCTCTCAGTTTAGAAGAGTATGGAGATAATTTTCTAAATAAAATGTATTGTTTAAGAATTTCTCTGTATGTACTTTTGAAGATATTAAGGAAATACAAGAGTCTTCTACTAAAATAGTTTATTTTACTCTGAATATCTTTTTCATTCATTTTACTTATTACATTTTCCCGTAATCGAGCAAAATTATCATAAACTATATCAAAATTAGACTTTCAACTAGCGTGCGCAATTTCTACCACAAATTTTTAATGTAATTGTTCATCTTACTTTGTTACAAAAATATGTTTCAAAATCTACGATTAAAGTCGAGTATTTTATATTAACCCTTAACCGGAAACGTGAAAATCCCGTGCACAAACAGAAAACTTAATAATTTACTAAATAGTGTGCTTAAACATTTAGTCTTTAATAGTAATTCATTAACATAACATATTTTTTTAATATAACAGCATAAATATAAGTTTAGAATGTGGGAGAGAGAAAATACTAAGGGCAGATACGTCGACGCAAAATCTCACAGACGTACGTTTCCGGTTAAGGGTTAAGCCATTTAAAAATTATACAGATTTTTTTTTAAAATAAAAAAAGCTCTTTCTTGGAAATTCGAAAGAATGTGCACGCCATGATTTTAAACAACCTTTTAACAATTAATGTTAGCAAATTGTTTTATCAGTAGTAAAAAATGCAAACAAAAATATACAAAAAATTTTCTATTAATTTCCAATATATTTTTATGGTTTATATCTCATAATATTAATGTGATAAAATTTTACATTTTTAAATAATTGAAAAATTTTCCTAGAGCGTGCAGAGATATGCAATAAAGTGCTCCAAAAAAGTAAACGTACACTCTCAGAAAAAACTGTAAATTTATGAGCATTTGCCCTTATTTGAAGTAAAAAGGTCTGATCCACTAAATAAGCGGCCTTATCCCTTAGATACTTCGAAAATTAAGGGCAATCCACATATTCTTACAGTTCTAGCCCATCTCTTAGCAAAAATATGGTACGACACCACATATTTTCCTCTGCTAGGGTTATCCCTTCATTTTAGTCGTATTTCGAAAAATAATGTCACTTAACCGCGACCACAACGTTTTTTAACCCGCCAAAAAAGCGAATCTATGATGATTATCCAATGTGCTACATGCTACGGAACAGTAAGTAAAGTATTATTGTGTTTTAAAGTGCATTATATCCTGTTTTAAGGAATTGTATCCTTTGTCCCGAAAAATTACGGACAGCACAAAATAATGGGCAGAGATTTTTTATTGAGATGGGGTATGACTGGAATCTCTGCTACCGGCCTCTGGCCGTAATTTTACAGGGATATTTTTAACAGTGTAAAATTAAATTACCATCCCAAAATACCATGCCTCAATATTCTGTATATGAAAAGAAACCCGTACGGCATGGTGACGTCACGGCGACGTCGTTGTGAAGTCACACTGTGAAATTGTGACCGTCGATGTAACGTCACGTACCGTCGATGTGACGTCATAGTGACTAGAATGCGAAGTAGTTATGACCGTTTTAGAGGTCGTTTATGACTTCACATTGCGACCACTCTGTGAAATCACGGTGTGACAAATTTGTGAAAAGTGTGTCATTTGTGACTATTTTGGCATTAACTTTGTGACAAACCTGTGATGACAGCGACAATGCTTTGAAGTCACATTGTGACTAATTTGTGAAATATGTGTCATTTGTGACGAACTTGTCACAATGACTGTGATGATTTAAAATGAAAATCAAATTTCAAATTAATTGCTTAAAAGGGCAAAGGAGTGAAAAAGATTCCAAGCCGGGACTCGAATCCGGGCCATCAGTGTAGCGCACTCACATTCTACCGACTAAACCACATGGAACGGGACCCAGCATGGAAAATTTCTTACTATTACATGTTGGCAAGGCTACAAACGCAGCACAAGATGAAATATTTATCGTGAGCCACCGACATGTGGTAAACACGAAACTTAATTAAATCCAGCATCGATTGAAACCATATAAATACTTATTATTTTTTCCAGAGAGAACCATTCGCCTTTCATACAATATTTCAAATGAAAATCAAATTTCAAATTAATTTGAAATTTGATTTTCATCCCCATCTCATTTCATTCCCCATCTTGTACGAATTTACTATTTGCTATCCACTAATATATGTTCTTTCGTTATTTAAAATAAAGATTATGTTAATTTGTATAATTTGGCGAGTGGTTTAGCGATTTATATAATTTGGCGAAATGGGTCGTAATAAATAATGGGAATAACTAAATAGTACCGTATTTTTTAATTATTTTCTATTATTTTTTATTTTTAAAGGAAAATAACAAAAAAATAATAAACTATAGAACAAAACAATTTATGTAATTTAAAAAAATAAAATAAAATAATAAACACTTATTATTAAATAAACAACAATAGCCGGGTTACCATGTCAACCAAAATAATGCCATTTTGGCGCCAATTAGGTACCTCAGTGCGTATATGACATCTGTGCCTAATATTTTTCTTTTCATTTCGTTTAAAAAAAATAAAGAAGTGAAAGCCATTTATTTTAAATGTTTCTGTTTGTATTAAATAAAATGATAATGAAATACAAATTGAATTATGAATAAAAGTAACATGGTACATTTCTTAGCATACATTTAAGGGAGGCCAGACTTCTCGCCAAATTAGTTTAAAATAGTAACCTTTTCTAAAATCTGATAAAAAATATATCTGTTTGATTAAAATTTGAGTTGCCATCATTAGAAAAATGTATATAAAATTAGATAAAAACTAATATTTCGAAAACTAATTCGAATTTAAAAATTCTAATACCAGTTTTGAAATCTGCGGATCAATATTGATTTTTGGTGTTAATTTTATCGCAATGTATTCCCTTTTATAGGAGAAATCACCGTGAAACATAATCAGTTGTTTCATCCGTCGATTCAAAGAATCGTTACATTTCAGGCGTTTCATATATTCGTTTCATAAATTCGTTTCATAAATTCGTTTCATTAGGATTATATATATATAGGGTAGATATAGATATAGATATAGATATAGATATAGATATCATCTAATTTGATGATTTTCTCACAGTTGCTCGTGTTTCCCTGTAAGAAATTAGTGACCGGCGACCAGTAAGTTAAATTTCACAATACTCAGCTATTTCAAGCAAGATACCAACAACAATGTGAGATCTGTCATTCCAAGTGCGATTTATTGCACACCTTTGCCACAGTGGTTAAAAGCCTCTATCATACCCTTTTCCCTTTGTGTCGTCAATTGCGAAACATGAAGCATAATCAGAACTATCGCAGACGTTAATTTCGCTAACCACGGTTTTATGAGCAAACACCCAAATGGGCCTATACTTATGTCGTAGTGGTGTACAACTATATTCACGACTTTTCATTACGCATGTCGTTAAAACACTCGATTTGCATTTTCTTACATTTACATAAAAATATGGAAGATATCTGGTGGACATGCACTTTTTCGGAGTGTGAAGGCGTCTACCTTCACATATTAATCTTAATAGTTTTCCCTTTACCCCCCTTTAAAATTATATATTTTCTAAATTTTTAACTTTAATTATCTGTCTGCATTTGGATGCATTTTAGTTTGTAACGCTCTTTTCCTTTAATAAAATCAAGCAGTCATTTCTCACTCTCTCTAATATTTTAACTGCAGCGGTCTACATTTAAAAGAAAAGAAATAATATCCTTTTCCGCAAAGCAACGTCTTTCATATTTCATGCTAGTGCCTTATGTTTGATGCTATGCAGAAATTAATCAGACACATTACTTCTACAGTTTTAGCGACCGGTTACTCCAGATGCAATATATTAGTCATTTCATTATTGTTACTCTGTCTTTAATTTGTTTTATTTTACTAGGGGGCTCTGACCCCTACGAGCTACGCTCGTCAACCCCCGTTCAGACACTGCAGACTTTAACAGCACGCTGATTTGATCGGCTTTAAAAAGATTTCGGAAGATTGAATTATAATTTCAATCTGACAATTATAATCTGACGTAATTTTCACCAAACTTTTCTTTCTCTTTTTATTATTCACGTAAAAATACTTTTGTTAGAAATGAAATATTATGATCTTCTTAAAATATCAAATAAATGTCTCACGCAATTTTAAAATTTAAACTGTTTTGCAATATTATTTTTTGTTCATTTTACGTAATAGGTGTAATGTGACGTAAATGTAACGTAAATTCTCCTATTTAAAACTTCTAACGTATGTTAAGGAATTTATTATTTTACAATATTCTTTCTCTTTTAAAATTCACGTGTAAATATAGTTTTTATGACGTAATTTTCAATGAGTTCCGGCTTTTTATATTTTCTGCTTATAATAGTCACGTGTAAAATAAATTTTTTATTTGAAGCAAACATTATTATTTGCGCTGTTTATACAGTTTGCAACAGTTTAAATTAATACAATTTTCTAAAATAATCAAAAAATATCTCTCGAAATGCTGAAAATTTGAATTTAAAATAGAAATAAAACCTCAAAAAATGAGTCAAATTAAAAGAATAAATGCAGTCTGCACACCGGGAAATTCTGACGCATAAAATATCTAAAAATGATTAACTTCCTATGTACAGTTTTTGCTCCTATAAAACTTCTTTTTTAATGGAACGATTTTGTCCAATTTTGGCATTAAATATCTCTTAAAATAATTCTTCGATTTGAAAACTGTTTCCATCAGCGTGTTTATCAAACATTTCTCTATAATACTACCGATTTTCATATTTCTGTATTCAACAGTTTTTTTTTTATATTAACGTAGAAAGGCCATGCTTAAGCATTTAATTTGGATGCCGATCTTCCAGGAATAGCTACGTAGATTTGTATTGGTCCATTTCCAAATCAAAACATTTTTTTTTATATATAGAAAGATTAACGTTAACGTTTTCGGTGTTTAAGCCCCATGAGACGTTTGGCAATCCCCTGCAGAATGTTGTCTTGTTGATTTCGCACCATAAATACGCTGCGTATCATTTGGCGGCAAATAATTCATATTATTCTTTTGACGCCTCTCATTACGTTGTAATTAACGAATCTGACTACATGCCTTCGTTCAATTTATTCTCGCCATATTGCATACGTAATTGGCGAAAATGTATGCAGTCCTACCAACACTCCATCATTTGGAGAAAATGTAATTTTGATCACTCTTCTCTTGACCGTTGTACTGATAACATAAAAATGTACTCCAGCCACCGGTAGCTTGCTGCCTGATGTTCTGGCTCTGTGAGATTCTGAATTGGATTATGGTGTTAAAAATTGAAAATAAAATTTCTTGTTCATGCCCGATGTCTCCACTCAGTTTACACCTGGAAAATCTGACGCATAAAATATTAGTCCAGGCAATAGAGACCGTATAGAGACTCTACATAGCAAAATTAATGGTAGTACTGGAAATCGGCTTTCTAGATGTTTTTTGGGTCGCTGAATCCGAATTTGTAACTTACCCCCAAAATTTTCCTCCCGAAACCCCCACCCCAAATTGTTGTTTTTAACTTAAATTTCTTATTGTTTTAGGGGGAAAGCATTACAAAATTCAGAAACTAGACAAAATTTGTAACAGATAGGATATATGACATTATGACGTAGGATAAACGGGGAGAGAGGCGGCTGCCTCGCAACATTCCCCGCGCGCTTTTCTCCAAAACCAATTTTTGCAAAAAATCAATTTTTTGGGAGGTTCCGGGTGAAATATTGGTGGGTAGTTACAAATTCGGATTCAGCGACCCAAAAAACATAAAGTGAGTCGAGATCCAGAACTAGTATTAATTTTGCCAGATAAAATCCCGTATTGCCTGGACTTCATAATTTAGTGCACGTAGCGCCTCAGTGCATGTTCAGAGGTTCCCCATTCATCCTAATTCATAATGTCATATATCCTATTTGTTGCAAATTTTGTCTAGTTTCTGAATTTCGTAATGCTTTTCCCCTAAAATAATAAGGAATATTTAAGTTAAAATGAACTATTTGGGGGGGGGGCTTTCAGTGGGGAAATTTTTGGGAGGAAGTTAAAAATTCGGATTCAGCGACCCAAAAACCTTAAAGTAAACCTTATAGGGAAAGTTCGGAGGGGAGATGGGAGGGCGAATGTAAACCTGTGAGTGGTTAAGTGGAATTGCGCAACTTAGTTTACGCAGCACCGCGCGCATGTTCCGAGGCATATCCCCCCCCCCCCCTCCCATTCATCCTAAGTCATAATGTCATATATCTAATTTTTTGCAAATTGTGTCTACTTTCTGAATTTCTAGATACTTTTTCTCTAAAACAATAAAAATAATGATTTTTTAATAAAAACCTTTTTGGGGGGCTTTTTACCAAAATTTGGGGAGTTTGCCGAGGGAAATTTTGGTGGGAAGTTACAAATTCGGATTCAGCGACCCAAAACACATCTAGAAAGCCGATTTCCAGTACTACCATTAATTTTTCTTGGTAAAATTCCCTATTGCCTGGACTATATCTAAAAAGTCCTTCCGGCCAGTGCCGGGAGGAAGAGGTAGCTTTCATATTCCTTATTTTAAAAAAGCCAACTTTTATTATTCAAACACACGAAGCTCAATTAAATGGAAACCGAATGTAGGAGATTCAATACTAATTTTTATCAATACTAAATCATTATGAATGAGAATTTCGCGAAATTAGTCAGCTTTATCCAAGCTGCTTTTAATTAAAGTAACTTATATTTGGCTGCCAAATTCGGAGATTTCTTAAAGTGCCTGCCATTTTAAAACAACATGGTGGATGAGGCTAACCAGTGAACTTGGTCGAGACCTTAGTAATTGCTGTGCACATGCTCACTCACATCGTATCGGTTGATATATATGAGTGCTGTCGCAGGCAAAATATCAGATTTTTCAAAATGTCACCCACTTTAGGAATTGAAATTACTATATCTGAGCCATTTTTTAAGATAAAGGCAAACAAAAAATGCTCCTGAATCGTTATATCAAGGTCAAATACTTAAGAAAGAAAACTTTTTCAATTTCTAATTTTTTTGCACCTCACTTTAAATATAATTTTTTTTTTAATTTAATGGCCGCCATTTTGAAACAAGATGGCCGAAAAGCTGGCCAGCGAACTTGGTCGAGATATTGATGTATACTATCCACATGCCTTCTTCCATCGAAATAGGCGAATACGTGTGGTACCGCGTGACAAATACAAGATCGTTTCAAAGTGTTAGCCATGATTGAAATTCAAAGTGCTATAATTCAACCACTTTTTAAGATATAAACAAAAGAACAAATTTTCAGAAACAAAAACTGCTCCGAATTTTTGTATCAAGGCCAAACACATAAAAAAAATCTTTTTCATTTTCCAACTTTTTAATACCTCATTATAAATATTAAAATACATTTTAAAAAAATCGCAACCCTTTTGAAACAAGATGGCGAATGAAGCTGGCCAACGAACTCGGTCGATACATTGGTATGCAGTATGTACAGACCAAGTAATATCCAAATAGGTTCATAAATACGCATGTTATCGAAAGACAAAAATCATGTCGTTTTAAAATGTCAGCCACAATAGAAATTCAAAAGGTCAAAACTCAGCCATTTTTTTAGATATAGACGAAACAAAACCTGTTCCGGAATCTTTGTATTAAGCTGAAACACATACGATAAAATCTTTTTCATTTTCCAATTTTTTGGCATCTCATTTTAAATTTAAATTTTTTAAATTTTTTTTTAAAAAAATTATTTTTTGAAACAAGATGGCGGATGAAGCTGGCCAACGAACTCGGTTGAGTTATTTGTATGTACAATGTACACACCAAGGTACATCCAAATCGTTCATAAATACGCCTTTTATCGCGTGACAAAATTCAGGACGTTTCAAAATGTCAGCTTCGCTAGAAATTCAAAATGCTATAACTCAGCCATTTTTTAAGATATAGACAAAACAAAAACTGCTACGGAGTCTTTGTATAAAGGTAAAATACATAAGAAAAAAATATTTTTCCATTTTCAATTTTTTTGTACCACATTTTAAATTTTTATTTTTTTTTTTTAATTTTAAATGGCCGCCATTTTGAAAGAAAATGGCGGATGAAGCTGGCCAACGAACTCTGTCGAGACATTGGTATGTACTATGTACACACCGAATTACATCCAAATCGGTTCATAAATACGAGAGTTACAGTATGACATACGTCATATATATATATATATATATACTGATATATATATATATATATATATATATATATATATATATATATATATATATATTTTGTGAACGGAGGGTGGTTTAGGGGTCTGGGGGTCATGATCGATGAAAATATACCAAAATTTTTTCAAATCGCTTTCCTCCGAACGTCTGCAATAGGTAGCTTTTTGTAAAGAAAGCTACCTAAAATGATTAAATTCCTATGTACAGTTTTTGCTCCTATAAAACTTTTTTAATGGAACGATTTTGTCGAACTTTGGCATTAAATATCTCTTAAAATAATTCTTCGATTTGAAAACTGTTTGCATCAGCGTATTTATCGAACATTTCTCTATAATACTGCCGATTTTCATGTTTCCGTATGCAACAGTTTTTTTTAATATTAACGAAGAATGGCCCTGCTTTAGCATTCAATTTGGATGCCGATCTTCCGGGAATGTCTACGCAGATTTTTATTGGTCCATTTCCAAATCAAAACTTTATATATATATATAGAAAGATAAACGTTAACTTTTTCGGTGCTTAAGTCCCATGAGACGTTTGGCAATCTGTTAGAATGTTATTCCATATGGAAGGCATGAATACGAAATTCCTCAATAGGTAAACATTAAAAAGGTTAAAAGTTTTACCTTTATGTTTTGATGTGTTTCAATGGAAATATACTCTTCTTTGGATGAACAAAAAACATTTATTAGAAGATTGAATACACTAGAATAATATATATGCAGGTCAAAATACGGATCACATTTCACAATAAAACAAAACAGGTGTATAAGACTATTTACAAACACAAAGAAATACTTTGAACTATGGCTTGTTGCAGTTTTTTTTATCATATTATATTCCTTTGGAATATTATTGGATTTTTTTAATCAAGCAGCATTTTGCTGCCAACTGCTATAAGGGAAGGAGCAACACTCACTGAACTGAGTGCCTGTCACAGTAGATAAAAAAAGATTGTCTGATGCTGCCATCTGGTGGATGTTCTTGAAAACAAAAGAGCATTTTCTAACATCTCTCCCGTTTTGTGATAGAATCTGACACCAGGTGGATAAGGTTTCTACAAAGTTCAAATTTGGCCTTTGGCAGTGGCTTCGTCATTATATCTGCTATCATTTCATTTGTTGATAGATATTTGACATCTATAACATTTTTCGTTTTTAAATCTCGTATGTAATGATACTTTGTATCAATGTGCTTAGTGCGAGATTTAAATTTTTCACTTTCAACCAATTTAATTGTAGATTGGTTATCCTCAAAAATTCTAATAGGAAAATGTTGTTGTAAGTTGAGGTCTTTACATAATTTTAAGATCCATAGCACCTCTTGAGTTCCTTGTGACAGTGCCACATATTCAGCTTCTGCTGACGATAATGTCACACATGATTGTTTTCGTGAGAACCAAGAAATGCAGCTATTGCCTAAGAAGATTACATTTCCTGAGGTGGATTTTCTGTCTGTAGCATCTTGACCCCAGTCTGCATCCGAGTATGCAACTATATTAGGATATTCTTTTGAAGAAATGTGGAGATCAAGGTCTTTCGTTGTTTTTAAGTATCTTATTACCCTCTTAACAGCATTCCAGTCCTTTTGTCTTGGATTAATGCATCTTCGACTTAGTATGTGAGTAGGAGCGGTAATATCAGGTCTTGTGCATGAGGAAATATATAAAAGACTTCCTATAGCTTGTCTATAATTATCATTTGATGATAAAAGATTTTCTTCTTTATCTAAACTATAATAGTTAGTTTCCATTGGGGTATAAGTTGGTTTGGCTTCTTCAAGCTGAAAATCCTTAACTAATTGAGTTATTTTACTTCTTTGTGAAAGTAAATAACTTCCATCTTCTTTTCTGTAAATTTCTATACCTAAGAAGTATTTTGCTTCTCCTAGTGATGTTATGGGATAAGATTTCTTTAAGTAATTTATTACTTCATTAACTTCATTTTCATCTTCTGAGCTCATCAGCATATCATCTACATACAGTATGAGATAAATTGTCTTCTTTGATTTTTCTTTTATGAACAAACATGGATCAGCTTCACTTTGTTTAAATCCATATGCCTTTAAAGTATTCTCTATTTCTTCATTCCAGCACTTGGCGGCTTGTTTAAGACCGTATATAGCCTTTTTTAAGTTATAGACTTTGTCTTTATTTTCTTCATCATGAAAGCCTTCTGGTTGATGCATGTATAATTCTTCATTATCTAGTTTACCATGTAGAAAGGCTGTTTTAACATCTACTTGGAATACTCTGGCTTTATGATAAGCTGCCCAGGTCAGAAAAGCTCTAATTGTTGTATGTTTGACGACAGGAGAGAAGGTTTCATCATAATCAGTGCCTAATTTTTGAGCGAAACCTTTGGCAACTAATCGTGCTTTGCATTTTATTTCTTCTCCATTTTTAATACGTTTTGTTTTGTAAACCCATTTACAGCCAATGGCGTGCTTGCCTTTGGGTAAAGTAACAAGCTCAAACACTTCATTTTCCTTTAAAGAGTTAAATTCTTCCTTCATAGCTTGAAACCATTTCTGTTGATCTTTTACTGGTAATTGTAAAACATCTTTAAAAGTTTCAGGATCTTGATTTCTGGAATAACTGTCTTCAGTTTTATAAGAATATCTTTCTGGTGGAATTCCTTTAGTCTCTCTGTTAGATATTCTTCTCTGGAAATTACCTTCACTTTCTTCAGTTGTTGGGCTATCTACTGATTTTTCATCCATTTTTATTTCTTCTGCAATATTTTCTATTCGGATAGCTTTACTATCATTTTCAAGATTTTCTTCTGAAAAATTGAAATGCATTAAATCTGAGATTCGCTCTTCAGGATTTTCTTTAAAGATATTTTCACAGTTCATATTTTCAAAAAACTTCACTGTTCTGCTTATCACTATTTTTCTACCGCCTATATAAATTCGGTATCCTTTGCTTCTTAAATCGTAACCAACAAAGACTCCTTCAGTGGCTTTTTCGTCAAATTTTTGTCTCTTCTGTTTATGAACATACACATATGCTTTGCATCCAAATACTTTAAGGTGACTCAAATTTGGCTTATGCCCATTCCACAGTTCATATGGTGTCTTTTCAGTTGATTTTGTGGGTAATCTATTTTGTAAGTAGGCTGCTGTAGCTATGGCTTCTGCCCAGAATGTTTTTGGCAGTTTAGCATTTATAAGCATGGCTTTACTCATTTCAATAAGCGAGCGATTCTTTCTTTCTGCGACTCCATTTTGGGACGGTGAATATGGCGTCGTTGTTTCATGATTTATCCCTAAGTTTTTAAGGTAGTCTTTGACAGATTCGTTGCAATATTCTGTTCCATTGTCACTACGCAAGGATTTAATCTTCAATCTAAATTTATTTGTTGTTGATGCAACATACTCTTTTAATTTATCAAATACTTCATCTTTAGAAGAAATAAAATATACTTGCGTATAACGAGAGTAATCATCAATAAATGTAACGAAATATCTTTTTGATCCCATACTTTTTGTTTCTGTAGGACCGCATACGTCGCTGTATATCAAATCAAGTGGTTTTTTACTTCTGTGTTGTGTTTCTTTTGGAAATGATTTTTCTGTTAGCTTAGCTTTTATGCAACTTGAACATTCAGTGTTATGAGAACAATTATTCACAGTAATACCTAAAGCTAAATCATCCTTTTGAATTTTCTTGATGGATTCCAAATTTCTATGGCCCAGCCTTTGGTGCCATTTTAGAATGCAGTTAACATTAGAACAAACAGGTAATATTTCTGAAGCACTATATAGCTTTTCATTTGTAGGCATTATTTTTAATCTATATAACCCCTCATCAGCTTTTGCATCTGCAACTAAGATGTTGCCCTTTTTAATTAAACATATATCATCTTTAAATGTCACAACAAAACCTTTCTCAGTACAAGACTGGACAGATAATAAATTACTATCCAACTCGGGAACATAAAGCACATGATCCAATGTAACTCTATTTGTTTGACCATTAAGTGTTTCAATATTAAAAGTACATTTACCCTTTCCCTTTGCAGTTAATTTAGTTCCATTAGCAATTGTAATTGTATCTTTATTCGAATTCTTTAATTCTGAGAACAGTTCCAAGGAATTAGCTAAATGAACAGACGCACCCGAGTCAATAACAAAAGACAAATTTTTGTTTTTATTTCCATTTTGTTGAGATTTCATAACAAAACTCGAAGAATTTGATTCTTCCATTAATTCATGATAGTTTTGAGAATCTGATAGATTTTCATTTTGACTAGCAGTAGAGGCAGAGAAATTGTTTGGTTTTTTAAACTGTTGACGTGATCTATCTTGGGTGAAATTTGGTTTTGTTTTGTTAGTATTATTACCCTTAAGTGGAAACAATCTTCACGGTTGTTATTATTCTTTTTGCAATGAGAACAAAATTTTTGCTTATTCAAATGCTTTGGTTTATCCCTATTACCCTTTAAAGCAATAGATTCAAATTTTGTTGAAATTTGTTTAGTTTCAACTCTTCTAAGATACTCATCAATTAATTTGTTTTGAACATATTTTAATGATAAATCTGTTTCATATTTACCTTCAATAGCAGTTATAAAGGTACTATAAGAATTTGGTAAGGAACAGAGCAAAATAGCTATTAAATTATCATCTTGTATTACTTCACCTATACTTCTTAATTTTTCTGCTAATTCTAAGACAGAATTAATATGATCCTGAATTTTAATACTTTCATTATATTTAATGGAATACAGCTTCCTAAGAAGATAAAGTTTATTAGTTAAATTTACTCTATCATGAACAGATTTCAATTGATCATATGTTTCTTTAGCACTTTTAGCATGTCTGACATGAACAATTTGTGAATCTGAGATATTTAAACAAATTAATGCCCTAGCATTTCTATCATTTTTTACCCAATTATCATCATTTTCCTTTTTAGGTTCAAAAACAACGTCATACAGACCTTCTTTGATTAACAATTGCTCTAGTTTAAACTTCCAAACTGAATAGTTGTCATCAGTTAATTTATCAACATAATGAGATTCTTTAATACTAGACATTATGATATAATAATATTTGCTTATTTCACAGAAAATAAAACTTTTTCTCTTATTAATACATCAAAACAACAATTATAAACTCAAATATAATGCTAATGATGAAATAAGAACAAAATAAAATTCTTGAGAACAATTTTTGAAGTTACTTTTGATTTCAGAAAAACTGTTCTTAAATGTTCAATTGTTTGTTTAAAACATAAATTTACATTTGCAACTTATATAATAAAATTTCAATAAGAAACTGGCAAAATAAAAATCAAAATAATTTCTTTTCTTATTAATACACAATACTTTTGATTTCAAAATAAGAACAATTCTTTAAATTTTCTTTTATATCATTCACTTAAGAAAAATACCAACATTCAGAAAATAATTATTTCTTTGAATTTAATTATATTATATTTTCTTCTTTTATATTACTATATTTAAAATTGAGATAACTTCAGTCTCATAATCAACTGTTAGAATGTTATTCCATATGGAAGGCATGAATACGAAATTCCTCAATAGGTAAACAATAAAAAGGTTAAAAGTTTTACCTTTATGTTTTGATGTGTTTCAATGGAAATATACTCTTCTTTGGATGAACAAAAAACATTTATTAGAAGATTGAATACACTAGAATAATATATATGCTGGTCAAAATACGGATCACATTTCACAATAAAACAAAACAGATGTATAAGACTATTTACAAACACAAAGAAATACTTTGAACTATGGCTTGTTGCAGTTTTTTTTATCATATTATATTCCTTTGGAATATTATTGGATTTTTTTAATCAAGCAGCATTTTGCTGCCAACTGCTATAAGGGAAGGAGCAACACTCACTGAACTGAGTGTCTGTCACAGCAGATCAAAAAAAAGATTGTCTGATGCTGCCATCTGGTGGATGTTCTTGAAAACAAAAGAGCATTTTCTAACACAATCCCCCTGCAGAATGTTGTCTTATTGATTTCGCACCATAAATTCGCTGCGTATCATTTGGCGGCAAATAATTCATGTTATTCTTTTGACGCCTCTGATTATGTTGTAATTAACGAATCTGACTACATGCCTTCGTTCAATTTATTCTCGCCATATAGCATACGTAATTGGCGAAAATATGTATGTAGTCCTACCAACACTCCATCCTTTGGAGAAAATGTAATTTTGATCACTCTTCTCTTTACCGTTATACTGATAACATAAAAATGTACTCCAGCCACCGGTAGCTTGCTGCCTGATGTTCTGGCTCTGTGAGTTGCTGAATTTGATTACGGTGTTAAAAATTGAAAATAAAATTTATTGTTCATGCCCGATGTCTCCACTCAGTTTAAACGGCCTAACCACAGCCCATACAATGGGATATGTACTATTTTTAATCTCTAGAATATTTATATGGCAACAGAACACCATCACATGGATTACTTTATAATACATTAAAAATAAATTAAAGTTGAGAACGTGTGTGTTTTAATAACCATTAAGAAATTATACAGCATTTTTATAAGTAGAAGAATGTGTATTCTTAAATCATATTGCTGCATTTAAAATTACAAACCCTATTTAATATATTTTAATTAAATTTTCGAGCATGTTTACCTATTATTTAAATAAAATAAATGATTATACACTTTCCTTGAAAGTATGTCAATATTGTTTGAGGTAATCTGAAATTAATAATTTTTTTGTTGTTGTTTGTAAAATTAAATTTGAAATCTGAAAAATGTTACTTAAAAAAAAAAAAAATTAAAAAGCCATTTTTATTAATATTAAATGTTTTGTTTCAAACTTTAGTGTTGACTAAAAATAATATTTGTTATTATTTATTTTTTTAAGGGAGCGTTGCTACATTTGGATAATTTGTTCAAAGTATAAGCTTTGGAATAAATTTAATTTAATTAAAATAACCTTTTTTTAAACGTATTTTGTGCGCTTAAATTTCTTTTATGTATTTTAAATTTTAAACCATAATTCGTGAATGAAAAATCTAGATTTATTTCGAATATTTCTGTACCTGAAAGGCAAACTAACGTAAATCACCTTTCAGTTATTTTGGTAAAGTAAAAGATGCATTACCTTCCAAGACAACGCTATTTTCACAAATTGATATCATATTTATCTTATAATATAAGTATACAATATAAGCAATAGCGTGGCTCAAAAGAGAACACTTTCTTTAGAATAAAAGCTGTTAACATAAAATTTGTCATTTTTATTTTCTTCTATCTTCAATAGAAGAAAGTATAGTAATCGAATTTTTTTTCGACTTCCTATTTTCGATGGATTTGCACGATTTAGCGGTCAGAGATCACAAAAACCATGTTTATACAAAATGTCTCTCTGTCCGTGTGTCCGTGTGTTCATATGTCCGTGTGTCGCCATTGTACCATCAAACAGTGTATGAAGTCATGTACAGAATTGAACGAAATTCTTTTTAAGTTTTTGGTTATGGCAATCAGGTCCTCCCTTAAGTTGGAAAAATCCGCCGGTAGGGCTCGCTGTAATAGCAATTTTTGAGCATTTTGAATAGTGTACCATCGAAAAGTGTAGGAAGTTATGCATAGAATTGAAACAATTTTTGTGTATGTTTTTGGCCATGAATGTCCATGAATGTCCTTCCTGAATTTGGAAATATTCCGCCAAAATGGGCCACTATAATAGCGATTTTTGTCTAATTTTCTTGATTTTTTTTATAGTCTTATCGTACAACGGTGTCTCGTGGATCGACGGGAACTTCCCATCCTGACAAGCCGACTATTCGCGAACAGCTGATATACAACAGAATAACGAAAAACTATTGCTTTTAAAAAATATCATGGTAGAAATTAACTTTTTTTATTCCGATTAATTGACTGACGCAGAAATTTAAGATGAAAGTCAAAGTTGATATAGTATTGAACTAATAAAAATGAAATGTCAAAATTTTGAAATATATGAGACACAAGAAAGTTTTGGGATTGGCACATCCAACTAGTTGGACTTACAATAGCCTGGCACTCAGGTACAGATTTGTAGTGGTCAGCTTTTATAAAAGAAAGAAAAATAACCTGGTACGTTATATTCATAACAACGTCTTTTTTTAAATAAATTCAAGTTATTATAAGATTCGTCGTCTAGTATAAAAGTGATCACGTCCATGAAACTTTATCTAGAGATAATTATGCAATGTTCGTTTTCTGTCGTGCATTTCACTTACTTTTATGGATGGCAGGCGACATTCTGTTGCTCACTTTTTAGCACTATACAGCATAATTTAAAGGTTTTATTAATTCGATTTGTCTGTCTGTCAGTAAGTACTTTCACTCACGTACATATAATAGGTTTTCCATGTATTATTTACATTAGTGAGGTTTAATATAGAATGTGTGCTATTGAAAATTAAGAGAGTAACGGTACCGTTATTTTCAAGGCCCAATATAAGAATTTTTTATAGAAAAATTAATCTAGTTTAAACGGACGAAATTTCGCCTTATTTCAGGAGAGATTTTCCGTAAGAAAATACTGGTACCGAAGAAATTCTTAATCTGGAAATGGAAGCACCCGTACGAACCATGGTAACGTTTACAGTTCGTTTAGAGGGACATGTAAAAGAACTATGTTACATTAAGATATAGGGTAAGTGCACCAGTTATCGGCCACCCCCCCCCCCCCCAGTAGTCGGTCACATTGAGATAAAATACGTTATGAATAAGCTTACTTTTGGTTTCAAATGAAATATTTCAATTCCCCTATATGTAGCCATCCTTTATACGCCATAAGCCATCAGCAAATAATTGTGGGTATTTTTATTGCATTAGTAATCAACCATTTTTAATTTGTTTGCAGTCAAATAATCGTTTTTGCTTTTTTTTTTTTTTTTTTTTTTGTTAACCGATGACAAAATTTTTGAAAGGGTAGTATGAATTTAATTTTTATTATTTTCTAAAATTAGAAGACTGTATTATTAAAAAGTTTAATAAACTAATGTTTTTGAGCATAAAAATTAAATAAGAGTGTTTGTATTAATTAATTTTAATGTGGCCGATTATTGGGTATTATATTTACTTACATGTTCAGTTATCGGCCACCATGGTTTACTTCTGGGTAAAAGCCCATTTCACTTTTTTGAGTCTATTTTTAATAATTAGATTTTTTTGTGATTTTATTTTTGCAATTTGAGATTTATATAGCCTGTTACTTGCATTTTATTTTATGCACACTATATATAAGTTGTCCTGGGTCAATAACACCACGTTAAGATTCTACCAATATTTACGGCTTAGTTTTAGATTTTTTCCCCCAAAACAAATATAGGATTTGACCCAGCAACTTATTCATTATGTATACATTAAAGAATTGCGTGAAAAGCGTGATTTCTTGACCAATGCTATTTGATAGTTGAGTAATAACGCCATGAAAACAAAACTATAAAATAAGATGGAATAATGCCACGTAAATTGCCCAATTCTAAAGATACAAACCCTACACCTTTAGAAATTGACAAACTGCTTTTTCTTACCATTCATTGCGATATCAGGATGCAGTAATAATATTAAGATATTTTATTTTTCTAATATGAAAAAATTAGCAGCATTTAGGACGTAAAAATTCCTCTTAATCTTTTTTAGTTTTCAACAATGACAATAATGGTCTCTCAAGTATTAAAAAAAATACAAAATGTAGTTCTGCCACAGATAGGAATCAACCGGGGTAATACCACTAGTGGATGCCGTTATTACACCAGTATGCAATTTGCACAGTATATGTAAAACTACAAACTACCTCGAGAATACATCCAAAATCTCCCCCAACATTTTGAAAGTACATGAAATACATTGCAAATTTATGTAATAAACAAAGAATTTCCTAACAAACGTATTGTATTCACATCACAGAACTTAACTAGCAAATTTTAGATCGGGGATTGACTCTTACGAGCTTATTCAAGCGATAAGGTCTACAAATGTAACAAATTAACTTTTAGCGGTTGTTTGCGATTCAGATTACTCAGTGCCTTTCAGCGCAGAACCCGTAGTGCCATTTTCGAGGGTTCCTTCATAACTACACCTAATATTACACTTGGCGTAATTACCCATCTTGCCGTTTATACCCCCGGATACTTGATATAAAATACAAATGGGAATTTCGTTCCGTCCGCTTATAACATTACTTTTGCTGAATAGATTTCAATGGAACTTGCATAGTTAGAAAGATAATTTTTCAGGAAAGGCTTTAGTTTCTTGTATATCATTCTACGTTGCTTAGTTATATCATCACTGAGGAAAGTTGCATAGTCAGGGGAATTCGATTATGAAGTAATAGCTTCTAAAAATATACTATACGATTTTGATAAGATATTTATTGTTAATTAGATAATGTTTTAAAGATGTTTTAGTATATTGCATTATATCGTTCTACCGTTAATTACTAATCCTCTTGTAAATGATCAGCTTAATGATTGATCAATGATTCTTAACAGCGAAACTTTGTCTGACAAATTAAAATATATAATACTGTGATGATATTCGTATAGTTTACTTCAATTTGCAGTGACATTTCAGACAAAGTTTCATTTTGTTTTAAAATTTGTAATCACGGCGATGGAAAATATGTAAACTGTGAATTTAACCTTGTATTTACAATTTTTGGCAAAATCGACCAGCAAGAGGCCTTCTAATATAGAAATTTTATAAAGAAGAAACTTTTGTTTCTTTTGTAGAAGGAAATCTTTGGAACGGCCGAATCAACTTTAAAAGTAACTGTGTAAAAAATGATGGCGACAGTCTCTTCAGAGCAAAATACCTTCTAAAATATCCCTTTTGTGTAATACTGAGGGTGTTAGATGTTTGAAACTTGACATTGTGTTTTTTAAAAAGATAAATGCCTACTGAATACGGTTTCTAAAAATAAGCGAAATATAAAAGGTTGAAAAGTGTAGAAAACATTCTAAAAACTTTAAAAATATGATTAATATCAAAATGTTAAGGATAAAGATTATTTAAATGACTAAGAAATATTAAATGACAGTTATTTATAAAACGTAAATGTTTGCGAACAATAGTTATAATAAATTTGAAATTGAAAGATAAATTATTCAAAAAACGTTATACTTGTTAGGGATAAATGTAGACGTAATTTAAAAAAAACTCGTGGGAAACTCGACATAGTTCTTACTCCCACAGAACCGGTTTTTTTCAATATGGAAATTTTAAAGTGTTAAATGTACGGAAAACGTACTTAAAACGATGATTTATTTGGGAATTGCAAGGGCTGTTGCTAGAAACTCGAAATATTATATGGGTTTTACTTTTAAGACATAAATGCTCTGACAAAGTAGGTTATAAGATATTAGAAATTTGAAGGGGTGAAGTGTTTCTCACAATCATCTAACGGGTTATTAGGATGAAATTTTAACTAATTGTGTTTTAAATAATAGTATTAAATTTTCTGTGGGCATATATCTTCTTCCTTATTGTAATAGTCTCACAAATATAATCCCTTCCTAATGTTAATAAGCACACAAATATCATTTCCCATATTACAATAACCTCAAAGCCACGCATTGTGATAGCATTTCGATAATATAAATACAACTTCTTACTGGTTGATTAACTCAATAGTCAGGAATAATATTAACTAGAGGCTAACTATTGGGTTTTAAAATTAAATCTTCTACATCTATAGAACTTAAATTAAAAAAAATGATGCTAATATTTTTCATTTTCAAAGGAACTGCCACTTTAAAATATTCATTACAAGGAATATCAATATTCCATGCAATAATCGATGTCTATGACATTCTAAAATTTCACATCGAAACTCGATCTGTTAGTATCTCCAGAATGACGAATTGACGCCCTATTCTATTCGTATCGTACCAAGATATCACGAAGTAGATAGTAATATTTTTACTGTACATATTTTTACATACGTTACACACTGTATTGTGTTATATTATATACTGTACACATTTACTGTACAATATATTAAAATTTCCTTTCGAATTCGATGATGTGATATTACTACTAAAAGGAAGAATTGGTGCCCCGTTTTTCTTATATCTTATCAAGATATCACGAAACAGACCTGAAGCATTTGTATTATACTAATCTGTAACTTTAATCATTAACATTTCATGCTCAAAATTGAAAACGAAATAGTACCGCCAAAATAATGGGTTGGCGACCAGTTATCCTTGTATAGTACTCAGATACCAACAGACTGAAATACTTAAATTGTATGAATCGAAAGAGACATATTAAAATTTTATTTCGAAATTCGATGACCAGATAGCACCGCCAAAATAAGAATTTGCGCCTCATTCTGCTCATACGTTCAAAGATATTACGAGAATGACTGTAATATTGGTAATGTACTATTCGAGATATGCAACTTATTAAAATTACATTTCAAAACTGGATGACGAAATAGTACCACCAAAATGAAGAATTGGCGCCGCGCACTGCGTATACCTAACCAAGAAATCCCAAGACAAACTGAAATATTGACATCGTACTAGTCAAGATAAGCAACATATTAGATTTCTTCCCGAAACTCGATGACATGATAGTAAGGCTAAAATGACGATTTCGCGTTCCCTGCTGCTAATACCATACAAAGATATGCATCGATAGATCATTAATTTATGTTCTGTTAATAATCTTGTCCTACATCATAATTTCATTTAGAAACAAGATCACATAATAATTTTTTCTCTGCTCGCTGCCTAGTCTTCAATGGCTAAATACAAAATGTGAAAGGCCGACTACTAGATAATTTGGTACTTTTAACTTTACTTTCCATAAGAAACAAGAATGAAAAATCATGCATCAAGAATGGATTACAAAAGTACTTCCCATGACTTGCAGTATTTTTTAACGAAATTTAGCTGCTTAATACGGTAAAGAAAGTGAACATTTTGGAAAAGGCATAATACTTTTGAAAACCAGATTACAGTCACTAACCGGAAAAGTAGTCCAATTCTTTTGTGCAGTCCTGTATTTAACCTAAAGGTTTTTATATTATTCTACACATAGTATGAAAACTTAGCATAGTAAGAAAATTAATAACAGATTGAAAATACATCTCCAGCAATTTCTACCACTATACAGAAACACACTTGAATAATTTTGTACAGCTCTGTATATTACCAACATATTTTTTATATGCCGCACATATTAAGCCAAAATTTCATTCAGGCTAAAACATGGTTAAAACTACTGAAATCAAACTTCCACACATTATTATCCCTGGGAGGTCATGTATTCAGTACTTGGCGTGGCCATGGATATGATTTTATTTATATTATACAGTCATCTCTTATTATACTAAAAGGGTAACTTGAGGTGAGATGCCGTGTTGTACAAGATACCGTATCCCGTAGATTTGGTATGCGCATGCGATGTAGGGAAACGCTGCTCAGTAATAAGGAAGAGAGTTCCTAGTGATACTTTAATTTTTATTTGCGTTCTTTTAAAAAATATTTAAGTGGTACTTTTTAGTGCTATTTCGTCTTAACACTTCTGGTAAGTGTCCAAAATCTTTTACGTGACTTTTTTATTTGCCTATATAAGTCTTAGTTTAAGCACCAATGAAATAAATCTGATGTTTTAGAGACCACTGGTACCTGTTCTTTCTGCAAATCATAAATAGTGTCTGGTTCCCGCTTCTTCATTGCAGTGGAGGGCGCCGGCGTCTTACCCCCACTCTTTGGGGTTTGTCGACGAAAATTTTTGGAGGTTAGATGCCGGTTGTTTTCCATTGAGGTAAGATGCCGGTTATTTTCCACTGCGGTCAAATGCCTGGTTGTTTCTTCATTGTTTAAATTACTCTTGGCTATTAACTAACTTGTTAACAGTTTTAATCAGATAATTTAAATCAATGATTAAATCGTGATTAAAAAATTCATTGATTAAAATTATAAATTTTCTAAATGTTTAAAATGACATAAAGAAACATTAAAATCTAAGGTGAACATAATTTGAAAGGTTTTTAGATGTACTCTGCCTTATAAATAAACTTTATTGGCATTACAAATAATTGTTTAATAGTTATTAATTTTAATCATTGTTAAAAAATTTTATGTTTAATTTTATGTTTAATTTTTATAAATGTATATATCGGTGGTACATAATATAGTATTATATAACTAGGTGTTTTTGCCCCCTACGAGCTATGCTTGCCAACCTCCATCCAGACCCCGCAGACAAACAACACGCTAATTTGGTCTGCTTTAAAAAGATTACGGAAGAATAAATAGTAATTAAACGACTAGTGGCGATCTCCTGTAATCAGATTTCCATTCATTTCCCTTTGGCGGTGGGATCTTAAGACAGAATCAATTGATGTCTTTTAATATTCAAATAAAATTGATTTTAAAGGCGTATAAAAGCGAAACTAAATCGGTGTGACAGTAGCAACTGCGAATTTTCAGGTGTCTCAAGCCTTTCAAAAAAGAAATTAGATAAGAAGTCACAGGGTAGAAAGATAAAATTTTCAACTGACGATGATATGGATGATGATTAAATTCCTTCCCAAGATTAATTTTTTTTTTTAATGTAAGGGAATCATTGTTCAGGGTGTTTATCCAAGTGCAATAAAACCTCGGGAAATTGTGATGGGATCAAGTGCATTCAATGAAACTGTTGGTTATATAAAAGCTGATCAAAGTCCCTAAACAAATGTGCAGTTTGTGACAGACCTGAGATATTGCTCAAAAGTGCAAAGGGACAGATGGAATACATTTACAAAAAAGTTTGACTCTAAAGCACTTGATCACAGTGGCTTTACCGTAGTTAAACTTGTTATAATATTTAAACATAGGCATACTTAAGAGCAATAATTTTTTAAATGTTAAGTAGAATATAATATATTAAATAAATCTTATACAAACAAATATATTAACAAATATATTAAGTTAATAACAACATAAATAATTATATAACAAATAAATATTTGTTCTTTTATTCTGTTGCCAAATTTTGTTACATTCATATTTCTGTAGTTTCCTAATATTAAGTAAGTTAACAACTTTAGTTTGTCAAAAATATAAAAGTATTCATTCAATAACGTTTTATACTGCTTCACAAAAATAATTGTTTAATATTGTTAAAATTATTGTTAAATCCCCATAAGGCATCTTACCCCTAGTTAGTTGGCCATCTTACCCATACCTATGAGTAAGACGCCGAAATGCAAGTGTTTACGAAAACAAAATTTTCGATGCTTTCTATAACATTTGTAAAATGAAATAAGCTTTTAAATCATACATAAGAGTCTGAATTTTAACAAGAAATCAAGGAATTAAAAATGTACACAACAGGAGATTTTAAAAACCATTTAGACAAAAACTACGGCATCCTCACCCAATCTACCCTATAATTCAGCTTGTAAGAGCATAACTCATTTAAAATCTTCCTTTAAGCCATTCACGTTGATACTCCGCAAAGCTTACAAACTCTTTTGTGTAGTCTTGTATATGAGCTATATCTGTTATACACATCAAATACTAAGCAAAGATTTAATTAAACTTAAAAACGCATGTCATAAACGAAATCCTTGTAGAAAGTCTCAGTAGTGTACATCAATTTCATCATATTTGAAATAGTGTAATAGAACTAAAATACTCTGCAAACCGTTTTTCCTCTGACACTATGATGTAAAGGAACTCTTTTACGTGGCCCTATAAATGAATAATAAGTACTTTGGACCCCATATTGTCCAGAATGCATAGTTTAGTGCTCGTCATAAATGTCTATCAATTTCTTTATGTTTGAAATGGACCAACATTATTAAAATAAACTTGAAGCATTTTTTACGCATTGAGCGCAATGTATCGGAATACTTTTGACTATCCCAGTAGATGAACTATATTTTCTACACACTTTATTTTAAATAGCAATCATGCTATTGTTAACGTCAATAATATACAAAAAATTCAGAGCGATTTGAGAATATTTACGAAAGTTAGAGCTCGGACAGACTGGAGACAATTCAAATTCACAACACTTTTAAACTATGTTGGAAGGTTTTAAAATTTTTTATAATATTTTAATTTATTACTGAAACATTATAAGAGAAGTATAAATTAGCACATTTTATTGTTAAAATATTATTCTGTATATAAATATTATACTTCAAGTTATATACAATATCAAAGCATTTAAGTGGCCGACAACTGGTCCAGTGACGGCCGGACACTAGAATTGAGTGGTTGACCACTAGCTACTTTGCTATTTTTAAGTTTAACTTTTTATAAATAGAAACTATAATCAGTTAAAGAAAAACAATTTCTAAAACAGTAAAACAAAAGGATACATTAACATGTGCCACTGTTAAAAATGTTGCTTAGCTTTTTAAAATTCCGTTTTGCGCCATATACTAGAAGAAAGAGCTTAAATGGCCAACTATTGGTGCTTTTACCCTATAAGAAAATATCGTTTCAGAAACTTTTTAAAGATGCTACAATACTTCAACCATAATGAAATTGATATACAAAAGTGTGATAAAATAAAAATAAAAAATATTTTCTAAGAAATACAGAATTAGTAGCTTTTATAGTTCATACAGAGGGGCACAAAAAATAATTCCTTTCTATTCTGATCTATCAGAAAATATTTTTTGCGTTTCATTCTAATGGTGTTATGACGCTTCAATTATTAAAAATTAAAAAGAATCACTGAAGAGATAGCCCAGGCAATAGGGAATTTTACCTAGAAAAATTAATGGTAGTACTGGCAATCGGTTTTCTATATGTGTTTTGGGTCGCTGAATCCAAATTTGTAACTTCCTATCTAGAGTATCTAGAAATTCAGAAGGTAGACAAAATTTCCAACAAATTAGATATATGACATTATGATTTAGGATGAAGGGGAGGGGGGATCTGCCTCGGAACATGCGCGCGGTGCTGCGTAAACTAAGTTGCGCAATTCCACTTAACCACTCACAGGTTTACATTCGCCCTCCCATCTCCCCTCCGAACTTTCCCTATAAGGTTTACTTTAAGGTTTTTGGGTCGCTGAATCCAAATTTTTAACTTTAACCACAAAATTTCCCCCCTGAAAGCCCACCCTCAAATTAGTTGGTTTTAACGTAAATTTCTTATTGTTTTAGGAGGAAAGCATTACAAAATTCAGAAACTAGACAAAATTTGCAACAAATAGGATATATGACATTATGAATTAGGATGAACGGGGAGGGTGAGGTCTGCCTCTGAACATGCACTGCGGCGCTACGTGCACTAAATTATGAAGTCCAGGCAATACGGGATTTTATCTGGCAAAATTAATACTAGTTTTGGATCGCGACTCATTTTATGTTTTTTGGATTACTGAATCCAAATTTGTAACTTCCCGCCAAAATTTCACCCGGCAACCCCCCAAAAAATTTATTTTTTGCATGGTGTTTGAGAAAAGCGCGCGGGGAATGCTCCGAGGCAGCGGCCTCTCTCCTCGTTTATCCTACGTCATAATGTCATATATCCTATTTGTTGCAAATTTTGTCTAGTTTCTGAATTTTGTAATGCTTTTCCCCTAAAACAATAAGAAATTTAAGTTAAAAACAACAATTTGGGGGGGGGGTTCGGGGGGAAAATTTTGGGGGTAAGTTAAAAATTCGGATCCAGCGACCCAAAAAAACTTAAAGTAAACCTTATAGAGAAAGTTCGGAGGGAAGATGGGAGGGCTAATGTAAACGTGTGAGTGGTTAAGTGGAATTGTGCAATTTAGTCCACGCATCACTGCGGCGCATGTTCCGAGGCAGATCCCCCCTTCCCCTTCATCATAAGTCATAAAGTCATGTATCTAATTTGTTGCAAATTGTTTCTACTTTCTGAATTTCTAGCTACTTTTCCCCTAAAACAATAAAAAATGGATTTTTTTAATAAAAACCTTTTGGGGGGCTTTTTACCAAAATTTGGGAGGGTTGCCGGGTGAAATTTTTGTGGGATGTTACAAATTCGGATTCAGCGACCCAAAAAACATCTAGAAAGCCGATTTCCAGTACTACCATTAATTTTGCTAGGTAGAGTCCCTATACGGTCTCTATTGCCTGGACTAAGAACTAAAAAATATTTTCTAAATAATATGCATTGTTTAAAGCTCACCGTTCCTTTATAGAAACGCACAAAAATTTCGATTTTAGGGGGGGGGGGGGGGATTTTGATCGATTTCATCATGCAAAATGTAATTAATAATATCATGTTAGTTTTAGAAAGTGTTTCGTAAAATGTGCCTTATGTAGGATTTTTCGTTCTTGTATAATCTTAGACTTCGTTTGTTACGGCATGAAACAAATACTTGTTTAAAAAACAAGAAATAGTATATTATTTTATTCAATGAAGAAATGTGCTTGAACCATTTTGGTTCTGAATGCCTCATTTATCGCTGCACTGAACAGCAAAGCTTTATTTGCATACATACTATAAATCAATTGTTTCCCTTTCATTTCTTCGTTTTCTCTACAAACATGCAGTTGCATTTTAATAAGAATTTTCACATTTAAATATTGTTACATTTATTTACATTATCATATTTTATTTCGTTATTCTTGATGAGCTTCTATGCTTTTATATGAATAGTTTCAATTTGTATTTTCAATTCCTTCGAAAAATTGTTAATAAAATATTTTCTGTTTATCTTTTAAAAGCAGCAAAGACTTTATTTTGTTTAAACAGAAATGGTATTAGTCTCACAACAATAGAAAATAATAAAATACTTACTTCGTATCAGATTAAAGAAAAATATTCTTGTGTTTTATATAACTACAATAAAATTCGTTGACAAACAAAATTAAATTAAGACAATATATTGTAGTTGTTAATTTTTTAAAAGTATATGAAAACAAATTAAAAATGATTTATTGAAGAAACTGGAACAAAATTTTTAAGGAGATGTTGTGCTACTTTTCGATCAAAACTTTCGTTAATATTTTTCATCCTACAAGTTCATAGATTGTCGCGCTAAAGCTGTTGCATTAAATTCCGATTAATTACAACCTTTATTGCTCGTTGAACGCAATTGCTATTGTAAATTTTTAAACATTTTTTTTTTCAAACCCATGTTTTTAAAACTTGGCGACCATTATTCTTGAGAACTATCCTCTTATTGTTTAAAAAAGATAATAAAACGTAAGAGATCTATTTCCTCTTATTGTTTAAAAAAGATAACTTATACCATTGAACATTATAATTTTCTTTTATCACCTTTGCTATCGAGGCCAAAATAATTAAAACAAATGCCAAACAAATTACTTTTTTTCTAATCGCCGCCATTTTGTCAAAAATAATCTTATTAAACTAAATGCTTTTATGAGCTCAAGAGAATTATGTGTTCTTTCATAACTTGGCGACTAAATTTATTTCAGATTCTTGTTACAGGTCAAAAAATCCCGAATGATAGCTCACTGCACTCTCCGTTCCTGTGACGTCGGGCATGACGTATTATGCATTATTTTGACACACAAAAATTTAAATATATACAGTGGCTAACAAAAGAGTTCGTAAACGTAAGAATTTCAATGAAATAGTGCTCTATCAATTAATGAAAATTAATATTTCAGCATGTGTATTTAACAATAAGATCTATAGCTTATTCTTAACAAACCTACATAAAATACTTTAAAAAACATTGTAAAAATTTATTTTGAAGAAGAGAATAATTAAAAAATAACAAAAAAGCCACCTCAGAAATTTCTTCGTACGCTTAAAAAATCTTTCCATATTATTAAATATTGTAATATTTCGTTAAATTAGTACTTAGTAATATATAATTTATCATCCACAACAGCTTTGAAACGTCTGGAAATTTGTCATGGGAAATGAACATTTTATATTGCAAAAGGTCGGGTAGAATATTTTATTTTTTTTTAATTTGTTTATACTGAGTGCATTGACTAACCAAGTTTTCCAACAAAATGTCTTAAGAAATAACTTTCTGTAGCCAAAAAACTACAAAATTTTGAACTTTTACTTAATTGTTATTATCTCGAGACCCGTTGCCGTAGCATATTATTTTCGATTACAATCTTAAAGAGGGGAAAATTCTGTACAACTTCCATATTTACAACTTTTTTATACTCTCAGCCAGCACAGTACGTCATTTAAAAAATAAGACAGTTTTTTCGATTTTTTTAAAAACCATGGAAAACGTAGTTTTGCATCGATTATATTCAAATGTTCCCCACGGAAATAATAGAGTATGTTGACTTCTGAAAATTAGTCTAAAAGTAGAAATAATAGGTGGAAAAATTTAAACATAACTGAAAAAAAAATAATTTCCGAAACGTTCCCATTTAAAAATTAAAAAACACACTGATACCTGCACTGTAAAAAAAAATCTGTAGTTCTACAGATGTAAAGTTACATGCTTACTAAACTTTTACCTGTAACTGTACGAAAAAAGCTGCAAATCTACAAAACTAGTTTTTGTAAAGCTACAAAAATCTGTAACTTTACAAATGAATCTGCTAAAATTTCAGCAATCTTACTAAACTTTTATTTGTAACCCTGGCTGCAGTTACATGAAAAGTTCTCGGAGTCCCAGTTTCCAAAAAAATTCTTAGTAACCTTACAGATTTTTTGATTTTCGGCGCAAAAGTGTGTCTGTTACATGAAATTTTGTTGTTGCCGTTACATGAAAAGTTCTAGGAATCCAAGTTTCCTAGAAAAACTTTAGTAACTTCACAGATTTTTTTTTTACAGTGTGAATAATTAAGTGAATTTTTTATATATATTTTGACAACGTATACGTATTAAAAAATCATCAGTGAACAGCAACTCCAGCGTGAGTTAGGCGCAGGAGTTGCTGTTCACTGAGCCTTTTATGATCTTTAAGTATTTTATTTAGTAACTGATAGTAAAATTTTAAATTCGTTTTATTTTATTTCAATTGAGCTCAGGAATTGTTTGTTTGTCCCCCCTTCCACTAAAATTTTAAGTTTTTTTTTCCCTGTACTGCCATGATTCAGTTCCTATTAGTCTACCATAGTGTTACTGTCGGGGCAGTGGCCCCAGGCTCCTCGGTAAACCGTCAGAAGTCACTATTAAAAAATCAGTTTAACTTTTCTGGCTTTAATATTATTTTAGTAAAACACACCTTTTATTTACTATTTATTTTATAAAAAGAATTGTACATCTATTCACAATGCAATATACCCCATGAAGGATCTTTTAGATATGAAATTTTATAGGGTATATCTAAAATTAACTATTTGGACATGTTTAATCTAAAAAATTTTTGAATTATGTAAACGAGGTACTATTTTTATGAAATTAATAAATCCTGGAGCGCATCACTGAAGGATATGGATGGAAAGTAAACTTCTTATAGCTCGTTTGTAAACCACATACACAATATATAAACATACTTCATGGCATGTGCATTTTAAAATTTAAAATTGGAAACATCATGGTGTCAAATAATAATAATGTGAAAAAGGAAGCCTGCCATCAAGAAAGTATGTTATGAAGGGAAAGAAAAATATTTACTTAAAGTAGATAAAAGAGCTAATCCGGAAATGTTACTTGTGGCCTGATGTTATCCATACAGTCTTGGTGATAAACAAATATCAATTGTTCTTAATGAATTATTAAAATCCATTATAAAATGGACTGATTCTATCATATGTAATACAATATGTGAGAAAGGTTTCAAGAAATTTTACCAAGATAATAATATAAACTATTTATCACTTTTAAATTTGAGGTAAGATGCCAAAAAACAATAAAACATTTGTAGATGTAAATGCAAAGATCCATGGTTTAACTGCATTCATGTTAAAACATGCTTATAATAAAAAATATGTTTTTGATAAGCTTAAGAATTCAAAAACACTTATCAGAGTTAATGCTATTTTCGGATACTTAAAAAGAAAATTGAAGTTTACTTTTTATGTAATAAAATTTTTACGAAATAGAAGGGAGGGGATGGGGACATCATGATTTTAGAGATGCTTAAAGGGTATCAAGATTTTTAAAGCTCTAAAATTTTCGAAATTTAAATTTTTTAAATGAAAAACTCGTTTCTTCTGAACATTTTGATACAATTGTTTCTTTGAAATTCCCATTAGAACAGAAGTTATGGCTTTTAGATATATTCTTCTGAGACCCCGCATCCATTAAAATGGATGTTTTGTTTTAACCTACTAATCACGTTAAATATTTCTTTCGAAGCATGTTCTGATACTCTAATATAAATATAATATACACTTCAAAGATTACTCTTGAGGTTTTAGAAACTAGCAACGACTTCTCGTTTGTTTGTAATATGGCGAAGTTGGTGAGTCAACGTGGTATTCAACCAGTTGTTAGTAAGTTCCAATTTTCCTTCACTCATTTTATTTTTAAGCACATTTTAGAGTGTATATGTTAATTTTAATGTTTTTGTAGTATCCTAACTGGTTTTTAACTGTAATTTGGCTATATTTATTACTTTAAAGCTCAATTTAAAAACATCCATTAAAATCGATGTTGGGTCTTACTTGAGTAAAGTTATATAGTCAGTTTTAATATTAGTTTTGGTTTTAATCATGTGCAAGATTTCCATCTTTTTTATGTTTATTTAATCTCTCTGTTATGTTTTAATTACTTTTTATAAAAATATATATACATGTAATATTTTTATAAAATATTACACATTTTTGTGTCTTATTTTAACCAAAAGATTAACAACATTAGAAATAATAGCAAATGGGAATGACTCCGATCTTGCTTTTAATGATACTGGTGATGAATATTTTAATATTATTAAAATTTATGAAGATTATTCTGAAGTTGAAAATAAGGCTACTAGAGAATCAGTCAATAATTTTGCTGATGTCTCAGTTAGTTAAACTAACAGAAATAAAATAGCGAAATATAAAAAGCCCAATATTTTAGTTGAAAGAGATATTTGCAGTAAGTTCAAGTTATGATTTATGTACATATAATTAATTTTAATATGTAAATTAAGACAATTATTTCGGCTAACTTTTTCTTTTGTTAGAAATTCATAAATATAAAGAAAAAAATTAAATTAATGCAATAAAGAATATTTTTCACAAGCATCATGAAATCTGATTTTAAATATGTTTCCTTTTAGGTTCGTTCAAATATTCCATATCATCCTGATATTTCAAAACAGCTAGAACAAGAAGCAAAAGTGCACATAATCTTTAAAACACATCCTTATTTTAGACATTACATTGATAATAATATGTTTTTAAAAGAAAACTAAACTTAGATGTCCAAGTTGCAATACTTTTTTGTGCATTACCAGTGAAATAAATTGTGTCAAAGATTTATATTTGGCTTAAATATGTCTAAAGTAATTACGTGTTGTTCATTAAATTAATATTAAGTGTATATATGTTTCAATTTATTGTTAATTTAGTGCTTTTTCTGTATCACGTTACATGTGAAAAGTTGAAATGAACTGTGTTTACATTTCCTCATATTTAAGACCTGAACATCTATTAAAATGAATATGGTCCTTATCAAATTAAAAAAAAATTAAAAATCATTAAAAATTATTTTTTTACCCTTTTAATGATAATAAAGTAGTAAAGACAACGGTAAAGTGTTTCAAATTTTCTTGGGTCTCAGGAAGTTATATCTGCCCAATAGCTGAAGCGGCATTTCCGGAACTTTGAAGTCATTTTTCTCCAAATGATGTTTTTTGGCATAACGCGCACGAAATCTCAAAAATATCTGAATATTTATTCGTGAAATTTTCAAAATATATGTTTCATGTTAATCTGTATAAACCGAACCTGAAATTTCCTTTTTGTTGTTAAAATAAATATTTTTAGGTGATTATATTGATGAAATTTTCTAAATTTTACATTAAGTAAATACAACTTTGTATTAAGGGGTCTTGTAACTTTTAAACGCGTCGAAAATTAACGAAAAACTTCAAAGTTTGAATTAGTCTATCTTCAAAGCCTTTTTATGTATAAACATGAAATTTTGGATATTGATTAAACAGATTGTGCTTTGTAATATGATACCATTAGAAATTTATTAACCCTTTACAGAATTTGTGTATTGTTGAAATCAAAATAGCTCTTTTTTTACCCTATAAGTCATTGCGCGCATGATATCTTGAGAAAGTATGTATGGATTGGCATGAAATTCAGTAAAGATACTAAACATATATGTGTGTTTAAAATGACCTACTCTTAGGCTAAAATTATTTCATTAACTATATAAAAAAAAAATATTTTCGTAAAAAAAAATAAAAATTTTGTATTTTTAATGAATAAAAATAGTCATAACAAAAAATATTACCATTGTAAATACTTAAAAGTAGATCATTTTAAACACACATATTTGTTTAGTATATTTACCAAATTTCATGACAATCCATTCATACTTTCTGAAGTTATCACGCGCGCAATGACTTATGGGGTAATAAAAGAAGCTATTCTGATTTCAACAATACACAAATTCTGTAAAGGGTTAATAAATTTCTGTTGGTGGTATATTACAAAGCACAATCTGTTTAATCAATATCCAAAACTTCATGTTTATACATAAAAAGGTTTTGAAGATAGACTAATTCAAACTTTGAAGTTTGTCGTTAAATTTCGACGCGTTTAAAAGGTACAAGACCCCTTAAAGAAATAAAAATGCTTTAAATACAAATTTATTTAGGTTCAGGGTAATTATTACAATCTGAAGTATAAATAGGCTCCAAAATTTTCATTATATTTGCAAAATTTATTGTGTAATTCTTCACGTAATCTGTTATGCCTATTTTCTTCTCGTCAAATGTCTGACAGTTTCAAGCTCCCTGTAAATGTTAATTCTGCATTTTACAATTTTTAAATATTTGAAATGAAAGAACATACTTATATCTTTCATCTTAAATAAAATTGTGTCTTAAAAACAAATACATTTTAAGATTATAAATGTTGAAAATGGTCTTTTTTTTTCATTTTTTCCAATTTTAAGAGTCCTGAGAACCCTTAAATAGGGCGCGACCGGACAGATGTTGGGAACTACTGATCTGCACTGTAAAAAAAATTTTGTAGTTCTACAGATGCAAAGTTACATGCTTACTAAACTTTCATCTGAAACTGTACAAAAAAAGCTGCAAATCTGCAAAACTAGTTTTTGTAAAGCTACAGAAATCTGTAACTTTACAAATGAATCTGCTAAAATTACAGTAATCTTACTAAAATTTTATCTGTAACCCTGGTTGTAGTTACATGAAAAATTCTAGGCATCCCAGTTTCCTAAAAAATTCTTAGTAACCTTACAGATTTTTTTATTTTTAGCGCAAAAGTGTGTTTGTTACATGAATTTTTGTTGTTGCCGTTACATAAAAAGTCCTAGGAATCCTGGTTTCCGAGAAAAATTTTAGTAACTTTACAGATTTTTTTTTACAGTGTGGAGGTATAAAGACAGATTCTTCTTATTCATGAGCATTTTCTTGTATTTTCTCAAGTATTGCCATAGTGTCATCTTCTTCTTCATCGTCATCTGGAGAATATTTAACATTTCTGCAAATCATTCCGCAACATTTTTTGCAAATCGAAGAGCACTTTATTCCTGTCTTTCGGCATGTACATGCTATAACGCAAGACATAAAAATCCCTCTCTTTTAAACCACTACCAGTAATAAAAATAAAAAGAGAAAACGCTGAGTTATCTCAAACTGCAAGCGCTACCACTCGACTTGACCAACGTGTGATAGAAACTCACTTCCGACACTTCTATTAAAAGCAGGAAAAAATAAAATAAAACATCTGAACATTGAGATTGTGGCTTGGGTGTAACGATTTTTTTTGCTGGCACTGTATACATATTTGTTATTTTCATGATAATACATGCTGGGTGTCCCAAAAATGACTGATGGATTTTAAAATTGAATATCTTGCATATGGTGACAGTTATCTAAAAAATTTTTGCAGTTGGGTTATATAAGATGTCAGGAGTTTTTATGCTGCGATTTCCAGTTTTAGTTACAAATAGTAGCAATAGATGGCGCTTCAAGCAAAAGGGGCTAAATCCAGGCTCGATTTTTCGGTTTCTCTCTTTTCCCCTGCAAAAAAAAAAAAAAAAAAAAAAAATTAAAATATTTTGAATGGATCCCGAAGTACCAAAAATTGGGTCCGGAATTAGCACCTATTTTTCGCAGCTCCATCTATTGTTTGAAATTTGAACTAAAATGAAGAATCACAGTAAGAAAACTCCTGATATCATATATAACCCTCCTGCAGGAATTTTTTTATATCTGTCACCGTTTGCAAGTTATTGAATTTAAAATCCATCAGTCATTTTTGGGACATCCGGTATATCAGAGATGAAAAAATAAATAGTATTTACAGACAGGAAATCTACAAAATGTAAACGTGAGAGCTACTGCACACATTTTTTTTTTTTTTTTTACTAAATACATAATTTAGTGCATAGTTCATCATGAAATTATACCTTCCGCCTGATTGACTAATAGTCCAAGAGCTGTTAAACATTTTAGGGAAGGTATTTGAGGCACCCTGAAAATTTGTGCAACACTTATTTTGTAATGCCTGAATACAAAATCGAATGTCTGGCTGAAGGATCGTGGCCCAAAACCTGTGCCAGACAAAAAATGGCACTTGACACGTGTCTGGCACAGTTTTTATGCCGACTAAAGTGTCTATAATTTTCAAAATATTTTTTTCTAAGCATAAATATTATTGTGCCTCAATCTCCCTCAGGGTGCCTCAAATACCTACTTAAAAATGTTCAACAGCTCTCCTACTATAAGCTCGCATTCCCGTGTTACGAAAAAAAGTACGCATATTCTGCGCTAAGGATAGCCTAAAATAACGTTAAAAAATTTCAGAGGAAAATTCCAAGTAGATTGTTGGCTTATAGGTGGCAGTTTTTGGAAATCACTGGGAATGGCAGGGTGTAGAACTTGCTATGTAAAAGACGTAGTTTACGTAGACATAGACGACGTTTACGTTGAGGCTCCTCTAATTTGGAGCATATCTGAGCGGCATTCCTAGCAGAGAACTGTTGCAGCACTGTTGGGCGTTCATTTCCAAATTTTCCGCTAAGGAACAAATTTTTACAATATGTCAACGTTGGACAGCAACTGCCCAACATTCGCCAATATTGGCACAACCATTTTACGTTGCTTGGATTATTTTAAATATTTTACAATTATAGGAATTAAATAAAAGTATGGAGGAAAGGAGAATAAAATGGAAACTTTTATATGCTTGAGAGAAATGTTAATAAGAATAGCGATGCTTTAAAATACAGCAGCAATTAGGAAGTTATTGTTTCTAAAAAAATTGTGGAATTCGCCATGTGAAATATTTTAAGCAAGTCTATCTTAGACTGAAATAAATTATCAATAATTTTTATTTTCACCATATTTTACTAGTTAAAAGGCAATAAATCGATATTTTATGTAAACGTATTTACTAATTTTGTTACCTACTGCTTAGCAAATTAACGATTTCATCTCTATCACTAAATACAATTATTTTCGGTCCTTAATATTTGAAACAAAAAATAAAATTGTTTCAATATCAGCTTTAAAGTAAAAAAATCAAGTTTACTAAAGGGTGCATACAATAATTCGTAAGGTTAAAATGTAAACAACAAAACTATTGCTAATACAAATAGGTTGGTTGTGTTTTATGACGGCCATTTATCTACACGAGGGATATAGGCCCAAAGGGGGAGTGCCCTCCATGGGGTTCTTTCTAAGGGAACCTAACCCGTATTTACGCATGGAAATCCACTGCTCGAAGAAAACCACGAAAACTCCGAACGATTAGGCCGACAGTCGCGATTGGGTTCGATCCCAACACCTCCCGTCTACCAGCTTCGAGAGCAGAACCTCTCGGCCACTGGTGGGGCCTAATACAAATAGGAACATTAGTAGTTTTATAGCAAAATGTTGTAGAAAAACTCTGAAGCAGATATTTTAAGTCAAAGTATCATTTTAAGAGCTATTGATTGGTAAAGTCGATTAAAATAGTCCCGTTACAATAGTTTTATAGGAACAAAAATTATGCATAGGAATTTAGCTATTTTGCAGAAACTTATTTCACGAGTTTGCGGTGTGCATGTGCAGTGCGGAATCTTTTTTCAAATTCCATTAATTTTTTAAGACTCTTTTTTTTTTTTATCATTCAAAATTGGATCATTTCAATGGATATTATCTGATATTTTGGAATTTTAGGGATGACAGTGCTCCGACCCAAATGGTTGATTTTCACCACTAAATTGTAATTGTATTCTGTGTTTTATTCAATCTCTATAATTCTGTCATTAAATACGGCAAGAAATACTATTAAAATTTAGTGGTAGAAATCGGTCATTTGGGTCGGAACGCTTTTATCCTTGGAATTGTCATTTTTTATATCGCTGCCAAAATACAAAATAGTGCAAATAATAAAGTACCCTTTCAATTAAAAAATATATTTTCCTCTGACTAATAAAAACAGAAAACTAGAAAACAGGAATTCTGCTTTTTCAGAATTTAGTGTCACCCCCGATGAAAAAAAATATATGTGTATATAAATATAGATAGTACAAAATATATTTCAGTTTTAAGAGTTAAAACACAGTCTTTTATTGTATATAAAATGACGTAATTGGCATCTGCTGAAGAATTCCGCATTTACAATCTAGTCTTAAACAACATCTACAGTAAAGTATGCATATGACGTCACTATCACTGAATAATACACAAATAATAAAAAAAAAAGATGTCGTCATTCAAGAAACTCGACAAAAAATTGGTTATCTAAAGATTCATATGCCTTCATTTGTTTGTAATATAGATAATTAAAGTAAATGTAGTTTATAATAGCTCCAAGTTTTATTAGAAATCATTCATCTATATTTTTTCAAATTAGCACGAATTTATTTATTTTTTTGTTATGGAAAAATGGCAACAAAAAGATATAATTAAGATATAATTACTACTATCCTATTTACTACTATTACTTACTTTCCAACTATTTCTCCCTTACTTTCCACAGAAAAGGAGTACTTGAGTTGCCAATATTAAACAAATAGTGCTATGAACTACAAAAATACTAATATCTCAAAAATAATTTGAGATGCAGTTTTCAAACAAATTGCATTTAAAAGTACCCTTTTTCCCTAATACGGCGGTATAAAAATTAAAAATACGCGATGTTCAGAAGTTAAAAAAATTGTAATAGAGTATTTAACCGTACAATGTTACAATTGTTTTGTTTTACCGTTGGATTATACAACAGAACGTTATTTTTCAGAGACGACGCTTTAATTGCTAACAAAAAGAAATAGCATATCGCGGGGCTAACAAAAATTAAAAAATTAAAAATAAATGATTACTTGTTAAATCAGAAATTGGGGAAAAGTAAATCATACAGAAACTGTTAAAACGTTAACCTTAAAAAGAGACAGAAAACTTTAAAATAATAACAAAATTTTATGTTAAAAGCACAGGAACAAATACGCCATAATAAAAGTGCAGAAACAATAATTTTGCCTAACAGTTTCAATTTAATATTATATTTACATTAAAGATTTATTTCATATTTCGAAAGTCTTTTTACCTATGGTTGCCACTAAAACGCTGCAAATAATAGATTTTTTTTAAAGTTTAATAATGTATTTCCATGTATATATATAACCCAAGGAAATTGGATGAAAATTAAGCAAATATAAAAAAAAAAAAAAGAAAAAATTGATGAAAATTGCGTCCTTTTACGGACGATATATATAAAATGCCCCATTTAAAACATGTTTCATATAGTCTCGTTATATAATTCCTGGAGGCAGAGACATTTCTTACATAGCTATTTTAAACATAGTTGTTTTAAAATATCTAATTGATCTTATTTAACTTATCAGGAAAACAGACGTCAGTTGTCGCAATAAAAGTTTATTTGGCCTTAAATTACATTATAATTAAATATTTCGTAACATTTTTAAAGAGCGCAAATTATCGTGGTTTTAATACCTGCGGTGCCTGAATGGATGTTGAAGAGCGTAGCGCGAAGGACCCCTTACTCATCTATACCCCTATTATAAAGAGGAAAAAATTGTTTATTTGTAGGAGGTAAGCTCTGGAACTACCGAACCGATTCCATAAGTAATGGTATCAAAATAATGGTGCTAGTCTAACTTAGAACATAGGCTATATCTTATGTCGGTGCCACTACCCCAAAGGGGGTGTAGGAGCGAAAAACGTTCTAAAAATGCGATTTTAGCGTTACTGAAGGGCCTAGAAATATGAAATTTTGAATATTAGTTACTTATAAGATATAAATGATGTCTAAGATCAGTTCTTAAACATTTCGAAATTTGAAAGGTGTGAAAATGCACAAAAAGCGTTCTAAAAAACGTTCTAAATGGTAGTTTCTACACAATCTCAGGAAATACCAAACCGATTTAAAAAATAATGGTGTCAAAATGACGGTGACAACCCTTGCTCCAACATAGGCTATGTTTTATGTCAGTGCCACTACCCGAAAGGGGGTGCAGGAGCAAAAAACGTTCTAAAAATTCGATTTTTGCGTTACCGAAGGGCCTAGAAATATGAAATTTGAAATATTAGCTACTTATTAGATATAAAGGATTTCTATTAACAGTTCTTAAACAATTCGAAATTTAAAAGGGGTAAAAATGCGCGAAAAGCGTTCTAAAAAACGTTCTAATGGTGTTTTCTACACAATCTCAGGAAATACTAAACTGATCTAAAAAATAATGGCGTCAAAATGATGGTGACAACCCTTGCTCCAACATAGGCTATGTTTTATGTCAGTGCCACTACCCCAAAGGAGCTGCAGGAGAAAAAACGTTCTAAATTGCTGCTTTTGCGTTACGGAAGGGCCTAGAATCGTGAAATTTGGAATGGTAGTTAGTTATAAGATATCAATGATCTCTAAGGACATTTCCTAAAAAAAAATCGAAATTTAAAAGGGTGTCAATATGCGCGAAAAGCTTTGTAAAAAACGTTCTAAATTGCGATTTCTATGCAACCTTAGGAAGTACTGAACCGATTTTAAATATAATGGTGTAAAAGTGATATTGACAGATCTTGCTCCAAGATAGGCTGTATTTTATATCTGTTTCCACTACCCCAGATTAAATGCAGGAGCAAAATGCGCGAAAAGCGTTCTAAAAACGTTCTAAATGCCGATTTGTCAGCAATATCTCATGAAGAATGAACCTTATTAAACGTAATGATAGGAAATTGAAGCTGACAGCCTCTGCTCCAACATAGATGCTATTTTATGTCGGTATCACTATCACCTAAACGTTGCAGGAGTAAAAAAGCGTTCTAAATTTCGATTTTTGTGATCGGTTGGGCTAGCAACTTAAAATGAGGAAAGGTACATATTTATTAGATATAAATGATTTTTAAGAACAGTTTCGAAAAAATTGGAAATTTAAAAAGGGGTGAAAATGCGCGAAAAGCGTCCTAAAAACGTTCTAAATTGCGATTTCTACTCAATCTAAGGAAATACCAAAGCTATTTCAAAAGTAATGGGTCAAATCAATGGTGACAGTCCCTGCTATAACATAGGTTATATTTTATGTTGCTGTCACTACCATCTGAGTGTTGCAAAAACAAAACATGTTCTAATTTGCGTTTTTTGCATAACTGAGGGGTCTAACACTTTGAAGTATGGCATGGTATTTACTTACAAGATGCAACTGCTTTCTAAGAACAGTCGAAAGAAAATTCCAAATTTAAAAAGATGAAGTGAGTGAAAAGCATTATAAATTACAATTTTTAAGCAAACTTATAAATCTCCAAACCGATTAGAAAAATAATGATGACAAATTGTTGGTGATGGAACCTGCTCAAACATAAGATATATTTTATGTCTGTTCCACTACCACCAGAGGGTTGCAGGAGCTAAAAACTTTCTAAATTTCGATTTCTGTGATACTGAAAAGGCTAGAAACTTTAAATATGGCATGGTAGTTACTTATAAAATATAAATGCCTTCGAAGGAACGTCAAAAATAAATTCGAATTAAAAAGGGGTAAAGCGAAGGGGAGGTGCGAAAAGCCTTCTAAAAAAGTTCTAAATTACGATTCTATGCAATTTCAGGGAATATAAACCTATTATAAAAGTAATAGTTGCGAATTTATAGTAATAGCCTCTGACCCTACACAGGCTATATTTTATGCCGGTGATTCTACCACCTGGGGTTCACAGGAACAAGAAACGTTCTAAAAAATGCCTTTAAAAGTTTTTTAAATTACGTTTCTGTGGAATATTAGGAAATAACAAACATGATTTCAAAATTAATGTTGGCAAAATAATGATGACAGTTCCTGTTTCAACATAGCCCTTTATGTTGAGAGAGGTGGTAGGACTCGGAGTTTGACATGATGGTTAATTTTAAGATGTAAGAAGATGGTTTCTAAAAAATTCAAAACTTCAAATGAATACTGAAATGAGCGTATTAATTGAGCATAAAAGTTTCAAAATATTTTCTAAATTATCATTTATTTAGTTTTATTTCATTTTATTAATTTAAGTCTTATTTCTGCCTAATGCAGTGTAATAATGATGTTTAATCAAACTGTGTTTTAAATAGTAATTTTTGAATTATTCCTAAAAGTAATAAGTACCTTTTAATAAAATAAAATATTACCTTTTAATGAAATAAAAATTTAGTCAGTTAGTACTTTTTAATAAAAATTAGACATATAAATATCACTTGGCATATTTCAAATATTACGCGAGCAAAGCCGCGGGGTTTGCTAGTGTAAAATATAATGCTTTAACCCCAGGCCTGTTATAATTGATGCGCTTTATTTCAATGTTCGTTTTAAGACGGTTCAAGGAAATTTTTGTTTCTACGCCAACAACGTAATATTTTTTAATACATTCACGGACTTCGTTTCTTACCGTAGAAAAATATTAAATTAACAGTCGTGATTATAAATGTAAACTGAAATTTAATAGCGGTTTCAATTTCAGTTAAATATATTTCATCTTGAAGTACGATCGATTACTTTCCTTGATCCTTACTTCCTTATCGTTAACGTTTTATTAATTATCATTATAAAATATCTATTAATTTTCTTGGAAATTTTTGAATTTTTAATATTGTTTTGTTGAAATATATATAGGCTCGTTATACTGATAATTTTGATATTTCGCCCATATACGTTTTTTTTTTTTTTTTTTTTTTTTTGGAAATCTTATTAAAAATAATAAATAATAATTAAAACAGTACATTAAACAAAATATAAAATGATTTATTTGTTTTAGTATTAAAACAATAACTACAAATATATATTTTTAACGCATTATAAGTTATATTTGTGATGTCAAAATAATAAAGCTTTAAAAACGAAAAAAAGTAAACTTTTCTACTGATAGTAGTAAAAAAATAAAGACATTTATCACTGCTTAAATTACAATGTACGTATTAGAGGATAATAGGTCTCAGAAGAAAATTTGGTATTTCTTTGTCGTATCATTAAATTTTATTCCCTAACTTAAATTTTATAGCTATTACATTTTTTTTAAAATGTGTAATAACATCTATCTTGAGTCTCAGCAGATCGATTTTTCGTGTAAACAGAAAATAATGATACGTTGCTTTATATTATAAAGTATGTAATAACGTTTTCTTATTCATTACAGATACAAGCTATTTTATATAAATTTATGTAACAAAAAAAAGCATCTTTAGTGTTTTTGAACGTCATTGATTTTCTTTATCTTTGATTAATTTTCCCACTAAGTCAAAAAATAGATATATTTTAGTGAAGCAAATACTAGGTGTTCCAAAAAGATAGAGCTTATTTTTAAAAGAAATAATTTGAAAAAGGTTAACGATAGAAATCCCCCAATTGTAACCTATTTATGAGAAAAGTAATATTTTTTTTATCCATATGATTCCAAATTTCGTCCAAACTTTCACCAGAAGTTGTTGTTGTAAGCTGAAAAATTCTAAATGACACAATTTTCCGAACTTGAAATCTTACTATTTCTTCTGAGGGGACAGTTAAAAGATAAATTGTATTTGCAAAACCCATGAATTTTAACGTAACTCGAACATTACATCTTTAAGGCATGTTCGGACTTTCCTAATGAGAGATAAACAAAGGTACCGGATAGATTTGTTATAGACTATGTCATGTTACGACTACAAATGACAGATATTTGGGAAATATTGTTATTTACGTGTTTCAGATTACAGCGCTACCTATTTGAGAAATTTCGACTAATTTTGAAAGCATATGATTAAATTATATTAATTTTCTAATAAAACTATGACAAACGGTGTATTTTTATGCTAATTGTTTTCAACTATTTTAAATTATAAGTCCTTTCGGCATGTGCCGAGGGGAAGAGCTAGCTTTGATATATCTTCAAATAAGCAAACGTTTCTTAGCCAATAATATTTAAATCAGTTTGATACGTAATTTCAAAATTCGTAACATTTTACTACTGTTTGGCATCTTATGTTAGTGAAATCTATAAAATTTCCTCCAATTTAAAGCAGTTTTCATATGCTTTAGTTTTGCAATTTATCCGCAGTTTATTAGTTTTGCAATATAACGCAGGGCGCTTGTATGTTTGTTCCGCCAAAATTGGCGTGTTTCAAGTATTATAGTAACCCCTTTCCTCCTCTTCTACGGAGAGCTTGTACGCGGTCAGTTGAGTTCGGATTTCAATGCAGAATGGCTCCCTTTTTGCCGTTCTTTGAAAAATCAAGTGAGCGCCAGCATGAGAAGCATGAGAGTGGTTCGGGTTTTAGTGTAGAATGGTACCTGCCCTTTTTTTTCCTCTGAGAATAATCATGTGTGAGTAAAGAAAGTAGTAAAATGAAAGAATATTTTTTAAGAAGGAGTAATCGGCTACTTATTTTTCGTCTGTTTGAGCTCAGATTTGACAACGGTTCTTCTAACCGTGATGCATCGACGATTCTTCAGATAATAAAATTGGACAGAATCTTATCGAATGTCTGCATATCATGTGTTACTACTATTTTTTTATTCAAGTGGTGCTTGTGTTACAAGTTGTGGTATTTGATGCTAAAAAAAAAAAAAAAAACTTCTAAATGCCTTGCTCTCAACAATCCTCAGGAATTTTTTTTTTTTTTTTTTTTTTTTTTTAATAAGTGTTCATAAAAAGATACAGCTAAAAACAAGAGTTGTGCTTTATAAAAATTCACCTTTTGTTCCAAGACAGTTTCATAAAAAATAAAGATATTTTCGTTGATGAATTATTGTCTCTGCATTTCATTGTAATGCGTCTACTACTGTTCTTTTGTTTTTCAGGTCAGCACAGGTAATGCTTTTGCTTTAATTTTTTGTTATTAATTATCAAATATATTAGAAGTAAATTCCGAATTATTTTAATTAATGAGTGTTATGTCAAAGTGGTCTTTTGTGGCCACAGCACAATGTTATGACACTATACGATTGATCACAAAAAAAATGATTTCTGGATTATTAATTGGAATTTCAGGATTTAAAAATAATTTAAAGATATTATTCTTTCACCTCCTACCATACAAACAGCAACAGCTTTTCCTGGTAACGTGAAGCTTTAGAAACCATTATGACATGACAGTTATTAAATTATATTTTGATATAAAAATTTGTTTTAGTGTATTATTATTGAAATATTTGATATTTAGAAAAAGTGGCTTTCTTAAATTTTTACAGAATCTTTCTAAAAAATAAAGGAGAAAGAATTCGAATCAATATTTTTAAGTGATTTGATTTAAAACAATTTTTCCAGATAATTGCATTTTGTATGTTATTTGCTATTCATAAATCATTTTGGTAACGATTAATGCATACGTTTGCAAATCTTATGAGGAAGATGTAATTTTAGTCTAAAAAATCTAGAATTAAAGTAAGATGTTGATTTTTAAAACAAAACTTTTTCATGTGCTTCTACAAAATCTATCATGGAGTATTTACATTTTAATATTAAGGAGAAATGGTTGCTTATGATGTTATTTACAAAAATGATGAGTTAAAAAATAATTTTCTTACTTATAAGTAAATGATTGATTTATTGATGCCATTTTGATTTGATAATATTTTGAGAACATATTATTCTGTTGAATTGACATTATTTTTAAAAGGTGACTTCGTATGAAAATATTTTTTTTTACTTCACTTCAGTTAATTCATAAACCACATTGTTTTAAAATTTATTCGGAATTGTTTTTGGAATTTGTTCAGAGTTATTTTGAAATTTGTCATCATGCCTCCAAAAGCAAATTTAAATCTTTGCAATCAATCTTTTGATGGAAATCCTCAGACGGTCGAATTTTTTTTCGATCAGTTATCAGATTTGCAGGAATTATATAATTACTCTGACAAAGAACTTTTTGCTCTTTTCAAGTCAAAATTACAGGGTACTGCATTACATTTCTTTTTCGAAACACAATTTCAATTAAAAAATTCTAACCTTCAAACTATTCGAAAAGAATTTATTAACTATTTTCTGCCAAGTAAAAAAACTAACACTTTGAAGTCTCTTCAAATTTTAAAATTGGATTCTAATGAGTCAGTAAAAAAAATTCCATATCGTTTTGCTAAACAGGTTCGACTTGCTTATCCTAAGTTAGATCTAGCTGCTTTAGATTCTTTGAAATTTACTCATTTTATTCAAGCTTTACCTAATCAAATTAAAAGGAAAATTCTAGAAGAAAACATTTCCACATTTGAGTTAGCTCTTGAACGAACACAATTTTTACAAGATATCTATGATTCACCACCTACTCAAAAATCTAAACAACATTATGACCAAGTTTATACTCTGAATAATGAAAATAATGGTGAAAGTTCAAATTTTTCTGATAGTTTTGTTGAACAAGCTCCTATCAGACATAAAAAGGACAGAGTCTATAGAAATTCGCAAATAGCAATCTCGCCATCTGAATCTCATAATGGACATTCTCCTAGACATAGAACTGTTGTTAAAAAAGAGTGTAACTTAATCTCCCTCACCAGTTAGACAAAACGTTGCTTCTAGAAACAAAACAAACTTTATTCAGCATAAGCCAGATCAAAAACGATCTTTCTTTCGGCCAAAGTTTGACAAGTTTTCTCACAAGAAAAACTTTTCAGAGTCTTTTCACAAACAAAATATTATCCAATGTGCTTTTTGTGAACTTTTTAGCCATCTCATGGAGTCATGTTACAAGTTTAGATATTTACTAGATCTTGTAGGCAAAATGCCAACAACTCTCATGACTCCCATATTTCTTCAAAATCTTCTCAAAGAAAGAAAAACTTTACTTCTTTTTCTAAAAATAAAAATGATGATAAAAATTATCATTTAAACAAGTAAGGGAGATTGGTCCAACTGACCGCCTTCTCTCCCAATCTTACTCGTTAGGGTCAGTACACTCCTGTGACAATTCAAACGAATATCAGATTGACAAAAATTCTTCTTCAACTACTTGCTTTTCAAGTGCTGTTACTCAGACATCACCAATGATGCAAAAAATGAACAGACCTTGCTGTTCTGAAAATTCTTTGTCATCAAAGTATTCTTCTCAAATTGAGGATTGTGTACAACAACGACACGTAATTTGCAGCTATTTTGACAACACTTATTCACTTCCATGTATAATTATGAATGTTCAACATAATGAGATATCAAATCTCATTGATTCAGGCTCAACTCTAAGTTTGCTGGATCATGAATGCTTTAACAGCATTAAATCCAAAATCCATTATAAATGTTTATCTAGAAATGTTTTTGTATCAACTATAAACTCTAAAGTTTTCTTTAAAGGATGTATCGAGATTGCATTCAAAATAGACAAATTCTTTTTTCATTATGTCTTTTACCTTACCGATATAAAGAATGTTAATTTTGAAGCCATACTTGGTTTTGATTTTATAAACAAGCATTATATTACCATCTCTCCAAATTTTAAATCTATATTAATTAAAGATAAACATATACCTTTTAACATCCAAAAAGAGTCTCATAGCAGTTTTTATTTGAATTCTCAGTATAATAATAATGACAATATATCAGTGCCATATTCTTTTGACACCAATAATGTGTCTATTTATGAAAATTCTAAGTCAGTTAACACAAATAATGGTACTTATTTTGATAATATGAATGGAAATTTTGGTGATAATTATTTGCATTTGGTAAATAATTATGAAAACTATCCTTACAATTACAGTTTTCCAAATAATGATTTGTTTATAAATAGTGTTGGTAATACTGCTATGATTTATGATAATTCTTTTATGTATTCTAATCTCAATATCAGAAATTTAGAAGATCATGCTCAAGTTTTTACTCAGTTTCCTAATTATTTTCCCACTCATACAAACTTTGATTATCCTAATGTTATAAATAACATTTATGATACCAGTAATACGAAAATTACCTCTGATGAAAAAAATGTCATATCTGAAGATGACAATGACATTAGTTGTATTGGTAAAAAGTACACCAATTTGAAAAATGGTAATGAAAAATTATTGAGTTCTAACATGGTACAAACTCTAAATAGAGAGTTAATCCCCCCCCCCCAATTCTTCTGTTTATTTACATGTCAAATACTTGAATTCTCCATCTGAATATATTATTTTTAAGCCTGCTTTGAAAAGTAAAGCTCTTATTTTGCATGAATCATTACATTCTAAATCTTCAAATCATAAAGATTTATTCTTAGTTGTATGTCAGAATATATTCAAAGTGGATGTTCATTTAAACAAACATACAATTCTTGGTGAGTGCATTAATGTAGATGAGAATGATATTGAAAAATATTCCTTTGATTCAGATTCAGAAAATGAATATTGTAATTTAATTTTACCATCTGCGGAAATTAAAAGAAAACGACTACAAGAACTGTCACCAAATGATTTTGACTTAAAGCACTTGTCCCCACATGAAAGTGACTGTTTACTAAAATTACTGTGCAATAAAGCTCAAGCATTTTCTAAATCCTTAGACACTGTGGGTCTTAAGGACCTAGTGAGTCCTCAATTTTCAATGATGAATTCTCATCCGTTGAAAACCCGATTATTTCTTGTGCCACAGGCACTAGAGCAAGGAGCTCTTGACCAGATCAATCAAATGCTAAATGCTGGCATTATAGAAAGATCAAATTCATCTAGGCCTTGCCCCATGCTTTTAGTTAAAAAGAAAAGAACTGACATGTCAAAACCTCAAAATATCGTTTAGCTGTAGATCTTCCATTATTAAATTCTATTATTATTCCTTATTCTTATCCTCTACGTCGCATTCAAAACCTATTAGTACAATTATCAAAATTTAAATGCTACTGTACACTGGACTTACCCTCTGCGTACTGGCAGATTGCGGTACCTAAAGAGATGCAATATAAGCTCAGTTTTACCACTCCATGGGGAATGTTTACGTACATTCGTCTTGTATTTAGCTTGAAGACAGCTGCGAGTACTTTTCAACAGTTAATTGATTCAGTTATTCAATTATCCGAAATTGACTCTTGTTACGCATACCAGGACGACATAGTTGTTGGCGCTAATTCGTTTGAAGAAATGACCGCGAAACTCACAAAACTCTTGGATACTCTTATTGCTAACAACATTACTCTTTCACCTGAAAAATGTTCTTTTATGCAAACTAGCATTAACTTTTTAGGCTTCCGCCTCACTGATCGTAAGATTCTTCCAATTACAAGCAATATTTTGAAAATTACTTCTTTTCCAAAGCCAAAAACTAAGAGGCAGACAAAGAGTTTTATTGGCTTATGTTCATTTTACTGGTCAATTATACCTCATTTTGCTAGATTGATCACCCCCCTTAAGGAAATCACCAAGCCTAAAAGTAAATTCTGTTGGAAATCTGAACAAGAAAATGCATTTAATAAATTGCAAGAAATTTTCTTCCATAAACCCATGCTTAATCTTCCAAATTGGAAAGTGACCTTCTATGTTAATACAGATGATTCAAAGACAGCAATCTGAGCTGTTCTTATGCAAAAAATTCAAGGTGAACTTCGCTCCATTTCTTATTACTCCAAAACTTTATCCCAGTCTGAAAAATAGTACCCAGCCATTAAACTGGAACATTGTGCCATTTATAAAGGTACTAGAAAGGTAGCCCGTCAAAAATGACGGAAATTTAGATATAAAGATATATACAACTCATGTGCAAAAATATGAGTTTTCTCGTTTGTTCCGCAGTGATAGATGAAAATAACACATTTTAAGAACGAAACACATTTATGAAAAACGGTGTACAGTAGAAGACCACTAATCTGCACAGTTTGGTTCCAAGTGCTATGCAGATTTGGGGCTCTTTGCGGTCCTGTCTATTCAATCTTTGTTTACATTTTTTTAAATTCATATATTGGACAATTTAGATTATTAAGCCTTAAAAATAAATAAATTACGCACTTTAAGTAAGGTAAAAACTATTAAATTATCCTATACAATTTCATGAAATGGTATTATATGTGTGTGCTTCACGATCTTGGTTATGCCTTTGGTAAAATTGGCTGCAACTTGTCATAATTCTAATAGTGTGGGCCTCGGACCTCTATAACAAAAAAGTAACCAGTTTTTAGTAAAATTTCTGATATAAAGTAGTTTTCAAAAACTTGTGTAAAATTGCAGGCCGTTCTCATGTTATGCCAATCCTAGGAATAATATTTCTAACACTGAAGAGTTTCCGTGTATATGTGGAATTTAGAAAAGCTTCTCCAAAAGAAAGGTCCTGAAATGACATTGTAATTCCTCTAACTTCAAAGTTTAATCGGGCCCTGATGTTGTTTACAGAAATCTAAAAAATACAGTTATTTTGAATATTACAACAGAATTAAACAGTTAAACTTATCTAGCTTAAACTCGCTCTTACTTCCCGATGTTATTTTTCAATTCCTACTATTAGCTCACACTCTCCCTATATTTATTTATTTATTTATATATTTATCTTGTTCAAATTTCCAATCGTTAATAAAATACTCATTATTCATCCTATCAAGTTGAAATAATTTTTTTTAAAACTTGTACTGGATGACAATTGATGTTAATACAGTTTTTTCAAATATTAATTAATTAATTAAATTTTAATTAATTAATTTTAGTTTTGCATGGGAAACAAAATGGCGGCCATTGGTTGTTGAAGATCAATTAAAGTATTTTCAATAAGGGGTTACCATAGGGGGGGACCCTGTTATGTCGCCCAATACCGCCAAATTTGTCGCCAACTTGGCGATATATCGCCAAATTTGGCGGCCAAAATGAGTCGCCAAAAGTGACGCCAACTTGGCGATATCTCTAATATTTCGCCAAATTCCCATAGAGTTCCATTGTAAACCTGTTTGCTTATAGAAAATCAACAAATTGAGATATTTTAATGCAACAAAAACTAATATTAGCTTAAGGGATTGTATTAAATTTTTCTTTGACTTAAGTAGGAATTGACTTTAAAAACAAAATTTTTATATTACTTGTTTAGTATTAAGAAAGAAATTTATTTAAATTTTTCAAATCATGCACATTTTTATTTTTTTTCCGTCTTTAATAACTAAATAATGAAAAAATATGCTTTTGTTTTGAGCTCATAAATATGACAATAAAATAATGTATGATTTAATATTTTTTACGGTTCGCGATGAATGAATCACTTGTGTTTGTTTAGGTTTATGGAATGAGATATTAAGCCGTGAACCTAAATTCAACTAAAGTTATTTAAGGATATATGTATTTTTAATCGAAATTAAAAACAATGCTTTGACCTCGAAATAAAAAGCTTTAGTTTGTATAATTGGTTATTTCTGTTAATTATTTATTTAGGTACTTTTCCATTCGTATTTCCCGATGCGTATATGACATCTGTGCAAAAATTACTTCTGTTTCTTCATAAAAATGGGTAAATAGCTTTTTTTACATTAAATAAACTAGGGGATCGTACCCGGGCTTCCCGGGTTAAAGAATATGTGTGTAAACATTTTTTTTTTAAATTGAATACTAATATTTTTTTATATGCAATAAATTTTTTAGATTACCCACTTACATTAAAAAAGCATTTTTCATATGGATAAAACGAATTATACAATCAAATAAATTTTTGAAATTTATCAAAAGCGACATTTTCTTATTAGCCGCATGCTAAGAGTTATTTGACCAAGATTTTGCTACTTATGGCATCCTTTTATATTCTGATAATTTCAGAGCTTATACATGTCTGTTAAATTTGTGTTTTATTTATATTATTTTATTTATTTATTCATAAAGAAGTTTTTTTAATGGATATTAGCCGTAAGAAAATGGTAAACTCTTTATTTTGTTTTAAGGACAAACGGATTAATATTTCGTAATCGAGCTCAGCGCGATATAGATAAATTAAATATATTTCATGTTTTAAAATTGTTTTTAAAACCATTGCCAATCAGTAAACAGAGATGAACTTTGCAAACAAATTCCATTTGAAAAAAAAATCCTATTTGGTGATCAAAAAATTTAAATTGTGCGATTATAAATATGTTAATTTGTGTTTTTTCAATATTATTCTTTTATTTGTTTATAAAAGAAGTATTAATTTTGTTAATTTGTATCTTGTTTGATCATTTAAAAATCATTTTAACTCAAAACTTGAAGTCACGATTATCAGCAATATCTTTTATGTGAACAGACGCACTCTTTACTTGAGATCCTAATCTCAATTCCGGAGAGTAAAAATTTCCGTAATTTATGTTTTTTAGACGCATCTGTGTTAAAATGTTTAGTTTTATCTAGGAAAATGATAATTTTATTTTAAATATGGCTTCATTTTCACTTAAATGAGCATTTCGCCTAATGTCTGAAACCTAGTATTAGTACACATGCAGAAGGAAAAACAATATAGAAAATTTATGAGGAAAAATGCGTGTTTTCAAAAGCAGTATGTCATTTTCCGTTATTAAGCCCCTAATATAATATTCTGCTCCTAGTGGGATTTTGCGACACTAAACCCTATACAACAATTTTTATCAACAATTTTGAATTTTTATCAGAAAATATCATGAATAAAGATAAAAATACCTCATTATTTCTCTCTTGTCTTCAATAATGAAAGCTGTCTAATTATCACCATTTTGAAGAAATTTCATAAAATGCTTTTAAAATTAAAATATAAAAGTGGGGATATTAAAAAAAAAAAAAAAAAACAGATAGTGCTATCACATCTATTTTCAGTTAAAAAAAAATATTAGTAAAATTGGTTCAGCAGAAAGATCGGGGCAGAGGATTAAAAAACACACTTGTGTTTTAAATACATAGATTATATAAAATTAGGAAAAATTAAATTAAGCAAATTATGTTATGTTGATAAAATTATAGTAGAATGTCCTAAAGCATTAAAATTTTATTATTCGAGAGAATTTTGGACAAAAATTTCAGGAACATAATATTATTTTATACCACGAATTATTTGTTTGCTCGTCTAACTCGGCGAAGCAAATCCATCCAGCAGAGAATCATCAATTTCTGTAATATAAATCGCTATTATATGCATGTCATCTCTCTTTTATAAAGACACTCTAAATTTTTGTAAAACATTGCGTTTTATCAGTGTGTGATTTCGATTACATTATTTTCAAAAGTGAAGCATTTTAACCTGTGAAGAATTTCAAAGCAACTGGGCTGTGAAGATGACGCACTTCTACAAAACATTGTTCGGGTTAAGAATTAAAATACACGCTTTTTTATAAAATGACGTCATTTGCATCCGCTAAAGCAGTCCAATTTTACAATACAGTTTTAACTTCGTCTATAGAAAAGTATGCATATGACGTCATTATCACGGAATAACAGACAATATTCTTGGCATAGCCCATATTTTAATTTCAAGTTTTTTTTTCAGGTTTTAGGAGAAAATGGCAACAAATGATACAGTATCGCCTATTTTCGACTATTTTCCGTTTACTTTCAATGACTTACAACAGAAATGGGGTACTTTTGTTGCCACAATAAGAAAAATGTTATTAAAAACTACAAAAAAATTAATATATCAAAAATAAATTGAGATACAGCTTTCAAACGAAAAGCATTTAAAAGAGCATATTTTTCCTTATTCGACGGTGTAAAAATTTAAAATGTGCGATGTTTAGAAGTTTAAAAATTTGCAGTAGAGAAAATTGCAAAACCAAAATTTCATTTCAAATTTCAAAGTGTTGCCATTCGCAAAATGACGTATGCGTTACGCACAGATATGTTTGTCCTTTATAATATAGATTGTATACATATGCAAAAAATTGCTTGTGAGTATGAAGCAGTAAATAGGTTGTCAGAAAATATGTTGGCAAACTTCTTTTTCACCAAACTTCTTTCTCGCCAAGAAACTTTTCTCCGAAGTATTGTACATAAGCAATGATTGCTAGAAATGCGTTTTTAATTATGATATGCGCTTTTATGTTTCACTACATTTATGCATACTATACCGTGTGTATAAATGCTACAGTTCATATGCAGGGCTACACAAAAGAATTCGTAAGGGTTACTGAGTATGAGAATAAATTGCTTAAAGGTGGTTTTTAAAGGAATTATGCAGTTTTACGCTGAACTGCATCTAGTTTACTAAGAAATGTTTGCAGAATATAGATAAAATGATATACAGGGTCACCAAAGAATTGGATACATAACCGTCTATGGATGATAATATCTGGAAATGTGATTTCAGTAGCTTTAAGAGTAGTTTAAATTAAATTTTAGCTAAATAGTGGCATGTAATAACGGTACTATTGGCTATGGACGGTAAGTGCTGAAATCAATTTTTAAAATTTTTTTATGCGTTTTCTAAAATGTTTACTTAGTTATCTTATTTACCTTATTTTTCCCTAAATAACGAAGTTTTGTTAAAGCATTCAGGATGTGTTGGAAATTGTTTCATATTCTATGCTTAACGCATGATTTTTCTTTCTTCTTTAGTCTTATTTTGCATTTATTTTATTCTTAATTTTTTAGTCTTATACTGCTTTATAGAAACTTTGGCACAGTTGTCATATATACCCCATATTGGAGCGATTTTTTTCCGACGCTAATTTGGCGAAAACATCAACAGCATAAACAACAACATCCGGGTAACAATATCAAGCAAAATAACGACACTTTGGCGACAGTTAAGTACCCGTTGTGTATTTGGCATTGGCGTCAGAAAAAAATAGCGCCAACATAGGGAGTATATGACATCTGTGCCGAAACTTTAATATTTAATGTTTAAACTCTTCGCTCCCCTCACCTTGCATATAGTATAAACTATAACACAGATAGCGCAAAATAATAGACAGTTTGATACTTTTCCACTGTAGGTTCTTTGGCGTTTTTTAAAAAAAGCTTGGTGTAATTTGGGCATTAGAAAGTGAGATTTGGGTACTTTTCCGTTATATGGATACCATTGTCGCCAAGCGTAATAGTTGGCGCAAAATGAAAATCACGTGAATTGAGGCATTTGAAAAATAAAAGAAAAAACATTGTCGATACTAAAGTGAGTATTTAAAAAATATAACATTAGAAAATTCCAGACTTTTACGAACTATTTCATTAAATCACAAATCTATACATAAAATAATTGAACAAATAACTGTTATAAAATAAAGCAATAAAATAAAAGTCATATTAAAGTGCTGGCATAAAATTACAAATACCTTTTAGCATTTTGAAATAATTGGCGCATTAGCATACATTTTGGCATGGTGTCCGTATAACGGAAAAATATTGAGATTTGTTGTCAAATCATATAAACAGCTATGAAAACAAACTTGATGAGCGTTTTTTTTTTATATGTTTATTTTATCTGTATATTATTCATGTTTTTATGTACAAATTACATCTGCTTCTGTATAAAATTAGAGAAACGGCTTTTTTTATGTTAAATAAATCGTATAAATATCGAAAAAAAATGCGTGTGAATATAAAATGAAACAGTGAATAGGTTCCCGGAAAATATTTAGCCAAATTTCCTTTTTCGCCAAGGCACCTATACTGGAAAATTACCTAAGGTACTTTTCCAGTATAGGTACCTTTCTAGTACTTTTAGGTACTGTAGCACATTAAAATCGCGCAGTTAGGAGCTCATACAGTACAGCATCGTCTATTGGCGGTTATTTCATTAGTAGCATCGGGAGGAAGATGTAAAGATGTACTTTAAATTCTCACCCATAGATTTTGAAAAAATATCTTAAAAGGGCGGAGTTTAAATTAAATTTTGGTGACCCCCCCCCCCTTTATGAAAGATTAATGGTTTTAAATGTGAATTTCGTCAGATCAGTCAGCTATTGCCAAGTTGGCCAACATTTGGCGCTACTGTGGTAACCCTGCATTAATATTTTTTAACAATTACTCATTTCAATGAGGTGGTCCTACCGGAATCGTGAGGGACACACAGAGACTTGGATTTTATATAAATAGATAACGGCTTTTAAATATTACATTTTGGCAGACCCTTCATTCTTTTGTCCTCTCAATAATTACAAAAAATCAACATCTCCTGCTGACATCACTACACGTTGGATGTTAGAACTATCTGAATACTCTTGCACATTCCAGCATGTTCCAGGCAAAGAGAATGTGTTAGCAGATTTTCTAATTAGGACACCTCATATTCCTACTGAAGATCTCCATACTAACTCTGATCTCATTTTTGAACAAGAACTGCCTATTGTTGATAATCAAAATGACCTACATAATGAATTTGTTCAGTATCCATGTGGATTAATTGGTAAAAAGCATCATAACTGACATCTTCAAAGTGACCCTCAATCTACAAATAATTCTAGTATTGAAGACCCATCGTTAGAAATTTTTGATCAAATCATCCTTTCTGAACAACAAAAAGATCCCCAAATTAAGAAAATTTATGAAGATATTAAAACTAATAAAAAATCTAAAAGTTTAAATGGTTATTACATTATTCCAAGTAATGAGTTTCTTTGTTATAATGACCTCTTCTCTTCAGAAGACATTGAATTACTTAGACCTGTTTTACCATCTTCACTTAAAGCTAAAGCTTTAAGAATTGCTCATATTACTCACACTGGTATTCATAAAACCATTGTTAATTTAAAGAAAAGATTCACTTGGGAAACTCTAGTTTCTGATACAATCAATTATGTCAACTCTTGTGAAATTTGTTTAGTAAATAAAAATCATAAGAAAAACATTGCTCCATATCTGCCAGCACCAATTCCTACAGCTCCCAATCAAAAATTTTCGATGGATTTACTTGGTCCTTTGAGAAATAACCAGTTTGTTATGACTGTAATCGACCATTTTTCTCGTCATCTTGAATTATATGCCTTGAATATGCCTTGAATTCATGCTGAGTCGGTGACTAAAGCTCTGTTAAATTACATTTCTACTTATGAAAAACACGAGTTAACTCTTACAGATCATGGTTCCCAGTTCACTAGGGATTTGTTTTCTTATTTCAATAAAAAACTTGGCATAAGGCTCGAGCACAGTACAATAGCGCATCCACAGGCTAATGGATTGAGTGAGAGATGTAACACTCAAATAAAGTCATCTGTGAATACAATGGCTTCCCAAGGATTTGATGTTCCAACTGCTTTAAAAATTCACCATTCCATATACAACGCTACACCTCATTCAGCCACAAAATTTACTCCAATTCTTCTTCATTTTGGAAGGGAGGTGAATGATATTTATGCCAATTATAAAACTCATTCTCCCTGGAAAATCCTTAACACTGCATATGAAATCCACAAATTAATGGATGTAATTGAAAAAGTATACTACCAAGCTTACAAAAATAACGAGTCTTCTAGACAAAAAGTGTATAAAAAATCAAGGGAAAAATTAAAATTTGCTAATATCAAAGTTGATGATATTGTTTATGTGAAATTTCCCAGTGTATTTAAGAAAAAAGTACAAGGACCTTATATGGTAAAGAAAATAATTTCCCCTGTATTTATTCAAATTCAAGATTGCAATAATAATCAAGCATCACCTATGTTAATTCATACTAACAGAATCTTGAAACTCCAGAAAAGAAATGAAGCATTGCTTCATCCTTCTGATTCATCTAAAAGTGCAACACATGATCAAACACCTGTTGATAGAGCATCTTCTTCTCCTGTGAAACGACATATTCCTACTCATACTACTAATTGTGATTCTCCTCAAATTCACACTTCTTCGAAGTGCCAACAAACATCTTCGCATTCACATAGTTCAGTGCATTCTCAAGCATCTGGTAGTAAAACTTCCACTACAGTTCTAAATAAATCTACTAAAAGTAAAAAACATTATGATCTTCGCCCTCGCAGTCATAAACGCTATAAAATATAAACTAATCTTCATTTTTATATAGGATGAAATTACCATTGTAAAAAAATCTCGTCTATGCTAGCTAGAGTGGATTGTCAAATACGAAGGCTGACTGTTTATTTTATTTTTTTTTAACTTCTACCAAAGCTGCAGGCAGAATTTGTGTAAATTTTATATATTTTTTAAATCGCCTTCGCCTTGACACTTTGGAATTGTCATCCTGCAAAAGTATGTAAATCTTATTTTTTTATCATCCTGTTCACTATGTTGCTCACTGTAATTTTTCTTCAAAGCCTTATTCATTTTTAGAATTTATGTTTAATGTAAAATGTGCTGATAACTCAAAATTTTTAATTTCAGTATTTGTTTTAAATAATAAAGATTTAAAAAAAATCAAATAAAATTTTTATAATTCATTATTTTAGTTGGAAATGAAGTATCATTGATTGCTTTATTTTCATATGGTATTTATCTTTAAAAAAAGTAAATTGTTATTGATATAAAATATAATATGAGTACATATGTCATCCCTTTCCCTATTGTGACTTTTAGAGCATTTGAAATATTTCTTTATCCTAATTATAATTTCATACATGTTCTAACATCTAACCTCTTACTACCATCTAAAAAAAAATAATGATGAATGTTATGCATGCTAATACTTCTACTATTATTATTGGTGTATTATGTAAAGTGGTTGAAAACATATTAAGATTTTTTAAGTGTTTGAAAATTCACAAATTGAAAAAATATTTGTGCACATGAAAATTTTGTACTTTGTATCCAAAGATTATTTTAAGTCTTTACAAAAAAAAAAAAAAAAAAAAAAAAAAAAATATATATATATATATATACTTATGTATTTTACATGAAAAAATGTAGTAACATGATTATACTTACAGAGATTGTTTTAAGTCTTTACAAACAAAAAATACTTATGTATTTTACATAAAAAAATAATCACATATTTATTCTTACAGATGTTTGAATTAACATAATTCAATAAGCATTTCAGAATATTTAGTATAAATATTTTGTGTGATAATTTTTTTGTAAGACCAATGTTATTAAATTTATGTGGTACTACATTTATGAGAGCTTAAAAATCCTCTCTTTGCATTTATTTTCTTTGAAAGTATTATTATTGTGATTGTAGAATAACACGATATTAGATATTCATCTAAGAAAAGTTGATTTCTTAAAAAGTGATATATATATATATATATATATATATATATATATATATATATATATATTTATGAGAGTGTAAATATTCTCTCTTGACTATTTACTTACATTTTTAATTTTTGTTGTGGAAAATTCTCAGATGAGTAACTTATTGAAGAATTGATAGAAAAATTGAAATGTAGTTCATCGACTGTGACTTGAAATAGAGTTGTGATTTAAAGGTACTACTTTAAATTATTGCTATTTTTTCTTCTTCAGAAATAGAAAGGTTTTATTACTAATATTGTACAATATTGAATGATGCAAAGTAATAATTAATATGATTGTCAATTTGTATCATATAATATTACTTGTCTATGTGTACATTATTACAATTTTCCCCACTGTTTAAATATGCTCTGATCTTACTTTACAATGTTGTATTTGCTATTTCACATATGTGTGAATGAACTTTAAGCAACTTTATTTTGAAAGACTTTGTGTACCTTTTGTCAGAAGAATGTAACCCATTATTATTTTTATTTTGTTTCTCATTATTTGAAGTTATATGCATGTTGTATATGTATATAGTTTAGAAAATATTGGCTCAATGTTAAAATTGTTAAATTTCTCCATCTTATCAACATTTTCTTTTGGAGAAGCCGGAGTAATATGTTGTGGTAACTTACAACCACTGCAATATTTTTATTTAATTTTATATAGAAAATATTTTTATTAATCTATTATTCATTTAATTTTAATATTCGCATTCTAAAATTATTTTAATTCCCTCTTTTTTCAAACTTCCCCTCTAAGCTTTTCTTTCTGGCGTAACATTCCAATTCATTTTAAAATCATAAACGTCATTTTGAAATCCGTATTTCCGGTAAAAGAATTATCTGGAAAATTCCATAACTTTCTATTTCTGAAGTCATTTCCTTTTCTATCTCCGCCCCTTAGCCAATAATATTTAAATCAGTTTAATACGTAATTTCAAAATTCGTAACACTTTACTACTGTTTGGCATCTTATCTTAGTGGAATTTATAAAATTTCCTCTAATTTAAAGCAGTTTTTATATGCTTTAGCATTGCAATTTATGCCAACGCAGGGCGCTTTTATGTTTGTTCCGCCAAAATTGGCGTGTTTCAAGTATTATAGCAACCCCTTTCCCCCTCTTCTACGGAGAGTTTGTACGCGGTCAGTTGAGTTTGGATTTCAATGCAGAATGGCTCCCTTTTTGCCGTTCTTTGAAAATTCATGTGCGCGCCAGCATGAGAGTGGTTCGGGTTTTCATGTAGAATGGTACCTGTCTTTTTTTTTCTCTACGAATAATCTTGTGTGAGTAAAGAAAGTAGTAAAATGAAAGAATATTTTTTAAGAAGGAGTATTTGGCTACTTATTTTTCTTCTGTTTGAGCTCAGATTTGACAACGGATCCTCTAACCATGATGCATCGACGATTCTTCAGTAATAAAAGTGGACAGAATCTTATCGAATGTCTGCATATCTTGTGTTACTACTATTTTTTTATTCAACTGGTGCTTGTGTAGAAATTGTGGTATTCGATGCTAAAAATTTTTTTTCTAAATGTCTTGCTCTTTTTACTTGTGCTTCCACAATTCCCAGGAAAAATTCTATTGTATTAAAAAAAAAAAAAAAAAAAAAAAAAAAAGGTGTTCATAAAAAGATCGATTTTGTGTATTCTTCATCATAAAAAATAGGTACAGCTAAAAACAAGAGTTGTCCTTTATAAAAATGCTCCTTTTGTTCCAAGACAGTTTCATCAAAAATAAAGATATTTTCGTTGATGAATTATCGTCTCTGCATTTCATTCTAATGCGTCTACTACTGTTCTTTTGATTTTCAGGTCAGCACAGGTAATGCTTTTGCTTTAATTTTTTGTTATTAATTATCAAATATATTGGAAGTAAATTCAGAATTATTTTAATTAATGACTGTTATGTCATAGTGGTCTTTTGTGGCCACAGTACAATGTTATGACACTATACGATTGATAACAAAAAAAAATGATTTCTGGATTATTAATTGGAATTTCAGTATTTAAAAATAACTTAAATATATTATTCTTTCACCTCCTACCATACAAACCACAACAGTATTATTAAATTATTTTCTATTATTTTTAAAATGAAATAATAATAAATAAAAAAAAAAATTAATTAATAACTATGGAACAAAAAAATTTAAATAAAAGGAAAATAAAGGTAAATAAACATTTATTAACAAATAAGCAACAACAGCCGGGTTATCATGTCAAGCAAAATAACGCCATTTTGGCGCCAATTTTGTACCCCGGTACGTATATGACATCTGCGCCTAATATTTTTCTTTTCGTTTTGTTAAAAAAAAAAGAAAGAATTTAAAGACATTAATTTAAAATGTTTCAGTTTTAAATGAAAGTTTTGTATTAAATAAAATGATAACAAAATACACAAAAAGATCATTTTTCTTAGCATAGATTTAAGGGATGTCAAACTGGTCTCCAAATTAATTTAAAATAATAACCTTTTCTGAAATATGAAAAAAAAAATATGTGTTATGATTAAAATTTGAGTTGCCATCATTAGAAAAAAGTATTTAAAATTAGAAAAAAAAGAATATTTCAAAAACTAATTCGAATTTTAAAATTCTAATACCTGTTTTGAGATCTGCTGATCAATATGGATATTTGGTGTTAATTTCATCGCAAAGTATTCCATATTTTAGGAGAAATCGCCGTGAAACATAATCAGTTCTTTAATCAGTCGTTTCAAAGAATCGTTTCATATCAGCCGTTTCATATATCCGTTTCATAAATTCGTTTAATTAGGTTTAATATATATAGGGTAGATTTATTTAATTTCCGCCTTAATTAGTATATTTTAACATTGAAGGAATTTCATAATATATAAAACATACAATTATATTTGCTTGTACATTATTTTTCAGCCTGGATGCATTTTTGGATGCATTTTAGTTTGTAACGCTCTTTTCCTTTCATAAAATCAAGCAGTCATTTCTCACTCTCTCTAATATTTTAACCGCAGCGCTCTACATTTAAAAGAAAAGAAATAATATCCTTTACCGCAAAGCAACGTCTTTCATATTTCATGCTAGTGCCTTATGTTTGATGCTATGCAGAAATTAATCAGACACATTACTTCTACAGTTTTAGCGACCGTTACTCCAGATGCAATATATTAGTCATTTCATTATTGTTACTCTGTCTTTAATTTGTTTTATTTTACTAGGGGGCTCTGATCCCTACGAGCTACGCTCGTCAACCCCCGTTCAGACACTGCAGGCTTTAACAGCACGCTGATTTGATCGGCTTTAAAAAGATTTCGGAAGATTGAATTATAATTTGAATCTGACAATTATAATCTGACGTAATTTTCACCAAACTTTTCTTTATCTTTATAATATTCACGTAAAAATACTTTTGTTAGAAATGAAATATTATGATCTTCTTAAAATATCAAATAAATGTCTCACGCAATTTTAAAATTTAAACTGTTTTGCAATATTATTTTTTGTTCATTTTACGTAGTAGGTGTAATGTGACGTAAATGTAACGTAAATTCTGCTATTTAAAACTTCTAACGCATGTTAAGGAATTTATTATTTTACAATATTCTTTCTCTTTTAAAATTCACGTGTAAATATAGTTTTTATGACGTAATTTTCAATGAGTTCCGGCTTTTTATATTTTCTGCTTATAATAGTCACGTGTAAAATATTTTTTTTATTTGAAGCAAACATTATTATTTGCGCTGTTTATACAGTTGGCAACAGTTTAAATTAATACAATTTTCTAAAATAATCAAAAAATATCTCTCGGAATGCTGAAAATTTGAATTTAAAATAGAAATAAAACCTCAAAAAATGAGTCAAATTAAAAGAATAAATGCAGTCTGCACACCGGGAAATTCTGACGCATAAAATATCTAAAAATGATTAAATTCCTATGTACAGGTTTTGCTCCTATAAAACGTCTTTTTTAATGGAACGATTTTGTCCAATTTTGGCATTAAATATCTCTTAAAATAATTCTTCGATTTGAAAACTGTTTCCATCAGCGTGTTTATGAAACATTTCTCTATAATACTACCGATTTTCATATTTCTGTATTCAACAGTTTTTTTTTAATATTAACGTAGAAAGGCCATGCTTAAGCATTTAATTTGGATGCCGATCTTCCAGGAATAGCTACGCAGATTTGTATTGGTCCATTTCCAAATCAAAACATTTTTTTATATATAGAAAGATTAACGTTAACTTTTTCGGTGTTTAAGCCCCATGAGACGTTTGGCAATCCCCTGCAGAATGTTGTCTTGTTGATTTCGCACCATAAATACGCTGCGTATCATTTGGCGGCAAATAATTCATATTATTCTTTTGACGCCTCTCATTACGTTGTAATTAACGAATCTGACTACATGCCTTCGTTCAATTTATTCTCGCCATATTGCATACGTAATTGGCGAAAATGTATGCAGTCCTACCAACACTCCATCATTTGGAGAAAATGTAATTTTGATCACTCTTCTCTTGACCGTTGTACTGATAACATAAAAATGTACTCCAGCCACCGGTAGCTTGCTGCCTGATGTTCTGGCTCTGTGAGATTCTGAATTGGATTATGGTGTTAAAAATTGAAAATAAAATTTCTTGTTCATGCCCGATGTCTCCACTCAGTTTACACCTGGAAAATCTGACGCATAAAATATTAGTCCAGGCAATAGAGACCGTATAGAGACTCTACATAGCAAAATTAATGGTAGTACTGGAAATCGGCTTTCTAGATGTTTTTTGGGTCGCTGAATCCGAATTTGTAACTTACCCCCAAAATTTTCCTCCCGAAACCCCCACCCCAAATTGTTGTTTTTAACTTAAATTTCTTATTGTTTTAGGGGGAAAGCATTACAAAATTCAGAAACTAGACAAAATTTGTAACAGATAGGATATATGACATTATGACGTAGGATAAACGGGGAGAGAGGCGGCTGCCTCGCAACATTCCCCGCGCGCTTTTCTCCAAAACCAATTTTTGCAAAAAATCAATTTTTTGGGAGGTTCCGGGTGAAATATTGGTGGGTAGTTACAAATTCAGATTCAGCGACCCAAAAAACATAAAGTGAGTCGAGATCCAGAACTAGTATTAATTTTGCCAGATAAAATCCCGTATTGCCTGGACTTCATAATTTAGTGCACGTAGCGCCTCAGTGCATGTTCAGAGGTTCCCCATTCATCCTAATTCATAATGTCATATATCCTATTTGTTGCAAATTTTGTCTAGTTTCTGAATTTCGTAATGCTTTTCCCCTAAAATAATAAGGAATATTTAAGTTAAAATGAACTATTTGGGGGGGGGGGGGGGCTTTCAGTGGGGAAATTTTTGGGAGGAAGTTAAAAATTCGGATTCAGCGACCCAAAAACCTTAAAGTAAACCTTATAGGGAAAGTTCGGAGGGGAGATGGGAGGGCGAATGTAAACCTGTGAGTGGTTAAGTGGAATTGCGCAACTTAGTTTACGCAGCACCGCGCGCATGTTCCGAGGCATATCCCCCCCCCTCCCATTCATCCTAAGTCATAATGTCATATATCTAATTTTTTGCAAATTGTGTCTACTTTCTGAATTTCTAGATACTTTTTCTCTAAAACAATAAAAATAATGATTTTTTAATAAAAACCTTTTTGGGGGGCTTTTTACCAAAATTTGGGGAGTTTGCCGAGGGAAATTTTGGTGGGAAGTTACAAATTCGGATTCAGCGACCCAAAACACATCTAGAAAGCCGATTTCCAGTACTACCATTAATTTTTCTTGGTAAAATTCCCTATTGCCTGGACTATATCTAAAAAGTCCTTCCGGCCAGTGCCGGGAGGAAGAGGTAGCTTTCATATTCCTTATTTTAAAAAAGCCAACTTTTATTATTCAAACACACGAAGCTCAATTAAATGGAAACCGAATGTAGGAGATTCAATACTAATTTTTATCAATACTAAATCATTATGAATGAGAATTTCGCGAAATTAGTCAGCTTTATCCAAGCTGCTTTTAATTAAAGTAACTTATATTTGGCTGCCAAATTCGGAGATTTCTTAAAGTGCCTGCCATTTTAAAACAACATGGTGGATGAGGCTAACCAGTGAACTTGGTCGAGACCTTAGTAATTGCTGTGCACATGCTCACTCACATCGTATCGGTTGATATATATGAGTGCTGTCGCAGGCAAAATATCAGATTTTTCAAAATGTCACCCACTTTAGGAATTGAAATTACTATATCTGAGCCATTTTTTAAGATAAAGGCAAACAAAAAATGCTCCTGAATCCTTATATCAAGGTCAAATACTTAAGAAAGAAAACTTTTTCAATTTCTAATTTTTTTGCACCTCACTTTAAATATAATTTTTTTTTAATTTAATGGCCGCCATTTTGAAACAAGATGGCCGAAAAGCTGGCCAGCAAACTTGGTCGAGATATTGATGTATACTATCCACATGCCTTCTTCCATCGAAATAGGCGAATACGTGTGGTACCGCGTGACAAATACAAGATCGTTTCAAAGTGTTAGCCATGATAGAAATTCAAAGTGCTATAATTCAACCACTTTTTAAGATATAAACAAAAGAACAAATTTTCAGAAACAAAAACTGCTCCGAATCTTTGTATCAAGGCCAAACACATAAAAAAAATCTTTTTCATTTTCCAACTTTTTAATACCTCATTATAAATATTAAAATACATTTTAAAAAAATCGCAACCCTTTTGAAACAAGATGGCGAATGAAGCTGGCCAACGAACTCGGTCGATACATTGGTATGCAGTATGTACAGACCAAGTAATATCCAAATAGGTTCATAAATACGCATGTTATCGAAAGACAAAAATCAGGTCGTTTTAAAATGTCAGCCACAATAGAAATTCAAAAGGTCAAAACTCAGCCATTTTTTTAGATATAGACGAAACAAAAACTGTTCCGGAATCTTTGTATTAAGCTGAAACACATACGATAAAATCTTTTTCATTTTCCAATTTTTTGGCATCTCATTTTAAATTTAAATTTTTTAAATTTTTTTAAAAAAAATTATTTTTTGAAACAAGATGGCGGATGAAGCTGGCCAACGAACTCGGTTGAGTTATTTGTATGTACAATGTACACACCAAGGTACATCCAAATCGTTCATAAATACGCCTTTTATCGCGTGACAAAATTCAGGACGTTTCAAAATGTCAGCTTCGCTAGAAATTCAAAATGCTATAACTCAGCCATTTTTTAAGATATAGACAAAACAAAAACTGCTACGGAGTCTTTGTATAAAGGTAAAATACATAAGAAAAAAATATTTTTCCATTTTCAATTTTTTTGTACCACATTTTAAATTTTTATTTTTTTTTTAAATTTTAAATGGCCGCCATTTTGAAAGAAAATGGCGGATGAAGCTGGCCAACGAACTCTGTCGAGACATTGGTATGTACTATGTACACACCGAATTACATCCAAATCGGTTCATAAATACGAGAGTTACAGTATGACATACGTCATATATATATATATATATATACTGATATATATATATATATATATATATATATATATATATATAAATTTTGTGAACGGAGGGTGGTTTAGGGGTCTGGGGGTCATGATCGATGAAAATATACCAAAATTTTTTCAAATCGCTTTCCTCCGAACGTCTGCAATAGGTAGCTTTTTGTAAAGAAAGCTACCTAAAATGATTAAATTCCTATGTACAGTTTTTGCTCCTATAAAACTTTTTTAATGGAACGATTTTGTCGAACTTTGGCATTAAATATCTCTTAAAATAATTCTTCGATTTGAAAACTGTTTGCATCAGCGTATTTATCGAACATTTCTCTATAATACTGCCGATTTTCATGTTTCCGTATGCAACAGTTTTTTTTAATATTAACGAAGAATGGCCCTGCTTTAGCATTCAATTTGGATGCCGATCTTCCGGGAATGTCTACGCAGATTTTTATTGGTCCATTTCCAAATCAAAACTTTATATATATATATAGAAAGATAAACGTTAACTTTTTCGGTGCTTAAGTCCCATGAGACGTTTGGCAATCTGTTAGAATGTTATTCCATATGGAAGGCATGAATACGAAATTCCTCAATAGGTAAACATTAAAAAGGTTAAAAGTTTTACCTTTATGTTTTGATGTGTTTCAATGGAAATATACTCTTCTTTGGATGAACAAAAAACATTTATTAGAAGATTGAATACACTAGAATAATATATATGCAGGTCAAAATACGGATCACATTTCACAATAAAACAAAACAGATGTATAAGACTATTTACAAACACAAAGAAATACTTTGAACTATGGCTTGTTGCAGTTTTTTTTATCATATTATATTCCTTTGGAATATTATTGGATTTTTTTAATCAAGCAGCATTTTGCTGCCAACTGCTATAAGGGAAGGAGCAACACTCACTGAACTGAGTGCCTGTCACAGTAGATAAAAAAAGATTGTCTGATGCTGCCATCTGGTGGATGTTCTTGAAAACAAAAGAGCATTTTCTAACATCTCTCCCGTTTTGTGATAGAATCTGACACCAGGTGGATAAGGTTTCTACAAAGTTCAAATTTGGCCTTTGGCAGTGGCTTCGTCATTATATCTGCTATCATTTCATTTGTTGATAGATATTTGACATCTATAACATTTTTCGTTTTTAAATCTCGTATGTAATGATACTTTGTATCAATGTGCTTAGTGCGAGATTTAAATTTTTCACTTTCAACCAATTTAATTGTAGATTGGTTATCCTCAAAAATTCTAATAGGAAAATGTTGTTGTAAGTTGAGGTCTTTACATAATTTTAAGATCCATAGCACCTCTTGAGTTCCTTGTGACAGTGCCACATATTCAGCTTCTGCTGACGATAATGTCACACATGATTGTTTTCGTGAGAACCAAGAAATGCAGCTATTGCCTAAGAAGATTACATTTCCTGAGGTGGATTTTCTGTCTGTAGCATCTTGACCCCAGTCTGCATCCGAGTATGCAACTATATTAGGATATTCTTTTGAAGAAATGTGGAGATCAAGGTCTTTCGTTGTTTTTAAGTATCTTATTACCCTCTTAACAGCATTCCAGTCCTTTTGTCTTGGATTAATGCATCTTCGACTTAGTATGTGAGTAGGAGCGGTAATATCAGGTCTTGTGCATGAGGAAATATATAAAAGACTTCCTATAGCTTGTCTATAATTATCATTTGATGATAAAAGATTTTCTTCTTTATCTAAACTATAATAGTTAGTTTCCATTGGGGTATAAGTTGGTTTGGCTTCTTCAAGCTGAAAATCCTTAACTAATTGAGTTATTTTACTTCTTTGTGAAAGTAAATAACTTCCATCTTCTTTTCTGTAAATTTCTATACCTAAGAAGTATTTTGCTTCTCCTAGTGATGTTATGGGATAAGATTTCTTTAAGTAATTTATTACTTCATTAACTTCATTTTCATCTTCTGAGCTCATCAGCATATCATCTACATACAGTATGAGATAAATTGTCTTCTTTGATTTTTCTTTTATGAACAAACATGGATCAGCTTCACTTTGTTTAAATCCATATGCCTTTAAAGTATTCTCTATTTCTTCATTCCAGCACTTGGCGGCTTGTTTAAGACCGTATATAGCCTTTTTTAAGTTATAGACTTTGTCTTTATTTTCTTCATCATGAAAGCCTTCTGGTTGATGCATGTATAATTCTTCATTATCTAGTTTACCATGTAGAAAGGCTGTTTTAACATCTACTTGGAATACTCTGGCTTTATGATAAGCTGCCCAGGTCAGAAAAGCTCTAATTGTTGTATGTTTGACGACAGGAGAGAAGGTTTCATCATAATCAGTGCCTAATTTTTGAGCGAAACCTTTGGCAACTAATCGTGCTTTGCATTTTATTTCTTCTCCATTTTTAATACGTTTTGTTTTGTAAACCCATTTACAGCCAATGGCGTGCTTGCCTTTGGGTAAAGTAACAAGCTCAAACACTTCATTTTCCTTTAAAGAGTTAAATTCTTCCTTCATAGCTTGAAACCATTTCTGTTGATCTTTTACTGGTAATTGTAAAACATCTTTAAAAGTTTCAGGATCTTGATTTCTGGAATAACTGTCTTCAGTTTTATAAGAATATCTTTCTGGTGGAATTCCTTTAGTCTCTCTGTTAGATATTCTTCTCTGGAAATTATCTTCACTTTCTTCAGTTGTTGGGCTATCTACTGATTTTTCATCCATTTTTATTTCTTCTGCAATATTTTCTATTCGGATAGCTTTACTATCATTTTCAAGATTTTCTTCTGAAAAATTGAAATGCATTAAATCTGAGATTCGCTCTTCAGGATTTTCTTTAAAGATATTTTCACAGTTCATATTTTCAAAAAACTTCACTGTTCTGCTTATCACTATTTTTCTACCGCCTATATAAATTCGGTATCCTTTGCTTCTTAAATCGTAACCAACAAAGACTCCTTCAGTGGCTTTTTCGTCAAATTTTTGTCTCTTCTGTTTATGAACATACACATATGCTTTGCATCCAAATACTTTAAGGTGACTCAAATTTGGCTTATGCCCATTCCACAGTTCATATGGTGTCTTTTCAGTTGATTTTGTGGGTAATCTATTTTGTAAGTAGGCTGCTGTAGCTATGGCTTCTGCCCAGAATGTTTTTGGCAGTTTAGCATTTATAAGCATGGCTTTACTCATTTCAATAAGCGAGCGATTCTTTCTTTCTGCGACTCCATTTTGGGACGGTGAATATGGCGTCGTTGTTTCATGATTTATCCCTAAGTTTTTAAGGTAGTCTTTGACAGATTCGTTGCAATATTCTGTTCCATTGTCACTACGCAAGGATTTAATCTTCAATCTAAATTTATTTGTTGTTGATGCAACATACTCTTTTAATTTATCAAATACTTCATCTTTAGAAGAAATAAAATATACTTGCGTATAACGAGAGTAATCATCAATAAATGTAACGAAATATCTTTTTGATCCCATACTTTTTGTTTCTGTAGGACCGCATACGTCGCTGTATATCAAATCAAGTGGTTTTTTAATTCTGTGTTGTGTTTCTTTTGGAAATGATTTTTCTGTTAGCTTAGCTTTTATGCAACTTGAACATTCAGTGTTATGAGAACAATTATTCACAGTAATACCTAAAGCTAAATCATCCTTTTGAATTTTCTTGATGGATTCCAAATTTCTATGGCCCAGCCTTTGGTGCCATTTTAGAATGCAGTTAACATTAGAACAAACAGGTAATATTTCTGAAGCACTATATAGCTTTTCATTTGTAGGCATTATTTTTAATCTATATAACCCCTCATCAGCTTTTGCATCTGCAACTAAGATGTTGCCCTTTTTAATTAAACATATATCATCTTTAAATGTCACAACAAAACCTTTCTCAGTACAAGACTGGACAGATAATAAATTACTATCCAACTCGGGAACATAAAGCACATGATCCAATGTAACTCTATTTGTTTGACCATTAAGTGTTTCAATATTAAAAGTACATTTACCCTTTCCCTTTGCAGTTAATTTAGTTCCATTAGCAATTGTAATTGTATCTTTATTCGAATTCTTTAATTCTGAGAACAGTTCCAAGGAATTAGCTAAATGAACAGACGCACCCGAGTCAATAACAAAAGACAAATTTTTGTTTTTATTTCCATTTTGTTGAGATTTCATAACAAAACTCGAAGAATTTGATTCTTCCATTAATTCATGATAGTTTTGAGAATCTGATAGATTTTCATTTTGACTAGCAGTAGAGGCAGAGAAACTGTTTGGTTTTTTAAACTGTTGACGTGATCTATCTTGGGTGAAATTTGGTTTTGTTTTGTTAGTATTATTACCCTTAAGTGGAAACAATCTTCACGGTTGTGATTATTCTTTTTGCAATGAGAACAAAATTTTTGCTTATTCAAATGCTTTGGTTTATCCCTATTACCCTTTAAAGCAATAGATTCAAATTTTGTTGAAATTTGTTTAGTTTCAACTCTTCTAAGATACTCATCAATTAATTTGTTTTGAACATATTTTAATGATAAATCTGTTTCATATTTACCTTCAATAGCAGTTATAAAGGTACTATAAGAATTTGGTAAGGAACAGAGCAAAATAGCTATTAAATTATCATCTTGTATTACTTCACCTATACTTCTTAATTTTTCTGCTAATTCTAAGACAGAATTAATATGATCCTGAATTTTAATACTTTCATTATATTTAATGGAATACAGCTTCCTAAGAAGATAAAGTTTATTAGTTAAATTTACTCTATCATGAACAGATTTCAATTGATCATATGTTTCTTTAGCACTTTTAGCATGTCTGACATGAACAATTTGTGAATCTGAGATATTTAAACAAATTAATGCCCTAGCATTTCTATCATTTTTTACCCAATTATCATCATTTTCCTTTTTAGGTTCAAATACAACGTCATACAGACCTTCTTTGATTAACAATTGCTCTAGTTTAAACTTCCAAACTGAATAGTTGTCATCAGTTAATTTATCAACATAATGAGATTCTTTAATACTAGACATTATGATATAATAATATTTGCTTATTTCACAGAAAATAAAACTTTTTCTCTTATTAATACATCAAAACAACAATTATAAACTCAAATATAATGCTAATGATGAAATAAGAACAAAATAAAATTCTTGAGAACAATTTTTGAAGTTACTTTTGATTTCAGAAAAACTGTTCTTAAATGTTCAATTGTTTGTTTAAAACATAAATTTACATTTGCAACTTATATAATAAAATTTCAATAAGAAAATGGCAAAATAAAAATCAAAATAATTTCTTTTCTTATTAATACACAATACTTTTGATTTCAAAATAAGAACAATTCTTTAAATTTTCTTTTATATCATTCACTTAAGAAAAATACCAACATTCAGAAAATAATTATTTCTTTGAATTTAATTATATTATATTTTCTTCTTTTATATTACTATATTTAAAATTGAGATAACTTCAGTCTCATAATCAACTGTTAGAATGTTATTCCATATGGAAGGCATGAATACGAAATTCCTCAATAGGTAAACAATAAAAAGGTTAAAAGTTTTACCTTTATGTTTTGATGTGTTTCAATGGAAATATACTCTTCTTTGGATGAACAAAAAACATTTATTAGAAGATTGAATACACTAGAATAATATATATGCTGGTCAAAATACGGATCACATTTCACAATAAAACAAAACAGATGTATAAGACTATTTACAAACACAAAGAAATACTTTGAACTATGGCTTGTTGCAGTTTTTTTTATCATATTATATTCCTTTGGAATATTATTGGATTTTTTTAATCAAGCAGCATTTTGCTGCCAACTGCTATAAGGGAAGGAGCAACACTCACTGAACTGAGTGTCTGTCACAGCAGATCAAAAAAAAGATTGTCTGATGCTGCCATCTGGTGGATGTTCTTGAAAACAAAAAGCATTTTCTAACACAATCCCCCTGCAGAATGTTGTCTTATTGATTTCGCACCATAAATTCGCTGCGTATCATTTGGCGGCAAATAATTCATGTTATTCTTTTGACGCCTCTGATTATGTTGTAATTAACGAATCTGACTACATGCCTTCGTTCAATTTATTCTCGCCATATAGCATACGTAATTGGCGAAAATATGTATGTAGTCCTACCAACACTCCATCCTTTGGAGAAAATGTAATTTTGATCACTCTTCTCTTTACCGTTATACTGATAACATAAAAATGTACTCCAGCCACCGGTAGCTTGCTGCCTGATGTTCTGGCTCTGTGAGTTGCTGAATTTGATTACGGTGTTAAAAATTGAAAATAAAATTTATTGTTCATGCCCGATGTCTCCACTCAGTTTAAACGGCCTAACCACAGCCCATACAATGGGATATGTACTATTTTTAATCTCTAGAATATTTATATGGCAACAGAACACCATCACATGGATTACTTTATAATACATTAAAAATAAATTAAAGTTGAGAACGTGTGTGTTTTAATAACCATTAAGAAATTATACAGCATTTTTATAAGTAGAAGAATGTGTATTCTTAAATCATATTGCTGCATTTAAAATTACAAACCCTATTTAATATATTTTAATTAAATTTTCGAGCATGTTTACCTATTATTTAAATAAAATAAATGATTATACACTTTCCTTGAAAGTATGTCAATATTGTTTGAGGTAATCTGAAATTAATAATTTTTTTGTTGTTGTTTGTAAAATTAAATTTGAAATCTGAAAAATGTTACTTAAAAAAAAAAAAAAATTAAAAAGCCATTTTTATTAATGTTAAATGTTTTGTTTCAAACTTTAGTGTTGACTAAAAATAATATTTGTTATTATTTATTTTTTTAAGGGAGCGTTGCTACATTTGGATAATTTGTTCAAAGTATAAGCTTTGGAATAAATTTAATTTAATTAAAATAACCTTTTTTTAAACGTATTTTGTGCGCTTAAATTTCTTTTATGTATTTTAAATTTTAAACCATAATTCGTGAATGAAAAATCTAGATTTATTTCGAATATTTCTGTACCTGAAAGGCAAACTAACGTAAATCACCTTTCAGTTATTTTGGTAAAGTAAAAGATGCATTACCTTCCAAGACAACGCTATTTTCACAAATTGATATCATATTTATCTTATAATATAAGTATACAATATAAGCAATAGCGTGGCTCAAAAGAGAACACTTTCTTTAGAATAAAAGCTGTTAACATAAAATTTGTCATTTTTATTTTCTTCTATCTTCAATAGAAGAAAGTATAGTAATCGAATTTTTTTTCGACTTCCTATTTTCGATGGATTTGCACGATTTAGCGGTCAGAGATCACAAAAACCATGTTTATACAAAATGTCTCTCTGTCCGTGTGTCCGTGTGTTCATATGTCCGTGTGTCGCCATTGTACCATCAAACAGTGTATGAAGTCATGTACAGAATTGAACGAAATTCTTTTTAAGTTTTTGGTTATGGCAATCAGGTCCTCCCTTAAGTTGGAAAAATCCGCCGGTAGGGCTCGCTGTAATAGCAATTTTTGAGCATTTTGAATAGTGTACCATCGAAAAGTGTAGGAAGTTATGCATAGAATTGAAACAATTTTTGTGTATGTTTTTGGCCATGAATGTCCATGAATGTCCTTCCTGAATTTGGAAATATTCCGCCAAAATGGGCCACTATAATAGCGATTTTTGTCTAATTTTCTTGATTTTTTTTATAGTCTTATCGTACAACGGTGTCTCGTGGATCGACGGGAACTTCCCATCCTGACAAGCCGACTATTCGCGAACAGCTGATATACAACAGAATAACGAAAAACTATTGCTTTTAAAAAATATCATGGTAGAAATTAACTTTTTTTATTCCGATTAATTGACTGACGCAGAAATTTAAGATGAAAGTCAAAGTTGATATAGTATTGAACTAATAAAAATGAAATGTCAAAATTTTGAAATATATGAGACACAAGAAAGTTTTGGGATTGGCACATCCAACTAGTTGGACTTACAATAGCCTGGCACTCAGGTACAGATTTGTAGTGGTCAGCTTTTATAAAAGAAAGAAAAATAACCTGGTACGTTATATTCATAACAACGTCTTTTTTTAAATAAATTCAAGTTATTATAAGATTCGTCGTCTAGTATAAAAGTGATCACGTCCATGAAACTTTATCTAGAGATAATTATGCAATGTTCGTTTTCTGTCGTGCATTTCACTTACTTTTATGGATGGCAGGCGACATTCTGTTGCTCACTTTTTAGCACTATACAGCATAATTTAAAGGTTTTATTAATTCGATTTGTCTGTCTGTCAGTAAGTACTTTCACTCACGTACATATAATAGGTTTTCCATGTATTATTTACATTAGTGAGGTTTAATATAGAATGTGTGCTATTGAAAATTAAGAGAGTAACGGTACCGTTATTTTCAAGGCCCAATATAAGAATTTTTTTATAGAAAAATTAATCTAGTTTAAACGGACGAAATTTCGCCTTATTTCAGGAGAGATTTTCCGTAAGAAAATACTGGTACCGAAGAAATTCTTAATCTGGAAATGGAAGCACCCGTACGAACCATGGTAACGTTTACAGTTCGTTTAGAGGGACATGTAAAAGAACTATGTTACATTAAGATATAGGGTAAGTGCACCAGTTATCGGCCCCCCCCCCCCCCAGTAGTCGGTCACATTGAGATAAAATACGTTATGAATAAGCTTACTTTTGGTTTCAAATGAAATATTTCAATTCCCCTATATGTAGCCATCCTTTATACGCCATAAGCCATCAGCAAATAATTGTGGGTATTTTTATTGCATTAGTAATCAACCATTTTTAATTTGTTTGCAGTCAAATAATCGTTTTTGCTTTTTTTTTTTTTTTTTTTTTTGTTAACCGATGACAAAATTTTTGAAAGGGTAGTATGAATTTAATTTTTATTATTTTCTAAAATTAGAAGACTGTATTATTAAAAAGTTTAATAAACTAATGTTTTTGAGCATAAAAATTAAATAAGAGTGTTTGTATTAATTAATTTTAATGTGGCCGATTATTGGGTATTATATTTACTTACATGTTCAGTTATCGGCCACCATGGTTTACTTCTGGGTAAAAGCCCATTTCACTTTTTTGAGTCTATTTTTAATAATTAGATTTTTTTGTGATTTTATTTTTGCAATTTGAGATTTATATAGCCTGTTACTTGCATTTTATTTTATGCACACTATATATAAGGTGTCCTGGGTCAATAACACCACGTTAAGATTCTACCAATATTTACGGCTTAGTTTTAGATTTTTTCCCCCAAAACAAATATAGGATTTGACCCAGCAACTTATTCATTATGTATACATTAAAGAATTGCGTGAAAAGCGTGATTTCTTGACCAATGCTATTTGATAGTTGAGTAATAACGCCATGAAAACAAAACTATAAAATAAGATGGAATAATGCCACGTAAATTGCCCAATTCTAAAGATACAAACCCTACACCTTTAGAAATTGACAAACTGCTTTTTCTTACCATTCATTGCGATATCAGGATGCAGTAATAATATTAAGATATTTTATTTTTCTAATATGAAAAAATTAGCAGCATTTAGGACGTAAAAATTCCTCTTAATCTTTTTTAGTTTTCAACAATGACAATAATGGTCTCTCAAGTATTAAAAAAAATACAAAATGTAGTTCTGCCACAGATAGGAATCAACCGGGGTAATACCACTAGTGGATGCCGTTATTACACCAGTATGCAATTTGCACAGTATATTTAAAACTACAAACTACCTCGAGAATACATCCAAAATCTCCCCCAACATTTTGAAAGTACATGAAATACATTGCAAATTTATGTAATAAACAAAGAATTTCCTAACAAACGTATTGTATTCACATCACAGAACTTAACTAGCAAATTTTAGATCGGGGATTGACTCTTACGAGCTTATTCAAGCGATAAGGTCTACAAATGTAACAAATTAACTTTTAGCGGTTGTTTGCGATTCAGATTACTCAGTGCCTTTCAGCGCAGAACCCGTAGTGCCATTTTCGAGGGTTCCTTCATAACTACACCTAATATTACACTTGGCGTAATTACCCATCTTGCCGTTTATACCCCCGGATACTTGATATAAAATACAAATGGGAATTTCGTTCCGTCCGCTTATAACATTACTTTTGCTGAATAGATTTCAATGGAACTTGCATAGTTAGAAAGATAATTTTTCAGGAAAGGCTTTAGTTTCTTGTATATCATTCTACGTTGCTTAGTTATATCATCACTGAGGAAAGTTGCATAGTCAGGGGAATTCGATTATGAAGTAATAGCTTCTAAAAATATACTATACGATTTTGATAAGATATTTATTGTTAATTAGATAATGTTTTAAAGATGTTTTAGTATATTGCATTATATCGTTCTACCGTTAATTACTAATCCTCTTGTAAATGATCAGCTTAATGATTGATCAATGATTCTTAACAGCGAAACTTTGTCTGACAAATTAAAATATATAATACTGTGATGATATTCGTATAGTTTACTTCAATTTGCAGTGACATTTCAGACAAAGTTTCATTTTGTTTTAAAATTTGTAATCACGGCGATGGAAAATATGTAAACTGTGAATTTAACCTTGTATTTACAATTTTTGGCAAAATCGACCAGCAAGAGGCCTTCTAATATAGAAATTTTATAAAGAAGAAACTTTTGTTTCTTTTGTAGAAGGAAATCTTTGGAACGGCCGAATCAACTTTAAAAGTAACTGTGTAAAAAATGATGGCGACAGTCTCTTCAGAGCAAAATACCTTCTAAAATATCCCTTTTGTGTAATACTGAGGGTGTTAGATGTTTGAAACTTGACATTGTGTTTTTTAAAAAGATAAATGCCTACTGAATACGGTTTCTAAAAATAAGCGAAATATAAAAGGTTGAAAAGTGTAGAAAACATTCTAAAAACTTTAAAAATATGATTAATATCAAAATGTTAAGGATAAAGATTATTTAAATGACTAAGAAATATTAAATGACAGTTATTTATAAAACGTAAATGTTTGCGCACAATAGTTATAATAAATTTGAAATTGAAAGATAAATTATTCAAAAAACGTTATACTTGTTAGGGATAAATGTAGACGTAATTTAAAAAAAAACTCGTGGGAAACTCGACATAGTTCTTACTCCCACAGAACCGGTTTTTTTCAATATGGAAATTTTAAAGTGTTAAATGTACGGAAAACGTACTTAAAACGATGATTTATTTGGGAATTGCAAGGGCTGTTGCTAGAAACTCGAAATATTATATGGGTTTTACTTTTAAGACATAAATGCTCTGACAAAGTAGGTTATAAGATATTAGAAATTTGAAGGGGTGAAGTGTTTCTCACAATCATCTAACGGGTTATTAGGATGAAATTTTAACTAATTGTGTTTTAAATAATAGTATTAAATTTTCTGTGGGCATATATCTTCTTCCTTATTGTAATAGTCTCACAAATATAATCCCTTCCTAATGTTAATAAGCACACAAATATCATTTCCCATATTACAATAACCTCAAAGCCACGCATTGTGATAGCATTTCGATAATATAAATACAACTTCTTACTGGTTGATTAACTCAATAGTCAGGAATAATATTAACTAGAGGCTAACTATTGGGTTTTAAAATTAAATCTTCTACATCTATAGAACTTAAATTAAAAAAAATGATGCTAATATTTTTCATTTTCAAAGGAACTGCCACTTTAAAATATTCATTACAAGGAATATCAATATTCCATGCAATAATCGATGTCTATGACATTCTAAAATTTCACATCGAAACTCGATCTGTTAGTATCTCCAGAATGACGAATTGACGCCCTATTCTATTCGTATCGTACCAAGATATCACGAAGTAGATAGTAATATTTTTACTGTACATATTTTTACATACGTTACACACTGTATTGTGTTATATTATATACTGTACACATTTACTGTACAATATATTAAAATTTCCTTTCGAATTCGATGATGTGATATTACTACTAAAAGGAAGAATTGGTGCCCCGTTTTTCTTATATCTTATCAAGATATCACGAAACAGACCTGAAGCATTTGTATTATACTAATCTGTAACTTTAATCATTAACATTTCATGCTCAAAATTGAAAACGAAATAGTACCGCCAAAATAATGGGTTGGCGACCAGTTATCCTTGTATAGTACTCAGATACCAACAGACTGAAATACTTAAATTGTATGAATCGAAAGAGACATATTAAAATTTTATTTCGAAATTCGATGACCAGATAGCACCGCCAAAATAAGAATTTGCGCCTCATTCTGCTCATACTTTCAAAGATATTACGAGAATGACTGTAATATTGGTAATGTACTATTCGAGATATGCAACTTATTAAAATTACATTTCAAAACTGGATGACGAAATAGTACCACCAAAATGAAGAATTGGCGCCGCGCACTGCGTATACCTAACCAAGAAATCCCAAGACAAACTGAAATATTGACATCGTACTAGTCAAGATAAGCAACATATTAGATTTCTTCCCGAAACTCGATGACATGATAGTAAGGCTAAAATGACGATTTCGCGTTCCCTGCTGCTAATACCATACAAAGATATGCATCGATAGATCATTAATTTATGTTCTGTTAATAATCTTGTCCTACATCATAATTTCATTTAGAAATAAGATCACATAATAATTTTTTCTCTGCTCGCTGCCTAGTCTTCAATGGCTAAATACAAAATGTGAAAGGCCGACTACTAGATAATTTGGTACTTTTAACTTTACTTTCCATAAGAAACAAGAATGAAAAATCATGCATCAAGAATGGATTACAAAAGTACTTCCCATGACTTGCAGTATTTTTTAACGAAATTTAGCTGCTTAATACGGTAAAGAAAGTGAACATTTTGGAAAAGGCATAATACTTTTGAAAACCAGATTACAGTCACTAACCGGAAAAGTAGTCCAATTCTTTTGTGCAGTCCTGTATTTAACCTAAAGGTTTTTATATTATTCTACACATAGTATGAAAACTTAGCATAGTAAGAAAATTAATAACAGATTGAAAATACATCTCCAGCAATTTCTACCACTATACAGAAACACACTTGAATAATTTTGTACAGCTCTGTATATTACCAACATATTTTTTATATGCCGCACATATTAAGCCAAAATTTCATTCAGGCTAAAACATGGTTAAAACTACTGAAATCAAACTTCCACACATTATTATCCCTGGGAGGTCATGTATTCAGTACTTAGCGTGGCCATGGATATGATTTTATTTATATTATACAGTCATCTCTTATTATACTAAAAGGGTAACTTGAGGTGAGATGCCGTGTTGTACAAGATACCGTATCCCGTAGATTTGGTATGCGCATGCGATGTAGGGAAACGCTGCTCAGTAATAAGGAAGAGAGTTCCTAGTGATACTTTAATTTTTATTTGCGTTCTTTTAAAAAATATTTAAGTGGTACTTTTTAGTGCTATTTCGTCTTAACACTTCTGGTAAGTGTCCAAAATCTTTTACGTGACTTTTTTATTTGCCTATATAAGTCTTAGTTTAAGCACCAATGAAATAAATCTGATGTTTTAGAGACCACTGGTACCTGTTCTTTCTGCAAATCATAAATAGTGTCTGGTTCCCGCTTCTTCATTGCAGTGGAGGGCGCCGGCGTCTTACCCCCACTCTTTGGGGTTTGTCGACGAAAATTTTTGGAGGTTAGATGCCGGTTGTTTTCCATTGAGGTAAGATGCCGGTTATTTTCCACTGCGGTCAAATGCCTGGTTGTTTCTTCATTGTTTAAATTACTCTTGGCTATTAACTAACTTGTTAACAGTTTTAATCAGATAATTTAAATCAATGATTAAATCGTGATTAAAAAATTCATTGATTAAAATTATAAATTTTCTAAATGTTTAAAATGACATAAAGAAACATTAAAATCTAAGGTGAACATAATTTGAAAGGTTTTTAGATGTACTCTGCCTTATAAATAAACTTTATTGGCATTACAAATAATTGTTTAATAGTTATTAATTTTAATCATTGTTAAAAAATTTTATGTTTAATTTTATGTTTAATTTTTATAAATGTATATATCGGTGGTACATAATATAGTATTATATAACTAGGTGTTTTTGCCCCCTACGAGCTATGCTTGCTAACCTCCATCCAGACCCCGCAGACAAACAACACGCTAATTTGGTCTGCTTTAAAAAGATTACGGAAGAATAAATAGTAATTAAACAACTAGTGGCGATCTCCTGTAATCAGATTTCCATTCATTTCCCTTTGGCGGTGGGATCTTAAGACAGAATCAATTGCTGTCTTTTAATATTCAAATAAAATTGATTTTAAAGGCGTATAAAAGCGAAACTAAATCGGTGTGAGAGTAGCAACTGCGAATTTTCAGGTGTCTCAAGCCTTTCAAAAAAGAAATTAGATAAGAAGTCACAGGGTAGAAAGATAAAATTTTCAACTGACGATGATATGGATGATGATTAAATTCCTTCCCAAGATTAATTTTTTTTTTAATGTAAGGGAATCATTGTTCAGGGTGTTTATCCAAGTGCAATAAAACCTCGGGAAATTGTGATGGGATCAAGTGCATTCAATGAAACTGTTGGTTATATAAAAGCTGATCAAAGTCCCTAAACAAATGTGCAGTTTGTGACAGACCTGAGATATTGCTCAAAAGAGCAAAGGGACATATGGAATACATGTACAAAAAAGTTTGACTCTAAAGCACTTGATCACAGTGGCTTTACCGTAGTTAAACTTGTTATAATATTTAAACATAGGCATACTTAAGAGCAATAATTCTTTTAAATGTTAAGTAGAATATAATATATTAAATAAATCTTATACAAACAAATATATTAACAAATATATTAAGTTAATAACAACATAAATAATTATATAACAAATAAATATTTGTTCTTTTATTCTGTTGCCAAATTTTGTTACATTCATATTTCTGTAGTTTCCTAATATTAAGTAAGTTAACAACTTTAGTTTGTCAAAAATATAAAAGTATTCATTCAATAACGTTTTATACTGCTTCACAAAAATAATTGTTTAATATTGTTAAAATTATTGTTAAATCCCCATAAGGCATCTTACCCCTAGTTAGTTGGCCATCTTACCCATACCTATGAGTAAGACGCCGAAATGCAAGTGTTTACGAAAACAAAATTTTCGATGCTTTCTATAACATTTGTAAAATGAAATAAGCTTTTAAATCATACATAAGAGTCTGAATTTTAACAAGAAATCAAGGAATTAAAAATGTACACAACAGGCGATTTTAAAAACCATTTAGACAAAAACTACGGCATCCTCACCCAATCTACCCTATAATTCAGCTTGTAAGAGCATAACTCATTTAAAATCTTCCTTTAAGCCATTCACGTTGATACTCCGCAAAGCTTACAAACTCTTTTGTGTAGTCTTGTATATGAGCTATATCTGTTATACACATCAAATACTAAGCAAAGATTTAATTAAACTTAAAAACGCATGTCATAAACGAAATCCTTGTAGAAAGTCTCAGTAGTGTACATCAATTTCATCATATTTGAAATAGTGTAATAGAACTAAAATACTCTGCAAACCGTTTTTCCTCTGACACTATGATGTAAAGGAACTCTTTTACGTGGCCCTATAAATGAATAATAAGTACTTTGGACCCCATATTGTCCAGAATGCATAGTTTAGTGCTCGTCATAAATGTCTATCAATTTCTTTATGTTTGAAATGGACCAACATTATTAAAATAAACTTGAAGCATTTTTTACGCATTGAGCGCAATGTATCGGAATACTTTTGACTATCCCAGTAGATGAACTATATTTTCTACACACTTTATTTTAAATAGCAATCATGCTATTGTTAACGTCAATAATATACAAAAAATTCAGAGCGATTTGAGAATATTTACGAAAGTTAGAGCTCGGACAGACTGGAGACAATTCAAATTCACAACACTTTTAAACTATGTTGGAAGGTTTTAAAATTTTTTATAATATTTTAATTTATTACTGAAACATTATAAGAGAAGTATAAATTAGCACATTTTATTGTTAAAATATTATTCTGTATATAAATATTATACTTCAAGTTATATACAATATCAAAGCATTTAAGTGGCCGACAACTGGTCCAGTGACGGCCGGACACTAGAATTGAGTGGTTGACCACTAGCTACTTTGCTATTTTTAAGTTTAACTTTTTATAAATAGAAACTATAATCAGTTAAAGAAAAACAATTTCTAAAACAGTAAAACAAAAGGATACATTAACATGTGCCACTGTTAAAAATGTTGCTTAGCTTTTTAAAATTCCGTTTTGCGCCATATACTAGAAGAAAGAGCTTAAATGGCCAACTATTGGTGCTTTTACCCTATAAGAAAATATCGTTTCAGAAACTTTTTAAAGATGCTACAATACTTCAACCATAATGAAATTGATATACAAAAGTGTGATAAAATAAAAATAAAAAATATTTTCTAAGAAATACAGAATTAGTAGCTTTTATAGTTCATACAGAGGGGCACAAAAAATAATTCCTTTCTATTCTGATCTATCAGAAAATATTTTTTGCGTTTCATTCTAATGGTGTTATGACGCTTCAATTATTAAAAATTAAAAAGAATCACTGAAGAGATAGCCCAGGCAATAGGGAATTTTACCTAGAAAAATTAATGGTAGTACTGGCAATCGGTTTTCTATATGTGTTTTGGGTCGCTGAATCCAAATTTGTAACTTCCTATCTAGAGTATCTAGAAATTCAGAAGGTAGACAAAATTTCCAACAAATCAGATATATGACATTATGATTTAGGATGAAGGGGAGGGGGGATCTGCCTCGGAACATGCGCGCGGTGCTGCGTAAACTAAGTTGCGCAATTCCACTTAACCACTCACAGGTTTACATTCGCCCTCCCATCTCCCCTCCGAACTTTCCCTATAAGGTTTACTTTAAGGTTTTTGGGTCGCTGAATCCAAATTTTTAACTTTCCCCACAAAATTTCCCCCCTGAAAGCCCACCCTCAAATTAGTTGGTTTTAACGTAAATTTCTTATTGTTTTAGGAGGAAAGCATTACAAAATTCAGAAACTAGACAAAATTTGCAACAAATAGGATATATGACATTATGAATTAGGATGAACGGGGAGGGTGAGGTCTGCCTCTGAACATGCACTGCGGCGCTACGTGCACTAAATTATGAAGTCCAGGCAATACGGGATTTTATCTGGCAAAATTAATACTAGTTTTGGATCGCGACTCATTTTATGTTTTTTGGATTACTGAATCCAAATTTGTAACTTCCCGCCAAAATTTCACCCGGCAACCCCCCAAAAAATTTATTTTTTGCATGGTGTTTGAGAAAAGCGCGCGGGGAATGCTCCGAGGCAGCGGCCTCTCTCCTCGTTTATCCTACGTCATAATGTCATATATCCTATTTGTTGCAAATTTTGTCTAGTTTCTGAATTTTGTAATGCTTTTCCCCTAAAACAATAAGAAATTTAAGTTAAAAACAACAATTTGGGGGGGGGGGTTCGGGGGGAAAATTTTGGGGGTAAGTTAAAAATTCGGATCCAGCGACCCAAAAAAACTTAAAGTAAACCTTATAGAGAAAGTTCGGAGGGAAGATGGGAGGGCTAATGTAAACGTGTGAGTGGTTAAGTGGAATTGTGCAATTTAGTCCACGCATCACTGCGGCGCATGTTCCGAGGCAGATCCCCCCTTCCCCTTCATCATAAGTCATAAAGTCATGTATCTAATTTGTTGCAAATTGTTTCTACTTTCTGAATTTCTAGCTACTTTTCCCCTAAAACAATAAAAAATGGATTTTTTTAATAAAAACCTTTTGGGGGGCTTTTTACCAAAATTTGGGAGGGTTGCCGGGTGAAATTTTTGTGGGATGTTACAAATTCGGATTCAGCGACCCAAAAAACATCTAGAAAGCCGATTTCCAGTACTACCATTAATTTTGCTAGGTAGAGTCCCTATACGGTCTCTATTGCCTGGACTAAGAACTAAAAAATATTTTCTAAATAATATGCATTGTTTAAAGCTCACCGTTCCTTTATAGAAACGCACAAAAATTTCGATTTTAGGGTGGGGGGGGGGGATTTTGATCGATTTCATCATGCAAAATGTAATTAATAATATCATGTTAGTTTTAGAAAGTGTTTCGTAAAATGTGCCTTATGTAGGATTTTTCGTTCTTGTATAATCTTAGACTTCGTTTGTTACGGCATGAAACAAATACTTGTTTAAAAAACAAGAAATAGTATATTATTTTATTCAATGAAGAAATGTGCTTGAACCATTTTGGTTCTGAATGCCTCATTTATCGCTGCACTGAACAGCAAAGCTTTATTTGCATACATACTATAAATCAATTGTTTCCCTTTCATTTCTTCGTTTTCTCTACAAACATGCAGTTGCATTTTAATAAGAATTTTCACATTTAAATATTGTTACATTTATTTACATTATCATATTTTATTTCGTTATTCTTGATGAGCTTCTATGCTTTTATATGAATAGTTTCAATTTGTATTTTCAATTCCTTCGAAAAATTGTTAATAAAATATTTTCTGTTTATCTTTTAAAAGCAGCAAAGACTTTATTTTGTTTAAACAGAAATGGTATTAGTCTCACAACAATAGAAAATAATAAAATACTTACTTCGTATCAGATTAAAGAAAAATATTCTTGTGTTTTATATAACTACAATAAAATTCGTTGACAAACAAAATTAAATTAAGACAATATATTGTAGTTGTTAATTTTTTAAAAGTATATGAAAACAAATTAAAAATGATTTATTGAAGAAACTGGAACAAAATTTTTAAGGAGATGTTGTGCTACTTTTCGATCAAAACTTTCGTTAATATTTTTCATCCTACAAGTTCATAGATTGTCGCGTTAAAGCTGTTGCATTAAATTCCGATTAATTACAACCTTTATTGCTCGTTGAACGCAATTGCTATTGTAAATTTTTAAACATTTTTTTTTTCAAACCCATGTTTTTAAAACTTGGCGACCATTATTCTTGAGAACTATCCTCTTATTGTTTAAAAAAGATAATAAAACGTAAGAGATCTATTTCCTCTTATTGTTTAAAAAAGATAACTTATACCATTGAACATTATAATTTTCTTTTATCACCTTTGCTATCGAGGCCAAAATAATTAAAACAAATGCCAAACAAATTACTTTTTTTCTAATCGCCGCCATTTTGTCAAAAATAATCTTATTAAACTAAATGCTTTTATGAGCTCAAGAGAATTATGTGTTCTTTCATAACTTGGCGACTAAATTTATTTCAGATTCTTGTTACAGGTCAAAAAATCCCGAATGATAGCTCACTGCACTCTCCGTTCCTGTGACGTCGGGCATGACGTATTATGCATTATTTTGACACACAAAAATTTAAATATATACAGTGGCTAACAAAAGAGTTCGTAAACGTAAGAATTTCAATGAAATAGTGCTCTATCAATTAATGAAAATTAATATTTCAGCATGTGTATTTAACAATAAGATCTATAGCTTATTCTTAACAAACCTACATAAAATACTTTAAAAAACATTGTAAAAATTTATTTTGAAGAAGAGAATAATTAAAAAATAACAAAAAAGCCACCTCAGAAATTTCTTCGTACGCTTAAAAAATCTTTCCATATTATTAAATATTGTAATATTTCGTTAAATTAGTACTTAGTAATATATAATTTATCATCCACAACAGCTTTGAAACGTCTGGAAATTTGTCATGGGAAATGAACATTTTATATTGCAAAAGGTCGGGTAGAATATTTTATTTTTTTTTAATTTGTTTATACTGAGTGCATTGACTAACCAAGTTTTCCAACAAAATGTCTTAAGAAATAACTTTCTGTAGCCAAAAAACTACAAAATTTTGAACTTTTACTTAATTGTTATTATCTCGAGACCCGTTGCCGTAGCATATTATTTTCGATTACAATCTTAAAGAGGGGAAAATTCTGTACAACTTCCATATTTACAACTTTTTTATACTCTCAGCCAGCACAGTACGTCATTTAAAAAATAAGACAGTTTTTTCGATTTTTTTAAAAACCATGGAAAACGTAGTTTTGCATCGATTATATTCAAATGTTCCCCACGGAAATAATAGAGTATGTTGACTTCTGAAAATTAGTCTAAAAGTAGAAATAATAGGTGGAAAAATTTAAACATAACTGAAAAAAAAATAATTTCCGAAACGTTCCCATTTAAAAATTAAAAAACACACTGATACCTGCACTGTAAAAAAAAATCTGTAGTTCTACAGATGTAAAGTTACATGCTTACTAAACTTTTACCTGTAACTGTACGAAAAAAGCTGCAAATCTACAAAACTAGTTTTTGTAAAGCTACAAAAATCTGTAACTTTACAAATGAATCTGCTAAAATTTCAGCAATCTTACTAAACTTTTATTTGTAACCCTGGCTGCAGTTACATGAAAAGTTCTCGGAGTCCCAGTTTCCAAAAAAATTCTTAGTAACCTTACAGATTTTTTGATTTTCGGCGCAAAAGTGTGTCTGTTACATGAAATTTTGTTGTTGCCGTTACATGAAAAGTTCTAGGAATCCAAGTTTCCTAGAAAAACTTTAGTAACTTCACAGATATTTTTGTACAGTGTGAATAATTAAGTGAATTTTTTTTATATATTTTGACAACGTATACGTATTAAAAAATCATCAGTGAACAGCAACTCCAGCGTGAGTTAGGCGCAGGAGTTGCTGTTCACTGAGCCTTTTATGATCTTTAAGTATTTTATTTAGTAACTGATAGTAAAATTTTAAATTCGTTTTATTTTATTTCAATTGAGCTCAGGAATTGTTTGTTTGTCCCCCCTTCCACTAAAATTTTAAGTTTTTTTTTCCCTGTACTGCCATGATTCAGTTCCTATTAGTCTACCATAGTGTTACTGTCGGGGCAGTGGCCCCAGGCTCCTCGGTAAACCGTCAGAAGTCTCTATTAAAAAATCAGTTTAACTTTTCTGGCTTTAATATTATTTTAGTAAAACACACCTTTTATTTACTATTTATTTTATAAAAAGAATTGTACATCTATTCACAATGCAATATACCCCATGAAGGATCTTTTAGATATGAAATTTTATAGGGTATATCTAAAATTAACTATTTGGACATGTTTAATCTAAAAAATTTTTGAATTATGTAAACGAGGTACTATTTTTATGAAATTAATAAATCCTGGAGCGCATCACTGAAGGATATGGATGGAAAGTAAACTTCTTATAGCTCGTTTGTAAACCACATACACAATATATAAACATACTTCATGGCATGTGCATTTTAAAATTTAAAATTGGAAACATCATGGTGTAAAATAATAATAATGTGAAAAAGGAAGCCTGCCATCAAGAAAGTATGTTATGAAGGGAAAGAAAAATATTTACTTAAAGTAGATAAAAGAGCTAATCCGGAAATGTTACTTGTGGCCTGATGTTATCCATACAGTCTTGGTGATAAACAAATATCAATTGTTCTTAATGAATTATTAAAATCCATTATAAAATGGACTGATTCTATCATATGTAATACAATATGTGAGAAAGGTTTCAAGAAATTTTACCAAGATAATAATATAAACTATTTATCACTTTTAAATTTGAGGTAAGATGCCAAAAAACAATAAAACATTTGTAGATGTAAATGCAAAGATCCATGGTTTAACTGCATTCATGTTAAAACATGCTTATAATAAAAAATATGTTTTTGATAAGCTAAAGAATTCAAAAACACTTATCAGAGTTAATGCTATTTTCGGATACTTAAAAAGAAAATTGAAGTTTACTTTTTATGTAATAAAATTTTTACGAAATAGAAGGGAGGGGATGGGGACATCATGATTTTAGAGATGCTTAAAGGGTATCAAGATTTTTAAAGCTCTAAAATTTTCGAAATTTAAATTTTTTAAATGAAAAACTCGTTTCTTCTGAACATTTTGATACAATTGTTTCTTTGAAATTCCCATTAGAACAGAAGTTATGGCTTTTAGATATATTCTTCTGAGACCCCGCATCCATTAAAATGGATGTTTTGTTTTAACCTACTAATCACGTTAAATATTTCTTTCGAAGCATGTTCTGATACTCTAATATAAATATAATATACACTTCAAAGATTACTCTTGAGGTTTTAGAAACTAGCAACGACTTCTCGTTTGTTTGTAATATGGCGAAGTTGGTGAGTCAACGTGGTATTCAACCAGTTGTTAGTAAGTTCCAATTTTCCTTCACTCATTTTATTTTTAAGCACATTTTAGAGTGTATATGTTAATTTTAATGTTTTTGTAGTATCCTAACTGGTTTTTAACTGTAATTTGGCTATATTTATTACTTTAAAGCTCAATTTAAAAACATCCATTAAAATCGATGTTGGGTCTTACTTGAGTAAAGTTATATAGTCAGTTTTAATATTAGTTTTGGTTTTAATCATGTGCAAGATTTCCATCTTTTTTATGTTTATTTAATCTCTCTGTTATGTTTTAATTACTTTTTATAAAAATATATATACATGTAATATTTTTATAAAATATTACACATTTTTGTGTCTTATTTTAACCAAAAGATTAACAACATTAGAAATAATAGCAAATGGGAATGACTCCGATCTTGCTTTTAATGATACTGGTGATGAATATTTTAATATTATTAAAATTTATGAAGATTATTCTGAAGTTGAAAATAAGGCTACTAGAGAATCAGTCAATAATTTTGCTGATGTCTCAGTTAGTTAAACTAACAGAAATAAAATAGCGAAATATAAAAAGCCCAATATTTTAGTTGAAAGAGATATTTGCAGTAAGTTCAAGTTATGATTTATGTACATATAATTAATTTTAATATGTAAATTAAGACAATTATTTCGGCTAACTTTTTCTTTTGTTAGAAATTCATAAATATAAAGAAAAAAATTAAATTAATGCAATAAAGAATATTTTTCACAAGCATCATGAAATCTGATTTTAAATATGTTTCCTTTTAGGTTCGTTCAAATATTCCATATCATCCTGATATTTCAAAACAGCTAGAACAAGAAGCAAAAGTGCACATAATCTTTAAAACACATCCTTATTTTAGACATTACATTGATAATAATATGTTTTTAAAAGAAAACTAAACTTAGATGTCCAAGTTGCAATACTTTTTTGTGCATTACCAGTGAAATAAATTGTGTCAAAGATTTATATTTGGCTTAAATATGTCTAAAGTAATTACGTGTTGTTCATTAAATTAATATTAAGTGTATATATGTTTCAATTTATTGTTAATTTAGTGCTTTTTCTGTATCACGTTACATGTGAAAAGTTGAAATGAACTGTGTTTACATTTCCTCATATTTAAGACCTGAACATCTATTAAAATGAATATGGTCCTTATCAAATTAAAAAAAAATTAAAAATCATTAAAAATTATTTTTTTACCCTTTTAATGATAATAAAGTAGTAAAGACAACGGTAAAGTGTTTCAAATTTTCTTGGGTCTCAGGAAGTTATATCTGCCCAATAGCTGAAGCGGCATTTCCGGAACTTTGAAGTCATTTTTCTCCAAATGATGTTTTTTGGCATAACGCGCACGAAATCTCAAAAATATCTGAATATTTATTCGTGAAATTTTCAAAATATATGTTTCATGTTAATCTGTATAAACCGAACCTGAAATTTCCTTTTTGTTGTTAAAATAAATATTTTTAGGTGATTATATTGATGAAATTTTCTAAATTTTACATTAACTAAATACAACTTTGTATTAAGGGGTCTTGTAACTTTTAAACGCGTCGAAAATTAACGAAAAACTTCAAAGTTTGAATTAGTCTATCTTCAAAGCCTTTTTATGTATAAACATGAAATTTTGGATATTGATTAAACAGATTGTGCTTTGTAATATGATACCATTAGAAATTTATTAACCCTTTACAGAATTTGTGTATTGTTGAAATCAAAATAGCTCTTTTTTTACCCTATAAGTCATTGCGCGCATGATATCTTGAGAAAGTATGTATGGATTGGCATGAAATTCAGTAAAGATACTAAACATATATGTGTGTTTAAAATGACCTACTCTTAGGCTAAAATTATTTCATTAACTATATAAAAAAAAAATATTTTCGTAAAAAAAAAATAAAAATTTTGTATTTTTAATGAATAAAAATAGTCATAACAAAAAATATTACCATTGTAAATACTTAAAAGTAGATCATTTTAAACACACATATTTGTTTAGTATATTTACCAAATTTCATGACAATCCATTCATACTTTCTGAAGTTATCACGCGCGCAATGACTTATGGGGTAATAAAAGAAGCTATTCTGATTTCAACAATACACAAATTCTGTAAAGGGTTAATAAATTTCTGTTGGTGGTATATTACAAAGCACAATCTGTTTAATCAATATCCAAAACTTCATGTTTATACATAAAAAGGTTTTGAAGATAGACTAATTCAAACTTTGAAGTTTGTCGTTAAATTTCGACGCGTTTAAAAGGTACAAGACCCCTTAAAGAAATAAAAATGCTTTAAATACAAATTTATTTAGGTTCAGGGTAATTATTACAATCTGAAGTATAAATAGGCTCCAAAATTTTCATTATATTTGCAAAATTTATTGTGTAATTCTTCACGTAATCTGTTATGCCTATTTTCTTCTCGTCAAATGTCTGACAGTTTCAAGCTCCCTGTAAATGTTAATTCTGCATTTTACAATTTTTAAATATTTGAAATGAAAGAACATACTTATATCTTTCATCTTAAATAAAATTGTGTCTTAAAAACAAATACATTTTAAGATTATAAATGTTGAAAATGGTCTTTTTTTTTCATTTTTTCCAATTTTAAGAGTCCTGAGAACCCTTAAATAGGGCGCGACCGGACAGATGTTGGGAACTACTGATCTGCACTGTAAAAAAAAATTTGTAGTTCTACAGATGCAAAGTTACATGCTTACTAAACTTTCATCTGAAACTGTACAAAAAAAGCTGCAAATCTGCAAAACTAGTTTTTGTAAAGCTACAGAAATCTGTAACTTTACAAATGAATCTGCTAAAATTACAGTAATCTTACTAAAATTTTATCTGTAACCCTGGTTGTAGTTACATGAAAAATTCTAGGCATCCCAGTTTCCTAAAAAATTCTTAGTAACCTTACAGATTTTTTTATTTTTAGCGCAAAAGTGTGTTTGTTACATGAATTTTTGTTGTTGCCGTTACATAAAAAGTCCTAGGAATCCTGGTTTCCGAGAAAAATTTTAGTAACTTTACAGATTTTTTTTTACAGTGTGGAGGTATAAAGACAGATTCTTCTTATTCATGAGCATTTTCTTGTATTTTCTCAAGTATTGCCATAGTGTCATCTTCTTCTTCATCGTCATCTGGAGAATATTTAACATTTCTGCAAATCATTCCGCAACATTTTTTGCAAATCGAAGAGCACTTTATTCCTGTCTTTCGGCATGTACATGCTATAACGCAAGACATAAAAATCCCTCTCTTTTAAACCACTACCAGTAATAAAAATAAAAAGAGAAAACGCTGAGTTATCTCAAACTGCAAGCGCTACCACTCGACTTGACCAACGTGTGATAGAAACTCACTTCCGACACTTCTATTAAAAGCAGGAAAAAATAAAATAAAACATCTGAACATTGAGATTGTGGCTTGGGTGTAACGATTTTTTTTGCTGGCACTGTATACATATTTGTTATTTTCATGATAATACATGCTGGGTGTCCCAAAAATGACTGATGGATTTTAAAATTGAATATCTTGCATATGGTGACAGTTATCTAAAAAATTTTTGCAGTTGGGTTATATAAGATGTCAGGAGTTTTTATGCTGCGATTTCCAGTTTTAGTTACAAATAGTAGCAATAGATGGCGCTTCAAGCAAAAGGGGCTAAATCCAGGCTCGATTTTTCGGTTTCTCTCTTTTCCCCTGCAAAAAAAAAAAAAAAAAAAAAAATTAAAATATTTTGAATGGATCCCGAAGTACCAAAAATTGGGTCCGGAATTAGCACCTATTTTTCGCAGCTCCATCTATTGTTTGAAATTTGAACTAAAATGAAGAATCACAGTAAGAAAACTCCTGATATCATATATAACCCTCCTGCAGGAATTTTTTTATATCTGTCACCGTTTGCAAGTTATTGAATTTAAAATCCATCAGTCATTTTTGGGACATCCGGTATATCAGAGATGAAAAAATAAATAGTATTTACAGACAGGAAATCTACAAAATGTAAACGTGAGAGCTACTGCACACATTTTTTTTTTTTTTTTTTTTTTACTAAATACATAATTTAGTGCATAGTTCATCATGAAATTATACCTTCGGCCTGATTGACTAATAGTCCAAGAGCTGTTAAACATTTTAGGGAAGGTATTTGAGGCACCCTGAAAATTTGTGCAACACTTATTTTGTAATGCCTGAATACAAAATCGAATGTCTGGCTGAAGGATCGTGGCCCAAAACCTGTGCCAGACAAAAAATGGCACTTGACACGTGTCTGGCACAGTTTTTATGCCGACTAAAGTGTCTATAATTTTCAAAATATTTTTTTCTAAGCATAAATATTATTGTGCCTCAATCTCAGCGTGCCTCAAATACCTTTTTTGGGTAGTCAAAAAATGGCACTTGACACGTGTCTGGCACAGTTTTTGGGCCGACTAAAGTGTCTGTCATTTTCAAAATATTTTTTCTAAGTATAAATATTATTCTGTTTCAATCTCAGCGTCCCTCAAATACTTTTTTTTGGGTAGTGTCAAAAAATGGCACTTGACACGTGTCTGGCACAGGTTTTGGGCCATGATCCTTCAGCCAGACATTCGATTTTGTATTCAGGCATTACAAAAGAAGTGCTGCACAAATTTTCAGGGTGCCTCAAATACCTACTTAAAAATGTTCAACAGCTCTCCTACTATAAGCTCGCATTCCCGTGTTACGAAAAAAAGTACGCATATTCTGCGCTAAGGATAGCCTAAAATAACGTTAAAAAATTTCAGAGGAAAATTCCAAGTAGATTGTTGGCTTATAGGTGGCAGTTTTTGGAAATCACTGGGAATGGCAGGGTGTAGAACTTGCTATGTAAAAGACGTAGTTTACGTAGACATAGACGACGTTTACGTTGAGGCTCCTCTAATTTGGGGCATATCTGAGCGGCATTCCTAGCAGAGAACTGTTGCAGCACTGTTGGGCGTTCATTTCCAAATTTTCCGCTAAGGAACAAATTTTTACAATATGTCAACGTTGGACAGCAACTGCCCAACATTCGCCAATATTGGCACAGCCATTTTACGTTGCTTGGATTATTTTAAATATTTTACAATTATAGGAATTAAATAAAAGTATGGAGGAAAGGAGAATAAAATGGAAACTTTTATATGCTTTAGAGAAATGTTAATAAGAATAGCGATGCTTTAAAATACAGCAGCAATTAGGAAGTTATTGTTTCTAAAAAAATTGTGGAATTCGCCATGTGAAATATTTTAAGCAAGTCTATCTTAGACTGAAATAAATTATCAATAATTTTTATTTTCACCATATTTTACTAGTTAAAAGGCAATAAATCGATATTTTATGTAAACGTATTTACTAATTTTGTTACCTACTGCTTAGCAAATTAACGATTTCATCTCTATCACTAAATACAATTATTTTCGGTCCTTAATATTTGAAACAAAAAATAAAATTGTTTCAATATCAGCTTTAAAGTAAAAAAATCAAGTTTACTAAAGGGTGCATACAATAATTCGTAAGGTTAAAATGTAAACAACAAAACTATTGCTAATACAAATAGGTTGGTTGTGTTTTATGACGGCCATTTATCTACACGAGGGATATAGGCCCAAAGGGGGAGTGCCCTCCATGGGGTTCTTTCTAAGGGAACCTAACCCGTATTTACGCATGGAAATCCACTGCTCGAAGAAAACCACGAAAACTCCGAACGATTAGGCCGACAGTCGCGATTGGGTTCGATCCCAACACCTCCCGTCTACCAGCTTCGAGAGCAGAACCTCTCGGCCACTGGTGGGGCCTAATACAAATAGGAACATTAGTAGTTTTATAGCAAAATGTTGTAGAAAAACTCTGAAGCAGATATTTTAAGTCAAAGTATCATTTTAAGAGCTATTGATTGGTAAAGTCGATTAAAATAGTCCCGTTACAATAGTTTTATAGGAACAAAAATTATGCATAGGAATTTAGCTATTTTGCAGAAACTTATTTCACGAGTTTGCGGTGTGCATGTGCAGTGCGGAATCTTTTTTCAAATTCCATTAATTTTTTAAGACTCTTTTTTTTTTTTTATCATTCAAAATTGGATCATTTCAATGGATATTATCTGATATTTTGGAATTTTAGGGATGACAGTGCTCCGACCCAAATGGTTGATTTTCACCACTAAATTGTAATTGTATTCTGTGTTTTATTCAATCTCTATAATTCTGTCATTAAATACGGCAAGAAATACTATTAAAATTTAGTGGTAGAAATCGGTCATTTGGGTCGGAACGCTTTTATCCTTGGAATTGTCATTTTTTATATCGCTGCCAAAATACAAAATAGTGCAAATAATAAAGTACCCTTTCAATTAAAAAATATATTTTCCTCTGACTAATAAAAACAGAAAACTAGAAAACAGGAATTCTGCTTTTTCAGAATTTAGTGTCACCCCCGATGAAAAAAAATATATGTGTATATAAATATAGATAGTACAAAATATATTTCAGTTTTAAGAGTTAAAACACAGTCTTTTATTGTATATAAAATGACGTAATTGGCATCTGCTGAAGAATTCCGCATTTACAATCTAGTCTTAAACAACATCTACAGTAAAGTATGCATATGACGTCACTATCACTGAATAATACACAAATAATAAAAAAAAAAGATGTCGTCATTCAAGAAACTCGACAAAAAATTGGTTATCTAAAGATTCATATGCCTTCATTTGTTTGTAATATAGATAATTAAAGTAAATGTAGTTTATAATAGCTCCAAGTTTTATTAGAAATCATTCATCTATATTTTTTCAAATTAGCACGAATTTATTTATTTTTTTGTTATGGAAAAATGGCAACAAAAAGATATAATTAAGATATAATTACTACTATCCTATTTACTACTATTACTTACTTTCCAACTATTTCTCCCTTACTTTCCACAGAAAAGGAGTACTTGAGTTGCAAATATTAAACAAATAGTGCTATGAACTACAAAAATACTAATATCTCAAAAATAATTTGAGATGCAGTTTTCAAACAAATTGCATTTAAAAGTACCCTTTTTCCCTAATACGGCGGTATAAAAATTAAAAATACGCGATGTTCAGAAGTTAAAAAAATTGTAATAGAGTATTTAACCGTACAATGTTACAATTGTTTTGTTTTACCGTTGGATTATACAACAGAACGTTATTTTTCAGAGACGACGCTTTAATTGCTAACAAAAAGAAATAGCATATCGCGGGGCTAACAAAAATTAAAAAATTAAAAATAAATGATTACTTGTTAAATCAGAAATTGGGGAAAAGTAAATCATACAGAAACTGTTAAAACGTTAACCTTAAAAAGAGACAGAAAACTTTAAAATAATAACAAAATTTTATGTTAAAAGCACAGGAACAAATACGCCATAATAAAAGTGCAGAAACAATAATTTTGCCTAACAGTTTCAATTTAATATTATATTTACATTAAAGATTTATTTCATATTTCGAAAGTCTTTTTACCTATGGTTGCCACTAAAACGCTGCAAATAATAGATTTTTTTTAAAGTTTAATAATGTATTTCCATGTATATATATAACCCAAGGAAATTGGATGAAAATTAAGCAAATATAAAAAAAAAAAAAAAAAGAAAAAATTGATGAAAATTACGTCCTTTTACGGACGATATATATAAAATGCCCCATTTAAAACATGTTTCATATAGTCTCGTTATATAATTCCTGGAGGCAGAGACATTTCTTACATAGCTATTTTAAACATAGTTGTTTTAAAATATCTAATTGATCTTATTTAACTTATCAGGAAAACAGACGTCAGTTGTCGCAATAAAAGTTTATTTGGCCTTAAATTACATTATAATTAAATATTTCGTAACATTTTTAAAGAGCGCAAATTATCGTGGTTTTAATACCTGCGGTGCCTGAATGGATGTTGAAGAGCGTAGCGCGAAGGACCCCTTACTCATCTATACCCCTATTATAAAGAGGAAAAAATTGTTTATTTGTAGGAGGTAAGCTCTGGAACTACCGAACCGATTCCATAAGTAATGGTATCAAAATGATGGTGCTAGTCTAACTTAGAACATAGGCTATATCTTATGTCGGTGCCACTACCCCAAAGGGGGTGTAGGAGCGAAAAACGTTCTAAAAATGCGATTTTAGCGTTACTGAAGGGCCTAGAAATATGAAATTTTGAATATTAGTTACTTATAAGATATAAATGATGTCTAAGATCAGTTCTTAAACATTTCGAAATTTGAAAGGTGTGAAAATGCACAAAAAGCGTTCTAAAAAACGTTCTAAATGGTAGTTTCTACACAATCTCAGGAAATACCAAACCGATTTAAAAAATAATGGTGTCAAAATGACGGTGACAACCCTTGCTCCAACATAGGCTATGTTTTATGTCAGTGCCACTACCCGAAAGGGGGTGCAGGAGCAAAAAACGTTCTAAAAATTCGATTTTTGCGTTACCGAAGGGCCTAGAAATATGAAATTTGAAATATTAGCTACTTATTAGATATAAAGGATTTCTATTAACAGTTCTTAAACAATTCGAAATTTAAAAGGGGTAAAAATGCGCGAAAAGCGTTCTAAAAAACGTTCTAATGGTGTTTTCTACACAATCTCAGGAAATACTAAACTGATCTAAAAAATAATGGCGTCAAAATGATGGTGACAACCCTTGCTCCAACATAGGCTATGTTTTATGTCAGTGCCACTACCCCAAAGGAGCTGCAGGAGAAAAAACGTTCTAAATTGCTGCTTTTGCGTTACGGAAGGGCCTAGAATCGTGAAATTTGGAATGGTAGTTAGTTATAAGATATCAATGATCTCTAAGGACATTTCCTAAAAAAAAATCGAAATTTAAAAGGGTGTCAATATGCGCGAAAAGCTTTGTAAAAAACGTTCTAAATTGCGATTTCTATGCAACCTTAGGAAGTACTGAACCGATTTTAAATATAATGGTGTAAAAGTGATATTGACAGATCTTGCTCCAAGATAGGCTGTATTTTATATCTGTTTCCACTACCCCAGATTAAATGCAGGAGCAAAATGCGCGAAAAGCGTTCTAAAAACGTTCTAAATGCCGATTTGTCAGCAATATCTCATGAAGAATGAACCTTATTAAACGTAATGATAGGAAATTGAAGCTGACAGCCTCTGCTCCAACATAGATGCTATTTTATGTCGGTATCACTATCACCTAAACGTTGCAGGAGTAAAAAAGCGTTCTAAATTTCGATTTTTGTGATCGGTTGGGCTAGCAACTTAAAATGAGGAAAGGTACATATTTATTAGATATAAATGATTTTTAAGAACAGTTTCGAAAAAATTGGAAATTTAAAAAGGGGTGAAAATGCGCGAAAAGCGTCCTAAAAACGTTCTAAATTGCGATTTCTACTCAATCTAAGGAAATACCAAAGCTATTTCAAAAGTAATGGGTCAAATCAATGGTGACAGTCCCTGCTATAACATAGGTTATATTTTATGTTGCTGTCACTACCATCTGAGTGTTGCAAAAACAAAACATGTTCTAATTTGCGTTTTTTGCATAACTGAGGGGTCTAACACTTTGAAGTATGGCATGGTATTTACTTACAAGATGCAACTGCTTTCTAAGAACAGTCGAAAGAAAATTCCAAATTTAAAAAGATGAAGTGAGTGAAAAGCATTATAAATTACAATTTTTAAGCAAACTTATAAATCTCCAAACCGATTAGAAAAATAATGATGACAAATTGTTGGTGATGGAACCTGCTCAAACATAAGATATATTTTATGTCTGTTCCACTACCACCAGAGGGTTGCAGGAGCTAAAAACTTTCTAAATTTCGATTTCTGTGATACTGAAAAGGCTAGAAACTTTAAATATGGCATGGTAGTTACTTATAAAATATAAATGCCTTCGAAGGAACGTCAAAAATAAATTCGAATTAAAAAGGGGTAAAGCGAAGGGGAGGTGCGAAAAGCCTTCTAAAAAAGTTCTAAATTACGATTCTATGCAATTTCAGGGAATATAAACCTATTATAAAAGTAATAGTTGCGAATTTATAGTAATAGCCTCTGACCCTACACAGGCTATATTTTATGCCGGTGATTCTACCACCTGGGGTTCACAGGAACAAGAAACGTTCTAAAAAAGGCCTTTAAAAGCTTTTTAAATTACGTTTCTGTGGAATATTAGGAAATAACAAACATGATTTCAAAATTAATGTTGGCAAAATAATGATGACAGTTCCTGTTTCAACATAGCCCTTTATGTTGAGAGAGGTGGTAGGACTCGGAGTTTGACATGATGGTTAATTTTAAGATGTAAGAAGATGGTTTCTAAAAAATTCAAAACTTCAAATGAATACTGAAATGAGCGTATTAATTGAGCATAAAAGTTTCAAAATATTTTCTAAATTATCATTTATTTAGTTTTATTTCATTTTATTAATTTAAGTCTTATTTCTGCCTAATGCAGTGTAATAATGATGTTTAATCAAACTGTGTTTTAAATAGTAATTTTTGAATTATTCCTAAAAGTAATAAGTACCTTTTAATAAAATAAAATATTACCTTTTAATGAAATAAAAATTTAGTCAGTTAGTACTTTTTAATAAAAATTAGACATATAAATATCACTTGGCATATTTCAAATATTACGCGAGCAAAGCCGCGGGGTTTGCTAGTGTAAAATATAATGCTTTAACCCCAGGCCTGTTATAATTGATGCGCTTTATTTCAATGTTCGTTTTAAGACGGTTCAAGGAAATTTTTGTTTCTACGCCAACAACGTAATATTTTTTAATACATTCACGGACTTCGTTTCTTACCGTAGAAAAATATTAAATTAACAGTCGTGATTATAAATGTAAACTGAAATTTAATAGCGGTTTCAATTTCAGTTAAATATATTTCATCTTGAAGTACGATCGATTACTTTCCTTGATCCTTACTTCCTTATCGTTAACGTTTTATTAATTATCATTATAAAATATCTATTAATTTTCTTGGAAATTTTTGAATTTTTAATATTGTTTTGTTGAAATATATATAGGCTCGTTATACTGATAATTTTGATATTTCGCCCATATACGTTTTTTTTTTTTTTTTTTTTTTGGAAATCTTATTAAAAATAATAAATAATAATTAAAACAGTACATTAAACAAAATATAAAATGATTTATTTGTTTTAGTATTAAAACAATAACTACAAATATATATTTTTAACGCATTATAAGTTATATTTGTGATGTCAAAATAATAAAGCTTTAAAAACGAAAAAAAGTAAACTTTTCTACTGATAGTAGTAAAAAAATAAAGACATTTATCACTGCTTAAATTACAATGTACGTATTAGAGGATAATAGGTCTCAGAAGAAAATTTGGTATTTCTTTGTCGTATCATTAAATTTTATTCCCTAACTTAAATTTTATAGCTATTACATTTTTTTTTAAATGTGTAATAACATCTATCTTGAGTCTCAGCAGATCGATTTTTCGTGTAAACAGAAAATAATGATACGTTGCTTTATATTATAAAGTATGTAATAACGTTTTCTTATTCATTACAGATACAAGCTATTTTATATAAATTTATGTAACAAAAAAAAGCATCTTTAGTGTTTTTGAACGTCATTGATTTTCTTTATCTTTGATTAATTTTCCCACTAAGTCAAAAAATAGATATATTTTAGTGAAGCAAATACTAGGTGTTCCAAAAAGATAGAGCTTATTTTTAAAAGAAATAATTTGAAAAAGGTTAACGATAGAAATCCCCCAATTGTAACCTATTTATGAGAAAAGTAACATTTTTTTTATCCATATGATTCCAAATTTCGTCCAAACTTTCACCAGAAGTTGTTGTTGTAAGCTGAAAAATTCTAAATGACACAATTTTCCGAACTTGAAATCTTACTATTTCTTCTGAGGGGACAGTTAAAAGATAAATTGTATTTGCAAAACCCATGAATTTTAACGTAACTCGAACATTACATCTTTAAGGCATGTTCGGACTTTCCTAATGAGAGATAAACAAAGGTACCGGATAGATTTGTTATAGACTATGTCATGTTACGACTACAAATGACAGATATTTGGGAAATATTGTTATTTACGTGTTTCAGATTACAGCGCTACCTATTTGAGAAATTTCGACTAATTTTGAAAGCATATGATTAAATTATATTAATTTTCTAATAAAACTATGACAAACGGTGTATTTTTATGCTAATTGTTTTCAACTATTTTAAATTATAAGTCCTTTCGGCATGTGCCGAGGGGAAGAGCTAGCTCTGATATATCTTCAAATAAGCAAACGTTTCTTAGCCAATAATATTTAAATCAGTTTGATACGTAATTTCAAAATTCGTAACATTTTACTACTGTTTGGCATCTTATGTTAGTGAAATCTATAAAATTTCCTCCAATTTAAAGCAGTTTTCATATGCTTTAGTTTTGCAATTTATCCGCAGTTTATTAGTTTTGCAATATAACGCAGGGCGCTTGTATGTTTGTTCCGCCAAAATTGGCGTGTTTCAAGTATTATAGTAACCCCTTTCCTCCTCTTCTACGGAGAGCTTGTACGCGGTCAGTTGAGTTCGGATTTCAATGCAGAATGGCTCCCTTTTTGCCGTTCTTTGAAAAATCAAGTGAGCGCCAGCATGAGAAGCATGAGAGTGGTTCGGGTTTTAGTGTAGAATGGTACCTGCCCTTTTTTTTCCTCTGAGAATAATCATGTGTGAGTAAAGAAAGTAGTAAAATGAAAGAATATTTTTTAAGAAGGAGTAATCGGCTACTTATTTTTCGTCTGTTTGAGCTCAGATTTGACAACGGTTCTTCTAACCGTGATGCATCGACGATTCTTCAGATAATAAAATTGGACAGAATCTTATCGAATGTCTGCATATCATGTGTTACTACTATTTTTTTATTCAAGTGGTGCTTGTGTTACAAGTTGTGGTATTTGATGCTAAAAAAAAAAAAAAAAAAACTTCTAAATGCCTTGCTCTCAACAATCCTCAGGAATTTTTTTTTTTTTTTTTTTTTTTTTTTTTTAATAAGTGTTTATAAAAAGATACAGCTAAAAACAAGAGTTGTGCTTTATAAAAATTCACCTTTTGTTCCAAGACAGTTTCATAAAAAATAAAGATATTTTCGTTGATGAATTATTGTCTCTGCATTTCATTGTAATGCGTCTACTACTGTTCTTTTGTTTTTCAGGTCAGCACAGGTAATGCTTTTGCTTTAATTTTTTGTTATTAATTATCAAATATATTAGAAGTAAATTCCGAATTATTTTAATTAATGAGTGTTATGTCAAAGTGGTCTTTTGTGGCCACAGCACAATGTTATGACACTATACGATTGATCACAAAAAATGATTTCTGGATTATTAATTGGAATTTCAGGATTTAAAAATAATTTAAAGATATTATTCTTTCACCTCCTACCATACAAACAGCAACAGCTTTTCCTGGTAACGTGAAGCTTTAGAAACCATTATGACATGACAGTTATTAAATTATATTTTGATATAAAAATTTGTTTTAGTGTATTATTATTGAAATATTTGATATTTAGAAAAAGTGGCTTTCTTAAATTTTTACAGAATCTTTCTAAAAAATAAAGGAGAAAGAATTCGAATCAATATTTTTAAGTGATTTGATTTAGGACAATTTTTCCAGATAATTGCATTTTGTATGTTATTTGCTATTCATAAATCATTTTGGTAACGATTAATGCATACGTTTGCAAATCTTATGAGGAAGATGTAATTTTAGTCTAAAAAATCTAGAATTAAAGTAAGATGTTGATTTTTAAAACAAAACTTTTTCATGTGCTTCTACAAAATCTATCATGGAGTATTTACATTTTAATATTAAGGAGAAATGGTTGCTTATGATGTTATTTACAAAAATGATGAGTTAAAAAATAATTTTCTTACTTATAAGTAAATGATTGATTTATTGATGCCATTTTGATTTGATAATATTTTGAGAACATATTATTCTGTTGAATTGACATTATTTTTAAAAGGTGACTTCGTATGAAAATATTTTTTTTTACTTCACTTCAGTTAATTCATAAACCACATTGTTTTAAAATTTATTCGGAATTGTTTTTGGAATTTGTTCAGAGTTATTTTGAAATTTGTCATCATGCCTCCAAAAGCAAATTTAAATCTTTGCAATCAATCTTTTGATGGAAATCCTCAGACGGTCGAATTTTTTTTCGATCAGTTATCAGATTTGCAGGAATTATATAATTACTCTGACAAAGAACTTTTTGCTCTTTTCAAGTCAAAATTACAGGGTACTGCATTACATTTCTTTTTCGAAACACAATTTCAATTAAAAAATTCTAACCTTCAAACTATTCGAAAAGAATTTATCAACTATTTTCTGCCAAGTAAAAAAACTAACACTTTGAAGTCTCTTCAAATTTTAAAATTGGATTCTAATGAGTCAGTAAAAAAAATTCCATATCGTTTTGCTAAACAGGTTCGACTTGCTTATCCTAAGTTAGATCTAGCTGCTTTAGATTCTTTGAAATTTACTCATTTTATTCAAGCTTTACCTAATCAAATTAAAAGGAAAATTCTAGAAGAAAACATTTCCACATTTGAGTTAGCTCTTGAACGAACACAATTTTTACAAGATATCTATGATTCACCACCTACTCAAAAATCTAAACAACATTATGACCAAGTTTATACTCTGAATAATGAAAATAATGGTGAAAGTTCAAATTTTTCTGATAGTTTTGTTGAACAAGCTCCTATCAGACATAAAAAGGACAGAGTCTATAGAAATTCGCAAATAGCAATCTCGCCATCTGAATCTCATAATGGACATTCTCCTAGACATAGAACTGTTGTTAAAAAAGAGTGTAACTTAATCTCCCTCACCAGTTAGACAAAACGTTGCTTCTAGAAACAAAACAAACTTTATTCAGCATAAGCCAGATCAAAAACGATCTTTCTTTCGGCCAAAGTTTGACAAGTTTTCTCACAAGAAAAACTTTTCAGAGTCTTTTCACAAACAAAATATTATCCAATGTGCTTTTTGTGAACTTTTTAGCCATCTCATGGAGTCATGTTACAAGTTTAGATATTTACTAGATCTTGTAGGCAAAATGCCAACAACTCTCATGACTCCCATATTTCTTCAAAATCTTCTCAAAGAAAGAAAAACTTTACTTCTTTTTCTAAAAATAAAAATGATGATAAAAATTATCATTTAAACAAGTAAGGGAGATTGGTCCAACTGACCGCCTTCTCTCCCAATCTTACTCGTTAGGGTCAGTACACTCCTGTGACAATTCAAACGAATATCAGATTGACAAAAATTCTTCTTCAACTACTTGCTTTTCAAGTGCTGTTACTCAGACATCACCAATGATGCAAAAAATGAACAGACCTTGCTGTTCTGAAAATTCTTTGTCATCAAAGTATTCTTCTCAAATTGAGGATTGTGTACAACAACGACACGTAATTTGCAGCTATTTTGACAACACTTATTCACTTCCATGTATAATTATGAATGTTCAACATAATGAGATATCAAATCTCATTGATTCAGGCTCAACTCTAAGTTTGCTGGATCATGAATGCTTTAACAGCATTAAATCCAAAATCCATTATAAATGTTTATCTAGAAATGTTTTTGTATCAACTATAAACTCTAAAGTTTTCTTTAAAGGATGTATCGAGATTGCATTCAAAATAGACAAATTCTTTTTTCATTATGTCTTTTACCTTACCGATATAAAGAATGTTAATTTTGAAGCCATACTTGGTTTTGATTTTATAAACAAGCATTATATTACCATCTCTCCAAATTTTAAATCTATATTAATTAAAGATAAACATATACCTTTTAACATCCAAAAAGAGTCTCATAGCAGTTTTTATTTGAATTCTCAGTATAATAATAATGACAATATATCAGTGCCATATTCTTTTGACACCAATAATGTGTCTATTTATGAAAATTCTAAGTCAGTTAACACAAATAATGGTACTTATTTTGATAATATGAATGGAAATTTTGGTGATAATTATTTGCATTTGGTAAATAATTATGAAAACTATCCTTACAATTACAGTTTTCCAAATAATGATTTGTTTATAAATAGTGTTGGTAATACTGCTATGATTTATGATAATTCTTTTATGTATTCTAATCTCAATATCAGAAATTTAGAAGATCATGCTCAAGTTTTTACTCAGTTTCCTAATTATTTTCCCACTCATACAAACTTTGATTATCCTAATGTTATAAATAACATTTATGATACCAGTAATACGAAAATTACCTCTGATGAAAAAAATGTCATATCTGAAGATGACAATGACATTAGTTGTATTGGTAAAAAGTACACCAATTTGAAAAATGGTAATGAAAAATTATTGAGTTCTAACATGGTACAAACTCTAAATAGAGAGTTAATCCCCCCCCCCCCCAATTCTTCTGTTTATTTACATGTCAAATACTTGAATTCTCCATCTGAATATATTATTTTTAAGCCTGCTTTGAAAAGTAAAGCTCTTATTTTGCATGAATCATTACATTCTAAATCTTCAAATCATAAAGATTTATTCTTAGTTGTATGTCAGAATATATTCAAAGTGGATGTTCATTTAAACAAACATACAATTCTTGGTGAGTGCATTAATGTAGATGAGAATGATATTGAAAAATATTCCTTTGATTCAGATTCAGAAAATGAATATTGTAATTTAATTTTACCATCTGCGGAAATTAAAAGAAAACGACTACAAGAACTGTCACCAAATGATTTTGACTTAAAGCACTTGTCCCCACATGAAAGTGACTGTTTACTAAAATTATTGTGCAATAAAGCTCAAGCATTTTCTAAATCCTTAGACACTGTGGGTCTTAAGGACCTAGTGAGTCCTCAATTTTCAATGATGAATTCTCATCCGTTGAAAACCCGATTATTTCTTGTGCCACAGGCACTAGAGCAAGGAGCTCTTGACCAGATCAATCAAATGCTAAATGCTGGCATTATAGAAAGATCAAATTCATCTAGGCCTTGCCCCATGCTTTTAGTTAAAAAGAAAAGAACTGACATGTCAAAACCTCAAAATATCGTTTAGCTGTAGATCTTCCATTATTAAATTCTATTATTATTCCTTATTCTTATCCTCTACGTCGCATTCAAAACCTATTAGTACAATTATCAAAATTTAAATGCTACTGTACACTGGACTTACCCTCTGCGTACTGGCAGATTGCGGTACCTAAAGAGATGCAATATAAGCTCAGTTTTACCACTCCATGGGGAATGTTTACGTACATTCGTCTTGTATTTAGCTTGAAGACAGCTGCGAGTACTTTTCAACAGTTAATTGATTCAGTTATTCAATTATCCGAAATTGACTCTTGTTACGCATACCAGGACGACATAGTTGTTGGCGCTAATTCGTTTGAAGAAATGACCGCGAAACTCACAAAACTCTTGGATACTCTTATTGCTAACAACATTACTCTTTCACCTGAAAAATGTTCTTTTATGCAAACTAGCATTAACTTTTTAGGCTTCCGCCTCACTGATCGTAAGATTCTTCCAATTACAAGCAATATTTTGAAAATTACTTCTTTTCCAAAGCCAAAAACTAAGAGGCAGACAAAGAGTTTTATTGGCTTATGTTCATTTTACTGGTCAATTATACCTCATTTTGCTAGATTGATCACCCCCCTTAAGGAAATCACCAAGCCTAAAAGTAAATTCTGTTGGAAATCTGAACAAGAAAATGCATTTAATAAATTGCAAGAAATTTTCTTCCATAAACCCATGCTTAATCTTCCAAATTGGAAAGTGACCTTCTATGTTAATACAGATGATTCAAAGACAGCAATCTGAGCTGTTCTTATGCAAAAAATTCAAGGTGAACTTCGCTCCATTTCTTATTACTCCAAAACTTTATCCCAGTCTGAAAAATAGTACCCAGCCATTAAACTGGAACATTGTGCCATTTATAAAGGTACTAGAAAGGTAGCCCGTCAAAAATGACGGAAATTTAGATATAAAGATATATACAACTCATGTGCAAAAATATGAGTTTTCTCGTTTGTTCCGCAGTGATAGATGAAAATAACACATTTTAAGAACGAAACACATTTATGAAAAACGGTGTACAGTAGAAGACCACTAATCTGCACAGTTTGGTTCCAAGTGCTATGCAGATTTGGGGCTCTTTGCGGTCCTGTCTATTCAATCTTTGTTTACATTTTTTTAAATTCATATATTGGACAATTTAGATTATTAAGCCTTAAAAATAAATAAATTACGCACTTTAAGTAAGGTAAAAACTATTAAATTATCCTATACAATTTCATGAAATGGTATTATATGTGTGTGCTTCACGATCTTGGTTATGCCTTTGGTAAAATTGGCTGCAACTTGTCATAATTCTAATAGTGTGGGCCTCGGACCTCTATAACAAAAAAGTAACCAGTTTTTAGTAAAATTTCTGATATAAAGTAGTTTTCAAAAACTTGTGTAAAATTGCAGGCCGTTCTCATGTTATGCCAATCCTAGGAATAATATTTCTAACACTGAAGAGTTTCCGTGTATATGTGGAATTTAGAAAAGCTTCTCCAAAAGAAAGGTCCTGAAATGACATTGTAATTCCTCTAACTTCAAAGTTTAATCGGGCCCTGATGTTGTTTACAGAAATCTAAAAAATACAGTTATTTTGAATATTACAACAGAATTAAACAGTTAAACTTATCTAACTTAAACTCGCTCTTACTTCCCGATGTTATTTTTCAATTCCTACTATTAGCTCACACTCTCCCTATATTTATTTATTTATTTATATATTTATCTTGTTCAAATTTCCAATCGTTAATAAAATACTCATTATTCATCCTATCAAGTTGAAATAATTTTTTTAAAACTTGTACTGGATGACAATTGATGTTAATACAGTTTTTTCAAATATTAATTAATTAATTAAATTTTAATTAATTAATTTTAGTTTTGCATGGGAAACAAAATGGCGGCCATTGGTTGTTGAAGATCAATTAAAGTATTTTCAATAAGGGGTTACCATAGGGGGGGACCCTGTTATGTCGCCCAATACCGCCAAATTTGTCGCCAACTTGGCGATATATCGCCAAATTTGGCGGCCAAAATGAGTCGCCAAAAGTGACGCCAACTTGGCGATATCTCTAATATTTCGCCAAATTCCCATAGAGTTCCATTGTAAACCTGTTTGCTTATAGAAAATCAACAAATTGAGATATTTTAATGCAACAAAAACTAATATTAGCTTAAGGGATTGTATTAAATTTTTCTTTGACTTAAGTAGGAATTGACTTTAAAAACAAAATTTTTATATTACTTGTTTAGTATTAAGAAAGAAATTTATTTAAATTTTTCAAATCATGCACATTTATATTTTTTTTCCGTCTTTAATAACTAAATAATGAAAAAATATGCTTTTGTTTTGAGCTCATAAATATGACAATAAAATAATGTATGATTTAATATTTTTTACGGTTCGCGATGAATGAATCACTTGTGTTTGTTTAGGTTTATGGAATGAGATATTAAGCCGTGAACCTAAATTCAACTAAAGTTATTTAAGGATATATGTATTTTTAATCGAAATTAAAAACAATGCTTTGACCTCGAAATAAAAAGCTTTAGTTTGTATAATTGGTTATTTCTGTTAATTATTTATTTAGGTACTTTTCCATTCGTATTTCCCGATGCGTATATGACATCTGTGCAAAAATTACTTCTGTTTCTTCATAAAAATGGGTAAATAGCTTTTTTTACATTAAATAAACTAGGGGATCGTACCCGGGCTTCCCGGGTTAAAGAATATGTGTGTAAACATTTTTTTTTAAATTGAATACTAATATTTTTTTATATGCAATAAATTTTTTAGATTACCCACTTACATTAAAAAAGCATTTTTCATATGGATAAAACGAATTATACAATCAAATAAATTTTTGAAATTTATCAAAAGCGACATTTTCTTATTAGCCGCATGCTAAGAGTTATTTGACCAAGATTTTGCTACTTATGGCATCCTTTTATATTCTGATAATTTCAGAGCTTATACATGTCTGTTAAATTTGTGTTTTATTTATATTATTTTATTTATTTATTCATAAAGAAGTTTTTTTAATGGATATTAGCCGTAAGAAAATGGTAAACTCTTTATTTTGTTTTAAGGACAAACGGATTAATATTTCGTAATCGAGCTCAGCGCGATATAGATAAATTAAATATATTTCATGTTTTAAAATTGTTTTTAAAACCATTGACAATCAGTAAACAGAGATGAACTTTGCAAACAAATTCCATTTGAAAAAAAAATCCTATTTGGTGATCAAAAAATTTAAATTGTGCGATTATAAATATGTTAATTTGTGTTTTTTCAATATTATTCTTTTATTTGTTTATAAAAGAAGTATTAATTTTGTTAATTTGTATCTTGTTTGATCATTTAAAAATCATTTTAACTCAAAACTTGAAGTCACGATTATCAGCAATATCTTTTATGTGAACAGACGCACTCTTTACTTGAGATCCTAATCTCAATTCCGGAGAGTAAAAATTTCCGTAATTTATGTTTTTTAGACGCATCTGTGTTAAAATGTTTAGTTTTATCTAGGAAAATGATAATTTTATTTTAAATATGGCTTCATTTTCACTTAAATGAGCATTTCGCCTAATGTCTGAAACCTAGTATTAGTACACATGCAGAAGGAAAAACAATATAGAAAATTTATGAGGAAAAATGCGTGTTTTCAAAAGCAGTATGTCATTTTCCGTTATTAAGCCCCTAATATAATATTCTGCTCCTAGTGGGATTTTGCGACACTAAACCCTATACAACAATTTTTATCAACAATTTTGAATTTTTATCAGAAAATATCATGAATAAAGATAAAAATACCTCATTATTTCTCTCTTGTCTTCAATAATGAAAGCTGTCTAATTATCACCATTTTGAAGAAATTTCATAAAATGCTTTTAAAATTAAAATATAAAAGTGGGGATATTAAAAAAAAAAAAAAAACAGATAGTGCTATCACATCTATTTTCAGTTAAAAAAAAATATTAGTAAAATTGGTTCAGCAGAAAGATCGGGGCAGAGGATTAAAAAACACACTTGTGTTTTAAATACATAGATTATATAAAATTAGGAAAAATTAAATTAAGCAAATTATGTTATGTTGATAAAATTATAGTAGAATGTCCTAAAGCATTAAAATTTTATTATTCGAGAGAATTTTGGACAAAAATTTCAGGAACATAATATTATTTTATACCACGAATTATTTGTTTGCTCGTCTAACTCGGCGAAGCAAATCCATCCAGCAGAGAATCATCAATTTCTGTAATATAAATCGCTATTATATGCATGTCATCTCTCTTTTATAAAGACACTCTAAATTTTTGTAAAACATTGCGTTTTATCAGTGTGTGATTTCGATTACATTATTTTCAAAAGTGAAGCATTTTAACCTGTGAAGAATTTCAAAGCAACTGGGCTGTGAAGATGACGCACTTCTACAAAACATTGTTCGGGTTAAGAATTAAAATACACGCTTTTTTATAAAATGACGTCATTTGCATCCGCTAAAGCAGTCCAATTTTACAATACAGTTTTAACTTCGTCTATAGAAAAGTATGCATATGACGTCATTATCACGGAATAACAGACAATATTCTTGGCATAGCCCATATTTTAATTTCAAGTTTTTTTTTCAGGTTTTAGGAGAAAATGGCAACAAATGATACAGTATCGCCTATTTTCGACTATTTTCCGTTTACTTTCAATGACTTACAACAGAAATGGGGTACTTTTGTTGCCACGATAAGAAAAATGTTATTAAAAACTACAAAAAAATTAATATATCAAAAATAAATTGAGATACAGCTTTCAAACGAAAAGCATTTAAAAGAGCATATTTTTCCTTATTCGACGGTGTAAAAATTTAAAATGTGCGATGTTTAGAAGTTTAAAAATTTGCAGTAGAGAAAATTGCAAAACCAAAATTTCATTTCAAATTTCAAAGTGTTGCCATTCGCAAAATGACGTATGCGTTACGCACAGATACGTTTGTCCTTTATAATATAGATTGTATACATATGCAAAAAATTGCTTGTGAGTATGAAGCAGTAAATAGGTTGTCAGAAAATATGTTGGCAAACTTCTTTTTCACCAAACTTCTTTCTCGCCAAGAAACTTTTCTCCGAAGTATTGTACATAAGCAATGATTGCTAGAAATGCGTTTTTAATTATGATATGCGCTTTTATGTTTCACTACATTTATGCATACTATACCGTGTGTATAAATGCTACAGTTCATATGCAGGGCTACACAAAAGAATTCGTAAGGGTTACTGAGTATGAGAATAAATTGCTTAAAGGTGGTTTTTAAAGGAATTATGCAGTTTTACGCTGAACTGCATCTAGTTTACTAAGAAATGTTTGCAGAATATAGATAAAATGATATACAGGGTCACCAAAGAATTGGATACATAACCGTCTATGGATGATAATATCTGGAAATGTGATTTCAGTAGCTTTAAGAGTAGTTTAAATTAAATTTTAGCTAAATAGTGGCATGTAATAACGGTACTATTGGCTATGGACGGTAAGTGCTGAAATCAATTTTTAAAATTTTTTTATGCGTTTTCTAAAATGTTTACTTAGTTATCTTATTTACCTTATTTTTCCCTAAATAACGAAGTTTTGTTAAAGCATTCAGGATGTGTTGGAAATTGTTTCATATTCTATGCTTAACGCATGATTTTTCTTTCTTCTTTAGTCTTATTTTGCATTTATTTTATTCTTAATTTTTTAGTCTTATACTGCTTTATAGAAACTTTGGCACAGTTGTCATATATACCCCATATTGGAGCGATTTTTTTCCGACGCTAATTTGGCGAAAACATCAACAGCATAAACAACAACATCCGGGTAACAATATCAAGCAAAATAACGACACTTTGGCGACAGTTAAGTACCCGTTGTGTATTTGGCATTGGCGTCAGAAAAAAATAGCGCCAACATAGGGAGTATATGACATCTGTGCCGAAACTTTAATATTTAATGTTTAAACTCTTCGCTCCCCTCACCTTGCATATAGTATAAACTATAACACAGATAGCGCAAAATAATAGACAGTTTGATACTTTTCCACTGTAGGTTCTTTGGCGTTTTTTAAAAAAAGCTTGGTGTAATTTGGGCATTAGAAAGTGAGATTTGGGTACTTTTCCGTTATATGGATACCATTGTCGCCAAGCGTAATAGTTGGCGCAAAATGAAAATCACGTGAATTGAGGCATTTGAAAAATAAAAGAAAAAACATTGTCGATACTAAAGTGAGTATTTAAAAAATATAACATTAGAAAATTCCAGACTTTTACGAACTATTTCATTAAATCACAAATCTATACATAAAATAATTGAACAAATAACTGTTATAAAATAAAGCAATAAAATAAAAGTCATATTAAAGTGCTGGCATAAAATTACAAATACCTTTTAGCATTTTGAAATAATTGGCGCATTAGCATACATTTTGGCATGGTGTCCGTATAACGGAAAAATATTGAGATTTGTTGTCAAATCATATAAACAGCTATGAAAACAAACTTGATGAGCGTTTTTTTTTTATATGTTTATTTTATCTGTATATTATTCATGTTTTTATGTACAAATTACATCTGCTTCTGTATAAAATTAGAGAAACGGCTTTTTTTATGTTAAATAAATCGTATAAATATCGAAAAAAAATGCGTGTGAATATAAAATGAAACAGTGAATAGGTTCCCGGAAAATATTTAGCCAAATTTCCTTTTTCGCCAAGGCACCTATACTGGAAAATTACCTAAGGTACTTTTCCAGTATAGGTACCTTTCTAGTACTTTTAGGTACTGTAGCACATTAAAATCGCGCAGTTAGGAGCTCATACAGTACAGCATCGTCTATTGGCGGTTATTTCATTAGTAGCATCGGGAGGAAGATGTAAAGATGTACTTTAAATTCTCACCCATAGATTTTGAAAAAATATCTTAAAAGGGCGGAGTTTAAATTAAATTTTGGTGACCCCCCCCCCCCCTTTATGAAAGATTAATGGTTTTAAATGTGAATTTCGTCAGATCAGTCAGCTATTGCCAAGTTGGCCAACATTTGGCGCTACTGTGGTAACCCTGCATTAATATTTTTTAACAATTACTCATTTCAATGAGGTGGTCCTACCGGAATCGTGAGGGACACACAGAGACTTGGATTTTATATAAATAGATAACGGCTTTTAAATATTACATTTTGGCAGACCCTTCATTCTTTTGTCCTCTCAATAATTACAAAAAATCAACATCTCCTGCTGACATCACTACACGTTGGATGTTAGAACTATCTGAATACTCTTGCACATTCCAGCATGTTCCAGGCAAAGAGAATGTGTTAGCAGATTTTCTAATTAGGACACCTCATATTCCTACTGAAGATCTCCATACTAACTCTGATCTCATTTTTGAACAAGAACTGCCTATTGTTGATAATCAAAATGACCTACATAATGAATTTGTTCAGTATCCATGTGGATTAATTGGTAAAAAACATCATAACTGACATCTTCAAAGTGACCCTCAATCTACAAATAATTCTAGTATTGAAGACCCATCGTTAGAAATTTTTGATCAAATCATCCTTTCTGAACAACAAAAAGATCCCCAAATTAAGAAAATTTATGAAGATATTAAAACTAATAAAAAATCTAAAAGTTTAAATGGTTATTACATTATTCCAAGTAATGAGTTTCTTTGTTATAATGACCTCTTCTCTTCAGAAGACATTGAATTACTTAGACCTGTTTTACCATCTTCACTTAAAGCTAAAGCTTTAAGAATTGCTCATATTACTCACACTGGTATTCATAAAACCATTGTTAATTTAAAGAAAAGATTCACTTGGGAAACTCTAGTTTCTGATACAATCAATTATGTCAACTCTTGTGAAATTTGTTTAGTAAATAAAAATCATAAGAAAAACATTGCTCCATATCTGCCAGCACCAATTCCTACAGCTCCCAATCAAAAATTTTCGATGGATTTACTTGGTCCTTTGAGAAATAACCAGTTTGTTATGACTGTAATCGACCATTTTTCTCGTCATCTTGAATTATATGCCTTGAATATGCCTTGAATTCATGCTGAGTCGGTGACTAAAGCTCTGTTAAATTACATTTCTACTTATGAAAAACACGAGTTAACTCTTACAGATCATGGTTCCCAGTTCACTAGGGATTTGTTTTCTTATTTCAATAAAAAACTTGGCATAAGGCTCGAGCACAGTACAATAGCGCATCCACAGGCTAATGGATTGAGTGAGAGATTTAACACTCAAATAAAGTCATCTGTGAATACAATGGCTTCCCAAGGATTTGATGTTCCAACTGCTTTAAAAATTCACCATTCCATATACAACGCTACACCTCATTCAGCCACAAAATTTACTCCAATTCTTCTTCATTTTGGAAGGGAGGTGAATGATATTTATGCCAATTATAAAACTCATTCTCCCTGGAAAATCCTTAACACTGCATATGAAATCCACAAATTAATGGATGTAATTGAAAAAGTATACTACCAAGCTTACAAAAATAACGAGTCTTCTAGACAAAAAGTGTATAAAAAATCAAGGGAAAAATTAAAATTTGCTAATATCAAAGTTGATGATATTGTTTATGTGAAATTTCCCAGTGTATTTAAGAAAAAAGTACAAGGACCTTATATGGTAAAGAAAATAATTTCCCCTGTATTTATTCAAATTCAAGATTGCAATAATAATCAAGCATCACCTATGTTAATTCATACTAACAGAATCTTGAAACTCCAGAAAAGAAATGAAGCATTGCTTCATCCTTCTGATTCATCTAAAAGTGCAACACATGATCAAACACCTGTTGATAGAGCATCTTCTTCTCCTGTGAAACGACATATTCCTACTCATACTACTAATTGTGATTCTCCTCAAATTCACACTTCTTCGAAGTGCCAACAAACATCTTCGCATTCACATAGTTCAGTGCATTCTCAAGCATCTGGTAGTAAAACTTCCACTACAGTTCTAAATAAATCTACTAAAAGTAAAAAACATTATGATCTTCGCCCTCGCAGTCATAAACGCTATAAAATATAAACTAATCTTCATTTTTATTTAGGATGAAATTACCATTGTAAAAAAATCTCGTCTATGCTAGCTAGAGTGGATTGTCAAATACGAAGGCTGACTGTTTATTTTATTTTTTTTTAACTTCTACCAAAGCTGCAGGCAGAATTTGTGTAAATTTTATATATTTTTTAAATCGCCTTCGCCTTGACACTTTGGAATTGTCATCCTGCAAAAGTATGTAAATCTTATTTTTTTATCATCCTGTTCACTATGTTGCTCACTGTAATTTTTCTTCAAAGCCTTATTCATTTTTAGAATTTATGTTTAATGTAAAATGTGCTGATAACTCAAAATTTTTAATTTCAGTATTTGATTTAAATAATAAAGATTTTAAAAAAATCAAATAAAATTTTTATAATTCATTATTTTAGTTGGAAATGAAGTATCATTGATTGCTTTATTTTCATATGGTATTTATCTTTAAAAAAAGTAAATTGTTATTGATATAAAATATAATATGAGTACATATGTCATCCCTTTCCCTATTGTGACTTTTAGAGCATTTGAAATATTTCTTTATCCTAATTATAATTTCATACATGTTCTAACATCTAACCTCTTACTACCATCTAAAAAAAAAATAATGATGAATGTTATGCATGCTAATACTTCTACTATTATTATTGGTGTATTATGTAAAGTGGTTGAAAACATATTAAGATTTTTTAAGTGTTTGAAAATTCACAAATTGAAAAAATATTTGTGCACATGAAAATTTTGTACTTTGTATCCAAAGATTATTTTAAGTCTTTACAAAAAAAAAAAAAAAAAAAAAAAAAAAAAAAAAAATATATATATATATATACTTATGTATTTTACATGAAAAAATGTAGTAACATGATTATACTTACAGAGATTGTTTTAAGTCTTTACAAACAAAAAATACTTATGTATTTTACATAAAAAAATAATCACATATTTATTCTTACAGATGTTTGAATTAACATAATTCAATAAGCATTTCAGAATATTTAGTATAAATATTTTGTGTGATAATTTTTTTGTAAGACCAATGTTATTAAATTTATGTGGTACTACATTTATGAGAGCTTAAAAATCCTCTCTTTGCATTTATTTTCTTTGAAAGTATTATTATTGTGATTGTAGAATAACACGATATTAGATATTCATCTAAGAAAAGTTGATTTCTTAAAAAGTGATATATATATATATATATATATATATATATATATATATATATATATATATATATATATATATATATTTATGAGAGTGTAAATATTCTCTCTTGACTATTTACTTACATTTTTAATTTTTGTTGTGGAAAATTCTCAGATGAATAACTTATTGAAGAATTGATAGAAAAATTGAAATGTAGTTCATCGACTGTGACTTGAAATAGAGTTGTGATTTAAAGGTACTACTTTAAATTATTGCTATTTTTTCTTCTTCAGAAATAGAAAGGTTTTATTACTAATATTGTACAATATTGAATGATGCAAAGTAATAATTAATATGATTGTCAATTTGTATCATATAATATTACTTGTCTATGTGTACATTATTACAATTTTCCCCACTGTTTAAATATGCTCTGATCTTACTTTACAATGTTGTATTTGCTATTTCACATATGTGTGAATGAACTTTAAGCAACTTTATTTTGAAAGACTTTGTGTACCTTTTGTCAGAAGAATGTAACCCATTATTATTTTTATTTTGTTTCTCATTATTTGAAGTTATATGCATGTTGTATATGTATATAGTTTAGAAAATATTGGCTCAATGTTAAAATTGTTAAATTTCTCCATCTTATCAACATTTTCTTTTGGAGAAGCCGGAGTAATATGTTGTGGTAACTTACAACCACTGCAATATTTTTATTTAATTTTATATAGAAAATATTTTTATTAATCTATTATTCATTTAATTTTAATATTCGCATTCTAAAATTATTTTAATTCCCTCTTTTTTCAAACTTCCCCTCTAAGCTTTTCTTTCTGGCGTAACATTCCAATTCATTTTAAAATCATAAACGTCATTTTGAAATCCGTATTTCCGGTAAAAGAATTATCTGGAAAATTCCATAACTTTCTATTTCTGAAGTCATTTCCTTTTCTATCTCCGCCCCTTAGCCAATAATATTTAAATCAGTTTAATACGTAATTTCAAAATTCGTAACACTTTACTACTGTTTGGCATCTTATCTTAGTGGAATTTATAAAATTTCCTCTAATTTAAAGCAGTTTTTATATGCTTTAGCATTGCAATTTATGCCAACGCAGGGCGCTTTTATGTTTGTTCCGCCAAAATTGGCGTGTTTCAAGTATTATAGCAACCCCTTTCCCCCTCTTCTACGGAGAGTTTGTACGCGGTCAGTTGAGTTTGGATTTCAATGCAGAATGGCTCCCTTTTTGCCGTTCTTTGAAAATTCATGTGCGCGCCAGCATGAGAGTGGTTCGGGTTTTCATGTAGAATGGTACCTGTCTTTTTTTTTCTCTACGAATAATCTTGTGTGAGTAAAGAAAGTAGTAAAATGAAAGAATATTTTTTAAGAAGGAGTATTTGGCTACTTATTTTTCTTCTGTTTGAGCTCAGATTTGACAACGGATCCTCTAACCATGATGCATCGACGATTCTTCAGTAATAAAAGTGGACAGAATCTTATCGAATGTCTGCATATCTTGTGTTACTACTATTTTTTTATTCAACTGGTGCTTGTGTAGAAATTGTGGTATTCGATGCTAAAAATTTTTTTTCTAAATGTCTTGCTCTTTTTACTTGTGCTTCCACAATTCCCAGGAAAAATTCTATTGTATTAAAAAAAAAAAAAAAAAAAAAAAAAGGTGTTCATAAAAAGATCGATTTTGTGTATTCTTCATCATAAAAAATAGGTACAGCTAAAAACAAGAGTTGTCCTTTATAAAAATGCTCCTTTTGTTCCAAGACAGTTTCATCAAAAATAAAGATATTTTCGTTGATGAATTATCGTCTCTGCATTTCATTCTAATGCGTCTACTACTGTTCTTTTGATTTTCAGGTCAGCACAGGTAATGCTTTTGCTTTAATTTTTTGTTATTAATTATCAAATATATTGGAAGTAAATTCAGAATTATTTTAATTAATGACTGTTATGTCATAGTGGTCTTTTGTGGCCACAGTACAATGTTATGACACTATACGATTGATAACAAAAAAAAAAAATGATTTCTGGATTATTAATTGGAATTTCAGTATTTAAAAATAACTTAAATATATTATTCTTTCACCTCCTACCATACAAACCACAACAGTATTATTAAATTATTTTCTATTATTTTTAAAATGAAATAATAATAAATAAAAAAAAAAATTAATTAATAACTATGGAACAAAAAAATTTAAATAAAAGGAAAATAAAGGTAAATAAACATTTATTAACAAATAAGCAACAACAGCCGGGTTATCATGTCAAGCAAAATAACGCCATTTTGGCGCCAATTTTGTACCCCGGTACGTATATGACATCTGCGCCTAATATTTTTCTTTTCGTTTTGTTAAAAAAAAAGAAAGAATTTAAAGACATTAATTTAAAATGTTTCAGTTTTAAATGAAAGTTTTGTATTAAATAAAATGATAACAAAATACACAAAAAGATCATTTTTCTTAGCATAGATTTAAGGGATGTCAAACTGGTCTCCAAATTAATTTAAAATAATAACCTTTTCTGAAATATGAAAAAAAAAATATGTGTTATGATTAAAATTTGAGTTGCCATCATTAGAAAAAAGTATTTAAAATTAGAAAAAAAAAGAATATTTCAAAAACTAATTCGAATTTTAAAATTCTAATACCTGTTTTGAGATCTGCTGATCAATATGGATATTTGGTGTTAATTTCATCGCAAAGTATTCCATATTTTAGGAGAAATCGCCGTGAAACATAATCAGTTCTTTAATCAGTCGTTTCAAAGAATCGTTTCATATCAGCCGTTTCATATATCCGTTTCATAAATTCGTTTAATTAGGTTTCATATATATAGGGTAGATTTATTTAATTTCCGCCTTAATTAGTATATTTTAACATTGAAGGAATTTCATAATATATAAAACATACAATTATATTTGCTTGTACATTATTTTTCAGCCTAAATTTATATATAAAAATTCATTCTTGACAACAAATTACATTCCAATGTCAATGAAACATTTAATTTTAAAATTTAAATCTGTATTTCAACTACCATTTTAGGAAATAAATTTCAAGAAAATCAGTTTTGAATAAAAATAAATTTGAAGTAATTAATGCAAAAGCGCATTCATATGTTTATTTAATTTTTGAAACTTAACGATTATTGTTCCTTATTTTAATTTAACCGAATGCGGTAAATGAAAGATCTGTCCCTTATGTATTTAAAGTCGAAAAATATGAAGAAACGATGACATTAATTACCCTAGGAGTTGTATACTTTTTTTCCAGAAAAACATGTTTTCATCAGACACTTCGTAACAGTTTAACAAATATCTTTTCCTTCATATCTCATGGGCTTCATTATTAGCATATCAACTTTTCGTTTCTTTTCCTGGTTAGTGTTTACATATATTTTTTAAGGGATCATAAAAATAAATAAAAACAAATTTATCATAAATATAATCAAATTGTTTTTAGTTTTCTGTCTTATGCTTAAAGTTTTACGTTATCAGTCATTATTAATGAACACATACGCCTCCTTACCACATTTGGTTTCAGCCTAATATTTATTAATGAATACATAACATTAAAATATAAAGTAATATATAATGTGAATATTTCATTAAATTATTTTTCTAATGCTTAGAAAAATTCAAAAAGCAAAACACATTCAATAATTAAATTAATTTAATAAACCAATTAAGAAAAAAGAGACGCTTTGGATATTCCAATTTTATAAACTTCTTGTATTTTATTTTAAGGTGTCATAATCTAATTATTTTTTAATTATGTTTACTTTCTTTATTTTAAGCAAAATTACATAGTATTTTTTTATCAGAATTAATTATACGTTTTCTTAGATCTTGTCACAATATTCCTTTCTATCAACTAATTAATTTTACATTCTTTTATGCATTTACAATTTATATTTACTTCCTGACGGAATAAAGTTATTGTTATTATTTTAAATATATTTTTTATTTAAAATTATGTGTAATATTTATATTTTATTTTGTTATGTCGAACTAAAATATATCGAAATAAATTGAGAGGAAAGTATATATAATATTGCATATAAAAATTATAGTCTCAATATTAATCATTCCATTATTTTTTTTACTTTAATACAACACTTTGTACATCTTATAAAATAAATAGATATTGTATATTATATATTTTATTAAAAACTATGGAAAAGTGTTTTTTTTTTTTTTTTTTTTTTTTTTTACTTTTATAAATAAAAATTTAAAATATCTCGTAACGTACTAAAAATTGATCACTTGACAATATTTTGTATTTATCTACCTCTTATATAAATTCACAGCTTTTGTAATATTCAGATTAATCTTTATTAAAAATATACGTGTAGTATTGGAAATTTTCGAAACAGCTCTACATACAAAATCGTATTTAAAATTACATATGAAAATAAGTGTAAAAACTATGCTAAAATCTAAATATAATTTGTATTTGAATATGTTCAAATAGCATGAGTTAAAAATTCGCATTAATATATTCCTCTAACCCTAATCCATAGAAATTATTTTGCATTTTTACAACTATTGTTTAATGAACTAGTACTGTGATTCCCAAACGTTTTAGCAGGTGGAGCCTTTTTAGAATTAATTTCCTCGACATAGTTCATTGAGCCTAGGATATCATATGCTTTGTAATACTATACTTTAATATTATTTAGATGCATTCATACAGAACAGATTATGTGGGAGTAAACAACAACCCAAGGAAATATTTTTCGTGACTGCAAAGAAATTTATATTTTGAAAATTTTATGCTAGTTTCATGATGTTGTCAAAACTTGGCGGTATACAAAATTGATTCAAAATTCAATAAATCAAAATATTTTCATTAAGGCAGTTTAAATATTTTTTTTGTGACGCTTGTTTTCATGGCTTTTCATATTTTTTCCCCCATATATGCTTTTAAATTGCTGATAATGGTAGGCATGTCTGATTCTGATTTAAAAGGCTTCTGTATTTAATTTTAGGACTTGTTTAAGAGCATAATCCCTCTTTACAAAGAAATGTCGTTTAAAGAGGCAAAAAAAATCTAATTTTGGTTTTACAGATAATAGTCTTAATTCACATTGCAAAGGATAATAAATTGGTGGTAGAATCTGCTTTTGAAATGCAATTTTCAGTTTGCGCTAATTAGGATGTGCGAAGCGAATCCTCTAATAGGTTACAGAAATTACATTTCATCGTACACTTAAAAAAAAAAAAAAAAAAAAAAAAAAAAAAAAAAAAAAACTGTTCGGTATTTTGACTTGAAATTAAACATAAAAAAACACATATGTGACATATATACAAACATGTGTGACACATCGTTGGATAAATAAAATTTTAAACTATTTAATGATATAAAAAAGTAAAAATCGATTTTTTGGTTGAAATTTGCTTTCCTGGTTCCCTTAAAGTCGTCATCTTCTCTTTAGCTCTAGAAAAATAGTCTTCAAACGTGTATATGAAAGTTTTCACAAGCGCCTGAATATTTGTCTGTGTTTTGTGTTGCAGCTAGATTCAATTTTCATTGAAGAATGTATTTGCAGGAAGAAAGCAATTGGTATTTTTCTTCACCGCTTATTCAAACAAATACATAAATTTCCTTCTAAAAGTAAAAGCTTAGTATTCGCATCAAAAACTGCAAAATATTTTCATTGAAGAGTCACCCTTGCAATTGCAATTGCCTACCCATTCATTTCATTTATTACGCTAAACAAACAGATCAAACATGCCAGCTTACGGGCACATTCTTCTTAAATTACAATATTTATATTTATTGGCCATTGCATAGCTTAGTTTTCCGTTATTACACATTAAAATTGCTGCTACCTAAACCGCAGTTCCATGCAATATTGTTAACGTTTGTCCTCGTGATAATCACCATCCTATGTTAATTAAAATATTTTATTTTATAAAATCGTGATTATATATATATATATAAATATTAAACAAAAACCTAATTTGCAAAACAAGTTGAAAAAAAAAATTATTTCCTAAATTGTTTAAGCCCGAGAAGGGGCAGATATTAAGATATTTCATTTAATTCGTTCTACATTTAATGTTAAATTTTTGTAACAAATAAGTTAAACAAATTGAAAATTAAAAAATAAAAATAAAATTCATATAACATAATGCTTTAAACACCTATATACTTAGATTCCGTTTAAATGAAATCGAAATAAATCTTAGACTTTTTTTTTTAAGTTTTGTATTTTGCATGTACCTTAACATAGTATGTACAATCGTCATAAACATAATGGAAAATCTTCAGTACAAATATTTACAACTTAAAAATGGAAAAAGTCTAAGATTTATTTCAATTTCATTTGAACGGAATCTAAGTATATAGTTGTTTAAAGCATTATAATGTATGAATTTCATTTTTATTTTTTAATGTTCAATTGGTTTAGCTTATTTGTTACAAAAATATAACATTAAATGTAGAACGAATTGAATGAAATATCTTAATATCTGCCCCTTCTCGGGCTTAAACAGTTTAGGAAATAAATTTTGTTTTTTTTTAAATTTGTTTCGCAAATTAGGTTTTTGTTTAATATGTCAAGTTTTTTAATAACTACTGCATTCAGACAAACACATTTCAAAAGTAATGGAGGGTATCATCATCAGGCTTTGATTTGTGCAATATCGCATCACAATTTGTGATGTAATTTACCTATGTATAATTCAAAATGTTTCACCAGTGCAGTAATGCAGGTTGTTGTAGTTTGGTCAAAAAATTACAATCTGAACTTAAACAAGTAATATAAAAATTTTGTTTTTAAAGTCAATTCCTACTTAGGCCATCAAAGAAAAATTTAATATAATCAAGCTAATATTAGTTTTTTTTGCATTAAAATATCCCAATTTGTTGATTTTCTATAAGCAAGTAGGTTTACAATGGAACTCTATGGGAATTTGGCGAAATATTACAGATATCGCCAAGTTGGCGTCACTTTTGGCGACTCGTTTTAGTCGCCAAATTTGGCGATATATCGCCAAGTTGGCGACAAACTTGGCGGTAATTGGCGACAGAACAGGTCCCCCATGGTAACCCCTTATTGAAAATACTTTCATTGATATTCAATAACCAATGGCCGCCATTTTGTTTCCCATGCAAAATTAAAATTAATTAATTAAAATTTAATTAATTAATTAATATTTGAAAAAACTGTATTAACATCAAGTGTCATCCAGTACAAGTTCAAAAAAATTTATTTCAACTTGATTAGATGAATAATGAGTATTTTATTAACGATTGCAAATTTGAACAAGATAAATATATAAATAAATAAATATAGGGAGAGTGTGAGCTAATAGTAGGAATTGAAAAATCTGCTTGAAAATGTAATTTTTTTCCACTATGACGTCATATTCATCTTCTTTTTAATTCTTTAAAAAAAAAAAAAAAAAAAAAAAAAAAAAAAAAAAAAAAAAAAAAAAAAACTTTTAGTTTTATGCTTCACGTGAAAATCATTCAACTAAAAATAAGTAAATTATTAATACGACTTTTGAATTATTTACAACAATGAAGGAAAAATGTTAAATTTTATTAGAAAATGTCCGTTGATTCTCAATAAAAAAAGTGAAATTTGGAATTATTAAGAAAAATATTTGAATAATGTAAATAAAAATTAGCCCATGTTACTCTCAAGATTATAATCCAAATATATGCAAAGGCATTTTCTGATCCATTTTGTTCATGACGTCTGGCAAATGTTTTTACACTTTGAATTTATAATATTATTAGAATTAGCAAAGAATTAAAAATGAGTGGCATCAGGGACAAAAAGGTGGAAAGAAAAAATGAAAAAGTTATCATCTCCATAGGCTTTTCAATATTAAATTAACATTGAGAAGTGACACTGGAAATAAATAAGTATTGCGCTGCCACGCAATACTTAAATATTTAAATCATACGTTAAATCATACGTTTAGATAATTTGTTTTTCGGATATAGCACGCGTCTATATAAAACGCAACGACTTCTTTTATATTTCATTATCTTGTCTTTTCTTTCGACAGCACTATGTCTCAGCATTGCGTGCGCTTTATTACTTCCTAAATCTGCATATGTGTCTCCGATTATTTAATTTTATGATAAAAATTTCTCGAAAATATTAAGGGAATCCGAGACATCGTAATTTTTTATTTATAGATATTTTTGAATGATTTTTAACTGTGAAATATTTGTTTATATAAGGGGTATATTACACTGTAAAAAAAAAAAAAAAAATCTGTAAAGTTACTAAAATTTTTCTCGGAAACTGGGATTCCTAGGACTTTTTATGTAACGGCAACAACAAAAAATTCATGTAACAAACACACTTTTGCGCTAAAAATAAACAAATCGGTAAGGTTACTAAGGAGTTTTTAGGAAACTGCGATGCCTAAAATTTTTCATGTAACTACAACCAGGGTTACAGATAAAATTTTAGTAAGATTACTGTAATTTTAGAAGATTCATTTGTAAAGTTACAGATTTCTGTAGCTTTACAAAAACTAGTTTTGTAGATTTGCAGCTTTTTTTGTGCAGTTTCAGATGAAAGTTTAGTAAGCATGTAACTTTGCATCTGTAGAACTACAGATTTTTTTTTACAGTGTACAAGTGAAAAAATACTGAAAACTTTAAAGCATATAAATGTTAAACATTAACTCTTGAATAAACATGTCTGATTTGCATAATTTTTGCAATGTTGTGTGCAGAAAATGTGTAATTGTAAATTATTTTCAGAATTTTTCAAAATAATTGTTATAAAATTCTTAATAATTTTCAGAATGAAAAAAAATAATTTTTTTCTTAAAAATATTTTCTCTTAACTTTTGCATTAATTAGCGTATTTTTTTTTAGAAATATAATACAGAAACACAGTTGAAAATTTCACAGATATACCTTATATGAAATTTTAGATATATCCTTTCAAAGTGGTCAGATCATGAAAAAATACATTTTGAGGGAAATTAAGTTAGCGATCCCGTCAGCAGCGGCTGGATCTCGCATGTCCTCACAACACAAAAATGTTATATCCCCGGATCTAGTCGTGATAAAAGCATTCGGTTGGCGGTATTTAACTTTAAGAACTCTGTAATATTTCTTAAGCCAATAAAAAAAGTTGATTTTTCTTTAGAATATACTGTCCTGTACCCCCGTAAATATTTTATGCTCAGGTATGTTGATTTGTTGTATCCTGCTAATAGCTCTGCAAGTAAACGTAAAGAACTAAAAATAATTTTAATCTGAAAATGACGTATGTTTATTTATTCGTTTTCAATCCGACATTAGTACACCTGAGGCATATAATTTGCGTCTGTTTTACATCTTCGTCGCTGATTTGTCGAACAGTGCTGTTAACTGACAAAAATATATTGGAGACTAAATTAAAATCTTTTCATAAAATGACGCCTAGATAATATCAGTGTTCCCAAGACAAATATCTCAAATCTGCATTCCTAATTACTATGATCTGTATCAATGTTTAAGCACTATAATCCTTTTAATACACGTCTACAAAAATAGGACCAGAAATCTACTAAGAATTGTTTTAAAATAATTGCACGAATATAATATTTAAATAGATTTCAGTGGCAACACTGCAGTATTGAGTGTACAATATAGAATGTGAAATTGTAAAACAGTGGATAAATGATTGTTAAATAGTATTTGCACTAGTATGAGTTTTACCAAATAGGACTCTTTCATAACTTACCAGCTGGGAAGCTACCAGAACTTTTGTTGTACTTGTCATATCAAGTGCCGCCGTAGTTTTCTTTCTCGGAAAATATTCGTTTCAGTTCATCTTTATAAAATAAAGTTGAGTGTTTTCCATGTCAAAATATTTTCTTTGAAATGAGGCCGCATTTATAGAGGACGCTATTAGTTAACACCTCAAATCACACAGAAATGTCGATGCAACAGTACGTGTGAAATTAACAGTGAAAATTTTTATTTCAGGATAAAATTTCTGTATTTCTTACCTTGACTATGCAATTTTGGTTTCAAATTTTCACATGCTATAGTCGATAAATATACAAAGAGATTGTAAATATAAATAAATTATAACACCAACAATCTTTAACGGAAAATACCCACAACCGCACATAAGTAGCGATGTATTCACTTTTATATCCATAATGTTACTGCTAACAATAAAAATATATGGCTATCATTGAAAAGTGCCCTACTCGTCTTTTCCTCCTTGATCTAAACTGTGTTTTTTTTTCCCTTTCAATTGAACAATTTTTATTCTTCACCTTTTTCAATTTTAGGTACTCTATTTGGTGTCTTTAATTTAATTGTATTTTTTATTTTAATGCTTAGCCTAAATTCTTTTCTATTTTTAATTTTAATTATATTGACTCTAATGTACCTTATATCTTGCCAATATTCAAGAAATGAGAGAGCAAATTTTCTGCAGTTCAGCTCTTTTTAACCCATTAATGCCGAGTTTATTTTACATAATTTTAATACCTAGGTACCAGTTGACACCAATTTTCCAATATTGTAAATTTTAACTCGGTTAATCTCTGAAAGTTTCAGATTAAGTAATATGAAAATTTTCTTACTAATATACTGGTTTTCATATTTAAAATTTTCGTATTTTTTACATGGCGGATTTTCGTACCAACAGGCGTTAATGAGTTGAGAATGCAATTTTTCCTCCTCCCATAAACAATCAAACTCCTTTCTCCCTCTCTGAAATACGCAAAGATTTTTTTTAATTCAATAACATTAACACTCCTGGTCCAAATAAAATAGACCACACTATTGTTATTGTAATGCTCTTAAAATGTCCCAATACTTTTAAAATATGTTCATCACACTATTAACCTCTTACCGACGAACGCCTTTTACATAATTTTTAATCTTTTATCAGTGGTTTTTCAAAACAGAAAGTTTTGCCTAATTGAATCGAGAAAATGCCTGGTTAAATAAAGCTAAATTTACAATAAAAAATTATGGATGTAAATAGTCAAGGATCCTGAGTATTTTATGCATTACGCATACTTGACGCTCGTACCTAAGAGGGTTAAATTTGAATTATTTCACTAGAGCCTAGAAAATTCGCGGGATTGTATATTTCAGAACGGAGCTACAACCCACATTTGCGGTTTCTTTATATCGTCCAATCACATTACTACTGGTGTTAGGAAACTTTTTTGAGAAACTACTGTTGAAAATACTTATTGTGTTACATAAAAATAAACGCCTTTTAAGTAAACAACATGGATTCGTACAGAAACAGCTTTTCTCTGAGCAATAACATTAAATAAATTACATAAACACAGAAATAAATCTTTAATATATATTGAATTTAATGCCGCCTTTGTTAATCTGCCATGGTTGAACACAATGCTTCCTTTACGCAGACTAAACATTCCGCAACAATATATTCATTTGGTTTGATATTTTCTCACACACAGACGAGATAGTGTGGATTAGTTGAATCCACATATTGAGCAATATTTCACTAAAGGCTAGAAACAAGGTTCATGACTAGAGCTATTTGTGCGCGTAAAATTACATGAAATTTTTTGTCAATGTGCAGGTGCTAACGGTTCATTGATTGCCTATGTGTATGATCTTATCAGTTACAGAGAGTTCATCACTCTCCATACTGAAAAAGGACGGAAAAGCCGCTTTAAAGATTATTGAAGAGTGGTCTATTTTAAATAAAATGTGAATCTCTTTAGATTTACATTTTATTTTACATTATCTTATCTCTTTAGATTCACATCATGAATTACTTTTGAGAAACCTAAAAATTTTAAACTCTCGCCTGTTTTCATAGTTTAACACCAGAATATTAAAAACATAAATGGTTTTAAATATCTAGGAGTAACACCTAATTTATCCACATTCTTCTTACCACATTCAAAAACCAACGGATTGTAGATTAAAAAAATAATGAAAATACTTTATTCTTTTCGTGGATTAAATGCAGTCTTCCCATAGATTTTTTATAATACGGTATGATTTATTTTCTACAAAAATTAACATACGTGATAATCACATGGTAGAATGTATCTGTTTCAGCACAGCGTAAAATTCTTTTACTAATTTCAAGAGCATAAAAGAAATCATCGACTTTAGCACTTCAAAATCTTAATGTCTGACACCTTTAGATATCCAATGAGAATTATAAGCGGAATTCACATTGGTGATTAAAATGGGGATCTCTACATAAACATTTAATTTGCGCCACAGTTTTACGATAAATGCTCATAATATGTGGGAGCACTCTCAGAGATAAAACTCTCACTTTTGACGATTCAGAAATCCTTGAGCTGTATTTCGTCGTTTTTGACGATCATTTCCTATCAACATCACATGACTTTTAACGAAAGTTAAACTCTCAAATATTTGACGAAAATTTTGCCTCAATCACGGTCAGAGTCAATGCATTTTAAGGAAACAGTTGCTGTACCGCATCAAATCCTGCGATTTTAGCAAGCAGATATTTGCTTGTTTATGTTAGCCCTGTAATAATTTATTTTAATACAGCTCTTTTTAGTGCTTTTCAGAAAATACTGAAATGTAGGTAGTTATTGTTTCTTCTTTAGTTATTTTTTTAGCTGTTAATTTTTTTAAGAATGCTTATTATTACTTTTATTTATTATTTATTTATATGTTTTTCGTTATTATTTTTAATTCGAAAAGAGTAAATTTCCCGTGTTCTTCAAAACCATTCAAAAAGAAAATTTGGTCAATAAAATTTTAAACTTCCAGAATATCTTTTTGAAAAATTTATTTAAGAATTATATTCTGTTTTCAATCAAATTAAAAATAAACATAATTTATCTCTCTCCCCTTTATAAACAGTAAAGTGTAAAAATCTTATCCCTCTACTCAAAGTGATAAAATCTCACGCAATATGCATTTCATAATTCGTTATATGTAAGCAACAAATTAACCAGACCATATTGTAACCATTCATTGAGCAAAGAAAATTTCACTAATAAATTATTTAATCAAGCCATATTATAATTATTCATTGACCATGAGAAAACCATAATAATAAATTAGCCTTACTTAAAACTTTCAAAAATTATAGCAGCACCGATAAAATTACAATCTACCTTATAAAAACATAAACATGCAGCAAAATTCATTACACCAATCTAAAAGCAAATCTCTACAAGTCCCCAATAGCGTGGTTGGAAGAGCAATGGTCTCCCACGCCAAAGGTCGCGGGATCCAATCACCCCGAGGAAAACGAGACGTGAATTTTTTCTTCCGCTGTGTGTCAATAAATAAGAAGCTTCTAAACTGTTCGACAGATGGCACCCCCAGCAAACTTTTGACGAAATTTATATCGTCAAGCAAGTGAAGAAAGTAATTTCATCAATTTGACGAAATATTCGCTCGGAGCATTTCCCAGGAACCTCTTTCGTCAAAAACAAAGAAAATTTCGTGAAATTTGAGTATTCATTTCTGAGTGTGAGGGTATTCAATTAGACTTATTTTGCCAATACAACGATACAATATATTTTTTCACAGAAAAAATTTGATCAAGGACAAGATCCGACTTTTGTGCATTAATTATAACGCCTTAATACAATCTTAGAATACATGCTCATTTTTCCCTACAGAATTCCATTTATCAGGCAAAACTCTTCGACATTAAAAGTGTTGTGTTTTATTGTTTCAGATATTCTACGTATAACACACAAATACCGCAAGACTTCCCACTTCAGATGGATAAAAAGTCACAGAAATCACAGACTATGATGTCACAGGGAATGCATTGCTGATACTATGATAAAAGAGGCAGAACAGGACTTGGAAGTTTCATTATTTCCCTTCCACTTCCGGTTTCTCCTTCAAAATGTAAATTAAAACAGAGATTAAAATGACTGAAAGCAAAAATGGGACAATGAAGACCCAGGATGCTACACGCTTGATATATTTCCAAGTGTTCTCATTGAAAATACCATAGATAATAGGTTGCATCGAAAAGTACAGGGAAAAAACCTTTTCTTTTTCGAAACTAATTTTGGCGCCGTGTGCAAAAGTTGTATTTTATGTATATCAGTTTACATGATTTTTTTTAAAAATTGGAATCGATTCATATCTTCCGGTGCCCCAAGCGTCCCAAACATAGTTAAAAATTTAAATTATTATGGAAAATTGTATATTTTTTGTTTTTTATTTATTTTTAATTACTTATGTTGGGGAGTACAAAATATGTCTTTTATGCACATTAGTATACATACATTTGTTTATTGAAATCCTTTAATACCTTGTGGTGCCCCAGACGCCCCCAAAATATTTAAGAATTGAAATCTTGGCACAGATGTCATATACCTTGGCACAGATGTCATATTGGCGCGAATTTTTCCTACGCCATTTTGGCGAAAACATCAACAGCATAAACAGCAACATCCGGGTTACCATATCAAGCAAAATAACGACAGTTTGCCGCCAGTTAAATAGCCCTTGCATTCATAACATTGGCGTCAGAAAAAAATCGAGCCAATATGGGTACAGTATATGACATCTGTGCCGAAATCTTTATGAATTTTTTATTTTGTTTTGTAATTTTTTTATTGCATTTGTCGCCAGTTGAGGAAGTACTGTATAGGGTGTACTACATAATAGTGTAGTTACATAATTTTTTATCCAAATCTATTCATATATTACTGTGCTCCGTGAATTGTTAAAAATTATATTATTTAAGAAAATGTATTAACAATATTAAATTTACGAAAATTGTTTTCGAATTTGGCAAAGCGTTTAATTAATGTATACACTCATAAATAATACTAATTTTATAATAATACATTAAAAATACATTTAAAAATCAAAGTATTGAATTATAAAATTTATAAAAATTGACATAACAACGCTTTTTACTTCTTATATTTTGAAGATTTACATATTTCTTAAGTTTGTAATTCTTTTTGGTATTAAATTGTTTGATATGGCTTCTTGATTTTATTCTATTCAATATGAAACTGTGTCTCTTTTTTTTTTTATCCATATACACTTTCTGATGGCTCACACAATAGGCGAATGCATCTTTAACAGCTTGGAAATGGCACGTATACTTTGACCATTCGTCCGTTTTTCCTACTTTTAATATGGCCTCATTTCCTTCGCGAACCACATTCTTAAAAGAGGTTTTCAAAACATCGAACTTGTTGCCAGATAATAGGTTCATAATAATCCATTGCTTTGAAGTGTGTTTTCAGTACTTGAAAAATTCATACTTCTGTAGATCCTCTATTTTCATTCCTAGCAAAAAATAGTTTTCGTATTGCTCATCTCCTGATATTCTCTTTCTGCTATCTGAGAGCATTGACAATAAAAAAATAGGATGAAAAATGAGCTATTTTGTTGGAGAACAGCTTCTACTGTATTTCTTAGATCGGGTTCCAGATATCTAGAAAATATGAAAAGCTTCCAAATATGCCGCGCTCCATCTGTTATGGAGGGCTTTGTTTTGATATGGAACAATACAGAGTTGTATACCTTCATAAGATATGTTGTAAGAAAAATGATATCTCAGATTTCTATGGCCACATACAAATTTAAAATTCTACTTGCAGTTGTTAGTCATCTTGAGTCAAAACTAGACCAAGTTTTTTTTTTATGCCAGGTCAAAATTACATTAACCGCATTATATTTCTATGCAAATATCGTATAAATTGCTGATCATTGCTGAGAACCATTCGATCTACGTTATCTGGCATATTCACCACACTTATTGAAGAAAAGGAAGCTACAGGTACTTTTTCTCAGTTTTTTATTTCTGCACCAATTGGCCCACAAAAGGCTGTAGGATCATTTGTGTGCCTCTTGAAGAATTTAGTAAATATTGTAAAGGCAACTTGTTTGTACAAGCAAACAAATACACCATTGTAAGGGTCTATTTATTTCCAGCTTCATCCGGTAAATATCGCCTCCTTTGTGCCAATATTTACATTTGTTCCGACAAAACGAATTTCTATAAGATCATATAATTGTATGTTATTCGATAATATATATATATATATATATATATATATATATATATATATATATATTATTGCTTCGTTTTATGGCTTTAACTTCTGCTGTTGCAACGGTAACGTGTCGAATATACAGAGAGTCGGGTTCATTTACAGGAGTATAATGTTCATTTTTTGTGGTTTTCGTGTAGTACTTTGTGTCCTTCATCACTTGCACTTTTGTGTTCTCTTTTCTATATAGTATAAAAAAAATAATTTTATACACTTAATAATAAACAATAAACGATTTTTCATCCTCTGGCTCTAATTTTTGTGCCAGTTAAATTATTCTTAAACTCTTCTTTTTACCCATAATTTTTAGTTCAAAATTTGCATAAAATCGATTTTTGGCAACTATATAAGTTTCTTGAAGCACCGAAAGAAATTTATCGAACATGAAATTTTTTTTGCATGTATGCTAGTATCCTTAAGACACAATTTTCACACTCCGCGTCAAAGGTAATTTAACTAGTAAATCTGCAGATCAGGAGCCTCAACGTCAGCTCTGCAAGTCATTGTTTTTAGACACACTTTGGTAATATTCAATTTCCTGAAAACCCCAATTTAAAGTTTTCAAATTATGTAATTATTTATAAGAATAAAAAATACGAAGTTTTCAGACATTAGAAGCGTTAAATTAAAAATGTTGTTATGGAAGGATATTTTGAAATTTTCATGATGTACTAATTCTGGTATTTTTTTAAATAATAGTCGTCAGGGAGGCTCCGCCACCCTGAACCCCTCGTGCTCTCATTAATTTACATATGTAACTTTTTATTCATTGCGTTAAATGGTTATCGTAAATCTTAGATTTCTTTATACACTTCCGAGCCTTATTTTTCAATACAGGGAAACAGAAAATGATTTACATTGACGCAATTATATTAAAAGTTTCATTTTTATGAATGAAAATGTAATTTTCTTTTAATATAAAAATAAAATAATTTTCATTGATGTTTTCTGAAATGAGGCGGCATTAAGAAGTAACACTCGTCAAAAAATATTTTTTCAGGCAATCTAGCTAATATTTGGTGTTTAAGAATGAAAATATTTATTTAACGATACAATGACATCATTTTCGACAGCGATAATTTTGCGGTGCATAATTTTGACGTTTACTATCAATTTGCTTTTCAATTTTTTTTTCTCATTGAAATTTTCGATTAAAAATTAAACATTTCTGTTAGCTGTGTGCAGATGATAAACCATGAGATATTAGTAAAAAAAATTTTATAATAAGATTTAATATCATAACACAAGCCCCTTTTATTTCAACCGCAAAGCGTATTCGTTTTATTTTTGATATATGAGATCAAATTCACCTTCTTTTCGTATTTTCGTTTTATTTCCAATGTGCAGACGTATTCATTTTTTTTATTTCATTTTTCTCTTGCACATGAAAATCTTTCAAATCAAAATTAACTGTTTAGGATAAATTATTATTCCGGGACCGGATTTTCTTGGCAACAATAAAAAAAACAAACATTTTATAGCAAAATGTCAATAAATTCTTTATGAAAATAATGAATTTTTTAATTTAAAAGAAAAATATTTGAACAAAATCAATAGAACATAGCCTTTCTTTATTTCTGGGGGTATTTTCCATCTATATGTAAAGACACAAAAGCATTAATTCATCCTTTCGACTTTGATTTGACTTCAAACAATTACACATACTTTCACATTTCCTATATTTTTAGGTGTAGTTCGGAACACATATATAAAATCCCTCCATAAGTTATACACCAGATTTAAAAACTCTGACAAATGTATACACAAAATTTAAAACTAATATGAATAATGTATGGTTCTAATTATGAAATTCCATCATCCATAATTTATCATTTAAATCTTTCAGTCATATGAGCCATTTCCTTTCAACAAATAAAAATAGAAAAATCGTCTGAATTGCTGTAGAAGGCGCAAAATAAAATGTTCTATATATTCCGAACGAATGAACCAAATTTAACCAAAAACTATACAGCTAAATCCGGGGACCTCAACAACATGCATCCTTAATTTCAAACTAATCGGATGCTTTTTACGGCAGTTATCGAGGGAATGACAGACTAACTAACTAACTAACTAACTAAATAACAAACAGACAGAAACCAAAAACTTTTCGGGTCTCCACAGTAAGCCTTCATTGACGTTTCGGCAACTAGTAATTAGTAAATCTGCAGATCAGGAGCCTAAACGTCAGATCTGCAATTCATTGTTTTTAGACACACTCTAGTAATATTCAATTTCCTGGAAACCGTAATTTAAAGTTTTCAAATTACGTAATTATTTATAAGAATAAAAAATACGAAGTTTTCAGACATTAGAAGCGTTAAATTAAAAACGTTGTTATGGAAGGATATTTTGAATTTTTATGAGCTACTAATCGTGGTAATTTTTTAAATAATAAAGTATTCAGTGGGCTTCGCCCCCCTGAACCCCCGTGGTCTCATTAATTTACATATGTAACTTTTTATTGATTGCGCTAATGATTATCGTAAATCTTTTTACACTTCCGAGCTTTATTCTTCAATACTGGTGGGCAGAAAAGGATTTACATTGACGCAATTATATTAAAAGTTTATGTTTTATGGACGAAAATATAATTTCCTTTTAAAGATTAAAAAATTTTCATCCATATTTTCTGAAATTAGGCGGCATTAAGAACTAACACTCGTCAAAAAATATTTTTTCAGGCAATCTAGTTAATGTTTGGTTTTTAAGAATGAAAATATTTATTTTCCGATACAATGACGTCCTTTTCGACAGCGATAATTTTGCGGTGCATAATTTTGACATTTACTATCAATTTGCTTTTCAAAAGTTTTTTTTTTTTTTCTCATTGAAATTTTCGATTAAAAATTAAACATTTCTGTTAGCTACGGCCAGACGATAAACCGTGAGATATTAGTAAATTTTTTTTAATAATAAGAAATAATATCATAACACAAGCCCCTTTTATTTCAACCTCAAAGCGTATTCGTTTTATTTTTGATATATGAGATCAAATTTACCTTTCCGTTGCTAGGAAACAGTTAAAAGAAAATTAAGACAACGAAATATGTGATTAAAAAAAGTAAATTAAAAAAAGAAAATATTTTATATCATAGGAACACATATATAAAATCCCTCCCTAATATATACACCGAATTTAAGAACTCTGACAAATGTATACACAAAATTTCAAACTAATATGAATAATGTATGGTTCTAATTAGGAAATTCCATCATCCGTAATTTATCATTTAAATCTTTCAATCATATGAGCCATTTCCTTTCAACAAATAAAAATGGAAAAATCGTCTGAATTGCTATAGGAAAGCAATAAGGCGGAAAATAAAATGTTCTATATATTCCGAACGAATGAACCAAATTTAACCAAAAACTATACAGCTAAATCCGGTGACCTCACCAACATGCATCCTTAATTTCAAGCTAATCGGACGGTTTTTACGGCAGTTATCGCGGGACAGACAGACTAACAAACAGACAGACGGAAACCAAAAACTTTTCGGGTCTCCACAGTAAGCCTTCACTGACGTTTCGGCAAAAATGTGCAGATCAGGAGCCTCAACGTCAGCTCTGCAAGTCATTGTTTTTAAACACATTTTGGTAATATTCAATTTCCTGCAAACCGCAATTTAAAGTTTTCGAATGACTTAATTATTTATAAGAATAAAAAAAAATACGAAGTTTTTAGATATTAGAAGCGTTAAATTAAAAACGTTGTTATGTAAGGATATTTTGAAATTTTCATGAGCTACTAATTCTGGAATTTTTTTAGATAATAAAGTAGATTTCTTCAGAAAGGCTCCACCCCCCTGAACCCCCATGATCTCATTAAATTTACATATATAACTTTTTATTGATTGCGCTAATGGTTATTGTAAATCTTAGATTTCTTTTTACACTTCTGAGCCTTATTTTTCAATATCGGTGGGCGGAAAATGATTTGCACGGAGGCAATTACGAGTATATTAAAAGTTTAGGTTTTATGGAAGAAAATGTAATTTCCTTTTAATAATAAAAATAATTTTCATTCATATTTTCTAAAATGAGGCGGCATTAAGAAGTAACACTCGTCAAAAAATATTTTTTGAGACAATCTATTTAATGCTTCGTTTTTAAGAAAGAAAATATTTATTTCCCGATACAATGACGTCATTTTTGACAGAGATAATTTTGCGGTGCGTAATTTTGACATTGAGACCAATGTCAGACGGGCGCCTTTTTTGCTTAAGTATTATCCATTCACAATGCTTGAATGGATAATACACAAGCAAAAAAAGACGCCCGTCTGACACTGGTCTTACTATCTATTTGCTTTCAAGAGTTTTTTTTTTTTTTTCTCATTGAAATTTTCGATTAAAAATGAAAAATTTATGTTAGCCGTGTGCAGACGATAAACCGTGGTAATTTTTTTTTTAATAATAAGAATTAATATCATAACACAAGACCCTTTTATTTCAACCTCAAAGGGTATTAGTTTTACTTTTGATATGTGAGGTCAAATTCACCTTCTTTTCGTATTTTTGTTTTATTTCCAATATGAAGACGTATTTATGTGTATTTTTTATTTCATTTTCCTCTTGCACATGAAAATCTTTCAAATCAAAATTAATTGTTTAGGATAAATTATTATTCCGGGATCTGATTTTCTTGGCAACGGTAAAAAAAAATGATTTCTAAATTTTATAGCAAAATGTCAATTTATTCCTTATGAAAATAATGAACTTTTTAATTTAAAAGAAAAATATTTGAAGAAAATAAATCGAACACAGCCTTTCTTTATTTCTGGGGGTAAATTCCATCTATATGTATAGACGCAAAAGGCATTAATTAATCCCTTTTGACGTTGATTTGACTCCAAAAAATTACACATACTTTCACATCTACGATATTTTTAGGTGTGTTCCGTTGCTAGGCAACAGTTAAAAGAAAATTCAAACAATAAAGTATGTGCGTTAAAAAAAAAAAAAAAAAAAAAAAAAAAAAAAAAAAAAAGAAAATGTGTAAAAGGAAATATTTGATATTTTTGGAACACATATATAAAATTCCTCCATAAGTTATACACCGAATTTAAAATCTCTGACAAATGTATACACAAAATTTCAAACTAATACGAATAATGCATGGTTCTAATTAGGAAATTTCATTATCCATAATTTACTATTTAAATCCTTCAATCGTATGAGCCATTTCCTTTCAACAAATAAGAATGGAAAAATCGTCTGAATTGCTATAGAAAAGCATTATTGTGCAAAATAAAATTTTCTATATTTTCCGAACGAATGAACCAAATATAACAAAAAGATATACAGTTAAATCAGGGTACTTCACTAACATACCCACTTAATTTCAAGCTATTCGGATGCTTTTTGCGGCAGTTATCGCGGGACAGACTAACAGATTAACAGACAGACTAACGGAAACCAAAACTTTTCGTGTCTCCACAGTAAGCCTTCACTGACGTTTCGGCAATTAAAAGAAAACTATAAATTTTCATAAAAAATCCAATTTGACAGAATATTTGGGACATTTGGGACAGCGGAAGATATGAAAAGGATTTCAATTAAAAATAATTTTATAAGCTAATATACACAAAATAGAACTGCACTCCGAGCCAAAAACATCTAAAATTTAAAAAAAAAGAACAACAAATATATAAATTTCCATAAAAATTTCGATTTCTAACACTTTTTAAGTCACTTGGGGCACCGGAAGATATGAATAGATTTTAATAAAACAAAACAAATATAAACTAATATACATAAAAAGCAACATTTGCAGCCCGCTCTGATTCGATTTACCACATTTCGATTTCTCGATCCACCCTAGAAAATAATCGTTACCGTTTTCTTTTATGCGCAAATCACGGCCTTTTCCAGAAATACTTTTATGACAAAAGTAAACGTGATTCAGCACTTTGTATTTATGGTCTTCCTTCCGCCTCTCTACACCATGTACTGGAATGTCCTCTGTATCCTCCACATTATATTATCACGCACATTTATACGCACATTTTCAGAGTTATAAAAGTTTCTTAAATATGAGTGTAAAAGAATGTTCATTAATTATGATCCTAGGTATTTGTAGAAAATGTTTTAATTCAATTATTAATTAACTTTTTTGTAAACAAAGATATTTAGGTTTGATTGAAACGCTTTTGTGAAGCTGCTTTATGTACTGTTCAAAAGCGCTCCTCTGGAAAACTTTCACGTATCGTTGAAATTACAAATATTTAAATAGAATTTAGATAAGTTTTCAAATCTTCAATTTCTGACACATTTGGGGCTCTTGGGGCACCGAAAGGTATGAATGTATAAAAAAAACATATATAGACTAATTTACATAAAAAGCAACTTTTGCATCCCGCGCTGATTCGATTATCCACATTTCGATTTTTTTAACCACCCAAGAAGATAATCAATTGTTACAGTTTTATACGGTCTGTTACCGTTAAAATGTTTTGCTTTTTGTTGCTTGTATGTTATTATGTGTTGTTTTTACTTTTCTTCTTAGTCTGTCCAGTGCAGGTTTCCAAGCTGCACATAACGTTCCACCGCTATTTATGGATTTTCACTATGGAGATCCCATTCCAATAAAACAATTATGTGTTGCCATTTGAAAATTTTGAAATGTTGTCTCTGTAACCGTAAATGCTTACTTACGCAAATTGTTCGTTCCTTTTTAGAAATGTTAGTTATTTTGATTTGTGAGTAGAGGGCTCTAAGCTATTCCCTGCCCTGGGCGCTAAAATGTGAATTTACGTTACTAGTCTATGGATGGCAAATGCAGAAATATACTTTTTGGTGGTTATGCGTTTTTAAATGAATTAAATAATACTTTTTTTTTCTTTTGGTGAGTGGAATGTCTGTACATCATATACATATATTCACAAAATAACTAGAATACGTTACCATCTATTGTCTTTTATCTATTGATTTGCGTTTTCCAATTAAACTAAATTTCATTACATTTGTTAGGCGCAGTGATATGGTGGTGGATCGGCTATTTCTTTTGTAGAATAATTAAAAATGGTTGAGTGATGTTAAAGAAACATCTCTGAGTGCTCATTTATTTAATTTTTTGTCAGTGCTTTTATACGTATATAGATGCAACATCAAAAAATATTTTTGATGTAAAATTCTAAAAAGGATTAGCTTTATACGCACTACTATTGCTAGAAATGTTGTTTTATAGGCTTGTGAGAAAAAAATATTGCATTTAGGAAACCATCCTTAAATAGACATCCTTTTTAATTTCTTCTATCTTTACAAGAAGAAAGTATTGGATTCGTGAAAATTTTCGACTTCCGGTTTTCAACGGATTTATACGTTTTAGAATCCCTGAACACGATTTGATGGTTTTTAGAAAATGTCTGTCTGTGAGTCTGTCACTCTGTCACTCTGTGAGTCTGTATGTGACAAAAATTTTAGGGCGCTCTATCTCAAGAACTAATGCACGGAATTTCACAAAAATTCAGATGCAGTTAGACCTTGATATAAACTGGATCTTATTAGTTGTTGGTGAAACTCGTTCAACAGGTGGCGCTGCTATACGGCATTTTTCACGATTTCTGCAATAGCTATATCTCAAGACCTACTCATTATTCATGATTATCGCAATAGCTCTAACTCAAGAAAAAATGCACGAATTTTCATCAAACTTCAGATTCCGTTAGTCCCTGATATAAAATAGTGCTGTTTAATTTTTGGTGTAAATCGCCGAACAGGTGGCGCTGCTGTGCTGCATTTTTAACGATTTCCGCAAGAGCTATATCTCAAGAACTAATGCACGGATTTTCATCAAACTTCTGATTTAGTTAGTCCTTGACATGAATTGACATTTTATACATTTTGGTGTAAATCGCTCAACAGGTTGCGCTGCTATGCTGCATTTTTTGCGATTCCGGCAATAGCTTTATCTCAAGAACTAATGCCAGGATTTTCAACAAATTTCAGATTCAGGTATACCTTGATATCGATTAGTGCTGCTTATGTTTTGTTATAAATTGCTCAACAGGATGCGCTGCTATGCTACATTTTTCAGAATTTCCGCTATAGCTCTATCTCAAGAACTAATGCACGAATTTTCATCAACTTCAAATTGAGATATACTTTGATATGAATTGGTGCTAAATTGATGTTATTTCTTGTACTATTTAAATGATATAATTGACGTGATTTATATAGAAGAAAGTTTTGTGATGGCCACAACATACTAGATTAATAATGTAAATATAATATTACTAATGTTAGTATTGGAAATCGTTGAAAGATTTGACCGTGACGCATAATTTGTACTTCTTTTCTTATTATTGACACGTAATTATTCATTGAAACAAATACACATTTTTCCTGAAACAAAGAACTAAAGATCTTTTGCAATAGAACGACAGTTATCTAAAACTTTTAAAAATGAGATATAAAAGGTATAAGTAAATTTAAAAAGAGTTCATTTCTTATAAAAAGACCTCGACTCTTTCAAAGAGAAAAGATTTTGCTTTTAAAAGGAATGATTTAGTTAAGGCACAACATATTTCCATTAACTTTGTATAAAACAAACACATTTGCCGAAATCTTTAAGAAATAATTTCTTTAATTTTGCCTTTTTGTTCCATTATTTTCTTTTTAAGTGAATCGTCTTTTATTAATTTATTTGTTTATCTATTTATTTAATGTAAAAATAAACAAGTGCTTGAAACGTTACATTTGTTATTACCAGGACTGACCGTGCATTAAAGAATTTTAAAAATATCCTTTTATTTTTTTAATGGAGATTACAGATCATTCTTTTGGAAGAATGGAATTTAGTCTTACTTTAGAAGTTTGAAAAGGAAAAGTTTCAGTGAGTTAATTATAAATGTGCACTAAGTTTTAGTTATTTCACTTGTAATTGTGCTGCAGTTCCATCATTTTTTGCAATTGTATAACAATAAATCCATGGCATTCTACAATTTAAAAAACCGTGCTTAATAAACTTTTTCAAAAATATAAGTATTAATCATTTCTTACGAGTGGTAACAAGGGTCATTTTTAGACATAAAACATCGAGGGTAATTCTTAAATGCATTTGGTGTTTAAAAACACTTGTCTTTATTTGATTCTTCTATTTGAACGTAAATTAATTAAACATTTTTTATCATTGTACACAAAAATTTAAATATATATTTCCCATATTTGCAAATTTTCTATTCCGCTAGAAGGATGCCTCTAAAAAATAGCCCAAAAACGTTTACTTTCGACGTTGTCAAGATTGTTTATAGAAGTTATTTATTTATTTTAGTTTAAGATTTGAACTGGTATTAAAGAAAGAACTGGATATCATTAAAACTATTAACAGAAAACTCGAATATTCGTAAACTGAGCTGACTATAGGCCTTTTTTATTTTTTTATTTATTTATTTTTTCTAAGCAGTATAGAATGGGTAATGCTGGGTAATTCAAAGATAATTCTCGGGGGAATGTTTATCTTAAGGGTAAATCTTAGAAAATTAAAACTTAGTTTTAAATGAATTTTTCATGTGTTCAAGTCATACATAACATTAATAAAATGTAAAAAAATGCATTTCAAGAGCACAGTTAACATTGATTATCAATTGATGGGCTGTATTTTGTGAAACTTGTAAGGAAATCAATAAAAATTTCAAATCGAATACGTTACTTTATTAAATTTTACTAAGTTGCATAACACCAAGACGTATTGTACATGGAAATTGAAGGAAAATATTTAGCAGTTGTTATAATATCTGATGATTACATGAAACAAGTACATAAAAAAGAATGAAAGACAGTATCTAAAAAGAAAGAAAAGAAGACTTGGAAGAAAAAACTTTTCCAGCAGAATCTTGAAAGTTCATCAGGTGATGAAAATTATCACAGTGCTATATCCATTGGCATCAGTTCATCAGGAAACTCGAGTGCTTCTGAAAGTGGTATTTAAAAATATGTCCTGATGAAAATCCATGCGAAATGACGCTTTGTTTAAGAAAATATAATAACAAATGTAGCTTTTGACAAATAATTTGCTATTTATTATGAATCCATATACAATATTAGCAATGCGTTGAAGTTCTGTATGAAAAATAAAAAAAAAATGAGCATCTCTATATGAAATTCCTGAAACGGTATAGAGACAACAGATTTTGGTGCGCTGAAGCTACAGAAATGAAGAAAGTTCTTGCTTCATTTGGTATTTTATGGTCCAATTCAAACTGATTCAGTGTACTTCTTTATTTCTGAATTTATCGATCCTTTAAAAAGCTCCACAAAGATGTTTTGTAAATAAGTTAATGAAAGTTAATTGAGGTTGCCTTTTTTCAAGTTCAGACGTGTAACAGGTTACTTATGTTAATCTAGTATTTTAGCATCTAATAATTAATTATTATTCTAGTATTTTTGAGTTAATATACTTTTATGTTCTTGTGCTTTATCATTACAACTGTAGTAGTATATCAACAACAGATATTAAAACTATTTTTCTAGTTATTGCCACAATTACTCCTTTTTATAAAAATGTTATAAAAAGTGGTAGCAAATATAAAACATTTTCCTCGTTCTTTTAAAAATCATATTATTTAAACTATTTGAAGTACATTATACATTCAGATACTGACCGACTATTATCTTTTACAAGAATCTTATTTGATACTCTTGTAACATATATAAATCTACTGTCTAATAATTACCAAAGAATTACCCTAAATGTCTGCTAATTATTAAACAGGTTTCTATTTATTTATTTTTATTTAAAAAAACATTTACTGAATATGACAAGAAGATTATTTAGATAACAGTACTAATATAAAAAATTACTCATGAAATATATCCAAATATATATATATATTAACGTTTACTTTTTGTCCAAAAATTCTCCAGGTCACGACTAAATTTTAAATATAGATTTCAGGACAAGGTACATAAAGCGGAATATTGTATGTATGTTTTAAAATTAAACATTATTTATCAAATTAACATATGATGTATGATATTTACTCATAATAATGTTATTGTTCGTATCTAAACTTATTGTACTGGACAAGCGACAAGAAATGAATTACGATGCATTAAATTCTATGATCCGTTATTTCATTATATATTTTTCATTGAGAATGCGATTCAGTATTTTTGTGCTCAAGAAAATATTATATACCCTACATACGTAAAATCCTAATGAAACGAATTTATGAAACGGATTTCATGAAACGACTGAAATGAAACGAATTTATGAAACGGATCTCATGAAACGGAAACTATTCTTTGAAATGTCTGATTATAGAACTAATTATGTTTTACGGGATTTCTTCTAAAATATGGAATACTTTGCGATGAAATTAATAGCAAAAATCAGTATTAATCCGCAGATCTCAAAACTGGTATTAGGATGTCTAAATTCGAATTAGTTTTCGAAATATTATTTTTTTTCTAATGTATATACATTTCTCTAATGATGGCAACTCAAATTATAATCATAACAGATTTTTTTTTCATATTTTAGAAAAGGTTATTATTTTAAACTAATTTGGCGACCAGTTTGGCCTCCCTTATATGTATGCTAAGAAATGTATCATGTTACTTTTATTGATAATTCAATTTGTATTTCATTATCATTTTATTTAATACAAAATTTTATTTAAAACTGAACATTTAAAATAAATAGCTTTCACTTCTTTCTTTTTTTTTTTTTTAATGAAACGAAAAGAAAAATATTAGGCACAGATGTCATATGCGCAACGCTGTACCTAATTGGAGTTATTTTGCCGGACATGGTAACCGGCTATTGTTGCTTATGTATTAATATATGTTTATTTGAATTTATTTTCTTTTTATTTACAAAAATTGTTATAAATTGTTTTGTTCTATAGTTATTAATCAATTTTTTTTTTATTGTTATATCATTTTTAAAATAACGGAAAATAATTTAAAAATACATATGTGACTGGTATTCGAAAACGGGCTTTCGCCAAGTTGTTGTAAAAAAATGCCGCCAAAATATATGACAATACAACAAATAATGACATTTAATTTCAACTTCAAAGCAATGTTTTAATGGTACTACTTCTCCCGTCGACCAAATTCGCCAAATTATATAAATCGCCAAATTATACAAATTGACATAATTTTTATTTTAAATAACGAAAGAACTAATAAATTAATATCACATTACATTAAAATACAAATAAAACATAGAAATAAAAATCCCTTGATGGCGTAAACACATGTAACTTCCTTAAAGTCAAGTTAATGTGACATTTACAATCAACCATTATTGGCATTTTATCTTATAGTTTGGCGACAGATTTTAGATATAACAGGCAACAGATTGTAAATCAAACACGAAAACAACCATTGGATGTCTTAACAGCAACTGATTCTGCCTTAATTTTTTGCAATCAAAGGGAATGGAATGGAAACCCGTTTACAGGGAGATCGCTACAGGTTTTTTTAGTATAGTTCAATATTCTCTAATCTTTTTAAAAGCGATCAGATTAGCGTGCCTTTAGATTCTGCAGTGTCTGAACGGGGATTTGCGAGCGTAGCTTGCAGGGGTCAGACACCCCTAGTTTTTGATATAAAATACTTAAACACTTAATTGTTGAGGCCGATAGATTCACGGGCAAGTTGCACGTGAAATGAAAATCTCCAGGATTAAATGGTTAAATTGACATTTTTACATACGCTCTATTGTTCGTTTAAAGGGCATATTTGTGGCATTTCTATAAAATGAGTAGAATGCATCTAAGATGGTGGTGGTGCTGTTTGATGTTGTTTATGAAGGCCGATTATCTACGCAAGGGGTATAGTCTCGAGGGTAGATGTCCTCCGTGGAGGTCCTTCTGAGGGATTCTAACCCGTATTTACGCAATGTTCAAATAAAACCGCGGAAAACTGCAAACGATTAAGCTGACGGGTGCGATTGTGTTCGAAACCCGTATTCCCCGTCTACAAGCTTTAAGAACATAACCTCTCAGTGACTGGTGAAGCAATGCATCTCCGAAAACAAATACTTAAAGTTGCGATCGTCTTTCTCCTAGTCAAAACATGACGTTTCTTAACAAAATTCTTTTAGTTTAGAAAGGTGGGTCATGGTCTATGTGTTACGCATAATTTTTCTTTCTTCTCATGTAATTAAAAAATATAAATCCATGAAAGAGAATACGTTTTTTGCTCTCAAATAACAATCTAAAGTAGTTCAAATAAAAGACGACTGTCTAATATTTAATACACAAATCGAAAAAATCTATATTGAATTTCTAAAACTTTTTAGTCTTTTAAAAAGAACAAAGCTCATTTAAAAAGAACAACACATTTAGCTTTTAAGAGATATTTTTACTCGAGGAGAAAAATTTTCATGAAGTCTGTAGCAAAGAAATATTCTTCTGGCAATTTTTAAGATACTCTTTGCACGTTTATACTTTTATGTTTTAACATTTTCTAGTTAAATAAATTACCATTTTTTTTTAATTGAGCCATTAGAAACATTAATGCAAATATTAGTCCGTTAAAGTAGTTATAAATAAATAAAATGTGTTTGCTTTGTAAATTCAAATTAAAGACTGTTATTTTCTAAGAAATTATATTTACTCTTATTTTTAGCGTTTTTTCAGAAAAAAAAAATGAATTAAACGTAATCCTGAAACAAACAATTAACTATTTTCAAAAACTAAAACCAAACACATTTTTTCTGGTACAAATAATTTTAATTATCTTAAATAATTTTTATTAAGGCATGACACACTAAAATATTAGCAAATTTTTATAATAATCTCATCGTTAAGTAGTAGTATCCCCCATACTTACATTTAAATATAGATTTCAAGAGTAATATAATTAATAAATGTGTTCATATAGAATTCTAAAAGATTTTAACCAAATAGTTAAAAGATATTTAATATAATAGAGCATTTGTTTTACTTTTCTAAATACATTTATAAAATCTGTATTATATAGGAACTAAATGACAGAAAAGCAAATTATAATTATGTACTCAACGAATCAGTATACGTATATTTAAAAAAATTGAATCCTTAATACTCGGTTAATAAAAAAATAACTACTTTAAAATTAAACCAGCCTTAATTTTAGTATAATTTTTTCATTTGCAATAAATCTCAAAATTCGAATACTTTTGATGTATTTAAATGAAAAATAAAATGAAAAAAAGAGTTGCCCAACTCACAGTTTCTTTGGATAGATTTTAATTTGAGAATTAAAAAAGCATAAAATCAAGGATGTGCTCCACAGAAGGCAGTGGGACGTACAGCATTAGAATCTTCCAGAGATATTTTTGTATCAATATATAAAATCATTCAAGATTCATTTTAGATATATTTAAGGTTATAACTAGAGATTATTATAACTAGAGATCGATCGAAAATTCGATTTCGTTTTCGATTACGCCCGAAATCTGAGTTTCGCCGATAATTTGAATTCGGCGAAAATGGTGCCAAACTTTCTGCCGTACTGAAACTCAACCGAAAGTATCTGTATTCCAAAAATCTCATTTCTTCCTTCGGAAAATTTCAACATTACTCCTCGACTGGAGATGTATCGGCTCAAATGAGACTGTCTTCAATTATTGCTACGCACTTCACTGTTTAAAATTATCTATCATGACTCACTCAAGACGTGTGTGCAAATTATGAAGCAAGCAACACATAGATGACTAAACTTTGAAGACGCTTTTCACGTGTTCATTAAAAGCTGCAAACATAACAAGATTAGGAAATTTTTAATTTGAAAGCACAGAAGCGGAATGAATACTCTTTGAGAAAGTTCTAATACAACACATGTTCATTTAAAAAAATCATTATAAAAGAAAAAAATAGGTCACGTTATACCTAAAACATTTTCTAATTATATGAAATTTGTATAATTAGAAAAACATTATGTGTCGTAGATGAATTAATTACTCATTATTTTATAGGAAAAAGAAAAGTTTTGGTCACAGGCATAGAGAGCTAACTTGAGGAAAACGTATAATTACAGGAATAATTAATTAATAATTCTGCATATTTATTAATGTTTTGGACAGTTTCGCTTTCATTTTCTGTTTCGGTCGAAAATACGAAAATTGTCGAAATTCGGTTTCGGTCGTAAATACGAAGATTGCCGAAATTTCGGTTTGGTCGATCCTTAATTATAAATGACCTATAACGGGTATTGGGTTATTACAACGACAGGCGTATGACCTAGTTAACCAATAAAATAGTCATAATGAAGAGAACGAATATTTTTTCCATCTGGATTAAATCATATTCAAGGCTGGAGTAGCACAGTTGAACATTATTTCAACAGAGCGAAAACTGTCCAGACCAGGAATCGAACTTGGATAATTGGGGTGCCGTGCCAATGCTTTACCTGTTAAGCTATCCGGACGATATCTGGTTGGCATAGTTCACTCCCATTTGTTGGGCATGACTGAGAACAGCAGCGCTAGTTCCATTCATCCGAACTATAAGTATAGCATTTACATGATAAAAGTGTGTTTTAAAACGGAAACTCCACGATATACACGGTATACAAGAGTTACCGCGGTAAAACACACTTTGATCATATAAATAACATAGTTATAGCTCGGATGAATGAAATTAGCGCTGCATTTCGCAGCCATGTTCAAGAAATAGGAGTGAATTATGCCAATCAGGATAGCCTAACAGGTAAAGCAATGGCATGGCACGCCAAATATCCAGGTTCGATTCTTGGTCTGGACATTTTTTGCCCTGTTGAAATATGCTTCAGCTGTGCTAGCTTCAGCTGTGCTAGCTTCAGCTGTTCCAGGCTTGAATATAATAAAATAGTCTTTTGAATCATTTTGCACATTCGTGTTCTTTTGTATGCAGTATCATGAGCTGTGAACATAAAGAAGAGTTTAAATCAGTCTATAACGTATTTTCAGAAATTTCCGCAAGTAGAAGATGCTCAAAAAATACTTTTGCACAACTCTGTTTCTGGTATACAGATTACTATACATGCCGCATATTGTACTGAAATTTTCAAACCCTAAAATGGACAACACAACTAGAAACGCAGTTCCGGTAATTCACAGATTGCAAATATTTGTCTTGAACAACTGTATAGAGCTATGTATATGAATTTATTTTTTATTTTAATAACACACACTGCATTAATAAAATTTTATTAAAGTACAATTCCAGTTTGAATTTTATCCAGGCACAGCAATAACCTTACTTGTTTATGATGATTAAATCCTAGTTTGGTACACTTTTTGAGATGAACTGTAAATGTTGCATATAGGAAATATTATTTTCTCAATTTTCGGTCATTAAAAGGCCTTACAGAAAAAAATTAAAATATATGTATCTCTATACAAACGGAATTTGTTGAAATGTGATTTAGATTTTTCATTGGAACTAATTTTTATAGTGTTACGCGAAATGGATGAAAACGAAATATGATTATACGGGGTTCCACAAAATATTCGGATAAATGTTCCTTTTTATTTAAATTTTGTGTTTCCTAACTAAATTAAATTATGCTATTAGTGCTAGTGTGTAAAAATCGATCATAAATAACTTCTACTTTAAAATGATGTTTATAAAATTTGCTTAGGGGTGCATCTACAAATCAAAACCAGACAAAACATTGTTGTTTTCAATGGCAACACCCACTTTTGATATTATATTATAAATCTTCGGTTTAAACTATGCCTAGAAACGAAATTTATAGTCATTTGAATGATATGTTTTTGAGTTGTAAACATTGAAATCTTAGAGCTTCAAATGTTAAATGATATTTTCATATTTTTATTAATATCTCCTGAAATAATAATACTAGTATGATAATTTCATGCGTGGTTATAATGCTAAAATACCCAAACATAAATACATTGAATCTGTAATTTAAAAAAAAATTATATTATGAATTATGAAATTAATAACGAAAGAAATATAAATTGCAACCTTCATTTTTTTCGATAGATTTATATTTATTATGTCCTGCTTTATACGAATTCTCAATTTCATTTTTTTCTTTCAAGTAGTTTTCGAATTATACTTAAAAAACTTCAAAAAGGTAGTTTATGGGGCCGCCTATGATATGCAGAAAAGCATAATTTGAAAAAGTGTATTTTACCCATTTTATTGAAATATTTAGGCTGGCAAGAGTCGAAACATGTTAAGCTAGAGAAATAGTCATAGTGGCAATAGAAATAATTCATTAATAATAGCGACATAGCCATTCTGTAGCATTTCAACAATCTATTCCCGAACTTCATTTTGGATACAGCTCCTAAAACATACTCATTTAATATAATTAATCTCTCGGAAACTAATCGTATGAATTTCATGGATATTTGGATTTAGACTAATTGAAGTGTATATAATTTATATAATGTGTCAAACTTGGGTATTGCTATTAAAAAAAAAAAAAAAAAAAGTCAGGGTTCGTTTTATTATGTAGATGCCCCCTTAAGCAAATTTTATAAACAAAATTTAAACGTACACTTTATTTCCAATTGTTTGGTACTAGTATCTTTTTTCTACGATAATTTGTTGCAGAGTTAGCAAGGGTTGTTTACTTTTTTCGACGCCTTGTACATACTCAAAATTGATCTACTCTTCCTATTATGGGTTGTTGTTCTGCTGTCCCTAATTAGAATCGTCAAAACGTGTTGGATTGACATATGCGTAACATTTTAACGTCTTTGAGCACTTATTTCTGTTTTTAGTGCTTTTATACTTATCAAAGGTTAATTTTTTAAATATATTACAATATAAAATTCTAATAAATACTCGCCATATACACACTACTGCTCTTGTGGTAGACTTTTTACGGGATTGAGTGAAAAGGAGTATAATGCATGTATAAATGCATCTAGTTAATTTAGGAGAATCTTTTACACTGATCAAATTATGATATTATTTTTAACAGTGTTGGAAAGGGATTAATAATCTGTGCGCGACCCACAGCTTTTCTTTCTTCCCATGTTATTGAAATGGATATTTCCAATGAAACAAATGCAAAAATTTACATTTTTTCTGAAGTAATTGAACTGTCTTAGAGAAGTTTTGCAATTGAAATAGAGTTGTCTAATGCTAAAAGAACAAAGAGATAATTGCGAGAAATAAATATTAAATGATTTAAGTTCTTACAAAAACGGTTTCAAATCTTTTAAAAAGAAAACAGTATTCTTTTAAAAGAAATTTTTAATTCAAGCGCAAAAATGGTCCGCTAACTTTTTACAAATCAAACAAATATGCAGCAATCTTTTAGAAATAGATTATTTGTTTTTGCATTTTTATTCCACTATTTACTTATTAAGTAACTCTTTTTTTCTTTTAGTAAAAACAAACAAGTACTTGAGTCATTATATTCATTAGTGCGGGATTAGTACAGTAAAGTATTTAAAAAAATCCTTTGCATTGTTAATGGAGATTACAGATTGTTCCCTTTTGAAGGGATGGTATTTACACTTACGTTGAGATTTTCAGAATGAAAACAAAACTATAATACTGCAACAAACCGTTAATTTTTTTTATAAAAATTAAAACTTAAAAGACACTTTTGTAGGTACAGTTATATCATATCGAATACGTAACATTCTAAATGATAACCAAACGTTCATGATAATCACGTCGATAAATATAATCTCTCATAATACATTTTAAATATAGATTTCAAGAGGATTTACACATGATTGAATGTTACATGTATGTACTTAACACATACATGTGTTATTGCATTAAGATATGACGTAGGATATTTACTGTACAGAGAAACCGACAAGAAATGAATCATGTTGAATTAAAAACTATGAGTAGTTATTTATGAAATATTTTTACTACAATTTGTGATTTTATGCTCCTTTGTTCCTAACAAATATTCATTTATGTTGTAAAATTCTTATATTGGATGTGCTGCAGATATTATTTTATTGCTTTAAAATTATATTGCTGACATTTCTGAACAATTCATCTGTGAAACAAATACGTTAATGTGAGGGGCAATTAACTAAAAATGGAACATCCGCCATAAAACACATTCCTCGCCAAAGTTGGCAACATTGTTGTAAAATATCGATATTTCCATCTCGAAGGTTGGTAGAAATGCATAATGACAGCTCGCAGGTACTCATAATTTTTTTTATTTCTTTGTAGGTGAGCGGAATGAAAAGTGCGTTCTTCCAGCATTAGAAATGCAGGCAATCAAAGAAGCGCGGAGAAAAGTGGTTTGGTTTTTGGTGGCTGAGGTGCTGGAAAATCGCAAAACTCATCGTTGCATGTCTGCTATCTATGGCGAACACTACTATAACTGTCATTCCTCACTGATTCGTCACCTTGAAGAAAGACAATCATGGACGTACCCAGCGTTGGGCAGATTTGTTATCTCAATTATCCGCAGTGAAATTGCAGGTTAATTGCGTGTAATTGATTATTGTTACACAAATTAAAGCACAAACATTTTATCAAATAATGGGATGGTGGTGGTTATGGTTACAGTGCTGCAAAAAATTTTACTGCATGCAATTTTCACTATAATTAATTAAATACTATTAAACGGTAACTACATTGTAGATATTGGAATTACGGGTTTGGACGAGGAACTGCAAGAGTCGGTGAGGTTGTGGATCCGCCACAAACCTTTCTACATGACTCGAAGTTTCATCGTCTCGTCTCGCATTGAGATAAATGTCTTAACGGTTCTGGCAATTATTTTTGAATAAAAATGTTCCATACTCACTTTTTAGTGTGTGTTCGGTTTTCTTTTGACTGTCTCTTATATAAAGATCAAATTTCGTCATATCAAAGTATCATTTTTCTTAACAAAATTCTGCTAGTGTTGAAAAGTGGATAATAATATACACATTAAGCACAATTCTTGTTCCTTGCCATAAAATTAAAAAATATATAGATTCATGAAATCAAATTAATTTTTTTATATCAAATAACGAATTAAAATAGCTTTGGAATTAAAGACGACTGTCCTATGTTCAGTACAAAAAGAAATATAACGTACTCGTAACTTTTTAAACTATTGAGATTTTTTAACTAACCTTTGTTAAATAGAAACATTTTGCTTTTAAAAGATATTTTTATTTAAAAAGAAAAACTTTCATCAATACAAAAAAAAAAAAAAAAAAAAAAAAAAAAAAAAAAATGTATTTTTCGCAATCTTTAAAATATACATTACTCGTTTTTTGCTTTTTTTGTTCCAACATTTTCTACTTAAATGTATCGTCAATTTTTTCTTCTCTGCTAGAATCATTATATTGAGTAGCGTAGTCATTAGTCCGTTAAAGTATGTAATGAATTGCTTTGTTTTATTAATTAAGATTACAGACTGTTAATTTTGAAGAGATAATATTTACTCACTTTTTTTAGAGTCTGCACAGGAAAATCAAAACTTAGATAAATACAATTCTCCAACAAACCGGTATCTTAATTAAATTACAACCTAACACAATTTTTTCACGTACAAATGTGTCATAAACGTACATATTATACACTAAAGTATAAGAAACCGTACATGATAATATCACCGACAGATATAAATATCATCTCGCATGCTCCATTTTAAATATACATTTCAAGAAAATTCCTTTAATAAATATGTTCATCAAGGATTCTCAAATATTTTGTTCGAATAGTCTACAAAAAGTTTTAATTTAAACGAACGTTGACTTGTTAAGAATGCATTTCATTTGCGGTTCTATATGAAAGAAATTATACAAGCCATTATGCTAATTATATACTCAAAGAATATGTACACGTATATTTCAAAAATTAGAACTTTAAAACTCGAATTTCAAAAAAGATTAATACAGAGAAATTAATATACAGCGTGGCTCATAAGTATGTATACTATTTCACTGCACTGTACAGCAACAGTGTAAAACTTTTATGTAAAAGAAGTGAATGTTTCAGGTCTTTTATAGTCAGCCACAGACGTCCTATGTGTGAACCCTTAGCCACGCAACTTACGTCGAACTAGAACACACTCTTTAGCCGGAAATTGATTTAGATTACACCTACATTTTATCTCACATTTTGGTAATGTGCTTGGACTGTTGCTCTTTCACAGCATCTGGGAAATGTATACTTACTTATAAATTACCATGTATTTATGTTAAATTTAGGTTTAGTCATAATGAAGATAAGGAAAAATTTTTTTCTCGATAAATCATCTTGAAAGGTTGTAGTACGGTTGTTGAGGATTTTTTTTAAACAGAGCGAAAAATGTTCGCCAAGGACTCGAACCTAGGTACCTTCGCTTGCAGTGCTAATGCTCGACCTACCTGAGCGATAACCTGACTGGAATAATTCACACTTATTTCTTCGACATGGCTGTAGTATTTCGATATACGAGGATAAGTCAAAAATTATCCACAATCTAGTTATAAATTTTATTGCAATGCAAATGGAAAACTATCGTTAAAATCATTATTCAATATAGTTCCCTTGCATTTCAACGCACTTGGAAAATCACTGCACAAGCTTCCTTATGCCCTGAGAAAAGAAGGTTTTTGGCAGAGCAGCGAGCCACTATACGGATGCACCGACGCCACGCATGCACCGACTTTATGAAACACAAGTCTGGTGTGTATGATTTCGTAGGTAGAATCATGACTAATTTGTTAAGATGTGCTACTTCATCAATAGTCACTGGACTGTCTAACAGAATCGTGTCACGTGCACGCTCAATGTTGTCATCATTTGTGGCTGTGCACGGTCATCCGTGTCCTTCCTCATACGTAACACTTGTGTGACCATTTTTGGATTTTTCAATCCATTCGTAGACACTCCCTTGAGGAATAGTTCTGTTCCCGCATTATGCCGAAAGCCTTCGATGGATTGCAGCCCCTATTACACATTCTGACCACAAAAACCGGATCACTGACCGCTGCTCCTGTTTGGTTCAAAGCTCTAATGGAGTGCCCATGATCTACTGCAACCAAAGAAGACAAATGGAGGAATTAAGATCAAACTTTTAAAGCAAGGCTACAACAGCGTAATAATAAAATGAACGAGGACAGAGGTCAGTATGAACACTGTAAGAAGAGTTACGTTAAAATTGCCGATAATGTTTGACTTACCCTCGTAGAACTATAGCATTCTGTGATGAAAGTGTGAGACCACCTAAGACCTCCTGAATACCATGTAATTACGTCATAATTAAGAGTTCTAAAAAGAAGAATGAATTATGCCAGCCAGAATATTTATTAGACAGCTCAGTAGGTACAAAGTCATGTGAACCCAAGGCACCCAGTTTCAAGTTCTGGATTTGATATTATTTGCATTGTTTGAACCAACCTCAATTATGCTACACCAATATTGAAGATTTTTCATCTAGTTGAAATAATTTCCTTCTCTTGATTATGACATAATTACGTGATATACAGGAGTTTTTGTGTGCAATCGCACTTTCATCATGTAATACTATAGTTATAACTCGGATGAATATAACTTGTGCTACAGTTCGCAGAAAATAAGAGTGTACTGTAAATAAAAATGAATTATTCCAGGCAGGATATCACCAAGGTAGCTCAGGTAGTAGAGCATTGGGACGCCAAGCCAAGGAACACAGTTTCAAGTCCAGGCCTGCACATTTTCCACACTGTTAAAATAATACTCAATTAGATTAATTTTAACACAATTAATCTAATTGGAAAATAAATTATATGATGGGTGAAAAAGTTCCACCAGATTTGTCCGGGATAGCTCAGATAGTAGTGCACTGGCAGCTTCAGCCAGGAGATCCCTGGTTCGAATCTTGCTCCGGACAATTTTTGCCCAGTTGGAAATTTACATCTAATAAAACTCAATTATTCTACTCCAACCTTGAAGATGGTTTAATTTACGTTTGTTAAATTAAAAATATATATATCAAAATTTGGAAATGCTTTGCGTAATTAGGTAAAGTTGAAAATATAGTTAAAATCGGTTGCAATTTGAAGAAACTTATTGTCATTTTAGAAATTTCTTCTGATAATAAATTGAACTAAAGATTTTTAAGTTTTATTCTTACACCTCTTCCTTTTTTATTAGTATTTATAAAATTTCAATTAAAGTTGCAGATACTAAAAAGCAAATCGTGTACGAATGGACCGTGTATATATCGGAATCATTCTGAAACAGAAACATTTCTTGGTATTCAGAGAAAACATACAACACAATTATACCGACTAGAATATTTTAATACCTTTGGGATTCCTTCTTAGTATTTGCTATTTTATATTCTATCTGTTAAGAATATAATTGGATAATTAGAACGATAATATATTTTCGTATTTATAGTAAAATGAGGACAGATGCCGCAGTTTTTCTTTTCTTCTTGTAAATTGTACAATAAAGCAAAAAACTACAAACTAAGTACCGGAAATCATTGATCAAACCCTTTAGAATCTAATTTCTGTGTTAAACAAGTTAAAGACCTCTTAATAAAGCAGGCATAATTATTTTCAAAACGTCCTTTTTTAACATCATTTTTTTAAGAGTTTGGTAAGATGCCGCATGGAGAAAAAAAGCTATGCTGTTTTTTTTTTGTTTTTGTTTTTTTCAAATAAATCACATTTTTATTTCCCCAAACTACTTAAAAGGAAAATAAATAACAGTAAACTTACATAAATTATATATATCACTAAATTGTGAAAAGTTTAACGAAATTGCAAAAGTGTAAGCTCGAAAAATAAAACTTAAGACAAAAAATGAAAATGAAACGAAAAACATTTGAATGTACGTGAATGGATAGCATAATTACTGGAAACAATAGACAGCATAATTACAAAAAAGATATTAATCACTGGTTTACATACAGGCGAACATTGCAGTTTTCTGTTAATGTAAGCATTAGTTATATTCTATTTAGGCCCTAGCCTAATTTTTTTGGCCTTTCCTCTCATTATTTAATTTTGTATTTCCATTCCCCCACAATCACATCACACTTACCGTTGCAAAAGTAAAGTGAGCCTTTGTCATGCTGCTATCGATTGAATTTCATGCACTGAACCCTCTACGCTTTAGACTTTGTTTCTTGAGAAGACTTCAGACACAATCAGTACATTCTGAATCATCAAATTCCAATCCAATACATACTGTCATCAAAATCTATAAAAGAACAATTTCGCCATTATCGAAAGATGACTCATATTTTAGTTTCTTTCTCAAGTAAGGTGTGTTCAAGTTCATATTTCCTATCCGTTTTTTTAAACATTTTATTTCCACCAAGCTGTCGTTCTTTGATGCTTTCTAGTTTCTTTTGCTTTTTATTTCATTCTTCTTTTTTAGAGTTTATAAACTCTCTGCTTGTAGTATTTGCATCATTTTGATTTCTCTTACTTGGCTGTATTGGCCTTTTGACCATTGGGATAAGAGATATTTTGTTTAACAGTTTAAATGGTGAGACTTGTAAAGGACCTATGTTTTCCTTATTCACGCATGGAGAACCAGCATTGTTGCTGAGAATATTTTGATAAGTAGCAGAATGCGCTAATATACCTTCATTTAAATGTTAGTTATACCTAAATCGCAGTGATGAATTTATTGAATCGAAAAACAAAAATATATTTTGCGGCATCTGTCCCTCAACCTCTGTGCGGCATCTGTCCCATAGTGTAGGGTAAAATGCCGCGACGCCATTTTGTGTCATGTGAGCGACGCGTGAGAAAGGCAAGCACATGTCTGTATTCTACGATGATCTATTCTACAGTTGCAATTGGTTTTGGGATGAAATCTCTGCTTATTTGGCTTAAAATATGCAATAAAACTTTATTAGAATAATTTTAGCAACTTTCCACGCAGGTTTGAAGCATAAAAGCAGGCAGAAATATTTGAATACTAATAGTTAAGCAGTGGAAACGCATACAAAGCAACAGACAGCACTTAGGTACACAACGAAATTCTTAATTTGGCCTAGGGAGCGCTAGTGTCGCCAATACAATCTCTGCGGCATCTGTCCGACCACGGCGTCTGTCCTCACTTTACTATATATTAAGAGTACGAAACCTACATCATCCCTAAATTTGTAGAATTTTAAAACAGCGGACGCCCTTTAGGGGTCGAATTGGCGTTGCATGAGAGATGCTGGTGCAGGATTTGGGTGCGGAATAGAGATTTTGTACCGGAAGCAGAAGAATAAGGATTCGGTTTGGCTGTGGTTGATATTATTATTTTAGTTGCGAGTAGGAGCAGAGAAGATGGCATTTAAATGGTTCGGGCTCGGGTAGGTTTTATATTGGATTGGGTCACTATCATGATGACCTGGAAAAAAAAATCTTGAACATTTTTCAAGTGAAAAAAGTTGATGATTGCATATTATCTAGTATATGTAAATTCACTTTTACACAAAAAAGATAAAATTGATATTAGATTAGCAGTTATAATTGTCGGTCACTTCTTCAAAATTTTATTAAAACACAGATTACTTTTCTTTATCTTCGGGTTTGGAACGAGTTCCTGAATGACAATATATTTTTTTTTCATATTCGGGTCGTGTTTCGGATTCCCTTAAAGAAGAGATTTCCGCTCCAGCGCAGGAATCCAGTGTGATTAATAGAGATTAAGTGCGTGGGGGACAGAAGTGGCCATAATTGTTTTTTAACACACTGGCCTAGTTCTTTTAACACAAGCCCACGTTACGAAGTTAATTAAAAATTCCTTGTTCCTCTTAGCTGTAGAAGTAATCTCTGTTTAGGTAAATATTTTATATTTCTTTTATAATAAATGTTAATTGTTTATAGAGGCATGACATTTACTAAACTTTTATGAGTTATCAAATTGTAATTCGTGACCCGAACTCATGGGAAGTTCGTAGCAGGATAAATATTCTCTTTTTCTAAAGCATCATGCTAAGAAATCTATAAATCATTCCAATAAAAGTTGATGAAAACTGCCCATGAAATCTATGAATGTGTATAGGAGATACATTACTTCGACGATAAATATTATAATGATATGTAATCACAATCAAGGTCTTGTCTAAGGACGAGGCACAGAGGACATTTGCCCAAGGACTTCGAAATTTTTTGACCGCCAAAACTTTGATATTGCTTTTATATTCCTCTTTGTTCTTCAAAGTTGTATATTAAATAAATGCATATAATTTATTAAATAAAAAATAAATACATACATGTAATTTCATTAATTTTAATTTATGTAAAGTAACAAAAAACTTCAATAATTTACATGTTTTGTTTAAGGCGTAAAGAATCGTCCTTTACAGATATTTCTCTCTATTCTTTTATTATATGTGTATTGCAGGGATTTTTCTGGGCTTGAGAAGGTCACACCTAGGGTTTCCTGGGTTCGTCAAAAATATCATGAGTGTGAAATTTTAAAAAAATGGCATGTGAAGGGTAGCTTCCTATAAACTGATAACTTTTTGTTGTTAAACAGAGTGATGGTGACATGCGAATGTCATAACATAAAAGAACTATTCTAATAAAGGAAAATTAAGAGTATGCTAAAATTTAAAGCTTAATAAATGTTTATGTTGCGAATATCATGTTGAATTCAAAAATAGTTCCTAGTATAATGAGACATAAAAAACAAACAATAAAAAAATCTTAATGTGAAATGTTGAAAACTAGAAAAGGCAATATTTTCAATTGTGTGCAATGTTTATTTTTCATCTACCAAAAAAAAAAAAAATAAACATCAGCGAACAAAATTGTAAGAGCATCTCTATGAACTTTAGAAATATATCTGTGAATGAACGAAGCAATATAAAAGTATATCACAATGAACCGAAACAGTGTATGCCAGTGAACAAGGTTTAATAAACAACACAGTTGTATGCTTAATGAACACAGCAATCTAAGTACTTCAATGAACAAAAAAGGTGTAAAATTATTACGATGATCTAATGTGAAAAAGTATTTCACTGACTTAAAGTGTAAAAGAAATGCTATGAGCTATTGTGTGTAAAAGACTAAAACTGCTATGAACTAATGTGTCTAACAAAAGAAAATGTACCATGAACTAATATGTAAAACTAAACAAAAAGAAACAAACAAACAATGAACTGATATGTGTAAGAAAAAGAAATGCTATGAACTAAGAATTGTCACCAAAAGAACAAAATGATAGTGTAATTGGTCTCTGAAGTACACCAAGAATTGACAACGCAATGAACTATTGTAAAGTTTTCTATGAACAAAATAAGCAATGAACTAAGTTGTGGTATCTATGAACAAAAATTCTTAGTGTATCCATGGAACCAAGAACATTGTATCACAAGTACAAAAGTGTATAACCTAAAATCAAAACAAAAAAAAATGTGTTTTTAAGTAAAGAAAAACGAAAAAGTGTAACCAGGAAATGCTACCTAAGTGTTAAAATGCAACTTATTAAACTAAAACAACATAAAAGAGTGAACTTTTGATCCAATCTTCTAAATTAGATATAAAAAATGTAACTAGTGTAATAGTGAATGATTAAAGTTGTGTTAAAGTGTACACTTTCAGCTACAATCTTCCAAAATGTGAAAATCAAAATGTCTGACGACCCGCATCAGAAAAATTTTCACCTATGTTCCATTTTGTCATTCATTTAACTATTTGCCGGCTAAACAATCAAATGAACAAGCAACCCACTGTACACTTGTGTTAACTAAAATCTTGAAAAAAATATTAAGCTAACTTCAAACTTCAATTAAGTATTTATAATAATGTCGAATGATGACATATATATGTAAATGTATAAGAAAGTGAAATGCTTGAAAAAATGATGTAAATAGTAACTCCTCCACAGTAATGTCTGTTATTTAAAAATGAAAATGTAGAATATATCTTATATTGCTGTTTTTTTAATTTTTTTTTACATGATATGTTTATGGGAATGTGTTGCAGTTGTATCCTTTTTCTCGCTTTTGCTTGATGATTTTTTTTTAAATGATGGATAGAAATGTGCAGTCGCTGTATGGAAAATCTCAAAGTTTGTGTTGTTGCTTTCATTATTCCTAATGCAATTAATGGATTTTTGAGGAAATTCTACACTGAGGGTCACTGTGTGGCAAAGCACAGACAGAACACGTGATGTCATTATGACACGAAATTGCAAGAAGATCATTGTATAAGTGACATCTGAAACATTGTTTAATAATTACATATTCTCTAACAGGGTGCAGTTTTGATTGTATCAGAATTTCTTTATGCATTAGTAATTGTCTAGCATCTTGTGGTGCTAACTCATAAATCCAATTGTAGGAATTTACATGTAGGAGTTTGTACTTTCTAATAAAATGAATATCAGGTTCGGGTATCTGGATTAAATCCGAAATATCGAACAAGATATCAGGAATATTTAAATTTTCATGAAGGTTACAAATTATGACATGAATAGGTTTTGTTACATTAAGTTTTGCAGGGAATAATGAATTTAGAGAGGAATTGCTAGCTTCTGTAAATTTTTCATTGTGTTTACATTCAGTGTGTTGCTCGGTGGAATGAGTCTTTTTTTATCATTTTGCAGTTGTGGTAATTTCTCACGTGAACAATTATAAAAGGTATATGTCTGTGTTGTTTTATTTAGAACAGATACAGGGAATTTGTTGTTATTTACCACCTGATCAACCGAGTTTTACTATGTTTAGTTTTGCATTTCTGTTGCGCTGTAACTCCATGTAATCTCTCTAACATTTTCTGATTTACAAGAAATAAATTATCTTTTTCATGTTGCAATTTGGAATAGTCATTTTTTAATAAATAAAGAAAATTTAAGTCTTAAAAGTTTAGTCTATTAAAATTATTTTTGAGAACCGCAAAATTGAATTTAATGACCTGAATGAAATCAGTAAAACTTTCAGACAAAGTTGCAGCATTTTCAGTCTGCAGTAAATTTTGAATAGCCGTGGCCTCCTTAGTAATGTAATCTGAAAATTTAATAGAATTTCTTGAAAGAAATCCATCCATGGAGATATGGAAATGAGGTGATTTAATTCTTGTTTTTATCTTGCGATGCCATATTGTAAAAATAAACTGATAAAATTCCCTTTATCACCCAAATACTTTTTAAAATAAATTCCTGCAGGATTAATTTCTTTTGTTTTTGTTTTTGAACAGAAAAAAAAATAAAAGGGGGGGAGGGATTCTTTTTATTATGTCTTTAGAGGAGGCAAAACAAATAATGCAAAAAAAAATATTGCAGAAAAGGGTAAGTATGTCTGAACTATTAATATCAGAAATGAAATTAATGCAAATAAAAAAAATAAACACAATAAATTGAATATTTAAAATATGCACAAAAGAAAAAATGAAGGGGGGAAATGGAAAAAAAATGTTTCATCCACAAGATTTTTTTAAATGTCAATTTCTGTCGAAATTCAACTGCATTAAAAAATGCCTAAAATACAGTAAAATAAAAAAATGTTGTCAGATAATTTGTATTTCTGGTTTAAAACACACACACAAGGATCGAATTATGTCAGAGTAGACCTACACATCGTAAGAATAAGTGTGCAAATATCACATACAATTGCAAATGTGCAAACGCTGTAAGCATAATGTGCACATATTTATATAAAAAAAATAAATACTGGAAAACTTCGAGCAGAGAACAACTTTTTGTTGCCTATCGGCAGAATTGGTACACTTTCAAAATGCACCAGTGGAGATAAAGGGTTAAATTCTAAATTTTTAAATATATAAAATTACTGTAACGAAAAGAAACACGGCATGCATATGACAAATTCACGGAGAAAAAAAAAGTATCAGAGGTATATCATGATGTAAACAAACAAAAAAAAACACAATATTAAATCAAATAATAATAAAATTACTACAATAAGTTTATCCTTTTTAAATATGGAAAAATGCACTTTTTTAAAATTTAAAAACAGCTTGGAAGGAGAAGAATCGAAACTAGAATGCTATATCTAATAATTACTTTTAAAACTAGATCAGAAGTAATTTCTCCGTTCAAGCTGACAAATCAAAACAAACTGTAACTTATGAAAAAAACAAGTGTTATCAAAATACAAGTATGAATAGGGAAAAATAGCATGTAAAAGAAAATGGTAATTTACTGAGATTGAAAAGAGAAAAAAAATATAAACAAACAATTTAGATTGATTAATTTAACAGATTTCCCCATTCATACCTACGTGCAAAGTGTGTTTTTTTTTCTTTTTTTTTTAAGGTATAGTGACAGAATTATGTTCAATGTATTCAATCAGGACTTGTCACTTTTTGTAGAAAACAAACGTTTTGATCATGAAAACAGAGCGAAATGCAATGTCAACGCCTTTCTTTTTTATTATAAAATTAAAATTTCAGTCACTAACTGAAACTGAAAAAAAAAATTAAACAAGAAAAACATAATAATGCTGTGTTTTCATCCTCTCACTATTCTGTCATGAATATTTTGTATCTTTTTATGGTTTTTTTTTTTTTTTTTTTTTTTTGGAAAGAGCACCTATTAAATTTTTTGAAGGCACAGTAACTATTAATATCTTCTGTATTTTGTTGTACAAGCACTGTTGCAATGATTTTTTTTTTATGAAAATAGTACAATAATTCGTATTATTATTTTCAAAAATGTGATCGGCGCAATGTACATCACAAACCCTAACTTTCACAAAATCACAGAGCACTGAAAAAAAATTTGGTGGCATATTTCACTTTAAAAGATTTTCGCAATATTACCATTTGATGAGTGCTTGAAAATTTTCATTTCCAATGCAGATTTTTTTTATGACAGAAAAACACAAACAGAGAAGCAATGTTGAATTTGTGGGACAGAATTGTCTTAAATGCGTGTGAGATTACCGCACAGACTTTTCTAAACAAACTCAATTTCACAAACACTGGTTGGGAGCACGAACCTGCGTCTTTGAAGTTGAAAACAGCGTAAAAAAAAACAAAAAAAAACAGGTGGAGCAGATGAAAGTTCAGATGGCACTTTTTGAGAGGGGTGGGGGACTAAGCGAGCAGAAAGGTTTTCGATCTTTGCAGGAGGGAAACACTGATGACGAACGGAATGCACGTTGCATGTTTCCACGTATGACAACACCGATGGGATTCTTGCCGACGATTCTGTGCTGATGCGCAGCAAACAAAAATATTTTCACAAACAAAACTGTAACTCGAAGATTTTTCGTCGACGGCGATTTCCGTTTAGGGGTGATGCGCTCGCTGAATACTGAAAGATGTCCCCGATAGAATGGGGCAGGAATATGAAGAAACAAGAACTTCAAGGCCGGGGGTAGGGGGGGATCATCATTATTTGCCCCGGTCACCGCGGGCAAAGCCTTGCTTCTTTTTAAGCCAGTGTAGAGTCAGCAAAGAGAGGCGCACATAAGTCCATTAGTTACGACAAATTCCGATGAAGTTGAATATCATAGAAATGATTCGGGCACACCGGATGATTAACGGTTGTTCTTAGAGCCATGACGGCTTCGTCTCAACGGAGAAAAGTACGATCCTCGTCGGAGGGACTATAAAGCGGCTGACAGACGTAAACTTCTCCCCGTATGTTTTTTTATATACTAAATGTTGGAGAAAACTGGGCACGCACCAAGATTTATGATGGTGATTTCTGTACATATTTTTCGCAAACATATGAAAAACTCCAACACAAGAATTTAGAGGACTTACTCCTTTTATTATAAAAAACTTTTAAAGGGGGGCCGTGAACATACAGAAAAAGGGGAGAAGATCGTAAGCTGCCCTGGGGCAGGCCCCACATGGGGGAACGGTTGACGTCTGCTGCATATGGTAGTTATCTGACAAAATAAACAGTGAGAATTAATAGGAATGCAAGCAAAAACTACGAGAAACATTTAATGCGCAGTTCTGTGTTACTCATAAAATATGCATTACTTTTGTCGGCTGAGAGGCCAAGGGAAATCATTTCTATTTTATTCTTTTTGTCTCAACGAAAAATCACTGGACGTTAAGACGTTATTTCTACACATGTCTGTGTGAAGTTAAAAGAAAAAGGAAATGGCTGACAAAATGATGTATGCATTTAAATCGAAATTTTAAAGTATTAATATAACTTACAGTAGTGTGAGGGGCGGGGGAGGGGAGTGAATGAATACAGAATTATGAAATTAAGTGTGAAATGTTAAATTTAAACTGAATATTTTATTTGAGGGGGATAATGAAAACTAAAAAAATGAACAAGTAAAGTTAAATGTTGATTTTTGGAGGGGGGGTGGGGGAGGTTTTAAATTAATATATAACGAGAAAACCGTTATACCTTATATAGAGGTTCCGTTATCACATTTTGTACGGGTTTCAGTAAGTAGCGGACATTTCTATTAAGGTACTGAAATACTATTTTTGTTCTTTAATATATACAGTAATACTTGCAAAGACGGAATCACCTGAAGTCACAGAAAAATTCCGTTTTAATTAGATTTTTCGTCTTAGCAGATGAAATTGCATTGTATTATTTTAATAGAAATGGACCTTGGAGTATATCCATTCAACGTAGAGTTCCACTTTCGCAAGATGTATTTATTTATTGTTGTGATTGTTTACACTTTTGAGTAGATTTCTATGACAGAAATGTTTCGTAAAAATTCCACTATTGGTCTAATTAACGCTAAAGAATTCTTAGAAAGACCTCAAGTAGGTATATAATTAGATTTGCAGTAGTCTTGAAACCATATATTTCATATGTAATATTTTAAACGCCCAGTTTTATACTTTATTTAATATTAAATCAGACCATCTATCTAGATAGATTTTACCGTTAATTTTAAGAAATATTTAAAATAAATTAAAATCGAAAAAACCCTGTGAAAATTAGAAAATACACCGAATATATTTGTACTACACTGAAAAAAATGATTGTCAAATTCACTGCATTTATTGCAGTAGATTGCAACGAAATATTTCCGTATGTAAAAATACCGCAGATATAACAGTAGATATAACGAGTGTTTCTGATTTCAACATCCTTTCATGCGAACAACCAATTAGATCACATCGTTCATTTTACTGGCCGGCATCAACACGCGCAAAGACATACAGCAGGTCAATTGTTTCGGGGACCAAGGAGCTCAAAAGGGCACAGCTCTTACAATTCACTCTGTATATTATTATATTTTATATTTGTTTTCTATGTATACCATAATTTAAAATAAAGAAAAAAATGTCTATAAATTGGTCACTGAAGTTGGCTAGGTATTATTAAAGATTCGCATGATTTTTATGGTTCGCGAGAGTGTGTGTGTGTGTGGGGGGGGGGATTGATTCTGACCCCATCACGGCTCTCGGCACCCTTGAATACGAGACATCGTTCTTGTCGGAACTTGTTTGTAATACTTTTTATTTATTGCTAGATGCTATTACAAACTTATTTACTATTACAATCTTGTATAAAAACACATGTTTTTTTAATTTTTTTTAATCCTCAAAGTGCATAGCTTTCACCTACTATGCCTTTTATATTATTTTTATACTGTTCTTTTAGGTATTTTATTTTTTATTATAAAAATAATACAAGTATAGTTTTAAAAGTAGGGTATTAGTTTTTAATTAAACACACATGTATATATATCAGGACGTAAGTTTCAAAACTCTCCTTATCCAAAAAATGAAATTTTGGGAAATCGCGAAAAACCTCTAACTGCGACCCCGTGCATCGAATACCTCCAATTTTTTGTATACTTATAGCTAGTTGCTCTGTGATATCATTGTGTTAAGTTGGAAAATCTACTTTAATTTATTTAATTAATTAATTGGAAAAAGTTTCGGATAAGAAGAGTTTTGTTGCCAATCGTCTGTCATACTTGCGGAAAGAAATTAATAGTTTCTATTTTTGGTCCTCGGATGATAATATTTTGGATTAAAAAATAAACCTTACGAGAGCAATAAGTATGACTAAAATTTATTACTATGTTTTATTATAAAAAAACAAACTTAACAATAATCAAATAAAACTTATCAAAAATAGCTTTTAATTAAAATAACTTTTCTTTTAAAGAATGTAATATAATATAATCTATGTAACATATAATATTATACACATACACCATCTCCTTCTGTTCTGGTTCCTTAGAAATAATATTTTTATAGTAAGTAAGCACCTCCATTTCTGACCAGTTTTCATCAAAATGTTTTTTTTTTTAATCCGTGGACATCCTTAAGTTTCTCTTGCTTCACGGCGACGCCTTACCCATTCTTTTTAAGAGGAAAGTTCATTTTTTAGATGCCTCTAACACAAGTTTTACACTCTGGCACTAATATTCCTAGAATCTTCCGAAATACACCTCCACAAATTTGAAGATGGTCATGGATCTTAGTCTTTATAGTATATTATCCTAATGCCTTTGAAAGCGCACTGAGATGCGCTTACAAAAACTTTCAAGATGAAAATTTTACTTTTCTGGATCTTTCATGGAAGGAATGAAACCTGCACGGTTTCTTGAAGGAGGTGTTTGAGATGTGAATTTCGAAATAAAATTATCTTAATATTATAAACTTTGTTTTTGCTTGAAAAAAAAAGCTTTGTGGAAGTGTTATACACCTTGCATTGAGATCTTGAATACTTGAGGTTCGCTTTCTGGTGAGTGCACTTTGATAGGACCGGAAATGACTAGGTTTATGCCTGAGAATAAAAATTAAATATTTTAACATCTTCTGACAGTAAGAAATATAGAGAACGATCCCCCATTTTGAACTTACATTTTAATCTTCATTTGCGTGTATTCTTTACTAGCCCATGTGTTCCTATTTCTTTTTCTATTCTTCATCCATCCGCTGCAAAATGCAAAAGTTTATTCAGTGTCCATTATACATAAGACATGTTGTAAAACTTATTTAATTAGTTTGTATGAATAGAACAGGTAAAATATTTAAACGAAAATAGCCACAGGTCGCAGAGAAATGAAGGAAAATTACTGTAATAGTAGCTGATAAGCTAGCCATCCGTTGGTTTTACGCATGCGCAGGGATAAAGCTCGTTTTGTTGCAAGCTCCCTAGTGGATAAGGCGAGTTTTGAAACCAAACCAATATTTTAAGAACCAAAAATAAAGGATAAAACATTTTTTTTTTTTTTTTTTTTTTTTTTTTTTTTTTTTTTTTTTTACAGATTATAGTGTTTTTTCTGTGCAGGTTTACCAATAGAATAAATTGGTAGAGAAAACTCGATTTTTTAATTTTGGATAAGGCGAGTTTTGAAATTCACGTCCTCATATATACAATAACAATAATAAACTTATATAGCTAATTTATGTTCGTGTTAACATGTTTGTAGTGCGTCAATATTTAAAGAAATGTACACATATTTATGACTTAAATTTAATAAAAAAAATATATTTTAATAAAAAAAATCAAAATAATGGAACTTTTAAATCTTTCTTTAGTGGACCTTTCCTTGTGTAAGTGGAATACATGATTTTTAAGGCAGGAAGCTTTGAAATTTCTTACTAGCTCTCAATTTTTTAAATTAATTATTAACAATTATTAACAATATTAATAATTAACAATAATTATTAACAATTAAAATCTTTCTGTGGTTTTTATTGATTTAGAAAAGGACCTATTTAAATAATCTAATGAGAAATATTTTTTGCTTCATATATGCATTTTTAAGCAACTCGGTTGCCGAAATTTTTCTATTATTGCACGTTTTCAGTAGAGAACATCCATGTTTTGTAACTTACATATAAAACTTATTTACGAAGAGTTTGTGAATAATACATTTAGAATATGTGTCCTATGGAAATTGTTTCAATCATTGAATAGTAACAAAAAAAAAAAATAATTCTTTACAAAAGGATAGCGTACAGATTTGAAACAGTATGAAACAGTTCTAAAAACATAAAAAGGTTATGTTTATCATACAGCACGATCGTGTTGTATAGTACAGCTCAGCCGCATCTTTTACGTTTTGAAACATGATTAAAAGATAACAACTCAATTACAATCCAAACAAGAAAACATTTAGTGATGAATAATGGCTTTTTGGAAGGGTCTAAATTTAGCGATGTGCCTTTCGAAGATCGGGTCAAAAAATATCCAATATTAAGGGAATGGCACCCATTTAAACTTTACATAGCGTTCCATATTTTAGCAATATAGAAATATCTCCTTCAATCTTTCTTTCCTGTTGCCATATCCTAAAAAGCGGCACAATAATTTAAAAAAAGTGATAACACGCGTATTTTGTTTTAAATAAAAATCAGATATTTTCGCTATATTTTTGCATTTTTCAAATCGACGTCAGAAAATGAAAAATTTTCCTACATATATGTACAAACTTTAACTAAACACGTGTTAAAATGACGCAGTATCTTCATTTGAATGTTTTTAATGTTTAAAAATCTATTTTAATACAGGAGTTTTAATTTTAAAAAGAAACAATTTAGGAAAAGATAATAATAAAAAAAATCGTTTGCTAGGTATGACGTCAACATCTGTTTAACTGACATAACTTTGTAATGATGTTTTATTCTGAAAAGAGACTCCTGACATTCTGAAATTAATCTTTATTATTATTATCCATAAAACGGAAGATTTATTTTTAAGTCATACGAAAGAAATTTTCGGTAAATGCTAGTTCATTAGGTTGTATTTATTGTATTTTCCTGCGTATTGTCAAGGAAATCGTATACTCCTATTCCACGCGCCAAAGAAAACATGCATTTTAATTTTCAAAGCTGAATATATAATTACGTCATTATAACTCCAAATGAAGTTCAATTTCGCGAGTTTAAATAAAATTAATATTGTTGGACCCAAGTAATAATCTAAGACAAGGACGCGTACCTATGGCACGCGTGCCATAAGTGACACGCTGCAGATTATTTTTGGCACGGCATAGATTTAAGTTTTACATCAAAATATAGTAGAATTTCACAAAATGCATTAATTAATGTAGATGTTGTCTGTGTTACTTGAATCCGATTAGTTTGGTTGGTTGTGATTGTCACACAGATTGAAGACATTGAAATATAATTTAAATTATCCGAATCTAGCTCAATACTGGGTCAGGAAATTTTGAGAATTAGAATATTATAGCTAAACAAAAATTAAAAGTGTAATAAGCAAAAATGCTGATTGTAAAATTATAACAACTTCGAATGCAATTCCAGACACTGAAAGCTGTAGTTTCTGGCGCTTGCTATTTTGAAAAAAAATTCTGCAAGACATGCTTTTCGTTAAAAAAAAAAAAAAAAAAAAAAAAAAAAAAAATCAACTAAAAACGGTTTTGTTAAGTGAGTGTAATTAAACTTGCGTTCTACCGAAAGAACTAAGTACGAAGTGGATATAAATTATTTGGCATTTAAGATGAGACAACAGAAATAATATTTTTAAAATAAATTTCTACAGTATAACATCAAATATTACCTGTATTTTTTAATGCTAAAAACAAAATTTTAAGTAGTTTTCATTCATTATTATTTGATCCATTAAATTTTTTTATTGTTGACACATCATGATCACGTAAAGTATATTTTTGGGGAAATTTGGCACGTGGAAGTGAAAAGGTTCGCCATCCCTGGTCTAAGACCAATGTCAGACGGCGTCTTTTTTGCTGCTTTTTTGCTTAAGTATTGTCCATTCACAATGATATAGCATTCGGAATGAATAATACTTAAGCAAAAAAGCAGCAAAAAAGACGTCCGTCTAACATTGGTCTTAGAGCTAGCAACGTTTTCGTCACTTGATTTCAGCAAGGCTCATTTTTCTATACAACTTCCCACTTATACAAGTTCCAGGTTGTGTAATATTTAAACGGAGCTTCTGACTGTAAAGTCGCCAATGAAACATCGTCTTCATTTTGAATGTCCTATCCAATGATATGCCACTCCATATGATGTGTAATTTTTTTGTCTCTACCGCCGTTTTGTATTTTAAGGCCACCATTTTGAACTTATAAAAACAACACCTAGCCTATAACCATTGGACCTTTAAGACGAATCGATAGAGACCTCATTCATTAAAATCCATCCAGCCGTTGGGATGTTTCGAGGGTATAATGAAATTCACATACCCAGATACGCGTGAAACACATAACCCTTCTTGGCAGTCGGGTAAAAAATTATAGCATTTTTATGGTACCGCAGAATCAGTTACATTTATGTGAAAGACCGTACGTTTCATGCAAACGCCTATATATGCAGGTAAAAATGTTAAAATTAGGAAATAATTTCATACATAAAGGTACTTCTTTAAGTAATCTTATTTATGAGCAACCACATTATTCTAGCGGGACTAGCTTATTAACGTAGAGATAAACAAAAAGACACAGAGAAATGAAGGAAAATTACTGTAATAGTAGCTGATAAGCTAGCCATCCGTTGGTTTTACGCATGCGCAGGGATAAAGCTCGTTTTGTTGCAAGCTCCCTAGTGGATAAGGCAAGTTTTGAAACCAAACCAATATTTTAAGAACCAAAAATAAAGGATAAAACATTTTTTTTTTTTTTTTTTTAACAGATTATAGTGTTTTTTCTGTGCAGGTTTACCAATAGAATAGATTGGTAGAGAAAACTCGATTTTTTAATTTTGGATAAGGTGAGTTTTGAAATTCACGTCCTCATATATACAATAACAATAATAAACTTATATAGCTAATTTATGTTCGTGTTAACATGTTTGTAGTGCGTCAATATTTAAAGAAATGTACACATATTTATGACTTAAATTTAATAAAAAAAATATATTTTAATTAAAAAAAAATCAAAATAATGGAACTTTTAAATCTTTCTTTAGTGGACCTTTCCTTGTGTAAGTGGAATACATGATTTTTAAGGCAGGAAGCTTTGAAATTTCTTACTAGCTCTCAATTTTTTACCAACATTAAAATAATTACTTACAAAATTTCTAACAAACTAAAAATATAAATCGATTTTGATGGAAAGGTATGAGAGATTTAAATCATAATTTTGTTGGATATTTTTTTACTCACAAACAAAAAAATCAACTGCCACCACTTTTAGCTAGAATCTTCTTATAAACAGATATTCCAGCTTGCAACCATTGTCATACTTAAACAAAGGCCAGGGATTTTTTAAATCTTTCATTGTAATATAGCCACAGTACAGTTCCCTTGAGCATAAACTTCTCCTTGCACTGTAGGAAGTGTTTGTGTTGGCACACCGGGATAGGGGTGCCATTCTTTCACCTCTAGGCCACCCTGAATGAGGTGTAACTTAAAATTAGGTGTCCTGCGGGTAGAATCTCAAATACGTCAGTATTTTTTACGAAGATTTTGCCGCTATAATCACATAATTCTTTTAGTTCTTTTACGGAGAATTTGCTGTTAAAATTGCAGCATTTATTGTGGTAATTTATACGGAAATATGGCTGTAAAATTTACTACAATTATAACCGTTGAAATGAATGTAAATATGCGATAAAATGTAAATCGAATTTTACTGCGATTTTTACGTTAAAACTTCTGTCAACATTGCTGCTAGCAGTTTTTGCCGTAAATTTAACAGAATTTTTTTTTACAGTGTAGTACTTACGATGATTTTTAAAATCCATTTTCTAAAATGTAACAAGTAACAAATACTTTCTCACGGGTAGTGCGTTTGAAAGTAACGAGTACATACGGATGTTCATTTAGTCGTTACTTTTACAGCATTATTAATAAGCAACGGAATATAAGCTCATCTTATAATGGCTATCTTTAAGAAATGTAACTATATTTGACTCTTATTTTTATATTTATTGTCCACTAAGTTTTGCAGAAAAATATTTCGTTATCGTTCGAGCTTGCCCAGCTAAAAATGTTTTTATACAGAGGCTTACATTGCATTAAATACAGGTTGTCCATAATTAAACGACGCTACTTTAAAGTTGTCTACACACAAAACTATTGTTCATAAAGCTGTGAAATTTTGGGAAAGACAAAATAAAAGGATGATTAAAACATGTCTGTTAAAGCAAAATAAAATCGCCACAAGAGGGCGATTTTTAATAAATTACACATTTATCATTACGATAGTTTACAAATTTCATTTATTCACTTAACCTGAATCCGTAGACAGCATTTCACGACATGTTCCTAGCATTTCACGACATGTTCCTAGCATTTCACGACATGTTCCTAGCATTTCACGACATGTTCCTAGCATTTCCCAGAACACACTGCGGTCATCTGTGGAACATGCTATCTTACGATTCCAAATGGTATCTGAAAAAGATGACCGTCATGCGGAACATGTTTACAACATGTTACACCAAAATTTGTTAAACTATCGTAAATGTATGCTAAATCTGTAATTCGTTAAAAAACGGCCTCCTATTTTCTTTTTATTCAAACAAATTCCCATACCTTTATTATGTCCTTCACAAAATTTTGCAACATTCCGGACAATAGTTTTGTCTGTAGACAACTTTAAAATAGGTTGTTTAATTATGGACACCCTGTAAATAAAATTTCTAAACTATCGTAATGCTAAATGTGTATTTTTTTAAAAATCGCCATCTAGTGGCGAACATTTTAACTTTTGTTTTGGTTAAACTAATTTCCTTCAATTTATTATGTCTTTAACAAAATTTCACAACTTTATGAACAATAGTTTCGTCTGTAGACAACTTTAAAATAGGGTCGCTTAATTATGGACACCCTGTAAATAAAATTTCTAAACTATCGTAATGCTAAATGTGTAATTTTTTTTAAATCGCTATCTAGTGGCGAACATTTTAACTTTTGTTTTGGTTAAACTAATTTTCTTCAATTTATTATGTCTTTCACAAATTTCACAACTTTATGAACAATAGTTTTGTCTGTAGATAACTTTAAAATAGGTCGTTTAATTATGGACACCCTGTAAATAAAATTTCTAAACTATCGTAATGCTAAATGTGTAATTTTTATAAAAATCGCCATCTAGTGGCGAACATTTTAGCTTTTGTTTTGGTTAAACTAATTTCCTTCAATTTATTATGTCTTTCACAAATTTCACAACTTTATGAGCAATAGTTTTGTCTAGAGACTACTTTAAAATAGGATCGTTTAATTATGGACACCCTGTAAATAAAATTTCTAAACTATCGTATGCTAAATGTGTATTTTTTTCAAAAATCGTCATCTAATGGCGAAAATTTTAACTTTTGTTTTGGTTAAACTAATTCCTTCAATTTATTATGTCTTTCACAAAATTTCACAACTTTATGAACAATAGTTTCGTCTGTAGACAACTTTAAAATAGTGTCGTTTAATTATGGACACCCTGTAAATAAAATTTCTAAACTATCGTAATGCTAAATGTGTAATTTTTAAAAAATCGCCATCTAGTGGCGAACATTTTAACTTTTGTTTTGGTTAAACTAATTTCCTTCAATTTATTATGTCTTTCACAAAATTTCACAACTTTATGAACAATAGTTTCGTCTGTAGACAACTTTATAATAGGGTCGTTTAATTATGGACACCCTGTAAATAAAATTTCTAAACTATCGTAATGCTAAATGTGTATTTTTATTAAAAAATCGCCATCTAGTGGCGAACATTTTAACTTTTGTTTTGGTTAAACTAATTTCCTTCAATTTATTATGTCTTTCACAAATTTCACAACTTTATGAACAATAGTTTTGTCTATAGACAACTTTATAATAGGGTCGTTTAATTATGGACATCCTGTAAATAAAATTTCTAAACTATCGTAATGCTAAATGTGTAATTTTAAAAAAATCGCCATCTAGTGGCGAACATTTTAACTTTTGTTTTGGTTAAACTAATTTCCTTCAATTTATTATGTCTTTCACAAAATTTCACAACTTTATGAACAATAGTTTCGTCTGTAGACAACTTTATAATAGGGTCGTTTAATTATGGACACCCTGTAAATAAAATTTTTAAACTATCGTAATGCTAATGTGTAATTTTTTAAAAATCGCCATCTAGTGGCTAACATTTTAATTTTTGTTTTGGTTAAACTAATTTCCTTCAATTTATTATGTCTTTCAAAAAATTTCACAACTTTATGAACAATAGTTTCGTGTGTAGACAACTTTATAATAGGGTCGTTTAATTATGGACACCCTGTAAATAAAATTTTTAAACTATCGTAATGCTAAATGTGTAATTTTTTTAAAAATCGCCAACTAGTGGCGAACATTTTAATTTTTGTTTTGGTTAAACTAATTTCCTTCAATTTATTATGTCTTTAACAAAATTTTGCAACATTCCGGACAATAGTTTTGCCTGTAGACAACTTTAAAATAGGGTCGTTTAATTATGGACACCCTGTAAATAAAATTTCTAAACTATCGTAATGCTAAATGTGTAATTTTTTTAAAAATCGCCATCTAGTGGCGAACATTTTAGCTTTTGTTTTGGTTAAACTAATTTCCTTCAATTTATTATGTCTTTCACAAATTTCACAACTTTATGAGCAATAGTTTTGTCTAGAGACTACTTTAAAATAGGATCGTTTAATTATGGACACCCTGTAAATAAAATTTCTAAACTATCGTATGCTAAATGTGTATTTTTTTCAAAAATCGTCATCTAATGGCGAAAATTTTAACTTTTGTTTTGGTTAAACTAATTCCTTCAATTTATTATGTCTTTCACAAAATTTCACAACTTTATGAACAATAGTTTCGTCTGTAGACAACTTTAAAATAGTGTCGTTTAATTATGGACACCCTGTAAATAAAATTTCTAAACTATCGTAATGCTAAATGTGTAATTTTTAAGAAATCGCCATCTAGTGGCGAACATTTTAACTTTTGTTTTGGTTAAACTAATTTCCTTCAATTTATTATGTCTTTCACAAAATTTCACAACTTTATGAACAATAGTTTCGTCTGTAGACAACTTTAAAATAGGGTCGCTTAATTATGGACACCCTGTAAATAAAATTTCTAAACTATCGTAATGCTAAATGTGTAATTTTTTTTAAATCGCTATCTAGTGGCGAACATTTTAACTTTTGTTTTGGTTAAACTAATTTTCTTCAATTTATTATGTCTTTCACAAATTTCACAACTTTATGAACAATAGTTTTGTCTGTAGATAACTTTAAAATAGGTCGTTTAATTATGGACACCCTGTAAATAAAATTTCTAAACTATCGTAATGCTAAATGTGTAATTTTTATAAAAATCGCCATCTAGTGGCGAACATTTTAGCTTTTGTTTTGGTTAAACTAATTTCCTTCAATTTATTATGTCTTTCACAAATTTCACAACTTTATGAGCAATAGTTTTGTCTAGAGACTACTTTAAAATAGGATCGTTTAATTATGGACACCCTGTAAATAAAATTTCTAAACTATCGTATGCTAAATGTGTATTTTTTTCAAAAATCGTCATCTAATGGCGAAAATTTTAACTTTTGTTTTGGTTAAACTAATTCCTTCAATTTATTATGTCTTTCACAAAATTTCACAACTTTATGAACAATAGTTTCGTCTGTAGACAACTTTAAAATAGTGTCGTTTAATTATGGACACCCTGTAAATAAAATTTCTAAACTATCGTAATGCTAAATGTGTAATTTTTAAAAAATCGCCATCTAGTGGCGAACATTTTAACTTTTGTTTTGGTTAAACTAATTTCCTTCAATTTATTATGTCTTTCACAAAATTTCACAACTTTATGAACAATAGTTTCGTCTGTAGACAACTTTATAATAGGGTCGTTTAATTATGGACACCCTGTAAATAAAATTTCTAAACTATCGTAATGCTAAATGTGTATTTTTATTAAAAAATAGCCATCTAGTGGCGAACATTTTAACTTTTGTTTTGGTTAAACTAATTTCCTTCAATTTATTATGTCTTTCACAAATTTCACAACTTTATGAACAATAGTTTTGTCTATAGACAACTTTATAATAGGGTCGTTTAATTATGGACATCCTGTAAATAAAATTTCTAAACTATCGTAATGCTAAATGTGTAATTTTTAAAAAATCGCCATCTAGTGGCGAACATTTTAACTTTTGTTTTGGTTAAACTAATTTCCTTCAATTTATTATGTCTTTCACAAAATTTCACAACTTTATGAACAATAGTTTCGTCTGTAGACAACTTTATAATAGGGTCGTTTAATTATGGACACCCTGTAAATAAAATTTTTAAACTATCGTAATGCTAATGTGTAATTTTTTAAAAATCGCCATCTAGTGGCTAACATTTTAATTTTTGTTTTGGTTAAACTAATTTCCTTCAATTTATTATGTCTTTCAAAAAATTTCACAACTTTATGAACAATAGTTTCGTGTGTAGACAACTTTATAATAGGGTCGTTTAATTATGGACACCCTGTAAATAAAATTTTTAAACTATCGTAATGCTAAATGTGTAATTTTTTTAAAAATCGCCAACTAGTGGCGAACATTTTAATTTTTGTTTTGGTTAAACTAATTTCCTTCAATTTATTATGTCTTTAACAAAATTTTGCAACATTCCGGACAATAGTTTTGCCTGTAGACAACTTTAAAATAGGGTCGTTTAATTATGGACACCCTGTAAATAAAATTTCTAAACTATCGTAATGCTAAATGTGTAATTTTTTTAAAAATCGCCATCTAGTGGCGAACATTTTAGCTTTTGTTTTGGTTAAACTAATTTCCTTCAATTTATTATGTCTTTCACAAATTTCACAACTTTATGAGCAATAGTTTTGTCTAGAGACTACTTTAAAATAGGATCGTTTAATTATGGACACCCTGTAAATAAAATTTCTAAACTATCGTATGCTAAATGTGTATTTTTTTCAAAAATCGTCATCTAATGGCGAAAATTTTAACTTTTGTTTTGGTTAAACTAATTCCTTCAATTTATTATGTCTTTCACAAAATTTCACAACTTTATGAACAATAGTTTCGTCTGTAGACAACTTTAAAATAGTGTCGTTTAATTATGGACACCCTGTAAATAAAATTTCTAAACTATCGTAATGCTAAATGTGTAATTTTTAAGAAATCGCCATCTAGTGGCGAACATTTTAACTTTTGTTTTGGTTAAACTAATTTCCTTCAATTTATTATGTCTTTCACAAAATTTCACAACTTTATGAACAATAGTTTCGTCTGTAGACAACTTTATAATAGGGTCGTTTAATTATGGACACCCTGTAAATAAAATTTCTAAACTATCGTAATGCTAAATGTGTATTTTTATTAAAAAATCGCCATCTAGTGGCGAACATTTTAACTTTTGTTTTGGTTAAACTAATTTCCTTCAATTTATTATGTCTTTCACAAATTTCACAACTTTATGAACAATAATTTTGTCTATAGACAACTTTATAATAGGGTCGTTTAATTATGGACATCCTGTAAATAAAATTTCTAAACTATCGTAATGCTAAATGTGTAATTTTTAAAAAATCGCCATCTAGTGGCGAACATTTTAACTTTTGTTTTGGTTAAACTAATTTCCTTCAATTTATTATGTCTTTCACAAAATTTCACAACTTTATGAACAATAGTTTCGTCTGTAGACAACTTTATAATAGGGTCGTTTAATTATGGACACCCTGTAAATAAAATTTCTAAACTATCGTAATGCTAAATGTGTATTTTTATTAAAAAATCGCCATCTAGTGGCGAACATTTTAACTTTTGTTTTGGTTAAACTAATTTCCTTCAATTTATTATGTCTTTCACAAAATTTCACAACTTTATGAACAATAGTTTCGTCTGTAGACAACTTTATAATAGGGTCGTTTAATTATGGACACCCTGTAAATAAAATTTTTAAACTATCGTAATGCTAAATGTGTAATTTTTTAAAAATCGCCATCTAGTGGCGAACATTTTAATTTTTGTTTTGGTTAAACTAATTTCCTTCAATTTATTATGTCTTTCACAAAATTTCACAACTTTATGAACAATAGTTTCGTGTGTAGACAACTTTATAATAGGTTCGTTTAATTATGGACACCCTGTAAATAAAATTTTTAAACTATCGTAATGCTAAATGTGTAATTTTTTTAAAAATCGCCAACTAGTGGCGAACATTTTAATTTTTGTTTTGGTTAAACTAATTTCCTTCAATTTATTATGTCTTTAACAAAATTTTGCAACATTCCGGACAATAGTTTTGTCTGCAGACAACTTTAAAATAGGGTCGTTTAATTATGGACACCCTGTAAATAAAATTTCTAAACTATCGTAATGCTAAATGTGTAATTTTTTTTAAATCGCCATCTAGTGGCGAACATTTTATCTTTTGTTTTGGTTAAACTAATTTCCTTCAATTTATTATGTCTTTCACAAATTTCACAACTTTATGAACAATAGTTTTGTCTAGAGACTACTTTAAAATAGGATCGTTTAATTATGGACACGCTGTAAATAAAATTTCTAAACTATCGTATGCGAAATGTGTATTTTTTTTAAAAATCGTCATCTAATGGCGAAAATTTTAACTTTTGTTTTGGTTAAACTAATTCCTTGAATTTATTATGTCTTTCACAAAATTTCACAACTTTATGAACAATAGTTTCGTCTGTAGACAACTTTAAAATAGTGTCGTTTAATTATGGACACCCTGTAAATAAAATTTCTAAACTATCGTAATGTTAAATGTGTAATTTTTAAAAAATCGCCCTCTAGTGGCGAACATTTTAACTTTTGTTTTGGTTAAATTAATTTCCTTCAATTTAATATGTCTTTCACAAATTTCACAACTTTATGAACAATAGTTTTGTCTATAGACAACTTTATAATAGGGTCGTTTAATTATGGACATCCTGTAAATAAAATTTCTAAACTATCGTAATGCTAAATGTGTAATTTTTAAAAAATCGCCATCTAGTGGCGAACATTTTAACTTTTGTTTTGGTTAAACTAATTTCCTTCAATTTATTATGTCTTTCACAAAATTTCACAACTTTATGAACAATAGTTTCGTCTATAGACAACTTTATAATAGGGTCGTTTAATTATGGACACCCTGTAAATAAAATTTCTAAACTATCGTAATGCTAAATGTGTATTTTTATTAAAAAATCGCCATCTAGTGGCGAACATTTTAACTTTTGTTTTGGTTAAACTAATTTCCTTCAATTTATTATGTCTTTCACAAATTTCACAACTTTATGAACAATAGTTTTGTCTATAGACAACTTTATAATAGGGTCGTTTAATTATGGACATCCTGTAAATAAAATTTCTAAACTATCGTAATGCTAAATGTGTAATTTTTAAAAAATCGCCATCTAGTGGCGAACATTTTAACTTTTGTTTTGGTTAAACTAATTTCCTTCAATTTATTATGTCTTTCACAAAATTTCACAACTTTATGAACAATAGTTTCGTCTGTAGACAACTTTATAATAGGGTCGTTTAATTATGGACACCCTGTAAATAAAATTTTTAAACTATCGTAATGCTAAATGTGTAATTTTTTAAAAATCGCCATCTAGTGGCGAACATTTTAATTTTTGTTTTGGTTAAACTAATTTCCTTCAATTTATTATGTCTTTAACAAAATTTTGCAACATTCCGGACAATAGTTTTGTCTGTAGACAACTTTAAAATAGGGTCGTTTAATTATGGACACCCTGTAAATAAAATTTCTAAACTATCGTAATGCTAAATGTGTAATTTTTTTAAAAATCGCCATCTAGTGGCGAACATTTTAGCTTTTGTTTTGGTTAAACTAATTTCCTTCAATTTATTATGTCTTTCACAAATTTCACAACTTTATGAGCAATAGTTTTGTCTAGAGACTACTTTAAAATAGGATCGTTTAATTATGGACACCCTGTAAATAAAATTTCTAAACTATCGTATGCTAAATGTGTATTTTTTTTTAAAATCGTCATCTAATGGCGAAAATTTTAACTTTTGTTTTGGTTAAACTAATTCCTTCAATTTATTATGTCTTTCACAAAATTTCACAACTTTATGAACAATAGCTTCGTCTGTAGACAACTTTAAAATAGTGTCGTTTAATTATGGACACCATGTAAATAAAATTTCTAAACTATCGTAATGCTAAATGTGTAATTTTTAAAAAATCGCCATCTAGTGGCGAACATTTTAACTTTTGTTTTGGTTAAACTAATTTCCTTCAATTTATTATGTCTTTCACAAAATTTCACAACTTTATGAACAATAGTTTCGTCTGTAGACAACTTTATAATAGGGTCGTTTAATTATGGACACCCTGTAAATAAAATTTCTAAACTATCGTAATGCTAAATGTGTATTTTTATTAAAAAATCGCCATCTAGTGGCGAACATTTTAACTTTTGTTTTGGTTAAACTAATTTCCTTCAATTTATTATGTCTTTCACAAATTTCACAACTTTATGAACAATAGTTTTGTCTATAGACAACTTTATAATAGGGTCGTTTAATTATGGACATCCTGTAAATAAAATTTCTAAACTATCGTAATGCTAAATGTGTAATTTTTAAAAAATCGCCATCTAGTGGCGAACATTTTAACTTTTGTTTTGGTTAAACTAATTTCCTTTAATTTATTATGTCTTTCACAAAATTTCACAACTTTATGAACAATAGTTTCGTCTGTAGACAACTTTAAAATAGTATCGTTTAATTATGGACACCCTGTAAATAAAATTTCTAAACTATCGTAATGCTAAATGTGTAATTTTTAAAAAATCGCCATCTAGTGGCGAACATTTTAACTTTTGTTTTGGTTAAACTAATTTCCTTCAATTTATTATGTCTTTCACAAAATTTCACAACTTTATGAACAATAGTTTCGTCTGTAGACAACTTTATAATAGGGTCGTTTAATTATGGACATCCTGTAAATAAAATTTCTAAACTATCGTAATGCTAAATGTGTAATTTTTAAAAAATCGCCATCTAGTGGCGAACATTTTAACTTTTGTTTTGTTTAAACTAATTTCCTTCAATTTATTATGTCTTTCACAAAATTTCACAACTTTATGAACAATAGTTTCGTCTGTAGACAACTTTATAATAGGGTCGTTTAATTATGGACACCCTGTAAATAAAATTTCTAAACTATCGTAATGCTAAATGTGTATTTTTATTAAAAAATCGCCATCTAGTGGCGAACATTTTAACTTTTGTTTTGGTTAAACTAATTTCCTTCAATTTATTATGTCTTTCACAAAATTTCACAACTTTATGAACAATAGTTTCGTGTGTAGACAACTTTATAATAGGGTCGTTTAATTATGGACACCCTGTAAATAAAATTTTAAACTATCGTAATGCTACATCTGTAATTTTTTAAAAATCGCCAACTAGTGGCGAACATTTTAATTTTTGTTTTGGTTAAACTAATTTCCTTCAATTTATTATGTCTTTAACAAAATTTTGCAACATTCCGGACAATAGTTTTGTCTGCAGACAACTTTAAAATAGGGTCGTTTAATCATGGACAAACTGTAAATAAAATTTCTAAACTATCGTAATGCTAAATGTGTAATTTTTTTTAAATCGCCATCTAGTGGCGAACATTTTAGCTTTTGTTTTGGTTAAACTAATTTCCTTCAATTTATTATGTCTTTCACAAATTTCACAACTTTATGAACAATAGTTTTGTCTAGAGAATACTTTAAAATAGGATCGTTTAATTATGGACACCCTGTAAATAAAATTTCTAAACTATCGTATGCTAAATGTGTATTTTTTTTAAAAATCGTCATCTAATGGCGAAAATTTTAACTTTTGTTTTGGTTAAACTAATTCCTTCAATTTATTATGTCTTTCACAAAATTTCACAACTTTATGAACAATAGTTTCGTCTGTAGACAACTTTAAAATAGTGTCGTTTAATTATGGACACCCTGTAAATAAAATTTCTAAACTATCGTAATGCTAAATGTGTAATTTTTAAAAAATCGCCATCTAGTGGCGAACATTTTAACTTTTGTTTTGGTTAAATTAATTTCCTTCAATTTATTATGTCTTTCACAAATTTCACAACTTTATGAACAATAGTTTTGTCTATAGACAACTTTATAATAGGGTCGTTTAATTATGGACATCCTGTAAATAAAATTTCTAAACTATCGTAATTCTAAATGTGTAATTTTTAAAAAATCGCCATCTAGTGGCGAACATTTTAACTTTTGTTTTGGTTAAACTAATTTCCTTCAATTTATTATGTCTTTCACAAAATTTCACAACTTTATGAACAATAGTTTCGTCTGTAGACAACTTTATAATAGGGTCGTTTAATTATGGACACCCTGTAAATAAAATTTCTAAACTATCGTAATGCTAAATGTGTATTTTTATTAAAAAATCGCCATCTAGTGGCGAACATTTTAACTTTTGTTTTGGTTAAATTAATTTCCTTCAATTTATTATGTCTTTCACAAATTTCACAACTTTATGAACAATAGTTTTGTCTATAGACAACTTTATAATAGGGTCGTTTAATTATGGACATCCTGTAAATAAAATTTCTAAACTATCGTAATTCTAAATGTGTAATTTTTAAAAAATCGCCATCTAGTGGCGAACATTTTAACTTTTGTTTTGGTTAAACTAATTTCCTTCAATTTATTATGTCTTTCACAAAATTTCACAACTTTATGAACAATAGTTTCGTCTGTAGACAACTTTAAAAGAGGGTCGTTTGATTATGGACACCCTGTAAATAAAATTTCTAAACTATCGTAATGCTAAATGTGTAATTTTTTTAAAAATCGCCATCTAGTGGCGAACATTTTAGCTTTTGTTTTGGTTAAACTAATTTCCTTCAATTTATTATGTCTTTAACAAAATTTCACAACTTTATGAACAATAGTTTCGTCTGTAGAAAACTTTAAAATAGGGTCGCTTAATTATGGACACCCTGTAAATAAAATTTCTAAACTATCGTAATGCTAAATGTGTAATTTTTTTTAAATCGCTATCTAGTGGCGAACATTTTAACTTTTGTTTTGGTTAAACTAATTTTCTTCAATTTATTATGTCTTTCACAAATTTCACAACTTTATGAACAATAGTTTTGTCTGTAGATAACTTTAAAATAGTTCGTTTAATTATGGACACCCTGTAAATAAAATTTCTAAACTATCGTAATGCTAAATGTGTAATTTTTATAAAAATCGCCATCTAGTGGCGAACATTTTAGCTTTTGTTTTGGTTAAACTAATTTCCTTCAATTTATTATGTCTTTCACAAATTTCACAACTTTAAAAGCAATAGTTTTGTCTAGAGACTACTTTAAAATAGGATCGTTTAATTATGGACACGCTGTAAATAAAATTTCTAAACTATCGTATGCTAAATGTGTATTTTTTTCAAAAATCGTCATCTAATTGCGAAAATTTTAACTTTTGTTTTGGTTAAACTAATTCCTTCAATTTATTATGTCTTTCACAAAATTTCACAACTTTATGAACAATAGTTTCGTCTGTAGACAACTTTAAAATAGTGTCGTTTAATTATGGACACCCTGTAAATAAAATTTCTAAACTATCGTAATGCTAAATGTGTAATTTTTAAAAAATCGCCATCTAGTGGCGAACATTTTAACTTTTGTTTTGGTTAAACTAATTTCCTTCAATTTATTATGTCTTTCACAAAATTTCACAACTTTATGAACAATAGTTTCGTCTGTAGACAACTTTATAATAGGGTCGTTTAATTATGGACACCCTGTAAATAAAATTTCTAAACTATCGTAATGCTAAATGTGTATTTTTATTAAAAAATCGCCATCTAGTGGCGAACATTTTAACTTTTGTTTTGGTTAAACTAATTTCCTTCAATTTATTATGTCTTTCACAAAATTTCACAACTTTATGAACAATAGTTTCGTGTGTAGACAACTTTATAATAGGGTCGTTTAATTATGGACACCCTGTAAATAAAATTTTAAACTATCGTAATGCTACATCTGTAATTTTTTAAAAATCGCCAACTAGTGGCGAACATTTTAATTTTTGTTTTGGTTAAACTAATTTCCTTCAATTTATTATGTCTTTAACAAAATTTTGCAACATTCCGGACAATAGTTTTGTCTGCAGACAACTTTAAAATAGGGTCGTTTAATCATGGACAAACTGTAAATAAAATTTCTAAACTATCGTAATGCTAAATGTGTAATTTTTTTTAAATCGCCATCTAGTGGCGAACATTTTAGCTTTTGTTTTGGTTAAACTAATTTCCTTCAATTTATTATGTCTTTCACAAATTTCACAACTTTATGAACAATAGTTTTGTCTAGAGAATACTTTAAAATAGGATCGTTTAATTATGGACACCCTGTAAATAAAATTTCTAAACTATCGTATGCTAAATGTGTATTTTTTTTAAAAATCGTCATCTAATGGCGAAAATTTTAACTTTTGTTTTGGTTAAACTAATTCCTTCAATTTATTATGTCTTTCACAAAATTTCACAACTTTATGAACAATAGTTTCGTCTGTAGACAACTTTAAAATAGTGTCGTTTAATTATGGACACCCTGTAAATAAAATTTCTAAACTATCGTAATGCTAAATGTGTAATTTTTAAAAAATCGCCATCTAGTGGCGAACATTTTAACTTTTGTTTTGGTTAAATTAATTTCCTTCAATTTATTATGTCTTTCACAAATTTCACAACTTTATGAACAATAGTTTTGTCTATAGACAACTTTATAATAGGGTCGTTTAATTATGGACATCCTGTAAATAAAATTTCTAAACTATCGTAATTCTAAATGTGTAATTTTTAAAAAATCGCCATCTAGTGGCGAACATTTTAACTTTTGTTTTGGTTAAACTAATTTCCTTCAATTTATTATGTCTTTCACAAAATTTCACAACTTTATGAACAATAGTTTCGTCTGTAGACAACTTTATAATAGGGTCGTTTAATTATGGACACCCTGTAAATAAAATTTCTAAACTATCGTAATGCTAAATGTGTATTTTTATTAAAAAATCGCCATCTAGTGGCGAACATTTTAACTTTTGTTTTGGTTAAACTAATTTCCTTCAATTTATTATGTCTTTCACAAAATTTCACAACTTTATGAACAATAGTTTCGTCTCTAGACAACTTTATAATAGGGTCGTTTAATTATGGACATCCTGTAAATAAAATTTCTAAACTATCGTAATTCTAAATGTGTAATTTTTAAAAAATCGCCATCTAGTGGCGAACATTTTAACTTTTGTTTTGGTTAAACTAATTTCCTTCAATTTATTATGTCTTTCACAAAATTTCACAACTTTATGAACAATAGTTTCGTCTGTAGACAACTTTATAATAGGGTCGTTTAATTATGGACACCCTGTAAATAAAATTTCTAAACTATCGTAATGCTAAATGTGTATTTTTATTAAAAAATCGCCATCTAGTGGCGAACATTTTAACTTTTGTTTTGGTTAAACTAATTTCCTTCAATTTATTATGTCTTTCACAAAATTTCACAACTTTATGAACAATATTTTCGTCTCTAGACAACTTTATAATAGGGTCGTTTAATTATGGACACCCTGTAAATAAAATTTTTAAACTATCGTAATGTTAAATGTGTAATTTTTTAAAAATCGCCATCTAGTGGCGAACATTTTAATTTTTGTTTTGGTTAAACTAATTTCCTTCAATTTATTATGTCTTTAACAAAATTTTGCAACATTCCGGACAATAGTTTTGTCTGTAGACAACTTTAAAAGAGGGTCGTTTGATTATGGACACCCTGTAAATAAAATTTCTAAACTATCGTAATGCTAAATGTGTAATTTTTTTAAAAATCGCCATCTAGTGGCGAACATTTTAGCTTTTGTTTTGGTTAAACTAATTTCCTTCAATTTATTATGTCTTTAACAAAATTTCACAACTTTATGAACAATAGTTTCGTCTGTAGAAAACTTTAAAATAGGGTCGCTTAATTATGGACACCCTGTAAATAAAATTTCTAAACTATCGTAATGCTAAATGTGTAATTTTTTTTAAATCGCTATCTAGTGGCGAACATTTTAACTTTTGTTTTGGTTAAACTAATTTTCTTCAATTTATTATGTCTTTCACAAATTTCACAACTTTATGAACAATAGTTTTGTCTGTAGATAACTTTAAAATAGTTCGTTTAATTATGGACACCCTGTAAATAAAATTTCTAAACTATCGTAATGCTAAATGTGTAATTTTTATAAAAATCGCCATCTAGTGGCGAACATTTTAGCTTTTGTTTTGGTTAAACTAATTTCCTTCAATTTATTATGTCTTTCACAAATTTCACAACTTTATGAGCAATAGTTTTGTCTAGAGACTACTTTAAAATAGGATCGTTTAATTATGGACACCCTGTAAATAAAATTTCTAAACTATCGTATGCTAAATGTGTATTTTTTTCAAAAATCGTCATCTAATGGCGAAAATTTTAACTTTTGTTTTGGTTAAACTAATTCCTTCAATTTATTATGTCTTTCACAAAATTTCACAACTTTATGAACAATAGTTTCGTCTGTAGACAACTTTAAAATAGTGTCGTTTAATTATGGACACCCTGTAAATAAAATTTCTAAACTATCGTAATGCTAAATGTGTAATTTTTAAAAAATCGCCATCTAGTGGCGAACATTTTAACTTTTGTTTTGGTTAAACTAATTTCCTTCAATTTATTATGTCTTTCACAAAATTTCACAACTTTATGAACAATAGTTTCGTCTGTAGACAACTTTATAATAGGGTCGTTTAATTATGGACACCCTGTAAATAAAATTTCTAAACTATCGTAATGCTAAATGTGTATTTTTATTAAAAAATCGCCATCTAGTGGCGAACATTTTAACTTTTGTTTTGGTTAAACTAATTTCCTTCAATTGATTATGTCTTTCACAAATTTCACAACTTTATGAACAATAGTTTTGTCTATAGACAACTTTATAATAGGGTCGTTTAATTATGGACATCCTGTAAATAAAATTTCTAAACTATCGTAATGCTAAATGTGTAATTTTTAAAAAATCGCCATCTAGTGGCGAACATTTTAACTTTTGTTTTGGTTAAACTAATTTCCTTCAATTTATTATGTCTTTCACAAAATTTCACAACTTTATGAACAATAGTTTCGTCTGTAGACAACTTTGTGTCGTTTAATTATGGACACCCTGTAAATAAAATTTCTAAACTATCGTAATGTTAAATGTGTAATTTTTAAAAAATCGCCCTCTAGTGGCGAACATTTTAACTTTTGTTTTGGTTAAATTAATTTCCTTCAATTTATTATGTCTTTCACAAATTTCACAACTTTATGAGCAATAGTTTTGTCTAGAGACTACTTTAAAATACGATCGTTTAATTATGGACACCCTGTAAATAAAATTTCTAAACTATCGTATGCTAAATGTGTATTTTTTTTTAATATCGTCATCTAATGGCGAAAATTTTAACTTTTGTTTTGGTTAAACTAATTCCTTCAATTTATTATGTCTTTCACAAAATTTCACAACTTTATGAACAATAGTTTCGTCTGTAGACAACTTTAAAATAGTGTCGTTTAATTATGGACACCCTGTAAATAAAATTTCTAAACTATCGTAATGCTAAATGTGTAATTTTTAAAAAATCGCCATCTAGTGGCGAACATTTTAACTTTTGTTTTGGTTAAACTAATTTCCTTCAATTTATTATGTCTTTCACAAAATTTCACAACTTTATGAACAATAGTTTCGTCTGTAGACAACTTTATAATAGGGTCGTTTAATTATGGACACCCTGTAAATAAAATTTCTAAACTATCGTAATGCTAAATGTGTATTTTTATTAAAAATCGCCATCTAGTGGCGAACATTTTAACTTTTGTTTTGGTTAAACTAATTTCCTTCAATTTATTATGTCTTTCACAAATTTCACAACTTTATGAACAATAGTTTTGTCTATAGACAACTTTATAATAGGGTCGTTTAATTATGGACATCCTGTAAATAAAATTTCTAAACTATCGTAATGCTAAATGTGTAATTTTTAAAAAATCGCCATCTAGTGGCGAACATTTTAACTTTTGTTTTGGTTAAACTAATTTCCTTCAATTTATTATGTCTTTCACAAAATTTCACAACTTTATGAACAATAGTTTCGTCTGTAGACAACTTTATAATAGAGTCGTTTAATTATGGACACCCTGTAAATAAAATTTCTAAACTATCGTAATGCTAAATGTGTATTTTTATTAAAAAATCGCCATCTAGTGGCGAACATTTTAACTTTTGTTTTGGTTAAACTAATTTCCTTCAATTTATTATGTCTTTCACAAAATTTCACAACTTTGTGAACAATAGTTTCGTCTGTAGACAACTTTATAATAGGGTCGTTTAATTATGGACACCCTGTAATTAAAATTTTTAAACTATCGTAATGCTAAATGTGTAATTTTTCAAAAATCGCCATCTAGTGGCGAACATTTTAATTTTTGTTTTGGTTAAACTAATTTCCTTCAATTTATTATGTCTTTAACAAAATTTTGCAACATTCCGGACAATAGTTTTGTCTGTAGACAACATTAAAATAGGGTCGTTTAATTATGGACACCCTGTAAATAAAATTTCTAAACTATCGTAATGCTAAATGTGTAATTTTTTTAAAAATCGCCATCTAGTGGCGAACATTTTAGCTTTTGTTTTGGTTAAACTAATTTCCTTCAATTTATTGTGTCTTTCACAAATTTCACAACTTTATGAACAATAGTTTTGTCTATAGACAACTTTATAATAGGGTCGTTTAATTATGGACATCCTGTAAATAAAATTTTTAAACTATCGTAATGCTAAATGTGTAATTTTTTAAAAATTGCCATCTAGTGGCGAACATTTTAATTTTTGTTTTGGTTAAACTAATTTCCTTCAATTTATTATGTCTTTCACAAAATTTCACAACATTATGAACAATAGTTTCGTCTGTAGACAACTTTAAAATAGTGTCGTTTAATTATGGACACCCTGTAAATAAAATTTCTAAACTATCGTAATGCTAAATGTGTAATTTTTAAAAAATCGCCATCTAGTGGCGAACATTTTAACTTTTGTTTTGGTTAAACTAATTTCCTTCAATTTATTATGTCTTTCACAAAATTTCACAACTTTATGAACAATAGTTTCGTCTGTAGACAACTTTATAATAGGGTCGTTTAATTATGGACACCCTGTAAATAAAATTTCTAAACTATCGTAATGCTAAATGTGTATTTTTATTAAAAAATCGCCATCTAGTGGCGAACATTTTAACTTTTGTTTTGGTTAAACTAATTTCCTTCAATTTATTATGTCTTTAACAAAATTTCACAACTTTATGAACAATAGTTTCGTCTGTAGACAACTTTATTATAGGGTCGTTTAATTATGGACAACCTGTAAATAAAATTTTTAAACTATCGTAATGCTAAATGTGTAATTTTTTAAAAATCGCCATCTAGTGGCGAACATTTTAATTTTTGTTTTGGTTAAACTAATTTCCTTCAATTTATTATGTCTTTAACAAAATTTTGCAACATTCCGGACAATAGTTTTGTCTGTAGACAACTTTAAAATAGGGTCGTTTAATTATGGACACCCTGTAAATAAAATTTCTAAACTATCGTAATGCTAAATGTGTAATTTTTTTAAAAATCGCCATCTAGTGGCGAACATTTTAGCTTTTGTTTTGGTTAAACTAATTTCCTTCAATTTATTATGTCTTTCACAAATTTCACAACTTTATTAGCAATAGTTTTGTCTAGAGACTACTTTAAAATAGGATCGTTTAATTATGGACACCCTGTAAATAAAATTTCTAAACTATCGTATGCTAAATGTGTATTTTTTTTAAAAATCGTCATCTAATGGCGAAAATTTTAACTTTTGTTTTGGTTAAACTAATTCCTTCAATTTATTATGTCTTTCACAAAATTTCACAACTTTATGAACAATAGTTTCGTCTGTAGACAACTTTAAAATAGTGTCGTTTAATTATGGACACCATGTAAATAAAATTTCTAAACTATCGTAATGCTAAATGTGTAATTTTTAAAAAATCGCCATCTAGTGGCGAACATTTTAACTTTTGTTTTGGTTAAACTAATTTCCTTCAATTTATTATGTCTTTCACAAAATTTCACAACTTTATGAACAATAGTTTCGTCTGTAGACAACTTTATAATAGGGTCGTTTAATTATGGACACCCTGTAAATAAAATTTCTAAACTATCGTAATGCTAAATGTGTATTTTAATTAAAAAATCGCCATCTAGTGGCGAACATTTTAACTTTTGTTTTGGTTAAACTAATTTCCTTCAATTTATTATGTCTTTCACAAATTTCACAACTTTATGAACAATAGTTTTGTCTATAGACAACTTTATAATAGGGTCGTTTAATTATGGACATCCTGTAAATAAAATTTCTAAACTATCGTAATGCTAAATGTGTAATTTTTAAAAAATCGCCATCTAGTGGCGAACATTTTAACTTTTGTTTTGGTTAAACTAATTTCCTTTAATTTATTATGTCTTTCACAAAATTTCACAACTTTATGAACAATAGTTTCGTCTGTAGACAACTTTAAAATAGTATCGTTTAATTATGGACACCCTGTAAATAAAATTTCTAAACTATCGTAATGCTAAATGTGTAATTTTTAAAAAATCGTCATCTAGTGGCGAACATTTTAACTTTTGTTTTGGTTAAATTAATTTCCTTCAATTTATTATGTCTTTCACAAATTTCACAACTTTATGAACAATAGTTTTGTCTATAGACAACTTTATAATAGGGTCGTTTTATTATGGACATCCTGTAAATAAAATTTCTAAACTATCGTAATGCTAAATGTGTAATTTTTAAAAAATCGCCATCTAGTGGCGAACATTTTAACTTTTGTTTTGGTTAAACTAATTTCCTTCAATTTATTATGTCTTTCACAAAATTTCACAACTTTATGAACAATAGTTTCGTCTGTAGACAACTTTATAATAGGGTCGTTTAATTATGGACACCCTGTAAATAAAATTTCTAAACTATCGTAAGGCTAAATGTGTATTTTTATTAAAAAATCGCCATCTAGTGGCGAACATTTTAACTTTTGTTTTGGTTAAACTAATTTCCTTCAATTTATTATGTCTTTCACAAAATTTCACAACTTTATGAACAATAGTTTCGTGTGTAGACAACTTTATAATAGGGTCGTTTAATTATGGACACCCTGTAAATAAAATTTTTAAACTATCGTAATACTAAATCTGTAATTTTTTAAAAATCGCCAACTAGTGGCGAACATTTTAATTTTTGTTTTGGTTAAACTAATTTCCTTCAATTTATTATGTCTTTAACAAAATTTTGCAACATTCCGGACAATAGTTTTGTCTGCAGACAACTTTAAAATAGGGTCGTTTAATCATGGACACACTGTAAATAAAATTTCTAAACTATCGTAATGCTAAATGTGTAATTTTTTTTAAATCGCCATCTAGTGGCGAACATTTTAGCTTTTGTTTTGGTTAAACTAATTTCCTTCAATTTATTATGTCTTTCACAAATTTCACAACTTTATGAACAATAGTTTTGTCTAGAGAATACTTTAAAATAGGATCGTTTAATTATGGACACCCTGTAAATAAAATTTCTAAACTATCGTATGCTAAATGTGTATTTTTTTTAAAAATCGTCATCTAATGGCGAAAATTTTAACTTTTGTTTTGGTTAAACTAATTCCTTCAATTTATTATGTCTTTCACAAAATTTCACAACTTTATGAACAATAGTTTCGTCTGTAGACAACTTTAAAATAGTGTCGTTTAATTATGGACACCCTGTAAATAAAATTTCTAAACTATCGTAATGCTAAATGTGTAATTTTTAAAAAATCGCCATCTAGTGGCGAACATTTTAACTTTTGTTTTGGTTAAATTAATTTCCTTCAATTTATTATGTCTTTCACAAATTTCACAACTTTATGAACAATAGTTTTGTCTATAGACAACTTTATAATAGGGTCGTTTAATTATGGACATCCTGTAAATAAAATTTCTAAACTATCGTAATTCTAAATGTGTAATTTTTAAAAAATCGCCATCTAGTGGCGAACATTTTAACTTTTGTTTTGGTTAAACTAATTTCCTTCAATTTATTATGTCTTTCACAAAATTTCACAACTTTATGAACAATAGTTTCGTCTGTAGACAACTTTATAATAGGGTCGTTTAATTATGGACACCCTGTAAATAAAATTTCTAAACTATCGTAATGCTAAATGTGTATTTTTATTAAAAAATCGCCATCTAGTGGCGAACATTTTAACTTTTGTTTTGGTTAAACTAATTTCCTTCAATTTATTATGTCTTTCACAAAATTTCACAACTTTATGAACAATAGTTTCGTCTCTAGACAACTTTATAATAGGGTCGTTTAATTATGGACACCCTGTAAATAAAATTTCTAAACTATCGTATGCTAAATGTGTATTTTTTTTAAAAATCGTCATCTAATGGCGAAAATTTTAACTTTTGTTTTGGTTAAACTAATTCCTTCAATTTATTATGTCTTTCACAAAATTTCACAACTTTATGAACAATAGTTTCGTCTGTAGACAACTTTAAAATAGTGTCGTTTAATTATGGACACCCTGTAAATAAAATTTCTAAACTATCGTAATGCTAAATGTGTAATTTTTAAAAAATCGCCATCTAGTGGCGAACATTTTAACTTTTGTTTTGGTTAAATTAATTTCCTTCAATTTATTATGTCTTTCACAAATTTCACAACTTTATGAACAATAGTTTTGTCTATAGACAACTTTATAATAGGGTCGTTTAATTATGGACATCCTGTAAATAAAATTTCTAAACTATCGTAATTCTAAATGTGTAATTTTTAAAAAATCGCCATCTAGTGGCGAACATTTTAACTTTTGTTTTGGTTAAACTAATTTCCTTCAATTTATTATGTCTTTCACAAAATTTCACAACTTTATGAACAATAGTTTCGTCTGTAGACAACTTTATAATAGGGTCGTTTAATTATGGACACCCTGTAAATAAAATTTCTAAACTATCGTAATGCTAAATGTGTATTTTTATTAAAAAATCGCCATCTAGTGGCGAACATTTTAACTTTTGTTTTGGTTAAACTAATTTCCTTCAATTTATTATGTCTTTCACAAAATTTCACAACTTTATGAACAATAGTTTCGTCTCTAGACAACTTTATAATAGGGTCGTTTAATTATGGACACCCTGTAAATAAAATTTCTAAACTATCGTATGCTAAATGTGTATTTTTTTTAAAAATCGTCATCTAATGGCGAAAATTTTAACTTTTGTTTTGGTTAAACTAATTCCTTCAATTTATTATGTCTTTCACAAAATTTCACAACTTTATGAACAATAGTTTCGTCTGTAGACAACTTTAAAATAGTGTCGTTTAATTATGGACACCCTGTAAATAAAATTTCTAAACTATCGTAATGCTAAATGTGTAATTTTTAAAAAATCGCCATCTAGTGGCGAACATTTTAACTTTTGTTTTGGTTAAATTAATTTCCTTCAATTTATTATGTCTTTCACAAATTTCACAACTTTATGAACAATAGTTTTGTCTATAGACAACTTTATAATATGGTCGTTTAATTATGGACATCCTGTAAATAAAATTTCTAAACTATCGTAATGCTAAATGTGTAATTTTTAAAAAATCGCCATCTAGTGGCGAACATTTTAACTTTTGTTTTGGTTAAATTAATTTCCTTCAATTTATTATGTCTTTCACAAATTTCACAACTTTATGAACAATAGTTTTGTCTATAGACAACTTTATAATAGGGTCGTTTAATTATGGACATCCTGTAAATAAAATTTCTAAACTATCGTAATTCTAAATGTGTAATTTTTAAAAAATCGCCATCTAGTGGCGAACATTTTAACTTTTGTTTTGGTTAAACTAATTTCCTTCAATTTATTATGTCTTTCACAAAATTTCACAACTTTATGAACAATAGTTTCGTCTGTAGACAACTTTATAATAGGGTCGTTTAATTATGGACACCCTGTAAATAAAATTTCTAAACTATCGTAATGCTAAATGTGTATTTTTATTAAAAAATCGCCATCTAGTGGCGAACATTTTAACTTTTGTTTTGGTTAAACTAATTTCCTTCAATTTATTATGTCTTTCACAAAATTTCACAACTTTATGAACAATAGTTTCGTCTCTAGACAACTTTATAATAGGGTCGTTTAATTATGGACACCCTGTAAATAAAATTTTTAAACTATCGTAATGTTAAATGTGTAATTTTTTAAAAATCGCCATCTAGTGGCGAACATTTTAATTTTTGTTTTGGTTAAACTAATTTCCTTCAATTTATTATGTCTTTAACAAAATTTTGCAACATTCCGGACAATAGTTTTGTCTGTAGACAACTTTAAAAGAGGGTCGTTTGATTATGGACACCCTGTAAATAAAATTTCTAAACTATCGTAATGCTAAATGTGTAATTTTTTTAAAAATCGCCATCTAGTGGCGAACATTTTAGCTTTTGTTTTGGTTAAACTAATTTCCTTCAATTTATTATGTCTTTAACAAAATTTCACAACTTTATGAACAATAGTTTCGTCTGTAGAAAACTTTAAAATAGGGTCGCTTAATTATGGACACCCTGTAAATAAAATTTCTAAACTATCGTAATGCTAAATGTGTAATTTTTTTTAAATCGCTATCTAGTGGCGAACATTTTAACTTTTGTTTTGGTTAAACTAATTTTCTTCAATTTATTATGTCTTTCACAAATTTCACAACTTTATGAACAATAGTTTTGTCTGTAGATAACTTTAAAATAGTTCGTTTAATTATGGACACCCTGTAAATAAAATTTCTAAACTATCGTAATGCTAAATGTGTAATTTTTATAAAAATCGCCATCTAGTGGCGAACATTTTAGCTTTTGTTTTGGTTAAACTAATTTCCTTCAATTTATTATGTCTTTCACAAATTTCACAACTTTATGAGCAATAGTTTTGTCTAGAGACTACTTTAAAATAGGATCGTTTAATTATGGACACCCTGTAAATAAAATTTCTAAACTATCGTATGCTAAATGTGTATTTTTTTCAAAAATCGTCATCTAATGGCGAAAATTTTAACTTTTGTTTTGGTTAAACTAATTCCTTCAATTTATTATGTCTTTCACAAAATTTCACAACTTTATGAACAATAGTTTCGTCTGTAGACAACTTTAAAATAGTGTCGTTTAATTATGGACACCCTGTAAATAAAATTTCTAAACTATCGTAATGCTAAATGTGTAATTTTTAAAAAATCGCCATCTAGTGGCGAACATTTTAACTTTTGTTTTGGTTAAACTAATTTCCTTCAATTTATTATGTCTTTCACAAAATTTCACAACTTTATGAACAATAGTTTCGTGTGTAGACAACTTTATAATAGGGTCGTTTAATTATGGACACCCTGTAAATAAAATTTTAAACTATCGTAATGCTACATCTGTAATTTTTTAAAAATCGCCAACTAGTGGCGAACATTTTAATTTTTGTTTTGGTTAAACTAATTTCCTTCAATTTATTATGTCTTTAACAAAATTTTGCAACATTCCGGACAATAGTTTTGTCTGCAGACAACTTTAAAATAGGGTCGTTTAATCATGGACAAACTGTAAATAAAATTTCTAAACTATCGTAATGCTAAATGTGTAATTTTTTTTAAATCGCCATCTAGTGGCGAACATTTTAGCTTTTGTTTTGGTTAAACTAATTTCCTTCAATTTATTATGTCTTTCACAAATTTCACAACTTTATGAACAATAGTTTTGTCTAGAGAATACTTTAAAATAGGATCGTTTAATTATGGACACCCTGTAAATAAAATTTCTAAACTATCGTATGCTAAATGTGTATTTTTTTTAAAAATCGTCATCTAATGGCGAAAATTTTAACTTTTGTTTTGGTTAAACTAATTCCTTCAATTTATTATGTCTTTCACAAAATTTCACAACTTTATGAACAATAGTTTCGTCTGTAGACAACTTTAAAATAGTGTCGTTTAATTATGGACACCCTGTAAATAAAATTTCTAAACTATCGTAATGCTAAATGTGTAATTTTTAAAAAATCGCCATCTAGTGGCGAACATTTTAACTTTTGTTTTGGTTAAATTAATTTCCTTCAATTTATTATGTCTTTCACAAATTTCACAACTTTATGAACAATAGTTTTGTCTATAGACAACTTTATAATAGGGTCGTTTAATTATGGACATCCTGTAAATAAAATTTCTAAACTATCGTAATTCTAAATGTGTAATTTTTAAAAAATCGCCATCTAGTGGCGAACATTTTAACTTTTGTTTTGGTTAAACTAATTTCCTTCAATTTATTATGTCTTTCACAAAATTTCACAACTTTATGAACAATAGTTTCGTCTGTAGACAACTTTATAATAGGGTCGTTTAATTATGGACACCCTGTAAATAAAATTTCTAAACTATCGTAATGCTAAATGTGTATTTTTATTAAAAAATCGCCATCTAGTGGCGAACATTTTAACTTTTGTTTTGGTTAAATTAATTTCCTTCAATTTATTATGTCTTTCACAAATTTCACAACTTTATGAACAATAGTTTTGTCTATAGACAACTTTATAATAGGGTCGTTTAATTATGGACATCCTGTAAATAAAATTTCTAAACTATCGTAATTCTAAATGTGTAATTTTTAAAAAATCGCCATCTAGTGGCGAACATTTTAACTTTTGTTTTGGTTAAACTAATTTCCTTCAATTTATTATGTCTTTCACAAAATTTCACAACTTTATGAACAATAGTTTCGTCTGTAGACAACTTTATAATAGGGTCGTTTAATTATGGACACCCTGTAAATAAAATTTCTAAACTATCGTAATGCTAAATGTGTATTTTTATTAAAAAATCGCCATCTAGTGGCGAACATTTTAACTTTTGTTTTGGTTAAACTAATTTCCTTCAATTTATTATGTCTTTCACAAAATTTCACAACTTTATGAACAATAGTTTCGTCTCTAGACAACTTTATAATAGGGTCGTTTAATTATGGACACCCTGTAAATAAAATTTTTAAACTATCGTAATGTTAAATGTGTAATTTTTTAAAAATCGCCATCTAGTGGCGAACATTTTAATTTTTGTTTTGGTTAAACTAATTTCCTTCAATTTATTATGTCTTTAACAAAATTTTGCAACATTCCGGACAATAGTTTTGTCTGTAGACAACTTTAAAAGAGGGTCGTTTGATTATGGACACCCTGTAAATAAAATTTCTAAACTATCGTAATGCTAAATGTGTAATTTTTTTAAAAATCGCCATCTAGTGGCGAACATTTTAGCTTTTGTTTTGGTTAAACTAATTTCCTTCAATTTATTATGTCTTTAACAAAATTTCACAACTTTATGAACAATAGTTTCGTCTGTAGAAAACTTTAAAATAGGGTCGCTTAATTATGGACACCCTGTAAATAAAATTTCTAAACTATCGTAATGCTAAATGTGTAATTTTTTTTAAATCGCTATCTAGTGGCGAACATTTTAACTTTTGTTTTGGTTAAACTAATTTTCTTCAATTTATTATGTCTTTCACAAATTTCACAACTTTATGAACAATAGTTTTGTCTGTAGATAACTTTAAAATAGTTCGTTTAATTATGGACACCCTGTAAATAAAATTTCTAAACTATCGTAATGCTAAATGTGTAATTTTTATAAAAATCGCCATCTAGTGGCGAACATTTTAGCTTTTGTTTTGGTTAAACTAATTTCCTTCAATTTATTATGTCTTTCACAAATTTCACAACTTTATGAGCAATAGTTTTGTCTAGAGACTACTTTAAAATAGGATCGTTTAATTATGGACACCCTGTAAATAAAATTTCTAAACTATCGTATGCTAAATGTGTATTTTTTTCAAAAATCGTCATCTAATGGCGAAAATTTTAACTTTTGTTTTGGTTAAACTAATTCCTTCAATTTATTATGTCTTTCACAAAATTTCACAACTTTATGAACAATAGTTTCGTCTGTAGACAACTTTAAAATAGTGTCGTTTAATTATGGACACCCTGTAAATAAAATTTCTAAACTATCGTAATGCTAAATGTGTAATTTTTAAAAAATCGCCATCTAGTGGCGAACATTTTAACTTTTGTTTTGGTTAAACTAATTTCCTTCAATTTATTATGTCTTTCACAAAATTTCACAACTTTATGAACAATAGTTTCGTCTGTAGACAACTTTATAATAGGGTCGTTTAATTATGGACACCCTGTAAATAAAATTTCTAAACTATCGTAATGCTAAATGTGTATTTTTATTAAAAAATCGCCATCTAGTGGCGAACATTTTAACTTTTGTTTTGGTTAAACTAATTTCCTTCAATTTATTATGTCTTTCACAAAATTTCACAACTTTATGAACAATAGTTTTGTCTATAGACAACTTTATAATAGGGTCGTTTAATTATGGACACCCTGTAAATAAAATTTTAAACTATCGTAATGCTACATCTGTAATTTTTTAAAAATCGCCAACTAGTGGCGAACATTTTAATTTTTGTTTTGGTTAAACTAATTTCCTTCAATTTATTATGTCTTTAACAAAATTTTGCAACATTCCGGACAATAGTTTTGTCTGCAGACAACTTTAAAATAGGGTCGTTTAATCATGGACAAACTGTAAATAAAATTTCTAAACTATCGTAATGCTAAATGTGTAATTTTTTTTAAATCGCCATCTAGTGGCGAACATTTTAGCTTTTGTTTTGGTTAAACTAATTTCCTTCAATTTATTATGTCTTTCACAAATTTCACAACTTTATGAACAATAGTTTTGTCTAGAGAATACTTTAAAATAGGATCGTTTAATTATGGACACCCTGTAAATAAAATTTCTAAACTATCGTATGCTAAATGTGTATTTTTTTTAAAAATCGTCATCTAATGGCGAAAATTTTAACTTTTGTTTTGGTTAAACTAATTCCTTCAATTTATTATGTCTTTCACAAAATTTCACAACTTTATGAACAATAGTTTCGTCTGTAGACAACTTTAAAATAGTGTCGTTTAATTATGGACACCCTGTAAATAAAATTTCTAAACTATCGTAATGCTAAATGTGTAATTTTTAAAAAATCGCCATCTAGTGGCGAACATTTTAACTTTTGTTTTGGTTAAATTAATTTCCTTCAATTTATTATGTCTTTCACAAATTTCACAACTTTATGAACAATAGTTTTGTCTATAGACAATTTTATAATAGGGTCGTTTAATTATGGACATCCTGTAAATAAAATTTCTAAACTATCGTAATTCTAAATGTGTAATTTTTAAAAAATCGCCATCTAGTGGCGAACATTTTAACTTTTGTTTTGGTTAAACTAATTTCCTTCAATTTATTATGTCTTTCACAAAATTTCACAACTTTATGAACAATAGTTTCGTCTGTAGACAACTTTATAATAGGGTCGTTTAATTATGGACACCCTGTAAATAAAATTCCTAAACTATCGTAATGCTAAATGTGTATTTTTATTAAAAAATCGCCATCTAGTGGCGAACATTTTAACTTTTGTTTTGGTTAAACTAATTTCCTTCAATTTATTATGTCTTTCACAAAATTTCACAACTTTATGAACAATAGTTTCGTCTCTAGACAACTTTATAATAGGGTCGTTTAATTATGGACACCCTGTAAATAAAATTTTTAAACTATCGTAATGTTAAATGTGTAATTTTTTAAAAATCGCCATCTAGTGGCGAACATTTTAATTTTTGTTTTGGTTAAACTAATTTCCTTCAATTTATTATGTCTTTAACAAAATTTTGCAACATTCCGGACAATAGTTTTGTCTGTAGACAACTTTAAAAGAGGGTCGTTTGATTATGGACACCCTGTAAATAAAATTTCTAAACTATCGTAATGCTAAATGTGTAATTTTTTTAAAAATCGCCATCTAGTGGCGAACATTTTAGCTTTTGTTTTGGTTAAACTAATTTCCTTCAATTTATTATGTCTTTAACAAAATTTCACAACTTTATGAACAATAGTTTCGTCTGTAGAAAACTTTAAAATAGGGTCGCTTAATTATGGACACCCTGTAAATAAAATTTCTAAACTATCGTAATGCTAAATGTGTAATTTTTTTTAAATCGCTATCTAGTGGCGAACATTTTAACTTTTGTTTTGGTTAAACTAATTTTCTTCAATTTATTATGTCTTTCACAAATTTCACAACTTTATGAGCAATAGTTTTGTCTAGAGACTACTTTAAAATAGGATCGTTTAATTATGGACACCCTGTAAATAAAATTTCTAAACTATCGTATGCTAAATGTGTATTTTTTTCAAAAATCGTCATCTAATGGCGAAAATTTTAACTTTTGTTTTGGTTAAACTAATTCCTTCAATTTATTATGTCTTTCACAAAATTTCACAACTTTATGAACAATAGTTTCGTCTGTAGACAACTTTAAAATAGTGTCGTTTAATTATGGACACCCTGTAAATAAAATTTCTAAACTATCGTAATGCTAAATGTGTAATTTTTAAAAAATCGCCATCTAGTGGCGAACATTTTAACTTTTGTTTTGGTTAAACTAATTTCCTTCAATTTATTATGTCTTTCACAAAATTTCACAACTTTATGAACAATAGTTTCGTCTGTAGACAACTTTATAATAGGGTCGTTTAATTATGGACACCCTGTAAATAAAATTTCTAAACTATCGTAATGCTAAATGTGTATTTTTATTAAAAAATCGCCATCTAGTGGCGAACATTTTAACTTTTGTTTTGGTTAAACTAATTTCCTTCAATTGATTATGTCTTTCACAAATTTCACAACTTTATGAACAATAGTTTTGTCTATAGACAACTTTATAATAGGGTCGTTTAATTATGGACATCCTGTAAATAAAATTTCTAAACTATCGTAATGCTAAATGTGTAATTTTTAAAAAATCGCCATCTAGTGGCGAACATTTTAACTTTTGTTTTGGTTAAACTAATTTCCTTCAATTTATTATGTCTTTCACAAAATTTCACAACTTTATGAACAATAGTTTCGTCTGTAGACAACTTTAAAATAGTGTCGTTTAATTATGGACACCCTGTAAATAAAATTTCTAAACTATCGTAATGTTAAATGTGTAATTTTTAAAAAATCGCCCTCTAGTGGCGAACATTTTAACTTTTGTTTTGGTTAAATTAATTTCCTTCAATTTATTATGTCTTTCACAAATTTCACAACTTTATGAGCAATAGTTTTGTCTAGAGACTACTTTAAAATACGATCGTTTAATTATGGACACCCTGTAAATAAAATTTCTAAACTATCGTATGCTAAATGTGTATTTTTTTTTAATATCGTCATCTAATGGCGAAAATTTTAACTTTTGTTTTGGTTAAACTAATTCCTTCAATTTATTATGTCTTTCACAAAATTTCACAACTTTATGAACAATAGTTTCGTCTGTAGACAACTTTAAAATAGTGTCGTTTAATTATGGACACCCTGTAAATAAAATTTCTAAACTATCGTAATGCTAAATGTGTATTTTTATTAAAAAATCGCCATCTAGTGGCGAACATTTTAACTTTTGTTTTGGTTAAACTAATTTCCTTCAATTTATTATGTCTTTCACAAAATTTCACAACTTTGTGAACAATAGTTTCGTCTGTAGACAACTTTATAATAGAGTCGTTTAATTATGGACACCCTGTAAATAAAATTTCTAAACTATCGTAATGCTAAATGTGTATTTTTATTAAAAAATCGCCATCTAGTGGCGAACATTTTAACTTTTGTTTTGGTTAAACTAATTTCCTTCAATTTATTATGTCTTTCACAAAATTTCACAACTTTGTGAACAATAGTTTCGTCTGTAGACAACTTTATAATAGGGTCGTTTAATTATGGACACCCTGTAAATAAAATTTTTAAACTATCGTAATGCTAAATGTGTAATTTTTCAAAAATCGCCATCTAGTGGCGAACATTTTAATTTTTGTTTTGGTTAAACTAATTTCCTTCAATTTATTATGTCTTTAACAAAATTTTGCAACATTCCGGACAATAGTTTTGTTTGTAGACAACATTAAAATAGGGTCGTTTAATTATGGACACCCTGTAAATAAAATTTCTAAACTATCGTAATGCTAAATGTGTAATTTTTTTAAAAATCGCCATCTAGTGGCGAACATTTTAGCTTTTGTTTTGGTTAAACTAATTTCCTTCAATTTATTGTGTCTTTCACAAATTTCACAACTTTATGAACAATAGTTTTGTCTATAGACAACTTTATAATAGGGTCGTTTAATTATGGACATCCTGTAAATAAAATTTCTAAACTATCGTAATGCTAAATGTGTAATTTTTTAAAAATTGCCATCTAGTGGCGAACATTTATTTTTTGTTTTGGTTAAACTAATTTCCTTCAATTTATTATGTCTTTCACAAAATTTCACAACATTATGAACAATAGTTTCGTCTGTAGACAACTTTAAAATAGTGTCGTTTAATTATGGACACCCTGTAAATAAAATTTCTAAACTATCGTAATGCTAAATGTGTAATTTTTAAAAAATCGCCATCTAGTGGCGAACATTTTAACTTTTGTTTTGGTTAAACTAATTTCCTTCAATTTATTATGTCTTTCACAAAATTTCACAACTTTATGAACAATAGTTTCGTCTGTAGACAACTTTATAATAGGGTCGATTAATTATGGACACCCTGTAAATAAAATTTCTAAACTATCGTAATGCTAAATGTGTATTTTTATTAAAAAATCGCCATCTAGTGGCGAACATTTTAACTTTTGTTTTGGTTAAACTAATTTCCTTCAATTTATTATGTCTTTAACAAAATTTCACAACTTTATGAAAAATAGTTTCGTCTGTAGACAACTTTATTATAGGGTCGTTTAATTATGGACACCCTGTAAATAAAATTTTTAAACTATCGTAATGCTAAATGTGTAATTTTTTAAAAATCGCCATCTAGTGGCGAACATTTTAATTTTTGTTTTGGTTAAACTAATTTCCTTCAATTTATTATGTCTTTAACAAAATTTTGCAACATTCCGGACAATAGTTTTGTCTGTAGACAACTTTATAATAGGGTCGTTTAATTATGGACACCCTGTAAATAAAATTTCTAAACTATCGTAATGCTAAATGTGTAATTTTTTTAAAAATCGCCATCTAGTGGCGAACATTTTAGCTTTTGTTTTGGTTAAACTAATTTCCTTCAATTTATTATGTCTTTCACAAATTTCACAACTTTATGAGCAATAGTTTTGTCTAGAGACTACTTTAAAATAGGATCGTTTAATTATGGACACCCTGTAAATAAAATTTCTAAACTATCGTATTCTAAATGTGTATTTTTTTTAAAAATCGTCATCTAATGGCGAAAATTTTAACTTTTGTTTTGGTTAAACTAATTCCTTCAATTTATTATGTCTTTCACAAAATTTCACAACTTTATGAACAATAGTTTCGTCTGTAGACAACTTTAAAATAGTGTCGTTTAATTATGGACACCATGTAAATAAAATTTCTAAACTATCGTAATGCTAAATGTGTAATTTTTAAAAAATCGCCATCTAGTGGCGAACATTTTAACTTTTGTTTTGGTTAAACTAATTTCCTTCAATTTATTATGTCTTTCACAAAATTTCACAACTTTATAAACAATAGTTTCGTCTGTAGACAACTTTATAATAGGGTCGTTTAATTATGGACACCCTGTAAATAAAATTTCTAAACTATCGTAATGCTAAATGTGTATTTTTATTAAAAAATCGCCATCTAGTGGCGAACATTTTAACTTTTGTTTTGGTTAAACTAATTTCCTTCAATTTATTATGTCTTTCACAAATTTCACAACTTTATGAACAATAGTTTTGTCTATAGACAACTTTATAATAGGGTCGTTTAATTATGGACATCCTGTAAATAAAATTTCTAAACTATCGTAATGCTAAATGTGTAATTTTTAAAAAATCGCCATCTAGTGGCGAACATTTTAACTTTTGTTTTGGTTAAACTAATTTCCTTTAATTTATTATGTCTTTCACAAAATTTCACAACTTTATGAACAATAGTTTCGTCTGTAGACAACTTTAAAATAGTATCGTTTAATTATGGACACCCTGTAAATAAAATTTCTAAACTATCGTAATGCTAAATGTGTAATTTTTAAAAAATCGTCATCTAGTGGCGAACATTTTAACTTTTGTTTTGGTTAAATTAATTTCCTTCAATTTATTATGTCTTTCACAAATTTCACAACTTTATGAACAATAGTTTTGTCTATAGACAACTTTATAATAGGGTCGTTTTATTATGGACATCCTGTAAATAAAATTTCTAAACTATCGTAATGCTAAATGTGTAATTTTTAAAAAATCGCCATCTAGTGGCGAACATTTTAACTTTTGTTTTGGTTAAACTAATTTCCTTCAATTTATTATGTCTTTCACAAAATTTCACAACTTTATGAACAATAGTTTCGTCTGTAGACAACTTTATAATAGGGTCGTTTAATTATGGACACCCTGTAAATAAAATTTCTAAACTATCGTAATGCTAAATGTGTATTTTTATTAAAAAATCGCCATCTAGTGGCGAACATTTTAACTTTTGTTTTGGTTAAACTAATTTCCTTCAATTTATTATGTCTTTCACAAAATTTCACAACTTTATGAACAATAGTTTCGTGTGTAGACAACTTTATAATAGGGTCGTTTAATTATGGACACCCTGTAAATAAAATTTTTAAACTATCGTAATACTAAATCTGTAATTTTTTAAAAATCGCCAACTAGTGGCGAACATTTTAATTTTTGTTTTGGTTAAACTAATTTCCTTCAATTTATTATGTCTTTAACAAAATTTTGCAACATTCCGGACAATAGTTTTGTCTGCAGACAACTTTAAAATAGGGTCGTTTAATCATGGACACACTGTAAATAAAATTTCTAAACTATCGTAATGCTAAATGTGTAATTTTTTTTAAATCGCCATCTAGTGGCGAACATTTTAGCTTTTGTTTTGGTTAAACTAATTTCCTTCAATTTATTATGTCTTTCACAAATTTCACAACTTTATGAACAATAGTTTTGTCTAGAGAATACTTTAAAATAGGATCGTTTAATTATGGACACCCTGTAAATAAAATTTCTAAACTATCGTATGCTAAATGTGTATTTTTTTTAAAAATCGTCATCTAATGGCGAAAATTTTAACTTTTGTTTTGGTTAAACTAATTCCTTCAATTTATTATGTCTTTCACAAAATTTCACAACTTTATGAACAATAGTTTCGTCTGTAGACAACTTTAAAATAGTGTCGTTTAATTATGGACACCCTGTAAATAAAATTTCTAAACTATCGTAATGCTAAATGTGTAATTTTTAAAAAATCGCCATCTAGTGGCGAACATTTTAACTTTTGTTTTGGTTAAATTAATTTCCTTCAATTTATTATGTCTTTCACAAATTTCACAACTTTATGAACAATAGTTTTGTCTATAGACAACTTTATAATAGGGTCGTTTAATTATGGACATCCTGTAAATAAAATTTCTAAACTATCGTAATTCTAAATGTGTAATTTTTAAAAAATCGCCATCTAGTGGCGAACATTTTAACTTTTGTTTTGGTTAAACTAATTTCCTTCAATTTATTATGTCTTTCACAAAATTTCACAACTTTATGAACAATAGTTTCGTCTGTAGACAACTTTATAATAGGGTCGTTTAATTATGGACACCCTGTAAATAAAATTTCTAAACTATCGTAATGCTAAATGTGTATTTTTATTAAAAAATCGCCATCTAGTGGCGAACATTTTAACTTTTGTTTTGGTTAAACTAATTTCCTTCAATTTATTATGTCTTTCACAAAATTTCACAACTTTATGAACAATAGTTTCGTCTCTAGACAACTTTATAATAGGGTCGTTTAATTATGGACACCCTGTAAATAAAATTTCTAAACTATCGTATGCTAAATGTGTATTTTTTTTAAAAATCGTCATCTAATGGCGAAAATTTTAACTTTTGTTTTGGTTAAACTAATTCCTTCAATTTATTATGTCTTTCACAAAATTTCACAACTTTATGAACAATAGTTTCGTCTGTAGACAACTTTAAAATAGTGTCGTTTAATTATGGACACCCTGTAAATAAAATTTCTAAACTATCGTAATGCTAAATGTGTAACTTTAAAAAATCGCCATCTAGTGGCGAACATTTTAACTTTTGTTTTGGTTAAATTAATTTCCTTCAATTTATTATGTCTTTCACAAATTTCACAACTTTATGAACAATAGTTTTGTCTATAGACAACTTTATAATATGGTCGTTTAATTATGGACATCCTGTAAATAAAATTTCTAAACTATCGTAATGCTAAATGTGTAATTTTTAAAAAATCGCCATCTAGTGGCGAACATTTTAACTTTTGTTTTGGTTAAACTAATTTCCTTCAATTTATTATGTCTTTCACAAAATTTCACAACTTTATGAACAATAGTTTCGTCTGTAGACAACTTTATAATAGGGTCGTTTAATTATGGACACCCTGTAAATAAAATTTCTAAACTATCGTAATGCTAAATGTGTATTTTTATTAAAAAATCGCCATCTAGTGGCGAACATTTTAACTTTTGTTTTGGTTAAACTAATTTCCTTCAATTTATTATGTCTTTCACAAAATTTCACAACTTTATGAACAATAGTTTCGTGTGTAGACAACTTTATAATAGGGTCGTTTAATTATGGACACCCTGTAAATAAAATTTTAAACTATCGTAATGCTACATCTGTAATTTTTTAAAAATCGCCAACTAGTGGCGAACATTTTAATTTTTTGTTTTGGTTAAACTAATTTCCTTCAATTTATTATGTCTTTAACAAAATTTTGCAACATTCCGGACAATAGTTTTGTCTGCAGACAACTTTAAAATAGGGTCGTTTAATCATGGACAAACTGTAAATAAAATTTCTAAACTATCGTAATGCTAAATGTGTAATTTTTTTAAAAATCGCCATCTAGTGGCGAACATTTTAGCTTTTGTTTTGGTTAAACTAATTTCCTTCAATTTATTATGTCTTTCACAAATTTCACAACTTTATGAGCAATAGTTTTGTCTAGAGACTACTTTAAAATAGGATCGTTTAATTATGGACACCCTGTAAATAAAATTTCTAAACTATCGTATGCTAAATGTGTATTTTTTTTAAAAATCGTCATCTAATGGCGAAAATTTTAACTTTTGTTTTGGTTAAACTAATTCCTTCAATTTATTATGTCTTTCACAAAATTTCACAACTTTATGAACAATAGTTTCGTCTGTAGACAACTTTAAAATAGTGTCGTTTAATTATGGACACCATGTAAATAAAATTTCTAAACTATCGTAATGCTAAATGTGTAATTTTTAAAAAATCGCCATCTAGTGGCGAACATTTTAACTTTTGTTTTGGTTAAACTAATTTCCTTCAATTTATTATGTCTTTCACAAAATTTCACAACTTTATGAACAATAGTTTCGTCTGTAGACAACTTTATAATAGGGTCGTTTAATTATGGACACCCTGTAAATAAAATTTCTAAACTATCGTAATGCTAAATGTGTATTTTTATTAAAAAATCGCCATCTAGTGGCGAACATTTTAACTTTTGTTTTGGTTAAACTAATTTCCTTCAATTTATTATGTCTTTCACAAATTTCACAACTTTATGAACAATAGTTTTGTCTATAGACAACTTTATAATAGGGTCGTTTAATTATGGACATCCTGTAAATAAAATTTCTAAACTATCGTAATGCTAAATGTGTAATTTTTAAAAAATCGCCATCTAGTGGCGAACATTTTAACTTTTGTTTTGGTTAAATTAATTTCCTTCAATTTATTATGTCTTTCACAAATTTCACAACTTTATGAACAATAGTTTTGTCTAGAGAATACTTTAAAATAGGATCGTTTAATTATGGACACCCTGTAAATAAAATTTCTAAACTATCGTATGCTAAATGTGTATTTTTTTTAAAAATCGTCATCTAATGGCGAAAATTTTAACTTTTGTTTTGGTTAAACTAATTCCTTCAATTTATTATGTCTTTCACAAAATTTCACAACTTTATGAACAATAGTTTCGTCTGTAGACAACTTTAAAATAGTGTCGTTTAATTATGGACACCCTGTAAATAAAATTTCTAAACTATCGTAATGCTAAATGTGTAATTTTTAAAAAATCGCCATCTAGTGGCGAACATTTTAACTTTTGTTTTGGTTAAATTAATTTCCTTCAATTTATTATGTCTTTCACAAATTTCACAACTTTATGAACAATAGTTTTGTCTATAGACAACTTTATAATAGGGTCGTTTAATTATGGACATCCTGTAAATAAAATTTCTAAACTATCGTAATTCTAAATGTGTAATTTTTAAAAAATCGCCATCTAGTGGCGAACATTTTAACTTTTGTTTTGGTTAAACTAATTTCCTTCAATTTATTATGTCTTTCACAAAATTTCACAACTTTATGAACAATAGTTTCGTCTGTAGACAACTTTATAATAGGGTCGTTTAATTATGGACACCCTGTAAATAAAATTTCTAAACTATCGTAATGCTAAATGTGTATTTTTATTAAAAAATCGCCATCTAGTGGCGAACATTTTAACTTTTGTTTTGGTTAAACTAATTTCCTTCAATTTATTATGTCTTTCACAAAATTTCACAACTTTATGAACAATAGTTTCGTCTCTAGACAACTTTATAATAGGGTCGTTTAATTATGGACACCCTGTAAATAAAATTTCTAAACTATCGTATGCTAAATGTGTATTTTTTTTAAAAATCGTCATCTAATGGCGAAAATTTTAACTTTTGTTTTGGTTAAACTAATTCCTTCAATTTATTATGTCTTTCACAAAATTTCACAACTTTATGAACAATAGTTTCGTCTGTAGACAACTTTAAAATAGTGTCGTTTAATTATGGACACCCTGTAAATAAAATTTCTAAACTATCGTAATGCTAAATGTGTAACTTTAAAAAATCGCCATCTAGTGGCGAACATTTTAACTTTTGTTTTGGTTAAATTAATTTCCTTCAATTTATTATGTCTTTCACAAATTTCACAACTTTATGAACAATAGTTTTGTCTATAGACAACTTTATAATATGGTCGTTTAATTATGGACATCCTGTAAATAAAATTTCTAAACTATCGTAATGCTAAATGTGTAATTTTTAAAAAATCGCCATCTAGTGGCGAACATTTTAACTTTTGTTTTGGTTAAACTAATTTCCTTCAATTTATTATGTCTTTCACAAAATTTCACAACTTTATGAACAATAGTTTCGTCTGTAGACAACTTTATAATAGGGTCGTTTAATTATGGACACCCTGTAAATAAAATTTCTAAACTATCGTAATGCTAAATGTGTATTTTTATTAAAAAATCGCCATCTAGTGGCGAACATTTTAACTTTTGTTTTGGTTAAACTAATTTCCTTCAATTTATTATGTCTTTCACAAAATTTCACAACTTTATGAACAATAGTTTCGTGTGTAGACAACTTTATAATAGGGTCGTTTAATTATGGACACCCTGTAAATAAAATTTTAAACTATCGTAATGCTACATCTGTAATTTTTTAAAAATCGCCAACTAGTGGCGAACATTTTAATTTTTGTTTTGGTTAAACTAATTTCCTTCAATTTATTATGTCTTTAACAAAATTTTGCAACATTCCGGACAATAGTTTTGTCTGCAGACAACTTTAAAATAGGGTCGTTTAATCATGGACAAACTGTAAATAAAATTTCTAAACTATCGTAATGCTAAATGTGTAATTTTTTTAAAAATCGCCATCTAGTGGCGAACATTTTAGCTTTTGTTTTGGTTAAACTAATTTCCTTCAATTTATTATGTCTTTCACAAATTTCACAACTTTATGAGCAATAGTTTTGTCTAGAGACTACTTTAAAATAGGATCGTTTAATTATGGACACCCTGTAAATAAAATTTCTAAACTATCGTATGCTAAATGTGTATTTTTTTTAAAAATCGTCATCTAATGGCGAAAATTTTAACTTTTGTTTTGGTTAAACTAATTCCTTCAATTTATTATGTCTTTCACAAAATTTCACAACTTTATGAACAATAGTTTCGTCTGTAGACAACTTTAAAATAGTGTCGTTTAATTATGGACACCATGTAAATAAAATTTCTAAACTATCGTAATGCTAAATGTGTAATTTTTAAAAAATCGCCATCTAGTGGCGAACATTTTAACTTTTGTTTTGGTTAAACTAATTTCCTTCAATTTATTATGTCTTTCACAAAATTTCACAACTTTATGAACAATAGTTTCGTCTGTAGACAACTTTATAATAGGGTCGTTTAATTATGGACACCCTGTAAATAAAATTTCTAAACTATCGTAATGCTAAATGTGTATTTTTATTAAAAAATCGCCATCTAGTGGCGAACATTTTAACTTTTGTTTTGGTTAAACTAATTTCCTTCAATTTATTATGTCTTTCACAAATTTCACAACTTTATGAACAATAGTTTTGTCTATAGACAACTTTATAATAGGGTCGTTTAATTATGGACATCCTGTAAATAAAATTTCTAAACTATCGTAATGCTAAATGTGTAATTTTTAAAAAATCGCCATCTAGTGGCGAACATTTTAACTTTTGTTTTGGTTAAACTAATTTCCTTTAATTTATTATGTCTTTCACAAAATTTCACAACTTTATGAACAATAGTTTCGTCTGTAGACAACTTTAAAATAGTATCGTTTAATTATGGACACCCTGTAAATAAAATTTCTAAACTATCGTATGCTAAATGTGTATTTTTTTTAAAAATCGTCATCTAATGGCGAAAATTTTAACTTTTGTTTTGGTTAAACTAATTCCTTCAATTTATTATGTCTTTCACAAAATTTCACAACTTTATGAACAATAGTTTCGTCTGTAGACAACTTTAAAATAGTGTCGTTTAATTATGGACACCCTGTAAATAAAATTTCTAAACTATCGTAATGCTAAATGTGTAATTTTTAAAAAATCGCCATCTAGTGGCGAACATTTTAACTTTTGTTTTGGTTAAATTAATTTCCTTCAATTTATTATGTCTTTCACAAATTTCACAACTTTATGAACAATAGTTTTGTCTATAGACAACTTTATAATAGGGTCGTTTAATTATGGACATCCTGTAAATAAAATTTCTAAACTATCGTAATTCTAAATGTGTAATTTTTAAAAGATCGCCATCTAGTGGCGAACATTTTATCTTTTGTTTTGGTTAAACTAATTTCCTTCAATTTATTATGTCTTTCACAAAATTTCACAACTTTATGAACAATAGTTTCGTCTGTAGAAAACTTTATAATAGGGTCGTTTAATTATGGACACCCTGTAAATAAAATTTCTAAACTATCGTAATGCTAAATGTGTATTTTTATTAAAAAATCGCCATCTAGTGGCGAACATTTTAACTTTTGTTTTGGTTAAACTAATTTCCTTCAATTTATTATGTCTTTCACAAAATTTCACAACTTTATGAACAATAGTTTCGTCTCTAGACAACTTTATAATAGGGTCGTTTAATTATGGACACCCTGTAAATAAAATTTTTAAACTATCGTAATGTTAAATGTGTAATTTTTTAAAAATCGCCATCTAGTGGCGAACATTTTAATTTTTGTTTTGGTTAAACTAATTTCCTTCAATTTATTATGTCTTTAACAAAATTTTGCAACATTCCGGACAATAGTTTTGTCTGTAGACAACTTTAAAAGAGGGTCGTTTAATTATGGACACCCTGTAAATAAAATTTCTAAACTATCGTAATGCTAAATGTGTAATTTTTTTAAAAATCGCCATCTAGTGGCGAACATTTTAGCTTTTGTTTTGGTTAAACTAATTTCCTTCAATTTATTATGTCTTTAACAAAATTTCACAACTTTATGAACAATAGTTTCGTCTGTAGAAAACTTTAAAATAGGGTCGCTTAATTATGGACACCCTGTAAATAAAATTTCTAAACTATCGTAATGCTAAATGTGTAATTTTTTTTAAATCGCTATCTAGTGGCGAACATTTTAACTTTTGTTTTGGTTAAACTAATTTTCTTCAATTTATTATGTCTTTCACAAATTTCACAACTTTATGAACAATAGTTTTGTCTGTAGATAACTTTAAAATAGGTCGTTTAATTATGGACACCCTGTAAATAAAATTTCTAAACTATCGTAATGCTAAATGTGTAATTTTTATAAAAATCGCCATCTAGTGGCGAACATTTTAGCTTTTGTTTTGGTTAAACTAATTTCCTTCAATTTATTATGTCTTTCACAAATTTCACAACTTTATGAGCAATAGTTTTGTCTAGAGACTACTTTAAAATAGGATCGTTTAATTATGGACACCCTGTAAATAAAATTTCTAAACTATCGTATGCTAAATGTGTATTTTTTTCAAAAATCGTCATCTAATGGCGAAAATTTTAACTTTTGTTTTGGTTAAACTAATTCCTTCAATTTATTATGTCTTTCACAAAATTTCACAACTTTATGAACAATAGTTTCGTCTGTAGACAACTTCAAAATAGTGTCGTTTAATTATGGACACCCTGTAAATAAAATTTCTAAACTATCGTAATGCTAAATGTGTAATTTTTAAAAAATCGCCATCTAGTGGCGAACATTTTAACTTTTGTTTTGGTTAAACTAATTTCCTTCAATTTATTATGTCTTTCACAAAATTTCACAACTTTATGAACAATAGTTTCGTCTGTAGACAACTTTATAATAGGGTCGTTTAATTATGGACACCCTGTAAATAAAATTTCTAAACTATCGTAATGCTAAATGTGTATTTTTATTAAAAAATCGCCATCTAGTGGCGAACATTTTAACTTTTGTTTTGGTTAAACTAATTTCCTTCAATTGATTATGTCTTTCACAAATTTCACAACTTTATGAACAATAGTTTTGTCTATAGACAACTTTATAATAGGGTCGTTTAATTATGGACATCCTGTAAATAAAATTTCTAAACTATCGTAATGCTAAATGTGTAATTTTTAAAAAATCGCCATCTAGTGGCGAACATTTTAACTTTTGTTTTGGTTAAACTAATTTCCTTCAATTTATTATGTCTTTCACAAAATTTCACAACTTTATGAACAATAGTTTCGTCTGTAGACAACTTTATAATAGGGTCGTTTAATTATGGACACCCTGTAAATAAAATTTCTAAACTATCGTAATGCTAAATGTGTATTTTTATTAAAAAATCGCCATCTAGTGGCGAACATTTTAACTTTTGTTTTGGTTAAACTAATTTCCTTCAATTTATTATGTCTTTCACAAAATTTCACAACTTTATGAACAATAGTTTCGTCTGTAGACAACTTTATAATAGGGTCGTTTAATTATGGACACCCTGTAAATAAAATTTTTAAACTATCGTAATGCTAAATGTGTAATTTTTTAAAAATCGCCATCTAGTGGCGAACATTTTAATTTTTGTTTTGGTTAAACTAATTTCCTTCAATTTATTATGTCTTTCACAAAATTTCACAACTTTATGAACAATAGTTTCGCGTGTAGACAACTTTATAATAGGGTCGTTTAATTATGGACACCCTGTAAATAAAATTTTTAAACTATCGTAATGCTAAATGTGTAATTTTTTTAAAAATCGCCAACTAGTGGCGAACATTTTAATTTTTGTTTTGGTTAAACTAATTTCCTTCAATTTATTATGTCTTTAACAAAATTTTGCAACATTCCGGACAATAGTTTTGTCTGCAGACAACCTTAAAATAGGGTCGTTTAATTATGGACACCCTGTAAATAAAATTTCTAAACTATCGTAATGCTAAATGTGTAATTTTTTTTTAAATCGCCATCTAGTGGCGAACATTTTAGCTTTTGTTTTGGTTAAACTAATTTCCTTCAATTTATTATGTCTTTCACAAATTTCACAACTTTATGAACAATAGTTTTGTCTATAGACAACTTTATAATAGGGTCGTTTTATTATGGACATCCTGTAAATAAAATTTCTAAACTATCGTAATGCTAAATGTGTAATTTTTAAAAAATCGCCATCTAGTGGCGAACATTTTAACTTTTGTTTTGGTTAAACTAATTTCCTTCAATTTATTATGTCTTTCACAAAATTTCACAACTTTATGAACAATAGTTTCGTCTATAGACAACTTTATAATAGGGTCGTTTTATTATGTACATCCTGTAAATAAAATTTCTAAACTATCGTAATGCTAAATGTGTAATTTTTAAAAAATCGCCATCTAGTGGCGAACATTTTAACTTTTGTTTTGGTTAAACTAATTTCCTTCAATTTATTATGTCTTTCACAAAATTTCACAACTTTATGAACAATAGTTTCGGCTGTAGACAACTTTATAATAGGGTCGTTTAATTATGGACACCCTGTAAATAAAATTTCTAAACTATCGTAATGCTAAATGTGTATTTTTATTAAAAAATCGCCATCTAGTGGCGAACATTTTAACTTTTGTTTTGGTTAAACTAATTTCCTTCAATTTATTATGTCTTTCACAAAATTTCACAACTTTATGAACAATAGTTTCGTGTGTAGAAAACTTTATAATAGGGTCGTTTAATTATGGACACCCTGTAAATAAAATTTTTAAACTATCGTAATGCTAAATCTGTAATTTTTTAAAAATCGCCAACTGGTGGCGAACATTTTAATTTTTGTTTTGGTTAAACTAATTTCCTTCAATTTATTATGTCTTTAACAAAATTTTGCAACATTCCGGACAATAGTTTTGTCTGCAGACAACTTTAAAATAGGGTCGTTTAATCATGGACACACTGTAAATAAAATTTCTAAACTATCGTAATGCTAAATGTGTAATTTTTTTTAAATCGCCATCTAGTGGCGAACATTTTAGCTTTTGTTTTGGTTAAACTAATTTCCTTCAATTTATTATGTCTTTCACAAATTTCACAACTTTATGAACAATAGTTTTGTCTAGAGAATACTTTAAAATAGGATCGTTTAATTATGGACACCCTGTAAATAAAATTTCTAAACTATCGTATGCTAAATGTGTATTTTTTTTAAAAATCGTCATCTAATGGCGAAAATTTTAACTTTTGTTTTGGTTAAACTAATTCCTTCAATTTATTATGTCTTTCACAAAATTTCACAACTTTATGAACAATAGTTTCGTCTGTAGACAACTTTAAAATAGTGTCGTTTAATTATGGACACCCTGTAAATAAAATTTCTAAACTATCGTAATGCTAAATGTGTAATTTTTAAAAAATCGCCATCTAGTGGCGAACATTTTAACTTTTGTTTTGGTTAAATTAATTTCCTTCAATTTATTATGTCTTTCACAAATTTCACAACTTTATGAACAATAGTTTTGTCTATAGACAACTTTATAATAGGGTCGTTTAATTATGGACATCCTGTAAATAAAATTTCTAAACTATCGTAATTCTAAATGTGTAATTTTTAAAAAATCGCCATCTAGTGGCGAACATTTTAACTTTTGTTTTGGTTAAACTAATTTCCTTCAATTTATTATGTCTTTCACAAAATTTCACAACTTTATGAACAATAGTTTCGTCTGTAGACAACTTTATAATAGGGTCGTTTAATTATGGACACCCTGTAAATAAAATTTCTAAACTATCGTAATGCTAAATGTGTATTTTTATTAAAAAATCGCCATCTAGTGGCGAACATTTTAACTTTTGTTTTGGTTAAACTAATTTCCTTCAATTTATTATGTCTTTCACAAAATTTCACAACTTTATGAACAATAGTTTCGTCTCTAGACAACTTTATAATAGGGTCGTTTAATTATGGACACCCTGTAAATAAAATTTCTAAACTATCGTATGCTAAATGTGTATTTTTTTTAAAAATCGTCATCTAATGGCGAAAATTTTAACTTTTGTTTTGGTTAAACTAATTCCTTCAATTTATTATGTCTTTCACAAAATTTCACAACTTTATGAACAATAGTTTCGTCTGTAGACAACTTTAAAATAGTGTCGTTTAATTATGGACACCCTGTAAATAAAATTTCTAAACTATCGTAATGCTAAATGTGTAATTTTTAAAAAATCGCCATCTAGTGGCGAACATTTTAACTTTTGTTTTGGTTAAATTAATTTCCTTCAATTTATTATGTCTTTCACAAATTTCACAACTTTATGAACAATAGTTTTGTCTATAGACAACTTTATAATATGGTCGTTTAATTATGGAGATCCTGTAAATAAAATTTCTAAACTATCGTAATGCTAAATGTGTAATTTTTAAAAAATCGCCATCTAGTGGCGAACATTTTAACTTTTGTTTTGGTTAAACTAATTTCCTTCAATTTATTATGTCTTTCACAAAATTTCACAACTTTATGAACAATAGTTTCGTCTGTAGACAACTTTATAATAGGGTCGTTTAATTATGGACACCCTGTAAATAAAATTTCTAAACTATCGTAATGCTAAATGTGTATTTTTATTAAAAAATCGCCATCTAGTGGCGAACATTTTAACTTTTGTTTTGGTTAAACTAATTTCCTTCAATTTATTATGTCTTTCACAAAATTTCACAACTTTATGAACAATAGTTTCGTGTGTAGACAACTTTATAATAGGGTCGTTTAATTATGGACACCCTGTAAATAAAATTTCTAAACTATCGTATGCTAAATGTGTATTTTTTTTAAAAATCGCCATCTAGTGGCGAACATTTTAATTTTTGTTTTGGTTGAACTAATTTCCTTCAATTTATTATGTCTTTCACAAAATTTCACAACTTTATGAACAATAGTTTCGTGTGTAGACAACTTTATAATAGGGTCGTTTAATTATGGACACCCTGTAAATAAAATTTTTAAACTATCGTAATGCTAAATGTGTAATTTTTTTAAAAATCGCCAACTAGTGGCGAACATTTTAATTTTTGTTTTGGTTAAACTAATTTCCTTCAATTTATTATGTCTTTAACAAAATTTTGCAACATTCCGGACAATAGTTTTGTCTGCAGACAACCTTAAAATAGGGTCGTTTAATTATGGACACCCTGTAAATAAAATTTCTAAACTATCGTAATGCTAAATGTGTAATTTTTTTTTAAATCGCCATCTAGTGGCGAACATTTTAGCTTTTGTTTTGGTTAAACTAATTTCCTTCAATTTATTATGTCTTTCACAAATTTCACAACTTTATGAACAATAGTTTTGTCTATAGACAACTTTATAATAGGGTCGTTTTATTATGGACATCCTGTAAATAAAATTTCTAAACTATCGTAATGCTAAATGTGTAATTTTTAAAAAATCGCCATCTAGTGGCGAACATTTTAACTTTTGTTTTGGTTAAACTAATTTCCTTCAATTTATTATGTCTTTCACAAAATTTCACAACTTTATGAACAATAGTTTCGTCTATAGACAACTTTATAATAGGGTCGTTTTATTATGGACATCCTGTAAATAAAATTTCTAAACTATCGTAATGCTAAATGTGTAATTTTTAAAAAATCGCCATCTAGTGGCGAACATTTTAACTTTTGTTTTGGTTAAACTAATTTCCTTCAATTTATTATGTCTTTCACAAAATTTCACAACTTTATGAACAATAGTTTCGGCTGTAGACAACTTTATAATAGGGTCGTTTAATTATGGACAACCTGTAAATAAAATTTCTAAACTATCGTAATGCTAAATGTGTATTTTTATTAAAAAATCGCCATCTAGTGGCGAACATTTTAACTTTTGTTTTGGTTAAACTAATTTCCTTCAATTTATTATGTCTTTCACAAAATTTCACAACTTTATGAACAATAGTTTCGTGTGTAGAAAACTTTATAATAGGGTCGTTTAATTATGGACACCCTGTAAATAAAATTTTTAAACTATCGTAATGCTAAATCTGTAATTTTTTAAAAATCGCCAACTAGTGGCGAACATTTTAATTTTTGTTTTGGTTAAACTAATTTCCTTCAATTTATTATGTCTTTAACAAAATTTTGCAACATTCCGGACAATAGTTTTGTCTGCAGACAACTTTAAAATAGGGTCGTTTAATCATGGACACACTGTAAATAAAATTTCTAAACTATCGTAATGCTAAATGTGTAATTTTTTTTAAATCGCCATCAAGTGGCGAACATTTTAGCTTTTGTTTTGGTTAAACTAATTTCCTTCAATTTATTATGTCTTTCACAAATTTCACAACTTTATGAACAATAGTTTTGTCTAGAGAATACTTTAAAATAGGATCGTTTAATTATGGACACCCTGTAAATAAAATTTCTAAACTATCGTATGCTAAATGTGTATTTTTTTTAAAAATCGTCATCTAATGGCGAAAATTTTAACTTTTGTTTTGGTTAAACTAATTCCTTCAATTTATTATGTCTTTCACAAAATTTCACAACTTTATGAACAAGAGTTTCGTCTGTAGACAACTTTAAAATAGTGTCGTTTAATTATGGACACCCTGTAAATAAAATTTCTAAACTATCGTAATGCTAAATGTGTAATTTTTAAAAAATCGCCATCTAGTGGCGAACATTTTAACTTTTGTTTTGGTTAAATTAATTTCCTTCAATTTATTATGTCTTTCACAAATTTCACAACTTTATGAACAATAGTTTCGTCTATAGACAACTTTATAATAGGGTCGTTTAATTATGGACATCCTGTAAATAAAATTTCTAAACTATCGTAATTCTAAATGTGTAATTTTTAAAAAATCGCCATCTAGTGGCGAACATTTTAACTTTTGTTTTGGTTAAACTAATTTCCTTCAATTTATTATGTCTTTCACAAAATTTCACAACTTTATGAACAATAGTTTCGTCTGTAGACAACTTTATAATAGGGTCGTTTAATTATGGACACCCTGTAAATAAAATTTCTAAACTATCGTAATGCTAAATGTGTATTTTTATTAAAAAATCGCCATCTAGTGGCGAACATTTTAACTTTTGTTTTGGTTAAACTAATTTCCTTCAATTTATTATGTCTTTCACAAAATTTCACAACTTTATGAACAATAGTTTCGTCTCTAGACAACTTTATAATAGGGTCGTTTAATTATGGACACCCTGTAAATAAAATTTCTAAACTATCGTATGCTAAATGTGTATTTTTTTTAAAAATCGTCATCTAATGGCGAAAATTTTAACTTTTGTTTTGGTTAAACTAATTCCTTCAATTTATTATGTCTTTCACAAAATTTCTCAACTTTATGAACAATAGTTTCGTCTGTAGACAACTTTAAAATAGTGTCGTTTAATTATGGACACCCTGTAAATAAAATTTCTAAACTATCGTAATGCTAAATGTGTAATTTTTAAAAAATCGCCATCTAGTGGCGAACATTTTAACTTTTGTTTTGGTTAAATTAATTTCCTTCAATTTATTATGTCTTTCACAAATTTCACAACTTTATGAACAATAGTTTTGTCTATAGACAACTTTATAATATGGTCGTTTAATTATGGAGATCCTGTAAATAAAATTTCTAAACTATCGTAATGCTAAATGTGTAATTTTTAAAAAATCGCCATCTAGTGGCGAACATTTTAACTTTTGTTTTGGTTAAACTAATTTCCTTCAATTTATTATGTCTTTCACAAAATTTCACAACTTTATGAACAATAGTTTCGTCTGTAGACAACTTTATAATAGGGTCGTTTAATTATGGACACCCTGTAAATAAAATTTCTAAACTATCGTAATGCTAAATGTGTATTTTTATTAAAAAATCGCCATCTAGTGGCGAACATTTTAACTTTTGTTTTGGTTAAACTAATTTCCTTCAATTTATTATGTCTTTCACAAAATTTCACAACTTTATGAACAATAGTTTCGTGTGTAGACAACTTTATAATAGGGTCGTTTAATTATGGACACCCTGTAAATAAAATTTCTAAACTATCGTAATGCTAAATGTGTATTTTTATTAAAAAATCGCCATCTAGTGGCGAACATTTTAACTTTTGTTTTGGTTAAACTAATTTCCTTCAATTTATTATGTCTTTCACAAAATTTCACAACTTTATGAACAATAGTTTCGTCTATAGACAACTTTATAATAGGGTCGTTTTATTATGGACATCCTGTAAATAAAATTTCTAAACTATCGTAATGCTAAATGTGTAATTTTTAAAAAATCGCCATCTAGTGGCGAACATTTTAACTTTTGTTTTGGTTAAACTAATTTCCTTCAATTTATTATGTCTTTCACAAAATTTCACAACTTTATGAACAATAGTTTCGTGTGTAGACAACTTTATAATAGGGTCGTTTAATTATGGACACCCTGTAAATAAAATTTTTAAACTATCGTAATGCTAAATGTGTAATTTTTTTAAAAATCGCCAACTAGAGGCGAACATTTTAATTTTTGTTTTGGTTAAACTAATTTCCTTCAATTTATTATGTCTTTAACAAAATTTTGCAACATTCCGGACAATAGTTTTGTCTGCAGACAACCTTAAAATAGGGTCGTTTAATTATGGACACCCTGTAAATAAAATTTCTAAACTATCGTAATGCTAAATGTGTAATTTTTTTTTAAATCGCCATCTAGTGGCGAACATTTTAGCTTTTGTTTTGGTTAAACTAATTTCCTTCAATTTATTATGTCTTTCACAAATTTCACAACTTTATGAACAATAGTTTTGTCTATAGACAACTTTATAATAGGGTCGTTTTATTATGGACATCCTGTAAATAAAATTTCTAAACTATCGTAATGCTAAATGTGTAATTTTTAAAAAATCGCCATCTAGTGGCGAACATTTTAACTTTTGTTTTGGTTAAACTAATTTCCTTCAATTTATTATGTCTTTCACAAAATTTCACAACTTTATGAACAATAGTTTCGTCTATAGACAACTTTATAATAGGGTCGTTTTATTATGGACATCCTGTAAATAAAATTTCTAAACTATCGTAATGCTAAATGTGTAATTTTTAAAAAATCGCCATCTAGTGGCGAACATTTTAACTTTTGTTTTGGTTAAACTAATTTCCTTCAATTTATTATGTCTTTCACAAAATTTCACAACTTTATGAACAATAGTTTCGGCTGTAGACAACTTTATAATAGGGTCGTTTAATTATGGACACCCTGTAAATAAAATTTCTAAACTATCGTAATGCTAAATGTGTATTTTTATTAAAAAATCGCCATCTAGTGGCGAACATTTTAACTTTTGTTTTGGTTAAACTAATTTCCTTCAATTTATTATGTCTTTCACAAAATTTCACAACTTTATGAACAATAGTTTCGTGTGTAGAAAACTTTATAATAGGGTCGTTTAATTATGGACACCCTGTAAATAAAATTTTTAAACTATCGTAATGCTAAATCTGTAATTTTTTAAAAATCGCCAACTAGTGGCGAACATTTTAATTTTTGTTTTGGTTAAACTAATTTCCTTCAATTTATTATGTCTTTAACAAAATTTTGCAACATTCCGGACAATAGTTTTGTCTGCAGACAACTTTAAAATAGGGTCGTTTAATCATGGACACACTGTAAATAAAATTTCTAAACTATCGTAATGCTAAATGTGTAATTTTTTTTAAATCGCCATCTAGTGGCGAACATTTTAGCTTTTGTTTTGGTTAAACTAATTTCCTTCAATTTATTATGTCTTTCACAAATTTCACAACTTTATGAACAATAGTTTTGTCTAGAGAATACTTTAAAATAGGATCGTTTAATTATGGACACCCTGTAAATAAAATTTCTAAACTATCGTATGCTAAATGTGTATTTTTTTTAAAAATCGTCATCTAATGGCGAAAATTTTAACTTTTGTTTTGGTTAAACTAATTCCTTCAATTTATTATGTCTTTCACAAAATTTCACAACTTTATGAACAATAGTTTCGTCTGTAGACAACTTTAAAATAGTGTCGTTTAATTATGGACACCCTGTAAATAAAATTTCTAAACTATCGTAATGCTAAATGTGTAATTTTTAAAAAATCGCCATCTAGTGGCGAACATTTTAACTTTTGTTTTGGTTAAATTAATTTCCTTCAATTTATTATGTCTTTCACAAATTTCACAACTTTATGAACAATAGTTTTGTCTATAGACAACTTTATAATAGGGTCGTTTAATTATGGACGTCCTGTAAATAAAATTTCTAAACTATCGTAATTCTAAATGTGTAATTTTTAAAAAATCGCCATCTAGTGGCGAACATTTTAACTTTTGTTTTGGTTAAACTAATTTCCTTCAATTTATTATGTCTTTCACAAAATTTCACAACTTTATGAACAATAGTTTCGTCTGTAGACAACTTTATAATAGGGTCGTTTAATTATGGACACCCTGTGAATAAAATTTCTAAACTATCGTAATGCTAAATGTGTATTTTTATTAAAAAATCGCCATCTAGTGGCGAACATTTTAACTTTTGTTTTGGTTAAACTAATTTCCTTCAATTTATTATGTCTTTCACAAAATTTCACAACTTTATGAACAATAGTTTCGTCTCTAGACAACTTTATAATAGGGTCGTTTAATTATGGACACCCTGTAAATAAAATTTCTAAACTATCGTATGCTAAATGTGTATTTTTTTTAAAAATCGTCATCTAATGGCGAAAATTTTAACTTTTGTTTTGGTTAAACTAATTCCTTCAATTTATTATGTCTTTCACAAAATTTCACAACTTTATGAACAATAGTTTCGTCTGTAGACAACTTTAAAATAGTGTCGTTTAATTATGGACACCCTGTAAATAAAATTTCTAAACTATCGTAATGCTAAATGTGTAATTTTTAAAAAATCGCCATCTAGTGGCGAACATTTTAACTTTTGTTTTGGTTAAATTAATTTCCTTCAATTTATTATGTCTTTCACAAATTTCACAACTTTATGAACAATAGTTTTGTCTATAGACAACTTTATAATATGGTCGTTTAATTATGGAGATCCTGTAAATAAAATTTCTAAACTATCGTAATGCTAAATGTGTAATTTTTAAAAAATCGCCATCTAGTGGCGAACATTTTAACTTTTGTTTTGGTTAAACTAATTTCCTTCAATTTATTATGTCTTTCACAAAATTTCACAACTTTATGAACAATAGTTTCGTCTGTAGACAACTTTATAATAGGGTCGTTTAATTATGGACACCCTGTAAATAAAATTTCTAAACTATCGTAATGCTAAATGTGTATTTTTATTAAAAAATCGCCATCTAGTGGCGAACATTTTAACTTTTGTTTTGGTTAAACTAATTTCCTTCAATTTATTTTGTCTTTCACAAAATTTCACAACTTTATGAACAATAGTTTCGTGTGTAGACAACTTTATAATAGGGTCGTTTAATTATGGACACCCTGTAAATAAAATTTTAAACTATCGTAATGCTACATCTGTAATTTTTTAAAAATCGCCAACTAGTGGCGAACATTTTAATTTTTGTTTTGGTTAAACTAATTTCCTTCAATTTATTATGTCTTTAACAAAATTTTGCAACATTCCGGACAATAGTTTTGTCTGCAGACAACTTTAAAATAGGGTCGTTTAATCATGGACAAACTGTAAATAAAATTTCTAAACTATCGTAATGCTAAATGTGTAATTTTTTTTAAATCGCCATCTAGTGGCGAACATTTTAGCTTTTGTTTTGGTTAAACTAATTTCCTTCAATTTATTATGTCTTTCACAAATTTCACAACTTTATGAACAATAGTTTTGTCTAGAGAATACTTTAAAATAGGATCGTTTAATTATGGACACCCTGTAAATAAAATTTCTAAACTATCGTATGCTAAATGTGTATTTTTTTTAAAAATCGTCATCTAATGGCGAAAATTTTAACTTTTGTTTTGGTTAAACTAATTCCTTCAATTTATTATGTCTTTCACAAAATTTCACAACTTTATGAACAATAGTTTCGTCTGTAGACAACTTTAAAATAGTGTCGTTTAATTATGGACACCCTGTAAATAAAATTTCTAAACTATCGTAATGCTAAATGTGTAATTTTTAAAAAATCGCCATCTAGTGGCGAACATTTTAACTTTTGTTTTGGTTAAATTAATTTCCTTCAATTTATTATGTCTTTCACAAATTTCACAACTTTATGAACAATAGTTTTGTCTATAGACAACTTTATAATAGGGTCGTTTAATTATGGACATCCTGTAAATAAAATTTCTAAACTATCGTAATTCTAAATGTGTAATTTTTAAAAAATCGCCATCTAGTGGCGAACATTTTAACTTTTGTTTTGGTTAAACTAATTTCCTTCAATTTATTATGTCTTTCACAAAATTTCACAACTTTATGAACAATAGTTTCGTCTGTAGACAACTTTATAATAGGGTCGTTTAATTATGGACACCCTGTAAATAAAATTTCTAAACTATCGTAATGCTAAATGTGTATTTTTATTAAAAAATCGCCATCTAGTGGCGAACATTTTAACTTTTGTTTTGGTTAAACTAATTTCCTTCAATTTATTATGTCTTTCACAAAATTTCAAAACTTTATGAACAATAGTTTCGTCTCTAGACAACTTTATAATAGGGTCGTTTAATTATGGACACCCTGTAAATAAAATTTTTAAACTATCGTAATGTTCAATGTGTAATTTTTTAAAAATCGCCATCTAGTGGCGAACATTTTAATTTTTGTTTTGGTTAAACTAATTTCCTTCAATTTATTATGTCTTTAACAAAATTTTGCAACATTCCGGACAATAGTTTTGTCTGTAGACAACTTTAAAAGAGGGTCGTTTAATTATGGACACCCTGTAAATAAAATTTCTAAACTATCGTAATGCTAAATGTGTAATTTTTTTAAAAATCGCCATCTAGTGGCGAACATTTTAGCTTTTGTTTCGGTTAAACTAATTTCCTTCAATTTATTATGTCTTTAACAAAATTTCACAACTTTATGAACAATAGTTTCGTCTGTAGAAAACTTTAAAATAGGGTCGCTTAATTATGGACACCCTGTAAATAAAATTTCTAAACTATCGTAATGCTAAATGTGTAATTTTTTTTAAATCGCTATCTAGTGGCGAACATTTTAACTTTTGTTTTGGTTAAACTAATTTTCTTCAATTTATTATGTCTTTCACAAATTTCACAACTTTATGAACAATAGTTTTGTCTGTAGATAACTTTAAAATAGGTCGTTTAATTATGGACACCCTGTAAATAAAATTTCTAAACTATCGTAATGCTAAATGTGTAATTTTTATAAAAATCGCCATCTAGTGGCGAACATTTTAGCTTTTGTTTTGGTTAAACTAATTTCCTTCAATTTATTATGCCTTTCACAAATTTCACAACTTTATGAGCAATAGTTTTGTCTAGAGACTACTTTAAAATAGGATCGTTTAATTATGGACACCCTGTAAATAAAATTTCTAAACTATCGTAATGCTAAATGTGTAATTTTTAAAAAATCGCCATCTAGTGTCGAACATTTTAACTTTTGTTTTGGTTAAACTAATTTCCTTCAATTTATTATGTCTTTCACAAAATTTCACAACTTTATGAACAATAGTTTCGTCTGTAGACAACTTTATAATAGGGTCGTTTAATTATGGACACCCTGTAAATAAAATTTCTAAACTATCGTAATGCTAAATGTGTATTTTTATTAAAAAATCGCCATCTAGTGGCGAACATTTTAACTTTTGTTTTGGTTAAACTAATTTCCTTCAATTGATTATGTCTTTCACAAAATTTCACAACTTTATGAACAATAGTTTCGTCTATAGACAACTTTATAATAGGGTCGTTTAATTATGGACATCCTGTAAATAAAATTTCTAAACTATCGTAATGCTAAATGTGTAATTTTTAAAAAATCGCCATCTAGTGGCGAACATTTTAACTTTTGTTTTGGTTAAACTAATTTCCTTCAATTTATTATGTCTTTCACAAAATTTCACAACTTTATGAACAATAGTTTCGTCTGTAGACAACTTTATAATAGGGTCGTTTAATTATGGACACCCTGTAAATAAAATTTCTAAACTATCGTAATGCTAAATGTGTATTTTTATTAAAAAATCGCCATCTAGTGGCGAACATTTTAACTTTTGTTTTGGTTAAACTAATTTCCTTCAATTTATTATGTCTTTCACAAAATTTCACAACTTTATGAACAATAGTTTCGTCTGTAGACAACTTTATAATAGGGTCGTTTAATTATGGACACCCTGTAAATAAAATTTTTAAACTATCGTAATGCTAAATGTGTAATTTTTTAAAAATCGCCATCTAGTGGCGAACATTTTAATTTTTGTTTTGGTTAAACTAATTTCCTTCAATTTATTATGTCTTTCACAAAATTTCACAACTTTATGAACAATAGTTTCGTGTGTAGACAACTTTATAATAGGGTCGTTTAATTATGAACACCCTGTAAATAAAATTTTTAAACTATCGTAATGCTAAATGTGTAATTTTTTTAAAAATCGCCAACTAGTGGCGAACATTTTAATTTTTGTTTTGGTTAAACTAATTTCCTTCAATTTATTATGTCTTTAACAAAATTTTGCAACATTCCGGACAATAGTTTTGTCTGCAGACAACCTTAAAATAGTGTCGTTTAATTATGGACACCCTGTAAATAAAATTTCTAAACTATCGTAATGCTAAATGTGTAATTTTTAAAAAATCGCCATCTAGTGGCGAACATTTTAACTTTTGTTTTGGTTAAACTAATTTCCTTCAATTTATTATGTCTTTCACAAATTTCACAACTTTATGAACAATAGTTTTGTCTAGAGACTACTTTAAAATAGGATCGTTTAATTATGGACACCCTGTAAATAAAATTTCTAAACTATCGTATGCTAAATGTGTATTTTTTTTTAAAATCGTCATCTAATGGCGAAAATTTTAACTTTTGTTTTTGTTAAACTGGTTCCTTGAATTTATTATGTCTTTCACAAAATTTCATAACTTTATGAACAATAGTTTCGTCTGTAGACAACTTTAAAATAGTGTCGTTTAATTATGGACACCCTGTAAATAAAATTTCTAAACTATCGTAATGTTAAATGTGTAATTTTTAAAAAATCGCCCTCTAGTGGCGAACATTTTAACTTTTGTTTTGGTTAAATTAATTTCCTTCAATTTATTATGTCTTTCACAAATTTCACAACTTTATGAGCAATAGTTTTGTCTAGAGACTACTTTAAAATACGATCGTTTAATTATGGACACCCTGTAAATAAAATTTCTAAACTATCGTATGCTAAATGTGTATTTTTTTTTAAAATCGTCATCTAATGGCGAAAATTTTAACTTTTGTTTTGGTTAAACTAATTCCTTCAATTTATTATGTCTTTCACAAAATTTCACAACTTTATGAACAATAGTTTCGTCTGTAGACAACTTTAAAATAGTGTCGTTTAATTATGGACACCCTGTAAATAAAATTTCTAAACTATCGTAATGCTAAATGTGTAATTTTTAAAAAATCGCCATCTAGTGGCGAACATTTTAACTTTTGTTTTGGTTAAACTAATTTCCTTCAATTTATTATGTCTTTCACAAAATTTCACAACTTTATGAACAATAGTTTCGTCTGTAGACAACTTTATAATAGGGTCGTTTAATTATGGACACCCTGTAAATAAAATTTCTAAACTATCGTAATGCTAAATGTGTATTTTTATTAAAAATCGCCATCTAGTGGCGAACATTTTAACTTTTGTTTTGGTTAAACTAATTTCCTTCAATTTATTATGTCTTTCACAAATTTCACAACTTCATGAACAATAGTTTTGTCTATAGACAACTTTATAATAGGGTCGTTTAATTATGGACATCCTGTAAATAAAATTTCTAAACTATCGTAATGCTAAATGTGTAATTTTTAAAAAATCGCCATCTAGTGGCGAACATTTTAACTTTTGTTTTGGTTAAACTAATTTCCTTAAATTTATTATGTCTTTCACAAAATTTCACAACTTTATGAACAATAGTTTCGTCTATAGACAACTTTATAATAGGGTCGTTTAATTATGGACATCCTGTAAATAAAATTTCTAAACTATCGTAATGCTAAATGTGTATTTTTATTAAAAAATCGCCATCTAGTGGCGAACATTTTAACTTTTGTTTTGGTTAAACTAATTTCCTTCAATTTATTATGTCTTTCACAAAATTTCACAACTTTGTGAACAATAGTTTCGTCTGTAGACAACTTTATAATAGGGTCGTTTAATTATGGACACCCTGTAAATAAAATTTTTAAACTATCGTAATGCTAAATGTGTAATTTTTCAAAAATCGCCATCTAGTGGCGAACATTTTAATTTTTGTTTTGGTTAAACTAATTTCCTTCAATTTATTATGTCTTTAACAAAATTTTGCAACATTCCGGACAATAGTTTTGTCTGTAGACAACATTAAAATAGGGTCGTTTAATTATGGACACCCTGTAAATAAAATTTCTAAACTATCGTAATGCTAAATGTGTAATTTTTTTAAAAATCGCCATCTAGTGGCGAACATTTTAGCTTTTGTTTTGGTTAAACTAATTTCCTTCAATTTATTATGTCTTTCACAAATTTCACAACTTTATGAACAATAGTTTTGTCTATAGACAACTTTATAATAGGGTCGTTTAATTATGGACATCCTGTAAATAAAATTTCTAAACTATCGTAATGCTAAATGTGTAATTTTTTAAAAATTGCCATCTAGTGGCGAACATTTTAATTTTTGTTTTGGTTAAACTAATTTCCTTCAATTTATTATGTCTTTCACAAAATTTCACAACATTATGAACAATAGTTTCGTCTGTAGACAACTTTAAAATAGTGTCGTTTAATTATGGACACCCTGTAAATAAAATTTCTAAACTATCGTAATGCTAAATGTGTAATTTTTAAAAAATCGCCATCTAGTGGCGAACATTTTAACTTTTGTTTTGGTTAAACTAATTTCCTTCAATTTATTATGTCTTTCACAAAATTTCACAACTTTATGAACAATAGTTTCGTCTGTAGACAACTTTATAATAGGGTCGTTTAATTATGGACACCCTGTAAATAAAATTTCTAAACTATCGTAATGCTAAATGTGTATTTTTATTAAAAAATCGCCATCTAGTGGCGAACATTTTAACTTTTGTTTTGGTTAAATTAATTTCCTTCAATTTATTATGTCTTTCACAAATTTCACAACTTTATGAACAATAGTTTTGTCTATAGACAACTTTATAATAGGGTCGTTTAATTATGGACATCCTGTAAATAAAATTTCTAAACTATCGTAATGCTAAATGTGTAATTTTTAAAAAATCGCCATCTAGTGGCGAACATTTTAACTTTTGTTTTGGTTAAACTAATTTCCTTCAATTTATTATGTCTTTCACAAAATTTCACAACTTTATGAATAATAGTTTCGTCTGTAGACAACTTTATAATAGGGTCGTTTAATTATGGACACCCTGTAAATAAAATTTCTAAACTATCGTAATGCTAAATGTGTATTTTTATTAAAAAATCGCCATCTAGTGGCGAACATTTTAACTTTTGTTTTGGTTAAACTAATTTCCTTCAATTTATTATGTCTTTCACAAAATTTCACAACTTTATGAACAATAGTTTCGTCTGTAGACAACTTTATTATAGGGTCGTTTAATTATGGACACCCTGTAAATAAAATTTTTAAACTATCGTAATGCTAAATGTGTAATTTTTTAAAAATCGCCATCTAGTGGCGAACATTTTAATTTTTGTTTTGGTTAAACTAATTTCCTTCAATTTATTATGTCTTTAACAAAATTTTGCAACATTCCGGACAATAGTTTTGTCTGTAGACAACTTTAAAATAGGGTCGTTTAATTATGGACACCCTGTAAATAAAATTTCTAAACTATCGTAATGCTAAATGTGTAATTTTTTTAAAAATCGCCATCTAGTGGCGAACATTTTAGCTTTTGTTTTGGTTAAACTAATTTCCTTCAATTTATTATGTCTTTCACAAATTTCACAACTTTATGAGCAATAGTTTTGTCTAGAGACTACTTTAAAATAGGATCGTTTAATTATGGACACCCTGTAAATAAAATTTCTAAACTATCGTATTCTAAATGTGTATTTTTTTTAAAAATCGTCATCTAATGGCGAAAATTTTAACTTTTGTTTTGGTTAAACTAATTCCTTCAATTTATTATGTCTTTCACAAAATTTCACAACTTTATGAACAATAGTTTCGTCTGTAGACAACTTTAAAATAGTGTCGTTTAATTATGGACACCCTGTAAATAAAATTTCTAAACTATCGTAATGCTAAATGTGTAATTTTTAAAAAATCGCCATCTAGTGGCGAACATTTTAACTTTTGTTTTGGTTAAACTAATTTCCTTCAATTTATTATGTCTTTCACAAAATTTCACAACTTTATGAACAATAGTTTCGTCTGTAGACAACTTTATAATAGGGTCGTTTAATTATGGACACCCTGTAAATAAAATTTCTAAACTATCGTAATGCTAAATGTGTATTTTTATTAAAAAATCGCCATCTAGTGGCGAACATTTTAACTTTTGTTTTGGTTAAACTAATTTCCTTCAATTTATTATGTCTTTCACAAATTTCACAACTTTATGAACAATAGTTTTGTCTATAGACAACTTTATAATAGGGTCGTTTAATTATGGACATCCTGTAAATAAAATTTCTAAACTATCGTAATGCTAAATGTGTAATTTTTAAAAAATCGCCATCTAGTGGCGAACATTTTAACTTTTGTTTTGGTTAAACTAATTTCCTTCAATTTATTATGTCTTTCACAAAATTTCACAACTTTATGAACAATAGTTTCGTCTGTAGACAACTTTATAATAGGGTCGTTTAATTATGGACACCCTGTAAATAAAATTTCTAAACTATCGTAATGCTAAATGTGTATTTTTATTAAAAAATCGCCATCTAGTGGCGAACATTTTAACTTTTGTTTTGGTTAAACTAATTTCCTTCAATTTATTATGTCTTTCACAAAATTTCACAACTTTATGAACAATAGTTTCGTCTGTAGACAACTTTATAATAGGGTCGTTTAATTATGGACACCCTGTAAATAAAATTTCTAAACTATCGTAATGCTAAATGTGTATTTTTATTAAAAAATCGCCATCTAGTGGCGAACATTTTAACTTTTGTTTTGGTTAAACTAATTTCCTTCAATTTATTATGTCTTTCACAAAATTTCAAAACTTTATGAACAATAGTTTCGTCTCTAGACAACTTTATAATAGGGTCGTTTAATTATGGACACCCTGTAAATAAAATTTTTAAACTATCGTAATGTTAAATGTGTAATTTTTTAAAAATCGCCATCTAGTGGCGAACATTTTAATTTTTGTTTTGGTTAAACTAATTTCCTTCAATTTATTATGTCTTTAACAAAATTTTGCAACATTCCGGACAATAGTTTTGTCTGTAGACAACTTTAAAAGAGGGTCGTTTAATTATGGACACCCTGTAAATAAAATTTCTAAACTATCGTAATGCTAAATGTGTAATTTTTTTAAAAATCGCCATCTAGTGGCGAACATTTTAGCTTTTGTTTCGGTTAAACTAATTTCCTTCAATTTATTATGTCTTTAACAAAATTTCACAACTTTATGAACAATAGTTTCGTCTGTAGAAAACTTTAAAATAGGGTCGCTTAATTATGGACACCCTGTAAATAAAATTTCTAAACTATCGTAATGCTAAATGTGTAATTTTTTTTAAATCGCTATCTAGTGGCGAACATTTTAACTTTTGTTTTGGTTAAACTAATTTTCTTCAATTTATTATGTCTTTCACAAATTTCACAACTTTATGAACAATAGTTTTGTCTGTAGATAACTTTAAAATAGGTCGTTTAATTATGGACACCCTGTAAATAAAATTTCTAAACTATCGTAATGCTAAATGTGTAATTTTTATAAAAATCGCCATCTAGTGGCGAACATTTTAGCTTTTGTTTTGGTTAAACTAATTTCCTTCAATTTATTATGTCTTTCACAAATTTCACAACTTTATGAGCAATAGTTTTGTCTAGAGACTACTTTAAAATAGGATCGTTTAATTATGGACACCCTGTAAATAAAATTTCTAAACTATCGTAATGCTAAATGTGTAATTTTTAAAAAATCGCCATCTAGTGTCGAACATTTTAACTTTTGTTTTGGTTAAACTAATTTCCTTCAATTTATTATGTCTTTCACAAAATTTCACAACTTTATGAACAATAGTTTCGTCTGTAGACAACTTTATAATAGGGTCGTTTAATTATGGACACCCTGTAAATAAAATTTCTAAACTATCGTAATGCTAAATGTGTATTTTTATTAAAAAATCGCCATCTAGTGGCGAACATTTTAACTTTTGTTTTGGTTAAACTAATTTCCTTCAATTGATTATGTCTTTCACAAAATTTCACAACTTTATGAACAATAGTTTCGTCTATAGACAACTTTATAATAGGGTCGTTTAATTATGGACATCCTGTAAATAAAATTTCTAAACTATCGTAATGCTAAATGTGTAATTTTTAAAAAATCGCCATCTAGTGGCGAACATTTTAACTTTTGTTTTGGTTAAACTAATTTCCTTCAATTTATTATGTCTTTCACAAAATTTCACAACTTTATGAACAATAGTTTCGTCTGTAGACAACTTTATAATAGGGTCGTTTAATTATGGACACCCTGTAAATAAAATTTCTAAACTATCGTAATGCTAAATGTGTATTTTTATTAAAAAATCGCCATCTAGTGGCGAACATTTTAACTTTTGTTTTGGTTAAACTAATTTCCTTCAATTTATTATGTCTTTCACAAAATTTCACAACTTTATGAACAATAGTTTCGTCTGTAGACAACTTTATAATAGGGTCGTTTAATTATGGACACCCTGTAAATAAAATTTCTAAACTATCGTAATGCTAAATGTGTATTTTTATTAAAAAATCGCCATCTAGTGGCGAACATTTTAACTTTTGTTTTGGTTAAACTAATTTCCTTCAATTTATTATGTCTTTCACAAATTTCACAACTTTATGAACAATAGTTTTGTCTATAGACAACTTTATAATAGGGTCGTTTAATTATGGACATCCTGTAAATAAAATTTCTAAACTATCGTAATGCTAAATGTGTAATTTTTAAAAAATCGCCATCTAGTGGCGAACATTTTAACTTTTGTTTTGGTTAAACTAATTTCCTTCAATTTATTATGTCTTTCACAAAATTTCACAACTTTATGAACAATAGTTTCGTCTGTAGACAACTTTATAATAGGGTCGTTTAATTATGGACACCCTGTAAATAAAATTTCTAAACTATCGTAATGCTAAATGTGTATTTTTATTAAAAAATCGCCATCTAGTGGCGAACATTTTAACTTTTGTTTTGGTTAAACTAATTTCCTTCAATTTATTATGTCTTTCACAAAATTTCACAACTTTATGAACAATAGTTTCGTCTGTAGACAACTTTATAATAGGGTCGTTTAATTATGGACACCCTGTAAATAAAATTTCTAAACTATCGTAATGCTAAATGTGTATTTTTATTAAAAAATCGCCATCTAGTGGCGAACATTTTAACTTTTGTTTTGGTTAAACTAATTTCCTTCAATTTATTATGTCTTTCACAAAATTTCAAAACTTTATGAACAATAGTTTCGTCTCTAGACAACTTTATAATAGGGTCGTTTAATTATGGACACCCTGTAAATAAAATTTTTAAACTATCGTAATGTTAAATGTGTAATTTTTTAAAAATCGCCATCTAGTGGCGAACATTTTAATTTTTGTTTTGGTTAAACTAATTTCCTTCAATTTATTATGTCTTTAACAAAATTTTGCAACATTCCGGACAATAGTTTTGTCTGTAGACAACTTTAAAAGAGGGTCGTTTAATTATGGACACCCTGTAAATAAAATTTCTAAACTATCGTAATGCTAAATGTGTAATTTTTTTAAAAATCGCCATCTAGTGGCGAACATTTTAGCTTTTGTTTCGGTTAAACTAATTTCCTTCAATTTATTATGTCTTTAACAAAATTTCACAACTTTATGAACAATAGTTTCGTCTGTAGAAAACTTTAAAATAGGGTCGCTTAATTATGGACACCCTGTAAATAAAATTTCTAAACTATCGTAATGCTAAATGTGTAATTTTTTTTAAATCGCTATCTAGTGGCGAACATTTTAACTTTTGTTTTGGTTAAACTAATTTTCTTCAATTTATTATGTCTTTCACAAATTTCACAACTTTATGAACAATAGTTTTGTCTGTAGATAACTTTAAAATAGGTCGTTTAATTATGGACACCCTGTAAATAAAATTTCTAAACTATCGTAATGCTAAATGTGTAATTTTTATAAAAATCGCCATCTAGTGGCGAACATTTTAGCTTTTGTTTTGGTTAAACTAATTTCCTTCAATTTATTATGTCTTTCACAAATTTCACAACTTTATGAGCAATAGTTTTGTCTAGAGACTACTTTAAAATAGGATCGTTTAATTATGGACACCCTGTAAATAAAATTTCTAAACTATCGTAATGCTAAATGTGTAATTTTTAAAAAATCGCCATCTAGTGTCGAACATTTTAACTTTTGTTTTGGTTAAACTAATTTCCTTCAATTTATTATGTCTTTCACAAAATTTCACAACTTTATGAACAATAGTTTCGTCTGTAGACAACTTTATAATAGGGTCGTTTAATTATGGACACCCTGTAAATAAAATTTCTAAACTATCGTAATGCTAAATGTGTATTTTTATTAAAAAATCGCCATCTAGTGGCGAACATTTTAACTTTTGTTTTGGTTAAACTAATTTCCTTCAATTGATTATGTCTTTCACAAAATTTCACAACTTTATGAACAATAGTTTCGTCTATAGACAACTTTATAATAGGGTCGTTTAATTATGGACATCCTGTAAATAAAATTTCTAAACTATCGTAATGCTAAATGTGTAATTTTTAAAAAATCGCCATCTAGTGGCGAACATTTTAACTTTTGTTTTGGTTAAACTAATTTCCTTCAATTTATTATGTCTTTCACAAAATTTCACAACTTTATGAACAATAGTTTCGTCTGTAGACAACTTTATAATAGGGTCGTTTAATTATGGACACCCTGTAAATAAAATTTCTAAACTATCGTAATGCTAAATGTGTATTTTTATTAAAAAATCGCCATCTAGTGGCGAACATTTTAACTTTTGTTTTGGTTAAACTAATTTCCTTCAATTTATTATGTCTTTCACAAAATTTCACAACTTTATGAACAATAGTTTCGTCTGTAGACAACTTTATAATAGGGTCGTTTAATTATGGACACCCTGTAAATAAAATTTTTAAACTATCGTAATGCTAAATGTGTAATTTTTTAAAAATCGCCATCTAGTGGCGAACATTTTAATTTTTGTTTTGGTTAAACTAATTTCCTTCAATTTATTATGTCTTTCACAAAATTTCACAACTTTATGAACAATAGTTTCGTGTGTAGACAACTTTATAATAGGGTCGTTTAATTATGAACACCCTGTAAATAAAATTTTTAAACTATCGTAATGCTAAATGTGTAATTTTTTTAAAAATCGCCAACTAGTGGCGAACATTTTAATTTTTGTTTTGGTTAAACTAATTTCCTTCAATTTATTATGTCTTTAACAAAATTTTGCAACATTCCGGACAATAGTTTTGTCTGCAGACAACCTTAAAATAGTGTCGTTTAATTATGGACACCCTGTAAATAAAATTTCTAAACTATCGTAATGCTAAATGTGTAATTTTTAAAAAATCGCCATCTAGTGGCGAACATTTTAACTTTTGTTTTGGTTAAACTAATTTCCTTCAATTTATTATGTCTTTCACAAATTTCACAACTTTATGAACAATAGTTTTGTCTAGAGACTACTTTAAAATAGGATCGTTTAATTATGGACACCCTGTAAATAAAATTTCTAAACTATCGTATGCTAAATGTGTATTTTTTTTTAAAATCGTCATCTAATGGCGAAAATTTTAACTTTTGTTTTTGTTAAACTGATTCCTTGAATTTATTATGTCTTTCACAAAATTTCATAACTTTATGAACAATAGTTTCGTCTGTAGACAACTTTAAAATAGTGTCGTTTAATTATGGACACCCTGTAAATAAAATTTCTAAACTATCGTAATGTTAAATGTGTAATTTTTAAAAAATCGCCCTCTAGTGGCGAACATTTTAACTTTTGTTTTGGTTAAATTAATTTCCTTCAATTTATTATGTCTTTCACAAATTTCACAACTTTATGAGCAATAGTTTTGTCTAGAGACTACTTTAAAATACGATCGTTTAATTATGGACACCCTGTAAATAAAATTTCTAAACTATCGTATGCTAAATGTGTATTTTTTTTTAAAATCGTCATCTAATGGCGAAAATTTTAACTTTTGTTTTGGTTAAACTAATTCCTTCAATTTATTATGTCTTTCACAAAATTTCACAACTTTATGAACAATAGTTTCGTCTGTAGACAACTTTAAAATAGTGTCGTTTAATTATGGACACCCTGTAAATAAAATTTCTAAACTATCGTAATGCTAAATGTGTAATTTTTAAAAAATCGCCATCTAGTGGCGAACATTTTAACTTTTGTTTTGGTTAAACTAATTTCCTTCAATTTATTATGTCTTTCACAAAATTTCACAACTTTATGAACAATAGTTTCGTCTGTAGACAACTTTATAATAGGGTCGTTTAATTATGGACACCCTGTAAATAAAATTTCTAAACTATCGTAATGCTAAATGTGTATTTTTATTAAAAATCGCCATCTAGTGGCGAACATTTTAACTTTTGTTTTGGTTAAACTAATTTCCTTCAATTTATTATGTCTTTCACAAATTTCACAACTTCATGAACAATAGTTTTGTCTATAGACAACTTTATAATAGGGTCGTTTAATTATGGACATCCTGTAAATAAAATTTCTAAACTATCGTAATGCTAAATGTGTAATTTTTAAAAAATCGCCATCTAGTGGCGAACATTTTAACTTTTGTTTTGGTTAAACTAATTTCCTTCAATTTATTATGTCTTTCACAAAATTTCACAACTTTATGAACAATAGTTTCGTCTATAGACAACTTTATAATAGGGTCGTTTAATTATGGACATCCTGTAAATAAAATTTCTAAACTATCGTAATGCTAAATGTGTATTTTTATTAAAAAATCGCCATCTAGTGGCGAACATTTTAACTTTTGTTTTGGTTAAACTAATTTCCTTCAATTTATTATGTCTTTCACAAAATTTCACAACTTTGTGAACAATAGTTTCGTCTGTAGACAACTTTATAATAGGGTCGTTTAATTATGGACACCCTGTAAATAAAATTTTTAAACTATCGTAATGCTAAATGTGTAATTTTTCAAAAATCGCCATCTAGTGGCGAACATTTAAATTTTTGTTTTGGTTAAACTAATTTCCTTCAATTTATTATGTCTTTAACAAAATTTTGCAACATTCCGGACAATAGTTTTGTCTGTAGACAACATTAAAATAGGGTCGTTTAATTATGGACACCCTGTAAATAAAATTTCTAAACTATCGTAATGCTAAATGTGTAATTTTTTTAAAAATCGCCATCTAGTGGCGAACATTTTAGCTTTTGTTTTGGTTAAACTAATTTCCTTCAATTTATTATGTCTTTCACAAATTTCACAACTTTATGAACAATAGTTTTGTCTATAGACAACTTTATAATAGGGTCGTTTAATTATGGACATCCTGTAAATAAAATTTCTAAACTATCGTAATGCTAAATGTGTAATTTTTTAAAAATTGCCATCTAGTGGCGAACATTTTAATTTTTGTTTTGGTTAAACTAATTTCCTTCAATTTATTATGTCTTTCACAAAATTTCACAACATTATGAACAATAGTTTCGTCTGTAGACAACTTTAAAATAGTGTCGTTTAATTATGGACACCCTGTAAATAAAATTTCTAAACTATCGTAATGCTAAATGTGTAATTTTTAAAAAATCGCCATCTAGTGGCGAACATTTTAACTTTTGTTTTGGTTAAACTAATTTCCTTCAATTTATTATGTCTTTCACAAAATTTCACAACTTTATGAACAATAGTTTCGTCTGTAGACAACTTTATAATAGGGTCGTTTAATTATGGACACCCTGTAAATAAAATTTCTAAACTATCGTAATGCTAAATGTGTATTTTTATTAAAAAATCGCCATCTAGTGGCGAACATTTTAACTTTTGTTTTGGTTAAACTAATTTCCTTCAATTTATTATGTCTTTCACAAATTTCACAACTTTATGAACAATAGTTTTGTCTATAGACAACTTTATAATAGGGTCGTTTAATTATGGACATCCTGTAAATAAAATTTCTAAACTATCGTAATGCTAAATGTGTAATTTTTAAAAAATCGCCATCTAGTGGCGAACATTTTAACTTTTGTTTTGGTTAAACTAATTTCCTTCAATTTATTATGTCTTTCACAAAATTTCACAACTTTATGAATAATAGTTTCGTCTGTAGACAACTTTATAATAGGGTCGTTTAATTATGGACACCCTGTAAATAAAATTTCTAAACTATCGTAATGCTAAATGTGTATTTTTATTAAAAAATCGCCATCTAGTGGCGAACATTTTAACTTTTGTTTTGGTTAAACTAATTTCCTTCAATTTATTATGTCTTTCACAAAATTTCACAACTTTATGAACAATAGTTTCGTCTGTAGACAACTTTATTATAGGGTCGTTTAATTATGGACACCCTGTAAATAAAATTTTTAAACTATCGTAATGCTAAATGTGTAATTTTTTAAAAATCGCCATCTAGTGGCGAACATTTTAATTTTTGTTTTGGTTAAACTAATTTCCTTCAATTTATTATGTCTTTAACAAAATTTTGCAACATTCCGGACAATAGTTTTGTCTGTAGACAACTTTAAAATAGGGTCGTTTAATTATGGACACCCTGTAAATAAAATTTCTAAACTATCGTAATGCTAAATGTGTAATTTTTTTAAAAATCGCCATCTAGTGGCGAACATTTTAGCTTTTGTTTTGGTTAAACTAATTTCCTTCAATTTATTATGTCTTTCACAAATTTCACAACTTTATGAGCAATAGTTTTGTCTAGAGACTACTTTAAAATAGGATCGTTTAATTATGGACACCCTGTAAATAAAATTTCTAAACTATCGTATTCTAAATGTGTATTTTTTTTAAAAATCGTCATCTAATGGCGAAAATTTTAACTTTTGTTTTGGTTAAACTAATTCCTTCAATTTATTATGTCTTTCACAAAATTTCACAACTTTATGAACAATAGTTTCGTCTGTAGACAACTTTAAAATAGTGTCGTTTAATTATGGACACCCTGTAAATAAAATTTCTAAACTATCGTAATGCTAAATGTGTAATTTTTAAAAAATCGCCATCTAGTGGCGAACATTTTAACTTTTGTTTTGGTTAAACTAATTTCCTTCAATTTATTATGTCTTTCACAAAATTTCACAACTTTATGAACAATAGTTTCGTCTGTAGACAACTTTATAATAGGGTCGTTTAATTATGGACACCCTGTAAATAAAATTTCTAAACTATCGTAATGCTAAATGTGTATTTTTATTAAAAAATCGCCATCTAGTGGCGAACATTTTAACTTTTGTTTTGGTTAAACTAATTTCCTTCAATTTATTATGTCTTTCACAAATTTCACAACTTTATGAACAATAGTTTTGTCTATAGACAACTTTATAATAGGGTCGTTTAATTATGGACATCCTGTAAATAAAATTTCTAAACTATCGTAATGCTAAATGTGTAATTTTTAAAAAATCGCCATCTAGTGGCGAACATTTTAACTTTTGTTTTGGTTAAACTAATTTCCTTCAATTTATTATGTCTTTCACAAAATTTCACAACTTTATGAACAATAGTTTCGTCTGTAGACAACTTTATAATAGGGTCGTTTAATTATGGACACCCTGTAAATAAAATTTCTAAACTATCGTAATGCTAAATGTGTATTTTTATTAAAAAATCGCCATCTAGTGGCGAACATTTTAACTTTTGTTTTGGTTAAACTAATTTCCTTCAATTTATTATGTCTTTCACAAAATTTCACAACTTTATGAACAATAGTTTCGTCTGTAGACAACTTTATTATAGGGTCGTTTAATTATGGACACCCTGTAAATAAAATTTTTAAACTATCGTAATGCTAAATATGTAATTTTTTAAAAATCGCCATCTAGTGTCGAACATTTTAATTTTTGTTTTGGTTAAACTAATTTCCTTCAATTTATTATGTCTTTAACAAAATTTTGCAACATTCCGGACAATAGTTTTGTCTGTAGACAACTTTAAAATAGGGTCGTTTAATTATGGACACCCTGTAAATAAAATTTCTAAACTATCGTAATGCTAAATGTGTAATTTTTTTAAAAATCGCCATCTAGTGGCGAACATTTTAGCTTTTGTTTTGGTTAAACTAATTTCCTTCAATTTATTATGTCTTTCACAAATTTCACAACTTTATGAGCAATAGTTTTGTCTAGAGACTACTTTAAAATAGGATCGTTTAATTATGGACACCCTGTAAATAAAATTTCTAAACTATCGTATGCTAAATGTGTATTTTTTTTTAAAATCGTCATCTAATGGCGAAAATTTTAACTTTTGTTTTGGTTAAACTAATTCCTTCAATTTATTATGTCTTTCACAAAATTTCACAACTTTATGAACAATAGTTTCGTTTGTAGACAACTTTAAAATAGTGTCGTTTAATTATGGACACCCTGTAAATAAAATTTCTAAACTATCGTAATGCTAAATGTGTAATTTTTAAAAAATCGCCATCTAGTGGCGAACATTTTAACTTTTGTTTTGGTTAAATTAATTTCCTTCAATTTATTATGTCTTTCACAAATTTCACAACTTTATGAACAATAGTTTTGTCTATAGACAACTTTATAATAGGGTCGTTTAATTATGGACATCCTGTAAATAAAATTTCTAAACTATCGTAATGCTAAATGTGTAATTTTTAAAAAATCGCCATCTAGTGGCGAACATTTTAACTTTTGTTTTGGTTAAACTAATTTCCTTCAATTTATTATGTCTTTCACAAAATTTCACAACTTTATGAACAATAGTTTCGTCTGTAGACAACTTTATAATAGGGTCGTTTAATTATGGACACCCTGTAAATAAAATTTCTAAACTATCGTAATGCTAAATGTGTATTTTTATTAAAAAATCGCCATCTAGTGGCGAACATTTTAACTTTTGTTTTGGTTAAACTAATTTCCTTCAATTTATTATGTCTTTCACAAAATTTCACAACTTTATGAACAATAGTTTCGTGTGTAGACAACTTTATAATAGGGTCGTTTAATTATGGACACCCTGTAAATAAAATTTTTAAACTATCGTAATGCTAAATCTGTAATTTTTTAAAAATCGCCAACTAGTAGCGAACATTTTAATTTTTGTTTTGGTTAAACTAATTTCCTTCAATTTATTATGTCTTTAACAAAATTTTGCAACATTCCGGACAATAGTTTTGTCTGCAGACAACTTTAAAATAGGGTCGTTTAATCATGGACACACTGTAAATAAAATTTCTAAACTATCGTAATGCTAAATGTGTAATTTTTTTTAAATCGCCATCTAGTGGCGAACATTTTAGCTTTTGTTTTGGTTAAACTAATTTCCTTCAATTTATTATGTCTTTCACAAATTTCACAACTTTATGAACAATAGTTTTGTCTAGAGAATACTTTAAAATAGGATCGTTTAATTATGGACACCCTGTAAATAAAATTTCTAAACTATCGTATGCTAAATGTGTATTTTTTTTAAAAATCGTCATCTAATGGCGAAAATTTTAACTTTTGTTTTGGTTAAACTAATTCCTTCAATTTATTATGTCTTTCACAAAATTTCACAACTTTATGAACAATAGTTTCGTCTGTAGACAACTTTAAAATAGTGTCGTTTAATTATGGACACCCTGTAAATAAAATTTCTAAACTATCGTAATGCTAAATGTGTAATTTTTAAAAAATCGCCATCTAGTGGCGAACATTTTAACTTTTGTTTTGGTTAAACTAATTTCCTTCAATTTATTATGTCTTTCACAAAATTTCACAACTTTATGAACAATAGTTTCGTCTGTAGACAACTTTATAATAGGGTCGTTTAATTATGGACACCCTGTAAATAAAATTTCTAAACTATCGTAATGCTAAATGTGTATTTTTATTAAAAATCGCCATCTAGTGGCGAACATTTTAACTTTTGTTTTGGTTAAACTAATTTCCTTCAATTTATTATGTCTTTCACAAATTTCACAACTTTATAAACAATAGTTTTGTCTATAGACAACTTTATAATAGGGTCGTTTAATTATGGACATCCTGTAAATAAAATTTCTAAACTATCGTAATGCTAAATGTGTAATTTTTAAAAAATCGCCATCTAGTGGCGAACATTTTAACTTTTGTTTTGGTTAAACTAATTTCCTTCAATTTATTATGTCTTTCACAAAATTTCACAACTTTATGAACAATAGTTTCGTCTGTAGACAACTTAATAATAGAGTCGTTTAATTATGGACACCCTGTAAATAAAATTTCTAAACTATCGTAATGCTAAATGTGTATTTTTATTAAAAAATCGCCATCAAGTGGCGAACATTTTAACTTTTGTTTTGGTTAAACTAATTTCCTTCAATTTATTATGTCTTTCACAAAATTTCACAACTTTGTGAACAATAGTTTCGTCTGTAGACAACTTTATAATAGGGTCGTTTAATTATGGACACCCTGTAAATAAAATTTTTAAACTATCGTAATGCTAAATGTGTAATTTTTCAAAAATCGCCATCTAGTGGCGAACATTTTAATTTTTGTTTTGGTTAAACTAATTTCCTTCAATTTATTATGTCTTTAACAAAATTTTGCAACATTCCGGACAATAGTTTTGTCTGTAGACAACATTAAAATAGGGTCGTTTAATTATGGACACCCTGTAAATAAAATTTCTAAACTATCGTAATGCTAAATGTGTAATTTTTTTAAAAATCGCCATCTAGTGGCGAACATTTTAGCTTTTGTTTTGGTTAAACTAATTTCCTTCAATTTATTATGTCTTTCACAAATTTCACAACTTTATGAACAATAGTTTTGTCTATAGACAACTTTATAATAGGGTCGTTTAATTATGGACATCCTGTAAATAAAATTTCTAAACTATCGTAATGCTAAATGTGTAATTTTTTAAAAATTGCCATCTAGTGGCGAACATTTTAATTTTTGTTTTGGTTAAACTAATTTCCTTCAATTTATTATGTCTTTCACAAAATTTCACAACATTATGAACAATAGTTTCGTCTGTAGACAACTTTAAAATAGTGTCGTTTAATTATGGACACCCTGTAAATAAAATTTCTAAACTATCGTAATGCTAAATGTGTAATTTTTAAAAAATCGCCATCTAGTGGCGAACATTTTAACTTTTGTTTTGGTTAAACTAATTTCCTTCAATTTATTATGTCTTTCACAAAATTTCACAACTTTATGAACAATAGTTTCGTCTGTAGACAACTTTATAATAGGGTCGTTTAATTATTGACACCCTGTAAATAAAATTTCTAAACTATCGTAATGCTAAATGTGTATTTTTATTAAAAAATCGCCATCTAGTGGCGAACATTTTAACTTTTGTTTTGGTTAAACTAATTTCCTTCAATTAATTATGTCTTTCACAAATTTCACAACTTTATGAACAATAGTTTTGTCTATAGACAACTTTATAATAGGGTCGTTTAATTATGGACATCCTGTAAATAAAATTTCTAAACTATCGTAATGCTAAATGTGTAATTTTTAAAAAATCGCCATCTAGTGGCGAACATTTTAACTTTTGTTTTGGTTAAACTAATTTCCTTCAATTTATTATGTCTTTCACAAAATTTCACAACTTTATGAACAATAGTTTCGTCTGTAGACAACTTTATAATAGGGTCGTTTAATTATGGACACCCTGTAAATAAAATTTCTAAACTATCGTAATGCTAAATGTGTATTTTTATTAAAAAATCGCCATGTAGTGGCGAACATTTTAACTTTTGTTTTGGTTAAACTAATTTCCTTCAATTTATTATGTCTTTCACAAAATTTCACAACTTTATGAACAATAGTTTCGTCTGTAGACAACTTTATTATAGGGTCGTTTAATTATGGACACCCTGTAAATAAAATTTTTAAACTATCGTAATGCTAAATGTGTAATTTTTTAAAAATCGCCATCTAGTGGCGAACATTTTAATTTTTGTTTTGGTTAAACTAATTTCCTTCAATTTATTATGTCTTTAACAAAATTTTGCAACATTCCGGACAATAGTTTTGTCTGTAGACAACTTTAAAATAGGGTCGTTTAATTATGGACACCCTGTAAATAAAATTTCTAAACTATCGTAATGCTAAATGTGTAATTTTTTTAAAAATCGCCATCTAGTGGCGAACATTTTAGCTTTTGTTTTGGTTAAACTAATTTCCTTCAATTTATTATGTCTTTCACAAATTTCACAACTTTATGAGCAATAGTTTTGTCTAGAGACTACTTTAAAATAGGATCGTTTAATTATGGACACCCTGTAAATAAAATTTCTAAACTATCGTATTCTAAATGTGTATTTTTTTTAAAAATCGTCATCTAATGGCGAAAATTTTAACTTTTGTTTTGGTTAAACTAATTCCTTCAATTTATTATGTCTTTCACAAAATTTCACAACTTTATGAACAATAGTTTCGTCTGTAGACAACTTTAAAATAGTGTCGTTTAATTATGGACACCCTGTAAATAAAATTTCTAAACTATCGTAATGCTAAATGTGTAATTTTTAAAAAATCGCCATCTAGTGGCGAACATTTTAACTTTTGTTTTGGTTAAACTAATTTCCTTCAATTTATTATGTCTTTCACAAAATTTCACAACTTTATGAACAATAGTTTCGTCTGTAGACAACTTTATAATAGGGTCGTTTAATTATGGACACCCTGTAAATAAAATTTCTAAACTATCGTAATGCTAAATGTGTATTTTTATTAAAAAATCGCCATCTAGTGGCGAACATTTTAACTTTTGTTTTGGTTAAACTAATTTCCTTCAATTTATTATGTCTTTCACAAATTTCACAACTTTATGAACAATAGTTTTGTCTATAGACAACTTTATAATAGGGTCGTTTAATTATGGACATCCTGTAAATAAAATTTCTAAACTATCGTAATGCTAAATGTGTAATTTTTAAGAAATCGCCATCTAGTGGCGAACATTTTAACTTTTGTTTTGGTTAAACTAATTTCCTTCAATTTATTATGTCTTTCACAAAATTTCACAACTTTATGAACAATAGTTTCGTCTGTAGACAACTTTATAATAGGGTCGTTTAATTATGGACACCCTGTAAATAAAATTTCTAAACTATCGTAATGCTAAATGTGTATTTTTATTAAAAAATCGCCATCTAGTGGCGAACATTTTAACTTTTGTTTTGGTTAAACTAATTTCCTTCAATTTATTATGTCTTTCACAAAATTTCACAACTTTATGAACAATAGTTTCGTCTGTAGACAACTTTATTATAGGGTCGTTTAATTATGGACACCCTGTAAATAAAATTTTTAAACTATCGTAATGCTAAATATGTAATTTTTTAAAAATCGCCATCTAGTGGCGAACATTTTAATTTTTGTTTTGGTTAAACTAATTTCCTTCAATTTATTATGTCTTTAACAAAATTTTGCAACATTCCGGACAATAGTTTTGTCTGTAGACAACTTTAAAATAGGGTCGTTTAATTATGGACACCCTGTAAATAAAATTTCTAAACTATCGTAATGCTAAATGTGTAATTTTTTAAAAATCGCCATCTAGTGGCGAACATTTTAGCTTTTGTTTTGGTTAAACTAATTTCCTTCAATTTATTATGTCTTTCACAAATTTCACAACTTTATGAGCAATAGTTTTGTCTAGAGACTACTTTAAAATAGGATCGTTTAATTATGGACACCCTGTAAATAAAATTTCTAAACTATCGTATGCTAAATGTGTATTTTTTATTAAAATCGTCATCTAATGGCGAAAATTTTAACTTTTGTTTTGGTTAAACTAATTCCTTCAATTTATTATGTCTTTCACAAAATTTCACAACTTTATGAACAATAGTTTCGTCTGTAGACAACTTTAAAATAGTGTCGTTTAATTATGGACACCCTGTAAATAAAATTTCTAAACTATCGTAATGCTAAATGTGTAATTTTTAAAAAATCGCCATCTAGTGGCGAACATTTTAACCTTTGTTTTGGTTAAATTAATTTCCTTCAATTTATTATGTCTTTCACAAATTTCACAACTTTATGAACAATAGTTTTGTCTATAGACAACTTTATAATAGGGTCGTTTAATTATGGACATCCTGTAAATAAAATTTCTAAACTATCGTAATGCTAAATGTGTAATTTTTAAAAAATCGCCATCTAGTGGCGAACATTTTAACTTTTGTTTTGGTTAAACTAATTTCCTTCAATTTATTATGTCTTTCACAAAATTTCACAACTTTATGAACAATAGTTTCGTCTGTAGACAATTTTATAATAGGGTCGTTTAATTATGGACACCCTGTAAATAAAATTTCTAAACTATCGTAATGCTAAATGTGTATTTTTATTAAAAAATCGCCATCTAGTGGCGAACATTTTAACTTTTGTTTTGGTTAAACTAATTTCCTTCAATTTATTATGTCTTTCACAAAATTTCACAACTTTATGAACAATAGTTTCGTGTGTAGACAACTTTATAATAGGGTCGTTTAATTATGGACACCCTGTAAATAAAATTTTTAAACTATCGTAATGCTAAATCTGTAATTTTTTAAAAATCGCCAACTAGTAGCGAACATTTTAATTTTTGTTTTGGTTAAACTAATTTCCTTCAATTTATTATGTCTTTAACAAAATTTTGCAACATTCCGGACAATAGTTTTGTCTGCAGACAACTTTAAAATAGGGTCGTTTAATCATGGACACACTGTAAATAAAATTTCTAAACTATCGTAATGCTAAATGTGTAATTTTTTTTAAATCGCCATCTAGTGGCGAACATTTTAGCTTTTGTTTTGGTTAAACTAATTTCCTTCAATTTATTATGTCTTTCACAAATTTCACAACTTTATGAACAATAGTTTTGTCTAGAGAATACTTTAAAATAGGATCGTTTAATTATGGACACCCTGTAAATAAAATTTCTAAACTATCGTATGCTAAATGTGTATTTTTTTTAAAAATCGTCATCTAATGGCGAAAATTTTAACTTTTGTTTTGGTTAAACTAATTCCTTCAATTTATTATGTCTTTCACAAAATTTCACAACTTTATGAACAATAGTTTCGTCTGTAGACAACTTTAAAATAGTGTCGTTTAATTATGGACACCCTGTAAATAAAATTTCTAAACTATCGTAATGCTAAATGTGTAATTTTTAAAAAATCGCCATCTAGTGGCGAACATTTTAACTTTTGTTTTGGTTAAACTAATTTCCTTCAATTTATTATGTCTTTCACAAAATTTCACAACTTTATGAACAATAGTTTCGTCTGTAGACAACTTTATAATAGGGTCGTTTAATTATGGACACCCTGTAAATAAAATTTCTAAACTATCGTAATGCTAAATGTGTATTTTTATTAAAAATCGCCATCTAGTGGCGAACATTTTAACTTTTGTTTTGGTTAAACTAATTTCCTTCAATTTATTATGTCTTTCACAAATTTCACAACTTTATGAACAATAGTTTTGTCTATAGACAACTTTATAATAGGGTCGTTTAATTATGGACATCCTGTAAATAAAATTTCTAAACTATCGTAATGCTAAATGTGTAATTTTTAAAAAATCGCCATCTAGTGGCGAACATTTTAACTTTTGTTTTGGTTAAACTAATTTCCTTCAATTTATTATGTCTTTCACAAAATTTCACAACTTTATGAACAATAGTTTCGTCTGTAGACAACTTTATAATAGAGTCGTTTAATTATGGACACCCTGTAAATAAAATTTCTAAACTATCGTAATGCTAAATGTGTATTTTTATTAAAAAATCGCCATCAAGTGGCGAACATTTTAACTTTTGTTTTGGTTAAACTAATTTCCTTCAATTTATTATGTCTTTCACAAAATTTCACAACTTTGTGAACAATAGTTTCGTCTGTAGACAACTTTATAATAGGGTCGTTTAATTATGGACACCCTGTAAATAAAATTTTTAAACTATCGTAATGCTAAATGTGTAATTTTTCAAAAATCGCCATCTAGTGGCGAACATTTTAATTTTTGTTTTGGTTAAACTAATTTCCTTCAATTTATTATGTCTTTCACAAATTTCACAACTTTATGAACAATAGTTTTGTCTAGAGAATACTTTAAAATAGGATCGTTTAATTATGGACACCCTGTAAATAAAATTTCTAAACTATCGTATGCTAAATGTGTATTTTTTTTAAAAATCGTCATCTAATGGCGAAAATTTTAACTTTTGTTTTGGTTAAACTAATTCCTTCAATTTATTATGTCTTTCACAAAATTTCACAACTTTATGAACAATAGTTTCGTCTGTAGACAACTTTAAAATAGTGTCGTTTAATTATGGACACCCTGTAAATAAAATTTCTAAACTATCGTAATGCTAAATGTGTAATTTTTAAAAAATCGCCATCTAGTGGCGAACATTTTAACTTTTGTTTTGGTTAAACTAATTTCCTTCAATTTATTATGTCTTTCACAAAATTTCACAACTTTATGAACAATAGTTTCGTCTGTAGACAACTTTATAATAGGGTCGTTTAATTATGGACACCCTGTAAATAAAATTTCTAAACTATCGTAATGCTAAATGTGTATTTTTATTAAAAATCGCCATCTAGTGGCGAACATTTTAACTTTTGTTTTGGTTAAACTAATTTCCTTCAATTTATTATGTCTTTCACAAATTTCACAACTTTATGAACAATAGTTTTGTCTATAGACAACTTTATAATAGGGTCGTTTAATTATGGACATCCTGTAAATAAAATTTCTAAACTATCGTAATGCTAAATGTGTAATTTTTAAAAAATCGCCATCTAGTGGCGAACATTTTAACTTTTGTTTTGGTTAAACTAATTTCCTTCAATTTATTATGTCTTTCACAAAATTTCACAACTTTATGAACAATAGTTTCGTCTGTAGACAACTTTATAATAGAGTCGTTTAATTATGGACACCCTGTAAATAAAATTTCTAAACTATCGTAATGCTAAATGTGTATTTTTATTAAAAAATCGCCATCAAGTGGCGAACATTTTAACTTTTGTTTTGGTTAAACTAATTTCCTTCAATTTATTATGTCTTTCACAAAATTTCACAACTTTGTGAACAATAGTTTCGTCTGTAGACAACTTTATAATAGGGTCGTTTAATTATGGACACCCTGTAAACAAAATTTTTAAACTATCGTAATGCTAAATGTGTGATTTTTCAAAAATCGCCATCTAGTGGCGAACATTTTAATTTTTGTTTTGGTTAAACTAATTTCCTTCAATTTATTATGTCTTTAACAAAATTTTGCAACATTCCGGACAATAGTTTTGTCTGTAGACAACATTAAAATAGGGTCGTTTAATTATGGACACCCTGTAAATAAAATTTCTAAACTATCGTAATGCTAAATGTGTAATTTTTTTAAAAATCGCCATCTAGTGGCGAACATTTTAGCTTTTGTTTTGGTTAAACTAATTTCCTTCAATTTATTATGTCTTTCACAAATTTCACAACTTTATGAACAATAGTTTTGTCTATAGACAACTTTATAATAGGGTCGTTTAATTATGGACATCCTGTAAATAAAATTTCTAAACTATCGTAATGCTAAATGTGTAATTTTTTAAAAATTGCCATCTAGTGGCGAACATTTTAATTTTTGTTTTGGTTAAACTAATTTCCTTCAATTTATTATGTCTTTCACAAAATTTCACAACATTATGAACAATAGTTTCGTCTGTAGACAACTTTAAAATAGTGTCGTTTAATTATGGACACCCTGTAAATAAAATTTCTAAACTATCGTAATGCTAAATGTGTAATTTTTAAAAAATCGCCATCTAGTGGCGAACATTTTAACTTTTGTTTTGGTTAAACTAATTTCCTTCAATTTATTATGTCTTTCACAAAATTTCACAACTTTATGAACAATAGTTTCGTCTGTAGACAACTTTATAATAGGGTCGTTTAATTATTGACACCCTGTAAATAAAATTTCTAAACTATCGTAATGCTAAATGTGTATTTTTATTAAAAAATCGCCATCTAGTGGCGAACATTTTAACTTTTGTTTTGGTTAAACTAATTTCCTTCAATTAATTATGTCTTTCACAAATTTCACAACTTTATGAACAATAGTTTTGTCTATAGACAACTTTATAATAGGGTCGTTTAATTATGGACATCCTGTAAATAAAATTTCTAAACTATCGTAATGCTAAATGTGTAATTTTTAAAAAATCGCCATCTAGTGGCGAACATTTTAACTTTTGTTTTGGTTAAACTAATTTCCTTCAATTTATTATGTCTTTCACAAAATTTCACAACTTTATGAACAATAGTTTCGTCTGTAGACAACTTTATAATAGGGTCGTTTAATTATGGACACCCTGTAAATAAAATTTCTAAACTATCGTAATGCTAAATGTGTATTTTTATTAAAAAATCGCCATGTAGTGGCGAACATTTTAACTTTTGTTTTGGTTAAACTAATTTCCTTCAATTTATTATGTCTTTCACAAAATTTCACAACTTTATGAACAATAGTTTCGTCTGTAGACAACTTTATTATAGGGTCGTTTAATTATGGACACCCTGTAAATAAAATTTTTAAACTATCGTAATGCTAAATGTGTAATTTTTTAAAAATCGCCATCTAGTGGCGAACATTTTAATTTTTGTTTTGGTTAAACTAATTTCCTTCAATTTATTATGTCTTTAACAAAATTTTGCAACATTCCGGACAATAGTTTTGTCTGTAGACAACTTTAAAATAGGGTCGTTTAATTATGGACACCCTGTAAATAAAATTTCTAAACTATCGTAATGCTAAATGTGTAATTTTTTTAAAAATCGCCATCTAGTGGCGAACATTTTAGCTTTTGTTTTGGTTAAACTAATTTCCTTCAATTTATTATGTCTTTCACAAATTTCACAACTTTATGAGCAATAGTTTTGTCTAGAGACTACTTTAAAATAGGATCGTTTAATTATGGACACCCTGTAAATAAAATTTCTAAACTATCGTATTCTAAATGTGTATTTTTTTTAAAAATCGTCATCTAATGGCGAAAATTTTAACTTTTGTTTTGGTTAAACTAATTCCTTCAATTTATTATGTCTTTCACAAAATTTCACAACTTTATGAACAATAGTTTCGTCTGTAGACAACTTTAAAATAGTGTCGTTTAATTATGGACACCCTGTAAATAAAATTTCTAAACTATCGTAATGCTAAATGTGTAATTTTTAAAAAATCGCCATCTAGTGGCGAACATTTTAACTTTTGTTTTGGTTAAACTAATTTCCTTCAATTTATTATGTCTTTCACAAAATTTCACAACTTTATGAACAATAGTTTCGTCTGTAGACAACTTTATAATAGGGTCGTTTAATTATGGACACCCTGTAAATAAAATTTCTAAACTATCGTAATGCTAAATGTGTATTTTTATTAAAAAATCGCCATCTAGTGGCGAACATTTTAACTTTTGTTTTGGTTAAACTAATTTCCTTCAATTTATTATGTCTTTCACAAATTTCACAACTTTATGAACAATAGTTTTGTCTATAGACAACTTTATAATAGGGTCGTTTAATTATGGACATCCTGTAAATAAAATTTCTAAACTATCGTAATGCTAAATGTGTAATTTTTAAGAAATCGCCATCTAGTGGCGAACATTTTAACTTTTGTTTTGGTTAAACTAATTTCCTTCAATTTATTATGTCTTTCACAAAATTTCACAACTTTATGAACAATAGTTTCGTCTGTAGACAACTTTATAATAGGGTCGTTTAATTATGGACACCCTGTAAATAAAATTTCTAAACTATCGTAATGCTAAATGTGTATTTTTATTAAAAAATCGCCATCTAGTGGCGAACATTTTAACTTTTGTTTTGGTTAAACTAATTTCCTTCAATTTATTATGTCTTTCACAAAATTTCACAACTTTATGAACAATAGTTTCGTCTGTAGACAACTTTATTATAGGGTCGTTTAATTATGGACACCCTGTAAATAAAATTTTTAAACTATCGTAATGCTAAATATGTAATTTTTTAAAAATCGCCATCTAGTGGCGAACATTTTAATTTTTGTTTTGGTTAAACTAATTTCCTTCAATTTATTATGTCTTTAACAAAATTTTGCAACATTCCGGACAATAGTTTTGTCTGTAGACAACTTTAAAATAGGGTCGTTTAATTATGGACACCCTGTAAATAAAATTTCTAAACTATCGTAATGCTAAATGTGTAATTTTTTAAAAATCGCCATCTAGTGGCGAACATTTTAGCTTTTGTTTTGGTTAAACTAATTTCCTTCAATTTATTATGTCTTTCACAAATTTCACAACTTTATGAGCAATAGTTTTGTCTAGAGACTACTTTAAAATAGGATCGTTTAATTATGGACACCCTGTAAATAAAATTTCTAAACTATCGTATGCTAAATGTGTATTTTTTTTTAAAATCGTCATCTAATGGCGAAAATTTTAACTTTTGTTTTGGTTAAACTAATTCCTTCAATTTATTATGTCTTTCACAAAATTTCACAACTTTATGAACAATAGTTTCGTCTGTAGACAACTTTAAAATAGTGTCGTTTAATTATGGACACCCTGAAAATAAAATTTCTAAACTATCGTAATGCTAAATGTGTAATTTTTAAAAAATCGCCATCTAGTGGCGAACATTTTAACCTTTGTTTTGGTTAAATTAATTTCCTTCAATTTATTATGTCTTTCACAAATTTCACAACTTTATGAACAATAGTTTTGTCTATAGACAACTTTATAATAGGGTCGTTTAATTATGGACATCCTGTAAATAAAATTTCTAAACTATCGTAATGCTAAATGTGTAATTTTTAAAAAATCGCCATCTAGTGGCGAACATTTTAACTTTTGTTTTGGTTAAACTAATTTCCTTCAATTTATTATGTCTTTCACAAAATTTCACAACTTTATGAACAATAGTTTCGTCTGTAGACAACTTTATAATAGGGTCGTTTAATTATGGACACCCTGTAAATAAAATTTCTAAACTATCGTAATGCTAAATGTGTATTTTTATTAAAAAATCGCCATCTAGTGGCGAACATTTTAACTTTTGTTTTGGTTAAACTAATTTCCTTCAATTTATTATGTCTTTCACAAAATTTCACAACTTTATGAACAATAGTTTCGTGTGTAGACAACTTTATAATAGGGTCGTTTAATTATGGACACCCTGTAAATAAAATTTTTAAACTATCGTAATGCTAAATCTGTAATTTTTTAAAAATCGCCAACTAGTAGCGAACATTTTAATTTTTGTTTTGGTTAAACTAATTTCCTTCAATTTATTATGTCTTTAACAAAATTTTGCAACATTCCGGACAATAGTTTTGTCTGCAGACAACTTTAAAATAGGGTCGTTTAATCATGGACACACTGTAAATAAAATTTCTAAACTATCGTAATGCTAAATGTGTAATTTTTTTTAAATCGCCATCTAGTGGCGAACATTTTAGCTTTTGTTTTGGTTAAACTAATTTCCTTCAATTTATTATGTCTTTCACAAATTTCACAACTTTATGAACAATAGTTTTGTCTAGAGAATACTTTAAAATAGGATCGTTTAATTATGGACACCCTGTAAATAAAATTTCTAAACTATCGTATGCTAAATGTGTATTTTTTTTAAAAATCGTCATCTAATGGCGAAAATTTTAACTTTTGTTTTGGTTAAACTAATTCCTTCAATTTATTATGTCTTTCACAAAATTTCACAACTTTATGAACAATAGTTTCGTCTGTAGACAACTTTAAAATAGTGTCGTTTAATTATGGACACCCTGTAAATAAAATTTCTAAACTATCGTAATGCTAAATGTGTAATTTTTAAAAAATCGCCATCTAGTGGCGAACATTTTAACTTTTGTTTTGGTTAAACTAATTTCCTTCAATTTATTATGTCTTTCACAAAATTTCACAACTTTATGAACAATAGTTTCGTCTGTAGACAACTTTATAATAGGGTCGTTTAATTATGGACACCCTGTAAATAAAATTTCTAAACTATCGTAATGCTAAATGTGTATTTTTATTAAAAATCGCCATCTAGTGGCGAACATTTTAACTTTTGTTTTGGTTAAACTAATTTCCTTCAATTTATTATGTCTTTCACAAATTTCACAACTTTATGAACAATAGTTTTGTCTATAGACAACTTTATAATAGGGTCGTTTAATTATGGACATCCTGTAAATAAAATTTCTAAACTATCGTAATGCTAAATGTGTAATTTTTAAAAAATCGCCATCTAGTGGCGAACATTTTAACTTTTGTTTTGGTTAAACTAATTTCCTTCAATTTATTATGTCTTTCACAAAATTTCACAACTTTATGAACAATAGTTTCGTCTGTAGACAACTTTATAATAGAGTCGTTTAATTATGGACACCCTGTAAATAAAATTTCTAAACTATCGTAATGCTAAATGTGTATTTTTATTAAAAAATCGCCATCAAGTGGCGAACATTTTAACTTTTGTTTTGGTTAAACTAATTTCCTTCAATTTATTATGTCTTTCACAAAATTTCACAACTTTGTGAACAATAGTTTCGTCTGTAGACAACTTTATAATAGGGTCGTTTAATTATGGACACCCTGTAAATAAAATTTTTAAACTATCGTAATGCTAAATGTGTAATTTTTCAAAAATCGCCATCTAGTGGCGAACATTTTAATTTTTGTTTTGGTTAAACTAATTTCCTTCAATTTATTATGTCTTTAACAAAATTTTGCAACATTCCGGACAATAGTTTTGTCTCTAGACAACATTAAAATAGGGTCGTTTAATTATGGACACCCTGTAAATAAAATTTCTAAACTATCGTAATGCTAAATGTGTAATTTTTTTAAAAATCGCCATCTAGTGGCGAACATTTTAGCTTTTGTTTTGGTTAAACTAATTTCCTTCAATTTATTATGTCTTTCACAAATTTCACAACTTTATGAACAATAGTTTTGTCTATAGACAACTTTATAATAGGGTCGTTTAATTATGGACATCCTGTAAATAAAATTTCTAAACTATCGTATGCTAAATGTGTATTTTTTTTAAAAATCGTCATCTAATGGCGAAAATTTTAACTTTTGTTTTGGTTAAACTAATTCCTTCAATTTATTATGTCTTTCACAAAATTTCACAACTTTATGAACAATAGTTTCGTCTGTAGACAACTTTAAAATAGTGTCGTTTAATTATGGACACCCTGTAAATAAAATTTCTAAACTATCGTAATGCTAAATGTGTAATTTTTATTAAAAATCGCCATCTAGTGGCGAACATTTTAACTTTTGTTTTGGTTAAACTAATTTCCTTCAATTTATTATGTCTTTCACAAATTTCACAACTTTATGAACAATAGTTTTGTCTATAGACAACTTTATAATAGGGTCGTTTAATTATGGACATCCTGTAAATAAAATTTCTAAACTATCGTAATGCTAAATGTGTAATTTTTAAAAAATCGCCATCTAGTGGCGAACATTTTAACTTTTGTTTTGGTTAAACTAATTTCCTTCAATTTATTATGTCTTTCACAAAATTTCACAACTTTATGAACAATAGTTTCGTCTGTAGAGAACTTTATAATAGAGTCGTTTAATTATGGACACCCTGTAAATAAAATTTCTAAACTATCGTAATGCTAAATGTGTATTTTTATTAAAAAATCGCCATCAAGTGGCGAACATTTTAACTTTTGTTTTGGTTAAACTAATTTCCTTCAATTTATTATGTCTTTCACAAAATTTCACAACTTTGTGAACAATAGTTTCGTCTGTAGACAACTTTATAATAGGGTCGTTTAATTATGGACACCCTGTAAATAAAATTTTTAAACTATCGTAATGCTAAATGTGTAATTTTTCAAAAATCGCCATCTAGTGGCGAACATTTTAATTTTTGTTTTGGTTAAACTAATTTCCTTCAATTTATTATGTCTTTAACAAAATTTTGCAACATTCCGGACAATAGTTTTGTCTGTAGACAACATTAAAATAGGGTCGTTTAATTATGGACACCCTGTAAATAAAATTTCTAAACTATCGTAATGCTAAATGTGTAATTTTTTTAAAAATCGCCATCTAGTGGCGAACATTTTAGCTTTTGTTTTGGTTAAACTAATTTCCTTCAATTTATTATGTCTTTCACAAATTTCACAACTTTATGAACAATAGTTTTGTCTATAGACAACTTTATAATAGGGTCGTTTAATTATGGACATCCTGTAAATAAAATTTCTAAACTATCGTAATGCTAAATGTGTAATTTTTTAAAAATTGCCATCTAGTGGCGAACATTTTAATTTTTGTTTTGGTTAAACTAATTTCCTTCAATTTATTATGTCTTTCACAAAATTTCACAACATTATGAACAATAGTTTCGTCTGTAGACAACTTTAAAATAGTGTCGTTTAATTATGGACACCCTGTAAATAAAATTTCTAAACTATCGTAATGCTAAATGTGTAATTTTTAAAAAATCGCCATCTAGTGGCGAACATTTTAACTTTTGTTTTGGTTAAACTAATTTCCTTCAATTTATTATGTCTTTCACAAAATTTCACAACTTTATGAACAATAGTTTCGTCTGTAGACAACTTTATAATAGGGTCGTTTAATTATGGACACCCTGTAAATAAAATTTCTAAACTATCGTAATGCTAAATGTGTATTTTTATTAAAAAATCGCCACCTAGTGGCGAACATTTTAACTTTTGTTTTGGTTAAACTAATTTCCTTCAATTTATTATGTCTTTCACAAATTTCACAACTTTATGAACAATAGTTTTGTCTATAGACAACTTTATAATAGGGTCGTTTAATTATGGACATCCTGTAAATAAAATTTCTAAACTATCGTAATGCTAAATGTGTAATTTTTAAAAAATCGCCATCTAGTGGCGAACATTTTAACTTTTGTTTTGGTTAAACTAATTTCCTTCAATTTATTATGTCTTTCACAAAATTTCACAACTTTATGAACAATAGTTTCGTCTGTAGACAACTTTATAATAGGGTCGTTTAATTATGGACACCCTGTAAATAAAATTTCTAAACTATCGTAATGCTAAATGTGTATTTTTATTAAAAAATCGCCATCTAGTGGCGAACATTTTAACTTTTGTTTTGGTTAAACTAATTTCCTTCAATTTATTATGTCTTTCACAAAATTTCACAACTTTATGAACAATAGTTTCGTCTGTAGACAACTTTATTATAGGGTCGTTTAATTATGGACACCCTGTAAATAAAATTTTTAAACTATCGTAATGCTAAATGTGTAATTTTTTAAAAATCGCCATCTAGTGGCGAACATTTTAATTTTTGTTTTGGTTAAACTAATTTCCTTCAATTTATTATGTCTTTAACAAAATTTTGCAACATTCCGGACAATAGTTTTGTCTGTAGACAACTTTAAAATAGGGTCGTTTAATTATGGACACCCTGTAAATAAAATTTCTAAACTATCGTAATGCTAAATGTGTAATTTTTTTAAAAAACGCCATCTAGTGGCGAACATTTTAGCTTTTGTTTTGGTTAAACTAATTTCCTTCAATTTATTATGTCTTTCACAAATTTCACAACTTTATGAGCAATAGTTTTGTCTAGAGACTACTTTAAAATAGGATCGTTTAATTATGGACACCCTGTAAATAAAATTTCTAAACTATCGTATTCTAAATGTGTATTTTTTTTTAAAATCGTCATCTAATGGCGAAAATTTTAACTTTTGTTTTGGTTAAACTAATTCCTTCAATTTATTATGTCTTTCACAAAATTTCACAACTTTATGAACAATAGTTTCGTCTGTAGACAACTTTAAAATAGTGTCGTTTAATTATGGACACCCTGTAAATAAAATTTCTAAACTATCGTAATGCTAAATGTGTAATTTTTAAAAAATCGCCATCTAGTGGCGAACATTTTAACTTTTGTTTTGGTTAAACTAATTTCCTTCAATTTATTATGTCTTTCACAAAATTTCACAACTTTATGAACAATAGTTTCGTCTGTAGACAACTTTATAATAGGGTCGTTTAATTATGGACACCCTGTAAATAAAATTTCTAAACTATCGTAATGCTAAATGTGTATTTTTATTAAAAAATCGCCATCTAGTGGCGAACATTTTAACTTTTGTTTTGGTTAAACTAATTTCCTTCAATTTATTATGTCTTTCACAAATTTCACAACTTTATGAACAATAGTTTTGTCTATAGACAACTTTATAATAGGGTCGTTTAATTATGGACATCCTGTAAATAAAATTTCTAAACTATCGTAATGCTAAATGTGTAATTTTTAAAAAATCGCCATCTAGTGGCGAACATTTTAACTTTTGTTTTGGTTAAACTAATTTCCTTCAATTTATTATGTCTTTCACAAAATTTCACAACTTTATGAACAATAGTTTCGTCTGTAGACAACTTTATAATAGAGTCGTTTAATTATGGACACCCTGTAAATAAAATTTCTAAACTATCGTAATGCTAAATGTGTATTTTTATTAAAAAATCGCCATCAAGTGGCGAACATTTTAACTTTTGTTTTGGTTAAACTAATTTCCTTCAATTTATTATGTCTTTCACAAAATTTCACAACTTTGTGAACAATAGTTTCGTCTGTAGACAACTTTATAATAGGGTCGTTTAATTATGGACACCCTGTAAATAAAATTTTTAAACTATCGTAATGCTAAATGTGTAATTTTTCAAAAATCGCCATCTAGTGGCGAACATTTTAATTTTTGTTTTGGTTAAACTAATTTCCTTCAATTTATTATGTCTTTAACAAAATTTTGCAACATTCCGGACAATAGTTTTGTCTCTAGACAACATTAAAATAGGGTCGTTTAATTATGGACACCCTGTAAATAAAATTTCTAAACTATCGTAATGCTAAATGTGTAATTTTTTTAAAAATCGCCATCTAGTGGCGAACATTTTAGCTTTTGTTTTGGTTAAACTAATTTCCTTCAATTTATTATGTCTTTCACAAATTTCACAACTTTATGAACAATAGTTTTGTCTATAGACAACTTTATAATAGGGTCGTTTAATTATGGACATCCTGTAAATAAAATTTCTAAACTATCGTATGCTAAATGTGTATTTTTTTTAAAAATCGTCATCTAATGGCGAAAATTTTAACTTTTGTTTTGGTTAAACTAATTCCTTCAATTTATTATGTCTTTCACAAAATTTCACAACTTTATGAACAATAGTTTCGTCTGTAGACAACTTTAAAATAGTGTCGTTTAATTATGGACACCCTGTAAATAAAATTTCTAAACTATCGTAATGCTAAATGTGTAATTTTTATTAAAAATCGCCATCTAGTGGCGAACATTTTAACTTTTGTTTTGGTTAAACTAATTTCCTTCAATTTATTATGTCTTTCACAAATTTCACAACTTTATGAACAATAGTTTTGTCTATAGACAACTTTATAATAGGGTCGTTTAATTATGGACATCCTGTAAATAAAATTTCTAAACTATCGTAATGCTAAATGTGTAATTTTTAAAAAATCGCCATCTAGTGGCGAACATTTTAACTTTTGTTTTGGTTAAACTAATTTCCTTCAATTTATTATGTCTTTCACAAAATTTCACAACTTTATGAACAATAGTTTCGTCTGTAGAGAACTTTATAATAGAGTCGTTTAATTATGGACACCCTGTAAATAAAATTTCTAAACTATCGTAATGCTAAATGTGTATTTTTATTAAAAAATCGCCATCAAGTGGCGAACATTTTAACTTTTGTTTTGGTTAAACTAATTTCCTTCAATTTATTATGTCTTTCACAAAATTTCACAACTTTGTGAACAATAGTTTCGTCTGTAGACAACTTTATAATAGGGTCGTTTAATTATGGACACCCTGTAAATAAAATTTTTAAACTATCGTAATGCTAAATGTGTAATTTTTCAAAAATCGCCATCTAGTGGCGAACATTTTAATTTTTGTTTTGGTTAAACTAATTTCCTTCAATTTATTATGTCTTTAACAAAATTTTGCAACATTCCGGACAATAGTTTTGTCTGTAGACAACTTTAAAATAGGGTCGTTTAATTATGGACACCCTGTAAATAAAATTTCTAAACTATCGTAATGCTAAATGTGTAATTTTTTTAAAAAACGCCATCTAGTGGCGAACATTTTAGCTTTTGTTTTGGTTAAACTAATTTCCTTCAATTTATTATGTCTTTCACAAATTTCACAACTTTATGAGCAATAGTTTTGTCTAGAGACTACTTTAAAATAGGATCGTTTAATTATGGACACCCTGTAAATAAAATTTCTAAACTATCGTATTCTAAATGTGTATTTTTTTTTAAAATCGTCATCTAATGGCGAAAATTTTAACTTTTGTTTTGGTTAAACTAATTCCTTCAATTTATTATGTCTTTCACAAAATTTCACAACTTTATGAACAATAGTTTCGTCTGTAGACAACTTTAAAATAGTGTCGTTTAATTATGGACACCCTGTAAATAAAATTTCTAAACTATCGTAATGCTAAATGTGTAATTTTTAAAAAATCGCCATCTAGTGGCGAACATTTTAACTTTTGTTTTGGTTAAACTAATTTCCTTCAATTTATTATGTCTTTCACAAAATTTCACAACTTTATGAACAATAGTTTCGTCTGTAGACAACTTTATAATAGGGTCGTTTAATTATGGACACCCTGTAAATAAAATTTCTAAACTATCGTAATGCTAAATGTGTATTTTTATTAAAAAATCGCCATCTAGTGGCGAACATTTTAACTTTTGTTTTGGTTAAACTAATTTCCTTCAATTTATTATGTCTTTCACAAATTTCACAACTTTATGAACAATAGTTTTGTCTATAGACAACTTTATAATAGGGTCGTTTAATTATGGACATCCTGTAAATAAAATTTCTAAACTATCGTAATGCTAAATGTGTAATTTTTAAAAAATCGCCATCTAGTGGCGAACATTTTAACTTTTGTTTTGGTTAAACTAATTTCCTTCAATTTATTATGTCTTTCACAAAATTTCACAACTTTATGAACAATAGTTTCGTCTGTAGACAACTTTATAATAGAGTCGTTTAATTATGGACACCCTGTAAATAAAATTTCTAAACTATCGTAATGCTAAATGTGTATTTTTATTAAAAAATCGCCATCAAGTGGCGAACATTTTAACTTTTGTTTTGGTTAAACTAATTTCCTTCAATTTATTATGTCTTTCACAAAATTTCACAACTTTGTGAACAATAGTTTCGTCTGTAGACAACTTTATAATAGGGTCGTTTAATTATGGACACCCTGTAAATAAAATTTTTAAACTATCGTAATGCTAAATGTGTAATTTTTCAAAAATCGCCATCTAGTGGCGAACATTTTAATTTTTGTTTTGGTTAAACTAATTTCCTTCAATTTATTATGTCTTTAACAAAATTTTGCAACATTCCGGACAATAGTTTTGTCTCTAGACAACATTAAAATAGGGTCGTTTAATTATGGACACCCTGTAAATAAAATTTCTAAACTATCGTAATGCTAAATGTGTAATTTTTTTAAAAATCGCCATCTAGTGGCGAACATTTTAGCTTTTGTTTTGGTTAAACTAATTTCCTTCAATTTATTATGTCTTTCACAAATTTCACAACTTTATGAACAATAGTTTTGTCTATAGACAACTTTATAATAGGGTCGTTTAATTATGGACATCCTGTAAATAAAATTTCTAAACTATCGTATGCTAAATGTGTATTTTTTTTAAAAATCGTCATCTAATGGCGAAAATTTTAACTTTTGTTTTGGTTAAACTAATTCCTTCAATTTATTATGTCTTTCACAAAATTTCACAACTTTATGAACAATAGTTTCGTCTGTAGACAACTTTAAAATAGTGTCGTTTAATTATGGACACCCTGTAAATAAAATTTCTAAACTATCGTAATGCTAAATGTGTAATTTTTATTAAAAATCGCCATCTAGTGGCGAACATTTTAACTTTTGTTTTGGTTAAACTAATTTCCTTCAATTTATTATGTCTTTCACAAATTTCACAACTTTATGAACAATAGTTTTGTCTATAGACAACTTTATAATAGGGTCGTTTAATTATGGACATCCTGTAAATAAAATTTCTAAACTATCGTAATGCTAAATGTGTAATTTTTAAAAAATCGCCATCTAGTGGCGAACATTTTAACTTTTGTTTTGGTTAAACTAATTTCCTTCAATTTATTATGTCTTTCACAAAATTTCACAACTTTATGAACAATAGTTTCGTCTGTAGAGAACTTTATAATAGAGTCGTTTAATTATGGACACCCTGTAAATAAAATTTCTAAACTATCGTAATGCTAAATGTGTATTTTTATTAAAAAATCGCCATCAAGTGGCGAACATTTTAACTTTTGTTTTGGTTAAACTAATTTCCTTCAATTTATTATGTCTTTCACAAAATTTCACAACTTTGTGAACAATAGTTTCGTCTGTAGACAACTTTATAATAGGGTCGTTTAATTATGGACACCCTGTAAATAAAATTTTTAAACTATCGTAATGCTAAATGTGTAATTTTTCAAAAATCGCCATCTAGTGGCGAACATTTTAATTTTTGTTTTGGTTAAACTAATTTCCTTCAATTTATTATGTCTTTAACAAAATTTTGCAACATTCCGGACAATAGTTTTGTCTGTAGACAACATTAAAATAGGGTCGTTTAATTATGGACACCCTGTAAATAAAATTTCTAAACTATCGTAATGCTAAATGTGTAATTTTTTTAAAAATCGCCATCTAGTGGCGAACATTTTAGCTTTTGTTTTGGTTAAACTAATTTCCTTCAATTTATTATGTCTTTCACAAATTTCACAACTTTATGAACAATAGTTTTGTCTATAGACAACTTTATAATAGGGTCGTTTAATTATGGACATCCTGTAAATAAAATTTCTAAACTATCGTAATGCTAAATGTGTAATTTTTTAAAAATTGCCATCTAGTGGCGAACATTTTAATTTTTGTTTTGGTTAAACTAATTTCCTTCAATTTATTATGTCTTTCACAAAATTTCACAACATTATGAACAATAGTTTCGTCTGTAGACAACTTTAAAATAGTGTCGTTTAATTATGGACACCCTGTAAATAAAATTTCTAAACTATCGTAATGCTAAATGTGTAATTTTTAAAAAATCGCCATCTAGTGGCGAACATTTTAACTTTTGTTTTGGTTAAACTAATTTCCTTCAATTTATTATGTCTTTCACAAAATTTCACAACTTTATGAACAATAGTTTCGTCTGTAGACAACTTTATAATAGGGTCGTTTAATTATGGACACCCTGTAAATAAAATTTCTAAACTATCGTAATGCTAAATGTGTATTTTTATTAAAAAATCGCCACCTAGTGGCGAACATTTTAACTTTTGTTTTGGTTAAACTAATTTCCTTCAATTTATTATGTCTTTCACAAATTTCACAACTTTATGAACAATAGTTTTGTCTATAGACAACTTTATAATAGGGTCGTTTAATTATGGACATCCTGTAAATAAAATTTCTAAACTATCGTAATGCTAAATGTGTAATTTTTAAAAAATCGCCATCTAGTGGCGAACATTTTAACTTTTGTTTTGGTTAAACTAATTTCCTTCAATTTATTATGTCTTTCACAAAATTTCACAACTTTATGAACAATAGTTTCGTCTGTAGACAACTTTATAATAGGGTCGTTTAATTATGGACACCCTGTAAATAAAATTTCTAAACTATCGTAATGCTAAATGTGTATTTTTATTAAAAAATCGCCATCTAGTGGCGAACATTTTAACTTTTGTTTTGGTTAAACTAATTTCCTTCAATTTATTATGTCTTTCACAAAATTTCACAACTTTATGAACAATAGTTTCGTCTGTAGACAACTTTATTATAGGGTCGTTTAATTATGGACACCCTGTAAATAAAATTTTTAAACTATCGTAATGCTAAATGTGTAATTTTTTAAAAATCGCCATCTAGTGGCGAACATTTTAATTTTTGTTTTGGTTAAACTAATTTCCTTCAATTTATTATGTCTTTAACAAAATTTTGCAACATTCCGGACAATAGTTTTGTCTGTAGACAACTTTAAAATAGGGTCGTTTAATTATGGACACCCTGTAAATAAAATTTCTAAACTATCGTAATGCTAAATGTGTAATTTTTTTAAAAAACGCCATCTAGTGGCGAACATTTTAGCTTTTGTTTTGGTTAAACTAATTTCCTTCAATTTATTATGTCTTTCACAAATTTCACAACTTTATGAGCAATAGTTTTGTCTAGAGACTACTTTAAAATAGGATCGTTTAATTATGGACACCCTGTAAATAAAATTTCTAAACTATCGTATTCTAAATGTGTATTTTTTTTTAAAATCGTCATCTAATGGCGAAAATTTTAACTTTTGTTTTGGTTAAACTAATTCCTTCAATTTATTATGTCTTTCACAAAATTTCACAACTTTATGAACAATAGTTTCGTCTGTAGACAACTTTAAAATAGTGTCGTTTAATTATGGACACCCTGTAAATAAAATTTCTAAACTATCGTAATGCTAAATGTGTAATTTTTAAAAAATCGCCATCTAGTGGCGAACATTTTAACTTTTGTTTTGGTTAAACTAATTTCCTTCAATTTATTATGTCTTTCACAAAATTTCACAACTTTATGAACAATAGTTTCGTCTGTAGACAACTTTATAATAGGGTCGTTTAATTATGGACACCCTGTAAATAAAATTTCTAAACTATCGTAATGCTAAATGTGTATTTTTATTAAAAAATCGCCATCTAGTGGCGAACATTTTAACTTTTGTTTTGGTTAAACTAATTTCCTTCAATTTATTATGTCTTTCACAAATTTCACAACTTTATGAACAATAGTTTTGTCTATAGACAACTTTATAATAGGGTCGTTTAATTATGGACATCCTGTAAATAAAATTTCTAAACTATCGTAATGCTAAATGTGTAATTTTTAAAAAATCGCCATCTAGTGGCGAACATTTTAACTTTTGTTTTGGTTAAACTAATTTCCTTCAATTTATTATGTCTTTCACAAAATTTCACAACTTTATGAACAATAGTTTCGTCTGTAGACAACTTTATAATAGGGTCGTTTAATTATGGACACCCTGTAAATAAAATTTCTAAACTATCGTAATGCTAAATGTGTATTTTTATTAAAAAATCGCCATCTAGTGGCGAACATTTTAACTTTTGTTTTGGTTAAACTAATTTCCTTCAATTTATTATGTCTTTCACAAAATTTCACAACTTTATGAACAATAGTTTCGTCTGTAGACAACTTTATTATAGGGTCGTTTAATTATGGACACTCTGTAAATAAAATTTTTAAACTATCGTAATGCTAAATATGTAATTTTTTAAAAATCGCCATCTAGTGGCGAACATTTTAATTTTTGTTTTGGTTAAACTAATTTCCTTCAATTTATTATGTCTTTAACAAAATTTTGCAACATTCCGGACAATAGTTTTGTCTGTAGACAACTTTAAAATAGGGTCGTTTAATTATGGACACCCTGTAAATAAAATTTCTAAACTATCGTAATGCTAAATGTGTAATTTTTTTAAAAATCGCCATCTAGTGGCGAACATTTTAGCTTTTGTTTTGGTTAAACTAATTTCCTTCAATTTATTATGTCTTTCACAAATTTCACAACTTTATGAGCAATAGTTTTGTCTAGAGACTACTTTAAAATATGATCGTTTAATTATGGACACCCTGTAAATAAAATTTCTAAACTATCGTATGCTAAATGTGTATTTTTTTTAAAATCGTCATCTAATGGCGAAAATTTTAACTTTGGTTTTGGTTAAACTAATTCCTTCAATTTATTATGTCTTTCACAAAATTTCACAACTTTATGAACAATAGTTTCGTCTGTAGACAACTTTAAAATAGTGTCGTTTAATTATGGACACCCTGTAATTAAAATTTCTAAACTATCGTAATGCTAAATGTGTAATTTTTAAAAAATCGCCATCTAGTGGCGAACATTTTAACTTTTGTTTTGGTTAAATTAATTTCCTTCAATTTATTATGTCTTTCACAAATTTCACAACTTTATGAACAATAGTTTTGTCTATAGACAACTTTATAATAGGGTCGTTTAATTATGGACATCCTGTAAATAAAATTTCTAAACTATCGTAATGCTAAATGTGTAATTTTTAAAAAATCGCCATCTAGTGGCGAACATTTTATCTTTTGTTTTGGTTAAACTAATTTCCTTCAATTTATTATGTCTTTCACAAAATTTCACAACTTTATGAACAATAGTTTCGTCTGTAGACAACTTTATAATAGGGTCGTTTAATTATGGACACCCTGTAAATAAAATTTCTAAACTATCGTAATGCTAAATGTGTATTTTTATTAAAAAATCGCCATCTAGTGGCGAACATTTTAACTTTTGTTTTGGTTAAACTAATTTCCTTCAATTTATTATGTCTTTCACAAAATTTCACAACTTTATGAACAATAGTTTCGTGTGTAGACAACTTTATAATAGGGTCGTTTAATTATGGACACCCTGTAAATAAAATTTTTAAACTATCGTAATGCTAAATCTGTAATTTTTTAAAAAACGCCAACTAGTAGCGAACATTTTAATTTTTGTTTTGGTTAAACTAATTTCCTTCAATTTATTATGTCTTTAACAAAATTTTGCAACATTCCGGACAATAGTTTTGTCTGCAGACAACTTTAAAATAGGGTCGTTTAATCATGGACACACTGTAAATAAAATTTCTAAACTATCGTAATGCTAAATGTGTAATTTTTTTTAAATCGCCATCTAGTGGCGAACATTTTAGCTTTTGTTTTGGTTAAACTAATTTCCTTCAATTTATTATGTCTTTCACAAGTTTCACAACTTTATGAACAATAGTTTTGTCTAGAGAATACTTTAAAATAGGATCGTTTAATTATGGACACCCTGTAAATAAAATTTCTAAACTATCGTATGCTAAATGTGTATTTTTTTTAAAAATCGTCATCTAATGGCGAAAATTTTAACTTTTGTTTTGGTTAAACTAATTCCTTCAATTTATTATGTCTTTCACAAAATTTCACAACTTTATGAACAATAGTTTCGTCTGTAGACAACTTTAAAATAGTGTCGTTTAATTATGGACACCCTGTAAATAAAATTTCTAAACTATCGTAATGCTAAATGTGTAATTTTTAAAAAATCGCCATCTAGTGGCGAACATTTTAACTTTTGTTTTGGTTAAACTAATTTCCTTCAATTTATTATGTCTTTCACAAAATTTCACAACTTTATGAACAATAGTTTCGTCTGTAGACAACTTTATAATAGGGTCGTTTAATTATGGACACCCTGTAAATAAAATTTCTAAACTATCGTAATGCTAAATGTGTATTTTTATTAAAAATCGCCATCTAGTGGCGAACATTTTAACTTTTGTTTTGGTTAAACTAATTTCCTTCAATTTATTATGTCTTTCACAAATTTCACAACTTTATGAACAATAGTTTCGTCTGTAGACAACTTTATAATAGAGTCGTTTAATTATGGACACCCTGTAAATAAAATTTCTAAACTATCGTAATGCTAAATGTGTATTTTTATTAAAAAATCGCCATCTAGTGGCGAACATTTTAACTTTTGTTTTGGTTAAACTAATTTCCTTCAATTTATTATGTCTTTCACAAAATTTCACAACTTTATGAACAATAGTTTCGTCTGTAGACAACTTTATAATAGAGTCGTTTAATTATGGACACCCTGTAAATAAAATTTCTAAACTATCGTAATGCTAAATGTGTATTTTTATTAAAAAATCGCCATCTAGTGGCGAACATTTTAACTTTTGTTTTGGTTAAACTAATTTCCTTCAATTTATTATGTCTTTCACAAAATTTCACAACTTTGTGAACAATAGTTTCGTCTGTAGACAACTTTATAATAGGGTCGTTTAATTATGGACACCCTGTAAATAAAATTTTTAAACTATCGTAATGCTAAATGTGTAATTTTTCAAAAATCGCCATCTAGTGGCGAACATTTTAATTTTTGTTTTGGTTAAACTAATTTCCTTCAATTTATTGTGTCTTTAACAAAATTTTGCAACATTCCGGACAATAGTTTTGTCTGTAGACAACATTAAAATAGGGTCGTTTAATTATGGACACCCTGTAAATAAAATTTCTAAACTATCGTAATGCTAAATGTGTAATTTTTTTAAAAATCGCCATCTAGTGGCGAACATTTTAGCTTTTGTTTTGGTTAAACTAATTTCCTTCAATTTATTATGTCTTTCACAAATTTCACAACTTTATGAACAATAGTTTTGTCTATAGACAACTTTATAATAGGGTCGTTTAATTATGGACATCCTGTAAATAAAATTTCTAAACTATCGTAATGCTAAATGTGTAATTTTTTAAAAATTGCCATCTAGTGGCGAACATTTTAATTTTTGTTTTGGTTAAACTAATTTCCTTCAATTTATTATGTCTTTCACAAAATTTCACAACATTATGAACAATAGTTTCGTCTGTAGACAACTTTAAAATAGTGTCGTTTAATTATGGACACCCTGTAAATAAAATTTCTAAACTATCGTAATGCTAAATGTGTAATTTTTAAAAAATCGCCATCTAGTGGCGAACATTTTAACTTTTGTTTTGGTTAAACTAATTTCCTTCAATTTATTATGTCTTTCACAAAATTTCACAACTTTATGAACAATAGTTTCGTCTGTAGACAACTTTATAATAGGGTCGTTTAATTATGGACACCCTGTAAATAAAATTTCTAAACTATCGTAATGCTAAATGTGTATTTTTATTAAAAAATCGCCATCTAGTGGCGAACATTTTAACTTTTGTTTTGGTTAAACTAATTTCCTTCAATTTATTATGTCTTTCACAAATTTCACAACTTTATGAACAATAGTTTTGTCTATAGACAACTTTATAATAGGGTCGTTTAATTATGGACATCCTGTAAATAAAATTTCTAAACTATCGTAATGCTAAATGTGTAATTTTTAAAAAATCGCCATCTAGTGGCGAACATTTTAACTTTTGTTTTGGTTAAACTAATTTCCTTCAATTTATTATGTCTTTCACAAAATTTCACAACTTTATGAACAATAGTTTCGTCTGTAGACAACTTTATAATAGGGTCGTTTAATTATGGACACCCTGTAAATAAAATTTCTAAACTATCGTAATGCTAAATGTGTATTTTTATTAAAAAATCGCCATCTAGTGGCGAACATTTTAACTTTTGTTTTGGTTAAACTAATTTCCTTCAATTTATTATGTCTTTCACAAAATTTCACAACTTTATGAACAATAGTTTCGTCTGTAGACAACTTTATTATAGGGTCGTTTAATTATGGACACCCTGTAAATAAAATTTTTAAACTATCGTAATGCTAAATGTGTAATTTTTTAAAAATCGCCATCTAGTGGCGAACATTTTAATTTTTGTTTTGGTTAAACTAATTTCCTTCAATTTATTATGTCTTTAACAAAATTTTGCAACATTCCGGACAATAGTTTTGTCTGTAGACAACTTTAAAATAGGGTCGTTTAATTATGGACACCCTGTAAATAAAATTTCTAAACTATCGTAATGCTAAATGTGTAATTTTTTTAAAAATCGCCATCTAGTGGCGAACATTTTAGCTTTTGTTTTGGTTAAACTAATTTCCTTCAATTTATTATGTCTTTCACAAATTTCACAACTTTATGAGCAATAGTTTTGTCTAGAGACTACTTTAAAATAGGATCGTTTAATTATGGACACCCTGTAAATAAAATTTCTAAACTATCGTATTCTAAATGTGTATTTTTTTTAAAAATCGTCATCTAATGGCGAAAATTTTAACTTTTGTTTTGGTTAAACTAATTCCTTCAATTTATTATGTCTTTCACAAAATTTCACAACTTTATGAACAATAGTTTCGTCTGTAGACAACTTTAAAATAGTGTCGTTTAATTATGGACACCCTGTAAATAAAATTTCTAAACTATCGTAATGCTAAATGTGTAATTTTTAAAAAATCGCCATCTAGTGGCGAACATTTTAACTTTTGTTTTGGTTAAACTAATTTCCTTCAATTTATTATGTCTTTCACAAAATTTCACAACTTTATGAACAATAGTTTCGTCTGTAGACAACTTTATAATAGGGTCGTTTAATTATGGACACCCTGTAAATAAAATTTCTAAACTATCGTAATGCTAAATGTGTATTTTTATTAAAAAATCGCCATCTAGTGGCGAACATTTTAACTTTTGTTTTGGTTAAACTAATTTCCTTCAATTTATTATGTCTTTCACAAATTTCACAACTTTATGAACAATAGTTTTGTCTATAGACAACTTTATAATAGGGTCGTTTAATTATGGACATCCTGTAAATAAAATTTCTAAACTATCGTAATGCTAAATGTGTAATTTTTAAGAAATCGCCATCTAGTGGCGAACATTTTAACTTTTGTTTTGGTTAAACTAATTTCCTTCAATTTATTATGTCTTTCACAAAATTTCACAACTTTATGAACAATAGTTTCGTCTGTAGACAACTTTATAATAGGGTCGTTTAATTATGGACACCCTGTAAATAAAATTTCTAAACTATCGTAATGCTAAATGTGTATTTTTATTAAAAAATCGCCATCTAGTGGCGAACATTTTAACTTTTGTTTTGGTTAAACTAATTTCCTTCAATTTATTATGTCTTTCACAAAATTTCACAACTTTATGAACAATAGTTTCGTCTGTAGACAACTTTATTATAGGGTCGTTTAATTATGGACACCCTGTAAATAAAATTTTTAAACTATCGTAATGCTAAATATGTAATTTTTTAAAAATCGCCATCTAGTGGCGAACATTTTAATTTTTGTTTTGGTTAAACTAATTTCCTTCAATTTATTATGTCTTTAACAAAATTTTGCAACATTCCGGACAATAGTTTTGTCTGTAGACAACTTTAAAATAGGGTCGTTTAATTATGGACACCCTGTAAATAAAATTTCTAAACTATCGTAATGCTAAATGTGTAATTTTTTAAAAATCGCCATCTAGTGGCGAACATTTTAGCTTTTGTTTTGGTTAAACTAATTTCCTTCAATTTATTATGTCTTTCACAAATTTCACAACTTTATGAGCAATAGTTTTGTCTAGAGACTACTTTAAAATAGGATCGTTTAATTATGGACACCCTGTAAATAAAATTTCTAAACTATCGTATGCTAAATGTGTATTTTTTTTTAAAATCGTCATCTAATGGCGAAAATTTTAACTTTTGTTTTGGTTAAACTAATTCCTTCAATTTATTATGTCTTTCACAAAATTTCACAACTTTATGAACAATAGTTTCGTCTGTAGACAACTTTAAAATAGTGTCGTTTAATTATGGACACCCTGTAAATAAAATTTCTAAACTATCGTAATGCTAAATGTGTAATTTTTAAAAAATCGCCATCTAGTGGCGAACATTTTAACCTTTGTTTTGGTTAAATTAATTTCCTTCAATTTATTATGTCTTTCACAAATTTCACAACTTTATGAACAATAGTTTTGTCTATAGACAACTTTATAATAGGGTCGTTTAATTATGGACATCCTGTAAATAAAATTTCTAAACTATCGTAATGCTAAATGTGTAATTTTTAAAAAATCGCCATCTAGTGGCGAACATTTTAACTTTTGTTTTGGTTAAACTAATTTCCTTCAATTTATTATGTCTTTCACAAAATTTCACAACTTTATGAACAATAGTTTCGTCTGTAGACAACTTTATAATAGGGTCGTTTAATTATGGACACCCTGTAAATAAAATTTCTAAACTATCGTAATGCTAAATGTGTATTTTTATTAAAAAATCGCCATCTAGTGGCGAACATTTTAACTTTTGTTTTGGTTAAACTAATTTCCTTCAATTTATTATGTCTTTCACAAAATTTCACAACTTTATGAACAATAGTTTCGTGTGTAGACAACTTTATAATAGGGTCGTTTAATTATGGACACCCTGTAAATAAAATTTTTAAACTATCGTAATGCTAAATCTGTAATTTTTTAAAAATCGCCAACTAGTAGCGAACATTTTAATTTTTGTTTTGGTTAAACTAATTTCCTTCAATTTATTATGTCTTTAACAAAATTTTGCAACATTCCGGACAATAGTTTTGTCTGCAGACAACTTTAAAATAGGGTCGTTTAATCATGGACACACTGTAAATAAAATTTCTAAACTATCGTAATGCTAAATGTGTAATTTTTTTTAAATCGCCATCTAGTGGCGAACATTTTAGCTTTTGTTTTGGTTAAACTAATTTCCTTCAATTTATTATGTCTTTCACAAATTTCACAACTTTATGAACAATAGTTTTGTCTAGAGAATACTTTAAAATAGGATCGTTTAATTATGGACACCCTGTAAATAAAATTTCTAAACTATCGTATGCTAAATGTGTATTTTTTTTAAAAATCGTCATCTAATGGCGAAAATTTTAACTTTTGTTTTGGTTAAACTAATTCCTTCAATTTATTATGTCTTTCACAAAATTTCACAACTTTATGAACAATAGTTTCGTCTGTAGACAACTTTAAAATAGTGTCGTTTAATTATGGACACCCTGTAAATAAAATTTCTAAACTATCGTAATGCTAAATGTGTAATTTTTAAAAAATCGCCATCTAGTGGCGAACATTTTAACTTTTGTTTTGGTTAAACTAATTTCCTTCAATTTATTATGTCTTTCACAAAATTTCACAACTTTATGAACAATAGTTTCGTCTGTAGACAACTTTATAATAGGGTCGTTTAATTATGGACACCCTGTAAATAAAATTTCTAAACTATCGTAATGCTAAATGTGTATTTTTATTAAAAATCGCCATCTAGTGGCGAACATTTTAACTTTTGTTTTGGTTAAACTAATTTCCTTCAATTTATTATGTCTTTCACAAATTTCACAACTTTATGAACAATAGTTTTGTCTATAGACAACTTTATAATAGGGTCGTTTAATTATGGACATCCTGTAAATAAAATTTCTAAACTATCGTAATGCTAAATGTGTAATTTTTAAAAAATCGCCATCTAGTGGCGAACATTTTAACTTTTGTTTTGGTTAAACTAATTTCCTTCAATTTATTATGTCTTTCACAAAATTTCACAACTTTATGAACAATAGTTTCGTCTGTAGACAACTTTATAATAGAGTCGTTTAATTATGGACACCCTGTAAATAAAATTTCTAAACTATCGTAATGCTAAATGTGTATTTTTATTAAAAAATCGCCATCAAGTGGCGAACATTTTAACTTTTGTTTTGGTTAAACTAATTTCCTTCAATTTATTATGTCTTTCACAAAATTTCACAACTTTGTGAACAATAGTTTCGTCTGTAGACAACTTTATAATAGGGTCGTTTAATTATGGACACCCTGTAAATAAAATTTTTAAACTATCGTAATGCTAAATGTGTAATTTTTCAAAAATCGCCATCTAGTGGCGAACATTTTAATTTTTGTTTTGGTTAAACTAATTTCCTTCAATTTATTATGTCTTTAACAAAATTTTGCAACATTCCGGACAATAGTTTTGTCTCTAGACAACATTAAAATAGGGTCGTTTAATTATGGACACCCTGTAAATAAAATTTCTAAACTATCGTAATGCTAAATGTGTAATTTTTTTAAAAATCGCCATCTAGTGGCGAACATTTTAGCTTTTGTTTTGGTTAAACTAATTTCCTTCAATTTATTATGTCTTTCACAAATTTCACAACTTTATGAACAATAGTTTTGTCTATAGACAACTTTATAATAGGGTCGTTTAATTATGGACATCCTGTAAATAAAATTTCTAAACTATCGTATGCTAAATGTGTATTTTTTTTAAAAATCGTCATCTAATGGCGAAAATTTTAACTTTTGTTTTGGTTAAACTAATTCCTTCAATTTATTATGTCTTTCACAAAATTTCACAACTTTATGAACAATAGTTTCGTCTGTAGACAACTTTAAAATAGTGTCGTTTAATTATGGACACCCTGTAAATAAAATTTCTAAACTATCGTAATGCTAAATGTGTAATTTTTATTAAAAATCGCCATCTAGTGGCGAACATTTTAACTTTTGTTTTGGTTAAACTAATTTCCTTCAATTTATTATGTCTTTCACAAATTTCACAACTTTATGAACAATAGTTTTGTCTATAGACAACTTATAGGGTCGTTTAATTATGGACATCCTGTAAATAAAATTTCTAAACTATCGTAATGCTAAATGTGTAATTTTTAAAAAATCGCCATCTAGTGGCGAACATTTTAACTTTTGTTTTGGTTAAACTAATTTCCTTCAATTTATTATGTCTTTCACAAAATTTCACAACTTTATGAACAATAGTTTCGTCTGTAGAGAACTTTATAATAGAGTCGTTTAATTATGGACACCCTGTAAATAAAATTTCTAAACTATCGTAATGCTAAATGTGTATTTTTATTAAAAAATCGCCATCAAGTGGCGAACATTTTAACTTTTGTTTTGGTTAAACTAATTTCCTTCAATTTATTATGTCTTTCACAAAATTTCACAACTTTGTGAACAATAGTTTCGTCTGTAGACAACTTTATAATAGGGTCGTTTAATTATGGACACCCTGTAAATAAAATTTTTAAACTATCGTAATGCTAAATGTGTAATTTTTCAAAAATCGCCATCTAGTGGCGAACATTTTAATTTTTGTTTTGGTTAAACTAATTTCCTTCAATTTATTATGTCTTTAACAAAATTTTGCAACATTCCGGACAATAGTTTTGTCTGTAGACAACATTAAAATAGGGTCGTTTAATTATGGACACCCTGTAAATAAAATTTCTAAACTATCGTAATGCTAAATGTGTAATTTTTTTAAAAATCGCCATCTAGTGGCGAACATTTTAGCTTTTGTTTTGGTTAAACTAATTTCCTTCAATTTATTATGTCTTTCACAAATTTCACAACTTTATGAACAATAGTTTTGTCTATAGACAACTTTATAATAGGGTCGTTTAATTATGGACATCCTGTAAATAAAATTTCTAAACTATCGTAATGCTAAATGTGTAATTTTTTAAAAATTGCCATCTAGTGGCGAACATTTTAATTTTTGTTTTGGTTAAACTAATTTCCTTCAATTTATTATGTCTTTCACAAAATTTCACAACATTATGAACAATAGTTTCGTCTGTAGACAACTTTAAAATAGTGTCGTTTAATTATGGACACCCTGTAAATAAAATTTCTAAACTATCGTAATGCTAAATGTGTAATTTTTAAAAAATCGCCATCTAGTGGCGAACATTTTAACTTTTGTTTTGGTTAAACTAATTTCCTTCAATTTATTATGTCTTTCACAAAATTTCACAACTTTATGAACAATAGTTTCGTCTGTAGACAACTTTATAATAGGGTCGTTTAATTATGGACACCCTGTAAATAAAATTTCTAAACTATCGTAATGCTAAATGTGTATTTTTATTAAAAAATCGCCACCTAGTGGCGAACATTTTAACTTTTGTTTTGGTTAAACTAATTTCCTTCAATTTATTATGTCTTTCACAAATTTCACAACTTTATGAACAATAGTTTTGTCTATAGACAACTTTATAATAGGGTCGTTTAATTATGGACATCCTGTAAATAAAATTTCTAAACTATCGTAATGCTAAATGTGTAATTTTTAAAAAATCGCCATCTAGTGGCGAACATTTTAACTTTTGTTTTGGTTAAACTAATTTCCTTCAATTTATTATGTCTTTCACAAAATTTCACAACTTTATGAACAATAGTTTCGTCTGTAGACAACTTTATAATAGGGTCGTTTAATTATGGACACCCTGTAAATAAAATTTCTAAACTATCGTAATGCTAAATGTGTATTTTTATTAAAAAATCGCCATCTAGTGGCGAACATTTTAACTTTTGTTTTGGTTAAACTAATTTCCTTCAATTTATTATGTCTTTCACAAAATTTCACAACTTTATGAACAATAGTTTCGTCTGTAGACAACTTTATTATAGGGTCGTTTAATTATGGACACCCTGTAAATAAAATTTTTAAACTATCGTAATGCTAAATGTGTAATTTTTTAAAAATCGCCATCTAGTGGCGAACATTTTAATTTTTGTTTTGGTTAAACTAATTTCCTTCAATTTATTATGTCTTTAACAAAATTTTGCAACATTCCGGACAATAGTTTTGTCTGTAGACAACTTTAAAATAGGGTCGTTTAATTATGGACACCCTGTAAATAAAATTTCTAAACTATCGTAATGCTAAATGTGTAATTTTTTTAAAAAACGCCATCTAGTGGCGAACATTTTAGCTTTTGTTTTGGTTAAACTAATTTCCTTCAATTTATTATGTCTTTCACAAATTTCACAACTTTATGAGCAATAGTTTTGTCTAGAGACTACTTTAAAATAGGATCGTTTAATTATGGACACCCTGTAAATAAAATTTCTAAACTATCGTATTCTAAATGTGTATTTTTTTTAAAAATCGTCATCTAATGGCGAAAATTTTAACTTTTGTTTTGGTTAAACTAATTCCTTCAATTTATTATGTCTTTCACAAAATTTCACAACTTTATGAACAATAGTTTCGTCTGTAGACAACTTTAAAATAGTGTCGTTTAATTATGGACACCCTGTAAATAAAATTTCTAAACTATCGTAATGCTAAATGTGTAATTTTTAAAAAATCGCCATCTAGTGGCGAACATTTTAACTTTTGTTTTGGTTAAACTAATTTCCTTCAATTTATTATGTCTTTCACAAAATTTCACAACTTTATGAACAATAGTTTCGTCTGTAGACAACTTTATAATAGGGTCGTTTAATTATGGACACCCTGTAAATAAAATTTCTAAACTATCGTAATGCTAAATGTGTATTTTTATTAAAAAATCGCCATCTAGTGGCGAACATTTTAACTTTTGTTTTGGTTAAACTAATTTCCTTCAATTTATTATGTCTTTCACAAATTTCACAACTTTATGAACAATAGTTTTGTCTATAGACAACTTTATAATAGGGTCGTTTAATTATGGACATCCTGTAAATAAAATTTCTAAACTATCGTAATGCTAAATGTGTAATTTTAAAAAAATCGCCATCTAGTGGCGAACATTTTAACTTTTGTTTTGGTTAAACTAATTTCCTTCAATTTATTATGTCTTTCACAAAATTTCACAACTTTATGAACAATAGTTTCGTCTGTAGACAACTTTATAATAGGGTCGTTTAATTATGGACACCCTGTAAATAAAATTTCTAAACTATCGTAATGCTAAATGTGTATTTTTATTAAAAAATCGCCATCTAGTGGCGAACATTTTAACTTTTGTTTTGGTTAAACTAATTTCCTTCAATTTATTATGTCTTTCACAAAATTTCACAACTTTATGAACAATAGTTTCGTCTGTAGACAACTTTATTATAGGGTCGTTTAATTATGGACACTCTGTAAATAAAATTTTTAAACTATCGTAATGCTAAATATGTAATTTTTTAAAAATCGCCATCTAGTGGCGAACATTTTAATTTTTGTTTTGGTTAAACTAATTTCCTTCAATTTATTATGTCTTTAACAAAATTTTGCAACATTCCGGACAATAGTTTTGTCTGTAGACAACTTTAAAATAGGGTCGTTTAATTATGGACACCCTGTAAATAAAATTTCTAAACTATCGTAATGCTAAATGTGTAATTTTTTTAAAAATCGCCATCTAGTGGCGAACATTTTAGCTTTTGTTTTGGTTAAACTAATTTCCTTCAATTTATTATGTCTTTCACAAATTTCACAACTTTATGAGCAATAGTTTTGTCTAGAGACTACTTTAAAATATGATCGTTTAATTATGGACACCCTGTAAATAAAATTTCTAAACTATCGTATGCTAAATGTGTATTTTTTTTAAAATCGTCATCTAATGGCGAAAATTTTAACTTTGGTTTTGGTTAAACTAATTCCTTCAATTTATTATGTCTTTCACAAAATTTCACAACTTTATGAACAATAGTTTCGTCTGTAGACAACTTTAAAATAGTGTCGTTTAATTATGGACACCCTGTAATTAAAATTTCTAAACTATCGTAATGCTAAATGTGTAATTTTTAAAAAATCGCCATCTAGTGGCGAACATTTTAACTTTTGTTTTGGTTAAATTAATTTCCTTCAATTTATTATGTCTTTCACAAATTTCACAACTTTATGAACAATAGTTTTGTCTATAGACAACTTTATAATAGGGTCGTTTAATTATGGACATCCTGTAAATAAAATTTCTAAACTATCGTAATGCTAAATGTGTAATTTTTAAAAAATCGCCATCTAGTGGCGAACATTTTATCTTTTGTTTTGGTTAAACTAATTTCCTTCAATTTATTATGTCTTTCACAAAATTTCACAACTTTATGAACAATAGTTTCGTCTGTAGACAACTTTATAATAGGGTCGTTTAATTATGGACACCCTGTAAATAAAATTTCTAAACTATCGTAATGCTAAATGTGTATTTTTATTAAAAAATCGCCATCTAGTGGCGAACATTTTAACTTTTGTTTTGGTTAAACTAATTTCCTTCAATTTATTATGTCTTTCACAAAATTTCACAACTTTATGAACAATAGTTTCGTGTGTAGACAACTTTATAATAGGGTCGTTTAATTATGGACACCCTGTAAATAAAATTTTTAAACTATCGTAATGCTAAATCTGTAATTTTTTAAAAATCGCCAACTAGTAGCGAACATTTTAATTTTTGTTTTGGTTAAACTAATTTCCTTCAATTTATTATGTCTTTAACAAAATTTTGCAACATTCCGGACAATAGTTTTGTCTGCAGACAACTTTAAAATAGGGTCGTTTAATCATGGACACACTGTAAATAAAATTTCTAAACTATCGTAATGCTAAATGTGTAATTTTTTTTAAATCGCCATCTAGTGGCGAACATTTTAGCTTTTGTTTTGGTTAAACTAATTTCCTTCAATTTATTATGTCTTTCACAAGTTTCACAACTTTATGAACAATAGTTTTGTCTAGAGAATACTTTAAAATAGGATCGTTTAATTATGGACACCCTGTAAATAAAATTTCTAAACTATCGTATGCTAAATGTGTATTTTTTTTAAAAATCGTCATCTAATGGCGAAAATTTTAACTTTTGTATTGGTTAAACTAATTCCTTCAATTTATTATGTCTTTCACAAAATTTCACAACTTTATGAACAATAGTTTCGTCTGTAGACAACTTTAAAATAGTGTCGTTTAATTATGGACACCCTGTAAATAAAATTTCTAAACTATCGTAATGCTAAATGTGTAATTTTTAAAAAATCACCATCTAGTGGCGAACATTTTAACTTTTGTTTTGGTTAAACTAATTTCCTTCAATTTATTATGTCTTTCACAAAATTTCACAACTTTATGAACAATAGTTTCGTCTGTAGACAACTTTATAATAGGGTCGTTTAATTATGGACACCCTGTAAATAAAATTTCTAAACTATCGTAATGCTAAATGTGTATTTTTATTAAAAATCGCCATCTAGTGGCGAACATTTTAACTTTTGTTTTGGTTAAACTAATTTCCTTCAATTTATTATGTCTTTCACAAATTTCACAACTTTATGAACAATAGTTTCGTCTGTAGACAACTTTATAATAGAGTCGTTTAATTATGGACACCCTGTAAATAAAATTTCTAAACTATCGTAATGCTAAATGTGTATTTTTATTAAAAAATCGCCATCTAGTGGCGAACATTTTAACTTTTGTTTTGGTTAAACTAATTTCCTTCAATTTATTATGTCTTTCACAAAATTTCACAACTTTATGAACAATAGTTTCGTCTGTAGACAACTTTATAATAGAGTCGTTTAATTATGGACACCCTGTAAATAAAATTTCTAAACTATCGTAATGCTAAATGTGTATTTTTATTAAAAAATCGCCATCTAGTGGCGAACATTTTAACTTTTGTTTTGGTTAAACTAATTTCCTTCAATTTATTATGTCTTTCACAAAATTTCACAACTTTGTGAACAATAGTTTCGTCTGTAGACAACTTTATAATAGGGTCGTTTAATTATGGACACCCTGTAAATAAAATTTCTAAACTATCGTAATGCTAAATGTGTAATTTTTCAAAAATCGCCATCTAGTGGCGAACATTTTAATTTTTGTTTTGGTTAAACTAATTTCCTTCAATTTATTGTGTCTTTAACAAAATTTTGCAACATTCCGGACAATAGTTTTGTCTGTAGACAACATTAAAATAGGGTCGTTTAATTATGGACACCCTGTAAATAAAATTTCTAAACTATCGTAATGCTAAATGTGTAATTTTTTTAAAAATCGCCATCTAGTGGCGAACATTTTAGCTTTTGTTTTGGTTAAACTAATTTCCTTCAATTTATTATGTCTTTCACAAATTTCACAACTTTATGAACAATAGTTTTGTCTATAGACAACTTTATAATAGGGTCGTTTAATTATGGACATCCTGTAAATAAAATTTCTAAACTATCGTAATGCTAAATGTGTAATTTTTTAAAAATTGCCATCTAGTGGCGAACATTTTAATTTTTGTTTTGGTTAAACTAATTTCCTTCAATTTATTATGTCTTTCACAAAATTTCACAACATTATGAACAATAGTTTCGTCTGTAGACAACTTTAAAATAGTGTCGTTTAATTATGGACACCCTGTAAATAAAATTTCTAAACTATCGTAATGCTAAATGTGTAATTTTTAAAAAATCGCCATCTAGTGGCGAACATTTTAACTTTTGTTTTGGTTAAACTAATTTCCTTCAATTTATTATGTCTTTCACAAAATTTCACAACTTTATGAACAATAGTTTCGTCTGTAGACAACTTTATAATAGGGTCGTTTAATTATGGACACCCTGTAAATAAAATTTCTAAACTATCGTAATGCTAAATGTGTATTTTTATTAAAAAATCGCCATCTAGTGGCGAACATTTTAACTTTTGTTTTGGTTAAACTAATTTCCTTCAATTTATTATGTCTTTCACAAATTTCACAACTTTATGAACAATAGTTTTGTCTATAGACAACTTTATAATAGGGTCGTTTAATTATGGACATCCTGTAAATAAAATTTCTAAACTATCGTAATGCTAAATGTGTAATTTTTAAAAAATCGCCATCTAGTGGCGAACATTTTAACTTTTGTTTTGGTTAAACTAATTTCCTTCAATTTATTATGTCTTTCACAAAATTTCACAACTTTATGAACAATAGTTTCGTCTGTAGACAACTTTATAATAGGGTCGTTTAATTATGGACACCCTGTAAATAAAATTTCTAAACTATCGTAATGCTAAATGTGTATTTTTATTAAAAAATCGCCATCTAGTGGCGAACATTTTAACTTTTGTTTTGGTTAAACTAATTTCCTTCAATTTATTATGTCTTTCACAAAATTTCACAACTTTATGAACAATAGTTTCGTCTGTAGACAACTTTATTATAGGGTCGTTTAATTATGGACACCCTGTAAATAAAATTTTTAAACTATCGTAATGCTAAATGTGTAATTTTTTAAAAATCGCCATCTAGTGGCGAACATTTTAATTTTTGTTTTGGTTAAACTAATTTCCTTCAATTTATTATGTCTTTAACAAAATTTTGCAACATTCCGGACAATAGTTTTGTCTGTAGACAACTTTAAAATAGGGTCGTTTAATTATGGACACCCTGTAAATAAAATTTCTAAACTATCGTAATGCTAAATGTGTAATTTTTTTAAAAATCGCCATCTAGTGGCGAACATTTTAGCTTTTGTTTTGGTTAAACTAATTTCCTTCAATTTATTATGTCTTTCACAAATTTCACAACTTTATGAGCAATAGTTTTGTCTAGAGACTACTTTAAAATAGGATCGTTTAATTATGGACACCCTGTAAATAAAATTTCTAAACTATCGTATTCTAAATGTGTATTTTTTTTAAAAATCGTCATCTAATGGCGAAAATTTTAACTTTTGTTTTGGTTAAACTAATTCCTTCAATTTATTATGTCTTTCACAAAATTTCACAACTTTATGAACAATAGTTTCGTCTGTAGACAACTTTAAAATAGTGTCGTTTAATTATGGACACCCTGTAAATAAAATTTCTAAACTATCGTAATGCTAAATGTGTAATTTTTAAAAAATCGCCATTTAGTGGCGAACATTTTAACTTTTGTTTTGGTTAAACTAATTTCCTTCAATTTATTATGTCTTTCACAAAATTTCACAACTTTATGAACAATAGTTTCGTCTGTAGACAACTTTATAATAGAGTCGTTTAATTATGGACACCCTGTAAATAAAATTTCTAAACTATCGTAATGCTAAATGTGTATTTTTATTAAAAAATCGCCATCTAGTGGCGAACATTTTAACTTTTGTTTTGGTTAAACTAATTTCCTTCAATTTATTATGTCTTTCACAAAATTTCACAACTTTGTGAACAATAGTTTCGTCTGTAGACAACTTTATAATAGGGTCGTTTAATTATGGACACCCTGTAAATAAAATTTTTAAACTATCGTAATGCTAAATGTGTAATTTTTCAAAAATCGCCATCTAGTGGCGAACATTTTAATTTTTGTTTTGGTTAAACTAATTTCCTTCAATTTATTATGTCTTTAACAAAATTTTGCAACATTCCGGACAATAGTTTTGTCTGTAGACAACATTAAAATAGGGTCGTTTAATTATGGACACCCTGTAAATAAAATTTCTAAACTATCGTAATGCTAAATGTGTAATTTTTTAAAAATCGCCATCTAGTGGCGAACATTTTAGCTTTTGTTTTGGTTAAACTAATTTCCTTCAATTTATTATGTCTTTCACAAATTTCACAACTTTATGAACAATAGTTTTGTCTATAGACAACTTTATAATAGGGTCGTTTAATTATGGACATCCTGTAAATAAAATTTCTAAACTATCGTAATGCTAAATGTGTAATTTTTTAAAAATTGCCATCTAGTGGCGAACATTTTAATTTTTGTTTTGGTTAAACTAATTTCCTTCAATTTATTATGTCTTTCACAAAATTTCACAACATTATGAACAATAGTTTCGTCTGTAGACAACTTTAAAATAGTGTCGTTTAATTATGGACACCCTGTAAATAAAATTTCTAAACTATCGTAATGCTAAATGTGTAATTTTTAAAAAATCGCCATCTAGTGGCGAACATTTTAACTTTTGTTTTGGTTAAACTAATTTCCATCAATTTATTATGTCTTTCACAAAATTTCACAACTTTATGAACAATAGTTTCGTCTGTAGACAACTTTATAATAGGGTCGTTTAATTATGGACACCCTGTAAATAAAATTTCTAAACTATCGTAATGCTAAATGTGTATTTTTATTAAAAAATCGCCATCTAGTGGCGAACATTTTAACTTTTGTTTTGGTTAAACTAATTTCCTTCAATTTATTATGTCTTTCACAAATTTCACAACTTTATGAACAATAGTTTTGTCTATAGACAACTTTATAATAGGGTCGTTTAATTATGGACATCCTGTAAATAAAATTTCTAAACTATCGTAATGCTAAATGTGTAATTTTTAAAAAATCGCCATCTAGTGGCGAACATTTTAACTTTTGTTTTGGTTAAACTAATTTCCTTCAATTTATTATGTCTTTCACAAAATTTCACAACTTTATGAACAATAGTTTCGTCTGTAGACAACTTTATAATAGGGTCGTTTAATTATGGACACCCTGTAAATAAAATTTCTAAACTATCGTAATGCTAAATGTGTATTTTTATTAAAAATCGCCATCTAGTGGCGAACATTTTAACTTTTGTTTTGGTTAAACTAATTTCCTTCAATTTATTATGTCTTTCACAAAATTTCACAACTTTATGAACAATAGTTTCGTCTGTAGACAACTTTATTATAGGGTCGTTTAATTATGGACACCCTGTAAATAAAATTTTTAAACTATCGTAATGCTAAATGTGTAATTTTTTAAAAATCGCCATCTAGTGGCGAACATTTTAATTTTTGTTTTGGTTAAACTAATTTCCTTCAATTTATTATGTCTTTAACAAAATTTTGCAACATTCCGGACAATAGTTTTGTCTGTAGACAACTTTAAAATAGGGTCGTTTAATTATGGACACCCTGTAAATAAAATTTCTAAACTATCGTAATGCTAAATGTGTAATTTTTTTAAAAATCGCCATCTAGTGGCGAACATTTTAGCTTTTGTTTTGGTTAAACTAATTTCCTTCAATTTATTATGTCTTTCACAAATTTCACAACTTTATGAGCAATAGTTTTGTCTAGAGACTACTTTAAAATAGGATCGTTTAATTATGGACACCCTGTAAATAAAATTTCTAAACTATCGTATTCTAAATGTGTATTTTTTTTAAAAATCGTCATCTAATGGCGAAAATTTTAACTTTTGTTTTGGTTAAACTAATTCCTTCAATTTATTATGTCTTTCACAAAATTTCACAACTTTATGAACAATAGTTTCGTCTGTAGACAACTTTAAAATAGTGTCGTTTAATTATGGACACCCTGTAAATAAAATTTCTAAACTATCGTAATGCTAAATGTGTAATTTTTAAAAAATCGCCATCTAGTGGCGAACATTTTAACTTTTGTTTTGGTTAAACTAATTTCCTTCAATTTATTATGTCTTTCACAAAATTTCACAACTTTATGAACAATAGTTTCGTCTGTAGACAACTTTATAATAGGGTCGTTTAATTATGGACACCCTGTAAATAAAATTTCTAAACTATCGTAATGCTAAATGTGTATTTTTATTAAAAAATCGCCATCTAGTGGCGAACATTTTAACTTTTGTTTTGGTTAAACTAATTTCCTTCAATTTATTATGTCTTTCACAAATTTCACAACTTTATGAACAATAGTTTTGTCTATAGACAACTTTATAATAGGGTCGTTTAATTATGGACACCCTGTAAATAAAATTTCTAAACTATCGTAATGCTAAATGTGTATTTTTATTAAAAAATCGCCATCTAGTGGCGAACATTTTAACTTTTGTTTTGGTTAAACTAATTTCCTTCAATTTATTATGTCTTTCACAAAATTTCACAACTTTATGAACAATAGTTTCGTCTGTAGACAACTTTATTATAGGGTCGTTTAATTATGGACACCCTGTAAATAAAATTTTTAAACTATCGTAATGCTAAATGTGTAATTTTTTAAAAATCGCCATCTAGTGGCGAACATTTTAATTTTTGTTTTGGTTAAACTAATTTCCTTCAATTTATTATGTCTTTAACAAAATTTTGCAACATTCCGGACAATAGTTTTGTCTGTAGACAACTTTAAAATAGGGTCGTTTAATTATGGACACCCTGTAAATAAAATTTCTAAACTATCGTAATGCTAAATGTGTAATTTTTTTAAAAATCGCCATCTAGTGGCGAACATTTTAGCTTTTGTTTTTGTTAAACTAATTTCCTTCAATTTATTATGTCTTTCACAAATTTCACAACTTTATGAGGAATAGTTTTGTCTAGAGACTACTTTAAAATAGGATCGTTTAATTATGGACACCCTGTAAATAAAATTTCTAAACTATCGTATGCTAAATGTGTATTTTTTTTTTAAATCGTCATCTAATGGCGAAAATTTTAACTTTTGTTTTGGTTAAACTAATTCCTTCAATTTATTATGTCTTTCACAAAATTTCACAACTTTATGAACAATAGTTTCGTCTGTAGACAACTTTAAAATAGTGTCGTTTAATTATGGACACCCTGTAAATAAAATTTCTAAACTATCGTAATGCTAAATGTGTAATTTTTAAAAAATCGCCATCTAGTGGCGAACATTTTAACTTTTGTTTTGGTTAAATTAATTTCCTTCAATTTATTATGTCTTTCACAAATTTCACAACTTTATGAACAATAGTTTTGTCTATAGACAACTTTATAATAGGGTCGTTTAATTATGGACATCCTGTAAATAAAATTTCTAAACTATCGTAATGCTAAATGTGTAATTTTTAAAAAATCGCCATCTAGTGGCGAACATTTTAACTTTTGTTTTGGTTAAACTAATTTCCTTCAATTTATTATGTCTTTCACAAAATTTCACAACTTTATGAACAATAGTTTCGTCTGTAGACAACTTTATAATAGGGTCGTTTAATTATGGACACCCTGTAAATAAAATTTCTAAACTATCGTAATGCTAAATGTGTATTTTTTTAAAAAATCGCCATCTAGTGGCGAACATTTTAACTTTTGTTTTGGTTAAACTAATTTCCTTCAATTTATTAAGCCTTTCACAAATTTCACAACTTTATGAACAATAGTTTTGTCTGTAGACTACGTTAAAATAGGGTCGTTTAGTTATGGACACCCTGTAAATAAAATTTCTAAACTATCGTAATGCTAAATGTGTAATTTTTTTAAAAATCGCCATCTAGTGGCGAACATTTTAACTTTTGTTTTGGTTAAACTAATTTCCTTTAATTTATTATGTCTTTAACAAAATTTGACAACTTTATGAACAATAGTTTTGTCTATAGACTACTTTAAAATAGGATCGTTTAATTATGGACACCCTGTAAATAAAATTTCTAAACTATCGTAATGCTAAATGTGTAATTTTTTAAAAATCGCCATCTAGTGGCGAACTTTTTAACTTTTGTTTTGGTTAAACTAATTCCCCCCAATTTATTATGTCTTTCACAAAATTTCCCAACTTTATGAGCAATTGTTTTGTCTATAGACAACTTTAAAGTAGGGTCGTTTAAATATGGACACCCTGTATATAATATATTTACATTCTAATTGTAGTATTTTATTTCTAAAGTACTTTGTCAAGTTTCCTAAAAGTGGCGTTAAAGTTGAATGTAATCCAGCACGATATAAACAAAAAACGCGGGAAAGTTTTTTGAAATTTTTAAATAAACATTTATATCGCTATGAAGATGCATGCTATTAATATAAAAGTGAACAAAAATGTTTGACATGGCATTCTTAGAATTATTCTTCTACTGCAAAACGTTTTGTGCACTTTATTTTACTGGATGATCGAAAATATTTTTCTTTATTTAACCCATTTATGCCTGGATTTTTGTTTTCTCAAATTTGTGAGTAAAATCACTTTAAAATGTTGCAAAATGAACTGGAAAATACTAAAAAAAAATACGCAAAAATATTTTTGTAGTTATTTGATACAATGTAAACATACTAAATATGGGAATATCCATGTGTTTAAAAATGAATAAACATATGTTTTCTCTAAATTTATATAAATTAAGCAATTTAATTGTATATTATATTCCATAATTAGTATTTTTATAAACTAGTAAAAAATATATTCATTTTTTACGGAGACTAATAACATTATAAGTATTATTAATAATAAATTAAGAATAATCGTATTTCGGTCCAGAAAATAATTTATTTCAAAATCATCTTGAAAAGGACTTTACATACATAACTGTCCCCTAATTGGCTAATTGATATACACTGTTCAAAACAATTAGGGGAGGAGATGGTTTTAACGAGATTACGCAAATGTTTACACCGATAAGTAACGTCTAATAAAACATCCATAATTTAAAGTGTTGTAGAAAACACATAAAGAAAACTTCACATGTAAATTAAAGTTTATGATGTCAAAAACTAGAGAAATGAGATAAGTGCTGAATCGGGATTTTACAGAAAGATCTGTTTCACTGCCTCAGTTATAAAATTCAATTGCTCAGCTTGTGTTTTGAGAAAAGGCTGCTTGAAAATGTCACAACAACATGATTTACTGCAATCCATGGCTTAGCGTGTTATCGGGACAGTTGAATTTGTGGAAACACAACGAAGTGTAGTGGACGCTGTTGGAGCCGCAAGGAGTGTCCATGAAAGTCTGTGGAATCGATTCCAAGACACGTGGAGTGGTAGTCATTGACAAGTGCAAGGTCGAAAATGTGCAAACACAGAAACTGATGACCGATATACAGTTAACAGCTCGTCGAGACGGAACGGACAATGCTACTCTGCCGGAAACACAGTTGTTCTTGGCTACAGGAAGAAGGGTGCCCGGCCAAACAGTCCAAAATATGCTTCATCAGGGTGGTCTCTATGCACGGAAGACAATGTTCTGTATTCCGTTGACCTCAAGTCACTGTTCGGCCCAAGGAAGGTGGGGAACTGAACATCGAGTTTGGAGGAAACACTGTTGGAGTCTAATTCTTCTTACAGACGAGTCCCGATTCAGCCTGGATGCGACATCTGATGTGTTTTGGCATGGGGAGAAAGAGGCATTAAAAATAATCCCATATTCGTCATTGAAAGATCGCATTACAGACGAGGTGGGTTGATGCTATAGTCTGGAATCAGCATAGATGTACTAACGGGCCTGCATATCATTCGGAATGGCACTTTGACGGTCCGAAGTTATGCAGACGAGATACCGAGACCTCATGTCGCATTTTATGTTGCAGAAATTAGCGAATTCTTTTTTTCCATGCATGATAATGCCAAACTTCATACAGTTCGTCTTGTGGAAAACATGCTTGAAGGTAAAACAATACAGCGTATGGAACGACCAGCATACTCTCCTGGCCTAAATCCGATCGATCATGTTTGGGACATACCCAGACGACGCATTGCTGCGAAACCGAGGCCTCCTTTTACTGTCAGGGACGTCGAGATCGCAATTCTTGAGCAGTGGAACAGTATTCCCCAAAGTCTTATCGATAACCTCGTCGCATCCATGGAAAACAGGTGTGCAGCAGTCTTAGCTGTTTGAGGAGACCACATGCCATATTAAAAATCTTGCATCATTTCTAAACAATACTTCTTTTTTATCATTTACATGAAACCAAATTGTTGCCATAAACCATCTTATCATTTTCTTTTCATCTTTTCAAAGAATAAAAGCTCCCTTACAATTTTTTTTTGCGTCTTTTGTTCTGTATTGCGCATTGATACACGTGTACTATCCATTTTATGCCCATACATGGCTGTCTTGCACTCTTCTCTTCACTTTTTTGCTTGTTCCCCTAATTTTTTGAGCAGGGTATATACCCATTTGCAACTAGCGCCCTATATTTTGTACGTTTCAAACGTGCATAAAAATAGGCTTGGATATATAATTTCACAATTTAAAAAAAATATGTATGTCAAAGAAGTCTGCAAGCTAAGATTATGACTTATTTATTTGGATCCTTGATACAAAAAATACAAATAAACTTGCCTTTTACATTTCGCTATCTTGAAAAATGAGAAACCTATAAACACCTAAAAGAGGCCTTCATTTAAGCAAATAAATCTCTATTTTATGCTGTCATCTCTCGGTAATAGATAAAGGCATTTATAGACAATAACTTCATACAGTTTTTATGTTGTAAAAAAGAAGGAAATTATAAAAAATTGTTAAAATTAGAAACGTCCCAAAAATGGGACACTAGGCATAAATGCGTTAATTTGTTCTTCGTCTGCTAGTTACCTCGTGAAATAATATTCCCTGAAAAATGATATCAAATATGTTCATTATTTTCCCTAAGTTCCTGAAGAATTAATCAAGTATAACGTAAAGTCTAAAACGAGTGTCCGGTGAGTTTTGGTCATATGGTGCAGCTCTACTTACTGACAAATGTCTATCAGAAAATTACTAATTATTATTATGAATGTGGATTTTAAAAAATATCTTTGAAGAAACACAAATTTACAGATAAGAAAACTGAAACGACAAAATCAATAATTCTTACTAAAAGTAATATTAATACTACTACTATAAACTTTTGATAAATAAATTAATAATATTATAAAACTGTGATGGAAAAACGTAATACATAGTAAACTTTTTGGAATGTGTATTGGAACTTTATGAATTCAGTATATTAAGTCTGAAAAGATACTAATAACTATTTGACCACTACAATCGATATTTTCGAAAAGACGCTCTTTTCAAAATATGTTGCTTATTAATACAATGTTAATAACAGCTGCTATCTAAGAACAATTAATATGACAGGATCGAAACTAACTTAATTATATCCGTTTCGTATATTAACAGAATTACTTCTTCCAAGAAAATTTAGTTTCTCCACTTCAATGTTCAGCGTAATTTAATTACATAATAATTATTTAGGTATATTTCCAGTTATGACATACAAACAAGATAAGCAATTAAATGTGTATTGAAAATTCACAAATATGTAACTTTCGAATTATTTAGGTTCATTAAGGTTATAGAAACATAATATTATTTATTTTATTTCTAATTATTTTACTGACTTTTTTCCCATGAAGCTTATATCTATAGGAATATTCCTTCTTCAGAAGAGATTACAGTTTATCGGTCAGAAAAGTAGGTGAACATCATGATTTTTTTTTTTTTTTTTTGGTAGAAATTATTTTAAAATAACAAAAAAATCTATTTATTATGTATATTTTAATTTACCCATTTGTTATTCATAGTTTATAATATAAGAAATAACTGTGAAAATTGATGGAGATAATGTCATACTTATATGCTGTCCGTACATCATTCTGAACCGCGTAGTGTACAGCTTTCTAATGTTATCTGAAATAAATAAAGTAATTTTTTTGAGAAAACTTATTAAAGTTGAAATGGGTCTTAACCTATATTTAGTGAAATTTAAGGAAATTTGGTAAAACAACATTTGTTTGAAAAAAACTGTCCCTTTCCGTTTTTTCTTCTTTTTTCTTTCTTACTTTCTTTTTTTTTTTATCTAACTTCATCCTATCATTACAAATATTATCATTATTTTTATTTACAAATGAAGTGCTCTTTGACCCAGGAAATAATTAATTTTTAGTTTCCACATTGAAAAAAATGATTAGTTGATAAGTTTAAACCTGCAATACTTTAAATGACGCACAGTGCGGTGCATAAATGGGTACAATTTATTTATATCTGAAAACACACAAAACAGAATGTAAAACACTGGCAATGCACAAAAAAGCAAATACTACTTAAATACGGTTCTTGGTATTAAAATAATCTGAGTTATCTGGAATCGTCTCTTGAACAATATTTTCAAAAATTCCATTTTCATTCGAGGCTTGAATATTATCATTTCGTGATATCGTACATATAATTTCTTCTCATAAAAAAGGCTTTACATTGTAGCAAGCTCCTTCTTCAGTATAATGGGTCAGTCTAATTCAGTCTAATTGTCTAATGGGCAGTTCAAAGGACTCACTGTTATGTACACTGATTGCCATGTAGTACAAGTTATAGAACTTTAGATATAATGCTTTGGTCCGACAAACAGCACCTTGGGCTTTTCTAAGACCTTTTTTGTCTACTGGAAATAAATCTTAGAATAACATGGAAATTAGTAATCAGAACTTCTTCAAGAGCAGTTATCTGAGAAAACAGTATTCTGACATCTTACATTCGCGTCAATGTATAGTATTTTCATGTTTTACTCAAGTCTATTTCTTTTGAATACCTTTTAATTATGTAGAACAAATCCAGAATAAATCGAAAAAAATTGACTCAAATTCAAATTTGACCTGTAGATATCTTTTTTTTTTATAAACTCCTCTATTCATTATTAGATTGAGTTTGAAAGAAAAACATATCACTGAATTCACGGACATAGATTGTCGCAGGAATTTTCAATAAAGTATTGTCGAGAATAGCAGAAATAAACATTTTTCTGCACAATTCTAGGCAATGGCTTTACTTTTTTTGAGAATAGCTTACTCAAAATCAAGATTTAAGAAAAATAATTACTCTTTCTTGGTCGATCAGGTATTTTTATGTCATCCATACTGCACAAGTGTTTATAATTAGACTAGAAAGATAGCCCGTCAAAAATGACGGAAAATGAGATAGAAAGATATATAAACCTTTAAGACCTGAAAAGTTTTAGTAGAAATTAAAAGTCTTGGCTTTTAACCCAAATTAATAAGATCATATTTAATTGAAAAAAGATATTTTAAATTTTTTTCGATCTCAGGTGACGTCAAGGGAGGATCCACACAATTGCTTGGTGCAGGCTCTGCTTTAATGCCAGAAAAATGGGAAATTGTTTTTCCTTTTGCCTTAGGATCACCTACACTACACAGTTGTGTATGTCAGGTCTTAAAGGGATAAAAGACATGTGCAAGAATATGAGTTTTCCTCTCTTGTTCCACAGTAATAGATGAAAATAACACAATTTAGAAACAAAAACGAATTTATCAAAACTATGTAATAATGAATACAGAAAAAATGAAATTAAAATTTGTTCACAAAATTCAGGATGTACGATGTTTTTTGTAAAAACTCTTTCATTATTTAAAAGCCGACCTTGGTCTTCAGTATCTTCTGCATAAATTTTTAACTGCTCTTCTTCTTTACATCTTGAAAGACTTAGATATAGTTGTCCATGAGAAAAAACCGGTTCTTTTAAATACAGTCCAACTGTAGAAAATGTTTGTCCTTGTGACTTATTTATCGTCATTGCAAATGACAGTATAAATGGAAATTGGCGGCGTTTAAGAATGAAAGTTAGAGAAGTTTCACTTAGTGTCAAATCAATTCTTGGTATTTGAACTCTATCATTTTGATTTGTTCCGGTTAAAATGAAAGCATCAATAAAATGGTTGTGGAGAGAGTGCACAATTAATCTGGTTCTATTGCACAATCCTTTTTTTAGATTCATGTTTCTGAGAAGCATGATGATACTTCCTTTTTTAAGCTTATGAGGAGGCATCCCAGATGGAGTTTGTTCATGCAAGAACTCGGGTGAATAATTATTAACATTTTCTTGGTTGTCAGACGCGACTGAATCTGCACTATAGTAAGTCCTTCCATCTTCAGGCAGCAAATTCAAAATTTTGTTATTTAATGATAATGCATGTTTGTTTTTTGTTGTCAAAATTACTTTTTGTTCAAGTTGTTCAAAATCGGTATAGTTTATATGATCTCCATATACACTTGCAATAATTGAATCTTTACAAACCATTGATGGTGGAATTTCTATTGTACCTGCAGGTAAATTTGATATATCTGGTGTTTTTCCTTTACCAATTTTAAGCTGCCACTCATTAAAGGAATTTTGCCCTTCAGATCTCATATTTTCAGATAGTCTAAGTTGTATAAATTCTTGCCAAAGTTGGCTTGATTTCAAGCATGTTTCAATAATTTCTGTTCTGTTTCCTCTTATAACAACTGGCAATGTTTGGCGAAAGTCTCCACATAATAACATAACCTTGTCTCCAAAAGGCATGTCATTCAACATTATTTCCCGCAGTAAGACATCTATACAACGAAGAGCATGGCATGACATCATTGTCACTTCATCAATTATAATTAATTTTGTTTCACGTAATATTTGAGCTTCACTTGAAGACGTTAGAATGGCAGATGTGGAAGTTTCTAAAATCGGCACTGATAATTTGAAGCCAAAATGAATAGTTTTACCATCCTCTAAAAAAATTAATGCAATTCATGTTGTTGCATGTGGAAGTACTACGTGGTATTTACCTCTAACAAAATGCATCAGTACGTTGTACAAATATGTTTTACCATATCCTCCAAGACCATCTATGTAAAAGCAACGTCTCGTAACAGAATCACTTTCAAGTGCCGATTTTATTTGGTTGAAAACTTTTCGTTGTAAGAAATTTAAAGTTGCTATTTGTTCAACAGCTACTTCAGCTTTATTAAAATAATCGAATTCTTCATTTTGAATTTCCTGCAGTATATTGGGTGTAGGAAGATTAAATGATGTACGGTTTAATCCATGAGATTCCAAAATGCAATTAATATCTTGCAACGCTCGGTTCTGAGCAGCTGATTCATTATAAGTTCTTGAGTAATCTTCGCTAATTGAATTTTTATATTTTCCCACAAATTAGCTGCATTTGTTAGATTACAAAATATACAAATAAATGCAAAAGTTTGACGCATTTGTAATGGCATTGCAGTTAAAGTAGCCTCTTCTAAGCATTGATTCCATTCATTATCTTCAGCAAGAAGACAACGTGCACGTGCAGCTTCTTGAAATGTGTTGTACAGATCTCCATCAAATGTTCGTAAATCTTCAAAGCATGTAGCACCAGGAACATAAAGAAGTAACCGAAGGCAGAAACGTTCAATATCTTTTGGATTAACATAATATAAACTTGTAACAATTTTATCGCCTCCTCTTTGTCGTTTTTTCCAAGCATTTTTCTCGTATACATAATGATATGGTACATCAACATAAAGATATTGTTTTGCTTCTTTATCTGTTCTATTCAACTTGAACCAAGCAGTCAGCATCGTTTCGCGGTTGGCAGCTTGTTCCAGAGCAGCATTTTCACCACCAGCATGAAAATAAACTGTTGTCTTAAAGGCAAATGAATGGCAAGACGAATTATTGCATGAGAACGATCATGCATTTCATTTTCCAGTAACCGCCACATTGCCTCTGGTGCACTCACATATCGAGAATCAACATGTGACGACAGTTCATCATACAAAAACTCGTTACTTTCATTATTTCCAGCATGAACTACTACATTTGCTGCATCATAACCTTTGTATATGTACTTGTAAATGTAAATAGATTTGATGGACGTGCAGGCTTCAATGTTGATGTGCGCGTCATATTTAAGCAGTAAATATGCATTATATGGTACTATGTAGCGATTATCTATCTGTTTGCCGAAAACTGTAGCAGTTGGGCCTTGTCGTCTTTGATAGAGTGGATAACCATTCAGATTGACTTTAGTTGTTTCTGGAAATTCTTTTGGAAACTCTTTTGTGCGTTTAATACCATCCATGCATGGAGAATTCGGATTCAAAGTTCCGCATGGCCCGTGGACCATAGTACGAAGAACAATTTCTGATAATCATGGATAAGTTTCAGGATCTGGTAACTCCGAAGAAATACCACGGTCAACTTGAGCAGCATTGCGAAATTTATAAGGCTCTGCTAGAATTAAAAGAATATGAGCATGTGGAAGACTTCTTTTTTGAAATTCAATAGTATATACAAAGGCCACAGCTTTACCAAATAGTCCCCCATTTGTTATGTCATTCATTAATGCTGATAGTTTGATTTTAAACACTCTCTCTACTAAATCAAGTCTGTCTGATGACGTTTGTCCGGGCAGTAGATTTTTGACTATTTCTGGCCATTGTGGATAGCACGTGAATGTACAAAACACATTTGGTTTTCCAAACTTTGTAACAATGGACATAGTATCATTGTATCTCTCTCTCATATTTCTAGGAGACCCTTGAAATGAAGAAGGTAGAATTATGGTTTTTCCAGCAGTAACACATGCATCAGCTGCTCCTTGGGCTACAAAGTCCCTGAGGCCAGAATAATCGTCTGCATGAAGTTTTTTTTGCTTCTGTCTTATGAAATTGAGATTATTAGCTTCCACTTGTAAGTGAGAGTCTATTATCCACTGTTGAGCAAGTTTTCCACCATGCAATATTGGATTAAGCTCATTATCACGAATCCCTGTTTGAGCAACTTTGAACTGAAGCATTGATATATTACTCCGAACACCAGGTGAAAATCCTGGATAAGGTGATAGTGATAAAATTGTTGTCCAGCCAGGCTCTCCGTTTGGGTAGAATATAGGATAAGTCATTGGATCTAAATTAGGACTTAAAATATTAAAGTTTACAAAAGGTTGGTCATTATTTCTTGGATAAATTCTGATATCGCGTTGAAAGGGGCGTTCATCATCGTCATTTAGAAAAACCATAGCTACTTCGTCTGATGTCGGCAAATTATATCGTCTGTTGTCTGTATGGCGATCTCGACGCAATACCATATTAACTCTTGGAATTTGTAAATTGTATCTTTGTGCATGTTGTTGCTGCTCAGTCTCCATCTCACTCAATTTTTTTAAAACTTGAGCATAAGGATTTTGCCGCATAAGTAAATCAAGTTCACACAAAACATTTGGTAAACAGTTGTCATCTTCGGGAATGTTAAGACGCTCTTCGACAGCCTGTGTTGTATCCAAAACATACAGTTGAGCAAATTTTCTTTGTTGGTCATTAGGAGGATGCAAGTGGAAAGTTCGGTGATAAATTTGGCCTTGAACTTTAAAACAATAAGGGCTGTGTCCCGGAGCCTTTCCAGCAAGTTTAGCACCCATATAAGCAAATGAAATGGCACTATTGTATGAGCGAATATTTTCTTTGAAATTACGATAATTAAGTGCATTTGAATTGCTCATCGAGTCTTGGAGGTATGGTGGAAACCGATGACGTTGTGAAAGCCTAACTTTACCTTTATGGCAACAACTGTTACATTTTCCATCTCTGTGTTTCTCATCTTGAAAATGGCGCGCTTTGCAAAATTGGCAGAGAATGCTTAATTGTCCACACGCATGAGGCTCAATAACTTGAGACTAAGACGCTTCAGATATAAATTGTTGCTGATTTTCGTAGTAGTTTTGTCGTTGAGTCAAAAACTGCCAAGAATGACGTTCAGCATCATGACTACGTCTGATTAACCTCTGTTCTTCATTTTAACTTGAACGATGTGTAGAAGTACGCAAAGAGTTATGAGATAATCTCACAGATCGATCACTATAGCTTTCATTAGCTCTTTGATTTGAATGCCGTAATCTATTTTCTTCTCGGATAGAATTTGGTACTTCTTAGTTATCCGGTCAACCAATTTCGCCAAATTATATAAATCGCCAAACCACTCGCCAAATTATACACATTGGCATAATTTTTATTTTAAATAACGAAAGAACAAATAAATTAGTAAAATATTAATAAAAATACAAATAAAACGTCGAATTAATGGTTTTATTGGCCATTATTGGCATTTAATCTTACAATTAGTTAATTAATGGCAACCATTATTGGCATTTAATCTTACAATTTGGCGACAGTAATTTGATCGACGGGATAACTAAGAAGTACCTAGAATTTAATGTTTCTTGCGACTGCCGAGCTAGCCATCGGGCTCTACGTTCTCTGTCTTAACGCCGTTTACGTTCGGATGCAGTTTCATTCATTTCAAATGAAAAATACAGTAAATTGTTGAACAAAATATTCTATATTACATTTCTACTTCATTATTCGGCACAGATGTCATATTCGCCCCATATTGGCGCGATGTTTTTCCGATTCCAATTTGGCGAAAACATCAACAGCATAAACAACAACGTCCGGGTTACCGTATCAAGCAAAATAACGACACTTTGGCGAGAGTAGAGTACCCGGTGTGTGTATGACATTGGCGTCAGAAAAAAATCGCGCCAATATGGGGCAAATGTGACATCTGTGCCCATTATTCTTTTTTCACTCAAAAAACAAAATAAACGTAAAAAAAAAAACAGTTGCCGCTTTGAGTTGCCATTATCGTACACAATATTTTAATTTAACACGTACATTTTATTTTATTATAAAACACCAAGTTTTCATTCAAAGCAAAAATTTTCAGGTTACCACGCCAGGCAAAAAAACCACCCTTTTGGTGCTAAAACGAAACCCCGGTGCGTCTGTGACATCTGTACCTATTTTTATTTAATACACATTTAATGCAACGTTAAAAGATAAAAAAAAAGTAAATAAAACTATAAAAACAATTGAGGTAATTTACTGTTTTTTGAATGCTAACATCGGTTCACTTTTTCTGATGCAGGCTATTTCGTGGCACAGGGATAGATATTCAATGCGTGATACTTTGCCAAACTATTCTCCAAATTATACAAATCGACATAATTTTTCTTTTAAATAACGAAAGAACAAATAATCTAGAAAAACATTAATAATAATACAAATAAAAAGTTGAAGCAAAAATCACTTGATCACGTAACAAACACGTGCTCCGTGTTTAATGTCAAGTGAATGTGACATTTACGATCATCCATTATTGGCATCCATCTTATAATTTGGCGATAGTTTTTTGGTCAACGGATAATCAAGTAGTACCGCAAAATTAAACACGGTTTCTGAAATGGTTTTAACGATAGCACAAAACATTAAACTTTTCCAATTTTGAATATTTTATAGACGGGATTTCAGATAGAAGAAATTATATATTGGTTGTTTGGTTGGTTGTATTTATGACGGCCGATTATCTGCACGAGGGATATAGGCCCAAATTATATATTGGATTTTTGGGTACTACTTAGTTATCCCGTCGATCAATTTCGTCAAATTATATAAATCGTCAAACCACTCGCCAAGTTATACAAATTGACATAATTTTTATTATAAATAACGAAAGAACAAATAAATTAGTATAACATTAATAAAAATATAAATAAAACGTCGAAATAAAAATCACTTGATGACATAAACACGTGTAACTTGCTTAAAGTCAAGTGAATATGACATCTACGATCAACCAGTATTGGCATTTAATCTTATAGTTTGGCGATAGATTTTTGGTCGACGGGATAACTAAGTAGTACCGATTTTTGTAAGTTGAACGAAGCCTAACATTGCCGCCATCAATGAGGCAGCCCAATCGGAATTGTGAGGGGCTCACAGAGACTTGGATTTTATATAAATAGATTTAAAATTTATTATTTAAGCTTTTCGCTCTCACCGCCTTCCATATATTACAAACTATTGTGCAGATAGTGCAAAATAGGAGAGAATTTGGTACTTTTCCACTATAGGGACCTTGGCGATTTTTAAAAAACTTGATGGAATTCAGGCATGATGGAAAGTAAGATTTGTTGCCAAATGTTAAAAACAGCTATGAAAACAAACTTGATGAATTTTTTTGTTTGTTTCTATAAATTTGTTTATATTTTAATTAAATGTATATATTATTGTTGTTTTTTATACACAAATAACTTCTGTTTCTGAATAAAATTAGACAAATGGCTTCTTTATGTTAAATACATTGTATAAATATTGAAAAAAAAATCCGTGTGTATATGAAATAAAATAGTGAATAGGTTGCCAGAAAATATGTTGCCAAATTCCCTTCTTCGCCAAGGCAGATTTCGCTATTTCGCAAAGGCCCCTATGCTGGAAAACTACCGACAATTTAATTTCTGTATCCGGCTATGTAAAGCCCATTAAAATCGGGCAGTAAGGAGCTCAGATAGTACAGCGCGTCATATTTTATTTGTAGCATAGGGATGACGATGTAAAAACGTATATTTTGATATATTACACTTTAAATTCTCACCCATACATTTTGAAAAAAAAATCCTTAGAAGACGGAATTTAAATTAAATTGCGGTGACCTCGTATGGAATATTAATGGTTTTAAATGGGAATTTCGCGAAATTAGCTAGCTATCGCCAAGTTGGCTTCATATATGACAACTTATTTTTGTCAACAAATTTGGCGATATTTCATAAAATGTGGCGACAATCCGCCAAGTTGTTCAATATTTGGCGCTACTATGGTAACCCTGCATTAGCATTTTTTAACAATTACTCATTTCAATGAGGCGGTCCTACCGGAATCGTGAGGGACACACAGAGACTTGGATTTTATATAAATAGATACAAATGTTTTGCTGCATAAGTGGCTACTAACTTCAATAAATAACATATTTCGTTTTTGTACGTAGCAGGAGTCCCCAATAAATCTTCTCCGAGTGTTGAGCAAACAAAGTGACACAAAGTGACTGTGGCACATCTACTCATACAATTAGCGCATTTTACTTTGTGTACAATATGTTATCAAGTACTTGACACTTTAGGTCACTATCTTACGATGAAATGCTGTCTCTACAGCAAAATTGATCTATTTGACATTTTGTTGTGTTGCTGTTGTCTTTCATTAAATTTATATCGAGTAAATATAAATAACATAGGATATCAACTAATTTAAATAATTTGCACTTTGTTAGCCCCGCAGTAAAGCGTCGAGTCGCATTTTTATTTAATAAGATTTTTCAAGTTTTTGAGAAAAAAAATGAAATGTAACAATATGTTACATTATAAATATTACAATAATATTATGGAGTATTTGGGTCCTTGTACATACCAATCCACTATTTAAATAAAAAAGGTATGACACTAGATTGAAACAAGGTATTCAATCGCTACAATATACCTTAAAATATGTCAATTATTTCTTGAGTTTTCATTTATTAAAAAGTTTGTTCATTCATTGATTCTTCGGGTTTTTCCCGGTTTATTAAAAAACTATTTCTGATATGGAAAGGAGAAAAACTGCATATTTTACCTAGAAATATTCTTCATCTGTTCTTGTTAATTTTAACGTTTTTCATGCAACTTTTGCTGACACTATTTCGGAGTCCGACAGACGAAAAAAAAATTCTAATTTTCTAATTAATTAAATGAAATTATTAATAGACGTTTGTCTAAAAATCGAAAACAAACTCTCTACTTTTCTATCTATATGTAAAGATGTTAATGTTAAATAACATTTAAAATCATGGAAACGAATTTCAAATTCATGTATCATTTATTTACATATATTTACATTTCAGGTTATTTCATATGCATTATTTTCCAAAACACTTTTCATACGCTTCTTCTTTTCTTCTCAATGGTTCATATCCTAATTTGCTTTCTGAAATTTCGAGTTCTAAACATACTTAGAAATTACTTAATCAGGTACTTTAAATTAACAACATACGAGATGCATATCCAAAAAATTCCGGAATGCATTTGTTTAACAATATAAATATAACATAAAACATTTGATCAAATGTTTTATATGTCATCAAAACCTCCAAATTTGTATGTCAAAAAAACCTCTAAAATCTCTCTAAAGTCTATTGCCTGCGAAGCACAACTGGAAATTATATTCCGTTAATGCGTTCAAAACTCAAATTGTTTCCTCTTCGATTAAACTAAAATACCAATTTGAATAAGAAGGAAATTTCTTCACAAACACATATTGGCGTTTATATAGCGGGTTTCTGGCGATGGAAATTAAATAAAATATCAATCATTCCGATTTAGATTTGACTTGCGGGTGGAGACCCAAGTTGCATTAAATAACGTTTTGAACATGTTGACAGAAAATGACATACTGGTTTTCATCGAAGAATTAAAATCTTTCTGTGGTTTTTATTGATTTAGAAAAGGACCTATTTAAATAATCTAATGAGAAATATTTTTTGCTTCATATATATGCATTTTTAAGCAATTCGGTTGCCGAAATTTTTCTATTATTGCACGTTTTCAGTAGAGAACAGCCATGTTTTGTAACTTACATATAAAACTTATTTACGAAGAATTTGTGAATAATACATTTAGAATATGTGTCCTATGGAAATTGTTTCAATCATTAAATAGTAACAAAAAAAAATAATTCTTTACAAAAGGATAGCGTACAGATTTGAAACAGTATGAAACAGTTCTAAAAACATAAAAAGGTTATGTTTATCATACAGCACGATCGTGTTGTATAGTACAGCTCAGCCGCATCTTTTACGTTTTGAAACATGATGAAAAGATAACAACTCAATTACAATCCAAACAAGAAAACATTTAGTGATGAATAATGGCTTTTTGGAAGGGTCTAAATTTAGCGATGTGCCTTTCTAAGATCGGGTCAAAAAATATCCATCATTAAGGGAATGGCACCCATTTAATCTTTACATAGCGTTCCATATTTTAGCAATATAGAAATATCTGCTTCAATCTTTCTTTCCTGTTGCCATATCCTAAAAAGCGGCACAATAATTTAAAAAAGTGATAACACGCGTATTTTGTTTTAAATAAAAATCAGATTTTCTCGCTATATTTTTGCATTTTTCAAATCGACGTCAGAAAATGAAAAATGTTCCTACATATATGTAAAAACTTTAACTAAACACGTGTTAAAATGACGCAGTATGTTCATTTGAACGTTTTTAATGTTTAAAAATCTATTTTAATACAGGAGTTTTAATTAAAAAAAAACAATTTAGGAAAAGATAGTAATAAAAAAAATCGTTTGCTAGGTATGACGTCAACATCTGTTTAACTGACATAACTTTGTAATGATGTTTTATTCTGAAAAGAGACTCCTGATATCCTGAAATTAATCCTTATTATTATTATCCATAAAACGAAACATTTATTTTTAAGTCATACGAAAGAAATTTTCGGTAAATGCTAGTTCATTAGGTTGTATTTATTGCATTTTCCTGCGTATTGTCAAGGAAATCATATACTCCTATTGCACGCGCCAAAGAAAACATGCATTTTTTTAATTTTCAAAGCTGAAACACTTTACTATAATTAAGTCATTATAACTCCAAATGAAGTTCAATTTCGCGATTTTAAATAAAATTAATATTGTTGGACCGAAGTAATAATCTAAGACAAGGACGCGTACCTATGGCACGCGTGCCATAAGTGACACGCTGCAGATTATTTTTGGCACGGCATAGATTTAAGTTTTACATCAAAATATCTTAGAATTTCACAAAATGCATTAATTAATGTAGATGTTGTCTGTGTTACTTGAATCCGATTAGTTTGGTTGGTTGTGATTGTCACACAGATTGAAGAAATTGAAATATAATTTAAATTATCCCAATCTAGCTCAATACTGGGTCAGGAAATTTTGAGAATTAGAATATTATAGCTAAACAAAAATTAAAAGTGGAATAAGCAAAAATGCTGATTGTAAAATTATAACAACTTGGAATGCAATTCCAGACACTAAAAGCTGTAGTTTCTGGCGCTTGCTATTTTGAAAAAAAAATTCTGCAAGACATGCTTTTCGTTAAAAAAAAAAAAAAAAAAAAAAAAAAAAATCAACTAAAAACGGTTTTGTTAAGTGAGTGTAATTAAACTTGCGTTCTATCGAAAGAACTAAGTACGAAGTGGATATAAATTATTTGGCATTTAAGATGAGACAACAGAAATAATATTTTTAAAATAAATTTCTACAGTATAACATCAAATATTACCTGTATTTTTTAATGCTAAAAACAAAATTTTATGTAGTTTTCATTCATTATTATTTGATCCATTAAATTTTTTTATTGTTGGCACATCATGATCACGTAAAGTATATTTTTGGGAAAATTTGGCACGTGGACGTGAAAAGGTTCGCCATCCCTGGTCTAAGACCAATGTCAGACGGGCGTCTTTTTTGCTGCTTTTTTGCTTAAGTATTGTCCATTCACAATGATATAGCATTGGGAATGGATAATACTTAAGCAAAAAAGCAGCAAAAAAAACGTCCGTCTAACATTGGTCTTAGAGCTAGCAACGTTTTCGTCACTTGATTTTAGCAAGGCTCATTTTCTATACAACTTTCCACCTATACAACTTCCAGGTTGTGTAATATTTAAACGGAGCTTCTGACTCTAAAGCCGCCAATGAAACATCGTCTTCATTTTGAATGTCCTATCCAATGATATTCCACTCCATATGATGTGTAATTTTTTTGTCTCTACCGCCGTTTTGTATTTTAAGGCCACCATTTTGAACTTATAAAAACAACACCTAGCCTATAACCATCGGACCGTTAAGACAAATCAATAGAGACCCCATTCATTAAAATCCATCCAGTCGTTGCAATGTTTCGAGGGTATAATGAAATTCACATACCCTGATACGCGTGAAACACATAACCCTTCTTGGCAGTCGGGTAAAAAATTATAGCATTTTTATGGTACCGCAGAATCAGTTACATTTATGTGAAAGACCGTACGTTTCATGCAAACGCCTATATATGCAGGAAAAAATGTTAAAATTAGGAAATAATTTCATACATAAAGGTACTTCTTTAAGTAATCTTATTTATGAGCAACCACATTATTCCAGCGGGACCTGCTTATTAACGTAGAGATAAACAAAAAGACACAGAGAAAAAAAACACACACATGCAAGCACGCACTCTGAGGAAGAGTGATATATGAAATCACGCATACTAGAATATATATTTCACAATACATTATAAGTGTTCCAGAAATATCATTGAGGTAAAGGGAAATAATATAAATTCTACAAGATATATTACCTTAGAAATAAATTATAACTGGAGCTGGAATGCAATATTTTATTTTAGTTTTAGTTAAACAATCTTTCTCCTGAGAAGGTCATAGTCATGCGGCGGAAAAAAAAATTATTATTTCATTTATTACATTCTTGGGAACGTGCCGACAGTAACCCGAAAAAAGTGAAACGAAAAAACAACCTTTTACCTACATTTGTTTATTTTAGAAAAGGAAGTTATTTAATGGTATTAATTGAAAAAATATTTCTATATAAGTACCGAAATGTTTCGAATTGTTATGGCTGACATTTTTGTATTAAAATTTGAAAAACAACATTTTATATTGAAATGAAAAATACATTTGTAGTAGATGAATCTCAAAATAGAGGTCTTGTGTGTTTGTTTAAATTACATTTTTCCTTTTTTTAAATAAAAAGAAAAACACACTTTTAGTTCGAAAGGAGAGTTGCTAAAGGGAAGCGAAGTCAATTGTGAAGTTGAAACTTAAAACCCTCAAATGATTTCCCCCCTTCACTTTTTATTCAATTTCTACTCATTTGATTATTGTATCAATCTGAATCTGAGAGACAAATAAATTATGCATAATTACGCAATTGTCGTTTAATTTAGGTTAATTTTCTTTTATGATACCGTGAATATCATCTTCTAATCCAGTGTCCTAAGGTCCGGCATGCTGGATAATCCGGCATCACTTTCACCAAAAAATAGCATTCCTTGGTTATTCCTTGATTAGAATTCCTTGACTTCTGATATTTATAAAAAATCTGTTGGAACTTGAGAATGAGAAATGAAACTGGAAACTTTGAATAAAGTGATCAAAGTGATGACTTAAATTTTGGTCTGAAGTAATTGACGAAAACTTTGCAGTTACTGAAGGTGATACAGTTAACGTTGCACTGGAAGATGTTTTAGGCTGTTTGACTTTTGAGAACCTTTTATGTTACACTGTTTGACTTTTTATGTTACATTGGAATCGAGAGGAAATAAAAGAGTGAGTTGAAGCAGGTTTAGATGATCTGACAGAGGAAATTTTGACAGATTAGGTCTTCATTCAGATTGTTACCAACCCAACAGCACCCAAAGACTTTGAACCTGATAAAGATGACGTAGAAGAGTTAAACAAAATATGTTGGAATCAAGCAGCTGAATGTCTTGAACACATTTAACAACTTTTCTGAGCGCAGCAGTTTTTTCAACGATACGGAAAGTATGAAAATCGACATCATGTAAAATGATTTCCTAAAAAAAGAAGAGAGAAGACTTCTACCAAACAAACTGATATTTAACACTTGTTTAAAATGGTCTTCTACGAGTAGGCCTGCAGCGCACGTTTTCACATTAAAATCATGTACATATGGTTTAATTAACATGATTGAGTTTTTTTTTTATTCTGTTCAAGCTATTTAAATAATAATAAAACTTGTTTTAATGTCATTTTTTGGTTAATTATAACTTCTACAATTTTTTTCCGAACCTTCATCTCGTAAACCGGAAAATTTAGTAAACCAGCATACTTCATGTCCTGAACTTACCGAATTAAAGGATGTTTACTGTAATTGTTTTCCAGATTTAGAAGTTTATTTTACCAAGCGGCGTAATGTCACAGGCCGGGTGTTGATGTCTAAAATTTGTCGATCTCAGCTCAATTCTTAGAGAGTTACAAAGTAAAAAGTGAGAGATCTAGGATAGGGCTCATAATTTACATATATATTCAACTGTATTTATTTAAAAGAAAGTTGAATACTCGGCTATTACATTAAAATTTTCCTTGGAAAGGAAAAAATAGAGAATAATTTAAACGCAAAAGCACTAAAACTATACTTTCTTTCTTTATTCCTTGTGAAAAAGTACTTTGTAGTATTATTACACAAAGTATATTTTGTTAAAGAAAAAATAAATATGTGTGTGTTGCTGCTCGATAGAAAGCTTTATCTTTCCTTTCGAACGCCTTAAGTTTTATGAAGGGTTTTTTTAGTTTTTGGATTCTGGTTTAAAGTCCAGAAGTTGTCATATTTCTAATATGTTATTAAATATTTTTTTTATAAAAAATATATTGAGAAGAACCTTTAGATACACTTGAGTTCTTTTTAAATAAATGTTTCAAAAGATTTCATTTGGCATTTAAAACAAAATATAAAAAATGAAATCTTTAAACTGAAATGTAAAATCAATATTTAATTAAGACTTAAAATCTTCAAGTTTCCGTTTAATTTCGATTTGATATTTTTTCATTAAAAGACGCACTTTTGCAATACTCTTTTTAAATATTAACTGTTTTATACTTTATAGACTTAAGTATTTCTTTATATCTTTTAAAGACACGGACGATTTATAGTAACATAAAGACACAGGTGGTGGTGCACTCTACGCATCATCGGCTTTTAAATCCTAAATATCCTCTTTTAATAATATCGCTATTAAATGCAACTTTCAGTAGTAATATAAAAGTAATAAACATTAAATAATAAAATTAGAAATAATAAATACGGCTAATTTTCTTAACATAAAGATGCGGGCGGCGTATACGAGGCGTCAATGCTGTTAAAATCTTATGTATCAAAAGAATAGTTTCCAATCTCTCGTAATAGTATAAAAGAAATATACTTCATATTTAAAACAAGTCAGGAATTGTACGTCAAACGTGGCAAAGGAAGAGCGTTCGAACTACAACTAGTTTTAAAAATATTCAGATCTTGTTACAAAAGCTGTTGCATTCTTATGCAAAAATGTATGAATACAAAACTTATTACGATCATATATATTAAACTAAGTAATACGGAAATAATATGACTCCGTCTTAAATAGGATGTAATTATCATAGAATCCTAGAATCATTACCTATCATGGGACATCACTGAATTAATTACGTATGCTAGGGTTTAATAGAATGTATAAAACTTTTATTAATATCTTTTTAAGTTTTGATTCGATTTTCATAAAATTTTAATTTCGAAAGGATTATATATATTAATTTTCAAATCATTCGGTTGGGTAGATTGTGCGCTGTTATATGCGGACAGACAAACGGACAAGACGACAACTATAGGAGCTACTCATTTATATAATTACGAACGCATCTAAAAATAATATATATAAAAACACCTTTAATTAACTCACGCTCATTCTTAGTAATATTTACGAATTCTTTTGTGTAGTCATGTATATGGTTGATAGGATTTATACACTTCACGTAATGAACCAAACTTTAGTTAAACTTAAAACGCCCACCATAACTGGAATTGCACTTTCAGCAATCACCCGTAATAGACAATAGTTTGGACACAGTATTGTATCAGAAATATTTCATGTGGCCCTGTAAATAAATGATAAATGCGGTGTTCATTATATTCTATTGCAAGCATGTTGTAGTTAATGTCAGTAAGGTATATAAATTCCATCATTTTTGAAATAGTTCAACATAATTAAAATTCTCTACGAACAATTTTCGTAAAGCTTTATCTGACCGAAATCTTTTGTGTGATGCTGTTAACACGTTGAATGCCAAGTCTATTTTGTCTGTCTTCCCGTTTAGGCCACAAGATATGATTCCCGTTACACAATCTATCAGTGTCGGTCACCGATGACTAACGAGGCCTAAACGGAATGTTCAGTGTCAGTCACTGGTGATGACGTAGCTCTGAACGTGTTAATAAATGAAAAATGTTTTGCACTTATTCTACATAAATCATGTTTTAGTACACCTAAAAATTTCATATCAATTTCATTATATTTGTAACAGAGTAAATCATTAAAATAAGCAGAAAATGATTTTTCTTAATAGATTATGTAAAATGACAGAATAATTTTGAGTTTCCCTGTTCACATTCATTAAGTGCTACGCATAAGATAATCCATAGTAACCATCTTCTTGGGCACCTTACTGGGATATAAATGTTTCATTGCGTTCAAAATTCTGTAACACTATCAAAATATATTGCAAATAATTTTTTTCCATAGACCATAGTGTAACGGAATAATTTTGATTGCACTTGTAAATGAACTTTTGATTCGCTTTTCATAAAATTTTAAATGACACGACAAACATCTGCAACAATAATGTATTTTAAGTTTCAAAATATTCGATTCCGTAATTTTTAGCTTACAGGTTATCAAAGTCTGAGAGTTAATGTGCCCGCCGTTTCCGTATGTATATACGTAACGCGATAACTCTTGATAAAAACATGCGATTTGCTTTAAAAAATTTCTAGGTTCATTCTGATAAGGCGCTTACCTGATTAGATTTGGGATTCAATGGTTAAGTATAAAGGGGGAAACGGGAGGCTAATCCTCCTTTTAATTTAGATAAATAGGATTTTCATAAAGAACTATCAGATTTTCTTCTAATTTGGTATACCGGTTAATTCTGATAACGCGTTTCCCTGATTAGAGTTGAAGGCTCATTGTTTAAGTCTAAAGGGGGGGGGGGACGGGCTAATACCTCCTTAATTTAGATAAATGGGTTTTTCTATCAGATTTGCTTCAAACTTGATATACAGGTTTATTTCGATAAGGCGCTTCCCTGATGACATTTTGAGGCTAAATGGTTAAGTATAAAGAGGGGAAATAGGAATGGAGCAGGATAATCCTCCCCCCTTAATTTATTTTTCGAGGAGCATTATTCTTTGAAATAACCTTATAATATGCAATTAGTGTGAATAGTCTGCGAGCCCAATGCCATCAGTTTAACTGGGCACTTTTCTTTTTTATTCCGCTGTTATATGCGAACTGACGGAATGACCAGACGACGTCGACTATAAATACTAGGTATTTAAATATAATTACGAAAGCACCTAAAAATCATTAACAAAGAAAATACGATAAATTACACAAATAAACGATTGGAGTCTTTCCGAACGTCAATTCTAAACATTTGGTTAACAATTGAAGGATCTATGGGAAGGAATCAATAGTCACTCTTTTTTCAATGAGTGGCACACTCAAGAAACCTTCATTGTCTTTAAAGTTTGAGTATTTATAAGATTAATGAAATTTTTAATGCTAAAATGTAACTAAACACATAAATATGTTAATACCAATTTAATTACAACATTATAATTTCAACTGATTTATATTTAAAATATATTTATGTATTTTTAAAGGTAACAATGATAGAAATTTTAATGCACTCTCATCATATACACTTATATGCATGGGGTTTTCTCACAATCTTTTGACTTTTCAAAAATAAATATCTGGTGAAATTAAACTTACTAAAATAACATTTTAAACTTATAGGCGTATTGATGATTCAAAATGAAGAAAAAATGGTAAGCAGCGAAATTTTCTTTATTTAGCTGAGGTTTAATTTAAACTTGCGAGTTTAATTTTACTTACCATTTTACAGATATAACTTTTTATTTTCTGATAAATTTTTACTTATAAAGAATTTGCATAGTACCCACGGGATATTCAGTAAGAAATTATAACATTGTAGTATTTTTGTACAAAAATTTGGCATAACGTTGTCTTAAAGAGGTGTTTAAGGAAGGACGGTGCTACTGCACGTCGTTTAAACTGCAGGCTCGGTAATTCAAACTATTCCATAGTTCGTCGAAAAATAAGAATTTATTCATAAAACAGTTCTAAAGTATCAAATTCATAACTTCAATAAATAAACACACACTACAGCTCGAATAAAACAACTTCCTTCTTAAAAAAAACTTATATACATTTATTTACATAACAATATTGAAATATTATTACTCTCATTTGAGAGTTCCATTTTTACCGACAGACAGTTCAAATCAAATTTTTACATCTACCTTTTAAAAGAAAATATGAAAACAATAAGAGGGGGTTGCCACAGCAGCCGACTGACAGAAAATGGCAAGTATCGCCAAGTTGGCATTCTCAACACGCTGCCTCCGACTGAACTCTTAGTTCAGCATCTACATTAAACAATTTAATAAACATAAGAATATACTTACATACATGACAAATTTTCAGATAACATACTTACATACAGCTACAGATATACAAGAAAAATAATAAGAATGCAGCAATCTAAGAAAAAAAAAATAAAACGCATGAATTGAATTCAAATAAAACAATAATAAAGGTAAATATGAGTAACAAAAGAAATTAAAAGTTTAAGATTTTTTTTTTTTTTTTTTTAGTGTCCAAGTTTTTAATGTCTATTAATTTAGTCCACTAAGTCCAGTTCCAGATTATACAAGAGTTGCACAGGTCGTTTGAGATCGCCTTTTGCAATCTGTAATACACAGGATCTTATTTTAGAGTCACGACCGAATATGAGATTTTTAACACTACCACATTTTCACATATGTTTTGGGAGCTTTTCATCGTGAATTATCACTATATCGTTAACTTTGAACTGAGGCTATGAATTTATGTTTTTCACTTGAAAAGGAGATCCAAGTTCTAACAAATATTCATTTCTCTATCTTTTCCAAAAGTGGTCAGTTATTTGTTGCTTATATTTATATTTTTTCGTCAACAAAATCTTATTGGATTTCTCTTGCGTACAAATTGGTAATCCATAAGAAGGTAAGAACATTAATCGTTTGCCAACCAAAAAATGTGATAGCGTTAAAGGTGATGGTTCAGCATTTTCTTCGTAGAGACAATAAAGGACGTGAATTGACCACAGCATCAATTTCTCTAAGCATTGTTTCTAGGTCTTCATAACTGAGACAAGTTTTGCCTAGAACCTTTTTTAAAGGTGTTTTGACTAACTTGTCTTTCGGTAAAGGGGCTGTTTCCCCCTTTCCAGGAATAGCATTCAGTTTTTGATATATCATACACGATCTTAAGACGATTTTTACAAATTTTCTTCTGTTTATTATAAAATACCTTTCTGGTGAGCTAAAGGTGAGCTAAAGTGACAGCTACACGAAAATGGTACATTCTTTCATAAGCATTATTAATTAGTAATTTTACAAAATAAGATTTATTAGGAAGTATCCACGGATGTTTTTCCTGCTCCGTTACATCAGAAAACTGAAGTCTTCCGGATAAAAAAAGTAAGTTATTTTCATCAAATTGTGGATTAAGGTTGTATAAAGAAGAAACTTTATTAAGTGGTTTTTTTTTGTTTAAGTGCTTCTATTTCAACTTTAAATGAAGTTTCCTGAGTTTGTTTAATCCAGTATTTTTCTGCTATTTATATTTCTGAAGCAGTTAATGGTCCTAAAATTTTAAGGCTTTTCGAATTGGCATTATGAATAAAACGCATTATGCAAGCAGCAATATTATACACGCGATTTAAACTACTAAACATTGCCATATCAAATACTGGCTTAGTACTAGAGTTTGATTCGTTACACAATAGTGTTAAATTTGGTTTTGCTTTCATTTCACTAAAAAGTTGGGGATCAATTTCTGTAGGCCTTTTGGAAGGCCACATATCTTCCGGTAGTGATAACCAAGTTGGGCCGCACCACCATACTTTATTACCAATTAACTTCGGTAAGTTTTACCCCCGCGTAAGCAGATCTGCAGGGTTTTCTTTTCCGGGACAATAATTCCAGTCCTTTGGATCTGTCAATGACTGAATTTCAGTTACACGACTGGAAATAAATGGTTTCTAGTTTGTAGCATCGAGTTTGTAGCAGAACCCCTAATGCAACAAAGAGTTATTTCTGAGTCCGACCATAAATTTATATATTTAAATTCGAAATATGTAATAATTTTTTTTTAATATTTTCACATTCTAGCGGCAACTACTGCACTGATCAATTCCAGCTGTGGAATGGTTAATCTCTTGAGGAGAGCTATTCTACATTTAATCCAAACAAAACTTATTTGAATTTCACCAGTTAACGAAACGGAACTTAGATAAGCAACTGCACCATACCCGTTAGGACTAGCGTCACAGAAAATGTGAATTTGTAAATTTTCAGAAATGTTTGTCCCATTAGGAAAATATTCCCGGGGTATTTCAAATGTTCTTAAATGTACAACTTTGAACACCAAGTGTTCCACTCGCATTTCAAATCTGCGGGTAATTTATTGTCCCACTCTCAACCTCTTTGCCATGTTTCTTACAGTAAGGTTTTAATACGTATTACAAATGGATTCACAATTCCTAATGGAACATAAATTTTCATAACATTTTAATCACTGTTCGCTTCGTGGGATCATTGATATAACACTCTTCAAAGGGCTGCGCATCTAACATCAAAACATCAGATTTAGTATTCCAAATCAGGCCTAGCACTTTTCAGATACTACCTGTGTTTTCCTCACTTATACCTAAGTTACCAGATTCCCACATTTCCCTAAGTTTAATTGAACTTGTTTTAAATTTTCTCAAATTCATCCCAGCTTCTTTAAGAATTTCAGAATCTGTAACTGATAAATAATGAGCTTCGTTATCTAAATCTGATCCGGAAATTATCTAACATATATACAACACTTGGGTGTTGAACACGATATTTCATTAGTTGATGTTTAATTGTGGTAGCCAAAATAAATTGTGAGTATGAAACGCCAAATGGTACACGTCAAACATCTTAAAATTTTGAAAAAGTTGTTTTCATCATTATCGAACCAAAGAAATTTAAGGTAATCTCGGTCTTCTTCAGCTACGGAAAATTGAAGAAAGGCCTTTTCAATATCCGCACAAAACGCAGTATTGAATTTTCTGAAATTATTAATAATTTCTGATAAATCTGGGTTCAGATTTGGGCCACTGTACAAATAATCATTTAAGGATTTGTTGTTTTCTTTTGAGGAAGCATCAAATACCATTCTAACTTTAGTTGTCGGTTTATCATCTCGCAAGACAGGTCAGTGGGGCATAAAATAACCGCTATTTACAGTTTTATTAGAACATTCTTCCACTATGTTATTTAATTCCTGTTCAATCACAATTTCTTTATATTTCTGCAATAATTCCTTATCTTTAAGCAATTTTCGATTTAACTTAATAAAACGGTTTCTATCATCGCTATAATTACTTCCAAAATCTCTTTTATCATCTTTCCATAACAAATTAGCTTCATAACGGTGCTCAAGAAAATGCAAGTTATTTTCAAATTTTTTCGATTATCTCTTTATCTAATTCAGAAATATTTTCTTCTGTATACATCCCTAAAGTTTCTAACCCCAACAATGTTTTCAAATCATTTTTAATAGGTTTCATAACCTGAGTAGATTAGACCCCAGCTTGTTTACTCTCACTATTTTTATTTACGCTATTGTCCCGCAGAGGGAAAGACCAAATAAATTTTCACAGACGAACAATGATTTATTTATGGGATATGTTCTGTCATTAATTTGATATAAATAGTCAGCTCTTATTAATATATCAACATCACTATTTTCAAAATGTTCCCACCTGTCAAGACGAAATTTAGAAATTTTTCTCTTAATTTTGATTGGAAGAGGAGGAATTTGTATCAAAGAATTGGTCATTAGCGGTGTGACTAATTCTTCAATTATTATACCACTTTTCTGTCCGTCAAGTGAATTAGCCTTAGCTTTACGACATCATAACATCGTTCTTCAGATTTTTTCGAAGCGGAAGTATAAACAATTAATTTTTCCTTTCTAATGAGCTCAGGTTTTAATTTTGAAACTAAATTTTCTGTAATGAAAGTTCGGTGACTAGCAGAGTCAAATAAACAAAGTGCAGTTTCTGAATTTTCACCCGCTTCTACTTTTACATGTATTGTTTGCAATATTACTTCTCTACTGATATTATTTATATTGCTTTTACAATGAGATAAGGAGGAAATAATGCTATCTGAATTTTTTGATACTTCTGTTTTTTTATTAGAATTACAAAGTGTAGTATTGTGATATGTTTTGCCACACACTTTGCAATTTTCATTCGAAAATGTACAAAAATTAGAGATGTGAAATTTACCGAAACATTTAAAGCATCTTCCTCCCCTTTTCTTTTTTTCTCGTATTTCCGGAATGGTGAAAGACTTACAATTTACAGTATTGTGATCAGTCTGGTTACAAAAAATACAGTTATTTTTAATATTTGTTGTTATGGAAAAAGCTGACGGAACGAATGTTTTATAATTTTTCTTATAATTTTCCTGCTTCTCAGGGATGTTTTCAAAATAGTTTAATTGGACAGTGGCCTCGCGAGATTCAATTTCGTTTTTAATGAACTTTATCAGCTCATTAACATCCCAGTCAGTATGTTTAATACGTTTTATATTAAATTCCAGCGCAATATCTGATGGAATAAGTTTCCGAAGAATTGGACATAACAAGATCCCATATGAACCTGATGCAACACCTAAAGAATTAAGATTTGTTATTTGAATTTCGCATTCATCATATAAATTTCTAAGACCTTTAATATTACTAGAATTTCGTACAGGTTTCAAATTTAGTAGTTTAGTCATGTGACTATTTATCACCAGGTCATTACGACCAAAACGATTTTTCAATAATTCTATATCATGAGCATATTTTTCCTTAGTCAGCAAAAAGCCTGCTATAGTATTTGCAGCACTTCCGCCCAAAAGTGACTTGAAGTAGGAAAATTTATCATTCGGAGTTAAATGCTAATTATTATCAATCGCATTCAAAAATTGGCTCCAAAATTCAAGCCATAAACACGAATCAACATAATATTTAGATATATTAAGTCTAGGAAGTTTTACCAAATTTTGATTCCGAATTTTCGGACTTTTTAGTAGAGAACTATTGTTGCTACTACTATCACTGTCAATGTCTGAAGCACCTTGTTTAGTTTCAGGAGTAACGGTGTTATCATTTATAAATTTGGAAATTTTATATTTCCATTCAATAATATTTTCATTATAAGATTCAGATTTCTCGATTTCTTTTTCAAATTCAGTACTTGGAACCAGTGGTTCAATCTCAGAATTTAATGATTTTAAAGTTTTCATTTTATCATTCATTTGCTGATTTAAAATATCCAGCTGTGATTTTTTATTCTCGAGATCTAAATTTTGTGTATTATCTAATAAATCCCTTATCTTATCAAATATTTTCGTAGGTTGACTACGAATCGAGGATCATTTTTTATTAAGAGTTTCCAGATCCATCGTAAAATAAAGAATTTAATCAATAAATTATATATTCAATGCACTTCAATTTATTCAATATAATTTAATTTGAGGTATTTACCTCATTCGATGATGAAATCCAGACACCCTGGAGCTGTGACGTAAAAAAAAAAAAAAAAAAAAAAAAAAAAAAATACTACACGTCGTTTAAACTGCCAGCTCGGTAATTCAAACTATTCCATAGTTCGTCGAAAAATAAGAACTTATTCATATATCAGTTCTAAAGTATCAAATTCATAACTTCAATAAATAAACACACACTACAGCTCGCATTAAACAACTTCCTTCTTAAAAAAAAAAAAAAAAAAAAAAAAAAAAAAAACTTATATACATTTATTTACATAACAATATTAAAATATTATTACTCTCATTTGAGAGTTCCATTTTTACCGACAGACGGTTCAAATTAAATTTACACATTTACCTTTTAAAAGAAAATCAGAAAACAATAAGAGGGGGGTACCACAGCAGCCGACTGACAGAAAATCGCAAGTATCGCCAATTTGGCATTCTCAACAGACAGTAAGGGGAAAAAAGGGGACGGTATAGGGAAAAATGGACGATAAGGAAAAAAAGGATGGTAAGGATGGAATGGTAAGAAAATTACTACTTATTTTTAGGCAATGTCTAAGTGATAGCCACAATGTTCATTTATTTTCTTAGAAACAGTCATTTACATTGGATTAAATTTAAAAATAAAATTAATTTACCTCGAAAAGTGCAGGAATAAACATTAGGGACGGTAAGACTACAAATAAAGCCACGATGCTTGAAATTTATATTTAAATGCTGATTTAAATTCTGCAGCAAATTTCCTGTCAAAAATTTTTAGCCATTCTTCCTCTAGCATACTTCTACACGGGAAAAAAGTTGAAAAAAAAATCTGTGGCTGCATCTGAAGAGATTTTCTGTATAATTTTAGAACAGGGACGATAAGGAATCTAAAACACAGGGACATAGTTAAAAAATAATGACAACCGTAAAAATATGTGGAGGTTAATTTTTTGCTGCACATTTATATAAAACAATAGTTCCTGTTTCGAAAAAAATTACATTCAGTTACTTTTATTGAAACAATTTTATACAAACAGCTCCAAACTTAAAAATCAGCATCAGCGACACGGGACGGTATAAGAATTTCGTGGTATGTTTGCACCCCTAGCATTGTCCAAAACTTATTTATCTCGTTAATATTGTTATGCAGTTATGCAATGGGATGTTTTCCATTATAAGAAATAAAAATTATTCTTCAGGAACAGAAAAATATAGAAAAGTCAAAAGACTGTGAGAAATCTTTCTCTGTCTTTCTGTGAGAAATCTGTATATCGATTATTTTAAACATTCAACTTAAAAGGTTTATTTCGCAAAACATTTTAAGAGTGATTTGTTGTTAAAAATGGAAATAAAGAAATTAAAAAAATATGTGTTTGGAGAAATGATCTGAAATGCAATATTTCGCTAGTGTTTTAGTGAAAGAATGTTTTTCAGTTAATGTTCATTTAAGTTACTTTCTCGCTTACTTCGAGATTACATTTCGGAAAGATGCAAAATAACATAGAATAAAATATTCTTCATTTCGTTTACTTTTTTAACGTTTTAAAGAAAGTTTACTTAATGATATTTATATAATAAAATTGTTCTCAATACGCTTTAATTATTTTAAATAAAGTTTCGAAATTTCGAAATTTTATTATTATAGGATAATCCTGGATTTAATGTTTCATTACAGTTTCCTTAAAACAATAATTTTACTTTAAAAGGTTAAAAGGCATTCGACGAAAACAGGAGCCAATATTTTATTATTTCATTATACATCCATGTTTACTTCCATAGCTTAAAGAAAATGCAGGCTAAAATATTTTATCTTCTTTTTCTTCATGCTCTTAAGATTTTGATATTTAAGAATTAAAAAAAAAATTATATGTGTTTCCAGGAAAGCAATTTAGTCTTTTTCAAAAATTATTAATTTTTACTTGTAGTATTATTAAAAAATAAAAACTATTTTTTATCACCTCCCGTATATAATTGAAAGTTAATGTAATGGAAATTCCAATTGTGTGCTTTGTTGTCTGTATATTTATAATATATTATTGTATATAAAAAAAAATTGTTTTATTACAATGGAAAGGACAATCAAAGTTTAACCGAAACTCAAAAACTTCGAATTCTTATTTGAATACTCGATGCTATTTTTTTAAAGTATATTACAGACATATTTGCTTTAATAATGTTATTTACCTGAAACGTGAAATAAAAATAAAACTAAAACTAAATTATCAAGGGCTCATCTTACCTGATAAAAAAGTTATTTCATATGCTGTTGTTATAAGAAATATTTGAAATACAATGTGAAATCAGCCCATAACTAAACTCAAAAGCATTGAATATTACGTTTTGATATATTCCTGATTTAAAAGAAAGTTGTTGTCACAGTTGCTTATATGACAAATTTCTTACATAAAAAGGAATGCTGTTAATTTTGTTAATAAACGGTCAAGTGCGAGTATTAATCACACACAGAGGATTCCGTACAAGAGTATATGAATTAGTAAGTTTATTATTAAAAAAATACCATTGCTAAAATAATAAAAGACTTTGTAAAAACTATTCAACGTAGGGTTGGGTATAGCTGTAGAGTATATAGGATGCAAAGGAAAGTCCCTTTAACCTGAAAATGCTTGCGAACAGAGAGTGTTATAGCTATACAAGTGAGATAACGGTACGGTAAAGCGACTAACCGACCTAATGCAAACGACAGCTGCACCCCTAATGGCGAAATTTAGAAGATAGCCATTGCAAATCGAAAACGATAAGAGGTAGAGCAAATTTTCCAATTAGAAAGATTTAGAGCATCAATTAATTAGTAGGAAACGACATTTGATGCACAAGGATGAGATAAATCGTCGCCTGGATAACCAAAAACATCCGAAATCGATGAGCGACGATTCTGCTTTGCCTATTCACATTCCGGAAATGTAGCAGTGCACAATTTCAGATTGTGACGTTGTACTGTGCTGTAATGTCTGTAAAGATTTAATTTCCAATGCATTTAAAATTTTAGAATAACCTTTTCAGGGTCAGAAGAATTCTGCTCGCAAACTGATGAAATAATTGACTGACAACAGAATACGCAAACGAATTTCTCAGAAAACAAAAACCCGCTAATTTGCTCTTTCATTACAAAAGCAAAATTTTATTAAAATATTATTGATGCCATTTGTCAGTTTTGGAATAAAAATTAGGTGTCTAGACCGTCTTGCCACCGCCCTTGAAAGGGTTAAATCTATGTCGTCTTATTGAAGAGGCTTTCAATAGACGTTCAATGCTGAGAAATGTGCATGCAGAATTACTCTCACGAATACAAACGTGTATCGTGAGCAATGGCGATCTTTTCGAACATACTGATTATTAACTTTTTATCACTGTGAGACAGTTTGTTTTTTTGCGTGTGTGTGTGTGCGATGTTATCAAAATGTATTGAGATAAGTACGTATTTATAGCATATTTTGTGCATATTTCTTCATACTTCTAACTATTCCATTCAAACGTTTACAAAAAATGGAGTGCATCGATTTCGGACATTTTTGGGTAAACAGGCGAAGATTTATCTTATCTATGTAAACCAAATGTCGTATTCTTTTAATTAGTTGATGCTCTAAATCTTTCTATCTGGAAATTTTGTCCTATATCTTTTCGTTATCGATTTGCAGCGTCTATCTTCCAAATTTCGCCACTAGGGGCGCTGCTGTCGTTTTCATTAAATCGGGCGTAGTCGCTTTACTATACCATTTCCTCACTTGCATAGCTGTAGCTCTCTCCGTTCGCAAGTATTTTCAGGTTAAAGGGGATTTCCGTTGCATCCTGTATACTAGAAAAGTATAAATGGATATGCCATGAAAGTTCAAATATATATGGAACCTAAATAATGGCAATTATAGCTATTCTGTATATTTGTTATTTCATATAGATTTTTAGTTAACCTTTAAAGACATAGTAGGTGTATTGAGAGAGCCACTCAATGGAAACTAGTCGCGAATCCCATAGTATTTATGTGATTAATTCTCATTAAATTAGTCTGTTTTTAACAATTTGACATTTATTGCTTTTATACTGAAACTGGAAATTGCATTACATAAATATATCCTTAAAATTTGTTATCTAAGCTTTAAACGCCGATGAAGCATATAATACGCCGTCCCTCTCATTATGTATGTCAAAACCGTCCGTGTCTTTAAGCGTTAATATCTCGGCTAATTACCGATGATTTTTTTCGGAATGCATGATTAACAATGCTTTTATATTTCTGCTACGATAGGTACCTCCACGTAAGATCAACACTTTTGCTGAAGCCCGTGAATCAAAATTTGAGTGTAACGGAAAAACGCAATTTTCTCAAAAAACTATGTGATCTACGGTAATCGACATAATTTTCCTGCAAGGTTTAAATTAATGTCTACCACCTCTAATTTTTTCATAATTTTAGTTTCAACAGATTCGGAATTAGATGGGGTGGGGATATTTTTGCACTACATTTCCCATCATAACTTCGGAAATATAATACCTAAAATTAAATGAAATATATTTTTGATTTCAGCGTTACGAAAGCTTTCACAAGATACCCCACAAGATATTAAAAAAAAGATTTTTTTCAAGTAACTTAATTAGCCCCTATACATTTTTCCTAAATACATTTATGAATATTTTTTAAACTGTAAATATGTAGGTCAATGGTCTTTATTACTTCCCCCAATTTCAACTTTCTACGTTGCATATTTTGCGAGTAAAAGGTCTGTGACAGACAGACAGACAGACACAGGAGTGATCTTATAATGGTTCTGTTTTTACTTTTTAAGTACGGAACCCTAAAAATCTGATGAAAGTTAAATTTTACTTTGCCTATACCTTTCAGTCGAAAAAATATTCTTTTTTTTTTTAATTTCGAACTTAACACATAGGTTATTACACTAGTGCGGTGATAATACACCAATTGTTATCATAAGAAAATATTTTATACTTAGATTTCAAAAACTTTCTAACATCAGATATTCATATTTGTAAATTTACAGCATTATATGTAATAATTTTTATAATATTTTAAATATTCTATACGTAAATGTAATAATCAATTAAGACAATAATTTTTTCTACCTACTTCCGTTTTTTTTTTTTTTTTTTTTTAATTAAGTTTTACGAAAGCTTATTTTTCCTCTTTAAAATAAAATGCTGACAACAATGTTTTTTAATGAAAGTGAAACCCTGAATTTTAAAAGCATCAGCTGTTTATTACATTTCAATACTTTCTACTTAACTTCTTTTTAAAATAACAGATACACGACGGTACGATAAGAGATTTTGTTCTTTTCCTGAAATGTAAAATGAATATATAAATGACACTGAAAGGCTTTGAGTATGTACTTATAGACTCCATTTGCCCAAAGGAAAAATCTAAAAAAATAAATAGACTACCTTTTATTTTTCAAAATATTTCTTGAAAAAGATAACTTTTTATATTATACACAGTTCGTTTGTAGAAATAATTAAATTCTTTTGAGATATTAAAAGATTTTACATTAACTATATAATATTTGTTTTTTTTTTAATAATAATTTTTAATAAGATTTCTTTTAGCTATTTAAATAAGTGATTATTTAAATTTTATGAAAATTAATGAATTTTGAATAATTCTTTTAACTCATACTTTTACATATAAATTAAGAAATGCATTTAAAGTTCTTCGTTTTTATATCTATTGAAAACAATTCTATAAATATTTAAAAGAATTTGTCAGAAACAATGAAACAATAACGAGCAAAATATTATAAAGAATGAAATAATATTTAACTGAAAATAAAAAAGTTTGAGGTGGATTGATTTTTTTTCCTCGAATGTGACAAAAATGTATAATTAAAACTCAAAAACTTGGAGAGTTTGTTTAATTTTGATATGTTTCTTTTAAAAATAGGAATTGATAGAAAAATTGATAAAGGAAATTTTCATTCTTAAAAACCAAATAAAAAATGAGTTTGGTGTAAAATAGAATTTTTTTACGAATACAGTTTCATTAAATATATAAGTTTAACCTTTAAACTTTTCTTGAATATAAAAGTTGTTGCATTTTCTGTGTAACTTATGAACAATTTGTATTTTAAAATATTTATATAGCTAGTTAAATGTACACATTTTCCTATACTCAGTTGTTTACATTTTACATAAAAAATATGAAAGTAATTTTAAATTATTTAAAGCGTAAGTGTAGACGCATGATGTGGTAGGTAATAAATAATTCTAGGAAAAAAATTCCCAAACATTAGCTTTTTAAATGTATTAAGGTACTAAAATATATTAAATTTTGACAAAACTTAATAGGCTTTTGTAAGTATGTATGAAAAATATAATAAACGCAAAATCACCTTCTTATTTTTAATTTTGCGAAGAAAACCTTAAATTTTAATCATTCGTAATCCGTAAAAGTTAACACATCTTAATCAATAAATTTGCACAAACATTTATAGAAAATATTGAAGCACAATTGAAATATCAATATTTTTGTTGTATTGATTTTATTTTGAAAATATTTTAAACATAATTCCAGTGCTTCTCAGTTATAACTGAGGGGATTGCTTAATTTTTATTGAAAAGAGATGACCAGTTTAATAAGTTATAACACCTTAAAATATAAATATACATTAAATATCAATTCATGCAATTTCTCAATAAATAAATGATTTATTTGGTTTAACATTTATTCAAAAATAGAAATACCTTTAAGAATTAAAGGAAAAATCTACAAAAATTTAAAATATGTAAAACAATCTGAAATAGAAAATACTAGTGTGGGGGGAAACATTAATTACATTTTTCACCTTTTTTACTTTTAATTCTAAAATAAATTAATCAAGTTTTTCTTTTCTTCATTTACTTCAAATATTTCATTTTGTATTCATTTTATCATTTGAATAAAATTGATGCTTTCGGTATATTTAACGCAAGTACTGTAGCGTGCACAATATTACATATGTTACGGCCAAAACCCAAAACTGGCCAATTTGCGAACTGGCTGGCCAATTCGCGAGCTGGCTAACAACGTTTCAAACTGACTGGCCAATTCCCGAACTAGCCTGATGCGATCGGCCAGATTATGACGTGGCTATATGCAATCAGCCAGTTTGCGAAATGGGTATATAGAAATCAATTTTTACTTTTTATACCTTTCTAACGTAGTTGAGATTGTTTATGAATCCAATTTGTCTGGACGTCTGCCAGTCCGTGCTCTAACTCGAGTAACGTTTCGGATTGACTTGTAATTATTTTATTATTTAGTTTTATAAATTTAATTTCGGTATTGAAAGTGAAGTATGTACTATTTTCGGTTAATTTACAGGGACACACGAAAGTATTTCGTGACAATATCATCAATGGGAAATGTTTTTCCTGTGCATTTTAGTGTTGTTACATTATCTCAAATATAATAATATTGGTATGCATCATAAAGATGGGCGTCAAACTTTTATCTAAAGTGTACGAAATAAGTAGAAATTGTAGTTTATTTACACAGACTCTTAAAAGTATTTTGTTACATTGCGGTTAATGGTGAAAGATCATTTTTAGTGCACTTAAATGATGTTACACTATTTCAAACATAATAAAATTCACATGCCTCACTCATGTGGGGAGCAATATGTATTTTTGTAGAGAATTGATAAAGTAGCCATTATAGTTCGTTTATAGGGACGCCCAAAAAATTCCGATAAAGAATTATGATATATCTGAATAAAATCGTTTATAGTGTATTTTCATGATGCCTTGATCCCCACTTCCTACTTATATTGTATTTAATCTTAATATTCTCAATTGGCTTTCCTGTAGGTCCCTTCGGGCCTTTTATTTATTATTATTATTTTTTTTTTTTTGTGCGTGTGTGTGTGTGGTGACGGCGGTAGTAGATGGAAACCGCTGAGTGGGGCTTGTGAGTGCTTAAGCCATTTGGTAGGCCTCCCCACCTAGCTGACCCCCTTGTGTTGGCCAAGGCTTCCGGGCCAGTTCCCGATTTGGCCGGCCAAAACCCGAAATACGCTGTTCATTTCATGTATTTGGGGTTATGGCCAGGAATTTCGGCCAGTTTGCGAATTCGCCGGCCAATTCGCAAACTGGCCAAGCTTAAAGTTTTGGTCGTAACATATATATTGTTCTCCGTTCGTTAATTTGCTTCGAGATTATCTACCTGCTGAGGAATTTGACCTAAAACATCACTAAGCCCGGATAATGTTATGATTGAATGTCCACACGATGAATCTCCAGAGACAGATAGATTGGTGAACGTTGCCCGGAAACGGAGTCAACGGAGTATTTAAACATCGGCAACCACCAACCGTCAGGGACTTCACTTTGGTCTACTTCCCAAACTGAAAGGGACCCCCACGGCATCCTCGCCTTGGTCATCTTCCTAAGATAAACCCTTTCAGGGGCAAAGTACGTGTATTCGTATAATGTTGAAATAATTTATTAACACCAGTATTTACAAGAACATTTATTTGTTATTATTTGTATTTATTAACAAGCAAAAGTATATTTTTGCGTACTTTATAATAATTAAAAAAAAACAACAATTCGGTTGCAAATGTGGCAAATAGGGGTTAAAACAATGTGATGCCGTGGCAGCATCACCACCCTTCAAAGGGTTTCACATTTTGCACTCGAGAGGTAACTCTCACTCACCACTAGTGCTACCAGGTATCTTGCATAAATTGGAGCTCCAAATGCTCTGGACACCAGTATTTTAAAGAATTTTTCTTGGTCTTATCTAATGGCAAAATCATTTGCGATTAAGGGGTCTCAGGACTCTTAAAGCTTTAAAATTTTCGAAATTTTAATATTTTTAGATGTTAAACTCCTATCTTTTCTGAACATTTTGATATAATTTTTTCCTTGAAATTCCTATTAGAACTGAAGTTATGCCTTTTACATTTATACACGTTCAATAGCTGAAGCGTCGTTTCGGAAACTTTGAAGCCAGTTTTCTCCATATGACGTTTTTGGGCATAACGCGCACGATATCTCACAAACTTATGAATATTTTTTCATGAAATTTTCAAAACATATGTTTCATGTTCGTCTGTATAACCTGAACCTAAAATTTCCTTTTTATTATTCAAAACAATATATTTTTAGGTGATTATACTGTTGAAAGTTTCTTAATTTTGCAATAGCTAAATACAACTTTGTATTAAAAATATAAAAAAGCTTTAAATACAAATTTATTTAGGTTCAGAGTCATTATTACAATCTGAAGTATAAGTAGGTACCAAAATTTTCATTCTAGTTGCAACACTTATTTTGTAATCGTGCGCGTAAGCTGTTATCCTGATTTTTTGCTCGAAAAATGTCTAACAGTTTGGAGCCCCCTGTAAATGCCAATTCTGAATCTTATAATTTTTTAAATACATGAAATGAAAGAACATACTTATATATTATATTTCAATTAAAATTGTGTCTTAAAATCAAATACATTTTAAGATATTAAATGTTGAAAATGGTCCTTTTTTTTCATTTTTTTCCAATTTTAAGAGTCCTGAGACCCCTTAAAGATGGCGAAATAAACTATCAGAAATAAATGGTGTCAAGAGAATTTGGACTCCTGATTTATGCATGACACCTGGCAACACTAGGGATGGGTGAAAGTCTCCTGTTGAGTGCATAGAGTTAAACCAGGTAGATTTAGGACCACTTGGTATTACACGAACCCTAGAGTAAATAATAAACCTCATTTAAAAATCCACAAACAATCCATAAAATCCATAAACAATCCCAGAAACATAGACTTACAAGCATTTAGCTTACTTGAAACAGAAAAATATGCACTTTGTATTGTAATTAAAAGAAACTGTGGATAGACTCATTCCGCCTTTAGGAATGTATTGCATAAAATTTTGCATTTAAATAAATAGTAGTATAACTACAAATAAAAACTTTGATCTTGATTTTACAAATCTTAATGCACAAAGGTGAAATATTTGAATTGGTGTAAATGGCCGTTTAACAGAAAACATAAAATTTAATTCATAAATCTTACAATTCTTTCTCATTACCTAATATTCAATAAATTTACACGATACCAGCGCTGCAATAAGCCTAGAATAAAAAATATCAGCTATTCTCTCAGAATGGTTAAAATAAAATTAATAAAAAAATATTTAGATTTCAATCTCGTCGTCCGATTTCAAAGAAAATGAATGTAGTTTTTCGAGAAGTGCCTGTAACATTTTCAACAAATTGAAGATCAGAAGAAAGTTTACTTTGAGGCCTATCGTGTTCACTCGCAAACACATATGCAGTAGATTTAGAGGTAGGGCTGGTTGCCTTAATCTCATGGTACGTAACACAATAGAGAATGTTTGGGTTAGAGATGGAATATCTTCACTGAAAGCAGGTGTTCAAATATATTTTTCGTATTCATTCTGAGTTAAATATGGCATAATTTTCTGCTCACTTAATTTACTGTTGTACGTTATTAAAAAATCAAGCAATAACCATTAAACCTTTAACCAATTCCTTTGATTTCTTTGAACAAATATTTTACAACATTTTCTACTCTTCTCCTGAAGTAATTCTTTTATTATAATCAGATAAATATACCAAAGCCTCATACATTGTAAATACATTTTTCTATCTTTTCACTTGTCAAATAACACTGTACAACCGTGGTTTTGTCCTAGAAATAAAATTAGTTGTTTTCTAGATCAGTTTTTGCGCTGATTCCGAATATGCTTTCCGTTTATCTTTAGGTGGTCCAGGTTTTGATAAATTTACATATTTATATTTATGAAATTTAAGCTTTTTTGTGCTTTTTTATGCAAATTTTAGATACAATATGTGTCACATCTAATGACGTTTTCTAGATAATGACTACTTGACTATTTGCTTTAGATAAATCTCACGATTTGCATATTCTTAATATTTATTTATCAGTTATTAAGCCTAATTTGCATACTTTTCAATCGTGTAACGCTTACATCACTATCAACTTCAAAATAGTATACAGAATTGACGTAATGTTTTTCTAGACTATATTTTTATGCTGATTTCAAATCTGCAGTCTGTTTTCTTATGTCATGTCTAGCTGTTGAGTAAGATGAATTTCTAATTTTGCATGTCATTAACACAGGTTTGATATAAGTTGCTTTTTAGTGGTGTGTAATTCAATGACAAGAAGGTGAACAGGGTTAGATTCATGTCAGAGACATAAACGAAAATTTATACAATCGAAAAAAAAATAAGTCATAGAATCTATCCTAGCTAGTTCAAGTTTATCATACAAAGTATCATAAAAAGCTATTTCTGGCTTTTTTGACCAAAAACTAAAATTTCACTTTTTTCAAAAACTAGACCTGATAGAAGAAAACAGATACAGGATTTGAAATCAGCTCAAAAACTGGATTAGAAACATATTAGGGTACTCGTGTGGCAGAAATATTTCAACGACAAGAAACTTTATTAGAAAAACATGAAAAATATGCAAATTAAGTACAATATTTCATAGTCACAGGTCAGTATAATCTCAGAAACAACGTTTTGTGAAGTAAATTAGGTAGTAATCATAACATTAAAAAAAACCCTGTCTAATATTGCTTTATACCTTAAATTTGCAAATAATTGTATAAAATTTACTAAATTTGCATAAATTGAAATATGCAAATATATCTCAAACATGACGTGCTGGAGTAAATCTAAAACTAGATTCGGAATCAGCACAAAAACAGCATAAAGAACAACTAATTTCAGTTTTAGAACAGAGCAAAAGTTCGAATTTGTTGACCAGTGTATTTAACATACAACAATTTGCACATTATCTTATGATGAGAAACATATTTTCACATTAAGCGAAAAACCTGATATTTTGTTGTTTTTATTATTTTGATTAGCTTTAAATCCGATTTTATAATTTTGTATGCAGTTTCTATAGGCTGTTTGAGAAGTTTTCAATAGATCTTTGGGGGTGTGGGGGGGGGGGGGTCTTTTAAAACACGAGATGAGACTATAGATAGATTTATTAAACATTGAACGCATAAATGTATCGAGTATGTATTTTCTACTTTTTCCAAGTCAAATATAAACTTTGAGTTTTCTTTCATTTCTTATACTTTCCAACATAGTTGAAAAGTGTTTATGATTCGGTCTGTCTGTCTATCATCTGTATGTGCTGTAACAAGTGTAAATAAAGTCACAAATTGCGATAAAATTGATATAGGTTATTGCGCTTTACTATGGCATGCTCGTTATTTAATATGAAGAGGAGGCTTTTACGATTCGTTTACAGAGACTTTTAAAATAATTCCGTTAATTACAGTCTATTGGGGAAACTCGTTTGCGGTGTTCTTTAAATATATTGAAATTTATATGTCTCACTGATGTATACTAAAATGCGCTTGCTGTAAAATCAAATGTGCGTATAATTTATTGCTCATTTACAGGGACAAACAAAAGAATTTACACTGATTTGAACTACAGCATTGACTATGAAAAATAGTTGCTGTAACAGCGTTGTCTGAAGCGGTACGCGTTTTAAAATGTAACTAATTTTTCCATATTTATTGGTGTACATAAATTTTATTGACCATGTACAGGGCTGCAAGGAAGATGTTTTGTACATTTCCGTTTATTGACAGAAATTGTTGGATGGGAATTTTCTGTTGTGAGTTTAATTGAACTAATTTTAGCATACTATGTAATATATATGCCAATAAGTATATCATCTATTGGCTGCACAAAATAATTCGGATTTTTTTACCGACTATTTATGGTAATTTAAGTAATCGTGTTTTCAAATGTATTATGCTTTTCTGTGTTTTAGATATGGGTGGAGTTAGTAAAGAATTTGTCCTTAGGCAGGCCTCTCAACGTAGTTGAACTCGTTTATTTAAACATGCTTTCTCACCTTAATAGGTTGAAAAATTTTGTTACAGTGTTCTGAATCTGTTGGAAAGTGTTTCGTAATGTATGATACACGAATGATTTTTCTTTCTTGTTTAGTAATTATGTTACTTATTTTACATACAGAAAATTATAATATTGTTTTTACATCAAAATTGTTACAAAATCTTGTAACAACCTCTTTACATTTGCAATCATTTAAAAACGGATTCAGGGAACATTAAAATGTAAAAATGTAGCAGTAATTCCATAATCATATTTTTATCATTTATTCTATATTTTCCTTACATTGTATGACATTGTTTGTACTACTTGCTAATAGTCTGGTAACTTGCGTAAATAGTTAGAAAAATAGAAAATCGTTTTTGGTAATTTTCAATAATGCGGAATTGAATGGTGGTGGAAAATGCATGTATTTCCTTTCATTAATTTATAGGAATCATAATATTAAATAATAATAAAAATTTTCAAAAATAGTTTAATCCAAAATATGCAAGCCTGGTTTGTAATTTTGAAGCTCATCATGCAAAACAAGAAGTAACGAAATGCATAAATTATGGTCCTATTCGTGTACAATAGCGAGGTTACTCTATAGCTTATTTTTCTGTATTTAGTATATATAAACTAGTTAATTAAAACTGATGAAAAGTTAAATTTTTGCGTTTTGTCTCATGCGAAATAAATATGTGTGGATGTAGCACATCAAAATTTTTTTAAATAATTTCCAATGAACTAAAATGCTAATTTTTATTGAATTAATTGGAGTAAAGGTTAGTTATTGTTTGTATTTTTTTTCTTTTTTTTACCGTTTGTTTATTGCAGATTTTTTTTTTTTTTTTTTTTTTTTTACCATATCGATAATTTTTAGAATTCATAAGGATATTAACGTATCTTAGAAATATACTACAAAAGAATTATCTAACGATCAAATGAGAAATTCATAAATAGTAATTATATGATAAGTATACCATTTCAAACAAAGAAAAAATCTCGTCATCTCTATGTTATGCGAGAATAGGCTTTTCATCCATATATCCTTTCACTTGAGGATGCAGTACATAGCCCTTTTTAAAAAATTGGTGAAATGCACCTTCAAGTTTTTAATTGTAATAAAATGCTCTTTTAATTTTTCTCAGATATCCATTGAACAATTTTCCTTTATTTCTAAATCTGTGTGCACAAAAACTTAGAAAAAATATGGAACTTCTTTTTTTATTTAGTAAAAATACTCTTTAGCATACAATCGGATTGTATTTTAATTGTATTGCAATTTATGTACGCTATATTGCCATTAATGACCGGCAACTTTCAATTTTAGACATTTTGTCGAATATTTAGAAATATACTCGACAGATTCTTCTGGAATAACAGGATTGAAAAGAACAGGTATGACCTAATATTTAGCAATGTCGATTTGATAAGGGGGCAGTTAGGGGGCCAGCAAAAAATCAAAGAAAAAAAATAATACTTGGGATCACACTGTAAAATAAAATGCACGAAATGATCTACCGCTACCGAATGTAAATAAACAGACATTGTGAAATATGTGTATTCTTTTGTGTAAGAATAGAACGTATATTAATAGAGATAAAGCGATTTATTTATTAAAAAAATTAAATCTTGCATGTTTTGTGCTTATAACATGCAGGGTGTTCAACCAAATTTAACTCCGGTTTCAGAAAATTTGACAAAATATAGTAGAAACAATGTAGTGTAATTGGAATATAAATATATTAAATATTTTAGGAAATATGAGCAGTTGTATTAAATATTTTTTATCTGCGCATGCGCGAACGATAACAAGGATCTTTTTACATAATTTAACAGTCAACTCTATGGAGCAACTTATAAAAAAATCTAGTCAAATATCGTAAAATTTCAGAAAGATATCGGCGTTAAAGTGAGCAAACTTTTAGTTGTTCTCTAAAAGCAACTGAATGATAAGATATTTTACACAAATTGTCATTTTTTATTAACTGACTTTCAGAAAAAAGTTAGTATTTAGTGAGTATCAACGAGTAGATTTGGAAAAAAATGCTTCGATTTTGATACTTCTTTTGATCATGGTATAGACTCGTTCTGGTGGTTATTCAAGAAGAACAAAAGCATCAATAAAAAATTAAAATTAAAAATTAAAATTAAAATTAAAACTGACTATTTGTGGAAAATCTCTTATCATTCAGCTGCTTTTAGAAAACTACTAAAAATTTGCTCACTCTAACGCCGATATCTTTCCGAATTTTTACGATATTTGACTAGATTTTTTTTAAAAAGTTGCTCCATAGAGTTGACTTTTAAATTATGTAAAATGATCCTTGTTATCGTTCGCGCATGCGCAGATAAAAATTATTTCATACAACTGCTCATATTTCATAAAATATTTAATATATTTATATTCCAAGTGCACTATATTGTTTCTACTATATTTTGTCAATTTTTCTGAAACCAAAGTTAAATTTGGTTGAAAACCCTGGATATTATAAACAGAAAACCTGCAAGAATTTTTTAATTTTTTTAAATAATTCGCTATATTTCTATTAATATACATGCTATTCTTACACAAAATAATACACATATTGCACAATGTCTGTTTATTTATATTCGGTAGCGATAGACTATTTCGTGCATTTTAATTTACAGGGTGATCCCAAGTATTATTTTTTTCTTAGATTTTTTGTTGGCCCCCTAATTACCCCCCTTATCAAATCGACATTGCTAAATATGAGGCCTTACCTGTTCTTTTCAATCCTGAAATTCCAGAAGAATCTGTCAAGTATATTTCTGAATATTTGACAAAATGTCTAAAATTGAAAGTTGCCGGTCATTAACGGTAATATAGTGTATGTATAATTTATAAAACCATTCAAAATACATAGTACTTTATTTCGCAAAGCGAAATACTCAGGAAACTGAATATCTATTTCCTATTTCGTTTTTAAATCGTTACTGAAAAATTAATTACTTCTAGGAATAATGCATTTTTCTACTAAAATATAAATCTATCCTTTCTATATCTGGAGTGAATAATATACGTGAGTACACACACTCACATAAATGCTGTCAAGAATGTAGTAATACAATTTTGTGACCCTTATAAAACATATTTCATCGGAGACAATAAGTGATATCAAAAGCGAAATCAAATTAAATTAAATGATTTATTTTATAAATTTCAATTATTTTGTACTTTAAATGCTGAACAACAATCTTTTTTCCAAGATTTCAATTCCAATCTATCTTTGCCACATAATGTAGATAATGCGTAAATGCTGAAATATTAGCTGAAATTGAAAGTACATTTTCAGCTTTGGAAGTATACGATATAATTTGCAAATTCAGAAAAACATATTTTAATTTATTCGCATGAGAGTAGTTAGAACTGTTCAATAAAAATAGTACTTGAAAGCATACTTTCCGAGAGAACGTAGCCTGATGTGAGTCACATGTGCTTGTGATGTAACTGACACGGACTACATAAGAAATTTTGTTTTTAAATATAAAAGATTTTGTATATATTCCAGCGTCACATATATGACAACTTTTTAATACCACATATTTCACTAAATTATACGTTTTTAAATATATTCCTCGGTGATATAAGATGCTATTTTAGAACAATATATCTGGTAATCTATGTTCTTCTAGTAGAAAAATGGTGATGAACCTTTCATTATTGTTCAATCTGCTCCTAGGTATCTATTATCCAAAAATTTACAACGAATTTTTGGAATAGTGTGTATTCAAAATTTAGTTTTTAAGCCATGGAATGCTTTTATTAAAATTGGAATATTTTCTTTAATAAATACGAATCACTTTTGGTAAATCATACCTTCAATTAACCTTTCCTTCTTCTTAAAAGATTTTTTATGTGAAAAAAACATAAATGAAAATTAAGACTTCGCTAATTAGTTGAAATATTATGGAACTTATGTGAGTAAAAGCATTATTAACATATTTCGTTATTTCAATTTTACTCATTTTTATTTAATTACGAAAATAATGTAAAAATTAAACGTAGCCCTATAATATAAAATAAGTGGCTTAAAATTAGTTTATAAATTAAAACATAAAGTTAGTTCCAGACACTAATGAGATAAATTTCTGAAAAGTTTCGCTACATTTTCAGAAATAAATTTGATGGTGAAATAATGGGATTAGCACACAATGTCTGTTTAAAAAAGTCTAGCTAGTAAAAAAATGAAACTTTATGCATTATAATTTGATTTAAAGAACACGATAATTGCATCAACTTAGTTAAATCGACAATAATTGATTTTATTATGTACCGTAGAAAAAAATAAATGAGTTTACTATGTATTTTTTTTTTAATTAAATTGTTTATTTATTTATTTACTCTTATATTCTTCACCAGTGCAAAGTTTGATTTCAAAAGGGTATCAAATACAGATATGAGAAAACTCTTGTAGAAAAGAATTACTATCATTGGTCATTCTGCAATTCAGCATTAACTGTAAACTGTTCTTTTAGTATTTATAAAATATTTTAATATTTTTTATTAAAACAAATCTAGGTTTTTTAGCGGATGATTTGCAAATTGTGAGAGTATAATTTAAAATGTGTTTGAGAGTAAATTTTGAAAACTTCAATTTCCTTGCAAAAAATAAATAGATATTTCCATGCAGAAAAAATGCTATTTTTAATTTTTTACATACCAGTTTATCAAAAGGTAACAGAAAATAAAACAATAATAATAAAAGACAAAGTACAGATAGTATCCATAATGCGGGATCCTTCAGAAATGGACTTAAATGCATGTGTTTTTTCTTTTCGGTGTCGAATGATTTATTGCCGAAATAGATAATTTAAATTCCTACAAAAACACTTGGGAGATCTTGGCTGGATATTAAAAGTTAACATAGATTTTTAACAGAGAAAAAAGTATCCAAGGCAGGACTCGAATCTTAAACGTTTGATTCACACCTGTGCTAATTGAGCTACACAGACTAACCGACTTCAAAAATCCACTCACATTTCGATACCAGCAGTCCAGTGATCATATCTCATTGTTCCAGATGAAATTTTTCAGCGCACGTGGAACTCTATTATGCCATGCCTCATTATACGTAAACCAAGCCATAAAGGCTCGAACATAAATTACAAAATATTTGTGTGGAGTTTAAAGTTGATCGAAATTTTCCCAAATATAGTGAAATTCATATCGGACAGAAATCATACCTTAGACCTTGGCATTAGGCGTCAGTGCTCTGTTAACTGAACTACCTAGATGAACTTGCCCGAAATAACTCAGACAAACAAATTCTGTAAATTATGGTATAATTTTAATAAATTTAGGTACCAAGTGCATCCTGTTTACACAGCAGTATCACATAGTTCGCAAAGGATATTGAATTACAATTTTTCAATGTATTAAATATTGACTGGGAGTCAGATTTCGAACTACAAAATGCAAAGAATCGCAGAGGAATTTCTGGAACAGGATGTTCAAATAACAAAATTCGGCAATTTCAAGATTGTTATTCCTCTCATATATGTGCTATTTTTAAACCAATGAAAAAAAAAATCACATAAAAGAGAGTACAAAAGGAGGTACATTTGATTTATACCACCAGTGGTGATAAATCTCTAAGACACGATTTATCGCACAGTTACAAAGTATATATAGGTATCCTTAATACCAGAACGTCCGTTGATGTCATTTTGGCACCAAACCGAATTTAGCCTTATCTCTCTATCACATTTTTTCACCTATATTCTTCAAATTTAGTGACTTTTAATTAATGTACGCAAAAAGCAAAATGTAAAACAAGTATTGTAGGAACTATCAATCGAGCTCGAAGAAAAATTCCAGATTGCATGAAAAAAATATATATATATATACTTTCTATATATCAAGGGAAAAAGCGGAAGAAAATCCTTGTACTCAGCACACTTTATACAAACATTACAATTGCAAACACCAGAAATGAAAACACTAAAAACTGGAACACTCTACAATGAAATGAAACATGGTGAGGAAATTTTAGATCAGATGGTGAGAAAATATTCTGTAAAATCCGGATCAAGGAGATGGACTGTACATACATTATACAACGTGTTAGACATTGCACTTATAAGTGCTTGGTTTATTTACAAATCTATGTCAGTCCATTACTTTACAAGGAAATGTTATATTCAACAGTTAGTCAGTGAATTGCGTTCACATCACGTAAAGGATAAAAAATGTGCTGCTAATCAAAACTATATACCGGAATTAAACAAAAGAAATTAAAATGCTTAAAGATAATTTCACAGACAAAAAATTATTTTCGTGTATGAATATGGTATGTCTAAAATGTGCCGAAAAAATCCTGCAAAAATTGTAAATATAGTAGGGGAGACTAGGGAGGGTTGACCCACTTTTTACAAAATGATTTTTTATTTTTTAAATATTAAATCTAGAATAAAGTTTTATATATCATTTTATTCGTTATATAATCAGATAGAAAAATAAAATTGCTACATAAGTGTAATATATAAGATATTTGAAAAGTCATTGATTTTGATCATGAGAAAATAATGGGTTAAGGCTCTCCATATATGGGAGGGTTGACCCAATATATGGGAGGCTTGACCGATTTTATTTTATATTCAAATATTTGTGAAGAGGAATAAAATCAGTTTTAAAAAAGCAAAATGACTTTATGCTACATGCTTTAATTATTGTAAAAAATATATTTCTGAAAATATGATGCTTAAACAAACATGTTTAAACGCAATTGCAAGTCAGAGGAGATTTTTGTTTTTCAAACATGATTTCGTCTGAGCAGGTATAATTGCAAAGCAGGAAAAATGAAATTTTAATATTTAAGACAGTATTATTTGAGACAGGTTCCGTTTTCAGAGGGTTTCATGTATTATTATGGCCGGATTTAGGAGCAACTGCACCCCCTTTTTTTGCCTGCTTGTCCTACTTTTTGTGACACTCTATCTGGCAGCTCTAGTTTTCATATAGTTCTGCTTCATCTTACTGTATTCATCCTCGTGAGATTTGTCTACAGGCCTTCCTAAAGTTTTTCAATCGATGCTATTCTCTTTTTCAGCCGCATGACTACTTAACTTATCATTGAGATCTTTTATCACTTTCAGTGGAAAAATACTTTCAGTACTAAAATGCTGAAATAAATGACGGCCCCCGGAATTTACGAACAAACTGATTTAGAAATAAGAATGAGGCTATATTTTACATACATATTAAATAGAAAAGATTTAAGAAAATTCTTGTGAGAATGTGGCGTTTTGGAATTAAAATTAAGTGGTTTCATAAACATACCGCTGTCGCTGAAAGGTTCTATTTACCTATTGCAAGTAATATTTAAATGGAAAAAAGTTCCTATCAACTTTCCCATTTATATTTCATAAAATTTTTTCTTGCAGTGGATACTATAGCAAATTTTCACATCTTTCTTTAATCAGTTTTAAACTTTTACTTTCCCATCACCCCATTGAACTGTAGCTTTATAGAATAAATGCACATTTATATATATATATATATATAAACATTAACGTTTCAGTTTGCAAAGTGTATAATAATAATATTTCCAAAACCACTTAATTAAGGGAGACTTGAGCAGCTGGTCAACCCTCTCTCACACTGAATGGGTCAAGCCTCCCCATATATCCCTTTTCTGAAGAATAGCACATTGTTTTGTTAAGCCTAACTTAATGTACAATCTTTATGCCTGGAATGAAAGTTCAATATTTCTGCATTACTTAAAACCTACTTACTTAAACTTCTATGACGTATTTTATCTGAAAAAGCTTACAAAATATTTCTAAAAAGTACAACTTTTAGGGTAAAAACCTTTCACAATTGATTTTTTCCACACATATTTCGATTATCTGTATGAAACAAAGACTGTTGTTTGAGCATTCAAGTAGCTTTGCTTGACACTTATTGATAAAACTCTAAAATTCTTTTAAATATGAAAACTGATGGGTGGGTAAAGCCTCCCGTATGGTCAACCCTCCTTAGTTTCCCCTATATATTTGATACATTTTTTTTTTTTTTAACGTAATGCCAGCTTATTCTTAAATATGATAATATGACGAAAATTAACAGATTTATTTCTCTTTTTTGATATATTTCTTTCCTTTTCTTTAAATTGGAAATTAAATATTTAATGAAATTTTCTATATAAATAAAAACATCGTCCTTTTGCAAAAATGTAACAACGTAAGCTTAATTAAAGTACGATGATACAATACAGTTTGAAAATAGAATTTGTAGCTTCCATTTTGAATAATTTAATTAATGGCATCGAAATGACGCCAGCCGATGTTTTAAGATGTCTTAATTGTCGGACGTTCTAGTGTTAATATCATGGATGATGCATATAACATTTCGCGGCCCATATGTTCCTGTTTAATGTCATATATAAAGTATGTATATATAACACACACATATATATATAATATATTTATGTTATGGATAGTATATGATGTATATATGGCTTATAATACGTAAATAATTTGTGTATAATGAGGTATAGAAGACATATATATATATATATATATATATATATATATATATATATATATATATATATATACATAATAAGTTTATGATATGTATAGTATATGGTATAGTATATAGTATATATGATACACATATAAGCTTTGCGATGGAGATATCGCAACAGCAATCTTAACATAATGTTAGCTTTGGGGACAGCTATAACAAAACGATAAGGGATTATTTTATGATATTTATACTTTGTATTCTTTAAGGAAAGAAATGTATATATGTGTATATCTTCTAGAATTTTTGTTTAGATACAATTGTAGAAATCCTTTGACACAATGACTTATTATTCATTACGTAAAACAAAGTCGTGGAGGATTTTAATTTAATAGTGGGAAATTGTTTTGCAATCTGTTCTGCAATATCATTTTTTTTTTTAATTTCATGTAAGATTTACATGAGGTTCAGAAATAAATATTAATATATACAGATCGTTGAAAGTCGGTTTGCAATATAACTTTATTTGATAATTTTATCGGTGAGAGGTCTAAAAAGATAACTGTGCGTAACAAATTTAAGTATTCCGTAAATAAAATTATTCTTTATGAAAATCCCTAGCGCTATTCTATCTATATCAGTGCAAACTGCGTCTTGCTACTATCTTTACTTTTGAAATTAATGAATTTTTCGTTCTAAGATAGTTTTAGATCTTTCGGTAGTTCTGATGAATTGAACAAAAACTTATTCTTTGCAGTTTGAATAGGTATTGAGAAAAGTTATTTGTAATAAATTTATGATAAAGATTTTCTGAAAGATTTTTCTTGATTAATTTAAGTAATCTATATTAATGAGATAAAACTTTTGCATAGAATTAAAATCAAACGATTGCCTACAACTGTATATTTATATCCTTTTATTGAAAATATTTCTTATACTTTTAGCGACATTTCCTTGATATGAATTAATGAGATTAGCCGTTGCAGCCTCTTATATAAGACGAAAATAGTTTCCAAAAGTTTCTTTGTTTCGAGAAAATAAGTTTTCTGACCTTTTGATGATAGGAAAATTTTCTATTTGTGTTATTCAAATGAAAGTTTACGCATTCTATTTTTAGGATGTATTTGTTTATAAGATGAATTATATATAGTACAGAAACAAGTAATTACGTCTAAAGTTTTTGTATTGAATTTCGTTAACAGTATATATATATATTTCTAAACTGAGGACAGAAATTAATTAATGTATGCATTGTTTTTGTGATGCAATATGTAATTTGTAGAAGCGTGTGTAGAATTTTACAACAGTGGGCAATTTCATATTTGACGGAATGACTTTTTGAGTTGTAGAATTACAGTTAAAGCAATTACTCTGAAGCTATTTTCAGACGACTGTTATTGATTAAAAGATTAAAAGAAATATCTGAAACAATTTTCTGTATATTTTATTCTTTCATTTTTGAGTAATTTCTTTTTGTGTGACGGAAAGGCATTTTTCTAAATATGACCCTAACTTGTTACTTAATACTGGAAATATTTGTGAATTAGGAAACCATTCATTTTTTTAAATAATACGCATCTTAAATATGACGTATAAGCAACACAAAATTATTACTTAAGGCAACCTATCTGTACAAAGCTTGAAGTTGCTGCCATTTGACGTGACGGAATAATTGAATGTTTGTTAAACATTTATTTACAAAAATGACTAAAGTAATAAATTGTAAACTATTAAATATTATACTACATGCACTCATTTATTAAAAAATACAAAATAAACAACAATTACCTTCTTTTTCCATGTGTTCTTCAAGAATACAGTTTGTACACAACTGCAAGCATTTTACTTTTCAATCATGTTGTGTATTTGCTTGCTAGTTGGAAATAAAATAAAAGTTTTGAATCTAAAACATTAAATTGAAAACTTGGAATATATTTCAATATATTTTTTAACTTAATTTATAAATATATATATATATATATATCAAAGTTGACACTTGTATGGAATTGGCTACCATTTGAAATCAAAAAATGAAGAAAAACGTGTACAGAATGACACAATACAAGACTTTATTATGCATGCATTTTTATTTAGAATATGACTTTAAGGCTATTGTAAACTATTAAATATTATACTACATGCACTCATTTATCAAAAATATAAAATAAACAACAATTATCTTCATTTTCCATGTGTTCTTCAAGCATACAGTTTGTACACAACTGCAAACATTTTACTTTTCAATCATGTTGTGTATTTGGTTCCTAGTTGCAAATAAAATAAAAGTTTTGAATCTAAAACATTAATTTGAAAACTTGGAATATATTTCAATATATTTTTTAACTTAATTGCCTTTTAATTGCCTACCATTTGAAATCAAAAAATGAACAAAAACGTGTGACAGAATAACACAATACAAGACTTTATTATGCATACATTATTATTTAGAATATGGCTTTAAGGCTATTGTAAACTATTAAATATTATACTACATGCCCTCATTAATTAAAAAATACCAAAATAAACAACAATTACCTTTTTTTCCATGTGTTCTTCAAGAATACATTTTGTACACATCTGCAAGCATTTTACTTTTCAATCATGTTGTGTATTTGTTTGTTAGTTGCAAATAAAATAAAAGTTTTGAAATTAAACATTAATTTGAAAACTTGAAATATATTTCAATATATTTTTAAACTTAATTTATAAAAAAAAATGATCAAAGTTGACCCTTGTATGAAATTGCCCTAGAAAAAATAATTATAATAACAGTCTAAAATGCGGCTTTATTTAACTGCGTTTGCTGTCTTTCTGCCAGGATTAAAGCTTGAAATCAGATTTTGACAAGTTTCCATCCAACCAATTTTGCTCCAATTATGTACACGAATTCAAAGTCTATAACAATGATATATCCGCGTATTTTCAGGGTCATACTTCATCAGACGAACCGTCCACAGTTACAAACATCATTTTACATTATTAATGGGAATTTTTAATGAATCAAAATTTTTATAGATTTAATGAACTGATTTTGTGCCTGAATTTATTTGCGATAACGATGCGAGCTTGAGTAGAGTTAGGTATCATTTACTCAGCATCTTGATTCATAGTTGAGATTTTTCTAACAAAATTATTCTAGAAATTTTGGCAAAGGCCGTGTTTTTGTTTTTAATTTCAGCCATATTATTTTTTTTAATTTAAGCGTATTAAATAAATTTCTAATTTATATCTCTTGTTGTTGTTATATTCACATTACGTAAACTGCTCTGTATCAGACACATGTATGCAGAATGGTTGTAATTAAAAGGCGGTGTATGGTGAGGCACCATTTGAAATATATTCTACTAAAAATTACAAGCCCCGTAGAAGACCTGCTGTAAAGAATTATTTTATGTCAATAATAGATTTACTGTTACAACTGCATCAGAAATGAGTTCTTATTAATACTTTCGAAACCTTCTGTAGCATATTTTTGCTGATTTGTACTTTTAACACTTTGTAACGTATTTAAAAATATTATCATGTTAGTAGGTACTAACTGACTCTCCCGGCATAGCCCGGGCCCGTGATGAATTGACCTTAAATGAATCTCAAATTTGTATGATCCTTTAATTCCCATTTGTCTAAATTTATATTTTAAAATGAAAAAAATCGCAAGAAAAATATTGAACTCAAGACACGAGCTGTTTTGTGTAATTTGATTTTTGGAGTCTATGCGTACCGAAACCGAGCAAAGCTGCATAAAAACAGTCAGGTTTTTACAAATTTTGTGGACTTTTTCACACATTTTATTTTTTTTTAAATATTTCTACCCGGCCGATCGTTTAAAAATTTTTGTAGGACGTGTAAATCTGGACTATTTACATACTTCGAAAAGTTTGTGTTAAAATAAGGACGTTGACTAAAATAAGACATTGCGAAATTTGCTTAAATTACTATTCGAAAATAGTGATTAGTTCAACTCTGCACCGACAGGGAATGCAGTATGTTCTATACAAACATTACTCTACGAAACAGTGGTCAAAGGGCTACCTGAAGGTTTTATGTCGATCGGTTAGTTCGTTTTCTAATTGTAACAAATTCGCGTTCATTTTCTATTTAAAAAAATATTTTTCGTTTTGAAAATCGATTTTTTTTTAGAAAACCAAACGTTCTGAATCAATATTTTTGAAATTTACATATTCTTAATTAGTGTCCAAATATAGCTCCAGATGCATAAGTTTCAAATCTCTAAATGCTGTATTTTTTAAAAAAAAACTTTGATTTAAAGTTGAATTCAATCAAAATTTTAAATTGTGGTTTTATCTACTCTCCGAAATGAAAATAGGTATTTTTCGAAGCAGACATAATGTCTTTAACTCCTGCAAAACGCCAACCTCGTCTCACAGATATTGAGATTTCAAGGGATGCGTTTTGAGACAGTCTTGGTCTATCCTCATATCGAGGTCCAAATCTGGTCAGCGTGTGGTTTTGAGGAAATAAATGCTTTTTTTTTAAATTTAGTCGTTTTATGGCTCTTTAATGAGAGTGAGTTACGTTTTTTAATTAATAACTCAAATAATTATAAGAATTTTAAAATTCTGAGTCTAGGGTAAATTGTTAGAGGCCTTGGAATATCTTCACAAATATTTTGAGCATCGTACGTGCCGTATATTTTACACATACACACATACACAGAGCGATTTGTTCTTTTATTATTAAAGATAGCTGTCTATTTGCCCTTTTGACTGAAACACGCATGTATTACATTTATCTTTCATTTTCAAGGACCCATAAAAAGATACAATTACGTTTTTGTCTATAGTTCTTCATAATTAAATTGAGGTTTAACAATCATGAATTATTTCCAATATTATAAAACGGATATTCATTAGTAAGGTGTATAATAATATCTTCAGTATAGAAAAGTATGCATAAAAGTGTGGCCCAAAAGTTTATGCACAAGCTAAATATTTTTATAAAATGAAAAATATACACTGGAATGCTTTGAAATTTTTACTTTATCTAAACAGTTTGATTACAAATTCATGTTTCGAATTTAGAAACAATTCATTGTAAGGAAAATCATAAATTATAAAAAATTGAAAATTGTGATATCGCAAAAGTTTATGCACAAAAAAGAAAATGTATACATTTCATAAGGCACAAAAGCTCTTTAGTAGTCTATGTTGTTTCCATTGCATCTGATGAGATCGAATACTCGATTTTCCATTGATAAGACGAGTGTATGGAAGGTTTTGGGAGCGAGTTTGTACCAGGCTTCCTCGTTCGCTGATTTGAGCTTATGCACTGGATAATACTGCTTCTCATTCATATAGCCGTCATGTGAGAGGATTCCACAGATGTTCTCTATAGGATTGAGATCTGGGCTGAGTGCTGGCTACTTCATCATACTGATATGCTGAGATCTAAGCCATTCTTTTGTGCAACGGGAAGTGAGTATTGATGCGTTGTCTTGCTGAAAGGCCCTGTTGGGACCACCTAGGAGTTCTCCAAACGGTCACAAATGCTCCATCAGAGTTTCCTGATACTGTTGTGAATTTTGTCTGTCATTTAGGAAGCAAAGAGACGTTTGTACATTACAGCCAAAAGCGCCCTATACCATAAGCGAATCACCACGTTGTTGCCTGCTGAATATGCTCTTTGGATCTTTCCACAAGGCACGCCTAAAGAATGAGAAGCCATTTGTACCATCCAAATTCCATTTCTTTCATCAGAAAAGATAATACTAATCCGTTCGTCACGATAATACATGTGCTGTTTTGCCCATTCATGTCCTGCTTGTTTGTGACACTGTTTCAGAAAAAGCTTACGAGATAAGTTTTGCTTTTCAATGAATCCTGATTCTGTTATTCGTCTGAATATGATATCATGTGATATTTTTGAGCCAAGTCGGTTTTTTTATCTTATTAAGAGGCAAACTACTAGTTAAAGCCAATCTTTTAATTCTTCTATCCTCACAAAATGCAGTTTTACTTGATGTTTCTGAGCAATATGCATTTTTGAATTGTTTTCCACGTTGCAAAACACTATAAACACCACGTTTAGACCTATTTTAAAAAAGCAAAATTTGAAATAAACATTTACCTTCAGCTTTCAGCTTCTAAACTTCTACAACTTCTTTAGGCGAGAGTGGCAGAGGTTTCGACATTTTGCTATAACTCGTACAGCGATCTCTACACTTTATACTCTAGGAAAAAATTCTCGCTTATCATCCACCTATCATGTTTAAAGAGATATTTGTATAAAGTCTTATTTGTGCATAAACTTTTGTGACATCACAAAAACTATTTTCTTGTAATTTCTGATTTTCGTAACAATGATTTTTTTCGATACTTGAGACATATATTTATGATCATAGTATTCACCTACAGTGGGTATTTGAAAGCATTCCGTTGTATAATTTTATTTTTATTAAAATATTTGCGTTGTGCTTAAACTTTTGCACCGCACTGTATTAAACGTTCTTTAACAGGATAACAATAAAAAATTCAGATGCATTCAGCTGTTTTTGTCAAATGCACGAAGTACCCTGTCCGTTTTAAAGCTTAACTAAGTTTTTGTATATTGTGTAATGGGTGAAAGTTTTAAATATCATATACATTGTTTCGTAAAACAATTCGAATACATTATCATCAATGTAAGATATTCACAGAAAGTATATTTTTAATTACGTTACTCATTTCTTTGATCAACTAAACGTATTATAGTAGGTGGGGTACTTTTATATTGTACTGTCGGCATATGCCTATCGGCAATACTTATGATTCTAATTAGTGCTACTTAACAACAACAAAAACATAAGAATGACTTACAAACATCCTAATAAAATATTATCTCATATTTATATAATCGGTATTAATTTTCTATATGTTAATTCGTAATTTTTTCATATAAATGCGTTTGAGCGATCACTGTTTGTTGCTTAAATATAATTGTACTTTACCTACATTTAATCGATGTGAATGTTTTACCAGCTATAAATAAGCTTTTTTGCAGTCAAAAAATATAATTTGGCCGCCAAATTACGTTCATGTTTAATAGGTTTTTTCTGGTTAGTTTTTTTCATAGGTATTTTCCCAGAGTTCCATACTCAGTGGCTAACTGTTTATAGATAAAACATCATTTTCTACTATAGGTGTAAACTGGCGGTCGCCACTCGCCACGTGGCGATTAAAGTTGTAAATGTGGCGATTAAAAAATCGGCCATCGATCGCCTCCCTAGTCGCCACTCGCCAAGTGGCGATAAAAAATATGTTATCGATCGCCAAGTGAAATATAGCTTTTTTCATAGAAATATGCATCTCTACTTTGGTTACATCTAATTAGCAAACTGGTTAATTCTTTTTCTTACCGGATGCAAGCAGATTACAACGATTTAGATGTATTTTCAATATTTCAGTTTTTCGCCATTGTTGTTCAGTTTGATTATTTTTTCAAGAAATACAGTTTTATTCTGCAAAATATATTCATCAGCTTTGATTCCACATGTATTTCAAATAATTTATTCCTTTTTTTTTTCACCGAATGCAAGTGGATTTTAAGGACATTGCAGTATTTTCAATATTTCGACTCTGGCCACATGCTCACCAGTTAGATTATTTTTCTTCAAGAGATACTGTTTAATCCTGCGGAATACACTCATCAGCTTCGATTTCAACTGTATGTAATGTGTGTAGTATGTTAATTTATAGTAGGTTATAACGTTTACTTATTAAATAAAATCCAAATAACATTTTATTGTGCTTTATCTGATTATTTTTTTTATTGTATACACCTAACTGTTGGAATTTTGATTTAATTATTTTTATATAAAGAAAGTAATAGTAATTTAAATTGTTAATAGTGTTTATGAACATATAAAAAGAATCTAAAAATATATTCTAAAAAATTAATGTAACAGATTCAGTGGTTTTAAAGTAATTTTCTTGAATTTTGACTGCTTCCCTATTCTTATCATGAATAGTTGGCTGGTATAAAACTCTGACTTATGGAAAAATATGTCTATATACAACGATTATAGTTCATGTAGACATCAAGAAAGTTTGAAACATTATAGTGGCCACTAACTTTAAAAAGTGGCCACTAATGAAACTGAGTCTACCGGCCACTGGCTACTAACTCAATTTCCCAGTTTTCACCTATATTTTCTACATTTTTTAGCAGTATCATATAATTTACAAAATATGCCATCTATAGTAAATGACAGGAAACAAATTCTATCGTACGTTGTGTATGCATAAAAATATTAAATTTAATAACAGGTCTTCTCAAAATATCTTTGATACATTTTCCTCTACTTATGTTAATTGGCGGAAATATGTTTTCGTTACTTTTTTTGCGTTTTCTAGCTGAATTATACTTTACTAAACATTGTAGATGTTTTAACATTGTCTGTAAAAAACGTATACAAAAATCTCAAAAGAATTCAAATAAAATACATGAAAGAAAAACATATTTGCTGAAACATATTTTTCAGTGGTGTAATGCATTAATAAATTTATTTATTTAAATATATTTTAATACTGTATAACAGACATACATTCATAAAAATTATTCATATACTGTTAAAAAGGTGTTTCACATGCTATGCGTGAAATGTGAATTTTTTTCTTGTCGCCTAATTACGTCCAATAGTTTATTCTTATCTCAAAATATTTGAATTAAAAAAATGAAAAATGTGCCAAGTATTTAAGAGTATACTGTAAGTGAATAAACTATGTGGTTAATAATTTTACAATAATGCATTAAATTTCCACTCATTAATTTTAATTAAAATTTCTCCTCTTTAAAAATGCGTATAATAAGTTATTCTTTTAACACTATTCATAAAAGAATATACAACGGAAATACACAATAGAGTAAAATTCTAATTCTAAAGGTGAAACAAAAGCATGAATACACGGATAATTAAATAAAGCTTAAATCATAGATTATTTCATGATTTGCAATTTAATAACATTATACATGTTAAAATTTTATCTCCAATTCCATCTTTTGTATTACACAATTTCAAGCAAAAGAAATTCAATAAGATTACAAGAATTTTTCTTACATCTAATACTATTAAAATTAAATCTTGTAAAATATATTACTGTGAATTATAGGTAGAATAGCGAGCTCCCACTGCGTTAAGAAGAAATTAGTCATTATAGAAACAAAAATAAGAAATATGTCGCTGCTGTCTAGAGAGTAATTTTTAATAAGAAAATATATTTATGTAATGTAGATTTGATAGTTTGTTTTAAATTAATTGTTGCTTATTTAGAGCTCAATCTGTCACTAATGTTACCATCGCTTAAGTATTCACAACTTTACTCTGGACAAAATTTTTATTGTAATGCATTGCCCTTTAGTTGAAAATAATTATTTCTTTATTGCATATAACGACATGTAACTTTATTTTCAATACAGAATAAATGAGAATTATTTTTAAGAATTTGTCTATACATAAAATGTGAAGGAAATAATATAGTTTGATTTCGTGGCGGCAATACACCGTAAAGTTATATCTGAAAGCAAATTGTTTTAAGCGAAATTCGTTGGTTGGTGGGTTGAAAACGCTATGTCATCTTTTCGATATGAGTGCAATACAGATAAAAAAAAAAAAAAAAAAAAAAACTCTATTTAAAGAGAAATCCGACATACTACACAGATCCATTCCTAATTAGGAATCGAACCCTTCATCTCTTCTCTGTTAGTCAGCAACCTAACCACTGGACAAGCACTAAGTAAACAAGAATTTGTATGTTAGGCAGAAAATGGGAAATTTTCAAAAGCAGAATTTACTTCTTTCTTTACATCTTTTAACAATGGGGAATTCATAGAGAAATAACACTAACATATAAAATTTCATTTGTAAGAAAATATTCTATTTAACCAAATAAGTAATTTCAAGAAAAGTGTATGACATTGGCGGACTTATACCATGACCAGCTAGATCACAGGATATTCTATTCTGCAATCCTCATTATTGAAGTTTCGGTTAATTCCATGAAAACTTGTCATGTCTGTCACACAGCTGAAAAACGCTATGTCTGTTGGCCTCTGTTATTTTCGAAAAGTTTGCTTCCCGTTATTCAATTGATGATATATCTCCGATATAATAAGTCATATTTTTTCAGTTCCAAAGTACTGGTAGCCAACAAGCATAGCGATTTTCAGCTGTGTGACACACATGACAAGTTTTCATGGAATTAGCCGTAAATTAAAAATTGCTTGTTCTATACTCTAATGGTTAATATCATTGATATCAGGATAAGAATTGCGAAGAATATTTTCATATGGTTAATATCAATGATATCAGGATAAGAATTGCGAAGAACATTTTCATAACGTTTCTTGTTTCAGACATGCGCGTTATACCGCAAAATGTACGGTATCTATGTCATATTCTTTCATCGGCTTTTCGTTTTTAGAAGAATCAATTTAAAGTAAATTCCAATTAAAACTAATCTGAGGGGAAATTATTTTACAATTGAGGAAACTTACGACATAAAATTTAAACAATATCAATGCTTTATAAAAGACTTGATTTTTCTTATCTATGCAAAAATGCATTGGATCATTTTTTATATTAATAAAAGAAAAAATATTTTTTTGATGCGCTAAAATTTAACCCTCGGACTGTCTTGGAAAAGGGCAAAATTGTAATGTTGTTTTCTCTTCATTTAGTTTTAAATGCTAAAAAAAAAATTATTCTTTGAACATTTTATAAAAAAAAACTTAATAACGAATATGAATGCAATCCTTGGAGGTATTAACCATTGTTCAATGTATTAAAAATACATTATATCAATAGAATTATATTACTTTAAATATTGCTTGTATTGCAGTGAAACGTGGAACTTAGTGAACGTATTAACACGGGCTTGTGAGTGAGGGGGGGGTAAAAAATAGTACCATTTTCAAAATTATCAGAAAAATAAACTCAACTACAAAGACGAAAGTATTCTTTTCTTTGTTAGTCGGTATAATATAACAATCTATTTTTTTATTTAAAAATCTTTTTAACGTGCTTTTTTTTATTTTGACCCGATTGATCAGCAAAATTTATATTTTCAAAAATACTTAAATAATTTATACCTAGAGTGAGATTTATTGATACTATTTATTATAAGATATATAAATGAGTCATTTCAACAATCTATAGTTTAATAAAAGACATCTAAGCGGAAGCAATTACCATTTTAGATGAAACAGCAAAATATGATTGTTGGTATACTAAAGTGTAACTATTTAAATAGAAAACGTGTCTGGAATAAACTCTCGATTCAATTACGTAATTGACTGTATAAATTTCCCAATTTATACTTTCAAAACTTCCTTATCCATTGTACCTTAGTTGTCTGCGGTCATCCATTACACCTTTTGACAACACTCAAATCAAAGATACGGAAATGTGAAAGATTTGCATTTTCAAAAAAAAAAAAAAAAAAAAAAAAAAAAAAAAAAAAAAAAAAATGTCTAAATAGTTTGGAAGTAGGTTTAATAATAATAAGGAAACATAATTTAACGTTTAGATTTTGAAACATTTTCCGACATATTTCTATAATATTGTAACTAAATTCCATATTCTAAGACGTGAATGAAGTAACATGAATAATTATTTTTGACACAGTACACTTCTTTAATCTGTATCTTAATTTAAAAAAAAAATCATAGACGGTAAATCTATTTAAATTCTTTTATAGAGCTGTGCAGATGATGTTCTGCATTTTTTTTAATCACCACATGTTTTCTAAAATTTATTTCAGATAGGAGGCACATAAAAAAGTTTCAAACGTATTTCCAGCAGTCACAACCCATAGAGAGCATTTCGCCCAATTTCTTTTGTTCAGCACTATATATGAATTTATTATAATCTGCAAATATGTTCGGGTATATTAATGTACAGGGGGACAAAATAAAATCTAGACACATTTAAATTTGAAATAAAAAAGGTCTACTAAACTACACGACAAATTTTATTCTCTTTACCGTAAAAATAAACATGGACCCATACTGATACAGATTACTTAAGCTTTGTATACGTGTATCCAGCAGGAGGTTTTGCTATTTTTGCATTTCATGCTTAAACGATAGAGCAAAGAGAGATTATTTCAGTGATAAAAGTTCCAATTTATGCTAAATTAGTAGCCATCCAGGGCTTAATTTGCGCCGGAGCCCAACTCCGGTACTTCTCTGTTTTTATTGAATATTTAAATATTGGTCGGAATACTCCGGAGCTCATAAAAACAGGGCTACTGAGCCCAGTGCAATAGCGCTTCCTAAAAACAAAAGCCTAAATTACCCTTTCCTTTCCTTCCCAAGCTTTTCCATTTTTATTTTATCAAAACACTTATATGTGTCGCACACGTTGGAGATGGAGAAAACGCGTACTAAATTTTTATATCAGTTTTCGGGCTTGAACGGACTCAAGCTCAATATGCCTTACATTCAAAATTTTATTTATCCATGAATAGAAAAAAAATCGTGCCTTAAAATTACGTATTATATTCTATTTCAAACCATTTTAATGCTATTTTGATCAGAATGAAGGGAAAACAGAAATCTTGTTTTTCTATTTCAAATTTATGTCGGCGGCGTGTTGATACGGCGCATTCAAGAGACTGAACTATGAATTTGCTTTCAGTTTTTCTTTTGTGACAGTAGTACAATTTTTAATTGTCTGTTTTTTTTTTTTAAAGATATCTAACCTGAAAAGATTTTTTTTCTGTTTTTAGACAACGAGCATCAGCTGGAGGTTTTTTGTCTTCTATTGCGTACGAGTATAAAAATCACGTTAAATGCACATTTACGAAGTCACTTTCGTTTGTAAGTAGACGTAATTGACATAGATTGTTATTTTGACTGTAAGCAATCGAGCAGTGTTTCCTTTTTTTTTCTATAAAAGCATCGAATCTTTCCGATAAATTGTCAAATTTTTAATTTAATCAGACTTTCAGGGACTCACCACAAAAGATTGTTATGTGGAAGGAATCCATTATAGTTTATTATATGCACCTTTTATAAGAAATTGTAAAACATTGTTCCATTCTTCAGCATATAAATATTAATTTCAGTAAATTGGATTCATTTTTTCTTAAAAATGCATAGCTCCGAACTATCCTTTTTTCTTGCGTTAACGCTATTTCCGAAGCAAATCCTTACCATATTTAATTGCAGATATCTCCAATTAATTAACACTGAAGTTCAGCAAAGATTACTTTTCAGAAGAGCCATAACTAAAATGTGAATACATAGTTAACAGCTAAGTATACGCTGATAGATATATTTTAAAGGTTTATTTTGCTAAAGAAAAAGAAATGCTTTAAATTTTTCAAATAATGTCCGAAATATAAATATGCAGATTGGAGTGACGGAGGGGGGGGGAGGGAATCGATATAGTTGATAGTACCGGTACCGAGTATACTAGAACTCCGGTACATTATTTCTTAGAAATTATTCCCTGGTGCCATGAAATATTTCTAATTGTTAGTCTTGATAGGGAAAAACTGAACCGAAGTAAATAATGACACACAGCATTTACAGAAAACGCAAAACTTTTATAAGGAGGACTAGAATAATTTCGAACGTTTCATAGAAAAATGTCAGAAAAGAGACGAAAATAAGTACGGAAACGTTTTGACAAATTGTACTTTGAAAATGAAAGAAGGACAGAAATTAATGTTGGTCAAGAAAAATGTTTGACTTAAAAATGGATAGCACCTATAAAGCCAGCCACTGATAATCCTTGGAAAAAAGTGAGACAAATTTTAAGTAGTTGACAATTCATCAATCAAATTCAGCCTCTTAGTCCATCGCCATCATCGAAAGTTGGAAAATCTTTCATTCATTTATGGTATAAGATTGGACTTATTCAACTAGCAAAATATCGCTCTTTTTGTTGTTTTTTGTGAAAAAAGTCAATCATTAAAGTTTTGTTTAAATATACTGGCAAGGATTTTTCTTCCATAAATTCAAAAAGAAATTGATGAAAATGAACTCTTCAGCATGATTCTGCTTAAGCACCATATGAAACATTTGCACAGGAATGGTTCACAGCACCGATTAAGTCGATGTTCATGAGATCAATGCTCTTAGAAAGTATTCGACAAACATTTCGTAATATGCATATTTTTAATAGGATAAAAATACAGTATAAATCGATACTGTTATGTGCGATATTTCATTATAATTATTTAAAAAAACTTTTAATAATTCATTGCATTTATTTGAGAAAGTTTTTCATTTATTCAAAACATTTCAAGTCAGAATTCAGTCTAAATATACCTTTATCACTTAACAAATTAAAATATTGTGTATTAAAATAGCAATTATAGCCTTTGTGTAGGAATATTAAAAAGCAGTAAACCAACGTTTAAAATGCACAAAATTTCAAATGCGTTTAAATTTCATCCATTATTTGTGCATTTTAAACGTTGGTTTACTGCTTTTTAAAATATTGTGTAATTGTAAACACCTACTCATGCTATTTTGGCATCTTTTATGTTTGAGTAAAAGAAAATAGATTGTAAAAAATATCTTCTATCAAATTATTTGCATGTATGTATATTATTATACATATAGTAAAGTGGGGACAGATGCCGCAGTTTTTCTTTTCTTCTTGTAAAATGTACAATAAAGCAAAAACCAACCAACTAAGTACCAGAAATCATTCATCAAACCCTTTAGATTCTAATTTCTATGTTAAACAAGACAAAACCCTCTTAATAAAGTAGGCATAATTGTTTTCCCATTGGTTCTTTTTTAACATAATTTTTTATGTGCTGGATAAGATGCCGCATGGGGTGTGGGACAGATGCCGCATGGGGAAAAACGCTAGACTGTTTTTTTTTTTTTTTCAAGCAAATCACATTTTTATTTTCTCAAACTACTTAAAACGAAAATAAATAACAGTAAACTTACAAAAATTATATATATCACTAAACTGTGAAAAGTTTAACGAAAATGCAAAAGTGTAAGCTCTATAAACAAAACTTAAGACAAAAAGTGAAAATGAAAAGCAAATCATTTGCATTTACATGAATAGATAGGATAGTTACTGGAAACAATAGACAGCATAATTCCAAAAATATATAAATCACTGGTTTACATCCAGGCGAACATTGCAGTTGGCTCTTAATGTAGGTATTAGTTCTATTCTATTTAGGCCCTACTCTGTTTATTTTTTACCTTTCTTCTCATTCTTTTATTTTGTATTTCTATTCGCCCACAATCACACCACACTACCACTTGCAAAAGTCAAGTAAGCGTTTTTCATGCAGCTATCGATTGAATTTGATGCACTGAATCCTGTTCGCTTTAGACTTTGCTCCTTGATAAGACTCCAGCCACTCATCATATGCAGAGTCATCAAATTCCAATCCAGTTCTGCCATCAGAATCTATAAGAGGAACAATTTACCCATTGTCGGAAGATGACTCATATTTTAGTTTGTTTCTCAAGTAAGGCGTTTTCAAGTTGATCTTTCCCTTCCTTCTTTTACACATTTTACGTCGACCAAGTTGTTGTTCTTTGAAGATTTCTAGTTTCTTTTGTTTTTTGTTTATAAACTCTGTGCTTGTAATATTTGCATCCTTTTACTTTCTCTTACTTGGCTGTATAGGTCTTTTAACCATTGGGGTAGGAGATATATTGTTTGACAGTTTAGGTGGTGAAAATTGTAAACGGCCCACGTTTTCCTTATTCACACATGATGAATCAACATTGTTGCTGAGAAAATTTTGATAAGTAGCTTAATGCGCTAATATACATTCTTTTAAATGGGTCATTCCATGTCAGTTCAGGCAGGCATGTAACCCACCATCACAGATTTTGATGAAACTGCGTGTGTTTGTTCCTTTTATTAAGATATGATTCCCAGTAATTTTTTTTACTCCTTGGTCAAATAGTTTCTGAGAAAAAAATTGTCAAAATTTTGAAAAACTGCCATCAGTTGGCATTCTTGACTGCTCGATTTTCAAATGTAGCATGACATAAATATGATCATATTTCAATATCTATTCCACAAATCATCTTCAAATAATTTATGCATAATATATAGGGTACGTATTTTATGAAAAAAAAATACTGTTACGCGTATATAATATTTTAAGTATGTCTAAAAAAATGTTTAATCTTTGAAGTCGTGATTTTTTTTATGAAAAATAATGCATTACCTAAAATTGCATTATTAACAAAAGGCGGTATTTTTATTAAATTTATTTTTTGTGGGGGATATACTTAAAGGTATCCTTTACCTGATTCTGAAATAAAAGTAGTGGGATTTTGGGTGTTTTTAGTAGTATTTCATATTTAAAAATATTTTGAGGCGTATTTCAAATCAAATCAAGCAGAGTCATTCCATGTCAGTTCGCCTAAGATATTTAATTCACTGTCGCAAATTTCAATGAAACTGGGTATGTTTATAGCTCATTTTAAGACAGGATCAAGGAAATTAAAGGTGATTACAAGGAAAATATTTTTTAAGATAAAAAAAATATCTAAATTTTGAAATTTTTTTAAAAATGTTTTTAATGGCAGATCTATATTCAAAGACTACATAAAAAAAGTCATTTCAATATAAAATCACTAAATAAGTTTCAAATAATGTATATGTGACAAATAATGTAGGCAGATTATTATTTATTGTTGTTTGTCATGTTTAAATGCTAAGAGTGTGTTTAATCTTGTGAATTCTTAAAATCAAGAATTTTGTGAAAAATAATGTGTTAATCAAAAATTTATTATTAACCGAAGGCAGGCTGTTATTACTTTTCTTAACTGTACGTAAAAATATCTTTTCAATAGTTATAAAATAAAAATAGTGAAAATATGAGCAATTTTAACAAAATTTTCATAAAATGTGAATGTTCAATGATAAATATTGAAGCTTTTCATGCTAAGATGTACTAAAATGACTACGATATCGTGTATTTCTACTCTTGCTTAAATATAATACATACAATAATAAAATAACAAATATTATTTACAGCAATAAAAATTAAATTAAATAGTACCAGTTCCTTTACCAACACTACATTGCTCAACAGCCAACTTAAAATCAACAGCCCGCACTCTTATTGAAAAATACTTTCAACTGTTCAAATAATAAATAAACTGCATTTAAAAATTTTAATATCAACTTATTATCTTAAGACGATAATAATAACTAAACAACATGATGAATTTATAAATCAGCTTTTAATTGAAAAGTCATGAAATGGTCCCTTTAAATAATGTTGTTCATCGAGTCAATCAAAACAAATTATATAAAAAAAATAGTGAGCCTTATATGCTGACTGCAATGATACTTCTAACAAAACTAATTAATTCATTACCATCTGAAATCAAACCCGAAAGATCAAAAAGAAAAAAAAATCATCTGTAGTGTGAATGTGACATACTCAGTGGTTGTTGAGGTATGTCTTTGTGACATTTTCACATGTACTTCAATAAAATATAAACATGTAAGCTTTTTTCATTCATCCAAATTAAGTAAAACAATTATAAAATTTTGTTGTCATTACACCAGATGTTAAATTTTTCGTTACATACTATTAGATAAGTTCTTTACTTTTAGACATTATTGACATAATATCATAAAATTTACTATATGTATTTTCTGTAAGTGTATAATCAATATATATATGCTTTATTAAACATAAATGAATAATTTTTAAATAATTTGTTTGAGAACAGGGATATATATATACACATATATATGTTGAAAATCCATCTTTTAGCAATATTGTGATGAAATAAATCAAATTACCGTAATTTCCGGCGTATAGCCCGCGGATCAAACAATCGTGTTTCGACCCAGAAATTTTTAAAAATAAAATGTAACTTTTTAGATCACAGTAAATATTGGTCTTCAAATACTAGAATAAAATTTCTGGGTCCAAACTGAATTATTTGATCTGCGGGCTATACACCCGAAATTACGGTACATATCATTAGAAACTGAATAAAGTTACAAAAGTGCAACTCATTGAGTTTTAAATATTTTTTTTTAGATATAGTTATTCGGAAGATATAAATATAATATATTATGCATTTTTTGCATATATTTAAAGCACAATACGTCAAAATTTTCTTCAACAGAGTGAAATTTGGTATTTTTTTTCAATATTAGCAGCTCAATGCTAAATTTTCAATATTAACAGCCAAATATGCGTTTAAAGATTAGGACTGTCATTTTGAAAATTTCTATTGGGCGGTGAGGAGCTAGTGATTTTTCTCTTTTTTGGAAAGGGATAATTGCTCTTCGCCCAAGAAGTTTTACTAAAAAACAATGTTGTTTATTTTTTTCCTTAAGAAACGAACATAAAAGATAATTTGAAAAATAAAATAAATGTATAAATAAAAATATTTCCAGGGATGGTACATTGGATAGGTTTTACATTTGAAAATATTGATAATTTTAAATTTGATTTAAATACTACTAAAACCAACTGTAGAAAAGTCACACTATAACACAAATTATTCAAAGTCGCTGGTTACTTGATATAATAATTTATTTAACACACAAGCAGCGCACCGCCGCTTTCTCCGACACTCACCTCTCAACACCCTCCTCACAAGCTTACTTCACTTCACTTCAGATGTTAGTCACTGAGATTTTAATTATAGGTGGCGCGGCATGTCTTGCTACATGGAACATACCGGCCCCCATTGACATGTTTATAACATTCAATAACAATTTTTACCAAGTACTCTAAATTACACAATTAATACAAAAATTCACTATATACGTTAATTTAAATATAATCCTTTGAAAAAAAATATCAATACAACAAACATACATACAAAATTACTTTTTTTTTTTTTTTAGTTTTAATTGTCATCGGCATCAGGCATGGGTAGAATACACAATTTACTTATCGACCTTTTAAAGGTTCCATTTTGAGTGTTTACTTTAACTACTCGAATTTTGTTATCGTTACCGTGATACACCTCAATAATTCTGCCTAATGGCCACTTATTTGTTGGTAAATTCTCTTCTACTAACACCACTAAATCTCCGATTTTTACATTATCTTTTTCAAATCTCCATTTACCTCTTTGTTGTAATTCACTTAAATAATTATGATGCCATTTACGCCAAAAAAGTTGTAGAATTTTAGTTATTCGTTGCCATTTTTTGAGGCGATTTTCTCTTACATTGGTTAAATCAGGCTCAATAATGGAATTTAACGGCCTGTTTATCAGAAAATGAGCCGGAGTTAGGACTCCAAAATCATTCTCATCATCTGATAATGGACTCAAAGGCCTGGAATTTAGAATTCCCTCAATTTGTATGACTACAGTAAGAAGTTCCTCGTAAGTGAGATTAGCACCTCCCACAACTCTCTTAAAGTGATACTTAAATGATTTTATAGCGGCCTCCCAAAGACCCCCGAAATTGGGTGCCCTGGGAGGGATAAATTTCCACTCAATGCCTTCCGTGGATAAATATGCTGCTAATTTCTCATCAGGTTTTTTTACTAGCTCATAAAAAGCCTTAAGAATCTTATTTGCACCAATAAAATTTTTCGCATTATCCGAATACAATTTGGCACATTTACCTCTGCGTGCAATGAATCTTTTCAATGCAGCAATAAATGATTCGGAGGTTAAGTCTGAAACAATTTCTATATGTACAGCTTTAAATACAAAACAAACAAAAATATAGATATAAATTTTTTGCAAGATAGTTCTACGTGCATACCCCACTTTGACCATAAATGGGCCACACAGATCTACTCCCGAAATATTAAAGCAGTAGTCCAAATGGACTCTATCCCTGGGCAAATCGCCCATCAACTGATTTGCAATAACTGGTTTAGCTTTAAAGCATGGGATGCACTGATGAACTACCTTTCGACATGTTGCACGACCATTTATTGGCCAAAATTTTTCTCTTACCAAAGAAAGTAATGTTGAAACAGCGACATGAAGGTATTTTTTATGATAATAATTTATAACAATTACAGTAAAATTATTAGACTTAGGCAAAATCGCTGGGTGCTTTCTCGCAAAATTTAAATCACTATTATCTAACCGGCCTCCAACCCTTAAAATTCCAAATTCATCTAAGTACGGGTTGAGGCTTTTTAGCTTACTACTTGGACTTACCGAACCTTTGGTCTGCAGACTACGTATATCTGCAATGAATTCTGCCCTTTGGACAGATTTAATTAAATAAATTTCCGCTTGCTCCAAGTCTGAAGTTGATAAAGGCCCACCACTCTTATAAAGTGGGTTTCTTGCATTCATGACAAACCTGAAAATATAACTAAGAATGCGTAAAATAGTTATATAATTATTACTAAGATTAATTAAGTCATTAACAAAACAGTTATCTGTAACATTACAGTTCATTACACTAACTTCATTAAAAGGATTTGAATTTGTTTTGAGCTCTTTTTTGAACTCTTCATTAGCTTCTGGTATTATTACTGAATTTTGGTGATAGTTAGTGTTATTAAGAAAAATGGGTCCACGCCACCACAAGTCACAATCAATAAGTTTATCTGGATCCATACCTCGTGAAAGTTTATTAGCTGGATGATGTTCAGAGCAGATATGACACCACTGTTCAGGACTAGAGTTTTCCTGAATTTTGGCCACCCTATTTTGCACAAATTGTTTGAGATCAATAGGTTCCTTTTGAATCCACGCTAACACTATAGTTGAATCAGACCACAGGAAAACATTAGTAATTATTACTTTCATGGATGATAAGACTCTTTTTACCAGCTTGGTTAGCAAAACTGCGGCGCATAGTTCAAGTCTGGGAATAGTTAGACTCTTTACTGGTGTAACACGTGATTTACTAGCTATTAAGTTCACCATCACATTTCCTAGAGAATCGCAAGATTTACGGTAAACTGCTGCTCCATAACAACGTTCTGAGGCATCTGCAAAGCCATGTATTTCAACAATTTCTGGGTTTTCAATTATAATGCGTCGACTTATTTGTATATTATTAAGACTTTTAAGCGATATAAGAAATTGATGCCACTCGTCATATTCTGACTCAGGGAGCTCGTCATTCCAGTCAATATTAAGTCTCCACAATCTCTGCATAAATATTTTGGCTTTCGCTATAACTGGGCCAAGAAGTCCTAGCGGATCAAAAATTCTAGCAATTGTCGACAATACTTGTCGCTTGGTATAGGAATCGTTCAATTCTACTTTAACTCTAAATAGGAAACAGTCATCCCTTGGGTTCCACGAAACCCCTGTTTTAGTCTCACTGTTGTTCTCAAATTTATACCCTTCTCCAGGTGTCAGCGACAGATTTTTATCACTTGTGCACCATTTATGAAGTTGCATACCTGCCTTCTGCATAATCGCTATGAGTTGCCACTGCAACTCTTTGGCTTCCTCACGCGTAGGTGCACCACACAAAATGTCATCCATATACATGTTTTCACGAAGAACTGGGGCTGCCAATGGAAAATTATTTCCTTCATCAATTGACAATTGATTGAGCGTTTTCATAGCTAAATATGGCGCGCTGACCGTTCCATAAGTTACCGTTTGTAATTCGAAAATTTTTGGTTCTTCTTCAAAATTATCGTTCCATAAAATTCTCTGCAACGAATGCTGACTAGGGTCAATGTTAATCATTCTATACATCATCTTTACATCTGCAGTTATAGCATAAACATGTTCTCGGAAGCTAATCATAATTGTAAATAAGTCGTTTTGGATGACTCCGCCATTATATTGTAATGAATTTAGGGATGTCCCATTTGTTGTCGCGGCAGAACAATTAAAAACAACTCTGAGTTTGGTAGTTGATTTTTCTGGACGAAATATACCATGATGCGGAGCATAGTACGCAATATCAGGTTCTTTTGCTTCTTTCACCTGTTTCATATGCCCTAAATTTTCGTATTCCTTTAAGAATTCTTTATACAGATTAAAATATTGCTCATCCCTTGATAAGCGACTCCACAGCGATCTGAGTTTTTTGAGAGCAAGATCCCTAGATTGGCCTAAACACGAAGGATTTTCCTTTAAAGGCATTTTCACTACGTATCTACCTTCTGCATTTCTCGAATGCGTGCGCGCAAAATGTTTCTCGCATATCTCAAATTCCTTACTTTTTGGTAACTCTGCCTCAATGTCTTCGACTTCCCAAAACTTGTTTAATGTTTTGTTTAAATCCTTCTCCTGAATTAGCCCACAATGAACTTTAACCTCATCTCCCTGTTCTATGCTTCCACTAGCCACGTATCCAAATACAGTATTTTGAAAAAGTAATTTCGAACTCTGAGAATATATTTGTCCTGGTCTTAATAATTCATAATATATTTCCGCACCTATCAACAGATCAATTTTATCAGGAAAATTAAATCGATAATCTGCTAACATAGTCAAATCAGGGACCTCAACATTTACATTAATCACTCTTTGCGGAATTAAATCTGTAATTTTCTTTACAACTAACATATCCAATTCCCTTTCAAAACTTTTATCTCTATTCGCGATTGCTGTCTTTAAGCAACCCTTTACTGTGATAGATGAATCATCTAAACACGAAATTAAAGTGTTTGTTTTATTAATTTTAAGTTGCAGCCGATTAGCACACTGCGAAGTTATCAAACACGATTGCGAGCCGACATCCAATAAACATCTAATTTCCTGCCATTCCGAAAATTTATCCTTAATGAACAGGCGAGCTGTACTCAATAACACAGTTTTTGTTTTATTTCTTTCGAAGCTAGAGGCGACAGTCTGGCTCGGAGGGACAGAAAATTGTTCTTCGCTTGTTGAACTTTTTATTTCTGCACCTGCTTTAAACACATGACCTCGAAATTTATTTTGATTATTACTCAAATCATTTTCTTCTCTCGGAAAATGAATAAGTTTGTTATGGGGTAGTGAACAATCGCAGTTTTTATAATTGCATTTCTGTACGCAACAATTATAATTTAAACATTTGAAACATGCTTTATTTAATTTCACAACTTCAACTCTTTCTTTTATCGAAAGTTTTTTGAATTGCGGACAAGAATGTAATGCATGATACGCAATCGGTTTACACAAAACACATTTACTATTTTTTGTTTCCGAAAGGAAAACATTTGAGACCCCCCTTTCAGGGCGTGCATTTCGCAATTTATTTCCCGCTATTTGTTTATTTTCACTTGCAAAATTTCTGGAATACGCATTTGATTCATTTCTGTTTTTATTTTTAACCGATAAGAAAATATCGCATTCTCTGCCAAGTTGCTGTGGTTTAAAATATGATTCAGCTTGCTTAATTGCGATATGACTCATTAATTCGCGATCTAACGAATTGAAAATTCTGTCTGAAACAATCAGATCGCATAATGATTTAAAATCATTTACTTCACGCAGACTACAGTAATATAGAAAAATTGATTTCAACCTAGATGCAAATTGAACGTAATTTTCTGACGGTAATTTTTGCGTTTTCCGGAAATTATTTAAACACTCTTGCGCTGTAGGTTGAAATTCCTTTAAGACTATAGTTTTCAATTTATCATAACTAATCAGCTCCTCCTCTGACAAATAAATCATTAAATTACTCGCTTTTTCCCCGAGAATGTTTAGAAGAATTTCTGCCTTAAACTCTTCGGGTACATTTTTAGTTTTGAACGCTTTTTCAAGTGATTGAAAGAAAAGGTTAAATGACTCAGCTCTCGTCGGTACACAGATAGTTAATGTTTTAACACTTTTAATAAAACTTTCTAGGTTATTGCTCAGTATTTCAGTTTCCGATTTTTCTGTTAAGGACGTCAAATTTTCGCGGGAACCTCTACGCACTTTGGCCAATTCTAATTCTTTTTCTAACTGAGCTAATTTAATTTTTTCATATTCAGAATTTTGGGAAGGTTCTTTGCGAATATTTGCTATTTCTAACTCTTTTTCTAATTGCGCTAATTTAATTTTCTCTAATTCTAGTTTAGATTTCTCAATTTCTTTTCGCGACTTATACTCCTCAACAACCGAATTGACTACGTCCTTCATTAATTGCTCATTTGAGTAATGCTCACTTTTCTCTATAATATCTCTCAACTCTATAATTTTACTGCTTTCAGGAGCAGTTAAACCTAATTCCTCAACGACAAGCTTAAGCTCGTCTTTATTTAAATTATCAATAACAGACATAATTTAACTAAATCAAAACTAGGAAAATTGCTCTTACCTCAACTCAAACCGCTGCGACAATCACGAAGGCACGAAGTAGCTATTTATGTATTAAATCCAGGGGCACATTTGAAACATTAATATCTCAACACTGAATTCTTCTTAGTCACCAATTTCTCTTATTAGGCACAAATTATCACGACACTCTCACAAAAAAGGTGAACTAAACATCTTTACACACAAATCAAAACTACCTCACATATAGTTCGAATTTGTTCTTATTATCGAAAGCACACTAATTCTTTTTAATTATACTCCTCCATTGGGTCGCGGACCATGTAGAAAAGTCACACTATAACACAAATTATTCAAAGTCGCTGGTTACTTGATATAATAATTTATTTAACACACAAGCAGCGCACCGCCGCTTTCTCCGACACTCACCTCTCAACACCCTCCTCACAAGCTTACTTCACTTCACTTCAGATGTTAGTCACTGAGATTTTAATTATAGGTGGCGCGGCATGTCTTGCTACATGGAACACCAACCAAAATCCCACTATTTTTATTTCAGATCCAGTTATAATGTAGTATTATGTACAATTTAAAATTAAAAAATTAGTCATAGAAACTCCGCCTCTGATTGATAAAGATTTTTTAATAATTTCATTATTTTTTGTAAAATATTTTTGATTTCAAAGATTATACAATTTTTTAGACACATTTAAATATTTTTTAACATTACAGCAATATTTTTTTCATAATCTACATACTTTATTTACCTTGCTTAAATTATTCGAAGAAGATTTCTTTATTAGTTATTGAAATATGATTTTATATATAAAATGAGGCCTTTGAAAATTGAACAATCATTAATGGCAACTCGTGGCATTTTTCCAAAATTTTGATAATTTTTTCTCATGTGTTCACTATTTTTATTTTATAACCATTTAAAAGATATTTTTACGTACAATAAAAAAAAAAGCAATAACACCCTGCCTTCGGTTAATAATAAATTTTTGATTAACACATTATTTTTGACAAAATTCTTGATTTTAAAAATTCATAAGATAAAAGACACTCTTAGTGTTTAAACATGATAAAAAACAAGAAATAATAATCAGCCTACATTATTTATCACATATACATTATTTGAAACCTATTTAGTGATTTTATATTGAAATGACTTTTTTTTTTATGTAGTCTTTGAATATCGAACTGTCATTAAAAAAATTTAAAACAATTTTTCAAAATTTTGATATTTTTTATCTTAAAAAATATTTTACTTAGGATCAAGAAAATTAAAGGTGATTACGTCTTAAAATAAGCTATAAACAAACCCAATTTTATTGAAATTTGTGACACTGATTAAATGGCTTAGGGGAACTGACATGGAATGACTCTGCTTGATTTGATATGAAATGCACCTCAAAATATTTTTAAATAGGAAATACTACCAAAAACACCCAAAATCCCACTATTTTTATTTCAGAATCAGGTAAAGGACACCTTTAAGTATATCTCCCATAAAAAATAAATTTAATAAAAATACCGCCTTTTGTTGATAATGCTTTTTTTGTTAATGCATTATTTTTCATAAAAAATTCACGACTTCAAAGATTAAACATTTTTTTAGACACACTTAAAATGTTATATAAGCGTAACAGTATTTTTTTTCATAAAATACGTACCCTATATATTATGCATAAATTATTTGAAGATGATTTGTGGAATAGATATTGAAATATGATCATATTTATGTCATGCTACATTTGAAAATCGAGCAGTCAAGAATGCCAACTGATGGCAGTTTTTCAAAATTTTGACAATTTTTTTCTCAGAAACTATTTCACCAAGGAGCAAAAAAAATTACTGGTGATCATATCTTAATAGTAAGAACAAACACACGCAGTTTCATTAAAATCTGTGATGGTGGGTTACATATTGATATTTTACTGCCTGATTTGACGTGGAATGCCCCAAATGTAAGTTCTAAATCGCAGTGATGGATTTATTGAACCGAAAAACAAAAATATATTTTGCGACATCTGCCCCTCAACCTCGTTGCGGCATCTGTCCGATAGTGGCGGATAAGATACAGCGCCGCCATTCTGTGTCATGTGAGCGACGTGAGAGAAATGCAAGCACATGTCTATATTCTACGACGATCTAGTCTACATTTGCAATCGGTTTTGGGATGAAATCTCTGTTTATTTGGCTTAAAATATGTAATAAAACTTTATTAGAATAATTTTAGCAACTCACCACTCAGGTTCGAACCATAAAAATTGGCATAAATATGTAAATACTGACAATTAAGCGGTGGAAACGGATACAACACATCACACAGCACAGAGAAACACCACTTTACTATACAATTTCATCCATATGCTTTAGAGGGCATCTAAACTTTACACATTGAATTCACTTATAAGTTAAGAACAAATACAAAAATACAGACAATTTAATTAAATATTTAAAAAGCACGTAAAATTTCTTTATAATTAACATTAAACGTTTCGAAATTATTTAAATTAATAGTTGATGAATTACTTATAAATATTTACAATTAAACATCCAATTTTGAAAAAAGTTTTAAATCCAGGTTAAAATAATGCACATATTACTTTAAACCCTGACCTACACAATTGTGTAGGTGATCCTAAAGTAAAAGAAAAAGACGATTTCCTGTTTTTGTGCGATTTAAAACCAAATCTGCACATTTCTATGAGTTAACTGGCTTCAGATGTTTTGATAAGATACAACTAGTTGGCACCAACTGCAAGACAGGAGTAGACGTTTTGCTTTTAAGAAAACAACATCATCTGACAGCAATAGACAAAAAGTATGCACTGTCGTAATTTCTTAAAAAAAAAATTATTATTGTTTGCTTAAATTTTATTCTTCTTTTCATGTACTTTATTCATAATTTTAATTGAGTTTGTTTTGGATAAATATAACTAGGCTTTACAAAAATTGAAAAAACTAATGACCTACCAAATTGTTTGAGTCCGGGTATTTACTATTTGAAAAATAGTTGCAATTCCTAATATTAATAAAAAAAACTTATTTTTAAGTGAACTTTTAAAAGTTAGGTTTTTACCCATTTATTTTTTATTAATCACATTTTTAAAGCAGATTAATTTTAAATTAATATGTTTGCACTATTCATGATTTCTATTTAAAATAGATACTATTCGAGAAATAATCTAATCTAATCTATGCACATGTAGCAAACTGTATGTTTCTGTTCTGAGTTATAGATGACATATATGAGTTATAAGTTTTATTTGAGTTTCATGCATACCACGAGATAGATTTTTAAATATGAGAAATTCATTCCATTTTTGAGACACAGCAAGTAAACCACCAAGAATGAATAATATGGAAAGTACAGAAAATGCTCGACAGATTCCGTAGTGTCTACTTGAATGTACCAAGTGATAAGGGAAATTTTTCCATAGATGAGCAGACGTTTCCTTTTTTTAGGACGTGCCTCAGTAAAACAGTATGCGAAAAACAAACCACAACTTGTAGCATCATCTGGTATAGTTTTAAATTTAGTAGTATAACAGTGGGAAAGTACTGACCTGGTCCACAAGGATCTAGGCTTAGGGCCTGCTGTTGTCATTACTCTGGTTCAGACATGTTTTCATGTAGTTCGATCGGTATTTCAACACAATAATGTTGCTGGAAGAACTAAAAAAAGGTAATTTGAAGGCACAATCCAAAGTGAAGGGCATCCCATTTGTGAAAATTTCTTAAGAGGAATGAGACCATTGAGCACGTCTCAGAAAATGGAATTGTAGTGGTCGAGTTGAAAGAATATAAGAAAGGTGTGTTGGGGTCAGCGTGTACGGGACGTAACTTACTGCAGACCGTCAAGCGGTGGTCAAAGGAAGGCGAATTTAAAGTCGATGTCTTGTCCAGCTAGCGTTATGAGCTACATTGCATGAATGGGTGGTATGGAGATTTGCGATCAGCAAATTGGAAGAACTAAAATATATCGAATCTAGTTTAAAACAAGAAAGTAGATCTTGAAAACAAGGTTAATTTCCTTTGCCTAGCTGTAGTAAATTCGTGTTTTCTCTACAAACGAAATACCAAAGCAAACAAGTTACCTCGTACAAAACACTTGATTTACTATCGTTTCGATTAATTTCGACTGGCAACTTGTTGGATGTACCATTATCAAGAAGGAAAAGATCAAGAGCTTTCCTCAGCGATAGCGAAGAAGAAGATATTGAATATGATGTTGCTGACTCATGTAGATCCAAATTCTACAATCTGCCCATAAAGATACATTTCAAAGTAACAGGTTAGAAGCAACTAGTCACTGGCCTTGTTACGGCGATCTTAAAATTGCCAGTAGTTAACGGTTTCTAAACTGTTCCTTCCGTAAAAGAGTGAGATGCGAGAAATGTGTTGTTTATTGTTGTCCAAAAACAAAAAGTGTTTCAAACATTTTCATTGTGGCTGATGAAAATTATCTTTATAAACAACAACGGTTTTTGCTTAAACTTTTATTTATAGATATTTGCACACGTAATACCAAACAATACAATTCTGTAGATTTAGTCAAAAAACGACTGCAATAAGGCCGAACCTAGACAATTGTGTGGGTCCTCCCTTGGCATAACCTGACATCGGGTATATTTTTAAAAAAATCGATCATAAATCGATCGCTATGGATTAGGGAAAATCTCCCAGACTTTTAATTTCTACCAAGAAAACTCCCGGTTTTAAAGGGATAGTTTAAATATAAAAATATTTTTGTCTAAGAGTTAAAAAAGAATTGTTTATTCACAGAGGTTAAAAAAACTGATTTATGACACACATTCATGATAACAAGTTTATTCATTAAAAAAACCTAATTAATCAGGGAATAAACAAGATTTTTTATACTCTTCTTTTAAAACAATAATTTTAGAATTTAAATCATTCAGTGTTTTGAAATTCACAAATTAAATTGCTGTTGCATATTTTAAATATAATAAAACAATAACTCTAATATTCTCATTTTTTAAGTAAATATAATGCATAAAACTGAGATTTAAATATTTTCTTGGTAATTAATATAATTTTCTTATTTGAAATATCATTATTTAAAGGAATATTCTAAATAAGAATGTGTTTTAAACTATAAAAGATTTAACTTCATTCTATTGACAACTCCATTCTTATACTTTTATTTACAAGTTCATCTTTTGGCTTCGAGATATTTTTTTAGTTATTTTTAAGAAAAACATCCTAATACGGGCTTATAGAATTAGTAATTAAAGAAAATTATGAATTACTCGGCGTTGTGATTTTGAATTTAAAGAAAACCTTAACACATCTGAAATCTTCTGGTCTAATTATAACGTACTTAATAACTCGCAATGGCATCTTGGAGAAACCGTGACGATTTTTGTTAAGGCTAATTAAGGTATGTAAACTTAATTATTGTGTCAAACGAGGGAGATGCTGCTGAAAAATGTTAATTTTTAGGCATTTTAACAAATAGATTGTTCCCTGATTAATTTTTTTAAATACTACATAAAACTAGGCGATATTCCAAATTGATCAGTATCGTCATTTTCCTTTTACAGCAAAAAGTGTTTAAAATATTATATATAGATGCGTTTTTCTGCAGTTGCACATTTAAATTACCACTATTTAGAATTGCATGGAATATTGTTAGATGGTCCTTAAGATAGTCCCATGATTATGACAGCAGGAGTTGTTGGCATTTCTGTCGCAACCACGTGCGACATGACACATACACAAAAAAACTCAAATTCCTTACTTAATCTACTTGAATCACAATTACAAACCTTTATTTTAAATAGAATGATGAAAAACTGCGCAAAACATGCAATAGCACTAGTTTATTCCGTACTCGTTCTGGTCTATGTGATGATATACATTTTTCATCTGTTTTCTTTTACTCAATTCGAAGTCAAATGTTCCAAGTACATTTTGAACACGAGCGTCCTTCTAATTATACAAGTGCAACGTATCTTATTGCATCTTAATGAAGCTAATAATTATAATGTTAATAACCTTTAACTATTGACAGCAATTCCCTTTGCTTCTAAACAAAATCGTCCATGCACCTTAGAAATTAAATGGTTTAGAGAAGCGTTCTAGGACTCTGTTCTTATTTTTAACCTTTTCTTCAAAATATAAAACAAGAAAGAAAAAAATCTTGTCTCAAGCATAGATTATGAAACACTTTCCAACGCATTCAGAATATACTGTTTAATAAGTTACAATATTGTGTCGAATTGAACTATATGGAAACGCATAACACATTTGAAAACTCTATTTCAGCTGTTTCCATCTACAATCCGAAAATTATCGGAATTCTTCGAGAAGCACGTGTATATGATATATACATTTGTATCAATTAACTGCATGCATGCCAATATTTAGTTCAGTTAAGAAATACATATACCTCAGTTTAAAATCCCTAATAAGAAATTTCCGCTAATAAGGAGAATGGTAAGTGAATTCTTTTGTGCAGCCCTGTATATCAGGTATAAAAGTATTATACAACGAGTAACATTGAAAAAAAATAGTTAAATTTTAAAGCGCATAACGTATTTTAAAACGCAGTTCAAGCAATTATTATTCAAAGACAATAACGTAACCCATATATTTATGTGTCACTGTAAATGAAAGACAAATGCTATGAATGCGTTATTCTATCGTAATCATCCTATAGTGAAATCCGATGTTTTTGTTTTCTGTTTCAATACATTTGAAACAGCGTAATCTCATTAAAACACTCTGCAAAGGAATTTTCTATATATACCATAACGTAATGGAATTCTTTTGAGTTCCCCTGTAAATAAACTATTAATCCCACATATTTCATATACAATTCGAAATATGGAAAAAAAGGCCATTTTTATTCCATTCTGACCAGAAAATCAGAGTTCTAACTTTTTACGACTGCTCTTTCATCTTCACCTAACGCTTCATTCATAATGGCTGTTTCATAATAATAGAAACCACCAGTCCATCAGAAGAAAATAACTCGGTTAAGGAGGACTCGGATAATCGGGACTCTACTGCAAAACATATTTCAATTTTAAGACTTAAAGCACACGCTTTTATTTTTTGTAAAATGACGTCATTTGCATTAATATAGATACTTAAAATTAAATATAGATTATAATAGCTCCATGTTTTATCATAAATCCTCCATTTATATTTTTCTCAAAATAGCACGTATTTTAATTTTTTTTTTTTTTTTTTTTTTTTTTTTTTTTTTAATGAGAAAATGGCAACAATAAGATATAATTGCTATTTTTCAACAATTTTTTCTTTACTTTCTACAGAAATGGAGTATTTGAGTTGCCAAAATGAAACAAATGTGGCTAATAAACTACAATAATAATAATAATAATAATATTTCAAAAACAAATGGAGATGCAGTTTTCAAACAAATTGCATTAAAAAGTACTTTTTCCCCCCAATACAACGGTTTAAACTTTGCAAATGTGTGATGCTTAGAAGATTTAAAAAATACTGTAAAGTATTTAATCGCACAATGAAACATCGGCTTTTGTTTTACGGCTAGCGCATACAAGGTAACGTTATTTATTGGAGACAAAATAAGCTGGGAGAAAGAAATAGCATACCGGTGGCTAATAACAGATAACAAACTAGAAATATTTCACTTCATAATGAAAGCATCATATCTTATTTTAAACACACAAAAATAGAAACTTAAGACTGGAAAGCGTTGAGATTAATAATAACCTAGAAGCAGCAGCAGTCGTTCGGTAGCTTCATCGCCCCGAGCCCTCCCTTCCCGCTTTTCGGTGTCTTTAATTTGTGTAATTTCGCTTTTAAATTTGTCTGGTTTCAATTTTTGATTCTTTTTTTCAACCTCGCTTTCGCTAGAGTGTCTTTTACTCGGGACGTGGCTGGGGACCTATGAACCTTGCTTCCGCAAAAGAGTCGGGAAAGAGTGGAAGTATAAAAGGCTGCGGACGAAGAGAGGTCGCTCGCCACGGCGGTTACAAATAAATTATACAAATAAATTAGGGGTTGTAGAGACTTGCAAGCTCAAACCTTGCAAGAGAACTATTAGCAATTACCCTAGACCACGCTGTAATCTCCTTTTGAAGTGCGCTTGCCACAGGGTAGCGTTTAAATTTTTCAGAAGGTCTTATTTTTAGAATATGCGAATCCTACTGATAAATAGTCAGCCTATGGAACACTGTCCGCGATTTAAACTCGCACTCGACCAATTTATTAATTTTATATTTCGAGGCCTTACACTGTGAATTTTGTGATTAACATGTGATTAAATGTAGTTTTGTGATTAAATGTAGTTTAAAAACAAGCTATGGATCAATAATAACAAAAAGAAGTTTTTTCCGTTCAAAGTGTTTAATAAACATTTCCGCTAACAAATTTTAACAAAAAAAAAAAAAAAAAAAAAAAAAAAAAATGAATACCTCAATACAAAATTTATCGCTAGTTTGATTTAATTTTCTTTAAATTAGTTATTTAAATGAATGTAGGGAAAAACGGTAGTCAAGTTTTCTATGATATAAAAGTTAATATTATTTTCTATTTAATATTTAATTATTTGACTTGCAAATTCTATTTTTTAAATAAATATTATTTTACATATTTTGAATAATCGAGTAGTTTTATTATCGCAAAATGACTCTACTTTTTTAAATACTAGCTAAAAAAAAATTAGACAGTTTGAAAACGTTTCAGTTTTTTTCTAGCAACTTCAAAAATTTGTAATGGACAAATGAAGTTGTAGTTAAAGCAATGTGTCCCTAGAGCTTAAATTTTAACTCATTTTGTTAAGATGCGTTCTTAAAATTCAAACTTTTTGACTGGATTAAGAATGCGCATTGTTTTCCTAAGCTAATTCTGCGTATGTAAGTAGAGTTCAGACCTATCAAAGTATATTGATTTTCAATTATCGATTGGGGTTGGATAAAAGTTAGTTTTCTAAAAATAACATGAACGTGGAAATGCAAGATATTGACACGTGGTTGTTCAATTAGGTATTTAAGTTTGAAAAAACATTGAATTCATTTGTTTTAACAAGGTAGCCACCTTAAGTATCAACTACGATTCACATTACTATGAGATTCAAACTGCATTTAACATATTCGCGATCAACGCATTAAGCAGAGAATACAACAAAAACTGAAGTTGTCTCCAGCGATTTGCGAATTTTATGAAAAATGTAATAAGAATTTCTAGAAAAATTATTATTTTTGATATGATGGATTTTGCCTTTAACTGATATTAAGAATGAAATGCCTGAACCATTAATTTCAGTGAACAGACGAATGCTAAATAAAAGTTTTGTAATTCAGATTTGAAAATTTGTCTTAAGGTATATATTAGAAAATCATCTGTTTAATTTACGAATTATTATGTTAGGAGTTTGATGACGTTCAAATTGTTAGCGTATTGACATTTTTAAAGGTTTTATATAAATGCTTTTGATTTGTCAACTGTTTCATTTTAATATCTAAATGTTAGACATAAGCAACGTTACTGAACGAGCGTAAAAAAAAAATAATACATCCAAAAGTACACAATAACACATTTAATGCTAAACACCGAACATTCGGCCAGAACCTTTAATGAAAATAATTTAACAAAATTTCACATCACATTTATCTTTGTTTGTGTGAAATGTAGTAAAACCGAGACAAAGAGCAAATGTCTTAGTGAACTTCATCTGCGTCAAATATTATACAGGTGCATGTTTCAGAATCTAATTAGTAATATGTCTTTTTAACAAATTATAAGGCAATTTTAGCTGTTATCATGATGTCATTACAATGAAATTTTCATTTTAGAAGAAGGGATATGTTATCTTTGAATAGATACTACAACAATAATTATTTGCTGTTCAAACACTGGAATAAAAACTCATTCAACTATTTAATGTGATATGTAAATTTTGGAGTTACCCATTCTAATTCATCCTCATCTATTACACCGTAAATGTACGTTGTCATCCATTACAGATTTGGACATCACATGAACCAATGGTAATTTAATTTCAAAAGCCCAAATTATCAAATGAAAATATATGTCTGAATCGTTCAGGCGGATAATAAGACCAATCAGTTAAGAAAACATTTGTAGAGTGAAAACAAACTGAAGTGAGTTTTTTCGTGACATATCAATGTTGGACAAATATTTTGCAGTATAGTTTTTAATCATTTTATATCCATTTTCGGGTTTATGTTTGTAGAGTTTGGTAATTTCAATATAAATTTGCTTTTTATTTTATAAAATCTAACTTTATTTTTTCGAAATTTTAAATTTATAGCATATATGTTTCCCGTGTTTCAGCGAGAAAAGTTTATTCATAACCAATGTCACTCTCTGAAAAAATTATGTTTAGCTGATATTTCTTTAATTGTCTGCGATCAGAAGCATCAACATCAAAAGCACATTGTTAGAAAATTATCTGATGTGTAGGTTTAGATTTGTTTACAATAATTTGATATAATATTTTAATGTTAAATTGCAGTGTTTAGTATATAACTGTGTTTTTTTTTTTTAAGATTGTGACAATTTGAGTATACGGTTTAATTTTAGGACAAAATCTATAAACAAATCAATTTAGTTTCTAATCCGATGAGATACGAGGGGAAACATCTGAAAATGGTTTCTAGAATGTTACGAAAGGTTTGTTAGTGGTTGCTTCTGCAGTCAACGCATGCTGTTTTTACTAGATTTAGACATAATACGATTTTATTATTAAGCCTCTATAATGTCTTCTTTATTTCTTAAACTAACCAAATTTACTTATAGGGATTACCCATAGTGATTAAGTTAAATGTTATTAAAATACATAATACAATTTTTTTGCTAAGTGATACTGAAACGAAATTCGAACAACATCGTTGTAATTTGAATTTAGTAAAAGGTTATTTATTTTGTTGCAATAAAGGTGTTATAAACGTAAAATTTACACAGACTCATTATTTAGTGTCCAAGGATGAAAACTCAAATAGTTTCATTCTACGAGAACAAATTGCTTAAACGAAACTCAAAATATTAAATATGATGTTATTTTAGTATCTGTATTTTTTTTTTTTCATTTACGAACGTAGGATTTTTGTACAAAATTATCCCGACAGGTTATACAGGTTATATTATATTCAACTTTGTAAAAACTAATATTTTTTTGTCTAGTTGAAGGATTCAAGTATTAGAATTAAGATGTCCAGATTCCTTCTAAACAGAATGGTGCCATACACACAAAGCACATACTTGGATTAAACTTTTTGTCATAACTATGGCAAATTCAATTTCAAACCTTCGAGATACTCCCTGGACGAGTTTGATTACAAAAATAGAATAAGTTAAAAACGATGTGTTTGGTTATAGAAGCAGAATTAGTTAAATTCTTGGCGATACATACCATCTAAAATTGCCTCAACCAGAAAAATTTCATTGTCAGTATGACGTCACTCACTTACAGCGGCACCCTGAAATTAAAATTGACTGAATGACTGGCCATTTTAAGCACCTATCTTAATATCACCGTATTTCACATTAACTAAATCAAATAGATATATCTTTACAATATCTTTATTATTTTTTTATTGTAATTAAAAATCAATTATCTCCTTGTTTCGTATCATCCAGCGTTTCTCCCTCTATAATTGATTTGCTCTGACAATAATTAACCGCTTTGGTGTGTAGCGATTATATTCATTTTGCTGAAAGTATTCGTGAACGGCCCTTTAACGTTGCATTTACTCTGAAAATACTAATAAAACAAATGTACAAAACTAGAGAACAGGCATTCTGCTTTTACATAATTTAGTGTCGCCCCCGATATACATATATATATATATATATATAACGAAACAAATTAATGGGTTAAGTCGAACAATCACATCGTGCTTTTTACGACATATTACTGGATTAGTACCATATTTTAATCAGCCATTGGTGAGGTTGTATAGCAGTCGTACCACTTTGTGAAAGCATCGCTATTGGAGGTGTCAGCACTGTGGAAATTTAGCAGCTGTGAACCGATGATGAGATTTGTTAAGTCCAATCAAACACTCATTTATTCATGATGAAGAAAAGGCAGATAAGGCCGCATGAGTTGTGAAAAAAGGCTTATAAAGAAATCTAGTTTTTTCCCAATAAGAACATAGAAGCGTAGTCATCGGAAACTGTTTATTCCATCAGAACATACCAACGTAAACAATTCCCACAGGATGAGAAATCAGAGCCATTCTGCTTGAGCACGAACTAGTTATTCATGCGAAAAAGACGTTAAATAGCAATTTAATATTCTACGTGTCTTAGGACACCTGGTAACAGATTAAGTAAACAATCAAACAGCACAAAAAATCTACTTCTGAGCTCATGCTCGAGCTATTTATTAGAATGCGCGGAAGAAATCCCATTGAAATGAAAACTTCAGGCTAACCAAACAAATTCATGAACGAGACTCGAAATGAAATTGCGATCCGTCACTCATCCAATGGAGAGCGATCGAGAAACGTCACAGAAAAGAATCTCGGAGCTACTAATGGAAGGATTTCGATGTGAATAAGCTGACGCTTGCCCAGCTGGTGGGAAAATGAGATGTAATAAAATAAAAATGTAAAAATGGCTTTTATAAACATTCGAAAAATAAAGTAACTGCGTTCAGAATTTTACAGTTTGGTAGACGATAAAAATTAATGAAGGGATTAAAAGTTTAGATTAAGTTTTTGAATAAAACTATTATTAAAATACGCGTTTTAAACTTATAGGAATTTAACTAGAAATAAATAATAGAGCGTATTAAAAAAAGGAAATAATGAATATGTCGGCAATTTAGAATAATTTAAATGAATAGTAAAAGTAAAATTTTTATATAACATATATATATATATATATATATATATATATATATATATATTGATACAGTAGAGACCCGATTATCCAAGTTAATCAGAATTATACATTTAGAATGGATCATTTTCTTCTGATGGTCTGATGTCTTCTATTATTATGAAACGGCAATTATAAATGAAGTGTTAAGTGAAGAAGAAAGATCAGCCGTAAAAAGTTAGTCAAAAAATTATGGCCATTTTCCCCCATTCTGACCAGAAAATCAGAGTTCTAACTTTTTACGACTACTCTTTTAGCTTCACCTAACACTTCATTCTTAATGGCTGTTTCATAATAATAGAAGCCATCAGTCCATCAGAAGAAAATAACTCGGTTAAAGCGGGAACTCGATTAAACGGAACTCCACTGTAGTACAAAACATATTTCAGCTTTAAGACTTAAAACACATGCTTTTATTTTACATAAAATGACGTCATTCGCATCCGCTGAAGAATTCTTCATTTACCATCCAGTGTTGAACAACATCTATATAAAAGTATTCATATCACGTCAATAACGCTAAATAATACACAAATCCAAAAAAAAAAAAAAAAAATGATGCCACTGAAGAAAATCGACCAAATAAAATCGGCTATCTAATGATTCATATGACTTCATTTGTTTGTAATATATATAGATAATTCAATTAAATTTGGTTTATAATAGCTCCATGTTTTATCAGAAATCATTCATTTAAATATTTTTTCAAAATAGCACGTAGTTAAATTACGGGTTTTTTTTTTTCAGTTTTTATGAGAAAATGGAAACAAAGAGATATAATTGCTATTTTCCAACTATTTTCTCTTTACTTTCTACAGGAATGGAGAACCCGAGTTGCCAAAATTATAGAAATGTCGCAAAAAATTACAAAAAAATTAATATTTCTAAAATAAATTGAGATGCAGTTTTCAAACAAATTACATTTAAAAGTACTTTTTTTTTCAAAATACGACAGTATAAAAATCTTAAATTTGAGATGATTAGGAGTTTAAAAAATTGCATTAGAGATTATCCCATACATTGATATTTCTGCTTTGTTTTACGGCTGGCTTATGCAATGCAACGTTATTTTTTGGAGACGACACAAAATAAGCTGGGAGAAAGAAATAGCATACCGGGGACCAATAATGAAAAACAGATCTATCTTATAAGATATCTTATCAGAAAAGATATCTTATAAGATATTTTATTTCTTATACGATATTTTTCTTATCTTATAAGATTTTTTTTGTTTGAACCTTTTTATTTCCTTCTGATTTGATAAGAAGCTAAGATTTCTTTACAAAAAGTCATAATTGTAATTACGTGTTAAATTCTGAGAAATGAACTGCAGTTCATATTTCGAATTGCTCTATATGATTAAGCTGTGTAATATATTAGAATGTTATAGAAGATAATTGCATAATGCCTACAACTTACTATAGTGTTTTTTGATAAGACTGGCGACTGTCCTTCAGGGTGTTATTCTTTTTTAATTCCCCAGATGGCTACTTTTTTCACAACAGATTTGAGTTTGCTTTAGATCTTTTATAGTCATGAACGAAAAGAGTGGGAAAAGTGACTTATCTGGGATCATGGAAAATAGTGATGGTGACTATAAATGTCAACCGCCAGTTGAAAAATAATGAACTATTGACATTTGATCTAATGTTTATTGTCTAATTTTAAGGAATATTTTTCCCATTATATATTTGTACGATATTGGGCGAGCAAAGTATAAACCTTTTGCACTGCACACTAAAATTCAATTACCCTATCAGCAACTCCACGTCATTGTTATATATTTGAAATAATATGTGCGAAACTCCCTAAAATTATGTTTAATTGTTGTGTGTTCTTTTTTTTTGTTGTTGTTTAACGTATGAGGCTCAGTGGATTTGTCGTTAAAATTAAAATGTCACCATATAGGTGTCAGTGGATTTGTTGTTAAATTTAATATGTCAGCGTATAAGTGTCAGTGGAGTGCAAAAGGTTAAATGCTTAATTAGGTTTTTTTAAACAACTATTTCATTTAAACCTTCGGAATATTGTTTTGCACAAAAATATTATATGTTTTTAATTTTCAAGTTATCCCAAATTTTATAATTGTTTTTCTATTATTTTTTCACATTATAAAAACACGTTTTTTCATAATATCGTTTTTAAAAACATACTTAAAATCACAATTTGATCGGTTTTATTTCTATGCTGACATAAAGTTACAAGTTTGCACAAAATTTTAAAGTCATAAAAATAAATGAAACGTTCTTTTTCATACAGATCTCGTTTCAGATTTTTAATCGTTTCTTAAAGTGTTTATAAAAATTAGAATTTACAAGGGCTTTCAGAAAAGGCAAAAGAAATATTTAGCAAAAAAATATGATACTTGCTATCATAAAATTAGAAGTTTGTGCCAAATTCTAAAGACATAAAAATAAATGAAAAGGTAATTTTCATACAGATCTCATTTCAGACAATTAAATCTGCATAAATATCAAGATGTATATTTTTCTCTTCAAAGGAAAATTTTCATAATTGATAGGGAATAAACGTTTATGGTTTCAATGTAGGTTTACGATATTTGACTAGGGAATTCCATATAAGTGAATCGTCTGAACACATATTATCATAAATGTATTCAATAGAAGCGCTGTAATATATAGCTTGTTGAACTTGAATTTCGGAAAATTATTACAACTTTTTTAATATAAAGTATTTTTGATTTATACATGCATATATTTCTGTATATATAAAAAAAGTAACGATTTGGAAATGGACCAATAAAAATCTGCGTAGATCTTCCCGGTACACTCCTAGATCGGCATCCATATTTCTGGTGAGCGGGGGTCTTTCTTCGTTAACATTTAGAAAACTATTTCATACAAAAATATGAAAATTGGTGTTATTATAGAGAAATATTTGATAAACATGCTGGTACAGACAATATTTAAATCGAATAATTATTTTAAGAGATATTTAATGTTAAAATGGGTCAAACTCGTTTCATTAAAAAAAATTTATATGAGCAAAAACTATACATAGGAATTTAAAAATTTTTACATCATTTAATACATTTGAAGTTACCGGTGTGCAGACTGTATTTATTTATTTTTTATTTGACTTATTGTTTGAGGATTTATCTCCACTTTAAATTCAAATTTTAAGCATTTCGAGAGATATTTTTTACATATTTTAGAAAAGGATATTATTTTAAACTGTTGCCAATTTTAAAAACAGCGCAAAGAATAATATTTCCTTCAAATTCAAAATTTATTTACACGTGGCTATTATAAACAGAAAAACGTTTTAAATGAGAATTAAGTGATTACGTGATAAAAATCAGGAAAATATTGAAAATTACGTCATAAAAAATATAGTTATACATGAATTTTAAAAGATAACTTTTTTTAAATAATAAATTCCTTATTATGCTAAAAGTCGCAAATAGAAGAAATTTACGTCATATTTAAAAAAGCCAAATAATTGGCAGTTGGCAAAACAGTTTAAATAAAAAAAATGTATTTGCGCGAGAAATTTATTTCATATTTTGAGATAATATTTTCAACTATTATCATGAACTCTAAGGCAGCGCAAATAATATTTCCTTTCTAACAACAAAAGTATTTTCGTGTGAATGTTAAACAGAGAAAGAAAACTTTGGTGAAAATTACTTCAGATATAAAACGATACGTTTCAAATGTGTTATTTAACCCGTTAAGCGCCACGTCCAGTGTCACCGGTGACTGACACTGGACTTTCCGTTTAAAACGCGTCGTTCACCTATAACTGACGGTCTAAAATATGATATAAAACTAAAATATATACATATTGTTTTAAGTAATTACTGAAAACTTATTTAAAATTTACTTACCTTTTATTTATTACAGAATTATACTTTGTAAATGTTTCATTGTAAATTTTTCAGCTTCTGTGTCAGCCACCTTGGCACTCTACGTGTTAAAAGAATTTTCTTATAGAGCTGTTAAAAGCCGAGAGACAAAGGCTCTGCTTACAATTCAATTTACATTAGCTTATTTTCAATTTCTAACTAATTTTTTTTTAAATCAAAAACGAAAAACAGCCATAGTATCCTTAACAAACGCTGATTTCGCCTTAAAAATCTCCAATCAAAGGAATATGAAGGAAAACCCGTTTACAGGGAGATCGCCACTGTTTTTTAAAATTATAATTCAATCTTTTTAAAACCGATGAAATCACCCTGCTTTTAGAATCTGGGGTGTCGGAACGGGGGTTGGCGAGAGTAGCTCGTGGGGGGCAGAGCTCCCTAGTATTCTAAACAATTATCTTGATATTCATGTTATATAAAATAGCGCAATGTGACATTTTTATTATATGTATAGACAGAGTTTTTTTTTTATTTACGGGGAGTACTTGTGTTCAAGTCCGTCATGCACACTTCTACGAAACAGTTTTAATTTAATATAGGGTAGGTTCAGGATTTCACATTTGAGTGTATATTTTTATAAATGCATATACAATCTCTGTTAAACAAAATCTCCATTTTTAATTATTACGTATCCTCTAATAGACATACACTCACTGTATTTCAATGTCGTCGTTTCTTGTAAATCCTAAGGAAAAAAAATAGAAATTAACATATTTTCCAAAATATCTATTTCAGGGGAAAATTCTTTTATGAAATTATTTTAATATAAGTCCATATAAATATAAAAATTAGGAAACAATTGCAGTGTGAAAATAGTACTTTAATGTCGAAGAAATATTAAACTTACCAGACCAAACTCCAAAAGATTGTATCAACATAAAATTAGTAAAAAGTCTTCATTTTTTGACACTTTTTTTACAGAGTGGGAAAAATCTTTAAAGGTCATGCTGTATTCTTTTCTTTGGCAAAAAAAAAAAAAAAAAAAAAAAAAAAAAAATATATATATATATATATACATTTTTCTTAGACAACGGTTATGGTTTCAAAAACATGATATAGTTCTAAAAATTTCTAAATCCTCGATAAGGGATCAGAGAAATACTCCGTTTAAGTCATTACTATTCAAATAGTTAAACATAGAATAAAATTATAGAAATTCCAACCCGCTTCGAAAGCATTAAATTTCTTTCTTCAAAATAAAGATAATATTTCAACAATAACAGGAGAAATACTGACAGTGAAAAGAAAAGATAGGAGGGACTGATGGAATGTACAGTTGTGTAAAAAAAAAGTAACTTCCCCCCTTCCCCCCACTAACTCCTCAACAAATTGTCGTAGAAGAAAGCTACTGGTAGTGAACGATTGGAAATAAAGTTTACTTTTAAACGATGCATATATACAATTTGCTTAGGGGCCATCTACATATTAAAACGAACCATATTAAAACATATTAAAACGTTTTTATTCAATAGCAGTACACAATTCTGACAGCATAAATGAACTCTACACCATTCAATTAGACTAAAAACAAATTTTCATGCAATTCGTACCATAAGTTTCCGAGAAAATAATTATTTTAAAACGAGCGTATTTTAAGGGCTGTATCCTAATTGAAGTTCGGTACTCGATTGTTAACGGAGAGAGCCCCCTTCTTGATTAATGCACCTTAAGCACCACTCAAGCAGTCAATGAAGTCTGCTAGATTACAGGATAGCATAAGAAATTTCAAAATATCTAATCACTTCTAACATAGACCCCTTAAACCATCATTTTGTCGTTTTTTAAGCAGAATTTGAAAACTACTTGGAAGAAAAATGTGTAATTTTGTATTTCCATAAAACAGGACTTAAAAAATCTGAATTCATTGATAAAATTGTAAGTTGCAATTCATAACTTTTTCGAATATTAATTTCATAATTCATAATTCTTATCGTAATATTATAAAAAATTGCAAATTCAACGTATTTATGTTTGGGTATATTAGTATTATTGCTACACAAAGAAATAGCACATTAGGAACATAATTGCAGGAGTTATAAACAAAAATATGAAAATTTAATAAACATTAGAAGCACTAAACTTTGAATGTTTATAATTCAAAAAAATATCATTCAAATGACTTGAAATTTGGTGTCTATAGGCATAGTTTGAACTAAAGATTTGAAATATCTCGTTAAAATTGGGTATTGCCATTGAAAAAAAATGAAGTTTGGATTCGTTTTAATATGTAGATGGTCCCTAAGTAAATTTTATATACGTCATTTAAAAGTATACTTTATTTCCAATCATTCGGTACCAGTAACTTTCATCTACGATAATTTATTGAGGAGTTAGTAAGGGGTGTTTACTTTTTTTCCCTCGACTGTACCTACGAAAATGCATAGAGAGCATAAAGGAAAACTATTATTAAACAGGTTTGCAAAAATTAAGGACGAGATGGTTTTTCAAATGTAACTTTGTCGTGCGGAAGTTTTCCACATCGACCGAAATCTCACCATATGTGAAACATAGGACAAGTGATCAAAACCATCTGAACAATCCGTTCTGTTGCCTTGGATTTTAGGCTAATTTATCTGTTTCCTTAATTTTTACCCACCTGTGTATAAATGTGAGTTCGTAAAAGATTAATGTTTCAATAAGAGATCTTAAGAGATCTAAGATCTTAATTAATAACAGGTTGCTGTTTCATGATGACATTTTCTGTGTTATATCTTCCCAAAATTATTTTTAAAGGCCAAAAGTAAATGCATTCTTTAAAAATTCTTTGCTATTTTGAGAAATGGAAAGCGTTTTTTTATTGATTTATTTGTGAATAAAGTCACATCGAAATTTAGAAATATTATAAATAAAAATTATTTCGCAAAGATATCAGAAATTAGCTAGTTTAGATTTGAGACTGACTTAACTGTAACATAAAACTGTGCCGTAAATTTTATAACTATTTAAAACAGACAATAGAATCGCAGATCAGATTTCAAAATTTGAAATGTAAATTTTACTACAATTTTAAATAGGCCGAACAGAAAAAAATCTATAACTACATGGAACGTTATAGACCAATTTAAAACATTATGTGGCCCTTTAAAAACAACAACAAAAAAAATAATACTGAATGTATTATGAAGGAATGTATTGTACGGGAAATCTAAACTTATAAAATTGTACATAATAAGACACGAAGGTATGAAAATGAATTTTTTTATATTTATTTTTTTTTCTTGAAAATTTAAGAAAACTTAATAATTTTTAATATTTAAAAGATAAATTCTAATAAGTGTTTTTTTTTTCAGGATGTTTAGTACCATCTATTAACATCTTAAACACCAAGCTACCAATAAACACCATGCTTAAACATACTACCAATAACGTAATAAACAACAGCATTTACAAAGCAAAGGTTTTATTTGATCGAAATTTAGGTTTTGTTACAAAACATCTTCTCTAACACAGATATTCAAATTTTAATTTGTATTCAAAATAATGCTACATTTTATTAATTAAATATAATTCTCAGAACAAGAATTTATCGCAACATTATCATTTTAAAATTTAAAAATTATTAATATGAAAATGTTCTTTAATAATTTTTGTATTATTCAGTAACGTTATTTGGAAGTAGAGACTAATTAAAGAAATATTATATATCCGCCTATTATGTAAATTCTATTTGAAATAGTATCGTTCTTTTGAACAAAATTATATAATTTAAAGTTCTGCTTCAAAATTCTAATGGTGTATATTTGCTTAAATAATTACAGTTAAAGATACAACAGTTAAAGATAGATTTATTATTCTGTATGGATATTTTCTGTATTATCTCAATTTAAGGTATTATCTGTTTGTGATATGAAATTTAAATTTTATTTAAATATTGTTCCACAGTCTGAAGTTCTTTGTTTAGGGAGCATATTGAAATAAACACTATTAGAATACTTTTCAGAAAATATTTATTAAATTATAAATAAAATTTCTATCTACATAAGAAAATAAAACATGTGTTTGAATAATGTTGATCTGATATCAATGGTGGCCACGATGTAACCGATCAATTTCCCGGTTTTCACAAATGTAATTACTTCAAAATGTCGCATAATTTTAATTTTTACCCCGTCGAAATGGAAAAAAGTTTTCTTTTAAATGCAGTTTCCTTGATAACTGCAATGAAATTTACTGTTTTTATAATTATTAAAATAATTTTCACGCATGAATTATTTAAAAACATATCTTAATAGGGTAGAAGAATTTGGCTGGTTCATATCCCGACAGCTTTAATAAGTGCATAATCTATGTAAAACTGCGATAAATGTATTATTTTACACATATGTTTCAATTATAATTCGTTGCTGGGACTGTGGGAAATTAATTAAGTAGCTAAATTGCCTATTCGTAATTCGCCGATATGTTCAAAATTTCCAGAAATACTAAATACATTATTCTATCACTGGCTCACCAGCTCCACGTTGCCTGAGTCTATGATAATAACATCCAATATATCTAAAATAATTTTGAAAGCTATTATATTTTAAAATGAAAATGTATCGAAACGAACCTACATTTAGCGTCTCCATGGCTTTAAGCCGTGTATACAGGGCAGGCTACAGACGTTCCGGTCGAAGATGAAATTATATTTTAAAATGAATATCTCTCCATGAACCTAATGTTGGTGATCTCACTGGCTTTGGCAGAGTACACCCTCAATTTTGCATGACTTTCTATTTTTCAAGGAAAATCTATCCAAATGAACCAACAGTTGTGGTCTACATTGTCTTCAGTCGTGTATACCAGGCGTGCTATGCACTTCCCGATCTGTTTCAAATTTATATTTTAAAAACAAATTTTTCCAAACAAGCTGAAGGTTGGGGCCGATCGCCTTATAATTTTAATGATGGATTTTCATCATTATCTATGTCTTGAATTGGAAGTATATCGTCATCCCCATCACTATCACAATCCTCAGACAATGAAAATTGAAATTCCTCTTCTGAGTCATCACTTCCATCTACATCACTTTCTAACAGTAACTTTGTATTTCCTCATCAGTCAACAATTTACGTCCTGCAAAATAAATAAACAATTAATATTTAAAAATTTAAATACATATTTATATTTTTTTAAGCCGCTACTTTTATCACTGTTTATGTATTTTAAAACTTATTATACATATTTTTATATTAAATAAATTAGAAATTCTTAAAGCCATTAAAAAAGTGCAATAAATAATGAATATTTAAAAATTTAAATATATATTTATATTTTCAAGCAGATACCATTAATATTTTTTATGTATTTGAAAACGCATATATCTATTTCAAATATGTTAGAAATTTTCAAAGTCACTAAAAACTGTGACATCGTTTAGCAGTAATTTCAGTATACTACATTATGTTATTTTAAAAAAAAAAAAGAAAAAAAACCCTCTCAAATTGTTTCGTGAGCCCAAAAGAAATAAATTATACATTCCTAAAAAAATTTTGGTTATAACCGTGTGTACAAAATAGTTACACAGATAATTAGTTTCTTTAGCTGGAAACGTATAATAATGACCAATTGTACCCAAATGGGTACAATATATTTACAGATGTTTTCAACGTCCATGCACTTATGAACAACATTTATAAACAATTCCAAATCTTTCTTAAAACAGTATAATTTATAAAAAACGCAATAACTTTTTTAAAAATTCACTTACAAATTTGTATAATAACTTACTTAACGTGAAGTCGTCGGGAAATTGTATCTCTCATCCATCTTGGAAATGTTTCCTTTTCAAAGTCATATAGCTCCTCCTTCTTTAAACTAGTAGCGCCATCTATAGGTGATATAAGACACTGTGGTATATCGGAATTTAAATAGTAAGAACCTATCCATTTATTTTAATTTTTTGGTTGTAATTTTTATTTTTATTTTTATTTTGTGTCCCCAAATGGGTACTCCTGGAGAAGAGGTTAATTGATAAAGAATTTAATATGCGCAAACAAAGGTGCCAACAAGAGGGTCAGCAAGGATCTAAACCTTTAATTTTTATTTCAATTTAGTATTGGCTACTCTCAAATGAGCTTTAGTGAATCTTTTTCTGAATTACCCCTCACGTTCATAATTATACAAATTGACCTACCTCGATGAAGATTAACATATTTCACTTAAAACAATATAAATAGTTCAGCTTTAATTTATGCTTAATATCCCACAACGAAAATAACATTTCTTGAATCAATCGATAAATAAATAAAATAATAAAAATAAAGTACAATATTAACAGATATGTTATTAAATTACAAGCTTAAACAATGAAATAATCCGAAACAAGAAGGCTGCAACAAGTGTCAAGATCTTTGGCTATTTCTGTGAGTACTGATCTCTGATATGTGCTATGACGAAAGTATAACTTTTAATAAATTTCTAAACTAACTTTATTTTAATACATAATTGACGTATTGTATATACAAATTTCTTTGAGTGATGTTAGCGGGCCATTTAAAGAATACTTCAAAGGAAAATAATCTATTAGAGGATTCAATAAAAAAAGGAAAAACAAAACAACCTATATTCTGTACACCAAGCAGTTTATTTTAACACGGAGATCACATGATGGATCCTATGAAAACTATGTTATCAATATATTTATTATTTTATGTGCGTTTTGTAAGCACAATTGTTTGTAAGTAAGTATTTTATATGTATTAAATAAGTTATACTTTTATGAAAATTCGTACGTATTTCTAGAAAATTAGAGGACATTTTGTATTTGAGAAAAACGTTTTCGTGTCTAAACAGTACAAACTTTTTGTTTCACAGAGCGAAATAATTCTTTGGCCTATTTTGTTTACATACTATATTTAACTGTTCAAAATATATATTATTTCTGAATGAACATTTGTTCAATGTCGTCGTGACTGATAGTATTTTTGCACAAGTTTATATATATTTTTTTACAATGTACTTTTAGTTTCACGTTTATCTACGGTTGTCAGCAATAATTTATAGACCACTTATGCACGTTTATCTATGTTAACCTTTAACTGATATCTCGTGGTCTCACAGACCCTGCGACTCCCAGCTATACACACTTCGAAACCTTAAAATTGCAAATATTACTTGCCCGTACCAGTACCTTCTTCTACCAGCTAGCCAAGGTCATGCACAAAGCGATAATTCTGTGAGTTAATTTTAAATGCGTTATTCGTTACGCTGGGGTCTGTCACACCGCATCACATCAGTTGTGTGATTATTTGAAACTGTAGTTCAATACTTGTGATTAGTTGTACTTTATTTTTTTTTATTTCTTTGGTGTTTATTTATTTATTTATTTATTTATTTATTTTTTTTGTGATATGATGTCGTCGCAACCTCGAAAACGTTCTACTTATCTCAGCCAGAAGGAAATACAAGATATCATGAACAACTGGTCAGATCAAGTATTTTCCGATATTGAAAGTTCTGACGATGCAGATTTTACTGACGGAAGAGATCGCGATGCGAATTCTGAACATTCCGATGGTGAAAATGTAAATATTGTTGATGGAGTCAAACATAATGTTTATTACCGAAAGAATAGTTTAGAGAAACACATCTTATAAGAGCCTTTTATGCCAAAAGTCAGTATACATTGAATGTACGCGAAAAAAATGTATTGACTGCAACAATTACGTACTTTGACTCTTACATATTATTAGGGTAAATATATATATATTTTTAAATAAACACTGCATTTCAATTTTAATACTTTGTTGCATCAATAATTTGTAAAAAAAAAAGCTTACACGATTAATTTTTATATTTAATTAGCAAAGTTAACAAACTACCGTTTATTTTTTTTTTAAAGTAACTTTTTCTGTACTGAAGTTAAATAATATGAATAAAATGGCTTTTTCATGCAATTTAATTCACATTCTCCAAAGAGAAGTACAGCGATCTTGTTAGGACAAAACTTAAGTAAAGTCAACCATTTAAGTTATTTTTTTATTCATCTTATTCGAGCAGTCTGAGAGACCACATCACATCAGTTGTGTGACAAATTTTAGTCAGATCAGTTAAAGGTTAAAGGAAGTTATGAGTATGTTTTAACCTTTAAAAAATTATTGATACTTTTTTTTGATATTTTATGAAAATGTATGCAAATTTAAAAGAACAAAACAAACAGAATGAAAATATTTAAATTAGAACCGTGTCTATTTTGAAGGGATATGCCTACTAAAACGCATATTCCAGTGGGTTTTTAACTTTTCATGACGTTTCTGAAAGCTTTCTATTTGCTACTTTTGCACAAAAATAATTATTTTCTACAGACATGTATGAATATATTACACTACACCAATAGTTTTGTCATTCTCATATATATACTTCATTTTTTGCCCTATAAATGGGCTTTATGCTACATTAAAAAACACACTTTTTATCTCTAAAAGAAGGAGTTTGATACAAATTCAAAGTTACTATACAGATATATCCAACTTCCTTGTTTTAATGAAAAGTAAAACATGAAGTTACTCATACGAATTGTTTCAAATTAATCTTCGAAGGTTTTCGATAATATACAAGGTGAATGAGAAATATTGAAATTATTATTGAACATTTCTAGAAAATGGCAAAGCTTCTACAGATATCATTTTATGCTTTAAAGTAGAACATTACACCTCATTAAAATTGACGAAATGTTGATCTGCGTTTCATTTTCATAAGATTTCATACAAACAAACAGCATGTAGATTTCATTATTGAAATGTTTGTATTTTTAAAAAGTACATTTTAAAAATGACAAATGATTTCTACAATTACAAATTATTTCTACAATTACAAATCATGAGGATATTTTCTCCAATCAATATTTAATTTCTGAAATAGTTCAACGATCAATAAAGGTTCTTATTCTAATCTTTTCTATTAAGAAATGAAAAATCAGTAAAAATTACGTCATGTTGACAAAGTCATGTAGCATTTTCTCCTTAGTTTCGGAATGTAAAAATATATTTCAAGCTAAGCATAACTTCATCAGCGCAAACTTTTCAAACATACTTTATATACGTACTTTTATGTTTAACCACAGTATATTCAGATAAAGGGAGTATTTTTTTCTATTTAATAGTAAGGAAAAAGGAATAAAGTCATAATGCATACCCATAAAATAAACTCAATAGACAATTTTCCGTGATGTAGCAATAAATAGGAATTTTCAGTCACTTATCAAAATATAAAGTACACGTGCATAATGTTTTTTTTTACCGAACTAGGGGGCTCGGCCCCCTACGAGCTACGCTCGCCAACCCCCGTCCAGACACCGCAGGCTCTAAATGCACGCTAATTTGATCGGCTTTAAAAAGATTTCGAAAGATTGAATTATAATTTAAAAAACAGTGGCGATCTCCCTATAAACGAATTTCTATTCGTTTCTCTTTGATTGGGGAATTTTAACGCCAAATCCGCTGCGGTACTACTTGATTATGCCGTCGACCAATTTCGCCAAATTATATAAATCGGCAAACCACTCGCCAAATTATACAAATTGACATAATTTTTATTTTAAATAACGAAAGAACAAATAAATTCGTCTTTGTCTCCTGGTATTTTTTAACAAAGCGAAAAGAAAGTTCTTTTAAATGAGACATTTTAAATTAATCGTTTTAAATCTGACGTAATTTTTACCAAGCTGTTCTTTCTCTTTTAAATAATCGCGTGAAAGTACTTTTGTTAGCAATGAAATATTATTTGCGCTTTCCTAACAAAAATAGTTGAAAATATCCTCTCAAAATATTAAATAAATGTCTAGCGCAGTTTCTAAATTTAAACTTTTTTGCAGTATTATTTTGTGTTCATTTTATGTAATAACTATAATGTGACGTAAATATGACGTAATTTCTCCTAAGACTTCTAATGCATGTTAATGAATTTATTATTTTACAATATCCTTTCTCTTTTAAAATTCACGCGTATACTTTTTATGACGTAATTTTTAATAAGTTCCTGCTTTTTATACATAATTATTTAATTCTAATTTGAAAGTTTTTTTCCTGTTTATAATAGTCACGTGTAAATAAATTTTTAATTTGAAGCAAACATTATTGCTTACGCTTTTTATACAGTTGGCAACAGTTTAAATTAGTACAATTTTCTGAAATCTGTAAAAAATATCTCTAGAAATGCTGAAAATTTGAATTTAAAATAGAAATAAAACCTGAAAAAATGAGTCAAAATAAAAAAAATAATGCAATCTGCACTCCGGCAAATGCTAACGCATAAAATGATTTAAAAATGATTACACTGCCATGTATAGTTTTTGCTGCTATAAAACTTTTTTAGTGGAACGATTTTGTCCAACTTTAGCATTAAATATATCTTAAAATAATTCTTCGATTTGAAAACTGTCTGCATCAGCGTGTTTATTAAACATTTCTGTATAAAATCACTGATTTTCATATTTTTGTATGCATTATTTTTCTCAATATTAACGAAGAAAGACCTCCGGTCACAAAAAATTCAAAACCGGCGGCGGCGGTGTTAGCGGGAGTTACTTTTTTTTAGAATAGAGAGAAATATCTTGCAAATGAAAAACTGGTCCGAAAAACCACGCGTCAGAATATCTTTCTTTATTTCCCTTTTATCTCAAACAATGGAAGTAATCAGATTCCCGCCATTTTGAAGAAATTTCATAAAAAAAATTAAAATTAAAATATAAAAAGTGGAATATATAAAAAAATAACTAGTGTGTGCATATCTACAAATTAACAGCTTTCATTTAAAAATTAATTAGCAAAATCGGTTCAGTAGAAAGCTCTGGGCAGATGACTAAATATAACAGCCTTGTGATTTAAAAAAATAGATGACACGAAATTGTTACCCACAGATTCCTACACTTGGATTTTTTATAAGTAGATATCCCCGTCTTAAAATTCATTCAAAGAATTTTGGCCCGATAATTCATTCTTAGGGTACATTTAATTTCAGTGTTTGTATTACTCTAATGAACAGCAATTTATTTTATATACTGACTACACATTTCAAAAAATCCAACCCCACGCCAACAAAAATCTATTTCAAAAATACTAATCCAATATTTGTTTTTCACGTAAAATTCAAAATCAGTGGATTTGTACAAATGTCTTATTTTCTTATAGATAAATATATTCCCAAACAATTCTTATCGGAATGTCCCCTTAGAATTATTTCTTCGAAAATCTCAGAACACTAATTGTAATGATGTCAAGAAGCATAATGGATGACCGCATACAATTAAGGGCTTATAGATAAGGATTAATTGAAAAGGGAGAAATTCAGAAATTTATGCAGCCTATTAAGTCATTGAAACGAGCATGTTTCGACAGATACTTGAATGCTAAATGGTCACAACTTATAATATGCGTACAATGATAATTTATCCTTTCACATAAAATGGAAATTAATTCTATTTAAATGGATTTTATTACACTATATTTTCAGGTGCGTCTATTTCATATATCTTATATTAAATATAATAAACGAAGAATAAAACTATATATTTTAAATTCAAAACATTTTTTTTAGATAAGGTATCATTTAAAAAATCAAGTTTATTAAATAAATGATATGTTAAAAAGACTTTTTAATAAAATGTGTTTGTGAATTATATGCGTAGAATGATAATTTATCCTTCCTCATAAAATGGAAATTAATTCTATTTAAATGGATTTTATTACACTATAGATTCAGATTCGCCTATTTCATATATCTAATATTAAATATAATAAACGAAGAATAAAACTATATATTTTAAATTTAGAGCCTTTTTAGATAATGTATCATTTAAAAAATCAAGTTGATTAACCCTCCGACTGTCTTGGAAAAGGGCAAAATTGTAATGTTGTTTTCTCTGCATTTTGTTTTAAATGCTATAAAAAAAAAAAAAAAATGTTCTTTAAACATTTAAAAAAAAAAAACTTAATAACGAATATGAATGCAATCCTTGGAAGTATTAATCGTTGTTCAATGTATTAAAAATACATTAAATTAATAGAATTATATTACTTTAAATATTGTTTATATTGCAGTGAAACCTGGAGCTTAGTGAACGTATTAACACGGGCTTGTCAGTGAGGGGGTTAAATAAAAGATTTACGTTAAACTTTAACGTATCTTTTATTTAATCAACTTGATTTTTTGATGCACAACAGGGATAAACAACCTATGGCCCGCGGGCCAAAAGTGGCCGCGATGCCTGTTTTGTTGGCCCGCCAATCCCAAAATAGAGATTAGTTTTTTTTTTTTTTCAATTGAAAGATTACATGTTTTTACTTAATTTTTTAACTGAGAACTGCTTCCGTTTTAAAAATCAAAAACAATCGCCATCTTGATTGACTGGTTGGACGACGTGATAAAAGCATGCTATTTGTAACTTACACGTATTCAACTGTCAAGTAGCGATATATCGGCACTTCTTTAAGATCGACAAAGAGAAATTCGATGCAAGCACATCGCATCTATAATGAGACTAAAACTGAGCTCTGATTGGCTGATAGCATGTAACGAACGAAATGTTTAGTGGCTGAAGGAATGTATCTTCTTAACTCGACGTTTATCTTTGGAATGCTTGGCGGTCGGCAGTCGGTTGATGTTTATTACTTGTAGATGGAAAAATGAGCAGTGAAAAAAGAAAAGGTGATTTTCCAAATCGAAAATTTGTTGATTCGAGGACGGATAAGTACTGTTTCATTAATCATAATGACATGATTATTTGTCTTTTGTGCAATTCTACTGTAGCTGTAGCCAAGGAATATAATGTGAAACGGCATTATGAAACAAAACACATTGCGTTCTCATCTATCCAAGGATATGAACGATCAGTAAAAATTAAACACCTGAAGAAATCTTTGATAAACCAGACCAGTTATTTTCAAAAATAGACATCTGGATTGGATTCCTGCGTTGAGAAAACACTGAATATTGCCCAGCTGATCGCTAAATGTGGAAAACCGTTTACTGATGGTGATTTTGTGAAAGACTACTTGTTAATTGCTTCAGAGAAACTTTATCTCGAAACAACAAATAAATTTAAAAATTTAAATTTGAATAGAATGACTGTTCAGAGAAGAATTCAGCAATTAAGTGAAGACATTGTAGATCAAGTAAAGCTTGCTGCTTCACATTTTGAATATTTTTCACTTGCTGCTGACGAATCTACCGACATCACCTCAACAGTTCAACTCCTTGTTTTCATTCGAGGTATAAACAAGGATTTCTGCATTACAGAAGAAGTTCTTGGAATGTACCCTATGAAAGGCCAAACAACTGGCAAAGAACTTTTTATAGTTTATTAGAATTATGTAATGGAGCTGCTTTGAATATGGACAAAATTGTTAGCATTACAACAGATGGAGCACAATCAATGTCTGGTGGAATTATTGGAATGACAACTAAAATAACATCTGGGAGAGCGTGAAGTGGAGTTACTTCAATATCACTGCATCATACACCTACAAAATTTGTGTGCCAAAGAATTAGGTTATGAACAGCTAATGAAGCGTGTTTGAGAAGCAATCAACTTTATTCGTAGTAGTGCATTACGGCACAGAGAATTTAAAGAGTTTTTGGCTGAATTTGAGGATATTCCTAATGATGTTGAGTAGTACACAGAAGTAAGGTGGCCCAGTCGTGGAAAAGCACTTAAGCATTTTATTGAATTATTTGATAAAATTATTACGTTTCTCAAGGAGCATGGAAAGGAAACCAGGCGCTTGGAAGAAGCAAGTTTTCAGTGTAATTTAGCATTTTAAACAGATATTACAAGTCATTTAAATGAATTGAACATCAATCTACAAAGAAAGAACCAATTCATCTTTCAGTTGGTAAACAATGTAAATGCTTTAACAAAAAAAAGTTAGTGCTATTTCAAGAACAGTTACAGGAAAAAATTTTGTTCATTTTCCATACTGCAAAAAAAGAAAGAACAATTTCCAAAGATGAAATTAGATTACGAAGATGAGGTAAAAATTTTAATCAATTCATTCCACGATAGATTTTTAGATTTTGAAAAATACCATTGTCAAATTGAGTTATTTTCAAATCCATTTACAGTAGATATCAATTTGCACCTGAAAATGCTCAATAAGAGCTCATTGACTTACAGAGGCTTTCATAAAAATGAATTCAAAGAAAAGTCATTTCTTGAATTTTATAGGAATTTGCCTAATGAATTTCCCTATTTAAAACGCAATGCATTTATGTATGCAACTATGTTTGGAAGCACCTACATATGTGAACAACCTTTTTCTATGATGACTGTCAACAAATCAAAGTTTAGAAACAGACTAACTGATGAAAACCTTTCAGCCGTTTTACATATTGCTACTGCAACTTTAGAACCAAACATAACAAAAATAGCTTCAAAAATACAATCCCAACCATCACATTTATTGTCTCGTCTGTGAAATAATTATGTATGTATATTTGGCTTATTAAAATTAAATTATAAATGTATATGTATTCAGTATTGAGTATGTTTTCATCAAAATGGTATATTGACTTTTTATATTAGATTAGAAAAAAAAAAATGTGTTTATAAATGCAACGCTACATTGGCCCCAGGTAAGGTACTTTTTTTTTTTTTTTTGACCCGCGTGTTGAAAAAGGTTGTGCACCCCAAGTGACCTTTTAATAAAAAGTATTTGTCAATTAAATAGAGTAACGAAAAATGCATTCTAATTTACATTCAGTGCTAAAATTATTTTTTATGATCACTTGTCGAATAATATTTTTAATGTGATTCCATCGTAGAGTTCTTATTTATAACGAAAAACCAACTTTATTTTTAACTAGCAGAGTAGGCCCGCTGCGCTGGTCCATTTTTCCAAACAAATCTTGAATCAAACGAAATGGTGAATTTGAACTTGTATTTTAACCCCTTAACCTACAATGACGGGCATAGCCCGAGTACGATGATCGAGCCAAATGTAAATTCTCTTTACCACTAAAATTTCACAGTAAATATAGTTTAATTTAATCGTCGAAATTCCATGATTAAACAAGACGAGAATCTCTATTAAATTTTTGTGGTAGCTAGAGATTTGCCAAACCGTGGAACTGTTAAATGTAAATCGTAGGTTAATGGGTTAAAGAAATATGGACCTTCACCTTGAATGTCCATCCTCATTGCTGAAAACGATGCAAACACCTTTGCGATAGTGTATTATCTTATGCTTTGGACGAAATTTGCGCTATTAAGAAGCAAGTCTTTCAGTTGATCAATTATGGCAGAGTCTGGTAAGTAAATGAGACCATTATGACAACAGGAATTGAAATTTTTTCTAATCACCTCATTACTAAATTAAAGTGCATTATAATGAATGTAGAGATTGATCATTAATAGATGAGATTGATAATAATGTTCGGTTGGTTCGTTTTCGTTTGTTAGTTCTTAAACTCCGGGCAGTATTCTGATAACTGACAATATTCATTGAGATATAGGCACTGGAAATATTTATGGGTATTAATTTTATTTTTACAGGTGATGATATATTAATTGCACATCAGTTATTTTAAATGCTGTACCTAATTTTGCACATGTTTATCATATTTTTTGATGTTTGAAATAAAAGGGATGTTTTATTCAACCTGCGGTGAAATATAAAAAAACGACAACTTTACATAACAATAATTTTATTACCGAAAGTACAACAGGGTCTTACTTACTTTATTCTACGTAATCGCCAAAACTCCTGAGGCATTTGTCGCCGCCGTTCGGATAATTGAACATATCCTCTACGGTCGATGCTCCCGCCAAATGTGACTTACAATTTGTAATCGGTTTTCAAAGCACAGTTTCCGGTCTCGTACAATTGTGTACAAAATAGACCTTGAAATTTCGGAAAATTCTTCAGAAAGTTCACTGAATGCTCATTTTGCGATGGATTTCAGCAGCATTACGGCCATCGGATTCCAGTAAACGGATTACATTTGGCGGGAGCATCTATCGTAGCGGCCATGTTCAATTGCGCGTACCGCAGCGACAAATGCCTCAACTGTTTTGGCAATTAAGAAGGAAAAATAAGTAAGACCTGCTGTACATTTGGTAATAAAATTATTATGTTATGTAAAGTTTTTTTTTTTATATAACCCGTCGGAGTTTGAAAAAGAAACAACCCTAGTAAATTATTTTATTGTTGTAAAAGGTAAATTCAAGATAACAGTGCTTATTTTTCTAGTTTATGTTTCCAAAAATTACATTGAAATATCTTATGATGAGGAATTCTTGAAACACTAAGTTCTTTTGAAGTAAAATAATACATTCCAGATATTTTTTTCTGTTAAAAGAATCACAATCTTTCTTACTAATTCAGTTTTGGGATATTTTGCTTTATTTTCGATCGAAGTACATTATACTTCCATCTCAAAGACTGATACACTTATTTTTTTTAATAAACTAGGGAGTTCTGGCCCCTACGAGCTACGCTCGCCAACCCCCGTTCAGAAACTCCAGATTCTAACAGTACGCTAATTTCATCGGCTTTGAAAAGATTGCATTATAATTTAAAAAAACAGCGGCGGTCTCTCTGTAAACGGGTTTTCATTCATTTTCCTTTGATTAGAGATTTTTAAGGTCATATCAACCGTTGTTAAGAGATACAATACCTGTTTCGTCATTGATTAAAAAAATTAGTTAAATATTTGAATATAAGCTAATGTAAAATGAATTAAGTAAACAGTCTTTGTCTCTCGGTATTGTATAACCCTTTCCGGCATGGTGGGTCAATTTCTGTCCCACCTAATTAACTTTTTTTTTAAATCAGTCTCAATTCACACACTTTATAATTCAAATATATGGATCTCTTCATTTTTAATCCCTCTTTTAAACTGTAGATGGCAGCACATCACAAAGATTATAGTTTCTCTTTAAAAAATGTTTAAAGTGAGGTCTAAAAAGAGGTATTAAAAGAGCTGTCATTTTTATCGAATTTCAAAGCACATATGTACATGAAAGCCTATTCTTTATATTTATATTTATCTCAAGGTATTTTCCAAGCAAAAAAAGAAATGTCAGTGGACATTTAAAATTATTTTTTATTCATCTAAAGTATGCGGTTCAGAATTTTACCCATCTCACACATGAGATTCTCACTAACAGATGGCAGCACCAAATAATTTGCAGAGCCTTACGTTATAATTCTAATTGTTCGTGTTGTGTCTATCTTTTGTTTCCCGCCAAATTGTGCTTTGCTCTTAGTTTTTGAATAGTAAAGTAGTTGTTTACTCAAAATGTCGAGAAAAAAATTATTTAAATTTTATTTAAAAATTATTTAAATTATTTAAAAAAAATTTTATCAACAAAATTATGAATCTCTATAATCTAGTGTTGGTTATCGATATTTTCACACATTATGAGCATCAAAGCTTTATATATACATATCCAGATTTATAGAAGAAGTTGAAATTTTAAATTTATATATTCTTATTCATAAATTTTTATTCCTTATATTATTCTCTTACTTCTAAATTTTTTCTCATATTAATTTCATATTTCTCATATTAATTTCATATCTCTCATATTATTCTAATATTTCTCATATTATTCTCATATTTCTTATATTATTCTCGTGTTTTTGAAAATATTCATATATTTCTTGTATTTCGCATATTATTCATATATTATATCCTAGAGTTTTGTATTATTGTCTAAACATTTTATACATATAATACCATGTAAAATGGTATTATATGTTTTTATTTTCATTTTTATTTAATTTATAAAAAAGTTTTCTGTAAATATATCATTTTTATTCATCTATTAAATATATTACTTAAGACATTAAGTAGCTCTCACTGTAGCTTTTGACATACCTTTGTTGCATGGTGCGTCAGTTTCTGTCCCACCTCCCCGGGTAAAAAAAAAAAAAAAAAAAAAAAAAAAAAAAAAAAAAAAAAAAAAAAATTACAGATTTTTTTTTTTTTTTGTCATGATTTGCATAATCATGCCTATCTAAACCTTTTTATAACATTTTCCTGAAATTTAAGTACTATTTTAACATAGCGTGTCGCAAAGGGTTACAACGCTATAATAATGTTCGGTACTACTTGGTTATCCCGTCGACCAAAAATCTATCGCCAAAGTATACGATCAAATGCCAATAATGGTTGATCGTAAATGTAACAGTCACTTGACTTTAAGCAAGTTACATGTGTTTAAATCATCAAGTGATTTTTATTTGGACGTTTTATTTGTATTTTTATTAATGTTATACTAAAATATTTGTTCTTCCGTTATTTTAAATAAAAATTATGTCAATTTGTATAATTTTGACGATTTATATAATTTGGCGAAACTGTTCGACGGGTTAACTAAGTAGTACCTAAAGTTCTTGTAAATAAGACATTTGAAATGTATCGTTTTGAATCTGACGTAATTTTCACCAAAGTTTCCTTTCTCATTTTAATATTCACATGAAAATACGTTTATTGTTAGAAAGGAAATATTATTTGCGCAGCCTTAGAATTCAGGATAATACTTGAAAATATTATCTCCAAATAAGAAAAAAAATGTCTCGCTCAAATATATTTTTAAATTTAAACAGTTTTGCCAACTCTTAATTACTTGACCTTTCTAAATATCAAGTAATTTCCTCCATTTACGACTTTTAATATAAATAACTCATCATAATGGATTCATTATTTAAAATATTTCTTTCTCTTATAAAAATTCACGTGTAACTATGGTTTTTATGACGTAATTTTCAATATTTTCCTGATTTTTAACACATAATCATTTAATTCTAATATTTTAAAAGTTTTGTTCTGTTTATAATAGCCACATGTAAATACATTTTTAATTTGAAGGGACTATTATTCTTTGTGCCATTATTTAAAATGGCAACAGACTCAATTAATAACCTTTTCTAATCTCTCTATTCTAAAAAAAAGTAACTACCGCTGTCACCGCCGCCGCCGCCGCCGCCGCCGCCGCCGGTTTTGATTTTTTTGTGACCGGAGGCCTTTCTTCGTTAATATTAACAAAAATAATGCATACAAAAATATGAAAATCGGTGGTTTTATACAAAAATGTTTGATAAACACGCTGATGCAGACAGTTTTCAAATCGAAGAATTATTTTAAGAGTTATTTAATGCTAAAGTTGGACAAAATCGTTCCACTAAAAAAGTTTTATAGCAGCAAAAACTATACATGGCAGTGTAATCATTTTTAGATCATTTTATACGTTAGAATTTGCCGGAGTGCAGATTGCATTAATTTTTTTTATTTTGACTCATTTTTTTCAGGTTTTATTTCTATTTTAAATTCAAATTTTCAGCATTTCTAGAGATATTTTTTACAGATTTCGGAAAATTGTACTTATTTAAACTGTTGCCAACTGTATAAAAAGCGCAAGCAATAATGTTTGCTTCAAATTAAAAACTTATTTACACGTGACTATTATAAACAGGAAAAAAACTTTCAAATTAGAATTAAATAATTGCGTATAAAAACCAGGAACTTATTAAAAATTACGTCATAAAAAGTATACACGTGAATTTTAAAAGAGAAAGGATATTGTAAAATAATAAATTCATTAACATGCGTTAGAAGTCTTAGGAGAAATTACGTCATATTTACGTCACATTATAGTTATTACATAAAATGAACACAAAATAATATTGCAAAAAGTTTAAATTTAGAAATTGCGCTAGACATTTATTTGATATTTTGAGAATTAATTTAAAATGTCTCATTTAAAAGAACTTTCTTTTCGCTTTGTTAAAAAATACCAGGAGACAAAGACTCTCTTTACTTAATTCCTTTTATATTAGCTTATTTTGAAATGTTGTTACACGTGTATACGTCATCAAGTTATTTTTATTTGGACGTTTTATTTGTGTTTTTATTAATGTTGTACGAATTTATTTGTTCTTTCGTTATTTAAAATAAAAATTATATCAATTTGTATAATTTGGCGAGTGGTTTGGCGATTTATATAATTTGGCGAAATTGGTCGACAGGATAATCAAGTAGTACCGCAGCGGATTTGGCTTTAAAATTCCCCAATCAAAGAGAAATGAATAGAAATTCGTTTATAGGGAGATCGCCACTGTTTTTTAAATTATAATTCAATCTTTCGAAATCTTTTTAAAGCCGATCAAATTAGCGTGCATTTAGAGTCTGCGGTGTCTGGACGGGGGTTGGCGAGCGTAGCTCGTAGGGGGCCGAGCCCCCTAGTATATGAAAAAGAAATTTTCTTGAAATGCTGAAAATTTGAATTTAAAATGGAAATATATCCTCAAAAAATGAGTCAAATTAAAAAAAAATAAATGCAATGTGCACACTGGGAACTTCTGGTATATAAAATGATCTAAAAATGTTTCAATTCTTATGAAACAATGAACGGAATCTAAGTATATAGGTGTTTAAAGTATTATATTGTATGAATTTCATTTTTATTTTTTAATGTTCAATTGGTTTAACTTATTTGTTACAAAAATTTAACATTAAATTTAGAACGAATTGAATGAAATATCTTAATATCTGCCCCTTCTCGAGCTTAAACAATTTAGGAAATAAATTTTGTTTTTTTAATTTGCTCTTCAAATTAGGTTTTTGTTTAATATATATATATGTATGGAAGGATATTTTCTAGGGAATTATACGTTGAAAAGATAATCTGAACGCCTATAAAAAAATTCTGAACACATGCAGAATTTAATTTTGTTTTATTTTATATGTTTATTTAACCTATGAACAAATGGCAGTCGCCACATATGTATATGAGTATACCAGTATATGAAACTCTGCAAAATTTCACTATAAAATAAAATCTTCGTCCAATTGGTCTTTTTATCAATTTATTTAAAAAACTATATTTTACGGGTGTCGTCATCCTACTGAAATTGTACATTTTTTTTTTTTTTTTCTCACAGGCTATCAAAGCTTGAGAGCTAAGGTGCCCGTCGTGTCTGTATGTATGTACGTACGTAACGTGATAACTCTTGATAGATATATCCGATTTGCTTCAATTTTTTTCTAGGTTCATTCTGATAAAACGCTTCCCTGATTACTTTTAGGGTTTCATTGGTTAAGAATAAAGGGAGAAACGGGGGGAGGGGGGTAATCCCCCACATAACTTAGATAAATGAGTTTTTCTTTCCGGTTTTCTTCAAATTTGGTACACCGGTTAATTCTGATAAGGCGCTTCCTTGATTATATTTGGAAGTTCATTGGTTAAGTAAAAAGGAGCGAACGGAGGGCTAATATCCACCCTAATTTAGATAAATGGGTTTTTCTTTGCGATTTGCTTCAAATTTGGTATACCGGTTTATTCTGATAAGGCGCTTCCCTGATTAGATTTGGAAGCTCATTGGTTAAATATAAAGAGGGGAACTGGAGGCTAACCCCCCCCCCCTTTAGTTTAGATAAATGATGTTTTCTATTTGATTTGCTTCAAATTTGGTATACCGGTTTATTTCGATAAGGCGCTTCCTTGATGACATTTGGAGATTCATTTGTTAAGTATAAAGAGGGAAAACTGGAGAGGGAACTAACTAACACACCTTAATTTATTTTACGAGGGGCATTATTCTTTGGAATAAGAGTAGAATATACAATTAGTGTGAATAGCCTGGGAGCTAACTAACAACCCTTAATTTATTTTTCGAGGGGCATTATTTTTTGGAATGAGAGTAGAATATACAATTAGTGTGAATAGCCTTCGAGCTCAATGCCATCAGTTTAACTGGGCATTTTTATTTTTTATTTAATTACTTATGCAAACAACTAATTTAATTTAATATGTGACTTGTTCATTAAATTTTCATTGTGGATACAAAATGAGAAATCCTTCGGTAAAATAATATAGGAATTATAAAGGTTTAAATTTGAAACTTCTAATGTTCATTCATTCACATTCATTTGTAATCGTTGCAAAACAAAATTGTTTTCAGGAGTTTTTTATGCATAACTCAAAATTTACTATACTGAACAAACTGTAACATTGGATTTGTATATAATGCAGCCTCCAGAAATCTATTTCATCTTAAAACTAGTCGTTGGGGTCCGCCGTAATACTTACCCATCATGGACATAGATAATATAAAATATGAAAATAAAACTTGCGATATTTGCTAAGCATTGCACCATGTTACTTTTATTCATAATTCAATTTATTTGCACTCCCTTAAATATAATTAAAGCACATATTGGCGCGATTTTTTATGACGCCAATGTCATATAGGCAACGGGTACTTAACTGATGCAAAGTGTCGTTATTTTGCTTGATATGGTAACCCGGATGATGCTGTTTATGCTTTTGAAGCTTTCGCCAAATTGGCAATCGCGTCAATACGAAGCATTTATGACATCTGTGCCATAATTAATATAACCCCTTAAGCTAATATTACTTTTTGTTGCATTAACATATCTCAATTTGTTGATTTTATGTAAGAAAGTATTGGTTTACAGTGGATGTTTATGGGAATTTGGCGAAATATTAGCGATACCGCTAATTTGGCGTCACTTTTGGCGACTCATTTTGGTCGTCTTATTTGGTGACAGAACAGGGTCCCCCTATGGTTACCCCCTTTATAGGTATGGAGAGGCATTAAATGCTTGACATTTACGATAAGCCATTATTGGCATTTAATCTTATAGTTTGGCGATAGTTTTTTGGTCGGCGGGATAAACGAGTAGTACCGAATTGCGTAAAAGAAACATCCTTATAACTCGAAAAATTATAATCGTATTAACTAACAGTTTACTGCGTCGGATTAAGCGTCTCATTTCCAATTAAAATATATCTTTTAATTGAAATTTGAATGAAATACAGGGTCATGAAAAATCGAAGAGTGTGAAAAATAGAATATCTCGGCAACTAATTATCCGATTGAGTTCATTCATGATGCAAAATTTATGGTTTTTTATTGTCTTTTATATTCACTCCTTCAAATAAACAATTTCGAAAATTTTTGTATACCTTTTATTAGAAAGAATATTTCAAGAGTCCGAAAAAATATTCCGGTTAATCGAGGTTACTGATATTCAATAGGCTTCTTCCCATTATTACTCCCTAAGTACACACCGAATTTCAAGTCTCTATTTCAATTTTTTCGGGAGATAGAGCTTTTACAGACACACAGACATACAGACGGACGGACAAGTTTTTTTTTCTAAAAATATGTTTTTCGGAATCTCCAGTCTCTGAAACATATAGATCCGTCAAAAAATTTTTCGATATTCAAAAGGATTACAAGACACCCTATACTACGTATGATGGGTAAGTAAAAGAATGATCTTTAAAAAAAAAAAAAAAAAAAAAAAAAAAAAAAAAAAAAAAAAAAAAAAAAAATACAATTAGCTTTCTTTGCATATGACTTTCGGATATATATTTCTATTTTTAATTAATTTGCGTAGTCATTTTTTTACTTTTTTTTTTAATATTTTAAATCCATTATTTCCCACATTTTGAATGATTTATTATTTTTGTTTCTACGACAAGAAGAAGTTAAAGGATTTTAAATAATTTAGTTTTTTTTTTTACATCACACATAAACATTACTTAAGTAAAATTATTTTTTTTTAAATGTTGCTTTTTGAACTTCGATGAACGTTTTTACAGTAACTACTACGCATTATTGTTTCCAATCTTTCCAGAATATTTCGCACATATTCCTAATCAACATGAAGTAAAATTTAGTAACAAACATTTGTACAAAATTTTTATAAAATAATTTTTTATAAAACAGAAGTTTTTTGTTATTGAAAAAGGGTTTTTATTGCAGATAAAAAAAAAAAAAAAAGAATATCCGTTTACTAGGCGGCTGTGCCCCTGCAAGCTACGCTCGCCAACCACCCGTTCAGACACCGCAGAATCTAAAAATACGCTAATCTGATCGGTTTTAAAAATATTAGAGAAGATAGAATTATACTGAAAAAAAAAAACTGTGCAGATCTCCCTGTAAACGGTTTTCCATACAACTCCCTTTGATTGCAAAAATTTAAGGCCGAATCAGTTGCTGTTAACACATCCAATGGTTGTTTCCGTGTTTGATTAAAGAGGATCTGTTAAACATTTGAAAAGAAGCTAAAATAAAATTATTTCAGTATACAGAGTCTTTGTCTCTCGGTATTTTAAAACAATTTCTATAACAATAGCCTAAGTCATATGATTATCATCAACAGTTCTTGGCGGATCACTTCGCTTTTTATATTCCAGGTGCCATTTTGGTACTTTAATGTTAGCCAGGCGCAGGTGATAGGTACGTCAAGTATTATTCTACCGCCACCATTTGATCTATATTATAATAGTCCAAGTCATGTAACTACCATAAATAAGTCGCTCTGATCCCTTCGCTTTTCATATGAAAGTTTGGCCCAGATATCATATACGGCCCCATATTTGCGTGATTTTTTCCGACGCTAATTTGTTGAAAACATCAACAGCATAAGCAACAACATCCGGCTTACCAAATCAAGCAAAATAACGATACTATGGCGCCAGTTAAGTACCCGTTGCGTGTATGACATTGATGTCAGAAAAAAATCGCCCCAATATGGGTCCGTATATGACATCTGTGCCGAAAATTTTCCATTTTGATAAAAAAATTAAAAAAAAAAATCGAATAAAACTACATAAAAGTTGCCATGGCCGCAAAGAATTCTTGGTACTGTTACGCTAGCCGGGTGCAAATCTCGCCAATAACTTTTTTCAACACGCCAGTTAGCATTTTTTTTTTTTCAGGTGGTAAATTAAAACATTGCTTTGAAGTTGAAATTAAATGTCATGGTTTGTTACATCATTTAATATTTGCCCAGATGTCATATACGCACCGGGTTTGGCGTGATTTTTTTTTACAAAAAATTGGCGAAAACCTCGTTTTGGAATACCAGTTACATATGTATTTCTGGTACTACTTAGTTAACCCGTCGACCAAAAATCTATCACCAAACTATAAGATTAAATGCCAATAATGGTTAATCGTAAATGTAGTACCGTATATTTTAATTATTTTCTATTATTTTTAAAAGAAAATAACCAAAAAAAATAATTAACTATAGAACAAAAGAATTTATGTAATTTAAAAAAAAAAGTAAATAAAGTTTATTATAAAATAAACAACAATATCGGGTTGCCATGTCAACAAAAATAATGCCATTTTGGCGCCAATTATGTATCCCGGTGCGTATATGATATCTGTGCCTAATATTTTTCTTTTCGTCTCGTTTAAAAATAAAGAAAGAAGTGAAAGCCATTTGTTTTAAATGTTTCAGATTGTATTAAATAAAATGATAATGAGATACAAATTGAATTAGGAATAAAAGTAACACGATACATTTCTTAGCATACATTTAAGGGAGCTCCACCAGTGGCTGAGAGGTTCTGCTCTCGAAGCTGGTATACGGGAGGTGCTGGGTTCGAACCCAATCGCGCCCGTCGGCCTAATCGTTCGGAGTTTTCGTGGTTTTCTTCGAACCTTGGATTTCCAAGCGTTAATACGGGTTAGGTTCCCTTAGAAAGACCCCCACGAAGGGCACTCCCTCCTGTCCCTATATCGCTCGTGCAGATAATTGGCCGTCATAAATACAACCAACCAACCATACATTTAAGGGAGGCCAAACTCGTCGCCAAATTTGTATAAAATAGAATCCTTTTCTAAAAATTGAAAAAAAAATATCAGTTATGATTAAAATTTGAGTTGCCATCATTAGAGAAAAGTATATAAAATTAGAAAAAAATTAATATTCCGAAAACTAATTCGAATTTAAATATGCTAATACCTGTTTTGAGATCTGCAGATCAATACGGATTTTTGGTGTTAATTTCATCACAAAGTATTCCGTATTTTAGGAAAAATCACCGTGAAACATAATCAGTTGTTTAATCAGTCGTTTCATATAATCGTTACTTAAATTCATTTCAGAATATCCGTTTCATTGAGATTTTATATATATAGGGTAGAGAAAGTTGATTACACATTTTTTTGGAATTATTCATATCTACCCTATATGTATAAAATCCTAATGAAACGAATTTATGAAACGATTTCATGAAATGACTGAATGAAACGAATTTACGAAACGACTGATTATTTTTCACGGCAATTTTTCCTAAAATATGGAATACTATTGGGCAAAATTAATACCAAAAAGCCGTATTGATCCGCAGATTTCACAACTTGTAATAGAATTTAAATATTTGAATTAGTTTTCGAAATATTAATTTTTTTCTAAGTTTAATTACATTTCGGTATTGAAAATCTGTAATGGCAACAAAATTACTCCATTTATTTTAGAAAAAAGGGGACAACAACAACAACAATAACAAAATAAATAAATAAAGGGATTATTATATTTGTTTTTTTCGTCAATTTCAAATTGAAAATGAATATCTTTATAGAATTTTAAAATTTTAATTAGTTTTTGAAATATTAATTTTTCTAATTTTAATTAAATTTCTGTAGTGAAAATCTGTAATGGCAACAAAATTACTTTTTTTTTTTTTTTTTTTTTTTTTAGAAAAGGGGACAACAAGAAAAACTAAAAGGATTATTAGATCTTCTTTTTCGTCAATTTCAAATTTATAATTGAAATTATCTTTTATTTCAATTGGTAGTGAAACAATTTTATTATTAAATTATGTTTATAGTTAAAAAAAAAAAAAATAAAAATCAGAATTGTTTTTTGTCGTGAAAAATAAGAAAGAAATTTAAAAATAAGAATTAAATGATCATGTGTCAAAGGCAGAAAATAGGACAAATTACGTCAAAATAGCTACACGTAAATATTAAAATTGTACGAAAACTTAAAAAAAAAAAAAAAAAAAAAAAAAATCACTCGAGACGTATTCAAAGGAGATAATTACGTCAAAATTCCCAAGTATTAAATATCTTCATAATTAAAGTGAATGGACCGTCTTCTTAAATTCGGTTCGAGGCTATAAAAATCGCCATTTTACCAACTGGGACGTCGCAGAAATGCTGTCCATTATTAAGCGTTTAAAACTTTTAATGTTGAATATTAGATTATACTTGAAAATCTCATTTAATCATATTTCCAAACACTTTTAAATTAAATAATATGTGTGCCCGTGAATCTAAAAAGAAAAGAAAAGTTTAACAGAAATAAATTATTACATGAGCAATGCGTTTAATAGTGAAAATTGCTTCATATATTAAAACGATACATTTATAATGGCTTTCATTCCGAATAATTTTAATTTGACGTCATATGGTATAAATTGAGTGCGACTAGCAAATTTGTTATATATTACATCATTTGATAAAGCGTAAATACAGGTATATGTATGCGCAAAATACTTTCGTTTTATTTTGCACGAATTACTATCGATAAATAAATTTTAGATAACCCGGATATTCATATTAAATAATATAAATAATATACATTGTAAAATACACATGATGGTGTATTAAAACAAAGAAAGAATTTAAGTATAAGCTATCTCTGTTCCTGAAAATATCTAAAACTCGATCAAATCATAAATTGTAAGGCTAAAAATTTAAGAATACAATGCTTTTAAATACCGTGGTTCTGAAAGATACTCCTAAGCACACGCAGTTTTTCAACTTCGAGTGTCGTTATGCAGTGCGTCCCATAAGTATACGGACAAGCGATTTTTTAAAATAGCAGCTCAAAATATGAAGCCATGATCACGAAAAAAATAATAAGCATATGGAATCCTAATATATGTTTGCTACAACAACGAAATACAGTATAGGTTTTACAGAATTAAAAAATAAAATAAAATTCAAAATAAGCTGTCCGAAAAATATATGGTCAATGAAGAAAATTGCTTTTATTTCCACCATAGCAAAAGAATTTGCATTTTCTGCGTTCTGTACATGCGAAGTACAAACTGCGAAATATAAAATCATTGCTCATTTTTCAGTTGTCGAATAGTGGGAAAATACCTCGCAACGTCCAACTCTCTGCTGCTGATATAGCTAAAATGTGGCGTTTAAAGACTGAAATGTTAAAATTTATGATATTGCTAAACAAATAAAGAGAAACTGATATGGAATTTGTGTAATTTTATCAAAAAGTGACAATACGATTGCAAAAAAAAGTTCAGGTCGCCTACAAAAGCAACTCTACGACAAGACAGAGAGAATTTGAATTTGCGAACAGTTTCAACGCAAAAGAAATTTGTTCGTGAAATTTCGAAGACTTTAGCGTTTCCTATTACGAGATCTACTGTTCACCGTTCCATACAGGCAAGCAAAATTAATAAATATTGCAAAATCTGGCGGAATCTATGCTGAAAATGCTCCATAGAAAAGCACGCGTTCTTTGAACTAAAAAACACACGCCTTCGGAAGATGAATTGTTAAGTGTTTCTTCCGTGAGTGTAAAATGTACTTAAAAGCAATCTACGTCCATTTGGAAACATTTTTGGAAGAGATAACTGAAAATTACAAGAGAACAATGCGTCGATTCACACCTGTCATTCAACAATAGCTTGGTTTAAGCAGAATAATGTGACTTTTATAGACTGGCAAGCCATCAGCCCAGACCTAAATGCAATTGAAAACCATTCGAGAGTACTTGCATGACATGTGTATGCTCATGGTCGTCAATTTTCTACTATTCAAGAATTAAAGCAAAAAGTAGAGCAGAATTGGTTCCCTTTACAGCCACAATTTCTCTAAACACTAGTTAGAAGCTTACTTGATACGGTTTTCAAGATAATTCAAAGGAACTGATCCAAAATTTGAATTTAAACGCAAAAACTCGAAAAGTCCATAAATTTTTGAGACAGCCTATTTTGAATTTTATTTTTTTACAAAAATTCTGTAAAACCTATACTGTATTTCTTTGTTGTCATAAACTTGTATTATAATTCCATATGCTTATTATTTCTTTCGTGATTTTGGCTTCAACGTTTGAACTGTTACTTAAAAAATTCGCTTGTCCATATACTTTTGAGACGCTCTGTAAAAGGCAGAAAATTACCGACATTTTTAACCTATCCATTTTATACAAGCAGATTTTCAAATGTGTAATTGATCTTACTTATCAATCCTGAAAACCGACATCAGTTGTTACGACAGCGATGGATGAGGCCATCGTAATAGAAAAATACCCCATTCAAACGGAAAATAATGGCAACTCGATTACAGAAGTTAGCCAGTGCTATATTAATATCATTCAGTCTTCAGTAACCTGGTAATATTTTTTAAATAGGAAAGATTACTGTGTTTTTGGAGTCAATGTAACCTGAACAGGGGTTGGCGGTCTTAGTTCTCAGGGGGCAGTGCCGTCTAGTTATAAATATAAAAAAAAAAAAAAAATCAACCGAATATCTATTGTAGTTTCTGAGAAAAGGTATGGTATTAAAGGTATACTTTAAACTATTAGTACAAAATATTTTGAATTGTACCCACATACACAGTTAGTAAACAGACTCACTGAAGATCTACGAGTGTAATATTTAAAATAGATTATATTCATACTTATTGAAGAGGTTATTTTAAAACAAATGTTAATAAAATGTTTAAACATCTCTGCTTCACCTCTCACGTCTTTTTAACTCAATACAAATATGTACTGATATTTTTGTAAGAATATATCTTTTAATTGTAAGATAATCTCTTCAGACATGCGTTTTGTCACAAGTCATGATAGTAAAACTTTTACTATATTTTATAAATATATTTTTCAGATATATATAAATATTATATAAATATATCAGATTTTTCTTCTCCTTGATGCAATGGACAGAAAAAGTATAATTAAGTGCATACAAAGAACTTATAAAAAAAAGCGCAGTTTTCTCCTTGAAGGAGTACTATGACAAATATGTAAAAAATAAAAAGACTGAAAATATGAATTTAGAGAAGAAAATTCAGGATAGAATAATAATTAGAATAAAAATTCATTTTAAGAGCAAACATAAAACGAAAAACACAAAATAAATGTAATCACACCGTGTTCTTCATATTAATTTTTAATAAGTATGCATACCTATGCATGAAAAAATCTGTAATGATATTTTAATTATAAATGAGTGCATGTGAGGTTTTTTAGAGAATTAAATTAAAAAAATGAACTTAAAATTTTGAATATGTAACTCTTTTATCTGATTTATAGTGCATACGCTCTTAAAAGGAAAGTCTCAGAAGCTTTTGATTTTCATCTTTGAGTGTATATATTTTTACTTAAAAGCAAGAACTAAGTACTCATTTTTTAATATAAACTCCGTTAACAATACTCTTCAAAAATTTAAGTTTATTTTTTTTTAAGAAGACGCATTCTCTTTTTAAAATCCCTGTAATATCAGGTTATGTGCACTTTCTCCCCTCCAAATAAATAAATAAATAAATAAATATATCTGTCTTGGTTCTAATGTGGCTAAAATAATATCATTTATATCCAGTTTAACAACAGTTAATGTATTTTAGGCTATAGTTTGGAGAAAAAAAAAACTTTAAGAAAATGTAGTTTTTTGTCTAAGTAACTAGGTTTTACTGTACTTATAAATGAAAACACGAACCCTCTCGGATATATTTTTAAAATGTATATATATAATTGTTTCGTTTTTTTATTATTTTCGTAAAATAAGTACACAAATAAATAAATTTTATTTTTCGAAATTTTCTTTATAGAGAACAGAGTTGTTTGGAAAAACCAAATACTTAAAAAACTGGTGCTGAATAATACAATTTTAATATATTTTTTATAAATACGTTTTTGACTTACTTGAAATTTCTGTATACTTAGGTTACTCAAGACTTTTTACACTATTATGCTTAGTCCACATAATATATGTGAAATACGAAAGTCCGTCTTATGTATTTACGCAGATCTTATAACATCTATATACTTACTTAACGTACAACACCTTCAGAAAGTACCTTATATGTATAGCTCCAAATGTTGTTTTTTAGTTCAAAATTCAGCCGTTAATTTTCATGCCTAGATCTACGTGTTATTCCATTCATTTATAGTTACGGGTATCAAAAGTAAAATATTTTACCAATACTCTTATACACCTGATAAGTGACTGGTGAGTAATTTTTTATTTGCTCATTATTGAACTTGTCGACATCCGAGTAGACGATATCTGAGGTGTGGCTATTTAATAACGAGAGTAATGCTTCTACAGAAGAACTACGCAAACGCATGCGGCAAATTCATACAACCAATAGTCGTGTATCGCAAATCCTCCTGTATGGATTATCGCCTCTAAATTGGCTGTATTCGAATTGATCTGGCTGAGATATTCATTTGTTTCGGGTCCTGTTTTAGTGTTTTTCCGAAAATATGTTGAGTGTTTTAAAAGAGCAACGAATTAATGATAAATTTATTTTTAAACTTGAAAAATCCGCTTCTGAAGTTCATCATTTGTTCAGAAAATTGTACAGCAATATATGTCTATCAAGTGTGCGTGTTTTTGAGTGGTTTAAGATTTTACAAGATTGTCAAGAAGACATTGTGAATGATGTTCACCCGGGTCGCTCTTCCACGTTCATAACGGAGAAAATTTTCAGTATTATGGGACTGTATACCTTCACTGGGTTCCTGAAGGTCAAACTATTAATAGATATTACTGCCTTGAGGACCTTGTACAACTCCGTAAAAAAATACGAAAAAACAATCTGAATTTTAAAGAATAAGTCATGGGTTTTTCATGAAGAAACAAACCGGTTCGCACTGCATTTTCGCAAGACGTTTCTAGCCAAGTATAACACCCCCAATGTTGGAGAACTTGCCTTATTTGCATGACCTGGTGACACGTGGATATTACTTGTTCGCCAAGGTCAAATCTGTACATAAATGAACCAGATTTAAGACAACTGAAGCTGTGAAAGAAAAAGCGGCACGCGTCGTGAAAGAGCTCACATAAGTAGAGTTACATCACCGGTTCGCACGGAACATTGTAGGGATAATGGACGAGTGTATATTGAAGGAGAAAATAACTGAATGTGTATTAATTTAAAATAAAATATTTTACAGTATTAGTCTTGTTATTTAATAGCCACACTTCGCATGTAAACGGAAAACTATAGCATATCAACACAATAATATTAATAAAAATAAAAATGAGGTTCGATGTCGGCTGAAAACTAAACTTCGGTAAAATTATAATGAATTTTGCCTTTTACTATTGTTATTATTATTATTATTATTATTATTATTACTGTTTTAAATGCTGTAAGGGATTCATAAAGACGCTTTCATCGCTAGATGAAGATCTTCTGGGAATAGTAAAATCCTCTCACGTTTTTCTTTCTCAGGTTCTCCAGTTACTGTTTCGAATATTTTTAAAGTATCTGCCTACATTATCATGGTCCTTTGGGGGAACAATTTGTATTTTTTATTGTTTTAATCGAAAGAGATATCTTTTATAATTCCAAATCTGTTTATATATATATATATATATATATATATATATATATATATACGATTGTTAGAAGGTGATATAAGAAGTCTTTAAATGTGATCTCTGGAAAATAAATTTTTTTGTTATTTCCATTTACAAAAAAATTCATTACACAAATATTTTTGAACATATTTCAGTGAAAATTTGACAAAATGCTTTCCATATTACTCACTATGTTCGAACTAGCATCTAAGTATGATAATGCAGTTTTTTATACGTACTTGAATGTGACAAAATTGTCATTTTTAATAATTTTTTTTCACATATTTTGAGATATTTCTGTTAATTCTGAAGATATTGCAAATCTTCAAGTTTAGTTCACATTTATAAATAATACTAGTATGCAGTACAAAGGAAACTGAAATATATTTAGTTGAATTGAGTTTACGCTGCTTGGCGTAAGCAATAAGCATGGCATTTTGCTAAGAAAATGGCAAAAATTCCGAATTTCTTTTTCTGAAGATGTTCTGAAGATATTACAAGGATTTTGTCCAATCATACTTTATAACAACTTAACTAAAAATATGTTTAGCTGTTCAATATTATACATTTTTTTTAAACCTCTAAGTGTTTGGGGCGTAATATTCCGTTCACTGAGCTCCAGGTTTCACAGCAATACAAGCAATATTTAAGATAATATAATTCTGTAGATTTAATGAATTTTAATTACATTGAAGAATGATTAAGACTCTCGAGGTTTTTTTTTTTTTTTTTTTTTTTTTTTTTTTTTTTTTTTTATAATGTTGAAAGAATCACATTTTCTTAGCATTTAAAACAAAATGCAAAGAAAACAACATTAGATTTTAACCCTTTTGCAAGACGCTCGGAGGGTTAAAGCGCTACGAACATAGGGCAGCCTTATGCAGGAAGTACTTGGAAATTAAATATTTTTTAAAAAATAGCTGTAGCAAAGCCGTAATTTCTTTTACAAATTTATTCAATTTACTCAGATTTAAGTAATATTTTTATATCAACAAAATTAGTTTTAATATTGATAGTTACATTATGTTATCCATTACATTATAGACGTAGATGTCTCAAGATTTTTAATTAAGTTCAGTATTTTGTACGGCAGAAAGTTTCCTTTTAAAAATACGTAGCTTGTCATAATGTTAGAAATCGAAAATTAAACAATTCAGAAAGATACTTTAATCTCATGGTTCATGCTAGATAATACATATCTTCGATAAAAATAAAACCACTTAGGATTTTCTTCGTGTAATTTTTATAATTATTTTTAGGGACAAAATAATAGTTGAAGCAAAGCGATTATTTCTTTTATAAATTTAAGTAATTTAGTCAGATTTAAATAATATTTTTATATCAACAAAATTACTTTAACTATTGATAGTTAGCATTATGATATTCATTACGTTATAGACATAGATGTCTCAAGATTTTTAATTATGTTCAGTATTTTGTACTGCAGAAAGTTTCATTTTAAATGTAAGTAACTTGTCATAATGTTAGAAATCGAAAATTAAACAATTCAGAAAGCTACTTTAATCTCATGGTTCATGCTAGATAAAACATATTTCGATAAAAATAAAACCACTTAGGATTTTTTTCTTCGTGTAATTTTTATAATTACTTTTAGAGACAAAATAATAGCGGAAGCAAAGCGATTATTTCTTTTACAAATTTAAGCAATTTAGTCAGATTTAAATAATATTTTTATATCAACAAAATTACTTTCACTATTGATAGTTAGCATTATGATATTCATTACGTTATAGACATAGATGTCTCAAGATTTTTAATTATGTTCAGTATTTTGTACTGCAGAAAGTTTCATTTTAAATATAAGTAACTTGTCATAATGTTAGAAATCGAAAATTAAACAATTCAGAAAGCTACTTAAATATCGTGGTCCGTGCTAGATAAAACACATCCCGAATAAAAATAAAATCACTTGGGATTTTCTTCTTTTGCGTAATTTTTATAAATATTTTTATGGACAAAAAAATAGCTGAAGCAAAGCCGTAATTACTTTTACAAATTTAAGCGATTTAGTCAGATTCATTTAATATGTTTCCATCAACAAAATTACTTTCAGTATTGATAGTTAACATTATGGTATTCAGTAAGTTATAGAAATAGATGTCTCAAGATTTCTAATTAAATTCGTTATTTTGTACGGCATAAAGTTTAATTTTAAATATAAGTAACTTGTCATAACGTTAGAAATCGAAAATTAAACAGTTTAGAAAAATACTTAAATCTCATAGTCCGTGCTAGATAAAACATATCCTGGATAAAAGTAAAATCACTTGGGATTTTCTTTCTTGGCGTAATTTTTATAATTACTTTTAAGGATAAAATAATAGCTGAAGCAAAGACATAATTACTTTTACAAATTCAAGCAATTTAGTCAGATTTAAATAATATTTTTATCTCAACAAAATTACTTTCAATTTTGATAATTAACATTATGGTATTCCTTACGTTATAGACATAGATTTCCGAAGATTTTTAATTAAGTAGTATTTTGTACGGCAGAAATTTTCATTTTAAATGTAAGTAACTTGTCATAATGTTAGATATTGAAAATTAAACAATTCAGAAAGCTATTTAAATCTCATGGTTCGTGATAAATAAAACATGTCTCGGATTAGAATAAAATCACTTGGGATTTTCTTTCTTCGCTTAATTTTTATAAAAATATTTTAGGGACAAAACAATAGCTGAAGCAAAGCCATATTTTTTTTTCTTACAAATTTAAGCAATTCAGTCAGATTTAAATATTTTCAGTTCAACAAAATTAGTTTCAATATTGATAGTTAATATTATTGTATTTCATTAGATTATAGACACAGATGTCTCAAAATTTATATTTAAGTTTAGTATTTTGTACGGCAGAAAATTTCTTTTAAAATATAAGTAACTTACCATAATGTTAGAAATTGAAAATTAAACAAGTCTGAAAGCTACTTAAATCTCATGGTTCGTGCTAGATAAAACATGTCCCGGATAAAAATAAAACCACTTGTGATTTTCTTCCTTCGTGTAACTTTTATAATTATTTTTAGGGACAAAAATATTCAGACAAATCGGAAATTGTACCTCAAACGCGGCAAAGGATTCACGTAATCTGTTTTCAAAAGACTTATTTTCTTTTATGCGATTATTTTTATTAATTCAAATATATTGAAATGTTAGTATTATATTACTATCCATTGATTTTTTCATATTTATTTTCAGTCATAATTCATCTTAAAAAAAAAAAAAAAAAAAAAAAAAAAGAAGAAGAAGAAGATTGTATATATTTTTCCTTTCCCCGCATTACACATGCAATTTTTAATTTTGATATTGGATAAAAACAATTTGAATGATATTTATTCGGAAATATGTTTTTATCAGATTTTTTTTAAATCCTAGTTTTATAATTCCCGTCCCCCTCCACATCCACATAGAAAAAAAAGACACCTTATTTTCTTTTACCTTTCCTCTTTTTTTTCTGTTGACAAAGGTTAAAATTAGATTAAGCTAGTTGACAAGTTTTGAATTCTTTTTCTTTTTTAAGGTTAAAATAAGATTAATTTTTCTTTCAATTTTTTAAAAAGGTTAAAATAAGGCAATTGTTTTATTTTGTTTTGTATTCTAAAATTTAGATAAGAACTTTTTTAAATGTGTGATATATTTATATTGTGTTCTATTTTATTAATGTATGTGCATTGATTTTTTAAGTGTTTTATGCAGAATCTCAGTAACTTATTTCGTCCTCGCATTGTGTATAAATTTTGATTTTGGCCACGGCTACGAAACAGTTATGTATGTAACCTTTATACCGTAATATATATTACCTTTCAAGTCCCTCCTCCCCGCAAGTTACAAATTCAATTTAAATACTTATAATTATGATTTTCATGGTTTGCTTCACTCCCTCCTTCTCCCCACCCGCCTTTTGTAAAATACTAAATTACGGTTACAGAAATCTCTTAAAGAAATTGAATCAATAATTAAGTTTACTGCTTCATTTATTAAATTCAAGTTCCCACAGACTCTTAACATAACCGTTAAGAAACTTTCTGGTAAAATGAAAACAAGACAAAAAAATGAATCGTACATTCTCCTTATAGCTGGCCACATTTAACACACATACTTTATTTCGTTAGTTAAGGCGCGATTCCTTTCTCATAATCTTTTCATGGCTTTATCATGCCAGTCTAGTTTATTAATGCGTTTGCAATTTCTTTTTTCAGCTCCCGCTCTGTCACACATTTTTAGTGACGGACACTTTCATTCGCTAATGTTGCCAACTGCTAATTTTTGTAGTTTGAACAGATTATTCGTTTTAATTTAATAGTTTAATGTACTCCCAAAATCCATGATTCAACCTTCCTTATCTTCAACGCAACCAATTACCACAATAATTCCTATAGCGGGTAACGCTAGGCTTCTGTGTGCCACAGGCTTGAGGTCACTCAAGGTTTTTAATGGCTTGCCAAGTCCTTTGTCTATCTGTGTACATTATCGCCATTCCTTACAGCTTTGGCAGTGTTGCTCCACGAACTAGATTAACATATATAATTACTTAATGAGCTCCTTCATCGAATGCACATTTTATTATACATCTATCTATTTACATAAAATCCAAGTCTCTGTGTGTCCCTCACGATTCCAGTAGGACCGCCTCATTGAAATGAGTAATTGTTGAAAAAAACCAGTGCAGGGTTACCACTGTAGCTCCAAATGTTAGCCAACTTGGTGATAGCTGGCTAATTTGGCGAAATTCCCATTTAAAACCATTAATCTTTCATAAAGGAGGTCACCGAGATTTAATTTAAACTCCGCTCTTTTAAGATATTTTTCAAAATCTATGAGTGAGAATTTAAAGTACATCTTTACATCTTCCTCCCGATGCTACTAATAAAATAACCGCCAATAGACGACGCTGTACTGTGTGAGCTCCTAATTGCGCGATTTTAATGTGCTTTAGGTACTTTTCCAGTATAGGTGCCTTGGCGAAAAAGGAAATTTGGCAACATATTTTCCGGGAACCTATCCACTGTTTCATTTTATATACACACGCATTTTTTTTCGATATTTATACGATTTATTTAATATAAAAAAGACGTTTCACTAATTTTATAAAGAAACAGATGTGATTTGTACATAAAAACATCAATAATATACATATAAAATAAACATATAAAACAAACAAAAACGCTCATCAAGTTTGTTTTCATAGCTTTGTATATGATTTGACAACAAATCTCCATATTTTTCCGTTATACGGACACCATGCCAAAATGTATGCTAATGCGACAATTATTTCAAAATGCTAAAAGATATTTTTAATTTTATGCCAGCAGTTTAATATGAGTTTTATTTTATTGCTTTATTTTATAGCAGTTATTTGTTCTCTTATTTTAAGTATATAATTGTCATTTAATGAAATAGTTCGTGAAAGTCTGGAATTTTCAAATGTTATATTTTTTAAATGCTCACTTTAGTATCCACAATGTTTTTTCTTTTATTTTTCAAATGCTTCAATTCACGTGATTTTCATTTTGCGCCATTTATTACGCTTGGCGACAAAGGTATCCGTATAACGGAAACAAACCCAAATCTTACTTTCTGATGCCCAAATTACACCAAGCTTTCTTTTAAAAAAACGCCCAAGCTCCTACAGTGGAAAAGTACCAAACTGTCTATTATTTTGCGCTATCTGTGTTATAGTTTGTACTATATGTAAGGGGTGTGGAGCGAAGAGTTTAAAAATTAAATATTAAAGTTTCGCCATAGATGTCATATACGCCCCATATTGGCGCGATTCTTTTCTGACGCCAATGTCATATACTCAACGGGTATTTAACTGGCGGCAAAGTGTCGTTATTTTGCTTGATATGGTAACCCGGATGTTGTTGTTTATGCTGTTGATGTTTTCGCCAAATTGGCGTATATGACAACTGTGCTAAAGTTTCTATAAAGCAGTATAAGACTAAAAAATTAAGAATAAAATAATTTCAAAATAAGACTAAAGAAGAAATAAAATTTATGCGTTAAGCATATAATATGAAACACTTTCCAACACATCCTGAATGCTTTAACAAATCTTCGTTATTTGGGGAAATAAGATAACTAAGTAAACATTTTAGAAGACGCATAAAAAAGTTAAAAAATTGATTTTAGCAGTTACCGTCCATAACCAATAGTATCGTTATTACATGCCACTATTTAGCCAAAATTTTGTTTAAACTACTCTTAAAACTACTGAAACCACATTTCCAGATATTATCATCCATAGACGGTTATGTATCCTATTCTTTGCGTGACCCTGTATATCATTTTATCTATATTCTACAAGCATTTCTTAGTAAACTAAATGCAGTTCAGCGTAAAAACGCATAACTCCTTTAAAAACCACCTTTAAGCAATTTACTCTCATACTCAGTAACCCTTACGAATTCGTTTGTGTAGCCCTGCATATGAACTGTAGCATTTATACACACAGTATAGTATGCATAAATGTAGTGAAACATAAAAGCGCATATCATAATTAAAAATGCAATTCTAGCAATCATTCCTTATGTACAATACTTCGGAGAAAAGTTGCTTGGCGAGAAAGAAGTTTGCCAACGTATTTTCTGACAACCTATTTACTGCTCAACAAACAACAACTGTTCAACTATTTACTCACAAGCAATTTTTTCCATATGTATGCAATTTATTTAGGTAGTTGTTAGCTATCCCGTCGACCAGTTTCACCAAATTATATAAATCGCCAAACCACTCGCCAAATTATACAAATTGACATAATTTTTATTTTAAACAACGAAAGATCAATTAAATTAGCAAAACATTAATATAAATACAAATATAACGTCGAATTAAAAATCACTTGATGACGTAAGAAACACATGATCATGTTTAATATCAACCATTATTGGCATTTAATCTTACAATTTGGCGACAGTAATTTGGTCGACGAGATAACTAACAAGTACCTTTATTTAATGTAAAAAAAAGCTATTTACCCATTTTTTAATATTTTTTTACCCATTTTTTAACAGAAGTAATTTTGGCACAGATGTCATATTCGCCCCATATTGGCGCGATTTTTTTCCGACGCCAATTTGGAGAAAACATCAACAGCATAAACAACAACATCCGGGTTACCATATCAAGCAAAATAACGACACTTTGGCGAGAGTTAAATACCCGGTGTGTATATGGCATTGGCGTCAGAAAAAAAAATCGTGCCAATATGGGGCGAATATGACATCTGTGCCGTAATTTTTGCACAGATGTCATATACGCATCGGGGTTGGTGTAATTTTTCTCTGACGCCAATTTGGCAGAAATCTCGCTTTCGAATACCAGTTACTTATATATTTTTAAATTATTTGCTATCATTTTGAAAAGGAAATAACAATAAATAAATAAAAGTTTGAATAATAGCTATAGAACAAAACTGTTTATATAATTAAAAACAGAAAATAAAAGTAAATAAACAATTTATTAATAAATAGAAAACAATAGCAGGGTTACCATAGCAGGCAAAATAACACCATTTTGGCGCCACTTAGGTATCCCGGTTCATATCTGAAATTTGTGCCGTAATTTGTATATAAAAAAATATTATATATATTTAGAAACGATTTTTTTTATGTATATACGTGCATATATAAACAAAAATAAAAGCTCATTATATTTGTTTTCATAGCTGTTTATATATTTTGGCAACATATCTCACTTTCTGATGCCCGAATTGCGCCAAGCTTTTTTTAAAAATGCGCTATAATGGAAATATACCTAAATAATTAATTAACAGAAATAACCAATTATACAAACTAAAACTTTTTATTTCGAGATCAAAGCATTGTTTTTGATTTCAATTAAAAATACATATATCCTTGGATAGTTTTAGTTGAAATTAGGTTCACAGCTTAATATCTCATTCCATAAACCTAAACAAACACAAGGGATTCATTCATCGTGAAACTTAAAAAAATTTTAAATCATTGAGGTAATCATTCTCAAAGTAAGTTCTCCAACAATCAATGGACAATATTCTAATGACATCATAGTAGATAAAATTGTGGCGGTGTCGTTTGTTTATGGTTTGAAATCACAAAGATTTAATTTTGCAATGTCTCTTAGTTACATTTTTTTATTGTCATATTTATGAGCTCAGAACCAAAGCATATTTTTTCATTATTTAGTTATTAAAGACGGAAAAAAATTTTAAATGCATAATTTGAAAAATTTAAATAATTTTCTTTCTTAATAGTAAATAATAACATCGGGAAGTAACGCCGGGTTTAAGTTAAATAAGTTTAACTGTTTAATTCTGCTGTAATATTCAAAATAACTGTATTTATTAGATTTCAGTAACCAACATCAGGGCCCGATTAAACTTTGAAGTTAGAGGAACTACAATGTCATTTCAGGACCTTTCTTTTGGAGAAGCTTTTCTAAATTTCACATATACATGGAAACTCTTCAGTGTTAGAAATATTATTCTTAGGACTGACATAACATGAGAACGGCCTGCAATTTTACGCAAGTTTTTGAAAACTACCTTATATCAGAAATTTTGCTATAAACTGGTTACTTTTTTGTTATAGCGGCCCACACTATTAGGATTAGGACAAGTTGCAGCCAATTTCGCCAACGTCGTAACCAAGATTGTGAAGCACACACATATAATACCATATAATACCATTTCATGAAATCGTATACAATAATTTAATAGTTTTTACCTTACTTCAAGTGTAAAATTTATTTATTTTTAAGGCTTAACAATCTAAATTGTCCAATATATGAATTTAAGAAAATGTAAACAAAGATTGAATAGACATGACCGCAAAAAGCCTCAAATCTGCATAACACTTGGAACCAAACTGTGCAGATTAGTGGTCTTCTACTGTACACAGTTTTTCATAAATGTGTTTCGTTCTTAAAATGTGTTATTTTCATCTATCACTGCGGAACAAGCGAGAAAACTCATATTCTTGCACATGAGTTGTATATATCTTTATATCTAAATTTCCGTCATTTTTGACGGGCTACCTTTCTAGTCTATCTATTATCTATATAAAATCCAAACGGAAATTTCGTTCCGAACGCCGAGATTTCGAGTTCTACCGCATGGATTTTTACGGAACTTATACCGTTAGATAGGTATCGTTCCAGGGAAGGTTTTAAGCTATAACACATCATTCCACCTAGATTAGTTATAGAATTATTATGGAAAATTCTGTTCTTTTGGACTTTGTTGCTTCATATTTCCTTAAATATCTGGGCTCCTATTGGTCGTAGAGCTTAGATCTCGCGCCAAAAGTAGCTCCGAGGCACCCAAGCAAACTTTTCCCCGCGATTATTTTGCCGTCTTCCGATTTCCTCTAACTCTATTAGGGGCCCGCGTAGGGCCCCTTTAAAATATTTTTCGTAGTAATTTCAGCAATTATCTTAAATTATTGGTTAAGACCGCCACCCTCCCGATTCATGTATCTACGGAAAGGTTGCATGAAGGAGTTTCGTTCAGATACGCTTTCGTTAAGAATAGGGTGCGCTCCCTGGTGGTGGAATGTGGAACTAACATAACGCGATATTGTTAAAATTAGGAAATCTAACAATGCGATCTGTTTTAAAATTTGAGATAGTTCATAACACATAATCTATTATCTATTCTATTATATATATATAAAATCTATTATCTATTCTATTATCTATTATATATATAAAATCCAAACGGAAATTTCGTTCCGAACGCCTAGATTTCGAGTTCTACTGCATGGATTTTTACGGAACTTATACCGTTAGATAGGTATCGTTTCAGGGAAGGTTTTAAGCTATAACACATCATACTGCCTAGATTAGTTATAGAATTATGACGGAAAGTTCTGTTATTTTGAACGATAAGGTTACCATTTTATTTCTTGGCGAAGTTTTTTGTTGTTGAAAAAATTGAAACGGCTATTACACCTAGAAAAATAAAAGACAAAAAACTGTTACTAATTTTATTTAAAATCTTTAAAAAAGAAAAAAAAGAAATCCATTTTAATGAGTGATAATATTAAAAAACGAATATATTTAATTTAAACATGAAAGAGAATGTTCGTAATACTTAAAGAATTACTCAGTTGAAATATTGCAATTGAAATAATATTTGGCGATTTATCTTTTGCATCAGGTTAAGAAAAATGCATCTGAAAATTGATAAAATGATATCAAGGAAGTTCCTCATAAGCGCATGCTCAGCATTATTTGAAAAAAATTATAGAATATTCTTCTCATAAATATATATATATCCATAAAAAAATCGGCAGAACCTCTATTTAGCATTCCTAAAAAAATAATGAAAATTTCATTTTTTGCGATTTAGCGCTAGATGGCGACACGATAAAATTTTGAATAATACTATGATAAATATTCTTTAAGAAAAACTTTTTCAACTCTCGATACGAAGTAGTTTAAGTAAGTTTAACTTAAATAAATACATATTTATAACTGCAGTTTTGTCATATACATTTATATATGTAACAATGAAATTTAACGATCGTATTTATGCCGTTTACAATGAAATTTAAATGGATTAAAAGAGTTTCAAACTCAAATTAAGGTCTGATTCTGAGCATTGGCAATTTGACTTCGATATTGTTAGTGTCAGAGACAACAGGAGAGTTTTATTGCCATGGAAACAACAATTTAATATCGAAATGTTTAATGACAGCATTCTTAATTAAAATACCCTTAAAACTTATCTAGCCGGTGACACCGTATAAAATTAAATAGCTCAATACATGTAACACGCAATTTGCATATATTGTATAAGCTTACAGCAAAAATAGTAAACTAATCCACAGTTTAAGTTTAAATTCATTGAGCATTAGGCATTTAATTACTTATTTAACAAGGAATTTATAAATGCATTTCAATCTCTTGCATTTGGCGAGGAAACCTACTGGTTCGCCAAAGAGCGTCGAGCGTTCGTCTGTTCGCGCCAAATACTCGAAAAAATATTTTTTTTACAGATTTTCTACAGCGATTCGACCGCTATATTTTTACCGATCTTTTTTACATACATGAGTCATTTTATTAGCATTTCCTTTTTCAAAATATTTTGAGTATGCGTTTTAAGGAGACCTTCCTTGTGAGTAACAATTTTTAGGTGCGTTCGTAATTATATAAATACGTAGCACCTATAGTCGTCGTTCAGTCCGTCCGTCTGTCCGTCTGTCCGTCCGTCTGTCCGTCTGTCCGTCCGTCTGTCCGCATGTAACAGAGCAAAAACTACCCAACCGAATGGTCTGAAATTTCAAATATATGATTGTTGCTAAATTTTGTCGAGCCATTTCAAATTTTATGAAAATCGGATGTATAGTTTAATTACAGGGACAGTCAAAAGTTTTTCTTTACATTACGGCCAATGGGAAAAATTATTGCAAGTGGATTTTAGTGATATTAGAGCCTTCCGAATGATCTGAAATTTTAAAGATATAACTGTTGCAAAATTTTGACGAGCCCTTTCAAATTTTAGGAAAATCGGATGTATAGTTTAATTACAGGGACAGTCAAAAGTTTTTCTTTACATTACGGCCAATGGGAAAAATTATTGCAAGTGCATTTTAATGATATTAGAGACTTCCGAATGATCTGAAATTTTAAAGATATAACTGTTGCAAAATTTTGTCGAGCCCTTTCAAATTTTAGGAAAATCGGATGTATAGTTTAATTACAGGGACAGTCAAAAGTTTTTCTTTACATTACGACCAATGGGAAAAATTATTGCAAGTGCATTTTAATGATATTAGAGCCTTCCGAATGATCTGAAATTTTAAAGATATAACTGTTGCAAAATTTTGACGAGCCCTTTCAAATTTTAGGAAAATCGGATGTATAGTTTAATTACAGGGACAGTCAAAAGTTTTTCTTTACATTACGGACAATGGGAAAAATTATTGCAAGTGCATTTTAATGATATTAGAGCCTTCCGAATGATCTGAAATTTTAAAGATATAATTGTTGCAAAATTTTGTCGAGCCCTTTCAAATTTTAGAAAAATCGGATGTATAGTTTAATTACAGGGACAGTCAAAAGTTTTTCTTTACATTACGGCCAATGGGAAAAATTATTGCAAGTGCATTTTAATGATATTACAGCCTTCCGAATGGTCTGAAATTTTAAAGATATAATTGTTGTAAAATTTTGTTGAGCTATTTCAAATTTTAGGAAAATCGGATGTATAGTTTAATTACAGGGACAGTCAAAAGTGTTCCGTTACATTACGGGGAATGGGAAAAAAATGTTGGAAGTGCATTTTAATGATGTATCAGACTATGCGCTTTATGAAGTGCAAAAAATTATAAATTCAGTACAATATGGGGTGCAAAAAATAATTATAAAACTAGTTATAGTACGAACGCACCTCATTTGCCACGTTTGACGAGCAATTTCCAACTTGTTATTATTATTATTATTATTATGTATCTCTTACAGAAAAAACTAGCAGATGTAATTATAAAAATAATGATATTACATAAATAGCAGTTAATATTATAAAAAGTGGAGTCAAATATTTAAATTTTAATGCAAACGTTTGCCCCCCCCCCCCACATATATTATAAATAATTTAATTTCAGATATTTAAAATATTTTTCGCGTACTTTACTACGGATACATGCTATTTTGTTTTTCCCCAAACTTATGACTTTTATAACCTCGAACTCAGATCAACAAATATTGTCCACTCTCTCTTTTTTTTTTTTTTTTTTTTTTTTTTTTTTTTTTTTTTAACATATATCGCCAGTTTTTCTTTTAGAAAAGTCTATTCTTTCAAATGTTAAGTACTAAAGATTATTCTTAAGAAAATTTATGCAATTTTGCGTTATTAATACCACAAAGGAAAATATTTTGCAATAAAAATTGCTTACTGAAATACATTTTCGATTGTCTTTTTAATTCGTCATCCCATTTTCAGTATTTTTTTAAGGTTTTTGATATTGGATTAATCGTCCGTAATCAGGTTACCTGCTAATTAGTGTATTTACTGAACTATTTAGATGTGTCTTTTATACTTGAAAGAGTCAGATCAGTGATCAGACAGTGACTGTCAGACAGTGATCGCGATTGTAGAAGATTACATGAAATTTGTACTTAGCTATTAGTAAATTTATGTTTTTTCATTATGAAGCAAACGAAGAACAGAAGATTTAGTATTACATATATTTTTATTTGCAGTTATTTTACTGTCACTAAAAAATAAATACTTGGGAAAAAATTTTGAAATTCCAATGGTGGCTGGTGGAACAATATTTGTTGATTTATCATTTTAGCCTAGATAAGAAAAAAAGTACCTAAAATGCAGATAAAATTGAAAATAGAAATCATTATAAAGCAAGTTCTTTTGATGCACAATCCTATTTGCTAAACTGAGGAAAAAATTAACGATTTTAGGTTTATTTAAGCAGCAGACTGAAGAATAATGTAATTTTGAAAATAAAAAGTGTATTTATTTCTCCGTGTTATTGCACTCTTTAGAGAAATGAAAAAAGGTCTTCGGTGCATCAAAAAGATTATTTCGTTATATTATAACGTGTTGGGTTATTAAGTTTTGTATAACTGGCTTTATTTGTCATTTACAAAGAGTATTTTTGACGAAAGATCTATAATTCAGCCAACAGCAATTTGACTTTATTTAATGGGATGTAGTCTGTCGCATAATTACGTATGTTTTACGTGTGTTAACTCTGGTAAATTTGTAACCATATAGTTTGCAAACACTTCTAACATTTGCCGTAAAACTTAGCTGTGCACCTGATTATAGACGATTGGGAAGATTTTGATTGGATGAAAACAAGAGGTTTATTTTTCTATCATAATGAGTTATCGAGTTTTTTTTTCAGGTTAACAGTTACATAATTCCAAGTGGTATATATATAAAAAGGAAATGGTAATGAAAATGACATTATTTTAATTTTATTCAAGCACTTCATGTTTAAAAATCCACTTTTATGTGATTCACATTTCTTTTAATGAAAGTTAAAGATTTTTGTGTGCAAACAATTTATTACTTTTTTTACCTTATTTACTCTGCTGTAATCCGAAGATAGAAAACTGCGGTAGACCTGCTAGAAGACGTGTATTACAAAATATAATGCAACGTAGAGAGAAATTGTATTTAAGCTACCAGAACCACACATAGCACCAAGCTGAGAAGCCCGGAGTTCAAGAACTATCAAACGAAAGTGAATAATCCGAAAATAAGTAATGTTCAGTGGTCACTCTCTGCAATCATTGTAATTATCTCTCCTTTTAGTAGTGTGGTGACTAGAGAACATTTTAACATTCCTTATTATCACAACGGCCGTATTTTCCTCCCGACCTCTACTTTAAATTTATACTGTAAAAAGAATTTCTTCTGAATAGTCCGAATTTTGCCTAACCCATAAGATATTATAATAGCTAAATAGCGCTCGCATAGTATTCAGCAAATGCGGAAAGATTTTCCCGGTGAAGGTCCATATTAATTTAAAATACAAGGTCGAATTCATAATTTTGTTTGATTAATGATCATTTGGAAAATGGACCACCGAAGCGGGCATAGCCTGCTAGTATAAGATAAAATCGCCCAGATTTTGGCAAAAACCAATGTTTTAATGATCATTGCGCATTAGGATTACAGAATATTTTTCATTTGTCACTATAACTTTTATTTGCTAAAGAATGTGCTTTTACACGATTATAAAAACCGTTATCATGATTTCTAAATCAACAGCTATTAAAATCAGTTGACAGGTACTTACAGTATTTTTCATCTCATTTGACATAAGTTAACCCATTTATGCCTAGCGTCCCATTTTTGGGACGTTTCAAATTTTAAAGAATTTGTATAATTTTCTTCTCTTATATAGCATGAAAATTGCATGAAATCATTATTTATAAATGTCTTTATCTGTAACCGAGAGATGACAGTATATGGTGGATATTTATTTGCTTAAATTAAGGCTTTTTTCAGTGTTTATAGATTTTTAATTTTTCAAGATGGTAAAATGTAAAAAGTAAGTTTATTTGTATTTTTTCTATCAAGGATGCAGAATCGCAAGTTATAATCTTAGCTTGTACACGTTTTTGAAATAGGTATTTTTTTAAATTGCGAAATTAAATGTTCAAGCCTATTTTTTATGCATTTTTGTAATGTCCAAAATATACGGTTCTAGGCACAAATGGGCATATATTTTTATTAGAATTTTAGGAGACAGTTATTTATGTAATCTCCTTTCGAAGATATTTATGAAATAAATTGTTTTTAAATCTACAATACGATTATTCTTATTTTATTATTAATAATAGTTATAACGTTATTAGTCTCTGCAAAGAAATAAATATATATATTTTTTTAGTTCATAAAAATGCTAATTATAGTACATAATATACAATTTAAAAACATTTTAAATATAAATGTAGATAAAATATGTAATTATGTATATTATTCTACTAGAAATACTCATATTTAGTTTTTTTTACATTTTATCAAATAAATACAAAACAAAACTAAGCTTAATTTTTTTTAGTATTTTTCCAGTTCATTTTGCAACATTTGAAAGTGATTTTACCAAAAAATTTGAGAAAATAAAAATTCAGGCACAAATGGGTTAATTACGAAGTTAATCCGATTATAAAAAACGTTTCCCATAATTTCTAAATCTATGAAAAAAATGACAGGTACTTCAGATATTATTTTGATCATTGGACATAAATAATTACGAAGTTAAAAATCGTTTTACAGTGATTAGTAATATAGTTATGTAAATATTAAATAAAACAGAAATATTAAAAACAAACAATTTACATATCTACATGTGTCATTGATAATCAGATCAGCACACAAGCTTAACCAAATGTCCGGTAATTTCAGAAAAAAGTACATTTTACAATATAAATATACAACGTTTAACAATTATGAAGAATAATTGAGAACAAAAGTATATGAAAATCCAAAAGTTTAAAAACTATATCTTTGCAACTTTTTCGCATAATAAAATGTGGAATGAGACAGTTAGGGTTATTTTCTAGATCTTGTCTTTTTTAACTCTGACAGATTAACGATCATTCATTGATACGTAATACCTTGAATTTTTTTCTTTATTGCTGAATAGAAAAAAAAATATTCATTTTTGTACAAAATATAATAGTTTTAGAGCACAATCCCTCTTTCAGAAAATGTCAAGCAACTTTAAAATGATCTCTCCATTCTAAAGATTAACGTAACTTTTTTAGAGAAATCCTTCAGACTTGAAATGCTAAAACTGGATCTGTCAAGAAACGTGTATTTTTCGCACTTTTTCACGCCTCCAATGCATGATTATCTCTTTCAGTTCATGTCAGCAAATTGAACAGTTCATTGAAATGGAAAAAGGATGTTAAAGACGTCAGTTTTTTTACAGCTGTGATTTTATAAAATTCTTTAAGAAAAATAATTTTATTATAATTTCCTTAAACTAGTACCAAGTGATTGTATAATACTCTGACTATATGATATAAGAAATTGTGTAAATAAATCTGTAAACCTTAACACACACAAAAAAAAACATTTCTTTAAAAGTAAGTGGGTTTTCATATTTATGATTATACATCAGGGCAAATGTATGTTAAAAACATTAATTATAAATTCATATTGAACAAACGGTACTCTTTTCTTTTAATGATAATCCTTGCCATAATTGTTAATAAGTTAATAATTGATATATTTATTGTACGGAACCCTCTGAGCACGAGTAACACTCGCACTTGACCGTTTATTTTAACATAGGATTAACCCCTTCGCGACGAGCGTCTTTTACAGAATTATTAATCTTTTATCACCGGTTCTCCAAAAAAGATATTTTTGCCTAATTTAACTAAAAAATGCCCTGATAAAAAAAAAAGAAAAATTTGCATTAAAAAATAACTGATGAGAATAATCAAGGATGATTCTGAGCCCTTTATGTGGCACATATAAGTTTCGCTCGTCCTCACTCGTCCTCAAGGTGTTAGAAGAAGAATTTTTACTCTAATGGCTATTTCGGCTTCTTTCTGGAACCATTTGATGATCAAAATGTATTGGGTGTTATATAATTTTTGTAGAAGAGTATATCTTTTGAGGTGGCTAAATGATACGTGTTTCCGATTCTTTATCCAAAAACATGAGTGAATAATCGGCCATTGCGACAGTGCTTTATATAACCTTACCCGTGAAAGTAGACTCCTATAAACTAATTCTATTTATACTAGATGGAATAGTATAAGATCTCGGAAGAGCTCTCTTTTTGTAAATAGTAATATTTGGAGAAAAATTTCACTATATTATTGCTCAATTTGAGCCTTCAAATAAATTCACTAGGTCGCGTATGTAATATTGGCGTTATTTTTTTTATGTAGGCAATTATTCACGTAGCACATCCCGAATAAAAAAAAGATTGTGCCTCAAAAATCTGTAGGTATAAGTATAAGTACTGGCTATACATTGTTAATATTTTTAACATAAAACTGGAAATCTAGGAATCAAGTTACAGCAATCTATAAAAAAAAACTTACCAGGAAAACGTAAATTAAAACAACAACCCGGATAGAGGAAATGTGAAACCCTGATTTGCGCAATGCGAATTTCCCTAAAAAGTACAATTCGTAAATCAATATGAACGTGAAAATTATAAATGAATATTATGATACATACATACGTTCAAGTGACACTGGAACTGTTTTATAAATCAGGATTATTAAGAACGAAAATGAAAGAACGATACAAAAAAGATTTGATTTACAAGACGAAAATCACATAAATTCTTGCTATTCACCATATATAAATAAAAAAGATGCAAGTTTCGAATTCTTTTTTCACAAGGGAAAAAGTTTAAAGCATTCCTGAAGAAAAATTCATATTATTCCTGCGTTTTTTAAAGTTGATGAAAATATTGGTATTTTATCGTAAGGAGAATCGAAAGGTTTTATTATTTTCAGCATTTTAACTTCTTCAGAGTTTCAAATAATAACTTTTCTAAAGGAAAATATGAAAGGTATTTATTTTCTTCACCAGTTCCATCTTAGGTGGAAATTCGAGAATAGCAAAAAATCAAAATAAATATCGCCATTTTTAAATATTTTCGTTATTTATACTCTTCTCTATATGTGAAAGAATATATTTTTCGTGTGTTTGGTGTGTTTTATGTGAATTAAAAGAAATCTGTTACTTTCTCCTAAAACTATTAAAAGTAAATAAATTCATAAGACGAAAAGCAATATTTCACCTAGATTCAAACATGAAATATGTAATCACCAGTGTTTATTGCTGTAATTAACTGTAAAATGTGTATATGTAATAATATGTATGGCCAAAGTAGCCACTTCAAGTTTCAACTCTAATAATTATTGTCTCTCATTTTCAAAACGAAGTGACGTATTTCTATTAAAAAAACAGCAATTAATTATTATTATACTCTCTGATGAAGGGTTTAGGAAAGCCTGAAAGCACTAAGAAGTTTTAAAGTAAAACGTTTATTTTTAACTTGTAACATCTCTTTCATTATTTTAGTCTCCTTTTAAGTAAAACAGTGAACTTTTTAAAGTTCATATTACATAATTTAACATTAAAATTTTCAAAAAAATATTTTTAAATACTTCCATGCAAATTTAAAATTGCTATTTGGTTTACTCATGTTTGAATAACGATGCTATAATTATTTATTTATTTTTTTATTTTGGATTTGCTTAAAAGTAATTACCTTTGTACTAAATATTTGTTTTATGTGTGCCTGATATTTTTTTAAGTAGTCAGCAACTGTGGCAAAATATTATTAGGAGAAAACTTGTATTTATGTTATTTTAATGAATTACTGAATTGCACATTACTGAATCACAAATTTTCGCAAAAATTTTAGTAACATAATTAGCGATATTTCGTTTTTCTCCCTTTTTTCTGGAATAGGATTTCTTTTTTCTTTTTTCTTTTTTTTTTTCAAATTAATTAGAAAATAAGAAACTAGAATTATAAACCAGCTGTAGCATAAATATACTATTTTTTAATATTTTCTTTACGAAAGATTCAGAATTTAGCATTTAGGAAAACTATGGAAAAACATATTGGAATTGTTTTAGTAGTTTCATACAAAAAGATTAATCAAAATCAACTATTTTACATAGGATTTTACAAGTTTTATTGGCACTATGCAGCACCGTAAAATGTATTGATGTTTAAAATTCTTATTATCGTCACAGGATGTGAACAGATTAGAATCACAGTCACTGCATTATCCAAATAACTTATTTTGTTACGAATGAAATCATTAAATCTAGAAATTTTGTTTACAGCTTTAGACCAAATATAAATATATGGAGTAAATTTTCTCGATTCTTGTGTACCGTATAGCAGGAAAGAACGTAATCTATAATTTGGATTGGTCAAGAGGATTCTGGGCAAAACCAGTCTTGACGATAATATGAGGCTTCTTATTATCGGAATTTAAACAGGTTATTATAATTGGTTCACCATTGGTTTGAAAACTACAATTAACTTAATACTTGACTGCTGCTCATGTAACTAAACCTTCAGTCATTCGGTGTCTAAATCTAGATGGTCTGCAATTACGGCATTATTTAATTAGTTCTTTAAAAAATGAAATATGAAACATTCGATACGCGCCTTTGTGTGGCATCACAAAATGTGTCTTCTGAAATATATGGTCTTGAAAAAGTATAGCTAAAGTCAACAAATGTCAGTCACTTAAAAATCATTATGTAATTAACTAAGAGAATTTGATTTTGACCCATTCAGACTGGGATTCTTAAAGGCATTTGCAACAGACGTGATATTGGCTAAGTGTTCTATCAGAGAATCACCAAAATTTAGTATTTTTTTAATTTTTCCTATTAAATTTTAATACTTTAAATAGAGAAAATATCCTATTTATTTCACTATAGAATTTTCTGTTGTTGTCGGAAAATATAGGACAGTTCGGGATGGCTGTCAGAAGACCCGGTGTAAGATTTTCATCTTGGTTCACTATTGGATTGAAAATTACAATTGCAGCCATTCAAAGTCTATTTCAAAATGGTCTGCAATTACAGTATTATTTAACTAGTTCTTAAAAAGAATTTGAACTATGAAACGTTCGATACGTGCCGTTTGCTTGGCATCACAAAATGAGTCTTCTCGAAAATATGGTCTCGAAAAAGTAAAGCTAGAGTCAGCAAATGCCAGTCACTTAAAAATCATTATGTAATTAACTAAGATGATTTGATTTTGACTCATTGTGACTCGGATGATACTTGAGGGCATTTGCAACAGACTTGATATTGGCTGAGTGTTCTATCAGAGAATCATCGTAATTTAGTATTTTTTTCCTATTGAAATTAAAAGTTTTAAACAGAAAAAATGCACTATTTATTTCACTACTGAATTTTCTGTTGTCGTCGGAAAAAATAGGACACTTTGGGATGACTATAAAAAAAGCCCGTTGTTAGACTTATTACCCATACATCTATATTAACAAGAAACAACTGTAGGTGAGTAACGCGAACGTCATATTGTCGGTCCTAACACCAGACTAATAAATTTTGCTTTTAAGGAATTGTTGTTGATTTTTTTATTTTAAACATCGCAAAATTTTAGTTTTCACACTGTGTAATATTTATAATAAAATGTTTTTCCAAATACAGTTTGTTTGAAAATAGCATTTTATAACTTTTGTGGCTTTAAAATAACTTTCAAGCGTCATGTTTTAAAAATCTACCTCTATCGCGTGCATACCGAACAGGGAAGATTAACAAGTTTCCACAAAAATAAATATAAATAGATCAGCTTAAGTTTTATGCTAATATTCCATAATGAAATTAAAAGTCCATCAATGTATAAATAAAATAATATATATGAAACAAAAAATTAGCAGAGAATTAAGCTTTTAAACGACGAATATTATCAAAATCAAAAAGGCTGTAAGTATCAAAATTGTTGGCGATTTCTTCGGCTATTAACTGTTGACATGCGCTGAATACAAAAATATATCGCTTTTAATACATTTTATAATTTTAGTTCAATTTAAAAAAATTATATTTTTCACATAAAATTGCTTTTTGGTGTTGTCAATGAGTAATCTAAAAAAAAAAAAAAAAGAAATAGTAAATGGAAATATATATTCGAATTTTCGATAGAGAAAAATAGTTATCTATATTCTGTAATCCTGAATTCCTGGGTTTCATCCCCTACTCATTTGAAAATATTGCACGATTTAAATATATTTATCATCGAAATAAGAAATATACATTCTAGGGAAACTAATTGAAAACTGTTGCTGTTTTATTTTGCTTATGTACTATTTTATGTTAAAAAAAAATATATTTCGTTAACGAAGCCAATTTTTTCCTTGTCCTTTTAAAGTTCTAGTTAATATAATTCTTTGAATATGCACTTCGTTATTTTTTGAATACAGAAATTTTAATCCAATCGTATCGTTCTCGAAAACAAAATTATGAATTCGAAAAGACTTTAGCTTAAGAATTTTCCTGTTGAATCCGTGTAAATATTTTTTTTCACCAATATGCCTTAAAATAGTCATGCTATTAAATTATACTACTATCGCGATCAAAAAATATTAGATTACTTTTCTTTTTTGTACATAATGTATAATTTTACGAACATTATTCTTTGTAACTATAAAACAGTTCAAAACTATGCTTGTTATGTTCTAAATGTTTATTAATATTTTTTGGTAAACCGCGTTCTTAAAATTGCGTGGCATTAAAAATATAAATGCCTTAAAAATACTTTAACTTTGTGCAAAGATTTATCATAACTTTATCTTTCCACATTTAAAAGAAGAAAAAAACTTTAGCATTCTGAAATTGCGTGTCCGTTTCTATATATATATATATATATATATATATATATATATATATTACAAGAATACAAACGAGAAGAGCAAGCATAATAAAAAAGTTTCTCTGATGTTCCCAACATTTTACTTCACTAAAAAAATATAAGTGATAGTATATATTTACATAATAGCCGCTTTTACTACACCCATGATATAGAGGAATTTTTCTCTTTGTTTACTTGTTAGTAAAGGAATTTTATAACATTGCTTCAGAATTGTATTATTTTTATTTATCTTTGTAATTAAAAAAATTAGAAAACTTGCAGAAATCTGAAAAAGATAAGATTTATAAAATTTTACCGGTAAGTTAAGAAAAAGAATTCCTATTTCCAGAAGATTGATTTTGCAAGAAACTGTCGTATGCATTTTATTTTCTTTCTTTCTTTATTTATTTTTGTAACTTTATGTAAAATATGTGAAAAAAATTATTTCGAAGAAAATATTCTAACGGAAATTGGACAAACCATGTCACCTAATGAACTTTTCACGTTAATTAAAAATAAAGATTTTTACAGGGTGGCTACTAAATACTGTTACTCTCAAAAAATACGAATTAATTTTAATCGTTTGGGTAAACAATTTATTTTTCTATTTTAGGTTTTGGCAAGCTTCTATTAGTGCAGACGAATTTGGTTATAAAGCGAATATTTAAAATTATTTTAAAGAGAGAAGCCAAAAGAATGATGATTAAACAGCTCTTTGATCGCGATTTTCCTCAGGTAAAACATTTAAGCAATTAAAATGCCCTGGATTTTATGGAACATTTATATATAAAACTCTAAATCGATTATTGGATACTAATAGCTATGTGAATCTCGATCTAGGTCTGGTCGTCCACGCTCAGTTCTCACAATAGAGCGTATCAAAAGAATTCGCTAAAAGGTGTGAAGAAATCCGCAACGTTCTGCAATTAAAATGGCTGCAGAAGAGAACGTGATTTGCAGAACTATGCAAGTTATTATAAATGAAGAGATCTGGGTTATTGCCCTTATCGCAAAAGAAAAATTCAAGGATTGACTGCTGCACAAAGTATAAAAAAATTACAAAGAAAGAAGAAATTGATGAAGCGGCATGGTAGGAAACTGTTGACAGAATAATATATTCTGATGGGAAGCTATTTTGCACTTAACAGTGTTATAATGCTAAAAATGATATGGTATATTTAGCAACCCTCGAGCATATACCTGAAACCTTTCGAATTGTTAAATGCTTTCAGAACAATTATTCTGTTATGGTTTGGGCTGCAGTGTCAAACAATGGAAAATTGCCGTTGAAGTTCAACGATAAAGGGATAAAAATCAATGCGAATATTACAAACAGGACATATTGGCCACACATTTATTACCTCATGCTGACAGGTTGTATACTAAAAAGAATTGGATATTTCTGCAAAATGTTACATCTTCGCACCGAGATAAATCAACACAGGCTTGGCTCCCTGTCAGCTTTCCAAACTTTATCATGCAAGAAGATTGGCCACCTTCTTCACCGGATCTAAATCCTTTAGATTATTGCATCTGGGGATTTTAGAGGCTAAAGTAAATAGCAACAAACGCAGAAGTTTGGACTCTCTCAAAGCTTCCATATTGCGTGAATGGTACCAACTACCATTTAAAATGATTCGCGCCGCAGTCGGACAATGGCGTAAGAGATTATCTTTTGTAATCGATAAAGATGGCGGTCAATTTGATTAAAATTATTTCCGGTTAAACTTTCATCTCTGATGTTCATCATGTTAGTGTAGTTATCATTTTCTATTTTCTATTTGTAAAATAAAATGACTGAATATTTGTAACAGTATTTAGTAGCCACCCTGTAGTGCAAGTATAAGCTATAGTAAATCTGCAGATCTGGAACCTGAACGTCAGTTGCGTAATATACATTTTTATTTTCATCTCGATTTACATAATATAAAAATCTGACATTCTTCATTTATTTTTACATAGTATAGATGTAGAAAACTGCAAAAATTCTGATGATTGAGGAAATATTAATTAGGTACTATGATGTTAAATATTTCAACAATGAAGTTCTTTGACTGTACGAGTAAAACTGACTTAAAAAAAAATTAAATACAAAAGGCTATTATTCATGTAGTGCTGTCCCTCTCAATAACCGTTGTCTAAATTAATATAATCGATTTAGAATAATTTTGCTATTTCAGGATTTGATATTTATCGGTATCTAAGGTATATTTTACGCTGTGATTTTATTAGTAAAAATTGTCTTGTACGAGATATTAAAATACTCTGAAAACGATATTTACTTCGCTGCTAACCATAAAATATCTGTATCTATTCTAGATGTTCGAATAGATCTCACGTACATGAGATACAGTTAGACTGTACTGTATTATAACTTTTTTAGTTTAACCTTGTATATGAGCTATAAATTTTAAAGCACATCAAATTGTTTTTAAAAAATTAATTCCTGATGAAAAGGATTAAAAAAGGTTTACGCGTAATTACTATAATAGTGTGCAATATATCCATACAATTTTTACCACCTGGTATATTCATTTATTTATATTACACTCACATAACTTAGTATAGAAAACTTGAGTTCAGCAGGAAATTTCGTACATGCAATTGCAAACGCATTTTTAGCTCCTCTTAGATATAGAGGAGGTTGTGTTCGAAATATTTTGTGCATACCTGTATATTATCTATATATATTTAAACGTGCCACGTAGTGCAATAAAATTTAATTCAGCGAGAAAACATATAATAGAAAGAAAAATAATTTTAATGAAATGACCATACATAGAAAATAAAGCATTCATATCTTTTGTGTCTTCCAGTATATAAATTTACTTATATTATACCCTCATCACTTACTATTGTAAAATTTATTTCATTTGAACAACGCATAACAAAATTGAAAAAGAAAAAAACTTTTTAAGCAATTCTTCACCATATACAAAAACATATTTGAATTCTTCGGGGCAACACCGTATATCTTCTTTTGAAGTTAGACATCATAATCTATAGAATACACATCCCATTATGTACTAAAATTTTGTTAAGCTTGAAAAAGAATGGAACAATTAAAGAAACCTTCCTCTTAGTATCTCTCATACTCTATAATGTATCTAAAAGCTAAATATCAGATATTGTAAAAAGTGTGCACAGGCGATGTTCTTCAGGGCGCTTACATTGAATATTTCCTAGACATTTTAACAATAATGTAAACGCAACATTTAGTTTCATTATAAAATGTAACATTTTCTGGTGTCTTCTTTTCGTTACTTACAATATCAATGGATGGGTGGAAAGTGTTAGGAATAACAGCATTCTTTTCATTCTTTTCCCTTCGTACACGGTAAGAGTATCTTCTTCGTGTTTTAGAAGTTTTGTTTCATATAATTTATCTTTCAAAATTTTCAAAGAATTTGAGATTTTTCACGTCGTCTCTCAAATAGTACCTACCGAACTAGATCGTTTCTTTTTCAGTTGTTCAGCAGCGCACAGTGAATTGAAGTACAAGGTGGGGGGCCTCCGCGGCCGAGTGGTTAAAACACCACGCTGCTAATCGTTTTAGGGCGTAGGAGGCTTGTTGGGTTCGACTCCCGCTGGCTCCATTGCACACTCTTTGTGGAGCTCCCAGATGTAAAAATTCTCTGTGTTGTAAATTTCATTGTGCTATCTCGTCCCTGTAAATCGTCGATGACTTATAAGCGGGCCTTGTTGTCAAGCACACAAGTCTGATGTATGTGTCCAATAAAACAAACAAACAAGTACAAGGTGGCCATAATTAAAATGACAGTAGTCAGAGTGTTTTGTAGCGCGATCTAATTGAGAGAATGACGCCAAATTTTGTAAAAAGATTAAACAAGACGGGGGCGAAGGATTCCGCGAAAAATAATCAGTTCCAAAAGTCACCGCTAGGGGAATATGTGGCGCTGTGTCACAGAAAAGAGATTTTTGAAAATATGAAGAATCAATACTAAAATAAAATTACATTTTTAGTACATTTAACGATTTTATTATTGATTCTGCATTTTTAAAAATTATCTTTTCTCTTACACAGCGGCACAGTTGACAAACAGTGACTTGTGCAACTAAATTTAGTTTCCGGAATCCTTCGTCCTCCATCTTGTTTAATCTTCTTACAAAATTTGGCGCCATTCTCTCGATTAGATCGTGTTACAGAATACTCTGAGTACTGCCAGATTAATTATGTTCACCTTGTATTTTTCAACTGTGGCATTTATTCCTCTGTTTAGAAACGGCTGAATCGATCGCAGCACTATATATTCTGATAAACGTTGTTTCTACGACCATTCTCCTCTTCTGCCTAAATAAGGGAAAGCATTCACTAAGTGCTTAGTTCTAACATCTTTTGCAAGCCAAATCTTTTGACTATATTTATTCAGTTTAGGAGAAAATTGGGAAATAACTGTTCCTATAAGGTTATAATTTCGCAAGGCTTGAAACAGGCAATACAGTTTTCAATGAATCTACTCTATTTATCAGATATAATTCAAATTTTACCTGTTTTGAACCATATGCATCTAGTAGGTTTGAAATCAAATCTCAGAAATCGTAGAATTTCACAAAACCTATTACTTCCCATTGTTTTAATGTTCGAAATTCGCAATGTGTCCATTCCACTACGGCCATTTTGCGCTTTTGTTGACTGATAGTTTTTCACATCGATATAATCTGCTTCTTTTATGTCTATACTACTGAAACTGTTTCGTGGTATTCGGTACAACCTATAATGTCATTTTCAGAAAGCAAAACAACTCCCATTACCTTATGCCTGAAGAGTGTAATCTAAATATCGTATTTTTCTGTGGGACGATATCTCACAGATTAAATAGTGCTCACAGAGAGGTGCGACGTACGTTTGTTTCCCATGATGAGATAATAAAGTTTTAGTTATTGATAATGTTTTAAATTTTTATTTGAAATTTCTCTTAAATATTTTTGTTCTCCCTGTAATCAATATTAAAGTAAAATGTCTCAACTTTCACATAAATATCATAAACCTTTCAGTTAAAATAACTAAACATTGTTTAACGTCTAATATGCAAAATTTAAAATTTAGAAATATAGGGGAGAGTAGCCATATATGGGCCACCGCTTTAATTGGACCGTTGCCATTCTGCGGTTAATTACAGGAAGAGACTCCATATACCGCTGAAATCCTAACTCATCAGAAAGACGTCACTCATGATTAGAAGAAGCAGCCGCCTACCACGTGCTGTTTTCAGACAATTTAAAAAAACCTAAAGTTAGTTGTTTTGATCTACTTTTTTCATACTGTAAGTGAATATTTTAAAACTAAGCTAAGTTGTTATGTTTTCATATACATATATGAATTCATCTGTTTATTGCGCATACTTTTCACGCGGATTTGTTTGATTTCGTTTTTGTTCTTAGTCTTGAAATTAGCTGTTTTAAAAATTGGCGCAGTTGCCGTAATTGGGCCAATTTAAGTTGCTTAAATTGGACCAGATATGCGATCATAAATTTGAAAAGTAAGTAATTAATTTCGAGGATGGTACACTAGTTTTTTATATTTTATAATGGATTACTATTTCTATGCAAGTTGTTTTTTTTCTATATCTGGATTATTTTTTTTTATACAGTGTAGGCCTATGTAAGCATAAAAATATTTTTACATGTCTATGCAATAAATTCTGTTTGCAATGTCTTTTATCTTGTAATTGTATTTATTTTCTTTGAATTCTTTATTCCTACGGGATACTTGATGTACAGAGTTGAATTCAAACATTTTCCTCCTGCAGGATATTTGTGATGGAAGACTTTTTACAGTTCTAAAGGATGAATTATACTTTTTTGCCATTAAAACGAATAAAATTTCAAACCTTGATGAAAATGTCGAAAAAGACATAGACAAACTGTCTGGAAGAAAAACACCCGTGACAGCAAAAGCTGTTAAAGATATAGGAAACAAAAAGCAGTCAGTAAGTTGTGAAGAAATTGACCTGCAACAAGGCTGCAGCTACAAATCCTCCCCAAAAGCAAATAAAATCACTAGAAATATTATTTCCTTTTTACTAAATTCAGTTAAATCAAAGTACAGAGGGAGCCAACAAACAGTTGTGTTAACATCATCGCCATATAAACTAAACCTTGAAATGAAAAAAAAAAATGACAAAAAGACTAAAAGTAAGCTTTCACAGCACAAAAGCAATTGGAACGTCGAGTTTTAAAAAATAGGCGTAATGCAGTTAGCAGAAAAATGATTGAAGAGAAGAACTACAAACATAATGTAAAGAAAACTTCTGTTGAAAAAAAAAAGGTCTGAGAATTCAGAATCTAAAAAGAAAAATCTAGACAGTGATGCCTGGTTTTGCCTAATTTGTAAGAAAAATAAAATAGCAGAAATCATTCAGTATTCAGATTGCCGTATACGGTTCCATGTTGTGTGCGCTGGAAAACAAAAACAATAAACAAAATTCATGTATAAGCTTTGCATATAACCTTACATGATATTCAAGTAACTGACAATTAGTTCCATAATTTCTATTCTTAATTACTGATAACTTTGATTTATATTTTGAATACATTTTCATTTAAAACAATTATTCTTATTTTCGGATATTTTATTTCATTATATTTCATTGCTGTTATTTTGTTTGATTGTTTCATTAATTGCAAACTTTGAATTTAATGAAATTAGTTATATTACCTAGTCATTAAAACAACCTGATATTATTTAGTCCAATTTAGGAGACTGGGGGTCCAACTTAGGCAACCAGTTGCTGAATCTGGACCACTTTTCACAATTTTTTAAAATTAAAATAAAGTTTAAGATTTTCAAAAAGAAATTGATCTAAATATTTATTTAGTTAGTAGATGAATAGATTGACCCTGTGTAATGGCCCCACCAGTGGCTGAGAAGTTCTGCCGAAGCTGGTAGACGGGAGGTGCTGTGTTCGAACCCAATCGCGCCCGTCAGCCTAACCTTTTCGGAGTTTTCGTGGTTTTCTTCGAAGCCTTGGATTTTCCATGCGTAAATACGGGTTAGGTTCCCTTAGAAAGACCCCCACGGAGGGCACTCCCCCTTTGGCTTATATCCCTCGAGCAGATAATCGGCCTTTAAAAAATCAACCAATCAACCCTATGTAATGATCTTTTGCAGATTTTCCAAAAATTAAGTGAGTTACACCTGGAAATAAGTGAAGTGGTACAAATCCGGCTACTCCCCCCTATTACAATTCATCAGACATAAAGTAAAAATTACATAAATGCATATATAATTAAAAATACAAATGTTTCGAGCTACGTTTTATCTCCTCATCAACGCAGTAACATTCAAATGACCAAAGACTGTTACATGATCTGTAACTGTATTGTAACTTTAAACATGATATATATTTTTCTGGTCATTTGAATGTTATTGCACTGATGAGGGGCTGAAACATAGCCTGAAACGTTTTCATTTTTAATTGTATATATATTTATGTAAATTTTACTTGTGTGTCTCATTAATTGTAATATATTTCTAAACTTTTAAGTCTTTCATTACTTTTGCTTCTACAAGATATTCTTCAAACCGAAAAACCTAACTCAGATGCATATTTTTTTTTAATGTTTTTTTTGCAATATTTATTGCTGTATAATGGGAATAATTAAAATTCATAAAAAAACAAAAATTCTTATTTCATCATAATTAAAAAGCACATTCTCGAAAGTCTCTAACATAAGTTTTCATTCTTATCTTGCCATTAGTATTTTAGTTATCAGCAAAAAAGTAAAATTTTGTAATTGTGAGTGTAATCGTATATTATACAATTGAAAATTATTTTACTGCCATTATATGATTGTTAAATAATAACAAATCAATGATAAATTTATGGATTTCTAGATGAATTATTATGTATGTCTTATTGTTATCACTTTGGTACCATGGAATTACTGTACCAATATTACATAGTCGTAGTTGTAAAAACAAGACAGCAAGATACCATCAGCCTGTTAAAATACACAATGAACAATAAGTGCTAGTACTCGGCAATATATTTCATTATTTCTAATCGAATAAATAAAATGGAAATGTTAGAAACAAAAAATTTAACTGTTCACACTTCAAAAAAGATATTTATTATTTTTCAAAAATCAGTAAGAAGAAGATCTTACATTCTTAAAAATTTTTAATAGTTCGAAAAATAACATAATGAAAATGAAACTCACCTGTTAGGAGGTACACTATAAGAAAATTACAATAACTAAATATTTGATTATGTATTTAAAATCAAAATTAACTTATTCACAAATTCTGAAATATTTCGTTCATAATCGTAATATCATATCGATATAACTAAACAACCATTAAAATCTGACAAAAATTTTAAGTAACTAATTCATTTCTTTGACATCAAAATTCACACAGAAAAAATAAAAGTATTTTTTATTGGACATTATCACCAGAAACATAATCTTAATTCTCCAACTACATAAATATTCAATTAAGTTTTATTAGTTTAATATAACCGAGAGTTCATTTACTTTTTATATTAATGTTATTAATTAGGTATTTACATGTCACTTTGTTCATTATTAAATAATGTAAAAATTAATGTATATATTAACAATTATTCATTCTCACTAAGTAATCAGAAATTTCTATTTTAATTGCAAAAAGCTTAGATCCATAAAATATACGCAAAGTGCAAATATTTGCTAATCAAATATGTTGAATTAATTAAGTTTTAAATATATAACCTATTTCAAAAAGATATATATATATATATATATATATATATATATATATATATATAATGTTTTATGCTGTATTGTTAAGGTTATCTTGTAATATTCCCATAGCGCAAATGATATTACCAAATGAAACTTTAAATTGGCGGTGTATTAAATAGACAAAAATAAAGTTTGTTTAAATATTGAGATGTATTTTTTTCTTATATTTGTACAAAATTATGTTTTCAGATATATAATGTTGTGAATGTAATATAATAAAGAAAGGGCATAGAAATGAGAAAAGTTATTAAATATTTGAGTTTTCTGATAATAAATATGATTATCTATAATAATAAAAGAAACTGTTCGTGTGTCTGTACGCTTGCTTGTGGTTATTTGTTATTATTATATGTAGCATACATTTGTGAATTTAAATAGTGGAACTTATTTAGTATACATCTATAATTAAAAAACAATATTCGTGTGTTTGTATGTTTGTCTTAAGTTTAATGAAGAGATTGCTGTCCGCACAGATACAAGATTTCGCCAAAAAGTACCAGAATAAAACATTATTCAGTTCGAAGGTAATTTCTGGATGCTTTTAACAGATATTCTAATTCATTCTTTTAGTGATGCTTAGCATTTTTCGCAACCTATGATTGTCCCACGTTAGCAAAAGTAATGATAAAATAACTGTTTCACACTTTTAGCCCAGTCTAGTTAATCTTGTTTTGTTCTTTTTTCAAATTTTATTCGTAATTCGTATAAGGATTTGTGAATTTTTTGTGTATTAGTGAAACGAAACCCTCTTTTCGGCAAAAATGAGAACTTTTTTTTATTAAGCGATATCTATTTGAAATCATTCATTCTTATATTTCACATCAATATAGAGAAACTTTCAGTACTTGTTTAAAAATAGTTAAATATAATATTTTTAGCTAAATTTTTTGAGACTGTATGGTATTGGAAACGGAATAAGGATCTCAAAGGGAATTTTTTTAATCACGAAAGCTGGAAAATTTCAAATCTTTTTCTGTAGTGATGAAGCAAGATCATTTTATAAACTCTTATTTTTTTCGGGTGAAAGCTACGGAGGGTTAATATATACAGGATGCAATATGCCATCTATAGCCGAACTCTAATTTCTCAACCGTTGGTCGTAGATACATAGTTCCAATTACAAAAACGTTTCAAATGAGGTAAATATTCATGTTGTGACATTATTTAAAGTAAAAAAATCAATTTTATAAAAATTACGAAATCTAACTTTTTATACTGTCCGTCAGTCCCTATAGTTAAATTTAGTAAAAGTTTACACTAATCGTAACAGGTATAACACAAAAAGTTTGAAATATGTACTACAAAAATTGAAACAGTTATTAAATTTCAAGGTTTGAGATTTTCGGACATGATTTTGTCTTTCATTGAGGGATCACTTAAAAGATGAATTAAAGTAATTCGAGATCAAAATCAGGGTGCAATTTATTTTTTACTGCGACACCACCTTTAGCTGGTATCGCCAAATCGGTAACCGCCAAAGAGCGTTATTTCATCTAAATATTTGAGCTAACTTTTATAGGTCGAACAACATTCAAACGTCAAAGTAGGTAGAATCGACAACCAGAAAATTAAACATACTCACTAAGGACTAGATAAGTGGCAGCAGAATGCAAACGAAAATCTGAGCTATAACGAGCATGAAAATTGGGATTATATATATAAGTTATAATAGTACCTAGCGCCACACGTTCGGGATAAAACTCGAGCCATCTGTCAGCGAACATGCTAGTCAGCGCTGGGATCGTGATGGCAATCTAGGCAAACATGCAATATGCCGAAATGATACTTATTTATAGTGAATGTCAAAGGAATGCCCGAGAGACTGCGAGTGTTTATTCAGAACATTTCCCTAAGTATTTACATCCACCGCATGCATAACTGATGCATTACACCATCTTAGAGAGACCGGCTCTGTTTCACCACGACCCAGAATAATTAAATGGGCAAGGTGTAATGTTCGAGTGACACCGAAGGAGGTTCTGGCATACGCCTTTTTAATTCCATAACTGAGCACGGCGGAAATAATCGAAGCAAGTTGTCATCATCTCTTGCATTTGTTATATACTTATGATGCGTATCCTTACTATCCGACACTAGTGCAAGCGTTGATGCTGGGTGACCACGCACGACGATTTGATTATTGTAATTTCATGCTCAATACCATAATCTGTCGTTTCTTTGTGACATTATGTGGGCAGATGAGTCAATGTTTACACGAGATGGCGTTGTGAACTTGCACATTGTGCATTACTGGTCTCTGGAAAACCTTCACATCTACTGCACAGTACGACACGTGTAATGCGGTATATGGGTAACCCAGATTGTTGGACAAATCGTCTACGAGGGACCTTAATGGGCGAGCATTACCTTCATCTGCTACAAAGTGCGGTACGTGACTGGTATGAAGATCTGCATCTCCGACATTCATGCCGGGTGTGGTTACCACAGTATGGGGCCCTCTCCACATAAAACATCAAACGTTCGGCCAACGAATTCGGTCAACAGATCCTTGGATATGGTGGTCCGGTAGAGTGGCCACTGCGTTCGCCAGACTTGACGCCCATGGACTTCTACCACTAGGGTTACATCAAGGCACATGTCTATGTAACTGAGACAACGTCTCTGATTTATCTGAAGCAGCACATCATCCTTGATTGTAGCACAGTTCGCATACATGCTATGCTCTAACGTGTCCAGGAGTCAAGTACTGTCACGCATTCAATTGTGCAGTGCTAGCAATGGAGAACACGTTGAGCAGTATCTCTAGTAGATTCCGGCGTTTCATGTATTTAATTTTTATAGTAGACCGTTTTCTGGTATTATAATAAATTGCTATTTATTTTTTTTTGTTGTTGTTGTTGTTTAATTTCAATATTTCATTCTTCGCTTTGTATACGACCCCTAAAAGTCAGCTGAAATATTTAGATGAAATAACCCTCTTTGGTGATACCCCAATTAGGCGATACCGGCTAAGGGTGAATTCGCCGTAAAAAGGACATTGTACCCTGATTTTGATCTCGAATTACTTTAATTCATCTTTTAACTGATCCCACAATGAAAGACAAAATCAAGAGCAAAAATCTCAAAATTTGAAATTTAATAACTGTGTGAATTTTTGTTGTACAGATGTCTAACTTTTTGTTTTATATCTGTTACGATTAGTGTAAACTTTTACTAAATATAACTATAGAGACTGGGGGACCGTATAAAAAGTTAGTTTTCGTAATTTTTATAAAATTGATTTTTTACTTTAAATAATGCCACACCATGAATATTTACCTCATTCTAAACGTTTTTGTAATTGGAACTGCCAGTCTACGACCAACTGGTGAGAAATTAAAGGCCGGTGGTAACACACACACACACACACACACATATATATATATTTGAGCCTATGTGATAGGGAAGGAATAAAAATACATTATTTCTGTCTAAAGATGTGGTATGCGTTGCTTTAAATATTCATAATAAATAATTTTAAAATTGCGTGTTGAAGATAGCATATTTAATAATATTACGAGAACGTATTGGCCTAATTCGAAGGCCATTTTATATATATTTAAGGGTATGCATTGCTTTAAATATTCATAATATAAATAATTTAAAAATTGCGTGTTGAAGATAGCATATTTAATAATATTCCGAGAATGTATTGGCCTAATTCGAAGGGCATTTTATATTTTTTTAAGAGGAGAAATGAATGAGACACATTGTATAAAACTTGCAATAAATGGAACTGATTGTGTTATTTATTCAGCAACTATTGATCAAAAGGTAGTGTAATGTATCTATATATCACAATTTAAATCGTTAATAGGGCATAAAATATAACTGTAAGTTCTATACGAATTTTATGTCATGTTAGCAAGTTAGAAATTTTACGTCAAACGCAGAAAATGAGGTGCGTACATACTACAACTAGTTTAACAAATATTCTGATATTTGTGCAATAGCTGTTGCACTCTTATGCAAAAATGCACGAATACAAAAAATATTACCATTATACATATTAAATTCAGTAATACGGAAATAATAATGTTCCATCTTGAATAGCATATAATCACCATGGCAATCTAGAATTACTGCTTATCATGGTATATCAATGAATGAATTACGTATGATAGGATTTAATAAAATGAAGAAAAATCCATTCATTATTAACATATTTTAAGTTTTGCATCGACTTTCTTATTATTGTACATGACTCATCAAAATTCTCCAATTATTATATATATCAAATTTTAAAAAATTCGGTAGGGTAGTTTTTGAGCAGTTATTTGCGGACAGACGCATACACACTGACTGATCTGACGGCGATTATAGGTGCTACGCAATTATATAATTACGACATTTCACCAAGGACCATAATGTAATGGAACACTTTGAGTGTCTCTGTAAATAAACTATGAACGCTACATACTTTATTCTCAATACCGAACATTTCATAATAAATCTCAATAACATATGTCAATTACAGAGCAATCCAACTAAACTAATGAAAGTTAGAGTTCCGACAGACAGGCAGACAAACGCCATGCTGAACAGACAAACTGAATTGATAAACACTTTTCAAATATGTTGGAAAGTGTTTAAAACGCATAATAGGTTGAAATTTCACTTTCAGCAATTTCTGCTAATAGACAGAAACATACTTGAATACTTTTGTGCATCCCTGTATTTTACCTACTATCCTATATACACGCCACTATTTAGCTAAAATTTAATTAAGACTAACCTACCTTAAGACCTTTGACACGCTTAAAACTATGGAAATCACACTTCCAGAGATTATCATCCATAGACTGTCATATATCCAATGCTCTGCGCTGCCATGTATATAATTTTACATATATTTCCCAAACATATCTTACACTAAATGTAATTGAACGTAGAAATGCAAAATTAATTATAAAACCACCTTTAAGCTATTTGCGTTCATACTAAGTAACCATTATTGATTCGTTTGTGTTGCTCTGTATATGATCTACAGCATTAATACACAAAACGTAATATTAAAATATTTAGTTAAACTGAAAAACTCATATCATAACTAAAAATTCACTTCAAGCAATCATCAATAATATACAGTATTTGTGATACAGTATGGTGTCCGAAATATTTTGCGTGTCCCTGTAAATACTATGCACATTCCATTTTACAGGAAGTAACATCTAGTAAACCTTAGCAAAATATATCAATTTCATTATATGGGAAATAGTTTAACATAATTAAAATATTAAAATAAATAAACATTGTTTAATGTCTGATATGCAAAATTTAAACTTAAAAATATATTGCTATTCATCAGACATACAAGTAAAAATTAAATAAATACATATGCAATTAAAAATGCATACGTTTCGAGTTAAGTTTTAGCCCCTCGTCTGTGCAATATTCAAATGACCAAAAAATATATATCATGTTCACAGTTAATAATTGCTATCAGTTAAAATTAAAGAAATTATAAAGAACCCCATCAAAGCAATGCTGTGTATTTCATAATAAAAATACACCGCAAACAATGTTTCCCATGAACATTATACAACGTAATTCTTTTGCGTGGCCCTGTAAATGAATAATAAATATTCTTTACACAGTATTTTCTACAGAATGTACATTTTAGTACACTTTATAAATGCATATCAATTTCATTATGTTCAAAAGAGAATAACATTTTTAAAATGCACTTGAAACTGTTTTTTCCCATTGAGAGTAATGTAAGGGAATACGTTTGACTTTCCACGTACTTGAACTATACGGGCGATTTTCATAAAATTTGAAATGACACGCCAAAATTCTTCAATGATTATACATATATAATTTCAAACCATTCAGGCTGGTCTTTTTTGTCTGTTACATAAATGGTCTGTTACATAGATGGACGAACGAACCTGACGAAAATTATATGTGCTACTAGTCCAGGAGGCGGCGACATAAAAACCTATGTTATCAGATTTAAAATATATATATATATATATATATATATATATATATTTATGTATGAGTAAAAATAGGAAAATCTAATGACTCATGTCTGCCGGAAGTGAAGTGGTACCTAAACCAAAATTTAATACCACTTCCGGTGTATTTTTAGAAGCTTAACCTACGTTATGTAACACAAGAAAAATAAAATATAAAAATCCTCAGTTCTTTAGTACTATTATAATACCATAGTCTGCCTAATTGCAACCGACGCCACACATGCAGTAGACGTATTTTTATCTTAGTAATTATTTTTAATGTTTATCTATGTCATGGAATACAAGGATAATAATTTTTATCTTTAAATTAAGTATAAATAGTGTTATTACCGAAAATCGAGGTCTGCCAACATTCAGCTCTAGCTAGACCTTCGGCAGACCAATTTAAAAAGTGTGCATTTAAATCATATTGTATCGATTTTTTTAATAAAACGACGCCATTTGAGAAAGTTTTGCGTCACTTTCTTAACCTTCTCACCGCCGCGAACTGATATATCCGTCCACTAAGCTGCAGGTTTCGCTGCAATAGAAGTATTATTTAAATTAATATAATTCTACAAATATATTGCAGATTTTAAATATTATGTTATGTTTAATACTCCCAACGCTCATATTCTTATACGTAATTAAATTTTGTATATCATGTTGGAAAATTCATCTTTTTTAGGATTTTCTAAAAGTTAAAAAGAAAACAACATTAAAATTTTGCCCTTTGCTCGGTGGTCAGTGGTTTAATACCATGGTTGATGTGTAATGCTTCAGAAATCTAACGCTAACACAATTTGATAGACATCCAGATTTGTGTTTTGCTACTGTTGAAACCAGACTGCCCAATTACAAGTCTGACCATGTAAAATTTTCAAAAAGTGGGCAATTTTCGAAAAATTTCAATATTTGATTAGCTAATCTCGTTTCAAATATAGTTTTAGTAAAATATTTAATCGGACCTCTAGAATAGTTCCTTTTTACAAATATTTATCGAAGTTTATCTCATTTTATATAATTAAAAATTAATGGTATATATTTTAAATTTTTATATGAATGGAATAGTTATCAAGCCACATGTTGGCGTGCCTCTACAGGGTGGTTCAAAAGATCATGTCCAAATGGCACGTGTGGGTGTCTCAGGTCGTGAGGAGCAAGAATTACATAGGAACTGGGTGTCGAAACTCGATCATGATGTCGCACTTGCATCGTGACCATGACGAAAGGAAAAGACAACAAACAGCTTGAAAATACCTTTATTTTACAAAAAACTTAATCGAAGTACAAAATGGAAATGAAAAAGTTACAACTCGTAACAAGCGTTCAAGAGCGCTTATTAGCCGTGTTGCATGCTTGCCGTGGTAGGGTGCCGCATGCAATCGGAAACGCGTTCTTATTGGCCAAGAGTCTCCCGGACAGGTGCCGCCACTTCAGCTTCCCATGCCATGAGGTCCGTGACCGATGGAGCGGGTGCCTCTTATACCAGAGGCTTAAGATATCACCAGAGGTAGAAATAAAAGGGGTTTTGGTCCATAGATCGCGATGGTTGTGGTACAGGGCCAATTGTAACTTGTTCGCAATTCCATGCGGCGCCGATGTGAAGCATGCATCACAGTTAATGGGGTATATATTGAGCTCTTGCTCTGAGTTGTAACATTTTTCTTTTCTATATTGGACTTAGATTAAGCTTTTTGTGAAATAAAAATATTTTTACACTATTTGTTTTGTTTGCGCCACGGTCACGATGCAATTGCAACGTCACGATCGCGTTTCCGACCCCCAGTTCCTATATAATTCTTGCTCCTCATGACCTGATACACCCACACGTGCCGTTTGGGCATGAAAATTTGAACTACCCTGTATAATAGTGTGGCTATATACGATATCCAGACTCTTATTAAACAGATGGGTTTCTCCAAACTATGGAAAATCTAGGCTTTTTTGCCATAGTTTGGAGAAACCCATCTGTTTAAGCAGAGTTTGATCATCGTATGTCGCTACTCTAATATAGAGTCGTCTCATTTAAAAATTGGAAATATATAACTTTATTTTTTATTATCTAAAACGAGATAAACTGCGATAAATATTAGTATAAAGGAACTAATGTAGGTGCCCGGATAAATATTTTACTAAAAGTATATTTGAAACGATATTAGCGAACTAGAAACTGAAGTTTTTCAAAAATTTCCCGTTTTTTGAAAGTTTTGCAAAATGCTGACTTGTAATTGGTAAATCTGGTTTAGACAGTAGCAAAACAGCAATTTAGATGCCTTTCAAATTGTGCCAGTGTCTTGTGATGTGGAATGCTTGAGAAATCTAACGCCCATGGTATTAAGAAAGTGACGCAATACTTTCTCAAATGATTTAGTTTTATTCGATGGAATCGATACAAAACGATATGAACGCGCATTTTATAACTTGGTCTACCGATGCTCTAGCTACAGCTGAACGCTTGCAGATCTCGATTTTCGGTAATAGCACTATACATAGATGAACATTAAAAATAACTACGATAAAAATACGTCTGCCACGTGTATGGGATCGGTTTCGACTATGCAGATCAGGATATTATTAAAGTACTAAAGGAACCCAACATTTTGAATATTTTACTTTTCTTGTATTACATACCTTAGTTTAAGCCTTAAAAAAACACCCCCTACTAACTCCTCAAAAAATTACCGTAGAAGAATGTTACTAGTACCGAACGATTGGAAATAAAATGTACTTTTAAATGATATATATAAAATTTGCTTAAGGGGCCATCTACATATTAAAACGAACCATAACTTTGTTTTTTTCAATAGCAGTACAGAATTTTGATAGCATTAATGAACTCTACACCCTTCAATTAGTCTAAAAACAATTTTTTATGCAATTCGTACCATAAGTTTCCGAGAAAATAATTATTTTAAAACGAGCGTATTTTAAGGGCTGTATCCAAATTGAAGTTCTGTACTCGATTGTTAACCGAGCGAGCTCCCTTCTTGAACAAGGCACCTTAAGCAGTCAATTAAGCCTGTTAGATTGCAGGATATCATAAAAAATTTCAAAATATATAGTCACTTGTATCATAGACGTCCCCTTAAACCATCATTTTGCCGTTTTTTAAGCATAATTTGAAAATTACTTGGAAGAAAAATGTGAAATTTTGGATTTCCATAAAGGACTCAATAAAACTAATTCCATCAAAAAAAATTGTGGGTTGCAATTCATAATTTTTTCGAGTATTAATTCCATAAATCATAATTCATATCATAAAGTTATAAAAATTGCAATTGCAGCGTATTTATGTTTGGGTATATTAGTATTATTGCTACACAAAAAGTTAGCACATTAGGAGCATAATTTCTGGAGATATAAATAAAAATATGAAAATGTAATTTAACATTAGAAGCACTAAATTTTGAATGCTTATGATTCAAAAACTTATCATTCAAATGACTTGAAATTCTGTGTCTAGGCATAGTTTGAACCAAAGATTTGAAATATCTCGTTAAATTTGGGTATTGTAATAGAAAAAATGAAGTTTGGGTTCGTTTTCATATGTAGATGGCCCCCTAAGCAAATTTTATGTACGTCATTTAAAAGTAGACATTATTTCCAATCGTTCGGTGTCAGTAACTTTCGTCTACGATAATTTGTTGAGGAGTTAGTAGGGGGTGTTTACTTTTTTTTCCACGACTGTACATCATTAGCAAGCATTGAATCACGCTCATGATAACTTTGATTCCGAGTTTGATAGGGAAAAAATCATTTGAACGTACTCCCGTGTCAGCATTACCTTTAAAACAGAAATCGGAAGCTTCCCTTACGTTACTTTGATTACCTTTGTAATTTCCCGAATTTTTTTCTGAAAGAATTCGTATTATTATAAAACTTGTTTCTGGTCAGATCATTTGTCTGAAAATGATTTTGCGTTTTTCTTTTGAGATGATAAAATTATGCTTTCATATGGTTCTCTTTGTTGCAATAGGTGCAATTTTTCCTATTTGTAGCAGTTTTATTTACTACCTTGTAGGCCGAGTCGCGATAGCTCGAAGCGGCTTCCCGATTCTCGGATCTATTTATTGCTTTATATGCCGAATCTCGCAAGTTTGAATTAGTTTCCCTATTTTCACATCTATGTTTATATTCATGCATTAATTTATTTTTGACGAATTCTAACGTCAGGTCATTTTGGGCACGGGATTCAAGCGCCGTAATCAAAGTGTCGAAACACTTAGGTGCAGAACAAAGCAGCATGTCGCATATATATGAATCTGGGACCTCGTTTCTTCGTCTTTGATTGACAAAACATGGTTTATGTGTGTAATCTTACCCCCTCTTTCACTTAATTTCTACGAAAGCAATTTTCTTAACCCCCTTCGAGACTAGCGTCATTTTCAGAATTTTTAATCTTTTATCACCAGTTTTTCAAAACAGAAAATTTTGCCTAATTGAATCGGGAAAATTCTCGGATTTAATAATGCAAAATTTACAATAAAGATTTACTGGCAAAAATAATCACGAATTCTGGGCACCTTACGCGGCATGTATACCGGTCGCTCGCCCCCAAGGGTTAAAAGGAATGATTTTGAAGTGAGGTATGATCTTTGTTGGCCAGCCTTTAAGGTGGTACATATATCTTTAGCATTAAGTTTAATATGAATAACCGGCGAGTCTTGAATGCAAGGATTAATTATTGATATAGCTTTCATATTTTGTCTAATCCAGTCGGCTGTTGATTATTCCGGCATGGGGTCTATAACCACCTTAAACAAATCATCTCTTAATAATAACATTTCTGCTTTAAATGACCAATTACTATAATCCTGGTCATTAATATTTCGATTAACGTAATATCATTGGTGGTCATTTTTCGGCTATATCAAAATATATATACTGCTCAAAAAAATTAGGGGAGCAAGCAAAAAAGTGAAGAGAGCAGTGCAAAACAGCCATGTACATGCATAAAATATATAGTACACGTGTATCAATGCGCAATACAGCAAAAAAAGACGCAAAAAAATTGTAGGAGACCTTTTATTATTTGAAAAGATGGAAAGGACATGAAAAGTTGGTTTAGGGCAACAATTTGGTTTCATGTAAATGATAAAAAAAAGTATTGTTTAGAAATGATGCAAGATTTTTAACATGGCGCGTGGTCTCCTCGAACAGCTAAGACTACTGCACACCTGTTTTCCATGGATGCGATGAGGTTATCGGTAAGACTTTGGAGAATACTGTTCCACTGCTCAAGAATTGCAATCTCCAAGTCCCGGACAGTAAAAGGGGGCCTTGGTCTCGCAGAAATGCATCGGCTGAGTATGTCCCAAATATGCTCAATCGGATTTTGGTGAGGAGAGTATGCAGGTCATTCTATACTCTGTATTGTTTTAGCTTCGAGGTTGTTTTCCACAAGACAAACTGTATGAGATCTGGCATTATCATGCATGGAAAAAAAAGAACTCACTAATTGCTGCAACATAAAATACGACATGAGGTCTCAGTATCTCGTCTGTATAGCATCGGACCGTCAAAGTGCCATTCCGCATGATATGCAGGCTCGTACGTCCACCTATGCTGATTCCAGCCAATAGCGTCAACCCACCTCGCCTGTAATGTGATCTTTCATGAACGAATGTGGTATTATTTTGAGTGCCTCTTTCTCTCCACGCCAAAACACATTAGATGTCACATCGAGACTGAGTCAGGACTCGTCTGTAAAAAGAATATGACTCCAACAACGTTGCCTGCAAACTCGATGTTCAGTTTCCCACCTTCTTTGGGCCGCACAGTTGCTTGAAATCAACGGAATACAGACCATTGGCTTACGTGCATAGAGCCCACCCTGATGAATGAAGCCTATTTCGGACTGTTTCGCTGTACACCCTTCATTCTGTGGACAAAAACAACTGTGTTCGCAGCAGAGTAGCATTGTCCGTTCCGTCTCGAAGAGCTGTTAACAGTATATCGGTCATCAGTTTCTGTGTTAGCACATTTTCGACCTTGCACTTGTCAATGAGTACCACTCCATGTGTCTTGGAATCGATTCCACAGACTTTCATGGACACTTCTTGCGGCTCCAACAGCGTCCACTACATTTCGTTGTGTTTCCACAAATTCAACTGTCCCGATAACACGCCAAGCCATGGCTTGCAGTAAATCATGTTGTTGTGACATTTTCAAGCCGCCTTTTCTCAAAACACAAGCTGAGCAATTGAATTTTATAACTGAGGCAGTGAAACAGATGTTTCTGCAAAATTCCAATTTCTGCACTTATCTACTTTTTCTACGTTTTGACGTCATAAAATTTAATTTGCATGTGAAGTTTTTTTTTAAATCTATTTTTTATTACGCTTTAAAGTATGGATGTTTTATTTTACGATTCTTATCGGTGTAAATATTTGCGTAATTTTGTTAAAACCATGTGCTCCCCTAATTGTTTTGAGCAGTGTATTTGATTTAACACTTATCAGTTTTAAATGTTCATTGAAGATATAGTCTATATATTACGGATACCGTATTTCATTTATTAGTCACTGATGGTATGTAGCTCATCAATATAACTCATAGGTGCCCGGCTTCATGAGACAAATCAGTCCCATAATCTGAAGGCGTGTGTTAACGAGGCTCAAAGTTTTGTTTATGACAATAATAGTTTAACAGAAAATACACGTAGGAAAAGTTTTAACCTAGCTTTAAGTCAGCTAGCAGAATCCGGTTATAATTCACTGAATTCGCAGGTATCCAGAGATGCACGGTTTCTGGGACAGTGAATTTTTTTTTTTTTTAATTGTGTGTGACGATATTTTAATTCACAGATCGAAGCTTGTGCTTGTTTAATATTAAAAATAGAAAATTACATATTAGTAGTTGAACTTATTACATATTATATTATAAGTTACATAAATATTTTTATACCGTTAAGCTTCTTTCTGTTTAAAGTTATAGTTTTGTATTTATTTACCTAATCATGAAAATTCCGTTTTAATGTTTTGGAATTTCACAGATAAAACGTCTACACAGCTGGAACGCACACAAAAAATGGAAGACGCAATTATGATGAAATCAGAGTAACTTCTTATAACAGTTCGGAATTATATCAAAGAGCTTGCTGCAGAGAAGTTTTTTGTGGCGACACTTATTAGCAATCTTTGTAAACGAACTTGTTATACTCAGTTTCTCTAACAAAATATCATTCTTAAAAGTAAAGTTAATAAGTCCATAAAGGTAAAAGTCAGTATTTTTTTTCTTTCTCTCCGCCATACATATTATAAAATTCATCATAAAATTCAATTGGATAATATAATATAATAGGATAATTTTTAAATACAGTATTAAGATATCTTTCCTAATAATTTGTAATTGATATTTAAACATATTTTTATACCTATTCATAGAGACCAATATATACATTCTTATATAAAAAAAAGACTTGCATGTTGATTGCTGTGCAAAAAAATCGGATCAATAAGGTATCTTGAAAGTAGTTTCTAATGCTGAGCTTCACGAGAAACTAAAAAATTCGGGAACACCTTTATGATATAAAAAGATTCACGAACGTAATTTGTAAACTGATATTTAAAATGCATTTTATCTAAAGTTAAAAAAAAAACCTTCAAGCATTAAAATTATTTCACTTTAAAATATTACATAAACATAGAATAAACTGAGGCGATACATTTTGTTATTTTAATTTCAAAACTCTTGAAAGTAGATATGATTTGACTTTTAAAAAAGTATTCTTGTTTTTAATTGTAAGTATAAAAATATCGCTTGATAAAAGAATTTAAATATTTCTTTATTTACATTCAGCCTGATAGTGATATACTTAAACAAAATAAAATAAAGAATGTTACTTACCTTCTGAGTTTTATGAATTATAAGCGCAATGTCTTAAAGTTTTACAGCTTGATTTTTAAAATATTTTAATTTATTAAAACATCTTTTAAGAACACATTTATTTTTAAGTTATGGAGAAAAAAAACGTATCCCAGAGTGAGTCTTTTGGTATATTTAGCCACTGCATTTGTTTTCAAAAACATGAAGATATTTTCTAAAAATGTCCTTTGTATATATGGCTTATAATGTCCTTAGGGATACTTTATGAAGTTTAGCGCCCACAAAACCCCATTGAAATGGGTTTACAAATGGTTTTACAGAGTAATAAACATAACAGCTTAAACATGTTTCTCTACTTCTAAAATAGAAGTAGAATAGAGATAGAGAAATAGAGTTTATATAATTCTGTTAGGATGGCTTTCATGTTTCACATTTTTCGATATAAATGTTACTGTTTTTCTAAGATATATTTGAGTCGATGACTATGATAACATTATTAACCCTCTCGTTGTGTAAGTAACTCTTCGCGATGAGCGTCTTTTACAGAATTTTTAATCTTTTTTCACCGGTTCTTTAAAGCAGAAATTTTTAAGTACCGTAATCGGATAAAATGTCCTGATTAAATCAGACAACATTTTCGCTAAAAAATAACTGATGGGAATAACCAAATAGTATTAATTAGACAGAAAAATGCATGCCCGAGTATATCTCGGATTGCGCAGCGAGAGGGTTAATCTGAAGTTCAAAATTTATTTTATGTATGCATAAATAGGTGCGTGTGCGAGTATACGTTTACATATATGTGTATATTTTTATTAATCTATATAAGCACCTGTTTAAAATGAAATACAATATTTTTTACTTTACGACAATAATTCTCAACTTTGTCTGTTTTAAAAATGTTTCTACATAATATGTAAAATATCATTTTTAAGAACATTCTCTATTATGATCGCCTTATGTTGAATTTAATAATGAAATTTCTTTCCTTTTTTTTTACCGTAAATAAAACCTTTTTTTTAAATTGGCTACCTAGTTGTCATCTAAAGAAACAAATGTTTAAAGCGTATTAATAAATCATTAATAATTAGATTTCGATTGCAAATTCAAAGTTTACAGCTCTAAAAATACTTTTGGGAGACTTCTGTTTCACATTTTATATCAATCAACAACAATGTTTACTGTTATGAAAACGCAATAGCGAAATATATAAAAAGTATGAGTTTTTCTTAATGAACAGCCTGTAGTACAATCTGTTTCAAAATGACCGGTAAATAATTTAATATTAGTAATTCCAAACTTTAAATTTTCACAATACCTAATTTATTTGACCTAATGACTTTCCGTTTTGGTAGCCTAAGGTAAAATTTACTGAAAAAAGCCAAACATGATATCAAAATTACGTGTTCGTATCGAAAATTTCAGCATGAAGACTACCGCCAAATCTTTTTTTGTAATATAAAATGAAAAATTTCCCGTCGAATGGCTTTTTTCTCTAACAGTTTGATGATTAATTGCATGGGGAGTTCTCTTTTTTTAAACCCTAGCGACTATTCGTCCATGTGCGGAAAAAGATAAATTAATGTCTTGTAATAAGTCGCCATAAATAATAACATGAAATGATATTTACAAAATAGATAATCGAATTGCATCGAAAGCATCATATGGACGAATAAATAAGTAATTCCCATACCACTATAACAAAATCAAAATTCGAGAACGCATTGGTAAAATTTTTAGCAAAAGTTTAATAAGAATCGATTACGTTTACACTATTTACATCCTTATGTACATATTTACAAATATTAAAACTTTATACTGGGAAAGAAGCAACATTTCTTTTCTTTTAATTCCAAAACAGACTACATTCTAGGAGTGCAAGTGGAAGTAGAAGTTGATAGCATCGCAGAACAATCCAACTGAAATTCTTTATTGCTAAAAGTACCAGTGGATTACTAGGCTACCTATATTATATATATATTTTTTTTTCTATGAAGCCTATCTACGTATGATTATTAATGCAAATTTTTCCGTAGAGATTCCCACTTTAAAATACACAAAAATCCGATTTACTTATCTTAGGTTAAATGAATTTTTTATGACGTTTATACGATTCAGAACAGTTAACTACTTTCCATACAGCCGATTTCATAAGTTCTTTCCAATTTAAAATCTGGTTCTATAAGTGTTCATGTTAATATTTTTTTTTTTTAAACAGATGACATTTATTGGGATAACAAAAGTGTAATTGTACAAAATTTACAAATAAAAAAATCAAAATTGCCAGTTAATAATATATTATGTTATGTTAAAATTAATTTTTCTTCTTTTATCTCAAATAAAAAAAATTATAACAATCGTACATTTTGATTCAGAATTATTAACTAATCATCTGAGACGATAGTTTGCTGAGTGACGCATCTTAAATCCAAAATCGTAGAATACCGTTACTCTCTCTCTCTCTTTTTTTTTAACTGTCTTATATCTGCTGTTTAATGCTATTCTAAAATTTCTAATTTCAGTATATTTTGAGATATTTATACCTATTTTAAAGTGAAATGGGGAAGTGTCGCATAATGATATCATATATTTATCTCCAAATAAAAAATGGAACGGATGTTTTTTTTTTTTTTTTTTTTTTTTTTTTTTTTAATTAATGTATAATATTAATCGGTTTTAGATGAAGCGAGTGACAAGTTCCGTTTTTCAGGAAATTTCTCTTTTTATTTAATCCGGTTTTTAAAACGGTACTATACTTCTTCGCGCATCAGAATTTCATCGCCAGTGCGTGACAAGCCATTACTGTATTATTTCTCATGTCTTCATCTTCCCCACTTTTGGCGAAAAATATCTGTGAAAGATCTTGCTTAGTGGTTAAGGACCTGTGCTAGTAATCATACGTACTCTGGTTGTGTCACCCTGATGTCTTTCCTTTATTTTCAATTTCTTTTTTAAAGCTTTATTAACTCTAGAATTACTGTGATTCTTTTATACCTAGAAATACCGGGGGTGAGGGTAAATATTAATAATTGTTTTAAATTGTAATCAAATTAAAAAAATAAATTATAATTCTAATTATAACTCAATTAAATGAAATTTTATTTAATTTTAAATAAATTTAAATTATTAAATTTTAAAATTCATATAAGCTATTTTATTAATTAAAATGAACATTTTTTATAATTTAATAATAATATCTCCTAAATTTAAATTATATATTAATTTATGTTAGAAGTTTAGTAACTGGAAAATATTAAAGCAACAAATTAATTTATTATTTTTTTTTCATCTTTTAAAATTAGGTAATTTCCATCATATATAAAAATCTTCATTAAAATGAATATTTTTGAAAACGTTATATTATTTCCTACGCTTATATAAAAATACTTTTATATTAGAATTTAACAACATACATAATAATATATATACAATATATATTGATAAATTATATACTTCATTAAACTCAAAACACGATGAAAGCAAGTAAATAACCGGAACTAAAATATTAAACAACAAAACCATGAATAACTTAGAAAAACAAAATTTGAATACATGCGGCATGGCCAATGACACGCATTGCGGGGTTTAAAAATTTTTACGTGCGCAACATACCTTATCGCCTGTGTAGACCAAAAAAGCAAAAACCTGAAAACACTAAAGTATCCCGAAACCAACAAATGAAATCTCTGAATAAACATACTGAAATTTATAGTTAACATAAACCATGTAACTATAGACAGAATATATAACTATAATACAGCATGATTCAAAATAAATGTTTACAAAATGACATGTCAAATCAGGTTTAAAACAATGATGAAAAATCACATAGGAACATAGGGTCCCAAAGCACTTATTTAGTCTTAAATACAGGGCGTTTCATCCTAACTTGAGTTGACAGTAATAACTCAGAAAATTAAAGTACATTACAATAAAACATTTAACAGACCATCTCACCTTTGTTTTAAATCTGATAACACCAAGCAAAAGTGGTGGAAGTTTGCATTATGCACTTGATGCCCCACATTTTGGATTGTGAATATCAGTTCATACGGCATCATCGATTGCTTGAGCAACATGTTTTTTCCAGATCTTTTCGTGATGTTATCACATTACACATGAAACAAGATACATATCGTTGTATTTTAATTACAATGTTTTTATTTTTCTCGAAATTATTACTGTCAACTCGAGTTCAGTTAGTATGAAAAACCCTGTATTTATGACTAAATAAGTAGTTTTCGACCCTGTGTTCCTATGTGAATTTTTATCTTTGCTGTATGCCTGATTTGCCGTGTCATTTTGTAAACCTTTTTTAAATCACCCTGTATATATTTAATTTATTTTAAATAAAGCAAAATTTTATTAATTTACAATTTTATATTAACAATATTATTAATTTAATAAGTAATGAATTTTTTAACTTATTCATAACAGTTAATTGTTACAAACTTTCGATAAAATTTGTTAACAAATGTTTTTAAATTCTTTTTATATAAAAATATATATATATATAATAAACTGCTTTTCACAAAAAGATCTTCATTTAGCATTTTAGTCAATATATTTATATGAATTTGTAAGATAAATGTTAATTCAAACTATTTTGTATGTGTATTTGAAAATATTTGATTTTTCATTGCAGCCAAAGTAAGTGAAATGTATGAAAATGAATAGTTAAAACAAATTAGATAAGCAAACAGAGAAAACCAATCAAAAGTGTCATGCATGGGCATAATATTGAAAGTACACATAATTCACAAAAAGTAATACAGAAATTAAGACACTATAATATCGCGCATCAGAATTTTAACTTTTTGAAATGATGTTAAGAATATAAAGAAGCTCTTCACAACAATTTGAGTACCTGTAAATGACAAAAAATATCTTGTCTGAAAAGAATGAAGTATTTTTTATCTGGTGAGTGGTCGCTTTGAACAATTCAAACAAAAGCACATATGTCATCAATCGATACGATGATTTTGTCGATAAGAATTTGGGGACGCATGATACGTTCTTTAAAACAGTGCTGTTTCAAAGTCTCGAGCAGTTAACAAAGGCTTTGCTCTGGCCGCAATGCGTCGTTCTAAATTGTGTCAGACATCTTCCATCAGATTTAAGTGAAAACAGTTCTCTGTCCACTACGCACACTGTATTGTTTCCGTCTCAAACATGCTCTCCACAAGTCGAGGTGTATTGCGCAGAGAGCCCGATTAAGGTTAGAGAGGCCCAAGGCCTAGCACCTCTTCGGGAACCCCTCGCTCCAGAACAGTGGCTAGATTTTGTCCCCGGGAGTATTCGAGGGGTTATATTAGATTCCTACGATTGAGAAGTTAACTAAAATCGTTTTTGATTTTTGACAAAATAATTGCAGGAAACTGCAATTAAGAAATTTTTTTCTAAATCATTTTATTAAATTTGGGCTCCTTCGCCAGTGAGCCTAAAGCCACGGCCTAGTTGGCCTATGCGGTAATCAGACCATTATCATAAGGAATCAACAGCGATTTCAGCGTACACTATAAAATGAATCTGTGGACGTTCCTTAGAAATAATGGGGAACCCAGTTGCCAATTATTTACAAGGAACATTTCTTGTAAATGAATGAAAATTTACGGAATACATTCTACTGTAAGATGAGTAAAGTTCCTGCAAAACACCAGGAGTGTTTATGTTTGCTTTTCAGGAAGCTTACTTACATTACAACGCAACGTTTTGGTTGTCAACATAAAGATTTCTTCAATTTCACTGGAAGATTCTAGATTTATTCAATAAATATTCTGCTATATTTTTTAAACCATATTTTAATCTTCAGAGCGGGGGTGGCCAACTGTGACACGCCAGATTCCACTAAACTTTTACAGGAAAAGTCGACTTCTTGAATCACAGAGAAACGATGATTAGATAAGGCAATGCTTACTATAAAATTTTAGAGGTATCGAGCGTTGCCACAGTTGGCCAGCCCTACTTTAGTGTGTAAAACAAATGGTAACAATTCACGTATATTCCAGAAATATTTGATCTTTTCAAGCCTCTTTATAATAATCAAAGCATTTTCTGAAATATTCTGGTTTTCTACTTTGAAACATTAACTCCTGAACTTCTGTCATTAAATAAGTCACTATTCAGAAATACTGATGGTAGATTGACCCGCTGGCACAGGCGTTCGCGACCCCTAGTATACACAATACGGGCTCCGTTTTCTTAAAGTTAAAACGCTTAACGCCTTTCGAAAAGGTTTGCGATGTAATAATTCTCCCGGGTTTTACTTATTAAAATAAATTCTATTACCACCAATTTAAACTTTAAGAATTATTCACATATATATATATATATATATATATATATGGGGCATTCTCACAATCTTTTAACTTTCATGTCCGTGAATAATAATTTTTCATTTAAGACCCTTTTTGTGTTTTTTTTTTTATTTCATATACTTGGGAACATTCCGTTGCATGATTGCACAACAATATTAACGAGATAAATAAGTATGGACGATGTTGGAGTTCCAAACACATGGAAAACTCATCTACCGTCCCGTGTCTCTGATGCTGATTTTGAAGTTTGGAGCTGTATGGATAAAATTTTTTCAATAAAAATAATTCGATGTAATTTTTTTCTAAAACTGGAACTATTGCTTTATATAAATATGTAGCTAAAAATTAACCGGCGCACATTTTTAAGGATATTATTTTTTGAACTCTGTCCCTGTGTTTTTAGATTTTTTTACCATCCCTCTTCTAAAATTATACAAAAAATTACTTCAGATGCAGTGACAGAATTTTTTTCAAGTTTTTGCTCATGCAGAAGTATGCTAGAGAAAGAACATCTAAAATTTTTTGACAGGAAATTTACTGCAGAATATAAGTCAGCATTTAAATATCAATTTCAAGCACCGTGGCTTTATTGGTAGTCTTACCGTCCCCTAGGGTTATTCCTGCACTTTTCGAGGTAAATAAATTAAAAAAAAAAATCCAATGTTAACAACCGTTTCGAAAAATCAATAAACATTGTAGCTATCACTTAGTGTTAACATGATTATCCTAAAAATAGGTGGTCATTTTCCTTACCGTTCCATCCTTACCGTCTCTTTTTTTTTACCATTTCGTCCTTTTTTTACCATTTCGTCCTTTTTTTTTACCATTTCGTCCGTTTTTTTACATTGCCGTCTCCCCTTTAAGACAATGTTATACAAAAATTCTGTTTTAAAAGTTGTATTTGTATTATTTCTTATTTGAATGTCCTGTGGGTACTATGCAAATTCATTATAAGTAAAAATTTAGAAGAAAATAAAAAGTTATAGGGGTAAAATGGTAAGGAAAATTAAACTCGCAAGTTTAACCTAAACCTCAGTTAAATAAAACATTTTTCGCTGCTGACCATTTTTTCTTTATTTTGAATCAGTAAAGCATTCGTTTGTCAGATTAGAATGCTATTTTAGCAAGTTAAATTTCGTCAATTTTTTGTTTCCAAAAGTCAAAAGATTGTGAGAATGCCCCATATATGTATATTTCTCGACCGTATTTGGACATAAATTGGTAGCGGATAAAAAATCGCGCTCCCATGATACGAGATTTGTCATTTTATATCGAGAATGTACATTCTCGATAATATGATAACAGATAATATATTATCCGTGCGTAGTTTCTCTGCAAATCGTGATCACTAAAATACGTTAATACGAAATTTTGGGACTTTTCCCTAGTAATAGTATACTATATAATTCTATACTAACAATCTGATAATGACACTTGAAAAAATAAAATTTTACACACATCACTAGATTAGTAAAGATGAAAACAAATATGAAAAACAAGAGTGCAAAAGACGCCTTCTTTCATTATTGATTACATACAATCTAGGAGTTTGGCAATATTTGTGTTAGGGACTTTAGTGTGGTCGAAAAAAGCCGAGACTTGGAACTATTTTACAAGTACTTCCAGGTAATATATTCACTGTTTCATACAGGAACGCATTGTCCGATTTTTTTCCACAATTTATTTAATATGCAAAAGTCCTTTATCTGTAATTATATACACATTGAAGTAATTTATCTAATACGTGAAATGAGATGCATTTTTAAAAATACATGCAAAAGCCAGAGTTTTATTTTCATAGTTGTTCATATCATTTGGCAATAAATGCTACTTTCTAATAATCTAATTGAATCTAATCTAATCAACCTTTAAAAAAAGTGCCTAGGACCGTATAAAGGGGAAATACCATCATGGCTGTTTGATATATATTTAGCGTTTAAATTCTGGAGGAAAGTTCCGTAATCAGTTTCGCAGTCAACTGCATAAAAATGCCGCTTCTTGCAAACCCAAATTCATTGATGTATTTTTCGCATGTGCAAGTTGGAATCGGAGGAGGCAAATGAGGATATTTGAAGGAGGAGGACATTTGCATTATTTTTCCTCCATGTTTATATAACTGTAGCATGTATAATTATTCAGTGTCTTGTATATTTTCTCGACTCATTTTGAGCTTATTTTCGTGAAGAGCGTCCGTACGCGGCCCGAATGACATTTGAAGCATGTAATAAAAGAGTGTTTTTCTACTATAAGTAATATTTTCATTTCGGATAACATGTACCATTTGTAATTGCAATATTGGTACTTCTATGTTAGACGGGCACAAATAACGAATTGCCAAATATTGTTCACAAACTATATTCATATTTCACTCTTTTCATTTTTAATATAAACCTTTAATTAATTTTACTTAAAATTACATACATTTAGAATACATGCTTTCACTGATTTCATTTGAAACGCTATATATATATATATATATATATGTAATAATAAAATTTTTCACCCTTTATTCTTAGTAAAATTATTCCAAATTCTTAATAGCTACCTTTTTTACTTGCTTTAATACTATCTTAAATATCTCTTATTTTTCCCATGCTTTAAATGCGTATTCTTTAATTATTCTAAAAACCTTAAATCTATTCGTCAAAATCCATTAAAATACTTTTCCAGTTTATTTCTGATACTAAATTCTTTTTCTTCGAATGTTTTGAAATATCGTTTGCACTATTATTCTATTTGTTCCATCAGTTTCCCGCCAGCAGTTTGTTTACGCTGTTTTTCTAACGCCGGTTCGAAAGAGATCATTCGACGTCATGCCTTCGTCACCCCTTTCTATGGAATCGGGGCTTGTCTCCTGTCCCATTCCTCCCCACCTCTCTACTGGAGTGGTTCTCCACTGTTAATGTATTCATTCGCGTCCTGTTTTTCTGGGTATTTATAGCGTTGCAAAGACTAGGAGCTCATAATTGGTACGCTCTTTCGTTTGTCTAAATAATCCTCGTCACTTGGTGGTTAGACTTGTAATGTGAGAAACTACTATTTTAACATCTTAAATTTATTATGAAGTGGATCAACGATGTCGTCGAGAGCTGATGAATATGTTACTGGAATTGTTTACGATATATTCCTATAAAAAAACCACGTTCAACTCATGATGCCTCTATTATTCTTGAAGGGGAAATTTCTCCAATGTTTTCTTGAACCTGTCTTTAATTAGGCCACCACGACTGCACTGCGATTGTCATATGATAACGGAGGGTTGGCAAAGTTACTGGTATTAATTACTAAACTGCATTATCTTCGATATATCGAGAGTCTTCGGAATGTCACAAAAAGTGACAGTAAATTATGTCATAGAAAGTCGACAGGACTATGCATCGATGCAGGCATGCCAATACAATTAATGATGCTATAAATAGGTTTATTTAAACTGTAGTTTAAATAATTTTTATTGGTAATATTGTTGTTAATTTTGATATTATTAAGTTATTGTTATTTATTTATTGTAATATATTAACTTTATTTATTGAACTGAAAGTGAACGTAGATTGGAGAAATTGAATTGCTAATGTAAAGATAAGTAGATTGAAACGAACATTATATTTCTGAATCTAAATTTGAACTTATATTTTGAAGACTTTTGTCAATAATTTCATTAGCATATTTTTATATTATAAAATACTACGTTCAAGTCTTTACAACTGAGATCATGAATGCTTTGGACGTGAATATGAGCCATGAATGGCCATAAATTTATTATGTAAATACTAAAACTATGTTAAATAATTATTCTGCTTTCTTATATTAACTTTTTATTTTATATCATTGTAAATTGTAAACAAGATTAATATATTGTCCTTGTATTTAATTAACAATTCCAGTAGTTCGCGTTATAATTTCTAAATTTTAAATTTAACTTAGTATTTATATACTTTTAGAAAGTTTGCTCTTTAGGGTTTACTCCAAGTGACGAAATTGTAATCCAAGTCTATGTAACATTTACCTTCTATGAACTAGCAGGTCTTAGGACCTACCAGTTCAACCAGTCTTTTTGAGTGGGAGGATATGTAATAATAAAAATTTTCACCCTTTATTCTTAGTAAAATTATTCCAAATTCTTAATAGCTACCTTTTTTACTTGCTTTAATACTATCTTAAATAACTCTTATTTTTCCCATGCTTTAAATGCGTATTCTTTTATTATTCTAAAAACCTTAAATCTATTCGTCAAAATCCATTAAAATACTTTTTTTGTTTATTTCTGATACTAAATTCTTTTTCTTCGAATGTTTTAAAATGTCGTTTGCACTATTATTCTATTTGTTCCACCAGTTTCCCGCCAGCAGTTTGTTTACGCAGTTTTTCTGACGCAGGTTCGAAAGAGATCATTCAACGTCACGCTTTCGCCACCCCTTTCCATCGAATCGTGGCTTGTCTCCTGTCCCATTCCTCCCCACCTCTCTACTGGAGTGGTTCTCCACTGTTAATGTATTCATTCGCGTCCTGTTTTTCTGGATATTTATAGCGTTGCAAAGACTAGGAGCTCATAATTTGTACGCACTTTCGTTTGTCTAAATAATCCTCGTCACTTGGTGGTTAGACATGTAATGTGGAGAAACTACCATTTTAACATCTTAAATTTATTATGAAGTGGATCAACGATGTCATCGAGAGCTGATGAATATGTTACTGGAATTGTTTACGATATATTCCTATCAAATAAACCACGTTCAACTCATGATGCCTCTATTATTCTTGAAGGGAAAATTTCTCCAATGTTTTCTTGAACCTGTCTTCAATTAGGCCACCACGACTGCACTCCCGTTGTCATATGATAACGGAGGGTTGACAAAGCTACTGGTATTAATTACTAAACTGCATTATATTCGATATATCGAGAGTCGTCGGAATGCCACAAAAAGTGACAGTAAATTATATCATAGAAATATATATATGTGTATAATAAATATATATAAATATATATATATAAATATATATATAAATAAATAAATATATATATATACATATATATATATATATATATATATATATATATAAGTGAATCTGATTTATTTGATTTGAATCTGAATCTTTAATTTGAATTTGAATTTGATAATTTGAATCTGATTAAAGTAATATTATGAAAGTAACATTTCACCGTGAATACCGTATGCTTCACTCACAAGGGGAGGTTCCGCGGTCAGTCACGCAAAATAAGGTGAACGTTTGTGTATCGATAGAGTATAGTTACTATATAAATATATGAATGCTTTAAAGCGTAATACCCAGGAGGTCTTGAGAAATTAAGTTTCAAAGTTTACGTTGCAGTTTATAATCGGATAAATTTACTCATTTGGCAAGTGGCTCATTCGCGTATGGGACATCTTGCTAGATTTGAGAGTTTGCGTAATTGAATGTTTTTAAGTTGGAATCCCAGACTTATTTTTCGCAATGAATTTTTTTTAATTATTATTATTTTTTATAAATTTTATCAATTATTTTAGATCCGCAATTGAAAAAAGTATGTTTAATTTAATATAAATGTAAATTAAATAGATATTTTTTATATAAGTACAATTTTATATACCTTACCCGTGACCCTAATTTTTCGCGCATTAGTTTATGGATGCTTTTTTTTTTTTTTTTTTTTTTTTTTTTTTTTTACAATAAAAGTAAAAAATAATTCAAAATATTTTATGTAAATTATTTTTTATGTAAAATGATACATTTCACTATTCCATAGGTATGTTTAACAAAAGATAATAAATGACACAAACTTTGTGGGCAATGAAATCCATTTTCTCCTAAGTTTTTTATGGCCCTAATGTTTTGCGCATGTTCAGAAAAGACGAAATTAGTAAGTCTTATCACTTTGTTCGACCTTTTTTGGCAGCGTAAACACCTCTCACTCTTCTTGGCATAGTTGAAACAAACGTTGCCACTCAGAAATTGAATTTATTTTGCAATTTTTCAAGAAGAATTCTTTTCTACTGCTGATTGTCACTGTAGCTGTTTTGTGATGTCCTTTTTAGTAATTCCTTCTTTAAGTATCGCCACAAATCCTCGATAGAATTATGCCTGGGTAATTCGGAACCCAATAAAACACAGGCTACCATTTTGTTGAAGACAGGCTTCTGTTGTCTTAGGTGAATGCGGTTTGTCTAAGTCTTGTTGAAAAAGATAACCCCATGTAAAGCCAAGTTTTTGATTTAAAGTCAACAACTGATTCCACAAAATGTCCCTATAACGTTGTGCATGGATAGCCCCGTCCTATGGCACCATTTGGTCGAAGGCCACAATAACCAAAACCATCGCAAATTTGATCATATGACGGAAACTTCCACTCTTGTTTGACGCATTTTGGGTTTAAAGCTTTATTTCTTTGCGTACGACCCGACGACCGATATTTCCATACAAAATTAGAAAAGGCGTCTGATACGATCTTATAACACTTTGCCATTGCTGATCTGTCCATTTAATTGGTACATAGCCCACAGAAAAGGTTTCCTTTTTTGAGCAGGAGTTAACACCGGCTTACGTTTGCTTTTGTAAGATTTGAAGCCCATTTTATGCAATCTTTTTGAAGACATTTTACGAGTCACTGGTCGCCCTATTCTGTCTTGCCATATGTATGCGGTTTCTGTCATCGTTCCTGGTGCGCTGTTCATCACCACTCGACGCATAATTCAATCTTCTCGAGCCGTTGTAGTTGATGGGCGACATCTACTCCTTCTTGGCTGTATATCTCCAGTGGCAACGAAAGTTTTCTAAACATATCGCACAGTTGATTCAGGAATCATCAGATCCCTGCCTATTTGCCTCATTAGACACCCACTATTGCGTTTTTCGATTAACTTTGTACGCACGTCTACCGATAATCTTTTACCACCTATTTTCTTCTTATTAATTGATTTGAAACCGCTCTTCTTTATAAAGAACACATTCGATCAGTTCCGGGTGCGATAATTTGCACAGTTGGAAAAAACCTGCCGATCGCAGTTGTCGAAAACCTTCTTTAAATGTACATGCGCAAAACAATAAGTCTCTCTATTTTTTAGAGGGAAAACGTTTTACATACTCAGATCTAATTCTGCGACTTTTTTAATTTTTTTATTCAATGCAATTCCTTTTAGACGACTGACATTTGAAGAATTTTATTGTTTATTTAGACAAAATTAAGTATGCCTTTTCTTTCTTTGAAAAACTTCACTTTTAAACTGGTGCGCAAAAAATTAGGGCCACGGGTAAGGTAGAGAATTTTGCATGTTTAAACATTTAATGAAAAAGTAAAAAAAGTAGGAAAAAAAATGCAATTTCTTCATCTGTAGACCAGTAATTTTTGCTGTTATTTAAAATTATTTACAGTTATTTCAATGAAAAATCTACAATTTGTCACAGAGAAATAATTTAAAATACGTGATATAAATACGTGAATAAATATTTTATAAATTTTAAATATTTCGAATATCTGAAGATTTTTTTTTTGAATTCTTAATATATATATATTTTTATATAGTTTCGTATTCTTTATTTTGCAATTATTGCTAACGTTATAACTCATTTCAGCAATTCATTATCTCTTTGGATTTTTAAGTACATAGGCATTTATTCGAATTATAAACATAAAAACCCAAGATTAAAAAAAAAATTAAAAAGCTAGTTTTTATATAAGATACATTTTCAAATTTTATTATGATAATAGGAAATATGCGATTTAAAAACAATTATAGCAGCGTTTGATAATTTTATATAACATACTTTAATTTATTTCATTGTGAAAAACGGTAGCTTTTTAACATAAATACTTGTTAATAAATTTTCAAACAAATTTTTGTCGTCAATAAAAGTAACAATTGCCCATTACATTTATAAAATATTTATTATGTAAGCAATAACTACAAAACCATAAAATCTGAAATTTAAAAATAAAAAATAATGTTGAAATTTTAAAAGAATATGTTTAAAAAATCATCAAATATTCGAGATATTTGCACAATAAAAAAAAAAATCTAAATTAATATATTTATTGATCTATTTATATAACATATTTTTATTTATTTATCGTTAAAAAATTTAGATTATTCATTTAAATATCTGAAAATAATTTTAAATAACAGCAAAAATTTCTGGTCTATAGAAAATATAAGTCATTTTCCCTAAATTATTTTATCCTATTTTTCCCATTTTACTTTTAATAAAATATATAAAAATGCAAAATTTCCTAGATGAAATTGGATATGCTTTAAAAGAAACATTTAATTTATATTTTTTCAAAAATTTCAATTATTATACATATTTTTGCAATTATAGTTCAAAAATAATTGATAAAAAATTTCGTTGCGAAAAATAAATCTGACTTGGATTCGAACTCAAAAACATTGAATTAATGAAATTCTTCAACAGAGAATTGTGCCAACTACACCACTGAGCAGCTTGCCAAAATTCGTAAATTTCCATTTGAAACTGGAAGGATTACATTGAGACTTATTTTCTCAAGACGCCCAGGGTATTGCGCTTTACGGCTTTCATATATTTATATACTAAAAATACCCTAACGGTAAATAAACTTTCATTGCATTTTCTGTAACGGTCCTCGGAACATCCCCTTGTCAGAAAACATAAAAAATTAATAGCGCCACGTTATAATAAGAAAACTTAATATTGATTTCTTTAAAAAATAAATAAGTTATGAAAAATATTGAATGCATAAAATGTTTTGTAAGGTGTATAAAAACACGCGAACATTTAAATTCGTTAGTTACTAAGAATATTAGGATTAAAAAATATTATATGCAGTAAAATAGATCGAATTTGGCGGAAACATATAACAATGCTAACTCAAACAGCACGAATTTCCTAAGTAACATGTAAAGCTGGAACAATGTGCATACATTTTTTTTCTTCTCTGAACTGCGTTTAGTTCTTGAAACTGGCGAACTATTTTCAGGTTCTGAACATCACGAATTGGCGTTCTGTCTTGAACTTTGGATTTATTATATATTTATCCTATGCTATATTAAAGTTAAATTCCTCGGCGCTACAACTCTCAAAGCAGCATAGCTTGCGGTGCTCAAATCAATGATATTTATCACAGTTTCCGATTTTCTTTTACTTCGATTTTTTAGGACACCCAGTAATCGTTTAGGAAAAAAAAATAATGTAAAATAGTGCATACTTAAAGTGTCTTTTGGAAATTAAAAGAATAAACTCAGAAAATAAAAATTATCTTTACAAAGGAAAAAAAAAACATTAAAAACATTAAAAAGGCTTAGAGATAAAAGTTTTATTATTATCTAAAAAAGTGTATTTCTGAGTTTCTTCAAAACTACTTTAGAATTGCGTAAATTAACTAAATCTATAATTCCAAAAATAGGATTTAAGAAACTTAAATTGGACTGAAAAGATTTTATCGTTACAACACAGCTATTTAATATAAAAGCGACTCGGAAATCCAATAGTCTAAGGAAAATTAAATTTACTGTTTGATCATATAAGCAAACTTTTAAAAGAATTTTAATCCTTTCCAAAAGCATTTTTTTCTCTTATCCTTTTAAACAAACTTGAAAAAAGAAAGAAAAAATCATTCCTATTATACAGTTCTCCTAGATTTAAATATATTATTCTATGAAACTGATTTAACATAAAAGAAATATTTTAATCGCTTTAAAAAAACAAAAATAAAATAAAATACAAGAGGCGAAGTTTAAGCATACGTTAGAATACGCTTCTTCAAAACATTTGAATATAAAGAAATGATAATATAATTCATCAAAGTTACACGTACTTATTATTAAGGCTTAATAACAACGTAATAAAATACAATAAATAACAGTCTCACTAGTGAGGGTAATCAACAAAAAATTTCAAACTATTAAATGCGCACTTTTACACCCTCTGTTGCGTAAAATTGCACAAAAACATCTGTAAGAAAGCACAGATTACTTTTTTTGTATTTTTTATTATATAAACCGTATTTATTCACTCTGAATCGCAAACAGCGAGTGTATTATTCTATCACCAGTATCTACACACTCAGCACTCAGCTCCTTGAATTGGGTTTATTTCACAATAGCTTTAATATCTAATGCTAGTTTTAGTTTTGTTTCTCTATCGTTTTTTAAATGATTCTGCAATTCTTTTTTATTGACTATTTATTTTTATTCTGAAACAATTTTAAACAAAACAATCAAATGATGAATTCTCTGGATTTGATAAGATCTTTACAACATAAAATAGGGTTTGTTCTCATCTTTTAATTAATTGTTAGTTAATTCCAGCTGCCAAGTTGCTGATTGTTTGGCATGAAACAATCCTTTCGGTCCGAATAATATTCATTTATGGGTGGATATAGTCTTTGACGTCCGACAGGATGTCGTTTCTCTTTTCTAATGACAACTGAGGTTGGGGAATCTCCGGTTTTATCCGGGGTGGAGAATTTACAAAGGCTTTCACCTTTTCTGTGCTTAGGAAATGTTCCGAAGTCAAAATCCCGTCAGAGAGTTATCACTGACGGCCAATCGGCTTGAAGTCCCAACTGCAACATTTAGCAATAACGCTCTCTTTATTAACTTCGCACTTCGCCAAGAACAATGGCCATATCCTCTAGCCACTAAAATCTTTGGATGCATAATAGTTTTAAGGGTTAACTTAAATTGTCTTTCGGAACAGTTACTAGACGTAGAAGTTTGCTGTTCTGACCTCTGCGTTAATCTTAGCTGTTCTAACGTAAACACTCGCTCTTTTCTCTGTCCTCTCTCTCCTTTTCTTCACCCCCTCTCTTTCTTTTTCCTCCAAGTTCCGTTCTCGCGATCCTTCACAATGTACCCCGCCTGCACTGAAGTAAGTTCCTCATCGTATTTATCCTCCGATTATATCTTTTAGATTATTATTGCCATATTATCTTGCTCATTTATTTGACCATAATGTTACAGCACTCTTTTGAATGCCCCTGTAAAGGATCTGTTAATGGTAAACATTTCCTACTGAATATCGAACATGCCATGGTAAACATCATTAATATATATAATTTGCATAAAAATCTAGTATACATACGCAAGTTAGAGCGTAGTAAATCAGACAGACAGACGGACAGACGGGCAGACTGAATTCATAAATACGTTTCAATTATGATGGGAAGTTTAAAAAAGGACGTTATGATAATCAGAATTTGTTGATTTTAATTAAAATTTAATTAATTTATTTAAATATTTACAATTATTTAAAATATTTAATTTAATTTTTAATATAAGTATTTGATATATTTTCGATTTAAATTCGTTTTCTTTTCTTTCCTGTTGCCACATTTTTAGATCAAATTGAAATTTTCAATCAATTTTAAACTTTTAAGTTATGACTTTTATACAAGAAAGTAACTTCATGATAGTACATAAATTTATAAAACATGAACTCACAATAATCTTCTAAATATTTTATTAATGATGGTATATATATTTAGGCTTACGAAACAACTTTTTAAAAAATATTGACATAAAACTGAAAATTTTTAACGCTTTCGTGTGTTGTATAAATTATAATGTATAGTTGTACATGCTCCATGAAGTAAAATATTTGTTTTCGTTGTGGTTAGTTGTGGCTCGATTAGTGGTTCGTTGAAAAACTACGACTAGGGAAATATGTTGACATATTTTAAATCATTCTCATGTTTTCATTTGGAAAATATTAATATCTTTTTGCAATTTCACAAAGTAGTGTAATTTCCACAGACTTTAAAGCCTGAACGTACCTGAGTTTAACCACCTTTTACAGTACAATTATCCGTTTTTTAACCCAAAATACGGCATTCTGGAGAACGTTCCTCCCCCTTTTATTAACGGATCAAGAGGGAAGCATCCTTTGTACTTCTGCCCGGACAGTGTCAATACATGCCTGCTGACAATGGTTGCCGTGAAATTCCAGGATTTCTTGCATTTTTCGACTGAAGTGAGGAATCCTCCCTCAGAAAAGCTATTTTGGCGATTTTAGAAAGAGTGTAGTTTCAGTTGAATATTTCTGAGCTAATTCTTTTTTTTTTCTTTTGTGTGAGAATATATTTGTGAAGAAATAAATGCGTATTGATTTTCCCAAAGACTAATTTACAGATATTGCTCTTTTTTAACTGCTTTAATTTTTCACTAAATAGAAAAAATATATACGCTGTGTCGCAAATTATATTAAATATCATTCATAATCATAGAATAAAAGGATTTTAGATCATGTTTTGTTCCTTGAATTTGTATTTTCTATTTTAGCTTTTTTGAAATTTATAAAATACTTGAAATATTTAGATTGAAGGAGCTGCAAATTTAGCGATTTTAATTTATAATGGGCTGAGACTATTCCTAATGGATAAGATAATAGACTTTTTAAAAAGATCTAACTCGTTTTCAAGTTACTCATTGAGAAAATCTCTTACACATTTCAGCATGTAGGAACAATCTCCAATTATTATTATTTTCAATAGATCTCGCTCTTACCGAAAAAGTCCCCACCAGTGGCTGAGAGGTTCTGCTCTCGAAGCTGGTAGACGGGAGGTGCTGGGTTCGAGCCCAATCGCACCCGTCGGCCTAACCGTTCGTGGTTTTCTTCGAAACCGTGGATTTCCATGCGTAAATACGGGTTAGGTACCCATAGAAAGACCCCCACGAAGGGCGCTCTCCCCCCAGGGCCTATATCCTACGTGTTGATAATTGGACGTCATAAATACAAACCAAACCAAACCAAACCTTACCGAAAAATATGTTTTTTTTTTTTTTTTTTTTTTTTTTTTTTTTTTTTTTTTTTTACCTTGTCTTACCAAATATATATTTTATCGTTTACCAGTTCAAGGTAAAAACAATGCATATTTATATATAAAAAAAGAAAACTTATCCAATAATAACTCTATTTTCTTTTTAGCGTGTTGCAAAATGATGGGGGGAAAAGAATCATGTAATTGATATTCCAGTTATAAAATATGGATTTAGCATCACTACATTTACTATTGCAGAAATATTCTTTAGTGTAAATGAAAAAAATATAAACTAGTAGTTTTCTGCTAATTTTAATTATGTCAATTACGCAAATATTCACTGAGAAAAACAGAAGCAATTAGAATTCTATATTCCATTTTCTCGGGAGTTAAATACACATTTTTATTGAACTTTGCAATTTGTTAATTAAAAATATCTAAAAAAAAAAAAAGTCCCATAAAAATGGTTACAGTAAAATCCTATTTGTAAGTGCCCCCTCACACAAACTCACACTTTTTTTTTTCAAAAGCCAAAATTATCATACTTGGCAGAGGAGAATATAAGCAAAAAAATTTTTTAAGTTAAAAAAAAAAAATCTTTCTTTTTTTTTTTTGCAATTAGTTTAGAAGTAAAAAGGGTAATTGCAAGGGTGACAATCTTCCGTATTTCGACAAATTTCCCCTTAAAAATAATCATTTAAATGCTTTTCCTCATGAACAGCAACCCCCCCCCCCTCCCCGAACAGAAAAAAACCTAATAAAATTAAATCATTAAAAAATCTTTTTTTTTATAGTTATTTTACTTTATTTATTATTTCATGGAGATTAAACTTGGCATATTTAGTGCGGAGCGGCTTCAACTTGCGAATTTTTAATCCTGCAATGCAAATTTTTAAATTTGTTGAGGATTTTCTCTGAGGGCAGTGCCAATTTTCTAAGAGAGAGGGTTATCTCTGTTCTAAAATGTCCGCAAATTTAGACTATTTAGTTCCAAACATTAAAAAAAAAATGGTCATCTTTTCTTTTCTTTCTTTCCTTCTTTTTTTTTTAACATACTAGGGGGCTCGGCCCCCTACGAGCTACGCTCGCCAACCCCCGTCCAGACACCGCAAGGCTCTAAATGCACGCTAATGTGAGCGGCTTTAAAAAGATTTCGAACAATTGAATTATAATTTAAAAAACAGTGGCGATCTCCCTATAAACGGATTTCTATTCATTTCTCTTTGATTGGGGAAATTTTAACGCCAAATCCGCTGCGGTACTACTTGATTATCCCGTCGACTAATTTCGCCAAATTATATAAATCGCTAAACCACTCGCCCAATTATACAAATGGACATAATTTTTATTTTAAATAACGAAAGAACAAATAAATTAGTACAACATTAATAAAAATACAAATAAAACGTCGAAATAAAAATAACTTGATGACGTAGACACGTGTAACAACATTTCAAAATAAAGCTAATATAAAAGGAATTAAGTAAACAGAGTCTTTGTCTCCTGGTATTTTTTAACAAAGTGAAAAGAAAGTTCTTTTAAAAATAATAAAAAAAAATATCCTCTCAAAATATCAAGTAAATGTCTAGCACAATTTCTAAATTTAAACCGTTTTGCAATATTATTTTGTGTTCATTTTATGTAATAACTGTAATGTGACGTAAATATGACGTAATTTCACCAATTTAAGACTTCTAACGCATGTTGATAAATTTATTATTTTACAAATTCATTTCTCTCTTAAAATTCACGTGTAATTATAGTTTTTATGACATAATTTTTAATAAGTTCCTACTTTTGTACATAATTATTTAATTCTAATTCCATATGTTTTATAATAGTCACGTGTAAATAAATTTTTTATTTATTACACGATAAATAAATAAATATATATATATTAAGCAAACATTATTGTTTCCGCTGTTTATACAGTTGGCAACAGTTTAAATTAATATCACTTTCTAAAATCTGTAAAAAATATCTCTAGAAATGCTGAAAATTTGAATTTAAAATAGAAATAAAACATCAAAAAATTAGCCAAATTAAAAAAAGAAATACAATATGCACACCGGGAACTTCAAACGTATAAAATGATCTAAAAATGATTAAATTCCCATGAATAGTTTTTGCTCCAATAAAACTTTTTTAGTGGAACGATTTTGTCCAAATTTAGCATTAAATATTTCTTAAAATAATTCTTCGATTTGAAAACTGTCTGCATCAGCGTGTTTATCAAACATTTCTGTATAATACTACCGATTTTCACATTTTTGTATGCATTATTTTTCTTAATATTAACGAAGAAAACCTCCGGTCGCAAAAAATTCAAAACCGGCGTCGGCGGTTACAGCGGTAGTTACTTTTTTTTAGAATAGAGAGAAAATTCTCATAAGGGATTGTTGTGAAGATAATCGATTCAACCCTCTAAATCGATTTCTTCACCCCATTATGATTTCATCTCCATTCACTCTTAACTCCATGGTTCATGTCATTTATGTCCTTTTTTAATAATCGGTTTATTTACTTTCATCGTATTTCTAAACTCGTACTTTATCAGTATCGATATTTCTCCAGATTTATTTAATTGTTATTTTCATAATCATTTAACTCCATCTATTATCAGTTTTCATATTTTGCATATCGAATATTTATTTTATTATTTCAATTGTTGATGTCAAGAAAAAGCTCTTCTACTTCAAGGCGAAATAAATTTATTTCCCGCCTCTCTTCTCATTAGTCAGTGGTAGTTACTCGAGACGTTTCGAGAATGTTCTACCCAATGACATTAGTATGTGTACAAGTTTACCAATTTTGGCATCCTCGCTATATTTTAGTCATTGTAATAACTTCAGGTTTTTTTTTTTTTTTTTTTTTTTTTTTTTTTTTTTTTTTTTTTTTATAATAATAAGCATAATGCTGGCCTTTCCTTTTTGGCATGATTTCGTCACGGATTTGGCTAGTTTGATATTTTGAGGCAATCCCTCTCTGGCATAATTTCCCCACTCTCGTGTTTTTACGAGTCTAGTCTGAAGTCGGATACTGAGTAGCGGCAGCAAAGAAACGATGGTATTTTTGTTTCATGGAAAAGCATGGCCTGGCCTTAGCCTTTCTGCGTATCCTAAGAAGATGAATATCCTGACAACTGAATTTTGAGGAAGATCATGGTGACTCATCCCTTCTTCAAAAAAAAAAAAAAATATATATATATCACAGATAAGTACTTCTTAAATTATATTGCCTTCTTCCATTATAAAAATATAGAAAGTTAAAAAAAAGGGTTCCATTTCAGAATATAGGAATGGGACTCCAAATTTGTGAGTGGTCAAACCAAAGTAATTTTGAGATATAAAATTACAAAAATAAACATAATTGGTTTAGAACCATTTTTATTTGTATGTCATATCTTTTCATCTGTTTATCGTTTTCCTTTTGACATTTCATAAACGAAGTAAAATAACGTATATATGTATATATAAACTTTATCATCGAACCATATGTATATTATATAATGTTTTCAGTCTAATATAATCAAAATGAACTCTCCCAATTGTTTTCAAAATTCAGTCTAATAGCTCAGTATACTTAACATTACTTAACTCATTTTTATATGACATTTCTGAACTTATTTTCGGTTAATATTTTTCAAACCATAACAGGGATATTAAGCACGAGGCAATGATACTGGATAATATTTACATTACCAATTCCCAACTACAGTCACAAGGGCGCCAAATGTTTTTTGCGGGGGGGGGGGGGGGGGAGGGGAGTTTTTATTTAAGGGCAGGGTTAATAACTGCTTGCTAGATTGTGCAAATCGAACACAGATTAGAAAAATATCTTGTTGCATTTCCCCCCTTTAATTCTTCACAAACTTTTGATTTTTCCACGAAATTGTTTGATTTTCAAGAGATTCTTTTCTTTTGCGGAATTTCAAAAATTAAATTGGTGAATTTCTTGAAGTAATGGAGAAAAAATATCGCGAATTTTGATGAAAATCTCAGACACAAATAGTGATTTTCTCCAATTTATCGCTGGGAAAATAAAAAAAAAAAAAAAAAAAAAAAAGGAAAATCGCGAATTTCGCTAAGGTATCATGCAACAAAATTGCAAAATTTTCCATTTGGTTTAGGAAAAAATCGCGAATTTCGATAAACAAACATGGAAAATGTCAAGAATTTCGTCAAGAAATCGCAAAAACTAATATTCAATTTTGTAAATTGGTTACGAAAAAATATTGTGTAATTTGTCAATCGGTTTTGTAAAAAAAAAAAAAAAAAAATCACTTCTGTCAATCGATTTAAAAATAAATAAATAAATAAAAACTGAGGATTTATCCAAATAATCATGGGAAAAAATCGTAGATTTCGTGAAACGAATAGTCAGAAAGCCGATTTTTTCCCGGATCGTGTTTCTTTCTTTCTTTTTTCCATAAGTACGTTTGTGATAATCTCAATTTTAATGTATAATTTTACTTGAAGGGTGTAAAAATACTTAAAAGTGCAACTTTTTTTTGAAGGGGTGAAGTTTACTATGTTTTTGGAATATGTGAGAGCGTTTGCAAAATTTTTAAGTTGAATTTGTTTACCAAACTTATTTTTTAGCATAAAATAGACTGTACGTTTTTGAAGAGCATTTTGTTTTTCCAGTATATAAATTAAGTGAAAAACGATAGATACTTACGACTTATACAAAAGTTTTCGCTTTAACCTTGTGTTTATATTGGATGAAGTAAAATAATTATCTTTTGCATGTTTGAAGATTATGAAAGGGATCTCTTGTGCTCTTAAAATAACATTATTTTTTTATGTGTCAGTTAAATGAAAATCTGTATTTTCTGATACAGAACTTTTCATTTTTCTATTGCGTTTATGCTGATAAAGTAAAATGATTACTCTTTTTTTTTTTTTTTTTTTTAAATTTAATTCTTGGGAAAATTGTCTGTACACTTAAAAGAACATTTAGTTTTTGCAGTGTGTAAATGAAATGAAAAAAAAAAAATGATATCTTCCTATAAAGTTTTCACTTTAACCTTGTATTGTTAAAAAAATCATTTATTAGTGTTTCCATTCCTTTCTGACTCAGACTTTTAAATCGTGGAACAATTATTTTCAAATTACAAATATCGTTTAATAATTAAGCAATATTTTAGCGCAACCAAAGAGAGCAAGAAATTAATATTACCTAGCAAACGTATCTATGATTAAAAAAATGAACGGAAAGAGACCTCTGACTAAGCAACCGCCAAAGCTGTTACTTCATTACCGCACCAAAGCCAATGATATATCTCCTTTTGCTGCAGAAAAAGAGACTAACCTCCCCCAAAACTCTGTGATGACAGATGACTGATTATCCTCGCTTCAAAACGAGGAAACTTTAGGATACAGCGCTTGTACCCTTGCCGTTCTTTGGGGATAGTTTTTTAGGCTACACACGTCGTACCCGCCGAATCTAGAAGGTTAACATATATTTTAATTTCGATGGAAATGTTGTAAGTATTTAATTTTATTTTGAGACTAGAGCTTGATCTTTACATCGTTCATGTGACATTTAAAGACAAGATGAAACTATTTAATCAAGAAACTCTTTACGAAGCCACCCCCCTCCCCCCCATATTTTTTAGAGACACCTTGATTATGAAAGAGCATAAGGGAGTAAAATGTTGAAAATTGTAGAATTAATTATTATTTCCCGATATTCATATAATTCCTTTAAATTTTAAAATATATAAATCTACATTTGATCATAACCCCCTTAAGGAAATATTTATTTGTTCCCCCATTGGAATAATGTATTTCCCGACATAGTTTACGAAATATTTCTTATGAAATAAGATTTCAATTTTAGCTTTTGTGCTCTGTGAGCTTACGTAAATATGTTCTCAGATCCAAACAATATATTTTTCAAACAATCATGAAATACAGTTCAATCTTAAACACATACGATGACACTATTTTTTTTTAATTCAGAATCTATAAAATCGTTATGCGTTTCCAATTTTTTTGTAAATGCAAAAAATAATTCAGAAAATGCCGTCAGAATTTATGTTTTGAACGGAATTTCTAAACCCTACTTTCCGAGTAAGATCGTCACGAGACGGCAATAATTCGAAATGTAACACATTTAAAAGAAAAAAAAATACTTACATGGAAGGTATCCATACTGGTCATGCTCAGAATATTTTGAAAAAACTACTAATTAAACTACTTATGTATGTAATAAAGGATCAGTCAAATTTAGCGGCGGAATTACAGTAGAAAGTCTGTAAAAAAATAAAATACTTTCGAGTATTTGGCGCGAAAAGACGAAAACGTCACGCTATTTGGCGAGCAATACTTTTCCTCGCCAAAAGCAAACGATTTTAGTGCATCTGAAAATTGATTGTTAATTGATTTTTAGAATGCGTGTAAATAGAATTTAATAAGTTTAAACTTAAACAATGAGAGTGTTTTATAAATACATTTTTTTCGTATTACATATTTATGTTTCTTGTTATTTAATTTTATTGCTTTAAAAACAATTTCATACATAAAAAATACTTTCATATATTTAAGCGTATTCCAAAATAAAGGAATCTTCATTTAATAGTTATTCATTTCCATTAATTCTTCGTTTCCATAGCAACAGAATTGAATCTACAGTGCTCAGTTGGACTTAATTTTGAGACATTGAAACAATTTTAATTTATTTTAATTTTGTTTTAATTCATAAAATTTGATATTTAACTTTCTATATAAATATATATATATATGGCAAAACTATACTTAAATCAATCTAAAACTGACAAAACTAAACTCATTTACATTAAATTTATTTAAACAAGTTCAACATGAAACATTTTTATCTTAAAGAGTATTCGGCATAAAAAAGTATTTTTCGAAATTTCATTTCATCGCCAACCGATGATAAATTGCCAAATAAACGAAATTTTCATTTTTTTACGAACGTTCTATCGCAGTTCCGCCAAAACAATTTTATGAACATATATATACACATGAGAAGAACACTCTGTAATTTTTTCAGATTTTTCTGAGTATGGCCGTATGGAGACCTTCCTTGTTAGTACTAAATCATCTTAATAGGCATAACTGTAAATTTCATGCCTTTATGTTTAAAAATGAGCCCTTCAGTGTGCCAGACTGTATTGAAATGTTGAGCGACAATATGTATAGATAAAATTCGGGTATTATAGAATGATCAGATAATACGAAATACTTCAATACCTGGCGCATATAGTGTTGTAAGCAAGCTTATCTGATGGTACTTATAAGTACCATTAAAATAACTTGCTATAAAATTTATTTAATACATCGATTATTGTAATACAGTTTATAATGTGTTATAGATACATTGCTTTATCTTGTTATAAAGCGTTATTGGTTACACAAAACAAAAATATTTTTAAAAGGATGATTCATTTTGCATTTGCATCGTTTCAGCTTTATTGGCGTTGGGGGGGGGGGGGGATTTTTCAATTCGAAAATATTTCTCTATTTCTATTGTAAGAATATTATATTTGTACGTTTCATTATTCTACAAAATACCAAGAAAAATATTTAAAATAAAATATTTGAGTGCGAGTTATAAATATTGCACAAAATCCCTATAAATTTAAATTTATTTAATCCTTCTAAATCATTCGATCCTTCTAAAATCCTTCTAAAATTTATTAAATGATTATGTAAATAATCTAAGGTAGTTTAAACAATTCACAAAAAATGCTTCAGAAGATAAAATTTTCAGGAATTCATAATTCAGTATAAAAAGGGTTAAATGTACAATACGATATCCAAGTACTCCCATGAAGCACTGTACTCAGTTGTGTTTGGATAGCTGTTGCTGAAGTTACACGGTGAAATAAAATTTTATTCTTAATTATTGTAGTTTTTTGCAGGTAAATTTCATAAAATTCGTTTTTATTATAATGTCGCATTGTCAATGATGTTAACTAAGTTCAGTATAAAGTTGAACAGTAATTTTTATTGCTGTGTTAGTCAGTGTTTCTCTTTGCTAACTTGTTGACGATTGAAGAAGTTATGATATTTTTCAAAATGATTTTTCAGGTAATATGGAAAATCATGTAGACAGCACTTTCAATACGAGTTTAAAAATCAAAACAATTTTTCAAAGAATTTGATTATTTTTAGATGATGTAGTAATGTTTACTCATTAAATAATTTTGCTTATTCTTTTAAGTGAAGTTTTTCTTCAAATATTAATATTTCTTATGACCCTATTCATTATTACTCGACTAGTTGAAATTACCAAAAAAGGTGTCATTTTTTAAAAAGATAAATACTCACATGTATTTTTTTCTTCCAATTTCAACGTATTAGAAATGAGATAAGACTGTTTTGGAAAAACTTTTATTGTATCTCAATTTTTTTTTATTGACTTACAAATAAAAATGTAAATGCTATTGCATTAAATCCAAACTTCCGCTGTAAAATGTTTTTTTTTCAGAACCGCCATAAAAATGCCGGAAAATGAAAATTATTTAGCGCAAGCAAAGTGCACTTTCACACCTTAATCTAAGGTCAGTTATCAGTCAAAGAGTTATCAACCAGTCTGGTATGCAATCATTATCATTCCATATCAGAAATGTTTTTATAACCCCGAAGCACCTGTACCACTTTAACAGCTGCTTAATTTCACATTCCGTTTCCATATACTCCATCTCCAGTAAAGATCATGTTACCTCATTCATTCAGCTCTTTCAGGTAAGGGTGCTTTTTTATATTTATATTTCCCTATACGTAATGTTTTGCCACACATTTTCAATGTATACCTCCCATGCTACAATAAAAAATATTTATTTCTGCGAGTAATTTCACATCCATTCAAAATTTTAAGGCGTGGGTTTTAAATTTTAGAAATAGCCTTAAAAGCAAAATTTCGTATACTAACACATTCCAAGAAGTTGGAAAATGTATATGAGGCAATATTTTGACTTTCGGGAATAAAATCTGGTGAAATTAAACTTGATAAAATAACATTTTAATGTCATAGACGAATGCCTTAATGATTCCAAATAAAGAAAAAATGGTCAGCAGCGAAAATTTTTTATTTAACTGAGGTTTAAGTTAAAATTGAGAGTTTAATTTTCCTTACCATTTCACCACTATCACTTTCTATTTTCTTCTAAATTTTTACTTATAATGAATTTGCATAGTACCCACAGGGCATTCAAATAAGAAATCATAACAATGTAGTATTTTTGTACAAAATTTTGGTATAACATTGTCTTAAAGGAGCGTTAAAGAAGGGACGGAAGGAAAAAAGTGGATGGTATAGGATAAAAGGGGCGGTAATGGGAAGAAAAAAGGATGGTAAGGATGGGACGGTAAGGAAAATCACAACTATTTTTAGGCAAATCATGTTAAGATTAAGTGATAGACACAAAGTTCATTGATTTTTAGAAACAGTTATTTGCATTGGATTAAATTAAAAAAAAAAATAATTTGCCTCGAAAAGTGCAGGAATAAAACGTGGGGACGGCAAGACTACCAATAAAGCCAAGATGCTTGAAATTGATATTTAAATGCAGATTTAAATTCTGCAGTAAATTTTTCGTAAAAGAACTTTAGACATTCTTTCTCTAGCATGAGGAAAAACTTGAAACAAATTCTGTGGTTACATCTGAAATGATTTTCTGTATAAATTTAGAAAGAGGGATGGTTAGGAATCTAAAACCCAGGGACATAGTTCAAAAAACAATGTCAACCGCAAAAATGTGTGCATGTTAATTTTTGGCTACATATTTGTATAAAACAATTGTCCCAGTTTTGGAAAAAATTACATCGAATTACTTTTATTGAAGCAATTTTATATAGACAGCTCCAGAGATAAAAATGAGCATCAGGGACACGGGACGGTACAGGATGTTTCCTGGTATTTGGACCACCAACATCGTCCAAAACTTATTTATCTCGTTAATATTGTTATGCAATCATGCAATGGGCTGCTCCCCAGTGTATGAAAGAAAAAACCCCAAGAATATGTACTAAAATAAAAATTATTATTCAGGGACTTAAAAGTCAAAAGACTGAAAATGGCCCATATGCATTCAGTTTGTCTGGCCATCTGTCTATTTAGGTCCGATCTAACACGCTTAAATTACTCGGATTGTTAGGTAATTGATATATGTCATAGAAGTTTAACATTCCGCTATTTTTTCAAAAATGAAGTGCGAGGGATTTATAGTTCATTTACAGTGGCATTTGCAGATATTATGCAATATTTTTGTGCATAAAGAAAAATATTTTCAGTGTATTTGAATGACTGTATACTGTTACTGTTTCAAATATACTAAAACTTATGTTCATTACTGAGCTGCAGTACAGGATCTTAACTACATATTACGGTGTGTATAGAAATGATCGGTGAATTACAGAGTAACACAAACAAATCCGTTACAGTACAGTTTTTAAGTGATAATTGTTGGACTAAAATGATGGTATAAGTTTTTAAATTTCACGACGTTTTTTGCATTTTCTGATTATTTCACTTCGTCATTACTTGGTGTGTGTACATTCTATAAATACTATCCAAGGCAAAACAATTCAAGTAAATTTCCACTTACAGGCTGAAATCACTGAAGGGAATTTCAAGTGTGTTACTCGTTTCTTATCGGAGCTAAATTTTATAGATACAAATCTGTAGATGATAAGCAGGGTTAATAAAAGATCCAGTTTAGTATTAACAATGTGAAACTTTCGAATGATAAATAAAAATGCTGGGATTGATAAAACTTTTTCTGGAAAACTACTGTGGAATTTCAATGCATTTCTTTTACTGTTTTGTTGCGTCATTCAATCGGAATGCAATAAAAAGGAAAAATGGAATATTTATTCAATTTTGTAAACAAAAAGTAAAAAAAATCAAATGTAAAATATGTGTCATTGATGTATACTTTGTTTCTGAATGAATTGCAATATAGATATATATACTTACTATTTCGTTCGTGACTAAACTCTAAACTGAACATTTAACCCTTTATCTACGATTTAACATTTAACCCTTTATCCCACATTATGATCTACTGCAATTTTTTTCATGTAATATTTTTTTTTTTCAGTTACTACAATGAAAATTAAAGGATAAACATAAAAAAAAATACTCACCCGTGAGAAATTTAATTATTTAGAGATAATTAACTAAAGTGATACTTTAAAGTACCGTCAGTACACTATAACTAAATTATCGTAACAGAAAACCCACAAAGTATTTCACTGGCACTAGAAAATATTTTCGATTTAATACGTATGTGAAATATAGGCTTTTTCTTATTTACAAATAACTCGTTTAGAAAATTCCGGTGCCAATTTTTTTTTTCAACACGTTAGAACTGAAAATGCTTTGCTCCTGAAAGGGTTAAAAAAAACTATTTTATTTTAGGTTTCGATCTTGTTAGCAGTCCTTTATTTTTGTGACGTTAATATTCCAGGGACAACATTGTTCTCTCGCATCTCCACATATGCAATATATGAATTTGCATATGCCATTTCTACCATAGCAAAAACGAACCGGTGCCGCATTTTTAAAAAATAACAATGAAACAGAAAATAAATACCAGGAAAATCATTACTACACTGCATTTTAGTAATTACATTTTAAACCGATGAAAACGATGGATAACTACGTAGACGAAAGTAAACAAGAAGTTTTTCTCCAACACCGAGTGTGCCGAAAGTACTTATAAGTACCACCGAGTAATCCCACTGTTAAATCAAATACATACACCGTTCACCTAAAATAGCTAATCAAATTGTATTCTAAGACTGTAGTGAATACATAAAAAAATCCAACACTTATCTTATATCATTTACTGTATTTGCAGCAATGAAAAGACGAGCGTGTCAATCTGTACAAAAAGTCGGCACAAAACACATCGACTGCTTCAAAGATAGCCTCATTCCTCGCTAAAATAACAAACTTAGAATTGCTGTTGTCATGCATTCGTATAAAGTGGGGTAAAATGAGCGTTTTTCGATTCCTACTATTAGTTCACAATGTCCCTATATTTATATATCATGTTCAAATTTTCAATTGTTAATAAAATACTTATTATTGATCCTATAAAGTTGAAATAAATATTTTTAAAACTTGTACTGGATGACAATTGATGTTAATACAGTTTTATCAAATATTAAATCATTAATTAAATTTTAATTAATTTTAGTTTTATATGGGAGGCAAAATGGCGGCCAATGGTTATTGAACAGCATTTAATGCATCTTCATATCTCTAAGGGGGGTTACCACAGGGGGGAACCTGTTCTGTCGCAAAATACCGCCAAGTTTGTCGCCAACTTGGCGATATCTCTAATATTTCGCAAAATTCCCATAGATTTCGATTGTAAACCTACTTGCTTATAGAAAATCAACAAATTGAGATATTTTAATGCAAAAAAACTAATATTAGCTTAAGGGATTATGTTAAATTTTTCTTTGATGACCTAAGTAGGAATTTACTTTAAAAACAAAAATTTTATATTACTTGTTTACAAAGCACCATTATAATATTAGTAATATTCACTATGGTATAAAAAATTAAAGTGAGTGGTACTTATAAGTACAGTCAGTAGATAAAGTGTTAACAAAGAAGTAAAAAAAAAGTATAAGAGTTCGTCGATTTTGCAGAATAAAATCCAGGTTTTATTTAAATAAATGTAACTGTTACATTTTTAGCACTTTCCAACATGATTGAAAAGTATTTATGAGTTCGGTTTGCCTGTTACGTCCTCTAATTCCATAAGTATATTCGGATTACCATGTGATTAGTACAGGTTTTTGAGAATTACAAAAATTGAAATTAATATAGTTTTTTTATGGTTCGGCAATGAAAATAAAGTGTACACCATTTATGTAGTTTTACCGGTTCGCTCAAACGTATCCCGCTATATTGCGCTCAAAGTGGAAAAATCGCTTATAATATATTTTAATCATATTTCACAACGTCAAACATGATGAAATTGATGTGCATCATATTAGAATTTAATTATAAATCATTAAATTATTTTTAAAGCATTTTTCCTTAGCAAGCGCATGCGATAAATCGGCAAATTTTCTCTAGAAGTACAACTGTATATTAGATACTATTACAAGTTAGTTCTTGGTCAGTCAAAGAACGCTTTTTAAAGAAAATGAACTGTCAGTGAAACTGCAACAGTTAAATATTTTAAACGTTTATAATAGAAAAAAAATGAAAAATATGAGAACACTATAATTGATAAAAAATTCGCTTTTATACCATACGAAACGGTACGACAATAAATATTGAAACAATTTTGTTATATCATAAAAAGTAGAGTCCGTGTATTTCTCTATTTCTTTTTCTTTTATTTTGAAATAATCTATATAATGTCGTGCGAGATTTTTCTTTACTAATAATTTTGTACATTAAGTTTTTATTTTTATTCGCTATCAAATTTATATTTAACTAATCATTTAGCAACCGTCTAGGGATGTTGCCAAGATTTAAAAGAAATAATTCTTGTTACCAGTTGGATGTAACAATGAGCTATATAGACATTAATCACCAGACGCTTTCAATTTTCGACATTTTCTAGAATATTTAAAGATATACTTGTCAGATTTTTGTGGAACATCATGATTAGAAAGAACTGTTAACTGTATGTTTGACTTTATATTTATCATTTGATTAGAAGGGCAATTAAAGGGCCAACTAAAAAATCAAAGAAAAACAATAATGTTTGGGGTCACCCTGTAAAATAGAATGCACGAAATGATATATCAGTATACGTTACGAAAAAGTGGATGGTGTGAAATATATGTATTCATTTGTGTAACAATAGCACTTATATTCATAGAGATATATCAATTATTTTTTAAGTTCAAAAAATTCTTGCATGTTATTTGTTTATATCATGCAGGATTTTCTACCTAATTTTACAGCAGTTTCAGAAAATTTGACAACATGTAGTAAAAATAATACGTCTCTCAAACATTTCTCTATAATACTACCCATTATCATATATTTGTAACTAGCAGTTTTCTTAATATTAGTAATAAACCAGAAGGTGGCAGCAAGGATAATCATATCATCGAGTTCACAGATGAAATTCCAGAATTATTTAAAACTCGATTTACACATTAATACACAATCGGTCTGCAAGTCATATCTTGGTAGTAAACACATGAAAACCGGATTTTAGCTGTTGACTCATAGGTTTACCATTGTGTTTTCCTACACCCAGACCCCCATGTTTTTGTACCTTTGGGTGCAGGAAAACACAATCATAAACCTACAAGTCAAATGCTAAAAGAGGGTTTTTAGGTGTTTTCCACCAAGATATGACTTAGCGGACCGATTGCGTTTTAAGATGCGAATCGAGTTTTAACTAATTATGGAAATTCAACCGTGAACTCGAAGAGGTGATTGATTGTATGTACTACTGCCTCCCGGTCTATAAAGAAAGACGTCCGGTTACAAAAAAAAAAAAATCATTTACTGCGGCAGCGTTAGTTACTTTTTTAATAAGAATAGTGTGATTCTTTTCAATTTTTAATATGATCATTCTTAAATTTCTAATGTTGGTATTTGTAGTTATTGCTTTCGTAATAAATATTTTTTAGTAATTCAAAATCTTTTTAAGAACTTATTTTTAATTACGTAGATAGTTATTCTAAATATGAACATAAAAGCCTTAGTCTTAAGAAATACAAAAGTTAAAAAAGCTAGTTAAAAAATTCCATTTTGAAATATTATCAAGATAATAAAAAATAATAAAAAAAAATAGAATGCAGCGTGTTATTATAATTTTATGTAACGTAATTTAACTTGTTTGATTTTTAAAAACATTAACTTATTTATGCAAACAATTGTAAATCCAAATTTGCAGAATGTCTACGGTGCTGAACGAGGCATGCTTGTGCGCGTCTTGGAATGGAAAAGAAGCATTCTTCTCACTGAAAGAAGCATGAATGAAAAGAAGCATTTTGGCGTCTAATTAAAAAATATTCAATATCTCATGAAATGTAAAAATCAGAAGAATTTACTTGGTTTCTTTGCTCCAGCGAATTAGCAGATCACGTGAGCAATTTCTGAAGTATCGCATCTGTATGCGCACGCTATAAAAGTAGTAATTTAATTTTTTTAAACTTCTGTTTGAGTGTAAATACGGAGGCTGTTCGCACATTTTTTTAGAGGATTTTTGTTAGCGGTAATAAAAAATCGTTTTCTGCAAAAAAAAATAATTGCAATTGTAATCATGGGTGTATTTAAATGATTGCAGCAAAAATATAACCATTTATTGGGGACATCTAGTAATAATCGAAAATAAGGTGTCTGACTTACTGCTATGAAAAATTGTGTCTGAATCTAGTGGAACAGTAGGGAATTTGTATAAAACACATCTGGGATATAGTATTAACCGTTAAATGCCAGATTAAAAAAAAAAAATCATTGTAATAATGTTTTTCGGCTTTCATTTTAAAAATAAATCATGGAAAAATACTTAAAAAATCATATTTTATGTATGGTTTACGGCTAAAAAACAGTTTGTTACTAATCGGCAATACTGGTCTTTAATTGAAAAAATAATTTTCCAAGATAAAATTCTATAATATTAAACACACTAGAATTTTAGGAACTATAATAAGAATTATAATAAATTTTATAAATTTATAATTTAATTATATAAATTTTACTTGATCACTGCAGAACCTAATAGGATATTTCGCAAGCTTCCAAACTCAGTATAGCAAACTATCAACTTTTGCTATACTGACAGTGACAGGAAAATTAGTTTTTTCCTCATCACAAACTTGTTTATTTTGCCGAGTTGAATTGTGATACAGTTCTTCAGCTGCATTTGATTTAATAAACTCCTTAGCATGAGGAACAGACTCTGAGTTGAAAAAATCAGTCATGTCTACTGAATGGCAGACCACGGTCGTGCCCGGTTTAGACGAATAGGGTACTGGACCACTTAGAATATATCCCAGTTGAGTTGGGATTGCAACGGGTTCACCAGATTGTCCAAAAATGGGTGGCCCTAATAAGAGATTAGCAAAAACATCTGCTCCTAGCAGAATGTCAATAAATTTTGAGATATGAAACTCGGGATCAGCCAGCTGCAAGTTTGCTGTATGCGGCCATGAATGCCTTTCCAGCCTGAAGTTAGGGATAGGGGTGGTAACCTGATTAACTACAAGGGGTTTTAAAGAATTGTTTTATATTTTCAAAATATGGCGATAAATTAAATTCAGTGAAATTTAGGTAGGTTTTAGCCGAAATGCCATTTATACCTACAAGCTTATGATTCGTTCTGCCTACAGGCAAATTCAATTTTTCTACAGCATTGTCAATAAGTGCTCTGCACTGAATAACATTACCTGTGCTATATTTTACATTAATAAGAGTGGTAGATAACAGAACATTATAATTCTGCAAAGATGAATGACACTGCGCACTATTAGAAACTGAAATTTCTGGTGGATTATCATTAACAAACTCTCTATTAATTTGACTAGTCGTATACACATGTAATAATGTATGATGCATTTTGGAACAATTTTTGCATTTAAAATTAATTCTACACTGCCCTACTTTGTGGTTTTGTCTTAGACAATTTTTACGTAATTTGTTTAATTCAACGATTTTCCACCTCTCTTTCACTGGTTTTAAATTAAATACAGGACATTTAAATAACGCATGGCTTTCATTACATAATAGGCAGTTATTACCATTCCTAACAAACGCGCTGTTCATTACGTTGGTTTTGACTCGACTAGCATCTAGAGGTTTTTTTGCGAAATTGAATTTAGACTCTACTTTAGTGCATTTTGACTCCTCTGCACTTCGATCTTCCCGCTCAATAAATTTTCGAAATAAATCCATATCCGGTATTTTATCATTGTCTAACAACAATTCCCATCTTTGTTTGAGAGCCTGATCTAGTTTATTCAGCATAAAATTTATTAACATTAAATCACTCTAAGCATTAGATTCTAATCCCAAAATTTTCAAATTCTGAATTGCTTCATTACACGTATCAAGCAATTCTAACAAAGATTTTGAATTACTAGCTTTAATAATCTTTATCGAAAATATTTTATTTATTTGACTTAATGCCAATTGTTTTTTATTTCCATATCTTTGATTTAACAAATCCCAACACTGCACTAAATTTTCTGCTTTTAAAGAAAATCCCCGAATTAATTTTGCGGCATTCCCGCTAACAGAAGAATGCAAATATTGTAAGTTATCAATATCAGATAAATTTTCATTCCCCAAAATCGTAGACTGAAATAATTCTTTAAACGAAATCCATTGTTCCGAGTCGCCATAAAAATGGGGAAGATCGAATTTGGGCAATTTAACTTGCGAATAATTCTGTTTACTTTGAGTTTCTACACGAATTCCTTTGGAGAATCAACTTTGGTTTTCTCCTCTAAATCGACTAACAAATCATAAATAAGGTCCTGATACTTCAAAAAAGTATCCAAATTCTCATTATTTTCTTTCGGCGAAAGCTTATCAAATGCTTGCGCAAGAGTATCTTCATAAGAAGATATTTTCGATTTCAACACTTTAATTTTTGCCTGCTCATCTGAATTCGAAATCTGAACTTTAGACTTAATTATATCTATTTCCTTACAAATTCGCTCAAAATACAACTCCTGTTTTGTTTGTTTAGTCATTTGAATATTTACAAATGAACAATATAAGAGCTGAATAAAATTATAAAAATACGTAAATCACACAATCTCATACAAAATGCACCATAATATGCAAAATATAAAAAAACAAACATCAATTGAATAAATAAACACAACCGTTTTTACTTTTTTTTCCTTACTACTTTACATCTAGCACGGATAAATTAATGACAGCTACGACTTAAGAACAGATTCCATCGTAGCTCAGGCTCGATACGGACCAAAATTATGGATAGAAGAGTTTACGGATTAATTTTGAATAGCTCGAATTTAAATTAGCGAAAATAAATATGAATAATCTGACAAAAGAATGGGACTTAACAGATTTCACTCAAGACTCTATTTTAAACCAAAACTGAGATTTGTAATTAGAATTTAGAATTAAGTTTAAATATGCGTTACTTACCTCATTTTTCCAGAAATTCAGGTAGACACTGACAAAACAGGACAGTAGTATAAAACACGTCACAATTTTATTATAATACAAAGAACTGATATAGACGAATATTGTAGAATCCTTTTGAATGCACTTATTAATTTCGAATCATATGGATCTGGTCGATTTACAAACATCGTCGAACGGTGCATACGAATTCTTGGCTGCACTTTAAAAAGTATTATTTATACGCTTACACCACACCGAATAATAAATTTTAGACTCAAAAGAATAGAATGTCCGTACTTTCATTTCACCATTCGAAATCCGAATGTCTTGTTTTTAGAGATTGTACCGGTAGAAGCTGACGTCACGATTTTACGTCAGTTGCTCCGTTGCCAAGGTAACGAAGGTTCACTTGCAATACCATGGTCCACACACCATATACTATGCATAAATATAGTGAAACATAAAAGCACATAACATAATTAAAAATGCATTTTCAGCAATCATCGCTACTATAAAGTACTTCGGTTACAATATAGTATCTGAAATATTTTGTGTGTCCCTGTAAATGCTATGCACTTCGTATTATACATGAAATAAGATATAGTAAACCTCAGCGACGTATATAAATTCCATTATACACGAAATAATTTAACATAATGAAAATACGCCGCAAGCAAGTCCCTCAACCCCTATACCGCTCTGTATCGGAATTATTTTGTGTGGCCCTGTAAATGAATAACAACTATTCTTTGCACCGTATATTCTACAGAATGCATATTTTAGTGCACTTGATAAATGCATATAAATTTTATTATGTTTGAAAGCATATAACATCATTAAAAACCATTTTAAACGATTTTTTCCCATAGGCCGTAATGTAACGGAACACTTTTGACTGTCCCTGTAAATGAACTAATCATATAAAAAATCGTTGCTAAAAGAATAGTAAGACTGTAAAATACTATACAACATGGATTTGGGTATAGCTGTATATACAAGAAAAGTTTGAATGGGTATACCATAAAAGTAGAAAGAGATACGAAGACTAAATAATATCAAATATTGCTATTCTGTATAACTATTTTTTTAATCTTCTCCTAATCTGTTTATGATGAGTTTAATTCGGTACTGACAATAAAAGTAGTGCATATTTAAACTTCATTTGGCATTTCATAAAACTAAATTCAACGTAATAATAATATTTTCTTTTTTAAGTTCAGCTAAAACAAAACCCTTCTTCAAAGTTTAAACTATGCATTGTGCAAAGCGCGTATCGAAATGAGGTCGCAAATTTTCAACGACGAATTGGTCCGTGATGCGTTTTTCCAGATAGGTTTTTAATTAACTTTCAAAGATGCGGGAAGCGTATTGAGAGATTCACTCAATGCAAACTAGTCGCGAATCCCATAGTATTTATGTGATTAATTCTAATTAAATTTGTTTTTAACAATTTGACGTTTATTGGTTTTATATTGCTACTGGGCATTGCATTACACAAATATATGATTAAAAGTTGTTATCTATTATTTAACAGCCGATGGTATATAGAGTACACCACCCCTCTCATTATGTATGCCAAAACCGTCCTTGTTTTTAAGGCTTAATATCTCGGCTAATTACAGACGCTTTTTTCCGAAAATCATTTTCAACAATGTTTTTATACTTCTGCTACGATAGGTAGCTCTGAAGCACCTCAACACTTTTGCTGAATATCCGCAAATCAAAATTTTTGTGTAACGGAAACAAGTGCTTTCCTCAAAAACTATGTGACCTACGGTTATCGCTATAATTTTCCTGAAAGGTTTAGAGTAACGTCTTCTACCTCTAATATTTTCCTAAACTTATTTTGAGAAGATTCGGAAATAGAGATGTGGGACATATTTTTGTACTACATTTAAGACGATATCTCTGAAAATATAATACTTAAAATTAAAAGAAATGTATTTTTTAGTTCAGCGTTACAGAAGCTTTCGTTTGAAACCGCAAACGATATACAAAGAAAATATTTTTTTTTTTCAAGTAACTTATTTATCCCCTCTATTTTTTTAAAAAATATATTTGTAAATATTTAATAATCTGCACATATGTGGGTTAATAGTCTTTATTACTTCCCCCAATTTGAACTTTTCACGTTCCATGGTTTACGAGTAAAATGGCTGTGACAGATGGACAGGCAGACACAGGACACAGGTGTGATCTTATAATGGTTCCGTTTTGGTTTTAAGTACGGAACCCTAAAATTAGTAAAACAAAAGTTGCTGACCTTGTATTCCAACTAGCTATCTTAGCGCCATTAGTCGAGTATGGTGCAGTTGTACAGTAGTGCAACACTTTGAAGTAAATATGTTTGCTTCAGATGGGTGTCGCTTGATTAATTTCTTTAAAAAGCTTTTAATTTTGAAATTAATTTCGGGAAGATTTCGTCTCTAGTGAGATTGTGACTGTGGTTTTAATACTTTAGTATTAGCATATGATAAAAACATGAATTATATATATTTTTAAGTAGATCACTAGGTAAAAGATTAATATTGTATATTTATCAGATTTTTTTTCGACTAAAATTGATTTATTTCATAAAATATTTAAACTAAAAAATATTTTAAATGTAATAATTTAAAATATAGTTTAAATGCGAATATTTTATTATGAAAAACTATTTTATTTTATTCAACTTATTCAACTTTAAAGAAAATAAATTGAGTTCTTTTGAAGGAATGAAAAAGAAAATTGTAATTTATATTTGAATTGTTTTTTTTTCCTTTTTTTTAATTAAATTAGAAATCTTAATTGATAAATATTTGGTATTTCATTTTTAAAATATATTGATATTTTAGTATTAATGAAGCGCATGCGTGCTGGAATAAACGGAATTTCTCCCTCGTTTTCAGACTTTCAGGGTCAATTCAAGGATAAAGCATGTTTTCTAGGAGTACAGAAAACTTTTTATGAAAAACAATTTAGTGTATATCGATGTGTTTTTCTGACAGTTTATATGTAGACGATGCTTAAAAGAAAATTTTAGCACAGCAATTATTTGTAAACAATTTTATGGATCAAATGGTACCAGTCGCATTTTTAATATGGTGGTTTGCCGCAGAGTTAGTAGGCGGTGGTCACTTCTTTTTTTTCAGAACTGGACACAGTACTATTCTTGAAATGTGTTTTGAAATGTGTCCACAATACCAAACAATGATCAAAACTGCCTATTTGATCGTATTCAAGAAACGTCATTCCTTGAAGTCTGATAAAAATAAACAACAGAAGAGAAACAAATATAAAATATTCTAAGATAACCCTTCACTGCACCATGTGCCACATCTGGCACTTACACAAAAAGACTGTAATTCTTATTATGTGCCATCAATTTGGCCGATATGATTTCCATCCCTGATCAAGAACAGTCCAAAGAATAGAATAACACTTATTTTCTCCATGTCAGATGGCTGCATTTGACAAAAAATTAGAATTTGTTCTTCGGAAACAAAAAAGATTTCGATTAAGATATTAAGGTGACCGAGAAAGCAAAATTCAACCAAAAAATCGATTTTTACTTTTTTATATCATTAAATAGTTTAAAATTTTACCTTTCCAACGATGTGTCACACATGTTTATATATAAAAATAAGTGTTGGAATTACTCATTATTTCTAAGAGTACTTCACAGCTTAATTGCCATTTAAAATCTATAATTGACTTTTTCTCAAAACTTGGATTTTTCATGTTTATGTTCCTTTTTTTCAATATCTATTAAACTTAAGAACTCAGATTTTTTTTTAATACTTATGTTATATTGTAAAGTTGAACAAAGGGATTTAATGATTTGCTGAGAATATTTTTTTTTTTTTTTTTTTTTTTTTTTTTTTTTTTTTTTTTTTTTTTTGAGGCAGTGAAATCTTACCAAAAACGCTAATTTAAGAATGACTTTCAATAAATAGTTAATAATTAATTTTGAGTTTTAGTTAGAAAGAAAATGGTCTGTTAAAATACGTAAGTCATGTTATTCTAACTAATCTAAAAAATCTAGACCTCTATCTTTCGCCATTTCTAAGAAAAAGGTACATAAATTTGGTGGATTTAACATGGCGGAGATAGGGCTTTCCCGGTCCCATTAAGGAAAAAATTGCTTTAATTATTTTTACTGAATATTTAAAAATATTAATATAAAAAAAAGCTGCAGAGTGCTAAGCAGATAAAATTAATTAATGTAAGCTCATTTAGTTGTAAAATACAGCAATATATTTTAAAATCCTAATTGTGTACATTGGGTGCACGCCATAAAATGTCAAATTTTAGCTGAAAATTTGAAATTTATTTTATTTTTTACTTTTTTCCCCATTATTAGACCGCTATATAGATTTCGAATAATTTTTCGTTCATAAAAATAGGAAAAACTGTGCTGTGAAGGGTTAAAGACTGGTGAAATATTTCAAATGATTGTTTAATATTTTTAATCTTTACACGTTCTGAAGCATAATATTCGATATTATATTTTATGCATATTTTTTAAAATAAATTCATTTTTGTTTTGTTGCATACGGTTATATCTACGTAATTAATAAATAACATAATTGTGTATTTTCAATTTTATTCCATAGATGACTTTTTTATGTATATTTTTCTTGCATTGAAAACTTTCATTTGATTCCATTCTATATTCTAAACAGTTTATATGTTACCGCGGATTCGAACACATTAGCTGTCATTATGAAACTGGAGATGTCACGTTGAATCCATTAATGTGTAAAACCACTTTGACGGGTTAAAATGTAAGGGTTTTTGGAGAAACTTTTAAAAAGAAAAGCATACGTGGTTTAAAAATTTATTTACATTAATTTATTATGCACAGATTAATGTCTATTTTTGTTTAATTGACAAATTAAATAAACGGTCAAGTGCGAGTATTACTCGCGTACAGAGGGTTTCGTACAATAAATATATAAATTAGTAATTGTATTATTAAAAAAAAAAAACCGTTGCTAAAAGAATACTAACACTTTGTAAAAAAACTATGAAAAGTAGGGTTGGGTATAACAGTATATACTAGAAAAATGTAAATGGATATACCATGAAAGTTCAAAGAGATATAGAACCTAAAAAATATCAAATACAGCCATTCTGTATAACTCATTTTTACTTTTTTCTATCTTTACAAGAAGAAAGTATTGGAATCGTGAAAATTTTTGAATTTCGGTTTTCGACGGATTTATACGTTTTATGGTACAGAAGTAATGAAAAACATGTTTTTACAAAATGTCTGTCTGTGAGTCTGTCTATCTGTGTATGACACAAATTTTGTGGGCGCTCTATCTTAAGAACTATTGAACGGAATTTAATAAAACTTTAGATTCCGATAGTCCCTGATATAGATTCGTGCTCATTACTTTTTGGTGTAAATCGCTCTGAAGATGGCGCTACTATGCTGCAATTTTCCCGATTTCCGCAATAGATGTATCTCAAGAACTAATACTTGAATTTTCATGCAACTTAAGATACAGTTAGTCCCTGATATAAACTGATCCTGGTAAGTTTTTGGTGTAAATTGCCCAAGAGGTTCCACTGAAACTCAGAACTTTTCACGATTTCCGTAATAGCTCTATCACAAAAACTAATGCACGAATTTTCAACATACTTCAAATTCAATTAGAAGTTCACAAAAGTTGTCCCTGATTAGATTTTGGTATAAATCGCCTAACCAGTGTCGCTGCTGTGCTGCATTTATCAGGAAGCATTGACATGTATGAGATAGAAGAAAGTTTTGGGGTTGACACATCCGACTAGTTTAATATTATCTTAATCTCTTTATAATGAACTGAATTATGTACTGACAATAAAAGAAATGCATATTTAAACTTCATTTGGCATTTCATAAAACTAAATTTAGCATAGTAATCACCTTTCTTTCTACAGTGCAGCTAAAACAAAACATTCGTCCAATGTTTACATTTGGCATTGAGCTAAGCGCGCTTCGAAAGGGGGTCACAAATTTGCAACGCTACCTTGGTCCTTGCCGCGAATTCCAGATAGGATTTTAATTAACTTTTAAAGCCACTCGAGGCGTATTGAAAGAGACATTCAAGGCAAATTGTCGCGAATACCATAGTATTTAATTCTTTCTAGTTAAGGGGTCTCAAGGATCTCAAAAACTGGAAAAAATGAAAAAAAGAGACCATTATCAACATTTAATATCTTAAAATGTATATGATTTTAAAACACAATTTTCAAGAGATTAAAGATATGTGTATGTTCTTTCATTTTATGTATTTAAAAAATTTCAAGATGAAGAATTAGCATTTAGAGGGTGCTCCAAATAGTCAGACATTTGACAAGCAGAATATTGGTATAACAGCTTAAGCCGCTATCAGATTCACCGACTTTTCGAGCAACCAGCCGATTTTAACACCAACTTTTTCCAGTTGAAAGGGAGAAAAAGGTTACAATTGTCTTTGCTAAAGTTGGAGGAAAACCCGGGAAAACCAGTACTACTAGTACCAGCCGTCAATATTTATCGCATTTTCGTATCAATTGCTTATCTCTGATTCGCTGAAATGTTGAAAGGTGGGAGGAAAAGTTGCGGCTAGGACAGACTTTTTTGAGATGCGGATAAAAAGTTGGGGAACATTGCTGTTTGCTATCACACTGGGTGTCGAGACAACATTTCGCGAAAAGTTGGAGGAAATCAAGAGTTGGCTCAAAAATTGCTCGAAAAGTTGGTGAATCTGACAGCGGCTTTACGCGCACAATTAGAAAATAAATATTGTAACTAGAATAAAAATTTTGGTGCCTACTTATACGTCATATTATAATAATGACCCTGAACCTAAATAAATTTATATTTAAAGCACTTTTATATTTTTAATACAAAGTTGTATTTAGCTAATAGAAAATTTAGAAAATTTGAACAACATCATCACTTAAAAAAATATTTTTTGGAACAATAAAAAGAAAATTTTAGGTTCAGTTTATACAGATTAACATACAGCGTATGTTTTGAAAATTTCATGAAAAAATATTCAAATGTTTTTGAGATATCGTGCGCATTATGCCCAAAAAAGTCAATTGGAGAAAAATGACTTAAAAGTTTCGAAAATGCCGCGTAATCTAGTGAGCCGGTATAATTCTAAAAGCCATAACTTCTGTTCTAATGAGAATTTGAAGGAAACAATTATATTAAAATGTTCAGAAAAAAAAGGAAGATTAACATCTAAAAAAATTAAAATGAAAAAAAATTTGAAGCTTTAAGAGTCCCGAGACTCCTTGAATTAGTCTGTTTATAACAATTTGACGTTTATAGCTTTTATACTGTTATTGGTCATTTCATTACACTCATATATCATTAAAAGTTGTAATCCAGGCTTTAAAAGCCGATGGTACATAGTGTACGCCGCCCCTGTCGTTATGTATGTCCAAACCGTCCATATCTTTAAGGGTTCATATCTCGACTAATTACTGACGATTGTTTTCGAAAATCATGATCAACAATGCTTTTATACTTCTGCTACCATAGGTATCTCCAGCGCTGCTCAACAGTTTTGCTGAATGCCCGTAAATCGAAATTTGTGTGTAACGGAAAAATGCGCTTTTCTCAAAAACTATGTGACCTAGGGTAATCGCTATAATTTTCCTGCAAGGTTTAAATTAATGTCTACTTCCTCAAATTTTTTCATAATTTTAGTTTCAGCATATTCGAAATTAGATGGGGGGAACATATTTTTGCGCCACATTTTCGATTATAGCTTTGAAAATGTAATACTTAAAATTAAAAGAAATATATTTTTGAATTCAGCGTTACGAAAGCTTTCACACGATATACAAGGAAAATATTTTTTTTTCCAAGAAAGTGAATTTGCCCCTTACATTTTTACTAAATATATTTATAAATGTTTAAAAATATGAAAATATGTGGGTCAACAGTCTTTATTACTTCCCCGAATTTGAACTTTCCTCGTTCCATAGTTTACGATTAAAGTGCCTGTGACAGACAGACAGACAGACACAAGTGTGATCGTATAATGGTTCTGCTTTTACTTTTTAAGTACGGTACCCTAAAAAATGGCGGCTTGACATGTGCCGGGCTGGAGCGCTTCGGAAAAGCGGTGTAACGTAAATGCATCAGACTTGTACCAGAATGATGTAACAAAAAAGTTAATTTTCTTTCTCCAAAAGCTAGTTTTTATGTAGATTTTGTATGAAATACTACCTACTGTTATCTTCCTTAAGTTGGAATTCCGGAAAAAAAATGCAGATTTACACCGATCATGACCCTTAGAATCCAAAACCACCCCCAGTAAAAAAACTTCATCGATATATATATATATATATATGTATCTATTTATCTATATACATATATCACTTTTTTGTGGACACGATAACTTCCATAATTCTGTACAAATCTTTTCCTAACTCATACATGTAATCAACGGGCAAAAATTCTCTGTCAAGTTCGTTAATGGCCAAAATCAGAAAAATGGGGTCGAAATAGGAAGGGGTTTTATGAAAAATGAAAAAAACCCCATAACTTCTTAATTATAATACATATCGACTCAGTTTAAAGTTATTATTACTTCTAAAAAATTGTCCAAAAAATTATGTATGACAGATTTTTAATAAAACTAAAAATGTTCTCAAGGGGCGGAAAAATAGGGTTTTGGGGGGAAAAAAATCATAACTTCGTCAGTTCTCGACATATCAAATCAAATTAATTTTTTTATAAATTTTCTTAATACTATCCATAACTTTTATATTGACACGTTTTTGATATGGTGAATTCTTAATGCAAAAAAATAAATAAAATCGAAAACATAAAGGGGGGGGGGTGAAGAAGAAAAAAATCCATAACTTCGACAATTCACAAGATATCAAATACGCATGAATTTATTAAATATCTTATTAATATTGTCTACAACTTTTATATTGACAAATTTTTGATAGGACCAACGCTTTCAGCGAAAAATATATTTTAAATTACATCGAGACTGACAAAAAAATAAAAAAAAAAATAAAAAAAAATATCGTATGAAAAATGTATTCAAATCCAAACTGCTTGTTTTCTGACTCATTTTTAAATTCCTTTTTGCTTTAAAAGGCATCAAATTGGTAGGATCTCTTATTCAGAATCTATATAATGTGCCGTAATGGTTGATTTTTTGATAGAGACAGAATATATTTTTTAAAATGATGTCAAAGTGGGCATTTTGAACAGAATTTTACGAAGTGATTGTGTTGGAAACGAAAAATGTGGTCCGACTGAAAAATAATTTTTATAAATCAAGTTCTAATTAATTGAACGAAAAATAAAAACATAGATCGCTTATAAATGTCTTAAAAAATCAAGTCAGAAGTTTTATGTTTTTCATTTTAAAAATGTATCCGAAAATGTGTCAGAAGATTTCGAGTTATTGAGCTTGGAAAAATATTTTTCTAATACTTGCCTGAACACGATTCTGATAAAAAACAGCTCTTATGTAAAAATAAAATTAACCTTCAGACTACCAAAAAAAAGTATATGCAAGAACTACCATTCGGGTCCATTGGACCCATATGTAAAATATATAGGATTTCAAAATATACAAAACACCCATTTATCTACAATGAATATATTTGTTATTAATGCACCTTATACAAAATATAAAAGTGATATATATAGTAATAGAGTAAGAAAGTAACACATACAGTAAGAAAGTAATATATATAGTATATTATAATGACTACAAAACGTTTTTCATCATAATAAAATTATTCTGTACATGAAGTACAAATAACGACGGAATGTTCTCCGCAAACATTTTTCGTACACTTCTTGCATAATGTTCGTGTTTTTCGATCTTTTTTAGAGGGACAAATATGACATCTTGATTTTTTTCGTGGCGGTTCAAAACTATTTGCGTAAAGTTGTTCTGAAGTAGATGTTGAGACGGCGATACCTCCTTCACCTACTAATTCTTCTGCAAGTTGAATAATGAAATTCCGCCTTTTTTTCATTTTCGGATCACATTCAGCATTCAGTGACAACCATATTATGTATGCATTCATCGCACTTATATCGATCATATTATAAAATACAATCAAAGGCCACCGACGTGTCATGCGTTTCACACTATATGCTCTTACCATTTTGTCCATCGCATCTACTCCGCCTTTGGTTTTATTATAATCTAGGATTATTTGTGGCTTTTTTTCTAAGCTGTTGTCAATATCATAAGTGTTATGCATTGTGCTTAGCAAAGTAACAATTCTACCTTTTCTGGGACAGTAAGAGATGATGGTCGCCTTCTCTTGAAACCCAAATAAAGTAGAATATACAGAACGATGTTTTGGATTTGTGAACACAGCGGGTAATTCAGGTTTATTTTTTCGAATTGTTCCAATAAGAGATAATTTTTTTGAAGTAAGATGTGTTGCTAATGCATATGACGTAAAAAAGTTATCACATGTAATATTACGACCAGAATTTTCAATTTCCTTCGTCAATCTTTTAACTACATTTTCTCCCTGATGAGATTCTCTTACTTCATTTTTGCCTGTATATAGTTCCAGTTTCCAAGCATACGATGTTACGCTGTCACAAATAACCCAGAACTTCAATCCATACTTTCCAGGTTTAGATGGCATATACTGACGGAAAGGACATTTTCCACGAAAAGAAACTAATTGCTCATCGACAGTCATAGACCAATTAGGAATATAAGGGTCTTGTAAATAGCTATTCCACAATTCAAAGCATTCTCTTATAGGCTCTATTTTATCAGTTGATCTTCTTTTACGCCTCTCAGCAGCATCATCAAATCTTATGACACGTAATATACTTGTGAATCTATTGCGACTCATAATGTCCCGAAATATTTGTCTTCCATTTTTTATGCTCCAAAGTTCGCTTACTGTTTCATTTTTCGATTTATATACTCCAATAAGTAATAAAAGTCCGATGAATTTTTTAAGTTCTATAATATCTATAGGTTTCCACTCTTTATCGAATACTCTATTGCCTTCCGCGTTTGTCCATTTTACTGTAATTTCCAAAAGTCTTTTTCGGAAATAGATAAGAAATGAGGATGATATGGAATCCACTTCACGATTTGCAAATCTTGAAGGTCCAGATTTTTCACGTAAAATATTGATTTCAGTACGTCTTCCTTGTGGTCTGGCAACTTCATTCTTATACCAGATCTGTGAATTATTTTTGGAAACAAAAGTAGAATTTGAAGTACTTGTGGTTGCTACATTTACTTCATTGGAATCATTATCAGATTCTGAGTAGGAATCAGAAATTTCATTATGTATTTCAACATAATCTACTTCACCTTCATCAGACGACAGATTTTCATCATCGGTGTCGAATTCTATATCGTCCGGATTTTCCATAATTTTTTGAATTTCCTCTTGAGTCAATACTTTTTTTCTGTTCATCTTCAATTCAGTTTTTAACAAAAAATAAGTTAGGAAATAAGAAAATGATGAATATTTGTAAAATAACAAAGCACGTACAAACTACACTTATTACTTGTCTTCAAATATCAAGTCCTATTTTCAATGAAAAGACTCAAAAACATCAATAGATACCATTCGCTCACTAACTGTGTCTGTTGATAAATGACTCTCTGAACCAGAAGTAACCTTTTATATATAGAGCACGAAGTTTACTAGATCAGTCTAGAATGTTCTCAAAACTTCATTATAAAGTCGCCAAATTTGGCGAGATTGGCGCTAAAAATCCATCGCCAAATGGGCGATAAACAGCCAATTATGGTAACCCTGTTCCTCCTCATGATTTATGGCAACCCTAGAAAAAGAAAGCAACAGTATATTACGTTTGTTTTAATGTTGGGTCCAATGGACCCGCGTGGTAAACAATGAAACAAATTAAAAATAGGTAAAAAATTTCGAGCAAAATTTTAATCGCAATTGCATATATATAGAGGAGACAATTGCAGGAAAAGTCATGTAATCGCGAAACTTTGAATGCTATTTTTCATGAGAAAAATTTACATTAAATATTGCTGTCGGGTCCAATGGACCCGTCTGGTAGACGGAAGGTTAAAAACTGTTCAAAAGTGGCTAGATAAAATTGTTAAAGTAGGTTTATCTCTAATCAGGATTTAGTTTTTGTTTTTGAAATTAGTACTTATCTTGGAAATCTACTCGTGCCTGTAGGCCGAGCCGTCAGGGATTTTTAGGTGCGTTCGTAGTTATATAAATACGTAGCACCTATAATCTTCGTTCAGCCCGTCCGTCTGTCTGTCTGTCTGTCTGTCTGTCTGTCTGTCTGTCTGTCTGCCTGTCTGTCCGCATATAACAGAGCAAAAACTACCCAACTGAATGGTCTAAAATTTTAAATATATGATTGTTGCAAAATTTTGTCGAGCCACTTAAAATTTTATGAAAATCGGATGTATAGTTTAATTACAGAGACAGTCAAAAGTTTTTCTTTAAATTACGGCCAATGGGAAAAATTATTGCAAGTGCATTTTAATGATGTTACAGCCTTCCGAATGGTCTGAAATTTTAAATATATAATTGTTGCAAAATTTTGTTGAGCCATTTCCAATTTTAAGAAAATCGGATGTATAGTTTAATTACAGTGACAGTCAAAAGTGTTCCGTTACATTACGGGAATGGGAAAAAAGTTATTGCAAGTGCATTTTAATGATGCTACAGACTATGCACTTTATTAAGTGCAAAAAATTATACATTCAGTACAATATGGGGTGTAAAAAATAATTATAAAACTAGTTATAGTACGAACGCACCTCATTTGCCACGTTTGACGAGCAATTTTCAACTTGTTAGAGGTAGGAATGTACACTTTTATTGATTTGACAACAATTCAAAGTGAAATTTAAGTATTTAAACACAAATTTTATTATTTACAGTTACACAGAACAGCGATGCACTCCTATCAATATTTCGAAAAAAAGTGTAAGTATTTCGGCAGAAAAATATGCGACAATTTATTCCCCAAAAATCAAGTAGTTTTAAGTGTGTACCTAATAAGAAGCCTAATAAAGTGTGTACCTAATAAGCTGTTCTGAAGAAAACGTACGTAATGCTTTCAACACTATTAATTTATTCGTTATTAGGCACTATGCTTCCTATAATCCCAAAAGTTAATTTTGAAATAATTACAAATTACAAATTACAAAAAAAAAAAAAAAAAAAAAAAGAAATTTTAAACTTATAAAAGTGGTATTAACTCTTAATGCTTGACTACATCGTCGGAATATTTATCAATTATACGCTACCTGTTGGTAATTGTCCTTGTAGAACCGGTCACAAAATTGCTTTAAATTGGTTTCAATCCTAATCTGACGGCAGATTTCTTTGAAAACCTATCCATATGTGCCATTTTTTACCGCTAATTTTCAATATTAACTTTTGCTTTATATAATCGTCTAAATTCTGTGTTTTTATAAAGCAAAAATAGCAGATAAACATAAGTGGCAACAATAAAACGTAAAAGTTTCAGTTCTGCTATAAATTTCCAATGATTGCGGTTTAAATTTTATTTGCAAACGGTTGTACCGTTTAGATATTACCATGTTCATTCACACATATGCATATATCATTATTAAAATACTTTTCTTACATCATATGTCTTGAAGAGTAGCCAGAGAAATATATTCCGAATTTCTTCTTTATAACACACTAGCCACAATTACTCCAGATATATATTTGATGCTATAACTTATTTTTTCTTAATTATTCACTTTCAAATTTTGACAAGTGATTGGTTGATCAAATCGTTAGATTCTTTTAATTCAAGGAGCATAATACAGACCTTTTATTTCGCATACTAAAGAAATGAAAGTTTCATTTTCTCTTTAACATAAGGTACCTGCCTACATTAAAATGACATTAATTGGTGAAAATTTTCAAAATTTATTTTTTTGTCATTTTCCTTGAATGAACACGCATTTACAATCTCAAATCTGTTTTAATTTTACAACTACGATTACTAGAAGATGAGTTAGAGGCCAATTTTATAAACAGGTAGGAAAGCCAAAGGAAAGATAAAATGTAAACAATGATTCTAACGAGATTTTTTATTTTACATAAAAGAACTGATAAACCTTAACGGGCACATCTAGATTATTTTTATAGATAAATTTTTTTTTTATTCGATTTCTGGAAAATCAGTTTTTCCGTTATTTCCATGTTCGATAAAATTCAGCAGGGTAACTTGAGGTGAGATGCCGTGTTGTACAAGATTCCGAATCACGTAGTTTTCATATGCGAATGCTCTGTACGGAAACCCTGCTCAGTTGCAAGGAAGAGGGTTCCCTGGTAATACTTTAATTTCCGTTTGCAGTCTTTAAAAAGAAAAATTTAAGCGGTACTTTTTTATTGCTATTTCGTCTTGACAGTTCTTCTAAGTCTCAAAGATCTTTTACGTGACTTCTTTATTTGCCTATATAAGTCTTAGTTTAAACACCAGAGAAATAAAGCTGACGTTTTTAGAGAGTACTGTTACCTGGTATTTCTGCAAATCATAAATGGCGGTCGGTTTCCGCTTCTTCGCGTCAGTGGGGGGTACCGGCGTCTTGTCCAATACTTTGGGTTGAGGTGCCGAAAATTTTTGAAGGTAAGATGCCGGTTGTTTTCTCTTCGGCTAAGATGCCGCATATTTTCCGTTGCGGTCAAAGGCCTGGTTGTTTCTTCATTGTTTAAATTACTCTTGGCAATTAACTAACTTGTCACGGACTTTAATCAGATAATTTAAATCAGTGATTAAATCGTGATTTTAATCTACTGAATAAAAAACATCATTGATTAAAATAATAAATTTTCTAAATGTTTAAATATTAAAATCTAAGATGAACATAATTTGAAAGGTTTCTATATGTATTCTGTTTTATAAATAAACTTTATTGGCCTTATAAGTAATTGGTTAATAAATATTAATTTTAATCATTGTTAAAAATTTGATGTTAAATGCAGTTATAAATAAATTTAATAAATGTAAATATCGGTAGTATGTAATATAGATTCAGATAACTAGGATCTTCTGCCCTCTATGAGCTACGCTCCCCAACTTTCATCAAGACGTCGCAGACTCTAAAACACGCTAATTAGATCTACTTTGAAAAGATATTCGATTAAATTTCCTACCAAGATTCAGAAGATGAGGATTTTTTTAAAGTAAATGAGAATCAGTGTTCAGAGTGTCTAGCCGAGTGCAATAAAATCTCTGAAAAAATGTTATGGGATAATAAAAATTTGATGTTAAATGCAGTTATAAATGAATTTAATAAATGTAAATATCGGTAGTATGTAATATAGTTTCAGATTACTAGGGTCTTCTGCCCCCTATGAGCTCCGCTCCCCAACTTTCATCAAGACGTCGCAGACTCTAAGAACACGCTAATTAGATCTACTTTGAAAAGATAACGGATTAAATTTCCTACCAAGATTTAGAAGATGAGGATTTTTTTAAAGTAAATGAGAATCGGTGTTCACAGTGTCTAGAGTGCAATAAAATCTCTGAAAAAATGTTATGGGATCAAATTCATTTAGCGAAACTGTTGGTGTTATAAAAGTTGCTCAATGTTCCTAAACAAATGTGCAGTCTGTGGCAGATCTGAGTTATAGCTGAAAAGAACAAAGGGGAATATGGAAAACACCAAAAAAAAGCTGCACTCTAAAGCACTTTATCACAGTGGCTTTATCGTATTTAAACTTATAACAATGTTTAAAAATAGGCATACTTAAGAGCCATAATTCTTTTAAATATTAAGTAGAACATAACTTTTTTTTTCAAATATTAATTTGTCATTTTATTAAATTGCCAACGTTTGTTACATTCATATTTTTGTAATTTCCAAATATTAAGTAAGATAACAACTTGAGTATGTCTAAAATGTTAAAGTTACTTTTATTCGTCCCATTATGTTTCAAACTGCATCACAAAAATTATTGTTTACATTGAAACTCCACAAGGCCACCCCTAGATAGTTGGCCATCTTACCCATAGGTATGGGTAAGATGCCGAAATGAAAGTGTTTACATAAACAAAAAATTGGATGCTTTATATAATATCGGTAAAATGAAATAAGGTTTTGAATGATACATAAGGGTGCAAACTGTTACAAGAACTCAATGAATAACAAATAATAATAACATGCGATTTTTAAAACAATAAAGTCATAAACTACGGCATCTTCACCCAATTTACCCTATATAAAATGTTTAAAAATATTTCTGTCAATTTTTTCAGAATACTTTCTATAATACTCACTGCGTTCTAAACTTGATTATAAGCTCTATGTGATAATGTAAATTATTTTATAGGTACTCGAATGTAAATGAATGGTAATTTTTTATAAACAATATGCCTTAAAAAGGAAGAAGGGTTGTACTTTGTGCCAATATATTAAGACAGAGAAACAACGTAGAAAGACACAAATATAAATATGTATGAAAAACATACAGCTGTTTCGAAACTTCTAAGGTTTCATCGTCAGTGATTAAAATCAAAGATAAAATGAAAATTCTCTCCCCCTTTAATCCACAGTTTTATCTTTATCTTTGATTTCAAGCACTGATGATGAAACCTTAGAAGTTTCGAAACAGCTGTATGTTTTTTATACATATTTATATTTGTGTCTTTCTACGTATTTTTTTTTCTTAAAAATATGCCTTTTTTGGACATATTTTGAAATATTTCAGTTAATTTTGAAGATATTGTAGAACTATTAGTTCAGTATAAAAGTAATTGCAATAGTAGTATATAGTACAAAGGAAATTGAAACATATTTAGTTGAATTGAGTGTACGCTCTCTGCTGTAAGCGTGATATTTTTCAAAAGAAATTTCATCTCCACCCCCCCCCCCCCCCCTCAATGTATAAAAATGTTATGACGTTATTGCTAAGACTTTGTTTCTTCGTTGTCTTGTATTACAATTGAAATAAAAATATGTGTATTTATTCATTATTGTAAATAAAATAAAGTGTTCCTCTCGTAAGCATACATACCTTGAGGAATGACACTCAAACAAAAAACTGAACATATAAAAAATAATTTCGTCTAATTTCTAAAACTAAACCATTCTTCCTTACAGTTTCCATTATCAACATGTGGTCGATATATATGACTATCCTGATTTTGGGATTAAGCTCAAGAGCATACACGGCGGACAGTTGCCCAGAAGAAGAAGATATATTCCCATGTCATTGTGCTGTATTATGTGTTGGGAAAATTTACGAGTGTGATAACCAACTTACGGTTACTTGTAAATTCTATAAGGAGACAGGTGACTTTGAAACCCTCCGGAAAGGTATAAGCAGCTTATCTGGCAAAAAAGATGTTCATCTCACATTGAGGGGATACAATATCAGCATGCCATCAAAATTATTTTCTGGCATAGACATCAAGCAATTGATTTTTGAAAATTGTCACATGTATAGTTTGACTAATGACGACCAGCCGTGGTTCTTAGGCTTAGAGAATAACTTACAGGTAAGATATTTGATTACTTTTCTGTATTTACAATACGTATTATCCACAAGCGTAATATTTGGCGCAAAATGAAATTCAAGTGAAACGAAACATTTGAAAAAAGTATTTATATGGGCATTCTCACATCTTTTGACTTTTAAGTCCCTGAATAATAATCTTTATTTTAGTACACATCCTTGTGATTTATTTTATTTTATAAACTGTGCAATATCCCATTGCATGATTGCATAACAATATTAACGAGATAAATAAGTTTTGGACGATGTTGGGGATCCAAATACCAGGAAAACTGCTATACCGTCCGGTGTCCCTGATGCTGATTTTTAAGTTTTGAGCTGTCTGTATAAAATTGTTTCAATAAAAGTAATTCCATGTAATTTTTTCCCCGAAACTAGGAGAATTGTTTTATTTAAATATGTAGCAAAAAATTAACCTGCACACATTTTTACGGTTGATATTATTTTTTTAACCCTGTCCTTGGGTTTTAGATTCCTTACCATCCCTCTTGCTAAACGTATACAGAAAATCACTTCAGATGCAGCCACAAAATTTTTTCAAGTTTTTTCTCAGACAGAAGTATGCTAGAGAAAGATTGTCTAAAATTCTTTGACGCGAAATTAACTGCAGAATTTAAATCAGCATTTAAATATCAATTTCAAGCATCGCGGCTTTATTGGTAGTCATACCGTCCCCAAGGCTTATTACTGCACTTTTCATGGTAAATTTATTTTTTTTTTATTTAATCCAATGTAAATAACTGTTTCTGAACATCAATGAACTTTGTGGCTATCACTTAGTCTTAACACGATTTGCCTAAAAATAGTGGTGATTTTCCTTGCCGTTCCATCCTTACAATCCCCCCCCCCCCCTTTTTTTTTTTTTTTTTTTTTTTTTTTTACCGTTCCTTTTTTCCTATACCATCACTTTGTTTTCCTTCCGTCCCTTCTTTAACACCCCTTTTAGACAAAGTTATAACAAAATTTTGTACTAAAAATACTACATTGTTATTTTTTGTTATATGAATGTCCTCTGGGTGCTATGCAAATTCATTATAAGTAAACATTTTGAAGAAAATAGAAAGTTATAGTGGTAAAATGATAAGAAAAATTAAACTCGCAAGTTAAACTTAAAGCTCATTTAACCCTTTATGTAATGAATTATAAACTCATGAAAATTTTATCTTCTAAAGCATTTTTCGTGAATTGTTTAAACTACATTAGAAGATTTACTTAAACATTTAATGGATTTTAGAAGTATTGAAGGTTTTAGAAGGATTAATTAAATTTGAATTTATAGGAATTTTGTGCAATATTTATAACCCCACTCAAATCTTTTATTTCAAATGTTTTTCTCAGTATTTTGTAGAATTAGGAAATGTACAAATGTAATGTTCTTAAAATAGAGATATAGAAATATTTCCGAATTGAAAAATCTCCCCCCCCCCTCCCCCCAACGCCAAGAAAGTTGAAAAGATGCCAAGGCAGAAGAAATTATCCTTTATTTTTTTTTTTTTTTTTTTTTTTTTTTTTGTGTAACCTATAATGCTCTTGGAACAAGATAAAGTAATGCATCTATAACTCATTGTATACTGTATTACAACTCATCGATAAATTAAATGGATTTTATAACATGTTAATTTAATGGTACTTATAAGTACCGTCAGTAGATAAAGGGTTAAATAAAAAAATCGCTGCTGACCATTTTCTCTTTATTTTGAAAATCATTAAGGCATTCGCCTATCAGATTAAAATGTTGTTTTAGAAATTTTAATTTCACCAGATTCTTATTTCATAAAGTCAAAAGGTTGTAAGAATGCCTCATATGTAGTATAATGACAAAGAGCCGTTGCTGATAATCGTTGTTCATATGTGTTTCCGTATTAATTCGCACAGGCGTGTTGGCGGCTTGTTAACTGAGACGAAAATAGGTGAATATAATAAATGAAGAAGCAGTTCACTGATCTAATTTCCAATTTTTATTAGCATGTTCAAAAAACAGTTTTTTTTTGTGGAAAAATGCTCATTTTACTTGTTCAGATAAATATGTTTCACCTCTAGGTGGCAATTGAAATTCTGAAGAAAAAAGGAACTTCACATAAAACTTCGAAGTCTCAAAATACATTCCATCTCTACGATGACTTCATACACTTAAATCTACCTTTCTTTTACATTCCATCTTTTTACACACTTCAACATTCGTATCTCTTTGGCTTCTGCACACCATATCCGGCTCTATTTCTGTATATTTACTACATCGGCTCAAATTTAGAATACAGAGAGCTGATTCCTATTTTCTAATCATATCGATTTTAAAAGGGATTTATTACTATTTCCCGCGGCATGATATCAATGTAAATCAGCTTCCTCGGACGAAAACATTGTTCTAGAATCTTCTCTAATCTCAGACCAGATGCACAAGGCCTAAACACAAATCAATCCCTGCTATCGAGATTTTAGCTAAAATTAGATTTTTAACGTCAGAGGAGAATTTAACAGAAAAAAATGAATTTATTGCCTCGGAATAAGTTTTAAAGCTTTGAAATATAGTAGATACCTTGATAATTAGAAAAAAAAAGGATTTTAAATAAATAGGTTTTTTAGACGGGATAAATTATGAATTATATTTTAGCAATTAAATAAAGAATTTAGAAGGGTTTGATATGCCGGGAAATAATAGCGAATTTTAATAGGGATTTTAATAATAAAAAGTTTTTATTAAAGGAATATAAGTAGTTAACGCAATTTTTGGATTTACGCAATTTGGAATAATATTATTAGCTGGATTAAGATCCTATATCTTTACATAAAGAGATTAATAGATTAGTTTAACAATAGGATTTTAATTTGCTAACACGGAATAATATATGTAATATTATTAAAAGGGAAATTTATATAGAATAATGTTGACCTTGGCGAAAATATTTTTAATTTTGTAATACATATATTTGAGGTTTTTTTATTATTGTTATACTAACACTGTTGTCGACAAGCACAATAATTGAAGCAAAATAAATTTCACGTAAAATAAAACATTTGAAAAAATCATTACATTTGGTACGAAAGCAAGCGTTTTAAGTACAGTGCATTTAAAAATAACTAAAGAATTGTTTTTTTACTCTTGTCGTATGTATAGTTTTGACCAGATGATTCTTATGTTTAAAGTATCACTTAGAGGTAAGATATTTGGTTAATTTTCCGTTATACTAACACTATTGTTACCAATGGTAATAGTTGGGGAAAATGAAATTCACGTAAAATGAATCATTTGAAAAAAAAAAAATAATAATAATACATTGCTCGTACGAAAGCGAGTAATTAAAAATATACTTTTAAAAATAACATAGTTTCACGAACTATTGTCTTAAATCAAAATCAAATATGCTTGTATACGTAAAATAAAATAACTATTAAATATTAAACAGTAAAGTAATAAAATGAAATTTAAAATTATCTATTAACTGTGTGAATGTTTTATTCGTGAGGTTAAAAGTATTGAACTATTTTAAATCAATTAAAGTAAATAGAAGCAACTATTGCATAAGATAACTTGAAAAAAAATTTTTTTTCATTTTTAAAACATATATTGTTAAAAAAAAAAAACTAAGCGAAATGACTCTAATATAATTTGGATAAAACCACTAATACAGAATTAAATATTATTGACAAATATAACTATATTAAAAAAAAGATCAAATATTTATTTTTTCCCCGTTATAATCAACATAGTTAAACCAAAACTGACCTCACCAATTTTCATTAACATATTACTATTGAGTCTCAAGTTATGGGAAAAAGCATTAAATAAGCAAGTTTAAAGTACATAATTTAGATAAAAGTAACAAATCCTCTCTGCAATTCTGTACGTCTCCCAGTAAATGAACGGCAAATTTGTCAGTTTTCAGAGGACTGTGATTATTGTTGACAAAACATTGTTACATTTCTATTTACTTATTTCCGTCTATAATAGCAGAAAGTTTTGTAATTGAAATATTTTTCTCGACTTCCGGATTAACACCCTTCTACGATCACAGATCCCGAATAACTTGGTTTTTTTTTTACAAAATGTCTACCTGCAGGGGTGTGTGTGTGACCGCTTTGTACCATCAGAGAGTGTGTGAAGTTATGCGTAGAATTAAACTAACTTTCATGGATTCATGTTATATAAAAATTCTATTTCGCTCTAGAGGTGCGACTTACACCGATTGGTTCATTTCTGTACTACTTCGATATCTGTCGCCATCCGCGAGTCTAACATAAAACAGATGCAACGATTTCGGAGCAGAGATTTGTCTTATTTCAAGTGCCTCAAAATAAGTTATCTGGTGTCTGTAACTCTTGTAGTATTCTAAATCGATTGTTACATGATGTTGTAGAGGGATTAAAGGCTTCATTATTTTTTAAGATTCGATCCACACATCGTTTAATAGGGAGACATTTCGTTAGACCCAGACGAACACCCTGTAAATATAGGTGCACAAATAGGCTACGAGATCCTGCCGGCGAGAACTTGTTTAATATCCTGTCTGGTAATGAAAGTTTCAGTATGTATGCCTTAAATTCATGGAATACTGGTAGCTTGTGAAAGGTTGCGTTATTTTGCAGTCGACAAATCCAGTCAACTTGCGTGAAATTGTTGGTAATGGCTGATATCATATAATTTCAATTTAGAACACACGGAGGTTGTTTCGCAGCCGTACTATTAATCCAGACAATCAGGCCGTAATTGTAGCAAGGCGATTCACCAATTTGGTGATTTCTCCATAAAAAAAAAGAAGCCAGTTGTCGTTCTAAGGCGTTTATTCATCAAACATGAAAACTAAAAACAAGTTTCACATTATGAAAAAATTCGTAAAGTCGTCATGCTTGTGCATGAATCGCTACATCATATTATACGATCTTAAAAAGAAAATTTAGAATACTACAAGTCTTGCAGACACCAGTTAACATATTTTGAAGCATTTGAAATAAGACTCTGCTCCGAAGTCATTGCATCTGCTTTTTTTAGACTCGCGGAGGTCGACAGATAGCGACGTAGTACAGAAAGGAACCAATCGGTGAAAGGCGCACTTCTAGAGATGGGCAGCTAAGCTGATAACGCGAGAGGGGGGTAGCTTAAGGAGATTGAATCCCATACCTGACAACGCAATATTTTCGAAGTAAAAGATCTAGCGTCGAAAATGCGCAGGAAAACTAGATGAATTACGATTGGAAGTAAAAATTACAAAATGGCTTTTTAATCATTTGAAAATAAAAGCTAGCTTCTCTCATAATATTATAGATTGGATAGCTGGACTAAAATTTTTAGATTAAGATTTTGAATAATATAATTATTAATGTGCGCGATTCAAATTTAAAGGCAAATTAAACAAATAATAGTTATTATTAAGAAATAGGGAAATAATGAATATGCCGGAAACTATTTATAACCAGAATTATTTAAATGAATAATGCGAAGTAACATTTTTATATTACATGCATAAGTTTTTGTCTATGGGTAGTACTTCCCACTAGGGGACTGCAAGAAGTGAAAGCCGCCGTTTTTAGACGAGCGTGGTATTGTTGGAAAGATATCCGTGCGGGGAGTAATAAATTCATTGGAACTACCAATCACAAATGAGTTGTTTTCGAGATATCCAACAACTTACGTTACACAATTTGTTTGTTTATTTATTTACAATGAATTTATGCTGTTACATGTATCAGATCGTTAAATATATTATTTTTGCTGTTAAATGGCTCCCTGTTAACTTAATCTAACAAAAACATAACTGTGAAAAAAGGGAGCCAAGTTCTGTAAAGACAATGGCAAGAAAAGAAGTGATATCTAAGTGGGTGCCAAGTTCAAATAAAATTCACTCAAACTTACCTACTGAAGTATTATAGCATTCTTTAAATTGTTTAGAAATAAAAATTATTGATAGCATATTAATAATAAATCTAGAACTTGGCAAGTTTTTGATAAATGTTATGCCTATCAATTTCATGCCTTAATAAAATGATGATGTTAATATTAACAGCAATGTCATTATAAAAAAAGTAATATAGTTATTATAAACAAATGACTCATGTTAAAGATTTGATAAACCAATAAATACACAAATACACTCCCGCTCGTCTTTAGTTATCACTCTAGCACCCACCCTTCGGAAACCTCAATACAAATAGACTAAAAGGCCTGAGAAAGAGACGGATACCCTTACGCATGTTCTTGGTCATTCCTCTAGAGACTGCACCCCTTCAACCCTTCAGGAGCAAAGATCTTTTATTCGTGACATGCTGAAATGATTGAATCACACCAGAATTTAAAAACAAATTTATTTCAAAATGGGTAAAAGCTTCTTTTCACGTATTTAATAAAATTAAACTTTTTAGTCCTGAATTCTAGTGTCAATGGGGCATTTTGCTGTTAAAATTAGGTGGGATATATTTTATCCCACTACCCTTCAAGGGGAAGGAGCTCACTCAAATGAAGGCTTCCAAACATGAAATAACAAGTTTTGGTATAATAATGTCATTAATAAAAATAAATGACTCGTTGGTGAAAACTTGCCAAGTTCTAGATTTATTATTAATATGCTATCAATAATTTTTATTTCTAAACAATTTAAAAAATGCTATAATACTTCAGTAGGTAAGTTTGAGTGAATTTTATTTGAACTTGGCACCCACTTAGATATCACTTCTTTTCTTGCCATTGTCTTTACAGAACTTGGCTCCCTTTTTTCACAGTTATGTTTTTGTTAGATATCATTACTTTTTGTAAAGTTACAATATATTTAGACACTTTACTTAATGCTTCTTAATGTGTTTACATGTGACTATTTTATTCACCAAGCAACATTCAATTTTAATTTTAATTTCCTACAACAAACTATTTGGCTGTCAATTTGCGGCAGAAATCTATATTTTAATACTGCTACATTGAATGCATGTCTTGAAACGAAATGTATTGATTCGAAATTTTTATTGTTTCTGAAACAACAATTCCTATTAAATTCCTATGTTAAATTTTCCTATTAAATTTTCCTATTAAATTTTCCAATTAAATATCCTATAGCTGGGCCTGCTTTTTTGTACTGAAAGTGAAAAATAAAGTTATGTGCTTATGCCACACTATGTATCATTCATCCATGGGTGCTGGCAAAGACGCAGTGCAGAGGAAGGACATTGCCCCTCCCTGAATTTTCAAATTTAATTAACTAAAGCGTACTTAAGCGTAAGTCTTTTTCAAGATTTTAGGATTTGTCGCCTGGCCTCAGGTGTTCTGCTATAAGTATGCAAAATTTCAAATCTGCAATATAATAAGGGGCTCAGTTAAAGTGAATTGCTTAAAATACGCATGTGGAAGCCCAAAGGGTTAAATGTACGACTTTTTCAAACTTTTATGATTTGTCGCATGATGGTGTTCAGCTATAAGTAAGCAAAATTTCACGACTCCAACCTAAATAGAGTCTCACTTAGAAAGAATTGTTTAAAATACACATGTGGGTTAAATGTACGAATTTTTGAAAATTTTATGATTTGTCGTTTGATGTGAGGTGTTCAGCTAGTATGCAAAATTTCACGCCTCCAACCTAATTAGAGGCTCACTTTGAAAGAATTGTTTAAAATACACATGGAGGAGCCCAAAGGGTTAAATGTACGACTTTTTCAAAATTTTATGATTTCTCGTTTGATGTAAGGTGTTCAGCTATAAGTATGCTAAATTTCACGCCTCCAACCTAATTAGGTCTCACTTAGAAAGAATTGTTTAAAATGCACATGTGGGAGCGCAAAGAGTTAAATGTACGACTTTTTCAAAATTTTATGATTTGTCGTTTGATGTGAGGTTTTCAGCTATAAGTATGCAAAATTTCACTCCTCCAACCTAATTAGGGACTCACTCAGAAAGAATTGTTTAAAATACACATGTGGGAGCCCAAAGTGTTAAATGTACGACTTTTTCAAAATTTTATAGATTGTCGTTTAATGTGAGGTTTTCAGCTATAAGTATGTACAATTTCTCGCCTCCAACCTAGTTAGGGACTCGCTTAAAAAGGATTGTTTAAAATACACATGTGAGACCCCAAAGGGTTGAATTTACAACTTTTTCAAAATTTTATAATTTGTCATTTGATGTGAGGTGTTCAGCTACAAGTGTCCAAAATTTCACGCCTCCAACCTTGTTAGAGGCTCACATAGAACAATTTGTTCAAAATACACATGTGGGAGCCCAAAGGGTTAAATGTACAACTTTTTCAAAATTTTATGACTTGTCGTATGATGTGTGGTGTTCAGCTATAAGTATGCAACATTTCAAGTCCCCAACATGTATAGTTTCTGAGAACGGGCTCTGTGACGGACAGAATATCTCAATTTGTTGTTTTTCTGTAAGCAAGTAAATCCAGATAAACCCCGAGTAAGTAGATAGGTTTGCCATGGAAGTCATGGGAATTTGGCGAAATATTAGAGATATCGCCAAGGTGGCGTCACTTTTGGCGACTAATTTTGGCCGCCAAATTTGGCGATATATCGCCATGTTGGCGAGAAACGTGGCCGTATTTGGCGACAGAACAGCGTCCCCTCCTACGGCAAATTAAAATTTCGCCTAATAGACGTAATGTTAAAGTAAAAATGGGCACCCCCAGGTTGTTATACATCGATTTTCACATTTTTTTTTATTTTTTTTTCTTAGTTTTATAGTGTAAACGAACTTCGCACCGAATTTGAAGTCTGTAGCTGCAGTAGATATACGAGATCTTTTTGATGAGTGAGTGAGTCAGTCAGTCAGTGGTAAAATTATCGATTATCAGACATTTTCAAATGTCATTATCTCGGAAACTAATTATGCGTTATTTATAAAATTTCGGATTTTAGGTAATTAAGGTGGCCTTACTACACATTTCGTATAACAAGTACGTAGGTCTCATAGATTTTCAGTAGTAGAGCATCGAAATTTGACGAAAACAGCTCGAAATGGTTCGTGTAAATAACACACGGCTATGTCAGGCGAACTTGTCTGACACACTGCCGTGTGTCTAGATTATGTTTGTTACGTTTGGAAATATAGTATAAAAATTAAAACAAGTGGGAAAAAATGAAGAGAAATTATTGGCTGTAAATAAAATGTTTTTTGTGCTGTCGGTGTGTTTGTTGATTCTGTATATCTGTATTGATCACTGGTGGTTATGATCTGCTATATAGAAGAGTGCAAAAACCCTTTATCAGCATACATAATAAATGTAACGACTTAACAAATGTTACAGCATAAATACCTTATAATAGGCAAATAAAGAAACAAATTGTGCCACATAAATTGTCGAATATCTCGAAAAAAGCTCTTTTGCAACATCTCGTTTCATTGACTTTTTTTACTCCCCGATAAGACATCCTCTATACGTCAGTTTTTTAATATGTGCACCAGTTCCCAGTTAAAAATGCACATATTTTCCCTAAAGGTGCGACTAGACCGTCCTTCTAACTTATTGTCACTTTCGACGCCTTTACTTGTGACGACGCAGTGTTTCTGATCTTTAATGACTTTAAGAGGAAAGGTACTGATGTCCTGTAAAAGAGAAATCCTTCCGTCAAGTAGAGTTGAGCTCCTTACCTCCTGACCTATTGTTGATTCCCCTCATCCTTTTGTGAATAAACCGCAGAATGGTCCAGAAAAAAATATTTTAAGAAAAATGTAGATGGATGGCAAAACAAGCGTTTACACGTAGTCTAAAATGGCGTTTTGAGATACAGATTTTTGGTACTGGATATTGAAAGAACAAGCTACTGTGTTGTTGTAAAGCAGTTACTGAAAATTGCAATGTGCAGGAGAGGGATAAAAACAAGCCATGGGTGTGTTAGAAGATGAGATAACATTCGACTAAACAGAAAAGACTTTAAAAAATCATACTGAATACCCCAAGTGTCTAATCTAGGTTTAATATTTCACTTACACTAAGTTTTATTATGAGTACTATTAACATGTACGAGATAGAAGAAAATTTTTGGATTGTCGCATCCGACTAGTTAATAACTAAGGACGCAATGTCCGACCATCATTCATATGCGTTTCTGTGTTTTAAATCACACAATGAAAGCTATTTTAAATCATATTTAACCTTTTTTTCCCAGTAAATCAGCGGAATTTATTTCGCATGTACACAGTTAAATCAAGTGATGGGGAAAATATAGTTCTTCCAATTGCATTTTTCGTATAAAATTAAATAGGTATACGATGTCTCAAAATACTAATGTACAATGAAGTATAAAATAAAATAAATAAACATGAAAAAAAGCTTTATAATGTAATTTTTAGAAACGTGGTTATGAGTTATATACCTATATGTTTTATCTTGTAATACTTTTTTTTTAAATTTAAACTTTCTTTGCGTTTCTTTACTAAAATTGCAGTTTTCAAAATTGTTTATAGTATATCAGTTTTGAATTAACACCGTTCTTCAATTATACTGATTTTAAAAGCATTCTTGTTTTTTTTTTTTTTTTTTTAAGCATTCTATTAAAATTAATAATTTATATGGTAAAAAATATTAATTACAAAAACGAGTTTTCTTATGATGAGATTTTAAATTTTCTTCTCTTACTAATAAATAATAATAAATAAATAAAATATTTCAAATAAAGTTTTTAGATATTTTTTAACCTTTAAGGGTGTTCGGGACGCAAAAATCTTCAAATTTTCTTTAAAAAAACTTTTATTGCATTAAAATTTTGTTTTTTTTTAATGCTTAAAATGATGTTTAAATCATGTTTCTATCTTAATTGGAAGAGGAAATATATTTTTTTCATTTTGGTTTGTTTTTAAAATCTAGCTTTCAAGCAATAGTTTTCGTGGAAACAACTTCTTGTGAAAATGAGTTTTTCGTCATCATGGATTTTTCACCATTACTAATATTTAAATCGTTATAACCCAAGAACCGTTAAAGATAAACCCTTCAAACTTGGAACATGTCTTTTTCAATTCTTTTACTTTAATTTTGATTCAGTATATTTGAAAAAAAATATTTACTTTTGAAAATACGATTCTTTTAAAAAATTGCACCACTTTTTTAAAATTTTTTCGTTAATTTTTTTTAATTAATATTTTTAAAAATGCTGAATCCGAATTAAAACTTATGTTTCTTAGTTAAATGAAAAAAAAATATTTTAATAATATTTCGAGTTATGACGATTTTAATTTACCCCGTTTTTTTTAATAAGTATTAAATTTAAAATTCTTAATATATATATATATATATGAGAAATTTTATCATGTGATTTGTTTACAAATGATATGGTTAACCATCACAAAAAAATTCAGAATTTTAACTCAATAAATAAAAATTATTTTAAAATGTGTCTCGGATCCCCTTAAAGTAATTTTTCTTGTAATATAATCTAGAAAGGAGCTGAAGCCGCATAAAAGTTAAGCGCGAATTCGCTCAGGAGGGAAAATAGGTTGTCAGACTTCTGCTCTAATTATAATTCCATAAAGAGGATTTGACTTAATACTGTGTTAACGTTGAGATGTATATTTTAACTCATTTATTACAAACTTTATTTTGTTTAATTATTATTTTTATTATGAAAAGCTGTAATAATTTTTAAATTTGTGGTACAATAAAAAATTATTTAATTCATGACTTTATATAAAAATTTGGTCATTGTTAATTTAGTTTTATATACATTATGTTTTTTTTGGCATTCCTTAGTAATAAATTATTCGAAAAAGTAATAGACATCCGTAATTAATAAATGTGTAAAACATTCTTTTTAATTCGGGGATTGTGAAACCTGACATATAGTCCAGGCATTTTGTGAACAAACATGGGCAAAATTGTAATAGAAGCTTTTTACAGTGTTGTTTAATCAGGAACTCCTGCTTAATAGCATAGTAAAAATCAGACAAGTCTTCTTATTTACATTCCAACCTAATTCGTCAAGCTTGGTCCTTTCTTCACTAGCTTTCCAGATACTAATTTGTAAGTAAGTTCGATAGCTATGATATTTTGTAGAAGAATCGGTCGGAAGCAAACGTTCTGGTGTAACAAATGATTTTACTGTAGTTACCTTCCCTACCAACATTTGGTGACGTAGTTTCTCTGTGGATTCCAGTTTTTTGCAATCATAAAACGGAAGTATTTCTTTTCTCCCTGCCTCAGCGACTTCTGAATGTAGACATGAATTTGAACAAAATATTTTTCCAATAGAACGGAGCTCTGTCTCCTTCATCAGTCTGATAAATGCTGAGGATTTCCCAATCGAAAAAACTCTGGATGCTGTATCTCAGCCCTTGAAAGCATGCAGAAACAGAAGGAAGTTCTTATTTTCACGACCTAACAGAGACTGCATGTTGAGGATATGATAGACTGATTTGGAACATGAACCTCGTCTTATGTCACTGCGATAGTATAGCTTTAAACCATTATCCTTTGCGTGGTAAAGAAGGAGAATCAGCAAGTCGGCATCCTCACCTATTACAGTGGTATGTGCATGTTCTGAAGATGACACTGCAGGACGATCAATGTCTACATGGGCATCCCCATCTACGTTGAGAACAGTACAGCCTTGTTTCTTAAGAAATTCGCTTATGAGTGAAATAATTGCTTGCGTTTTTCCATTGGCCAGAAACTCATCCTTTTTGCTAATAAATTTCATGCATGATCTGAAATTAATATTTCTACTAGTTTTTTGTAGAATCGTCTGTGAGCCACATCTTTGATCGTTGGATACCCAATGTAACTATAAAAAACAATGATCGGTTTTCTATATTGTTGAACAATACAATCAGCGTAAGACATGGCAATCTTTTCATATGTGTCATTCTTACACCAGAAAATCCGATGCAAGTAATATCCTCCATCCAAAATGTACCTTTCTGTACTTTCCACGTTGTCAGTTTTTTCATTTTGCAAATTATTAACGTGTTTGACTAGTGCTTGAGCTAACTGAGATTTGTCTGATTTCCTCATCATACTTGGTGATTCAAATAATGCTGCAGGGTTCGCACACACTTCATAACGCATGACATTTCCGAGGTTCATTTCACCATAAGTGGCAACATTCACCATTCTTTGGAAGAGGAGCGCTGGATCTATTTGTATATCTAAGTCAGCTTTATTATTACAGATGGCGGCAGAAGATCCCGGAGTTTTAACCTTATCTGAGCTTTTAGCCAAATAAATAAATATATCCTTCCTGATTATTTAGGAGATGATGATCGTACCAAATAAGCGCAACTCATCAACATTAACTACTTTTTCAGCTGTTATGCCTGTAGCAATATTGCGTAGAGTTGAATCAGAATGAAATGGCGATATGTGTACTAGTACAGTAGCCACCATTTTAATGTCATTCCTGTCCCTCTTCTATTTTTTGTCCCGTCTAAGTATTTTTAATAATTTTATAAAATTTACACACTCCCAGTCTTATTCGTATGGGAGTTTGATGCTAAAAGTTATCATAGAACACAATTTTTAACAACATTAAAAAAAAATCATTTAGAACACTTAAAATTGATATTTTGAATTGAAACTGGCGACGGAGCAAAGTATATACTCTTAACAATTTATAGCATTTACTATGTATGTTAGAGCTTAATTGAAAAAGGTAAACATTGCAAAAATTTCCATAGAGATGCATTATTAAATGGCCGCCGATGGTAAAGCATTTACTTTTCAGAGACTCATTGAAATAGTTAAAATTATAAAAAAGAATCTAAAACTTACTCACTAGTGTTGTATAAGCTTCAAATCACACAAATAATGTAGTAATCTGCTGTTAAGTAATCATTTAACACCCTAAATATAATCTTGAAAAACACTGACATGACAGACTACTCTAGTCAGATCACAATCACAGCATGTATAAAAAACACCGATATCTTTGCTTAAAGTTCATGAAAAGTTCATAAATGTTTATTGCATATGTTAGAAATGTTCAGATGTCTGGGAAAATTATGTACAACTATTTATAAGCACTGGAATCGATTCGGAGCCAACTGCAATGGCGGACACATGAGATAAGGAACGAGATTAACAGAGAGTAGATAAATTTTAAAAAGCTATAGCTCACGAACCACTGGACCGATTTTGATGCGGTAGGGCTTAAAATTTTCAGGAAGCATTACTTGAAAGAAAGAAATGCAGTATAGGATTTCCCGAGGCCACTCTCTCGAGGCCAGATCTCTCTCCTCATCGCCGGAGCTTGAAAAACCCACTGCATACCTGACAACTGTTAGGAGTTCGGTCTAGTAGTAATACAGTTTAGAATGAGTTATAGATACTTTACTTTATCTTGTTCCAAAACCATTATAGATTTTCAGTTGTTCAATAACAAATGAGTGCTTGTAGTCCAAATTGTTTAGTGCTGCGCTCTGTCTGTTCTGTATCTTCTAAAACCTATACAACAGCACAACGTAAAACAACATATGATTCAGTCCGTTTCGAAATCCTTTTTAAAGGGTGTTCTCTTGCTCGGATTTTGTCTGATTTTGGTTACATATATTTCTCAGTAATGGTTGCTGATTAAAAACCAGTTAATAGAGCTTCTATTACAATTTTGCCCGGGTTGAAGGTGTATTTACGTTTGCCTGGACTAATAACTTATATGAATGTTATTTCAATATACATTAATTACAATTGGTATATTTTTTCGAGAAGTGGGAATAAAGTCGGAATCCCTGTATGTTGCACTTTTGTGAAAAGTATCCTTTCATCAAGGTTTATTATTAGTAAAAGAATTACCTCATAGGAATTTGTTTCGACATTAGCCATTTTCTTCCTTTATTAATTGGACTATAATTTCTCCGAATAGCTTCAGACATTAAAAAAGAACATGATAAAAAATGAAAGTAAAGATTTTTAAAAGTTAAGATTATTTGCTGATCCTTAGTTTGAACAAGATATGATATTTTGGGGGGAAAGGCCTCCTTAAAGAAATTTAATGATTTTAAAAACGGATGGAGTAAAAAGATTTTTAATTAACAAATCCCTTCGTTAGAATATACTGCTGTTGTCTGAATTCATTTTAAGCATATATATATATATATAAATAACTGTTAAATATAATATATATATAACTGTTATTTTTGTCCCTTTTCTGAAAATGAATGATACAGAGTTACCTTAACCAATTAACCGCCGAAACTATAAGATAGAGATTTTCAACTTTTTCGCTAAAAAACGTTTGCGACCACAAATTTTGAAAGATAATATTTTCTTTATTTAGTGGATAAAATTTCTGTTATTAAATTAGGCAATTTTTTTAATTTAAAAATAGTGGTAACTTCATAGTAAATTTAAGCATGCGAATTTATTTTAACTGTTGCGTCAACTCAACACCAGCGGGTAATGAGTTAACACGAAGACGACATCTGGTCGGAAATTTGCATTAGAAAATTCATATACGAGTGTCGAGAAAATTATTTCTCGAATACTACTTTTTGGACCTCTGTATGATAATTTCCTGAAAAATAGTACGGATTTTCTTTTTAATATTATTTGACCATCTGTAGACTTCATTGAGGAAATTCTGTACAAAGATTCGATAATATCTCGAAGTGCCTTAAATTTTGGTGAAAATTATTTATTGTAAGACTGTGTAAAGTGCTTATTACACGTAAACGTTGCAAGTGACAAAATTCGCCTGCGAATCGTTTGTTTTCATGCAACATACGTACCACTTTTTCGTTTTCTAAGCTCGCTGTTCTTCAACTTTTTCGTTTTTATTGTCTGTTTGAGACAAAGCTTTTCCATAATCAGAATTCAAGATTTTGATTGGCTGTTGCTGGTGACTCTCTTCATTTCAGGCGTCATAATCTCTTCGACACAAAATAGTTGCTTGCTTTCAAAGCGCCTTTCTTGAAACTATAGGATAACACTGAGTCACTCGGAATTAGAAGCGACTTTGTCGCCTCCTGTAATAACACTTTTAAGGATCTTTTTCTCTGGAAAATATCTTTATTTTAAAAGCAATAGGTACGATCTATTCAGTCTTCAGGTACTGCTCCCGCATACGGTTTAATAGTCTGTCCTTGTATCATCTCTATCAGTAGAAGATTATAATCTAATGCATGGCTGTCCAACCCGGCGCCCGCGTGCGCCATGGTCACCCTTTGAAGGATTTCTTGGGGCCCTTTGGAATGTTTCCTGTTATTAACTTTTATAAATATAAAATCTGTTTTAAAAAAATGTTTAAATGTTTTAAATCATTAATATGTGCATGCTTTTATACTGTATGCAACATCAAAATTTTTGCCTCTTTACGCTACCAAAGTTACTGAGAATACTTCATTTCCGGAAAATATACTATATTTAAACATTTTCTGTAATATTTATATCCGCATGACCATGATATATATATGCATTTTATAAGACATGTGTGTGGCTTCCGAATGTTTCATATTATTAGTTTTATATAAAACTAAAAATCTCTTAAAAAATGTTTTATTTTGAACATTTACATGTTTTTATTTTATAGGTAGTCTTAAGTTTGTCCCTTATCCTACAAAAGTTTTTGGGACAGTCTTCTATCAGGGAAATGTAATTGTAAATTTACTATGATTTATATTTTCTCTATAGTCTATTTTTCATGGTCATGTTTATCCCTATGACATGTAGGGCAATTCAAGGATAGGTTGCCATAGAGGTGAGGTGGCCAGCCTAAATATTTCAAAAACTATCATAGATTGCAGTATAATCTTTGTTCGTAAGAAATAGTTCAACGTGTTCATTCAATGCGACGTGCAGCTGTGTTTTTCAGTTATAAAAAGAAAGTGTAATTTTAATGTTTAATTTATTGTTTGGATATTTTTGTTGAGTTAGGTATCTGAACGTTTTTCAGTGCGTATCATACATGCGTACACAGTACATTACAGTGCATATCTTTTTACTGTAAGGATTTTTAAGGCACTTATATAATCCAATCTTTGATTTTAAGTCTAAAACAAAGACGTACAATGGCGGCGCGTCGCTATAAATTGGGTGACAATCTGTCCATCACTTTTAGGATAGATGGCCACATCAAATCAAGGAGAGATGGCCACCTATAATCAATATTTCGAAATTATACAGAGTGAGGTTTTTAACTAAATATAATTATTTTTATAATAAATATATAATTTTTATTTTAATAATGATATTAATTGGCATAATTAATTAAATTTTAACTAATATAAATATTTCAAAAACTATAATATAATAGAGTCTAACGATGTATTTTTCCTTCATTAAATATTGAAAACTTCAGAAACGTTCATCCCAGAAACAGATAAAGTTGATAAATAAACTTAAAACCGTGAACAATTCTAAAGTAAACGTATGAAAAAAACAAAAACATGACATTTCCGCAGCGACGAAGATGAAATACATTTGAAATAATTAGATTCTACAGAGTCCGATGGAATAGGATTGGACGAGGATGACTGCGTTGGATGTGGAGAACACCATAATACCACAACCAAAAAGTATGACTAGATACAATGCATAAGATGTCAGAAGTGGTTCCATGAACTGTGTACAAAATACCAAGATCTTTGCCGAAAATGTGGTAAAATTTTACGAAAAGTGAAGGATTGAAATTATACTTCAAATGTTGTTTATTCAAATTCATTCACTAATTTTCCGTGATATAATTGCATCTTTAAAAATTTCTATATGATTTTCATGATTAACTGTATGAAATGTATTATTTTTTGCTATTTTAACTTCATTTTTCTTTTTTGTATTCGATGGCCATCTCTCCTTGGCTTGAAGGAGAGATGGCCATCTACCATTTTAATTTCAACTTTGTTTGCCACTTTTTGTTCTCGATATTTAATTATTTTTTGTCCAAAATATGATGAGGATATGTATAAGAATTTCAAATATGTATAAATATTTCTTGTATTTGCATTCTAAGAAATTTTATTTAAATCTTTAAGAACTATGGTCATCTATATATATTCTATATAGTTACTACTCTATATGCATTGTATAAGACGTGTGTATGCCTTTCGAATGTTTCCTGTTACTAGCATTTTTAAACCTAAAAATAGATTAAAAAAATGTTTTATTTTTAAAATATGCATGTTTTTCTATTAAAGGCAGCATTAAGGTTTTGGTCCCTTATCCTAAAAAAATTTTGAATTAAGATCGTCTCAGGGAAATCTAATTCGAGATTTACTGTGATTTATGTTTCTTCTGCAATTTATAATTTAGCATGGTTATAGTTATTACTGTGAGATGTACAGTGGCGGTCAAGTTTCCGGCCAGCGTAAAAGTTTTGGTTAAATTGTAAGTATACCTATATGAAGAAGAATCTCAACGTGATACTTATCCACTTTATTGACATAAAAGAAAGGAACTTATTTATGGAATAAAAAATAAATATTAATAAATTTAATTGACAAAATTAATTGCAAAAGAAAACGCATGTTCTGAAAAGTTTCCGGTCACTTTGGAAAGTTCGGAAAAAAATGGTGTTATAACAGAAAATAAGTGATTAATAACATTTACAATTTTCATTTTGTATTCATACATTAGCAATAAGTACTGCGGCGCAGCAACGTGACAACGATTCAGTGAACGGTTGTAGATCGTCAATGTTAAGTTTTTTCCATGGTTCTTGCAATTTTTGTGAAAATGCTGCTGAATTGGAATATTTATAATTCCACACACGTTTTCAAGTTAGTTTCAAAGATTTTCTATATGATTCTGATCCGGTGATTAGGCTGTCCGTTTCAAAAGCGGATTTTTTTTGTGCAAAAGCCACTGTATGAGGAGCTTGCATGTATATTTTTGGTCGTTATGAGGATGAAACAAATAGTTGCGACCGCATTTTTTCCTCCAGTAAGGCAGCAAATGATCCTGTGAGATATCCTTATGTATTGCACTATTCATCTTGCGGCGGATTTCAAATAACGGACAGGCACATTTTCCAGAAAATGCTCCCCACAGTATAACGTGCCCTCATGTCATTGTAGAAATAACATATCTCAAATCTTATCTTTTGTTTTTATGTCATCGGGTGTTGTGTCTGTTATCACTCCCAAAAAGATTGAATGTCGATTCATCGGAAAAAAGTACTTTTTTCCAGTTTTCAGTTGACCAGTTTTTGTATTCCTTGGCAAATGCCACTCGGGCCCTCTGATTTTTTTTTTTACTTATGAAAGGTTTTTTGACACCGACTGTTCCATAAAGTCCTATGTCACGTAAGCGTCTTGACACAGTAGACTGACTTATTTCAGCAATATTTCAACACCGTAAATCGCGGTTAATTGCAGCGGCATTTTTATGCGGGTCATCAACTGCTTTTCTCTTGATAATTCTGTCCGCAACAATAGTCGTTTTCCACGGTCCCCCTCACCGTGGCAAGTTAAGAAGGCCATGCCCATCTTTATATATATTTTTTAAATATCGTTCACAGCAAATTTTCCGATCGACTATTTCGTCGCAATCTCACGAGAGGATTATCCTAGGGATTGTCCCTTTAGCGACAAACAAGTCACTCGTTTAGTAACAATAAATTGTTCAACTTTTCATTTTTGAATTTCAAATGCGTTATTCACATTGATTAATTAACAAACACGGCCAAAAAAAAACACTCTACCGATATCAAAAACTAACGGATGACAAATGGCCGGAAACTTTTGCATACGCGAATTTCGAATTCCTTTCCTTTGCATTAAGCATTTTTAGTATCTAATCAAAATGATCACGTGGTCAGAGGTACTTTGCTTATTCCTAACTTTTGGAGCAATCGTGCTTCTTCTTCGCTGAAACGTTCTGTCAAACAAATCAAAGAAACTAAATGGCCGGAAACTTTTGACCGCCACTGTATGTGCACCGGAGAAGACGTGTATGTGTCGATAACACTACCCACTTAAGGGGGCTGGTCACTCAGCTTCCGATTTCCCCTCACTAATGTAAAGTCTATGGGCATTTGATGTATTAGTATATTTAAAACATCTCCTCGGGAAATTAATATTTTAAACTTCTATCGTTTGTGTAAATTTCCTAAAAGATGCCACTTTTTTCTTAGTTCTGAAAATATTTCTAAAGTATAGACTTATTTTTATAGGAAGTGTTAAAATCTCACTCACATTTCGCCCGTTTTTAATACATAAAATATTAAATTCAGCATAGATTTTTGAAATATTTTGAAAACTAAAGGAAAAAAAGACATCCTTTAAGTAGAGTACACAGAACAAAAAAAAAAAGATGTTAAAGATATCAATTTCCCAAGAAGATATTTTAAATATACGAATGCATCAAATGCCCATAGACAACATTACGGAGGGGAATTCCTAAGCTGAGTGACAAGCTCCATCAAGAGGGTCAGGGGCTCAAAATTCTATTCTTTTATTTATAGAGATTTTGTTATGAATTCTTTTTCTGAAATATGTTTTAATATAATAAGAATATCGCATGTACAAAAATCAGAAAAAAAATTGAAAAAAAAATTATAATTAAAATTTTAAACATATTTAATTTTTGTATAGCTCTGTAAGTACTAACTCGAATTACAAAATTTTTACACTTTTGTGTACAGAAAATGTGCAATTTTAATTTGTTTTCAGAATTTTGATGAATTTTATAAAAAATATTTGAGTAAAAAAAGATTTTTTTATGAGTGAGTTTTGCATTAATTTGCATATTTTCACAATTATCACTCAAAATTAAAAATCCTGACAACAATTTGCTGGAAACATAGCAGCAAATGTCTGTTGAAAATTTCATACATATATCTAGTAAGTAATATTAGATATATTGTTTTAAAGTTAACAAATCGTGAAAAATTTCATTTTGAGATAAATGATGTTAAAGTTCTCATCAGAGACCCCCACCAGTGGCCGAGAGGTTCTGCTCTCGAAGCTGGTAGACGGGAGGTGCTGGGTTCGAACCCATTCGCGCCCGTCAGCCTAATCGTTCGGAGTTTTCGTGGTTTTCTTCTAACCGTGGATTTCCATGCGTAAATACGGATTAGGTTCCCTTAGAAAGACCCCCATGGAGGCACCCCCCCCTTCGGGCCTATATCCTCGTGTTGATAATTGGCCGTCATAAACACAACCATCATTAGAGGCCAGCAGATGAATCGCTTCTCAAGGCAAAGGGTGTTATATTGCTGGATCTAATGAAGATAAAAGAATGCGGTTTGTGGTATTTAACGCTAAAAACTCAGTATTTCTTTTTAAGCCAATCAAAGTAGTTTTATTTTTTAGAATTTTTAGCCCCGGACCGCCTTAAGAAAACATTGCATGTTTCCAGAAATGTGAATAAAAGCGCCCTTCATCGTTTGGTAACAGCTGAAGTGCGCACCTGGTAACTGAAGTGTTGGACAGGCCTGATCTAATGGATCACGATTCACTGAACTTTTTATATAGTATTTTTTTTTCTTCAAACAAATTATTCATATAATATCTATTTCTCATAGGACCTCATCATTCTCAACAGCTTAACAGCTCAAGAGAAACTCAATATTGGACAACTGGATAAGCTAAAATCTCTAACTTTAAGGAAAAATCAAATTCCAGAATTAGATGATCTTAGACTTTCTAATTTGGAAATCCTCCTTATTTTTCAAAATAATATTAAAAAGATCGGAAGCAACGTTTTCTCTCGGCTGAATAATTTAAAGGTATTGGTTTTGGATGAAAACCGATTTGGTCCCATTAAACGGAGTATGCTTCCCACAACAGCTGACAAACTGCAACATCTTTGCCTTGAGTAAGTAATTATTATTGATAACTGTATACAAATAAAATAATTATATTGAATGCTTAAATAATAATGGCCATAAATTATACTGAATGCAGTTCTTCTAACATCGACAGATTTTACCCGACTATCAATAAGGTTGTGTTTCACGCGTATCTGTGTATGTGGATGTTTTATACCCTCGAAACATCCCAACGGCAGGATGGATTTTAATGAATGAGGTTTCTATCGATTCGTCTTAACCGGCCAATGGTTATAGGCTAGGTTTTGTTTTTATAAATTCAAAATGGCGGTCGTTAAATACAAAATGGCTGCAGAGACGAAAAAATTTTTTACACACCCTATTGAGTGGCATATCATTGGATAGGTCTTTCAAAATGAAGGCGATGTTTCATTGCCTATTTTACAGTCAGGAGCTGCTTTTAAATATTACACTACCTGGAAAATGTGTAGCTAGGATCTCTAGCTTTACTGGAACTCTAACCATCATACACATCCATAGGCCTCATCAAAACAGTGTTTATAGTTAGGAACTAACAACTAAACAAAACTTAAAAGTCATCAATACAAGTAAATAAAAAAAAAATAGGTAAGTAATATAAAAAATATTGATACACATTGATGAGAAATAATTAATCAGTTCTCTATTTACGCAGTTTCGTGTTTTGATTTTTTGCATTTAATTTGTACTTGTTCTAATTTAAATTAATTGCTTTTCTTCTTTAACATTATAGGCTTCCAATGACTTTTTTTCTCTTTAAAGTGAGGAATGCTTCTGGGTTATTTTGTTGTTTTGGCACACATCTGGATTATCTGACTGGTTATTAAAATAAGAACATCAGAATTTGTAATAAGAAATTATAAGGTTACTCATATAAAGACAATAGATATCACTAAATTTGATAGTGCACTACTTTCTTTTCTGCGTATGAAGCTGCTGCAACCTGTGCAGAAGACAAGTGTTAGGAAGTCCGAACGTCTTCGATGATGTTGATGCATGATGAAAATGCATTATAATTATTTTCTTGTGTGTGACATCTTTGACCAGGGACGAAACATAATTTGGCACATGATGTCTAATACATAAATAAGTAATATTAAAAAATAAATGTAATAAAATGAATATATACATAAAACTAAATGTAAAATTTTAATTGTTACTTACAGTCCTTTTGGGTTAAACTAGAAAAATAATAATTTGACAATCCCATTATGTTTATATCACTAATACCGCGTGTCCCAAAAATGAGATGGATTTTAAAATTTAATAAATTACAAACGGTGACAGATATTTTAAAGAAAAATTGCAGGAGGGTTATGTAATATGTCAGGAGTTTTTATGCTGCGATTCTCAGTTTTAGTTACAAATAGTGGCTTTATTGGTAGTCTCACCGTTCCCAAGGTTTATTCCTGCACTTTTCGAGGTAAATTATTATTATTATTATTTTTTTACTTAATCCAATGTTAACAACTGGTTCTAAAAATCAATGAACAGTGTGGCTATCACTTAGTCTTAACATGATTTTTCTAAAATTAGGTGGTAATTTCCCTTACCGTCCCTTTTTTTACCATTTTGTCCCTTTTTTCAATGCCATTCCTTTTTTTTTTTACCTTACCGTCCCGTCTTTAACACCTCTTTAAGACAATGTTATACAAAAATTCTGTACTAAAAGTACTACATTGTTATTATTTCTTATTTGAATTTCCTGTGGGTACTATGCAAATTCATAAGTAAAAATTTAGAAGAATATAAAAAGTTATAGGGGTAAAACGGTAAGGAAAATTAAACTCACATGCTTAACTTAAACCTCAGTTAAATAAAAACATTTTCGCTGCTGACCATTTTTTCTTTATTTTGAATCATTAAGGCATTCGTCTATCAGATTAAAATGTTATTTTAGCAAGTTTAATTTTGTCAGATTTTTTCTTCCCAAAAGTCAAAAGATTGTGAGAATGCACCATATATATTTGTAAAATATAGTACTTTAACTTTCAAACTAAATTAATAATCAAGTTTACAAATGAAATTATATTTTTAGGAGAATTAAAAATTAAAATACAAAATTTATGATGAAATTTTAATTAAAAAACATTACAGGTACTTTTAATACAATTAAAAAGCAAACATTTCGAGCTAAATTTTAGTCCCTCATCAGTGCAATAAATAACATTCAAATGACCAGAAAACTATATATACTGATTACAGTTAATAATTATTAGCCGTTAAAATTAAAGAAAATATCAAAATATCAAAGCACTGATGAGAGGATAAAATTTAGCTCGAAATGTTTTCTTTTTAATTGTATTAAACGTATTTATGTAATTTTTACTTGTATGTCTGATGAATTGTAATATATTTGTTTTATTTTGAAATCGTATATCAGACGTTAAACAATGATTATTTATTTTTAAATTACAGATACTTATTTAAAAATAGGTAGATGTTGCAAAACTATATAAATACAAAATAATACAAAATATTGTGTCTATGTTACTTAGTTTTGCAAATATGATGCGCTCAATTCAAAAAATATCTTTTTTGAAAAAAATGACTTTAACTTTAAAGTTTACCTCAATTTGGATAGGTACTGCTCAACATATTTCATGATAAGTCCAGTTCTAATTGAAGTATCATCATAATTTTTCTTTTTAAGTTTTCTAAAGTGTCATTTTGTAATAACAGACAACATTTTTTTCATTTTTTAAAAACTTTAACGTGATCTCCTTCCTTAATGTTTAATGTTTTTATATGAAGTAAATAAGCTTATAAGTTATGAAATTTATATTGCATTATGGCATTTATAATGCACTTTGGCTTGTATACAGAGTGCAATATGTTATATATCGCCGACCTTTAATTTCTCAACCGTTGGTCGTAGACATATAGTTCCAATTACAAAAACGTTTCAAATGAGGTAAATATTCATGTTCAGGCATTATTTAAAGTAAAAAGTCAATTTTATAAAAATCACGAAATCTAACTTTTTATACGGGCCCCCAGTCCCTATAGTTATATTTAGTAAAAGTTGACACGTATCATAACATATATAACACAAAGTTTGACGTCTGTCCTATAAAAATTGCCAGGGTTATTAAATTTCAAAGTTTGAGATTTTTTCGCATGATTTTGTCTTTCAATGAGGGATCAGTTAAAAGATTAATTAAAGTAATTCGAGATCAAAATCAGGATGCAATGTCCTTTTTACGACGAAACCACCTTTAGCCGGTATCGTCAAATTGGGGTATCGCCAAAGAGGGTTATTTCATTTAAAAATTTTAGCTGACTTTTAGGGGTAGTATACAAAGCGAAGAATGAAATATTGAAATTAAACTGAAAAATAAATTTCAATTTATTATAATATCAGAAAACGGTCTACTATAAAAAATGAATATGTCAAATGACGGAATCTACTAGTGATACTGCTCAAAGTGTTGTTTAACACTTTTATGGGTCGAACAACCTAC